>CM060932.1:901959750-903242005 GCA_030765085.1 Allium cepa
GATTAAATAACTAATTAAGGATTAGACGATTAAGTTAATTAATAATTAATGATTAATTAAGCAATTAGTAATAATTAAGTGTGTAATTGAGTTTTATAAATCAATAATTAAGGTTATTGATTAATAATAAGAATTAATTAATTAATAAGTAATTAATAAATTGAAAATAGTTAATTAATTAGTAATTGATTAAGCAAAAATAAAATATAGTTTATTCTTAAGCATGCAATTAAGTTTAAGATAAATCAAACTAAATGTTGATATGAATCGATGATTCTATTTGATTGACTGTGATGTTTATTGATATCATGTGATGTTCTGTGATATTTTGGATATATCTGTGATGTTTATGTATGATTTATCTGTGTTAAATTGCTATATGAATTCAATTGTTGAATTTAAACTGTATAAGTTAATTAGACAACTTGGCCTTTAAAATGGCGTTTGGATTTCGATGAGACCGGAATCGGGTATCGATTTGATATTCCGAAAACCACATCGATCCAAATTAAACGATAGGTCATGTAATCTCAAGTGAAGATCGAGATGGTGTTTTCAGAATGCAAGGGTTATTGTCGTTAACTCTGAGGGTGATTCCAAAACGAGCGTAACGAGATAATGCCTTCGGTTTCGTTCGAACCCGGAACGAACTTGTATAGATTGAATGCTTTCAGCACATCGTCATTCGGACGATGAGCATTCTAATAGATATATTCTATGAAGGTAAACGCAGCCTCAAGCCTCATCAACCAGGAATGGCTAAAACAGGGGATGTGCAGCAAGGTTAGGTGGGTCATGCCCAAGCAGGACGAGGTATACCCCTGTCTAGATGTCCCTTTTATTCGGCTGTGTGGGCGGTTGGTCTGCAGCCAACTGCGGGGTTATCTTGTTCGGGACTGTTCAGTAAGGAATGGTTCCAGCCTTGTGTTGCAGGGGAGTTAGGGTGGCTCCTCGGTACGGTGATCTAGGCCACGTACTGTGACGGGAGGTACCCCAGTAGCCCTGCCATTGTATGGGATTCAATTTCCAATAAGAACCGTACGTTTTGATTGTGCCCAACTACGTTGGAATGTGAGATGTAAGCATTTCAGCTATTTCTGTATGTTACTTGAAAACCCTAGACACTATTATAATATCACTGAATTTCCTATAAAATGTTTTGGTTAGCGTAAGGTAAAAACTTACCCATATTTATGTGTGGGAAGTCTTACGCGATACCTTTATTTCAAATGATTTTCAAAGTTAAACGACTTTAACCGTTTACTCATACCAGACCCATGTCTAACCCGGAGTTTATATTTTGTTTTCATAAACTCTTGGGTACTCAAATTTTTACGAGTAGCCAAGTGATAGGTATTTGGAGTATAGAGTTTTCTGGAGGAGTTGGAGCAGAAGACCAGACGTATGTATCTATCTATATAGTTCCGTTGTGTTAGTCAGTATATGATATTTAGGATGTATGTTCTGACAGATATGTATATGACAGTCATGTTGTATGATATCGTATACCTTTGATGTGTATATAACTATGTAATAGCTATGTTGATGTATTATATTTTGTTCCGTTCCGCTGTGAGATTCTGATGTTGCCATTCTTTCTTTCTATTCTTTTCTATTTCTATCCCTTTCTTTCTTATTGATGACACGTCTTTCTGGAGTTAGAAAGCCGGGTCGTCACAGTATAAACGATATTTTGGTCATTTTTGCCACTTCTAAATACTTTAAAATGTTTAATATATTGTTTATTTATATATAACATGGTCTAATAGTAAATCATTAGTGTGATAAATATCGTGAGAAATTAATATTCAATAAAAAATATTTAAAGTAAATGATTATTGATTTATTAATAATGTTTGAAAAGTATCTTGAAATAAAATTTAATAAATTTATAAATAATGGATTTAATGTTTTCAATAGCTTCTTTGTAAATATGAGCAATAATGTAAATAATTATTTTCAAATATTTTGTATATATTTATAAAGATGTTATTTAAAATATTTGAATGGTATTTATAAATGAAGCAAAAAAATTTATAAATGAATTTTTAAAAAGTATTAAAGTATTAAAGATGATTGATTTGTAAATGAAGCTTTCAAATGCATATTTCAAGTAAAATTCATATACGTTTTTTTGAATGGATAATTTAAAGATATTATATAAATGGAAAAAAATTGATTTGCGAAGTTTATTTATAGTAATATACTTGACAAATAAATTTGAATCTCTATTTTGGAAGTATATTTTGGAATATTTGATTTCAAAGTACTAATATTAAATTTATTGGTTTATTTGCTGTTTGAATTTTTGTAATAAACCATAATAAATGTTTTTCCATGATTTGAATATTCATTTTAAAACAAGTATGCTAAATTAATTATAAAGATATAAAATTTTATACTTTGATTTAGAAATTTAATGTAAGATTTAAGTATACTATCAGCAGTTTAATAATCTTGAGTTTGTACTTACTTAAAAAATATACGAGTCTATTGAATTATCGTATTTAAGGAACTTTGTTTTAAATCTTATTATAATGTTTTGATATAAATTTCTAACATTGTTTTAGACTTTTGAAAAATCTTTGCATTATGCTACGAGGATGTTTTAAATATATCTTATATTTTTACTAAGCGATTGAGGTTAAATGTTTTAATTGAATTTTTTAAATATATTGAAATATTTCTTTTCTCTTCAATGGCGAATAACAAAAACTTAAAATTTTATTCAATAACTGAATTAAGTTATAAACTTAAGTAAGACAGTAGAAGCTTAAGTAGTATTTTTTAATGATTCGTTAATGACTTAAATCCTTAATTAGGAAAACAAATTACGTAAGTGATTGATCTTTATATAAATAAGTGAATGGAAATATAAAAAATGAGAATAAAAAAACTAGTAGAATAAAGTAAAGTATATTTAAACTAGAATTTCAATTATTGTAATGGAACAAAATTTTAACTATTTAATAATTGGAACTTCTAAAGTTGAAAGTAAGAAATTAAATGCTAAAGTATAAATGAAATATACAAGAAATTTGAAATTCGTAACTTGTAAACAAAAAAGACATGAAAATAAGAAATGATAACCATTGGACATTTATTTACTAAAATTAAATAAGATAGATTTGTGTAACTTTCAATTACATTCTTAGAAATATATATACAAAACTTACCAGAATATCAAAAGTTGTAATTGTAAAATCCCGTTTTTCCATACTCTTTGAATTGACAATAAACCGCACATGTCCAACTCAGATTGCATGAAAAAAAGGATCTTTAAGGGTAATGAAGAAAAATAGACAGAGCAAAATATCACTTGAATGGGATAACATGTAATATTGAACAAATATTTCTATAGTGGAAAACTTTTAAATACATATATTAGAGTCTAACCTAAATTCAGCTTGGACAGTTATAAAACCTGCCCTTACAAATGCTGACAAACATCAAACAAAATACACTAAGTACAGTGGATAATAGAATATGTTCATAAGTCGATGAATATCTCCAACTCTCCTCTGGAAACTCCAAACATCTTCGACTATCCGTGTAACTACTAATTGCCTTCCACAAAAATACAACCCTTGAGCTCGTACATCTCAAGGAGGGTGTTAAGCTAAGAGAAGTTGCCTTCTCCGCCACCACTGATGTACGTTTGTAAAAAATATGTACGTAATCTTTAGAAATGCAATGTCAGTCAAACGTCCATACAAGTTGTCCAGGAACAGGACAAACCGAAGGCACTCTCCTACTACCAGTAGTAGCAAGTAGTCCTTGCAATCCGAAAAATCTCCACAACGAGGAGACCACTGCTATATATAACTCGGGAGCTACCCAGAGCAAGTCAACAAGCAGTCCTCACGCTATAAAGATCCACGGTCTTTAATAATCATCATCTTCAACATGTATTCACATTCGAACGTATAGACTGGTTCGAAGTGGTTTTCGAATGAGATTTACCCAAATCAGACCCTGGTTCCTTCGAAATCCAATATCGATAGAAAGTGAATATGAGTATACAGGATTTATTAAGTGCCTTTTCACTTTAATTCTTTTCGGTTGATTTCGAAATCCCTTTCTTTTAACTTAGGATAATTTCTAAGAAATTCTTTTTCTTTGGAAAATATCTCAAATATCCTCATTCAATTCTTGATCAAATTCTTTAACTTTTAGGCGGGTCAAAAACAATGTTATTTAAGCCATCGTTTACGATAAACCCTAAATCAATCTTAACAAACATTTTGAAGTAAATAGGATCATAGAAATCATTCATTTTTGGAGATTGCTTAACTTTTGGATAATACCAATCCTCTTTTATTTTGGAAAACTTAACAGAATCTTTTTTATTTAAGAGCATCCGGGCTTTTCTTTCGACCTTAGTTAAACACCTTGTTTTATCTTCCCAGATCTCACAGGCGCGACAAATGTACTAGTCGTTTCCGCATACTCAGATTTTCAACTTTATTTTGAAATTGCTTATAAATATTCCAAATTATCTTTCAAAACGCTTAATTATCCTTTTTAAAACATTAACAATTTATTCTGAAAAATGTCGTTACATTTAAACTCATATTCCAAAAGTTATAGAATTCACAGTAGAAAACTGCTGCGGAAAGTCCTAAATAAGCTTATTTGAATTAATCAACTTTTAAACATTCGATAATTCATATTTTCCAATCCAAATCTCTTTAAATCATTTAAATATATTTATCAAATTTATTCCATATTTTTTCATAATTAAAAACGTTCATTTAAACAGATTTCCCGTTATGGCCACTAAACTGCACAAGCGCGATTTTTCTAGAAAATTGATTTGGACTTATTTCAAAATCTGCCAATCGAAACTTTGATTTTCTTTCTTCGTTTAGAAGATATGGATATAATAGTCCGGAATTTTCTTATCTCGAATAATTCCGAGCCATATTCCACTCTACATATTCTGTTGAACTTTCGGCGCGAAATCGCGAGCTACCGTTGCGCGACGCGTCTAGTTTTAACTTATTTTTCAATACTTGAAATAATTTATTCAAATTGAATTTTATCACTTATAAAATCATTACGAGTCATTTTAAATCAATATTTTCACTTTTAAAGTATTAATACATATTTTCACTATTACCATATTATAAATTATTGTATTTCCATTATTTTAATATTGAATTTTAAATTCCAATTTTAAGTCAATTTCAATTCTAATCTCAAATTAAACTCATTTAAAACTTAGATTTCAAATCTTATTTAAATTTAAACTTCAATTTAATCTCAAACTAAACTTCACTTTTTCAAAATCGATTTCAATTTTAATTTCACTATTCATCTCAATTTTAATTTCCATTTAGCTATCCTTTTCAAATCCGTTTCACTTCAAATTTCAAATTCTCTTTCATTTTAACTTTAATTTCACTTCTAAATGAAAAGCGACTTATTTTTCCACAATACCTCATATTACTAAAATATGGTCTTATTAAACAAAGGGATTACTTAACTAATAGAAATTTGATGTTCAAATTATCATCACAATCATACAACTATCATACAACACTAACATATCCAAAGCGGTAAATGTCATAACATTACTATGGATTATCCAACATATTCAAACAATCAACCAAACATTCATATCATCAAATAGTGATTATCTAACATAACAATTAAGCATGATAATAAATATAATTCAAAAAGCGGTGAGAATTTCGCACCTTCATATCCACTCCGTCAAACTTTAACGTAAGAATTCTGTCTCTCGCTAACGTGCTATTCCAACGTCTCGCCTTTTTGTCGTTTCCTTTCCAAACGCTTTTGTTTTTCCTTTTTTCTCTCTTTTTTTTTCTTTTTTTTATTTTGGCCGAAAGCTTTTGGAGGGGGTAGGTGGATGCAGGAGCTTGGTCGTGGGTTTTAGGGTGAGGAGGAGGTGGGTAGGTGGTAGTTTGGCTTGGTTTTGGTGGTGTAAGGTGATGGTTTGGAGTATGGAGGTGGTAACTTGAAGGTAGAAGAGAAATGAAGAGGTGGGAAGCCATGGAAATGGAGGTGAAGAAGAAGGAGAAAGTAAAGAAGAAGGTAGTGAATGAAGTGTGAAATATGAAAGGTATGGATGCATATTTATATTTGAGCTTTGGATGGCAAATGACTAAAATACCCTTCTCTACTTTTTTGACTTTTCATTTACTTTTTAACCCTTGGTTGGACCGTTTCTTAATGGAGAAGAAATGACTTGATTTAAATTTGTAGTTATGAAATGATGTTTGCCTTATTTTCTTAAAATTTAAAAAGAAGACTTTTGCTTGATTTGATTTGCATTAAATGGATTTGTAAGTATGCATTAATGGTGAGCATATGTGCCATTAATTCCTTTAGTTACTTATCTTTTCACTTTCCATTTGCTTGAATTCTAGGTGTATAAGTTATATCACGTGTAAGAGAAAAGGAAGTTATGTAATGATGTTGTTTTATTTGTTTACTTTTACACTTTTTGTCAAATCATGTATTAACATTATTTTTATCATTTATGTAAATAATTTCAAAAGTAAACTCCTTCTGTCTTTTAGTGCTAAATGTAAAGTGTTTAAATAGTTTGTAAGCTTGTATTTATTAGTTAGAAAATGTATCAAGTTGCAACAACTTGTCGACAACCTGTTTTGGTTAAAAACGGTGTTTTTGACGACAAATTTTATAGTCAAAATTTGACGTTTTTATTAAGCTATATATTAAAGTAAACCAAACTTTAAAATGAACTTTTTACTTTTTTAAATAAATTAAAACAAGTCTCTTTATATTTAAAAATCATATTTAAATAATATCAAAATCTCTATTTTTACAGTGTATGTAAAACTAACGAAATGCGACAAAATTTGGATATTTTGTAAAACGATTATTAACATACTTTTAGATATATAAATTTACTTTTATTATCTTTATTAGATATTTTAAATAAGATCTACCTTTTTAAATAAATATTTAAATTCATTTATTTAAATCTTTATTTATTATTAACAATACTTAACTTTTGTCGATTTGTTCTAAAATCCAAATTTATACTTTTTAATTTATTAACTATAAGAATAGATAATTATTTATTATATATAACATATTTTTTTAAGATTTAAACTCCTTTTTAAATTTAAAACGAACAAATTCTCTTATTTTCGAAGTAGCGAAATTACGGGTCGTTACATTCTCTCCTACTTAAAATCATTTCGTCCTCGAAATGAAAGTTAGAGAGAAAAATCTATCTCATATTCATATGCTTAAATAATTTGACTTATTTTTACTGATGATAGAAAAGAAGAAGGTCGATATCATAACAACACTGAAACAAATGATGCCAAACATACATACAAAGATTCCCCACATTAACCTGAGCATCTATCATGCACTTACAGTTTTATGTACATACATCAAGTCAAACTTCTGTCCTACCCATCCTAGTGCATATTGCACATTTAAGATAATATATACAACAACCCAACAAGACTATACATCAAAAAACAACCAAACAGATACTATAAATACGTCCATATAACTCATTCCCTGACATGAGCCTGTTACTATACCTGAGGTCTATATATACATATACCAAAACATCAGTCCAACCACTATATCTTAGTGTCTAAGATGACTGTCTAACTACTGTATTGATAGATCCAGAACATCATACTATATGTGATATTTGATTCGATCTATTATTCGAATCCACAACTTTTCTTTTGAGCTAGTATCGACCCCTTGATTTTCTAGTGCGTACTTTGATCAGACTTCTTGATCACAAACTCTTGCTTTCCTTGCATAGCTCTCAACTAAGATAGAAAACTTGTGTACATAATCACAAACTCTCATCAATGTTCGCCATCAAAAATCGAGTGATAAATCCACTTTCGGATTGGTGTAAATACCTCAAATTTCTTTACTCAAATCTTAGATCGAAATTTATGTGCTGAAATGATCTATGTTTACTTATGTACTTATTCACATTCATCTTTACCTAATACATTTCTTCAAAACTTCTGTTAATCCAAGTTTATTTCACAACCATTGCTTTCTTCTAAATATATTATTACTTAAGCATACAAATATGACTTAAACTTGTATAATATACCTTTACTTCCTAAGAGTATATATACATATCCCCAAACTTTAAATTGTTATTACTTCAACTAAGGTGTTTAACTAATATGGAACTCTACTATTATCTCAAATTAATAAGCTATAAAACTCAACCCTAAGTTTTCTTTACCTAAGGTTTTCATTTAGCTAATATTATTTATCCAATTCATATATTAATAAGACAACTTTACTAAGTGTACACCTTTTTCTCACCGATTCCATGATTAACTACTTAACTTATTTACCTATTCATTTTCTAAATCAAATTTCTTAATCTTAAATACATAAATACCTTATAGTCAAATTATGAAACTTAATTCATGTGGTATTTGTTATTTAAAATTTTCGTCCAATAATTAACCTATTAACTATATTATTCAAAATATCCACTTCTATTCTTACTTCATTTTGAATTACAAATGTTACCCTAAATGTATCGCTAATTCAAATTTTTATATTAGGAGGATATTTATTATATCTTTTGTTCCTAAATTTCACTTTGATTTTAACCTAATCAAAGTGTCTAAATTTAAAATTACTTTAACTCCTTTATAAGTTATAGAACTTACCTTTTATATTATATTTACCCAAAATTTCAATTTTGGATTATCTTTTTCTATTTTATTGATAACAATTTTTTTCTATGTGTACATTTTCTCTTTACTTTCTCTAGTTACAACTTGTAGCTTCAATATTATCATCAAAAATCTTACAGTCAAATTGTGAATTTTACTTCACCATATATTTGTACTTAGCTTTTAAATCCATCCATTATGATAATCACTTAATCATTATTATTTCTTAATAACCAAAGGTCTAGGGGTATATGATCATAATTCTAAATTCTAGCTTTCAATTAATTGATTCTATATGGAATATCTTATAGTCAAATTGTGCAATTCTAATCGCAAGATATTCATATTTTAGTTTTGCTAAGCAAAATCATAATTAATCCTTAATTTCTAACCCAAAAATAATGATATCTCCTTTAATATTTATAATATAAACCCAAGGTAAAATTATTTCATTTACCAATTTCTTTTTAAAAACAAAATCGTTTTTATAAAATTAACAAATACGCTCTCGTATATATAATACTCTCATAACTCATTTAGGGTGTTACTAACCCTATCTCCAATGAGTTACTCATCCTAGGATATTACAAATCCTATCTCTGATGAGACTTTACCCATAACAGAGCCAAGGTTCTCGCTTAACCTTCATCTCCGATACCAAATGTAAAGATCTAGGCTTTTCAACCATTGAAAGCGGCCACTTTCCACCGTAGCTTACACCGGTACCTCATGCTTTGCTTTTACAGGCAGCCTCTCGACTGAAACCAAACCTTCGATACTCGATCTCAGGGACATGTAGGAGTAAGAGTCATCCGTTTGCTACCTAACAAGAAGCGAGAACCCCCTATCATGCACGAACCTCAATAAACAAAGCGGATAATAGAATATGTTTATACGTCGATGAATATCTCCAGCTCTCCTCTGGAAACTTTAACCATCTTCGACTGTCCTGAAACTACTCGGATCTGAACCGAGTATTGAAAATACCCGGATCAGGCTTGATAAACCAGCGTAAAAAAAACTCAATAGTTAATGAAAGTGTCATATATCAGCCTTTGAATAAAATCCTTTGAAAACAAAGAGTATCTCATAAAACCACGCCCATACATAAACATGGACGGGTTTTTACCTTATGTTAACTAAAACACTTTTATATCAAAACGTTTGATATTATTTCTAATGACATTCTTTGAAAACATTTGTAAATAAACTTATTAATCTTAGCCGAAATTGTTACATTGATTAAATTCTAGCATAATAGGTTCACAATCAAGTCCGTAGGTTCTTATTAAAGAATGAATTTCCATACAAATGACCAGGAGCAGGATCTACCTTTCGAAGGGGTACACCTCTAGATGGATGTCCCGAGGACCATCACAAAGGATCCTCTACCAACACAAGACCGGCCTACCTCTTTAACTAGATAGTAACGAATATGTCATCCCTCGGTCATTACCGACCTTTAGCCGAGCGCTCGTTTTCCATACACCACATTAATATACATCTCGAACGTCATAGCGGGAAGAAATATATCTAGAAAGGGATGATCATACCCTACTTGGGAATGACCCACTTAGCCTAGCTGCTTCTAATCCCGTTTCGGTCATTTCCGGTTTGATGTGGCTTGAGGCTACGATTACCTTTTCACAAAGCACATATCACATCTTTGAATGCCACATTGCCATTTCCGTTTAACTACTAATTGCCTTCCACAAAAATACAACCTTTGAGCTCGTACGTCTCAAGGAGGGTGTTAAGCTAAGAGAAGTTGTCTTCTCCGCCACCACTGATTTACGTTTGTAAAATCCAATGTACGTAATCTTTAGAAATGCAATATCAGACAAACGTCCATACAAGTTGTCCAAGAATAGGACAAACCGAAGTCACTCTCCTACTACCAGTAGGTTGCGGTCCGAAAAATCTCCACAACGAGGAGACCACTGCTATATATAACTCGGGAGCTACCCAGAGTAAGACAACAAGCAGTCCTCACGCTGTAAAGATCCACGGTCTTCAATAATCATCATCTTCAACATGTCTTCACGTTCGAACGTATAGATTGGTTCGATGTGGTTTTCGAATGAGGTTTACCCACATCCGACCCCGGTTCCTTCGAAATCCAATATCGATATAAAGTGAATATGAGTATACAGGATTTATTAAGTCTCTTTTCACTTTAATTCTTTTCAGATGATTTCGAAATCTCTTTCTTTTAACTTAGGATAATTTCTAAGAAATTTATTCTTTTTCTTTGGAAAATATCTCAAATTTCCTTACTTAATTCTTGATCAAATTCTTTAACTTTTAGGCGGGTAAAAAACAATGTAATTTAAGACATCGTTTACAATAAACCCCAAATTAATCTTAACAAACATTTTGAAGTAAATAGGATCATAGAAATCATTCATTTTTGGAGATTGCTTAACTTTTAGATAATACAAATCCTCTTTTATTTTGGAAAACTTAACAGAATCTTTTTTATTTAAGAGCATCCAGGCTTTTCTTTCGATCTGTTCCAACCCTCGCCTAAGAAAAGAAAACATAGGTCAGGTAAGTTCAAGGCACTGGTTGCTCCATCCCTAACCTTAGTTAAACACCTTGTTTTATCTTCCCAGATCTCACAGGCGGGACAAATGTACCAGTCGTTTCCGCATACTCAGATTTTCCACTTTATTTTGGAATTGCTTATAAATATTCCAAATTATCTTTCAAAACGCTTAATTATCCTTTTTAAAACATTAACAATTTATTCTGAAAAATGTCGTTACATTTAAACTCATATTCCAAAAGTTATAGAATTCACAGTAGAAAACTGCTGCGGAAAGTGCTAAATAAGCTTATTTGAATTAAACAACTTTTAAACATTCGATAATTCATATTTTCCAATCCAAATATCTTTTAAATCATTTAAATAGATTTATCAAATTTATTCCATATTTTTTCATAATTAAAAACGTTCATTTAAACAGATTTCCCGTTATGGTCACTAAACTGCACAAGCGCGATTTTTCTAGAAAATTTATTTGGATTTATTTCAAAATCTGCCAATCGAAACTTTGATTTTCTTTCTTCGTTTAGAAGATATGGATATAATAGTCCGGAATTTTCTTATCTCGAACAATTCCGAGCCATATTCCACTCTGCACATTCATTTGAACTTTTCGGCGCGAAATCGCGAACTAGCGTTGTGTGACGCATCTAGTTTTAACTTGATTTTCAATACTTGAAATAACTTATTCAAATTGAATTTTATCACTTATAAAATCATTACAATTCATTTTAAATCAATATTTTCACTTTTTAAAGTATTTAATATGTATTTTCACTATTACCGTATTATAATATTATTGTATTCCCATTATTTTAATATTAAATTTTAAATTCCATTTTTAACTCAATTTCAATTCTGGTCTCAAATTAAACTCATTTAAAACTTAGATTTCAAATCTTATTTCAATTTAAACTTCAATTTAATCTCAAACTAAACTTCACTTTTTCAAAATCGATTTCAATTTTAATTTCACTATTCATCTCAATTTCAATTTCCATTTAGCTATCCTTTTCAAATCCGTTTCACTTCAAATTTCAAATCCTCTTTCATTTTAACTTTAATTTCACTTCTAAATGAAAAGAGACTTATTTTTCCACAATATCTCATATTACTAAAATATGGTCTTATTAAACAAAGGGATTACTTAACTAATAAAATTTGATGTCCAAATTATCATCACAACCATACAACTATCATATAACACTAATATATCCAAAACGGTAAATGTCATAACATTACTACGGATTATCCAAAACGGTAAACTCCTTCTGTCTTTTATTGCTAAATGTAAAGTGTTTAAATAGTTTGTAAACTTGTATTTATAAGTTAGAAAATGTGTCAAGTTGCAACAACTTATCGACAACTTGTTTTGGTTAAAAACGGTGTTTTTGACGACAAATTTTACAGTCAAAATTTGACCTTTTTTTATTATGCTATATATTGAAGTAAACCAAACTTTAAAATGAACTTTTTACTTCTTTAAATAAATTAAAACAAGTCTCTTTATATTTAAAAATCATATTTAAATAATATCAATTTAAATAATCATATTTAAATAATCATATTTAAAAACATATTTAAATTAAAATAGTGTATGTAAAACTGACAAAATGCGACAAATTTTGGTTATTTTTGTAAAACGATTATTAACATACTTTTAAATATATAAATTTACTTTTATTATATTTATTAGATGTTTTAAATAAGATTTACCTTTTTAAATAAATATTTAAATTCATTTATTTAAGCCTTTATTTATTATTAACAAAACTTAACTTTTGTCGATTTGTTCTAAAATCCAAATTTATACTTTTTTAACTATAAGAATAGATAATTATTTATTATATATAACATATTTATTTTAAGATTTAAACTCTTTTTTAAATTTAAAACGAACGAAGTCTCTTATTTTCGAAGTAGCGAAATCATGGGTCCTTATAGTAATGTTAATTAAGGATATGTAATGGAATATTATACAAGAAAAACTTAAATAATGAAAGTGTTCAATGAAATTTACTTTTAAAAATAAAAAATTTAACATGATAATAGTTATAAACCTGAGTTATAATTATAGTGCTACTAATTAAAATGAAATAGAAGTGAGTATTGTAAGCAAAGAATTGTGAACTAAGTTAATGTTTGAAGCTATTGATAATTCAAGTAAATAATAAAATGAATACTATATTGAATTTACTGATTGTAACTTCAGAAATGGTTGATTACTTTGATCCCTTATGAAGATTGTATGCTCGTTTGTAAAAGATTGTTGTTATGTTGTAATGATTTATTTTGATTTTATGTGATGATGGTATGCTTTTGGTTGAAAGTGATTGTTGTTATGTCATGTTTATTGTTTGTTATTAATTTAAAACAAAATAATCATTTCACTTTTATATAATTATTAACCTCTTTGGATTATATAAGTGGAATACATGTATGGAAGCAATTGCTGCTGCTTTTGGTTTCATAAATAAGCGTTATTTGCCCGACAAATAAGTACGTTCTCGAATTACGGTTTTCTAGCGATATTATATTGTTTATCCCATTGTTGGGATATATTATTTTGAAAATTTGATATATATTGTTATATTTTGATATTATTACTTCTCTCAAGCCTCTCCGTACAAAGGAGACTTTGTCGAAATTTTTCATGAATTTTGGACTTAGAAAATTTTATGAAATGTTTTCTAAACTTTCGTTAACTTGGGTACAAAAGGATTTATTTGTTTATAAATTGATATATTTTATTTGAAATATTTAATTATGTAAATTAATTTTTCACAAATTTAATGTTTTAAATAAGATATATTGATTTCTTAATTTTTCTTTTCCCTTCTTTTTCCTTTTCGGGGACGAAAAGTTTAGATTGGGGGAGAGTTTAATGTCCCGTAATTTCCGACAATTAAAATAGTAAATTTAATAAGATTTTTGTAATTAAATGTTGGAAGAAATTAAAATTTAAGATTTATAACTGGAATAATAATAAAAAGGAAATGTAATAAAGTTAATTTAAGTCAATTATTAACAAGTTTAATTAAATTCCAATAAATGAAATAATGTAAATGTTATAATTTGGTTATAAATTGAATAGAGGAAAACAAATCTAATATTGAATTTATGAAATAATATAATTAAGGGGAATTGAGTAAAAACATTGTTAGTTAAGTAGTTGTAACATTTGCTTATTAATAATGAACTTATAAGTGTGATGAAAAGTTAATGTTAACAATTAAAATATGTTACCTATTTAATTATTTGGTCAATTAAATGTAATTGAAAATCAAATGCAATTAATTCACTTAATTAGTGCAGTTAATGTAGGTTAAATTTATAATGGTACAATGTTAATTCAATACAATGTAACCAATGTAAATTTTATCATAATATGACCTTTGATTCGAATAAAAAAGGATAGGAATTAAGTTTACTTTTGGAATTTAAAATTTTAATAAGTAAATTTATTTCAATTAAGTATAATTAAAGATTACATTAATGAAAAGTAAGATGAAATGGTAAAACATTAGTGCGATAAAATATATATCAATGTTAGCTATGTATGTAAGGTAATAATTGGTTTAATAAGAGAATGAGACCAAGATAAACAAATTAACTGAGACGTTAACTATTAATGTGTGAAATTGACCAAAATTCAATAAAATGGAAATATAGTGGTTGATACAAATAAAAGTTGAAAATTAGAGTATATTAACGTAATGAAATGTAAAACAAATGTTAACTATGTTATTAGATTTATAATGGTTGAATATAAAGGTTGAAATCAAATTAAAAGTAATTTATTGAAATTAAATTATAATAAACTAGATTTAATTCTAATGAAATTTAATACTGTAATTAGTGCAATAACCAACAGTGAATTGTCATACAACCTTGTATTGAGTCATTGTAAATGTATAAGTGAATAAAAATGATGAAATTGGTTAGTCTATGAAGACCGAGGTAAAAAGTGATTTACTTAATTTATCTAATTAACATGAAAATAGCCATTTTGACCACTGACTCGGATTTTGACGAAGTCAGTTGTATCGAATCTGTAGCGGTGAATTGATGTAGTATTTCAAGCTTCGTAGCGATCAGAATTGTCATTTGATCGTACGGGATCGAAAGGCCTAGAAATTAATTTAATTGATATCAATTTGAAATAAGCTGATTTTAACATAACTTTTTCATACGATGGAATTAGGGTTGAAACATGTTTCATTAAGTGTAAAAATATTGAAAACATCTATTTTGATATATGGGCTGATCCATTTTCGTTCCAGAGGCAGAACGGGCTTTTCGGGTCGTTTATCGTTCCAATCCTAATCAATCTGGTCCATTCATTCTATTTTTTCTGATCTGCCTATAAATACCTCATTATAAACCCTAATTATTTCTTATTTCTCATTGATAGTACATGCAGTTCTTTCTGCTCCTCTCCTCCTCAATGGTAGAAACACATTCAAACTCCAAACCCTCGAATTCAATTTCAAAATCAAAACTCCTCAAACTATAGCGAATTATATGTATATTTGAAGCTCTCGACGAGCGCTGGTCAAATTTGCAGTTCGTTTTTTGATCTGGGTTTCTGTTTGATCGGAATTGGTCGATTTAGTCTCGGCCGTTCACCTCGTCGTGATCAACTTTGTCGGATCGTGGAACAGAGGGCATGGTCGCATAGAGGGGGACGAGTGGAGGGCATCTGTGTTGTTCATTGGGTTGATTAACGGTTGGATGTGGTGGATAATTCAATTATGGTTCGGCTCTTCAAGGCGGTGGCTGCTCGAATTCGTCGTCGATGCAGTGATCGGAGGGGGGGTAGGCCTTGGCGAGGTCGGTGGTTTTGCTTGTGGGGTGGAGCGCGGCCGCGACTGGTCGACGGAGTGGGGTCGTGGATTTGGAGGCGGCGGCCGTGCCGATTCTGTGCATGATCGATAGTTGCTAGGGTTTCATTCAATAAAAAATCTGGAAGAGGATGGGGAGATGACATGTGTGTAGGTAACGACTGTTGTTTTTGTTTTATTTTAATTTTGAAATTCTTTAACGTTCTAACGTGTATAACTTTCACATACGAGATCCGAGTTACGCGCTGTTTAATCCGTTGGGATCGTATCAAATTCAGGACATGTCGACGCTGGTTTGGATGAATTTTGGGCTTAAATATGATTTACATTCAAAGGTGGGTATTTTAACCCATTCAAAACTTCTAAAATTTATTATGTTTGTTAAATCAAATTTATGATGTGATAAGTTATTCATTTATAGCTGCTTGGTATACTTTAATCGTCATCTCAGTTAATTTGAATTTATTTGAATTAATTTGGTGTTTAATTTATTATCGAATTTAAATTGCCGCTTAAATATCTATTATTGATTTTCAATTATTTGTTGATATTTATTGATTGATTTGGATGATGATTGTGCTGGGTGATTGATTATCGATATTGGATGAATGGATGTTGTATTTTATATCGTTTTTAATACTGCAAGTTCACAATGGGTTGAAACGATACATACCCGAACTATCTTATAGATCAAGGGAAAACCATTATGGGTTGAAATGATAAACCCGAACGGTTTTCGTTTATTTGAAAATTTTGATTTTGGTACTGGTTGAAATGATAGATATATCCATATAAATTTTGGAATTTGGATTATGTGTTGGAATTGAATTATTTAAAAGGTCTAAGTTAAACTTTGAATTTTATTATTAAAGCGCTTAAAATTGATACCTCGAATTATTTGAAATCTTTTAATAATTATATTCACGTTGTACACTTGATAGGAGATGGAAAATCCTATAACATCTCTGAAGCCATTGCACTCGCATTTTATTTTAGATCAATTTGACTTACATATGATCTTTTAGTTCTGACTCGAGTGTTTTGTTTTCATTGCGCTCGGGTCAGACTGAGCTTTTCAGTGTATTGAAAACTATTTTTTGGAGGACGAAGACGAAGATTCAATATATTATTACTACTATTATTTATGATATTTATTCTACTGCATCCCGTTGTTCCGCTGCATTTATGTATTTATTTCTGCTCTATGTAACTCTGATTCTGCATTGTATTAGTATAATCAAATATTTTGTAAACAGCTTCATGAACTGTTATTTGATTATTATATTTTATCATTCCGCTGCGAGATTCTATTTTGTTTTTTTTCTTTCTCTGTTTTTTCTTCTTATTTACTCCATTAACAATCCTCCCTTTTGAATGGTTTGAGTCTGACATGTGTGGTTTATTGTCGATTTGAACTGTCCAAAAAGGTGGGTCGTTACACTACTAATTATGATGGTATCAACCTTCCACAATAATAGAAAAGAATCTTCTCTTGAGTAGTATGTCACTTTATATAGTTCATCAATACCCAACTATAGTTATAACACGACCGCTATGTCAGATGCTTGACCATTATCAAATATTGACTAGTTACTTAAGACCTATAGCACCCTCATGTTCTGAAGACTACCACATGTGGTTATACGAGATCTTCTATTTTTACTTAGTTTTATTAACCTATAGAAGAACATCTTTGAGTCATTCTATGATGGTTTCAAACAAACACAAGTATCTAATCCCTTTGTGTCTCCAGTGATAATAAGTAATTCACCGTATATTGTATGGAGATCATTATATACACTAGTGTCAGTGGAGTACCGATATCCTTTTCTTGATACATCTTGACTAGGAGCATTTGAGGAATAAGTATTGAAAAATCTATTCAAAACTTGATATTATGTACACATTCATAACTATTATTGATAAACTACTTCTCTTAAGAATTTTCCATATATACGTGTTTCACATTTATGAAACATTACTTATATCCAATATAATAGAAAAATAAAACCAAAACCCTATTTCATTTCGAAGTAGATTCTCTGTAAGAGTTATGTACTTATTACATAATTGCCTAACTCTTTCAATCTCCCACTTGCATTTGGGACCATTATTGTGCTTCATGTCCATACATTCAATTAATCCGCCCAAATTAGACTGAGAAAGGGCTTTTGTGAATGGATCTATGATATTATTATAATGTATCTACTTTTCGATTATACTTCACCATTACGGATAAACTTTTTACCACGTGTTAATTGTAGAGAACATATCTCGACTACTTATAAAATTATCGATTCATATTGCAATCTGTATTGAATTATTGCTATTATTCGTACGTTGCTGGATTCTTAATGGTGGGAACCATAACTAGATTTCTTATAAATTTATCCATATATGCAACTTTCATTGTGATGCTATTCAAGGCGATGTACCTAGCCTTTATAGTTGAATCTGTCACAACCTCTCGTTTGAGACATTTCCAACTTAAAGTCCATAATCAAGGGTGAAAATGAATATAATTAACAAGTTGGTTGGAACATTCCTTTATAAGAAGTTCATTGCTTCGATAGACCAGTCTTTATAGTTTGTAAATACTCAAGAATAATATTAGCACCATTCAGTAATATAAACTCATATTTTTATATTTGCTTAACACACCAAGTGTATAAGCGAGATCTAATATACTACATTACATAACATATATAACGGTTTCTATTGCTGATGCATAAGGGACTTACCTCATATGCCCCATACTAAACATTTTAATGTCTATGTACATCAATTTGGACAATCCTAACATTCTCTCATACTGCCTTCATTAAGAATAAAACAACCAAATTTCAACTGATTTTAATACGAAAACATCATTAATAATCAGTAGCATGTTGCTTATTTATATTATTAGAAATGATTTAGTACCTTTGATTTCTTTCCTTACACACACGCTTCCTCTATGTTTTGACTAAATCTAAATTATTTGTTTTCGTTGTCAAAATACTTTCTCAACCTCTAGATGCTTGTTGAAGATCATATGTTAAAAAATCCATATATTTGTTATCACTCCTACTAACTTTGACACATTTTGGCAATTATTTACAGGTAATATCTTTTAGATCATTATCTAGAAATTATATTTCAACATTATGTGCCAAAACTCAATATTATATCATGCAATAATTTGCGAGTAGAATATGAATGGACTTAATCACATTGACAAACAAAACTATTTCGCTAATTTCAACATTTGAAATTTATAGTTTTATTTCCCATCAACCTTGTTACCAAAATCCAATTTTTTTAATTCAATTGGATTCCATTTCAAACGTAAAACACCATGCTCTACAGTAGATTATATAGTCTCTATGCTCTGTTGACAACTGAGGAGATTGATATTACTAACAATCCATTTTCTCATCGATAAGAACCCATAGCTCTCTCTAATACGCAAGACTTCTTATTAAATATTCTAACAAGCCATGTTCTATTGGGTTTGGTTCAATTTGTATCATCTTTATAATTAGTTTTCATGTTAAAATCTTGGATCGTATCCAAGTCACTTGCACTGCCACTAATTTCTCTGGAAAGAAATGTTGGATTAGGTGCATTGACACTAGGTTAAAAAGGGAAATTTAAAAAAATACATTTATTAGCTTCATAAGATTGTATATTGCATTTATATAAATAATAAATTTTATACTAAGTAACATTTTTTATTAACTAATAAAAGAGTTTGGTGTATATTTCTAATTTAGTTTTGTACATTAAAATTTTATTTTCGTTAATTTAATAATAATATTTTATTATGAATTTAATTTTACTTCATTTTATATTAGATCTTTTATTATGTTTAGTACAAACATTATACCAATACTAAATATAGTGAACTAACTTAAGGGTAACATTATGACTATATGTGTAACAAGTTAGCACAATATCTTCCATTGCACTACAGAAGCCCAAAACTACTAACAATATTGTACAAACATGCCATGATCTAACTATGATCCTGAAATAATGATCACTACTACTAAGATTGACAAGATACACCCCAACGCATATGGTTACTTCTGCTAAGACCGAATAGGTATGCCACAACGTGCATGGTCACTACTGCTAAGACTGAATAGGCATGCCACAGCACGTGTGGTCACCACCGCTAAGACCAATCGCGTTGCGGCGTATCTTATCGATCTTAGTAATAATGATTATTGTTTTGGGATCACGATATGATTGTACTATATTATTAGTTGTTTCGGGCTAGTGTAGTGCAATGGAAGATATTGTGCTAAGTTGTTGTTAAAGTTGGTATCAGAGCTTAGCCTAGGTTTAATTAGGGTGAGTGGGATGATTCTCTTATTTAATTTGAGTACTGTACTTCCATTAATTCGTTCATTTATAATTATGAAGTATCATGGAATGATTTAGAGGTACATATACTTGTTATTTTATTTGGACATAACATACCTATTATTTGTATATGAGACCGTTGTATCAGATATTCATCCAGAACTCCGTCTTTTGGGAGTTGGTGTATTCTGATTTTCCATATTGACATTTATTTGTCAGCTGCTACTTCTAGTGCGGTCTCTTATATATGTTATTCTATTATATTCATCTATATTTAGTATATTATATGTTGTCATTCCATTATGAGATCACATCGATGTCTTGGTTTAGTGTTTTGTTCTAATTTTACTCCAACGATCTGTCTATGGTGGTAATCGAAAGTCATGCGATGATGCAAGACATTAATTTTGGGTATTATGAGGGGTGGGTTGCTACAATATGTTAAGGGTGTTTAGTTAACCATTGTGTCTTATGGTCAATAAACATGTATAATGTCATTTTCATATAAATAAACATTTATACTTAAATATAAATCAAATAAACTATTATACACACACACACACACACACACACATACCTTTGTGTGTGTGCACACGGACATGTGCATTATTTTAATTAAGCCATTAATTTTACAAATTAGATACACACACACACACATATATAACTGTGATATAATATTATTAAAAATTGAATATATATTATATTATAAGTTTCAACTTATATATAAACATATATTTAAAAATAAAGTTATTTAAATGATGCATATATAGTTATATTAATTATTTATAACACACACACACACACACATAGGAGCGCGCACACACATGCACATATATATTTGATAATTTAGGATTTGGATTTAAAATTGTTTGACTAATTCAAATATATATATATATATATAAATTTAAACCAATGAGCAATATGATAATTTCTTTTTAATTAAATATAATCTGCTTGGACTATAAAATTATAAAATATATAAATATATGTTCCATTTTTTTCAAATTTAAAATTATTGACTTTTCAAATGAAAAAAATGTTCCTATATGTAATACATATACATACATATATATATATATAAAATAAAAATCAACATGCATAATATACAAACATACAATAATAATAAGAAATAATCTCTTTTTCTATTGAAGTCGAAACCATATTTGATTTTATTTTTCAAAACTAAAACCGTATATATATAAAATAATGAATTATTTAAAATATGTGTATATATATATATGGATCTGCACCATATATGTTATCAATAATTTTTTGTAAATTTAGGTGGTAGTATATAGCTGTACTAAGAGTCTCAAGTAGTATGTATGTAGCATACTACAAGTCAACATATGTCCAATGGTTCAAATCATGCTACACAAGATTCAAACCCATGATCTCCTAGCCTATTGTAATGCACCATTGCCTCAGGGGTTTAGCACTTTGGCTTTGGTGCATAAGGTCATAGGTTTGAATCTTGGTAGCGTGATTCAGACCATTAGACATATATTTTCCTGCAGTATGTTTTATAATATGTAAGACTTGTAATACTAATGTATACCACATTCTAAATACCAAATTCAATAAAAAACAAATATCAAAAATAATTTTGTATGCTTACATATAATTTAAATGTTACTAATTCATTTAATTAATTAATTTCTTTTGATTTTTGAAAATTATAAGTTTTTTTAAATTTTTTGCCATTATTGAATAGGGTGATGGGAAAACATGAATGAGCATAAACATATATGTGAATATTTTTAAAAGTTTATCTCCTTCTAGTGATCATGCCAACAGTCGAACACATCAGTCGCTAGATATTCCTATCTCAAACTCCTTCTTCAATCTTGTTCGCTGTAGGATCCAACTTCATCTCTTGTGCTTCACCAATGCCAGCAATAGAAGGTAGGGTTAAGGCTTTTCAGTGTAAAGATAGAATGAGAGGGGTGCCTATTTTGGCAAGGTAAGCTAGTTTTTAAATGGACCGTCCACTATATATTATAGAAATTAAACATGTGAGAGGCGAAGGTGCCTCACTAGCTACAAACTCACACAAAACCATACATAGCACATTAAAGAAAATACATAACATTATAAAACAGAAGATTACAACATAAGGTAACATCTCAAGAAGTGAACAAATCTGCTAAACCATACTCAATGCCATGATCCAAATCCACTAGACTATTCAAATTGGAAGGAGAAGAAGGCAAAAGAGGGCTCAGGCTTGCATTCATAGAATCTACAATAGCTTCAACATGGACAACATCACCAGCAGCAACTACAGGAGACCGAGATGGTGCAGAAGTAATATAGGATTGAGCCTAGACCGGGCCTCAGGATCAGGGGGAGGTGCAAGGGGTTTAGACGAAATGATTGTGGAAGGGACGGATTTCACTTGCCAACTACGAAGAGGGGGTTTCTGAATGGGAGCTCTGGGGGGAGGGGATGGAGATTGCAACACCAATAACAGGACGATGGCTACAGCCAGGAGAGGTATGACCAAACGAGTGGCAAAAACTATAGATAGGCGAAGACCCTTGATACTCAATATCAATCTGACTAACTCTATTCCTAGAAAAAGCAGCAGAAAGGAGAGACGGAAAAAGTCGCAAGCGGGTAATCTCAATCATGGCACGAGCAAATCCCAACCGATCTCCACACTCCGTATGTTCATTAAAACAAATAAGTTCACTAACATGACATGCCAACCAGTCCAAACCCTTTAGAGACTGAAGGAAAGACGAGATATTCAAAAACTTTTCCCAAACTGGAATAAATAGGACATTCTCTCTTGCAGAGTCCATGGAGGGACTCCACTTCGTGATAATAAAGACTTTCCCATTAATCACACAAGGGTCAGCCTCTAAAACCTTACACCTCTCTTTGAGGAATAAAAATTGAAGGAAAACGTATTTTTATCAAATATAACTTTAAGAGAACCCTGAATCTTCCATTTGATCTTAAGGTATTTTCTAACAATAGAATACTTGGGCCCCTCGTGAAGGAAAAACCCAACAAGCGTCTCTCCAAAACAAGTTACCAGCCTCAACAACTTCGAGATGAGGCACAACCACTTCATCACAATTACCAACAATCTCAAAACATTTAGAAATATTCCTTCCAGCATTGCTCGGTTTGGTCGAGAACAGCGATTTCAAAGAGGGAATAGCATTCGAATGAGCACCATCAACAACAGAGGCAGTGGGAACGGATTTGGAATGTGCTTCTACATAGGACTTGGGCGAGCAGGATTTGCGTTAGACAAAGGGGCCGAAACAGCTGCCTTGACAATAGATTTGCTAGCAGACATCACTCGGTCAACCATCTTAGATCCGAGAGCTATAGATGCGGAACAGACTACATTAGCAGAAGCACCTCTGACGTCTCTGGCAAAGGGACCGCAGGCACCAAAAATCGCTTGGAGCGAGCCCGGAATAGGGAAATTGTATGCGGCTTTGGCAGAAGATTCGCACGAAAGCGAAGCAACGACAGACGAGGAAGTTAGAAATGGCGGCTTGACATGGACCTTCCAAGATATCATCGTTGACGCTACATCAGAGGAGGGGAAGAACCCAGATTTCATATCAAGGAAAGCAACGGCTAGAAAAAAGAAGCAGGAAAGAAAGGGGCTAGCGCGAATGCGATTTCGGAACGGTAGCCATTGATTTCAAAAAAGATGAGGGGTGGATATTTATAGTCAACTAGATTACAAATATCCAACCCCTTCCTCTCTAAGTCTCCCTTCTTGCATACATATGCTATGACCAGCCATATCTGGGTTTGGGCATCAAACTTACGGGCCAAACTAATTTTAACAATTAAATCGTTTATTCAATTAATTAACACTCTTCATCAATTAAATCAATGTATAATTTTTATACATAATTTTATTTAGTTTTCATGCTTAGTAAATAATTAAAATGCCGTAAACTATTAATACAATATTTGTATTTAATTTTGTTATTATTTTATAACATTGTTTATATGAATTTTGCATTTGTCAAACTTGGAAATAACTAACAAAACCGTTGTGTTGACTTTTAAGTGTGAACTCGGTCCTTGATCAATACATAAACAATTTAAACACTAAAGTCTATACAGACTTTGCTGAAATATAGTATTGGGCACAAATTTAATTATTCACAGCTTATTGGAAATCCAATTTCTAATCATAATTAATGTGCACCTAGTAATTACATTTTGTGCACGTATTCGTTTTGTCAACATTAATTCTGTAAAGGGCTCCACCAGGCTGTTGGAGAAAGCAGCTGTTAGTGGCTGCAGTGAGAGAGTGAGTTGAAGGAAAGTGGACTGTAAAACTACGATCGAAGAGAAGGGAAACATCCTAATCATACCAGTTTAAGGTGGTAACTAGCACAGACAGACATAGGCGGTAATCTAGTAGCCCGCAATGATGGTTAGGACATCAACATTAGAATTTTTTAGGAGGGGACATTTAGGCATCTATTGGAGTGGAAAGCTAAGTGTGAAACAAATAGGATTTGCACGTGAAAGACGGAATGGGATATAAGCCCGAGGAAAGAGAGGATGGGTCAGAGGAAATGACAAAATCTAGTCTAAAGATTTGGAATGGGAAAGGTTTGTGTCAGGACCAGAGGGAAAATGTAAAGGTACATTCTGCTCTAACTTTTTAAGCTTATAAGTAGAGACCGATTGCCCAAAGAAGCAACAGGAGAAGCACACATGGCCATTCCAACAATCTCAAGCCACGTGGCCAAGAGAGGCACAAGATAGGCAACGATTTTTTAATTTTATAAAGTAAACCATTTGAAAAATAGATTTGAAAATGGATGGTAACCACATCTCATCATAGGGGAAGATTTGACAGAGGGAGGAGGGGTAGGCTCGGGAGAGGACACGTGGCTCTTAACCACCTCGACGAACGAATGCTTATGAGAGGCGGTAGCCGGTTAGCTCAAAAGGAAAGGAGAAGAGACTATCCTAGGTTCGGATATGTGGTATTTCGTGGCACGTTCGCTCCCCTGCCATGACCTCTTCACCAACCTTAAACCCTTTGGTTGGTCCTAGATTTTAACACCAGTCGTTGGGTCGCTGTAGACCATAGATTCAACTTCTCCCAGATGAACCTTGATAAGACGATTTCCCTACCCCACACCTTATAATCTCATTAGGAAACCTAGATTTCAAGTTTTTCATCAACCAATAGGCCCACCATCATCCTGCCCTCCACCCTTCAAACCTCATTATAGGAGATGATTTCGCTAGAGGCTAGCATGTGAACTACAGCTCCATTTTTTATTATCCTCGAACCTCTCCTTTCCTAGGATCCATGTCTGCCAGAACAAGGATTCGACGTTATGCAATTAAAAGCTGACTTAGCTGTTGTCAGAGATGATGGTAACAATGTTGAGCCTGATGCCGCCTTTAAAGTGGTGAGACCAGTCGGTTGGTCCCCTTGGCTTTCCCTACCTTAAGAGCGCTTTGACCCTTTTGTTGGCCTTGACCTCATAGCCCTCCACCTCCCAATTACCCCACCTTCACCATAGCACGTTCGTCCTATCCTTAATCTGCCTACCAACATGGACCATGACCCTTAGCCGCAACCTGACTCTATCACTCCTCCATAGTTGCTTCCTACTTTGTCTACAACCTCGGTTAGACGTAGTGCCAGATTACTACATAGATCTATTAGAACATCATCTCCTTCCATTGGTAGTATCTTTCAACCTGCTATTTTTACTTCTGTTAATTCCAATTTGAACAAAAAAATAGCTCGCCGAATGTGTTTTAGTTTATAACCCTAACATAATTTGACAATGCATGCATTGGAAAAGAAGCATATCTCCTTTTCCTCATGAACATTTTTTCCTAGAATGTTAGGGGTTTGGGGGACCCTGAAAAATATTCCCTAATTCGTCTTACTTTATCCCCTCCTCACCTTGATGTTTTATTTATCTAGGAATCCAAAATTGTTGACCCCAATCCCTCTCTTTTCCACAACCCTGGTGGCTTATTTCTTTTTGATTGGGAATTTATCAAGGGTGATGTTTCCCGAGGTAGCTAGGATGAATCTAATTGGTCTCTCATTCAGGTCATTAAACACCCTTTTGCACTTCATATCACTCTAAAACACTTGTCCTTGGGTGTCATCTATTTCTTTTCTAACATTTATGGTCCCCACTCTAGTTCTATAGAATCTCTCTGTAGGCTAAGTGCTCTAAAGTTGCCAGATTTTCCCAAGGCCTATGGGTCCTGGGTGGAGATTTCAATACTACCCATGATTTTTCTGAGCATAATTCCCTTCCTTGCTCTGACTTAGATTCCTTCGATGACCTTATAAATTTACGTGCTCTCATTGAACCCCTATTTCCATCCTTAACTTTAACATCCATGAAGAATCCTATCCGCTTTTCGATTCTCAGTCCTCCACTCTCCATTCCCTTGAAGCTGAGCTTGAAAAACTCCTAAAGCAAGAAGAGATTGGTTGAAAGCAAATGTCCAAAATAAAATGGTTGAAGGATAGCGATCGTAAAACCACTTACTTTCACAGATTCGCTAATGGCAGAAGACGATCCAATCTCATCTTTAAGGTCCACCATGGGAGTTCTGTTTTCGACATCAATTCGACCTCAATAGACATTTTACTTCCTCTTTAAAGAACATCATGGGCCGCCTCATCCCCTTTCTCCCTAGATTTCCTAGGGCGAGTTATACCATGGCCCTCCCCAATCCCCATTGATCATCCCTTTAAGGAACATGTGATCCTTGCCACCCTGAGTGATATGGATGATGATAAATCTTCATGCCTAGATGGCTTAGGTCCTCTATTCTTCAATCACTTATGGCCTGTTATTTGCTCCTATATCCTTTCCTTTTCCAAGGAGTTCTAGTCTGATCCTTCCTTGATTGCTTGAGCTAACTATGCCAATCTGATTCTCATTTCTAATAATCTTGGTGCTAACCGTCTCTTCGATTTTCACCCAATTAGCTTCCTTAATACACCTTCAAACTCATCACTAAAGTCCTTGCCAACTACCTTCAAAGTATAATATCTCATCTTATTGGGCCTAAACAATCCGCCTTCATCCTTAGTTGAAACATCCTTGACTGTGTTGCGACCACTCAAGAGATCATTTCTTATTGCCACCACTCTAACGCCCCTGTATATCTTCTTCAAGCTTGACTTTTCCAAAGCCTATGACTCCATCGGCTGGCCCTTTATTTTTGAAACTCTGGTTCACCATGGATTCCTTGAGAAATGGATAAATTAGATTAATGGAATTCTTCATTCTAGTATGTTCTCTATCTTTACCAATGGTGCTGGTGGAGGTCTCATCAAATCAATGCATAGCTTGCACCAGGGAGACTTTCTCTCTCCTCTTTTGTTTGTTATGGCTGCTAATATATTGAATAGAATGAACAATCTCATGATCTTCCATAACCTCTTATCTATCATTGGTTTTCCTACCTCTAACCTCAACATTCCAATATCTAGTTTGTTGATGACATAATCCTCTTTTCATCTCCATCCTCCTACTACATCCATAACCTCAAGCTTCTCCTGTATGCCTTTGAGCTTATTTTCGACCTTTCCATTAATTTTTCGAAAAGTTCTATTATTATATTAAGTGATTCTGACCTTATAGGTCCTGATATATCCCATGCCTTAAACTACAGCCTTAAGCATTTCCCCACCTCTTACCTTGGCATTCTTATTCGCCCATCCAAACTCCATCGCTCTGACTGACAGTCGCTTATCTTCAGAATCTCTAATCGTCTTGCAATTTGGAAGGCCTTCTCCCTCTTATAAGCAAGCAGACTCATTCTCGTAATCTGTGCTATCCTCTATCCAAACCTACTAGCTCTCCTTCCACAAAGCCCCTCGTTGGGTGATCATTTCCATTGATAAACTACGTCGTTCCTTCATGGATCCGAAGTGAACAATTTAATTAATTGGTCTATTGTGTGCAAGTCTGTTTCTCAGGGGGGTTTGGGTGTTCTAGATAACAAACTCAACTTAGCCCTTCCCGAAAAATGGATTTGGCATGGCCTCTCCCCCTATCAGGAAAAGTTGGATCTTATTCAAGCATTATAATTCACCCTTTCCATATCCTCCATGCCAGCCAGCTTGAGCCTTCCTCTCTTTTCTTGATGGGTGTCCTCTGCTCTACTTTTTGGGTTAAGAAATCCGTTTTGGTTCAAATTGGTAATGACGCTTCATGTAATCTTTAGCTTGACTCCTGGCATAACGTTACCCCTCTATGCCTTACCTTTTTTAACCTCTTTGCCATTATTTCTAACCAATCCTCTACTGTCATCGATGCTATCAACCTGGGTTCCTTATGTTTCCTGTCTGACCATGCTACTATTGATCCTACCCTATCCCAGCTTCTTTACATCTAATCCTTGCTTCTTGGCCTTGTCATTTCTTCATGGTTGATCGTCACTCTTAGGGATTTACGTCCAATAGTTCCTTCTCTATTCGTTCCTTCTATTCCAACATATCACACTCCATGACATTCTTCTCCTTCCACTACATTTTGAAATGCAACCCCCCATGTCCAACTTCATATGTGGCTTCTAGTACATAAGAAGATCAATACAAAAAATAGACTGATTCTCAAAGGCATTAACCTCAATCCATCCTATATCTTCTGTTACTCGGCAACAGAGAGTATTTTTCATATCTTTTTCGACTACGACTTCTCCTACTTGTCTAGACTACCTAGCTATTCATCTCTTCGGTTTAATCCCTGCAATTCATTCATTATTCGGATATTGGTAATTCAATTCCAAATCTTCCAATACTAACATCTTCCTCTCAGTGTTCAGCTGGGTGACTTGGCTTGGAAGAAACTCTAAATGTTTTAACAACGCTTCTCGCTCTCCACTGCAACTATGCAATAAAATTGCTTATTTTTTTCTCCATTTGGATAGATGGAGTTCCTTCCCCCTTCGCTTGATGATCGGTGCTGCTGCTTTTGATAATGAATCTATTGATAGCACAGATGTTCCTACCCCGTGGATGGCTGATGGTTCTACTCGTCCCTATGATGGTGCTAAACGCCTACATCATGCTTGTTTATTTTTTGCACTCGTCTTCTATTCTTGCTTCATGGCTACTGATGCTCTTTGACTTGTGTATACGCTTTCTCTATTATGGCTATCGGTCAAGCCTGTCGGTCGAAAAACTATTTATTATTATCCTCAATTATTATGCTGGCCGTGTAATCTTGCACTATACAGCCGTTTTCCTAAAAAAACACTGTATCACTATGATATCTTGAGTTTGGTGTATGGTCAGTAAAACTTCTAATATCCATAATTAATTGCATAGACCACTTTACACTAAAGTCCTTGGTTCTAATATTCATATTACTTAACTTATTTACTTTGGTCAAAGATTTTGACTTTAAGTTGACTACCAATTATCGTGGTACTAACCTTATAAAACGAATGAGAGAAATCAACTCTTGGTTAGTGTTTCACTTTTAGTAGTTCAACGTGTACCCAATTATGGTCGTAACATGGTCACCATGCATGTGTTTGACCATAATCAAAGTATATCTTAACCACTTAATGTAGATAAAACTCTCAAATTTGAACATAACTTACGTCATTACCATGAGTTCTTCTATTTTGACATAGTTGTATAAACATATATAAGACTCTCATTGAATTGTTATGTGATTTTTTCATGCAATCACAAGTATGCAACCACTTGTACCTCCGGCGGTCAAAGTAATTCACCACCCAGTGTTGCGTACACTAAAGTCAATAAATGATGTCTTTTTTTGATACATCTTGATTAGGAGCATTTAAGATGTAAGTATTTATATATCAATTTAATACGCATAGTTATGAACACATTAGGTAAAATGCTGATAAAATTAGGGGTATGCCGTAGGGGCAGTTATACAATTTGTTATATATATCTAACTCTTTGACCAATCTTGCTTATAGTTAAAGTATTTGTTTTCCATTATATACTCTTTCATATAGAAATATAATTAATTAAGTTATTAATTTCAAGTATATAAATAGAAAAAATCCTTATATGACATGTTATGCGATAGTTATTGGATAAGTATGGAATGCTCCACTCAAGAGTTTTCTATTGGTTAATATGACTAAAGTCAAATAGAGAATCTCAAAATAATGATATTACATAGTTCTCTCGACTTGAGAATACTATTGAACTTTAATTGGGGTACTCCAAAGTTATAGTTAAATCATGGCAATGCAATCCATCGAGCCACTATAATTGGGTCTGTGAAGCATTGGAAGCAAAACACTATTTAATAGAGAACTCATCTCAAATATAGTCTAGCATTATCTCGCACTGTGGTTTATTTGATTATTTCGAATGAAACAATTTCTTTAATTACTTGTATTGTGAATGCAACCATTCACAATATAACTTGTGTTTGTGATCGAATGTGGTTGAAAATCCATTTCTTATGCTACGTTAGAGCTCAAAACTCATATAGTACAAAGCCTTGGTCAAATTCATATTTAAGTGGCTAAGGAACAAACTTTTTAATGGTTGTATTATACGTTTATTGCATGGGTATCAATGTGACAATATGCCAAAATATTAATTCATAAGTAAGTAAAATTCAACATTCATTTTCAGTCTTTAATTTAGTTCGTTTATCATTTTCAATAGATAAACGATTTAATTAATTACATTTGCTATGCAAATTTATTTTTAATATTACATACGTTCTTATACTTATTAGAATAGTTTGCTATAAACTTCTAATAAAGCTCCCAATAGATTCTACATCTCTTAAAAGCCACAAATGCGATGCAAGAATTTTGGATTTAGTGAATTGTTAAGATCCATTTATTTTGTTACTACAACTTTAAAGGTGCATTGGAATTATAGGCCTCATAAGTGGTAAGTAATAAGTTATTAAGTATATCTCATATATAACTCCTACATGTATATTCTTTGCTCATAATGATCTTTATTACTTTGAGGGAGATCGACCAATCATAAAGTACATTAAATATTCATTACTCATCATTTCATGATTTCTTAAGGAAAATTTTGTAGCCCTTTAGGATGTTCGACAAAGTTACAAAATGTACTTACCAATCTAAGGACAATATAAACATCACCGTAAATATTTCATAGCTTGAGGGTACTCAACAGCCATAGGTATATACGGTGCTGAGTAGACTTATTTCAAATTCATGGTCTCAAATAGTATTAATGAGTGTACATAACTATAAGAAATAATGAGTACTCATAAAATTAATGATATCATATGTAATTTTATATATACATATAATCATCTACGTATGCTTTTATTCCTTAAAACTTTTATGGATTTTATTTTTATTTTAACTTTTAAAATCATATTATGTTATTTTATATACCCACTCTATAGGATTCTCTTATTTAATTATAAAATTAATAATATAATATTGAATATTATGTTTATGTATATATTACTATTAGTTAAAAATTAATTAATATCACAGTCTTATTTTAACCTTTTATGAATTATAATATTTACATATTATAAAAAAATTCAAATTTCTTTATTTATAACTTTTATAAATTGAAATTTAAACAATTTTAAAATTTTATATTTATAATATTTACAAATTCAAACTTTAACGAATTATAATTTTTCCTTTTGTAACCTTTACCTATATAAATTTAAATCAATTTTAAATTTGATTCATAAATCTTATAATTTTTTAATTTTAATTTGAAACAATTTTAAACTAATGTTATTATAACTTTAAGAATACAAAAACAAGTTAAATTTATTAATAGCCCTTATAAATTTAAATTTAAAAGAATTTTTAAATTTATATATTATTTATAATAACATACTATAAATTTGACGGTTACTGAAGCCAAAGCGACAGTAATATCCATACGTCAATATCTCATCAAAATAATTTGCATCAAAATATAATATCAGTAAATTTTCATTCATTAAAAAGGTCAACAAAACACCGTGCTTCAAAAACTTAGCACCAGTGTGAAAATCCCGTTATAAAAATAACGGCAACAAAATACGTTTGAAACCAAACACCGGTTCAACGTAAAATTAATGCAGTAACGTGCAACTTAAATTTGCACATATACTACAAAATGAACAAAGAAATCATTCAAATATATCTTCAACGAGGATCATTCAATACAGCAAAAATCTCAACAAAATCACATAACTGCAATCGCTTTGGATCCTCAAATCAGATTCGAAATTTTCAAAGAAAACAAATTAAACACAGCTATGTGAACAACAAATGAAATCTATTTCAATTTCATATTTTGATTCTTAAATCGAAAAGGTTATCGGCTGTATTCAGCGAAGACAGACTCACTGTTTCCGCTGCGCACTCTGAAAAACCGACACAAATTAATCAATTACTAAAACACAATTTCACCTTTTTATTTTTAAATAAATATATTTATAAATTTCATCATAATTTCAAAACTTTAGTTTTGACTCAAAGCACAATAAAATATCGACAAATAGTTGTAACACATGTTCTATCTAAGTTATGTTTTATATTATGTCCATAAACCCCAACCTCTGATACCAACTGTGACGCCCCACTTCTATACCCATGCTAGCCAAGGACACTATGGTGTAATGCCGTCAACTGGCACGGAGAATAAGGCTAGATAGGAGCGGTCATCCGTAGTTAGGCCTTACACTAGTATTGGTTACCTCGATAGGAGTGGTATATATTTTTATTTTTCATCTCTTAATTATTTACTCCCATCGATGTATCCAATTCCAGTATAAAACGAACTACGATGGTTCATAATAGTTTAGTACAATATATATAATAATAATACGGATAAACTAAATGCGGAACACAGATAACAAAAGTCTCATATATATAACTGATGTCAGTTACAATACATGTGATATAGTACATATGATACAACTACAATTGCCGACTCTGGAAGTGTGACGATCCGCCCTTCTACTACCAGAAAGACGTATCATCATAAAGAAAGAAAGGGATAGAAATAGAAAAGAAAGAGAAAGAAAGAACTACAACATCAGAATCTCACAGCGGAACGGAACAAAATATAATATATCACATAAATATTACATAGTTTTACATATATCAGGGTTATACTATATCAATACACATGACAGTTATACATATAACTATCACTATATACATCAGAGATACATCATACATCAACTAACACAGCGGAACTAGATAGATAGCTACATACGTCTGGAAACTCCTGCTCCAAGCTCCTCCAGAAATCAAAGTCCAAAACCTATCACTTGGCTACTCATAAAAATTTGAGTACCCAAGAGTTTATGAAAACAAAATATAAACTCCGGGTCAGACATGGGTCTGGTATGAGTAAACGGTTTAAAGTTGTTTAACTTTGAAAAAAACATTTGAAATAAAGGTATCACGTAAGACTCCCCACAAATAAATACGGGTAAGTTTTTACCTTACGCTAACCAAAACATTTCATAGGAAACACAGTGATATTATAATAGTGTCTAGGGTTTTCAAGTAAATAGAAAATAGCCGAAAGTGTTACATCTATTAAATTCCAGCTACTAGCCATAAAAGTGGGTAATACAAATCAAAACCGTAAGGTCTCGTAGGGAAAATGGATTTCCAACAATGGAAGGGCTACTGGGGTACCGCCCGTCACAGTACGGGGCCTAGATCACCGTACCGAGGATCACTTCCGACCCCCTACAACACAAGGCCGGAACCATTCCTTACTGAACAGTCCCGAACAAGATAAACCCCGCGGTTGTAGCTAGCAACCGGCCACACAGCCGAAGTAAAAAGGGACATCTAGACAGGGGAAATATCTTGTCCCGCTTGGGCATGACCCACCTAACCTTGCTGCATCTCCCCTATTTTAGCCATTCCCTGTTGATGAGGCTTGAGGCTGTGATTACCTTTACAGACATATTTCTTAGAATGCTCATCATCCGCTTGGCGATGTGTAACAACCCGGGATTTTGGAAATTACTATTAATATTAAATTATGAAGAAAATTATAATTTAATATTGTTTTTAAAAATGAACTGGGTAATAAAATAGGGGATTATATTGTTTATTTTATATAAACAATATCTTGATGAATATAATACGGGATTTGAAATTTAAATAAGTCATATTATTTTACTTGACGCTTATTTGAACATTTGATGGTTGAAATAAGTGCAAATGAATGAAAATAAAGTTTGGAAAACTTTATTTATGGATTTGTGTTGTAAATAAATAATTGTGATGGTTTAATTTGAGTTAATTAGTAATATCGAAAATTTATTCCAATGTTAGCCTTTTATTGCAATATAAAGGAATAATATGAAGAACATAAAATTTAGAAGTGTAAATAGGCTTGGAATGATGTTTTAATGTTATAAAAATGTTAAAACATTATAATACACTTAGTTAGACTTAAAAATAAATTTTATTTGGTTGAAATGGATGAAAAATATACATTATTTAGAAATTCACCAAGTATAATTGCCTTTGCTCTTATTGGGTAAGGTTTTAGATCTAAAACCCTAAATCTAGAAGCATTATTGAGAAGGAATTGCTTCTATTCCTCTATTCATTCCTTCTTCTCAAAAAAAAATACAACTTACAATAAACCTAAAACAATGGCCTCCATATGAGGAAAAATCAAAATTCACTCATTCTCTTGCAAATTCAAGGTTCAATTCAAGTTACACACATAAGATAAGGTAATCTCCTACCTATTTAATCTCAAATTCATATCAATTCTCAGATTTGATTCACTATAATTGAGTTTTGATATTTTTCCATGCTTGCATGTTGTTTCTATAGCTTCTATAGGTTTCTAATTACTAATCCAAGGCTAAAGCTCCTTTCTTTGCAAGCAAAATCATTTAATTCGCTGCAAACAAACCCTAAGGTGAGTAAACTCACTCACGCTTGCTATATACAATCTTTTGAATTCATATTTAGTGTAAAATTGAATGCTTGGAGCTATAAAAATCAAGTTTTGATCATATTTTGTGCTCAATCCAAAAAATGAATTCTGTCCATCTTTGAAGCTGAAACGAATTTGACTATAACTTTTTCGTTTCTTTACCGATTTTGATAATTTTAGATGTTTCGGAAAGCTTAATTCTTGTGCTACAACTTTCTTGTTTTGTGTTTTCTGTAATTTTGAATTTAGGTGTGTCAAAATTGAATTTTTCTACTATAATCCCGAGAGCAAAACCAATATTTGCTATGTGCTTAAGGATGAAACTAAATTGGCCATAACTTCTTTGTTTCTTAACCAATTTTGATAATTTTAGATGTTCCAGAAATCTTAGAAACTAAGCTACAACTTTTGTTTTATTCATTTTTCCAGATTTTGAAGTTATCTATGATATAATTGCAATTTTTTGTCGCTGTCCAGCAAATACATAGATTCAGGCTGAATTTGATGTTTTATGTAAAATGATCGTAACTTTTGAACCAATGATTGGAATTTGAAGATCTTGGTCATTCTGGAAATCTTAGAAGCTAAAATACAAATTTTTATTTATTTATTTTGCCTGATTTTGAGGTTACCTATGTTATCATTGCAATTGTTTGTCGCTGTCCTGCAAATACATAAGTTCAGGTCGAATTTTATGTTTTGAGTAAAACGATCATAACTTTTGAATCATTGATCCGAATTGATTGACCTTGGCAACTATGGAAAGCTTGAATCATATGCAACAACTTTCATTCTGAATGTTTTTAAATATTTCAACGTTTGCTAGCTCAAAACAGCGGATTTTATCCCTGTCCTATGTTTTGTTCCATGTTGTTAGTGCACTTATTGTTTTCAAACCACTTTAAAATTATTTTGCATCCATGAACATGTATATGCATGTTCCGTCTTGGTAATTATGGTGTTAAATATTTTATTTTAAATATTTTTAAGAGTATTTCTAAATAATAAAAGTAGATATACTATATTTATTTTATATAAAAAAAGTAGAATTTTAATAAAAGGATATCTTTGGGTTTCAAAAAAATTTATTTTAAAACCCGACTACCTTAGTAAATTATTGCGCAAAGATCATAAACTATTTTTTCCCCTTTCGGATGTATAAGAATGAGAATTAAACGATTTAGTAAGGATATATGGTATGAGACATGTGTTCTTGCTTTATCGCTTAATATCGGACTTCTACGACCGAAACTAATTTGAATTATTATTTTGAGATGATTTAGAAGTTGCCAAATTTTAACGAACATTATTGGTTGGAGAATTACTCTTTTTAAGTACGTTTGATGACGAACCAATCTAGATGTTTTTACAATCGCTGATGAGATGAGGCGACCAAGACGAAAATTTTCCGTTTGGAGAATTATGATTAGAAATAACCGTCATGATGTTGTTTTACTTACCGATGAGACGAGGTAAGTCTATTTATGAAGTATTCATGAAGTTAAGATGTTTATGATGATTTAAGAAGTTAAGATGGTTATGATGACTTTTACTTGTCGATGAAATGAGATAAGTCACGATGGAACCATTACTCGTCGACGAGAAGAGATGATTATGGTATTATATTAACTTGCCGATGAAATGAGGCAATATTGATGTTAAGTTTTAATTTGAAACTATGGTTAGAAATAACCATCATGAGTTCTTTTACTTGCCTAGGAGATGAGGCAAGTTGTTATGATGGATTGATGATGATTTCGATATTTATGATGAATTTTTACTTGTCAATGAAATGAGACAAGTCTCGATGTCACTTAAAACTCGTCCAAGTAAGAGATAAGACGAGTTAGGTATCTTACACTCGCCGATGAGATGAGGCAGTATTTATTTGATGATGTTTTATGATGGTTTCCTAATGTGGCATCAACTAACGATTAGTAAACCAATAGGTATGAACGTATGGTATGGGACGTATGTTGACGCCTATTGGGTTCCTATTCGAGAAATTCAGACACATTCACGATGTTACTAGTGCTACAAACCGAGTATTCGATTGGATTCATCACGATGTTCATGAAGTTATTACTCGACTCCAATCATCACGATGTTATTACTCGGGTTTTTGTGACTGGGTGTCATCAAGATGTTTCCGACTATAGTCAATTAAGATGATCACGATGTTATGATGTTATGTGACCCCAAGTCATCACGATGAATGGTACCAAATAATGGTAGTACTAGTCAAGATGTAAATGCACGTGCTGCTTTCCATGAGGTTTTAGGTGTTTCGATTTCACTATTTTGATGATGATGTTTTAGTGTAGCCTTATGTATGAAAAAGGCTTATTGACATACAAGGTTTTATTTGTGATTTCGAATATGATGTTTTGGATTCTTTCCGGGCTCTATCAAGATGGATTTGAGACATTATATATATTTATACCAATGAGATGAGGTATAAATTATGGTAATGCTTTTATGATGAGTGTTGATAACGGATTTAAGATATATTTATATTTATACCAATGAGATGAGGTATAAATGATTGAGATTCCTTTATAATGAGTTTAATGATGGATTTGAGATGTATTTATATTTATGCCGATGAGATGAGGTTTAATAATTAAGAAGTTTCTATTAGATGAGTTTTATTTATGATGGATTCTTGAAGTTTTAATTATCTTATGAAGATTTACTCTATGGTCCATATCCTCACCCATTTCATTCGGTTATATAAATAATTAAGTGAATCATGTCAATATAATATACATATTGTATTCCTCTATGAAATCATGATGAACCATTGATGTATCACTCTAGAGATAAGTTGATGACTTATATCATTCCATTGATAACGATGGAATGTTTTTCCCTTATCTCTTTTCATCACCTGTACTAATGATAAGTTCTAGTTAGCCTGACCCGTGTGTTTTCACTCGGGTCAGATCGAGTTGTTTCAGGTATCATCTATTGGACTTAGCTGGAAGTTGATGTTGGATATCAGCTCTTCTTTCTCTTGAGTAGTTTTTGTTCTTTCGCATACTCTGATGTAGTTATATTTGATTCGATATTTATGATGTGGTCGAGTACCACCTTTATCTGTATTCATATTGTATTGTGCTAAACATGTATCAGTATATATATATGATGTTGATTACTGTTCTGTGATGTGCTTTACATTTAGTTATTGTATTTTGTTCTGATAGATCCGTCAGCCACCTATAGTTTTGGATTAAGCATTTACTGTGTATGTCGATCCATTGAGATAGACAATAAAAAAAAATTATATTGCATTTATCGACGTATTCAGTAGATGTTTAAGGCAAAGTTATAGATGGTCGCCCTTAACCAGCCCTATTCTCCGCTTTAGTAGACGGAATTACTTGTTAATTCTCTTTACTAAGGTGGGTCTCGGGGTGGGGCATTACAGCTTGGTATCAGAGCTGTGGTCAGAACAAAGTAGAATAAACACAGAACAGTACGTATATCATGATACATCGAAATACAATACGAGTGAATCATTTTCCTTTATTCAGCTTGTTTTCGAATCGAGCCTTGATTCTTTTTCGAGTTTTAGGATTGTTAAGATGGAATATTTCTAGGAATATAGATATATTGTATTCCGTAGTATTCCATAATAGAGAGTTTGATGTCATCTTGTCTTATATAAAATCTTATTTGGGATTGTTCTATTCTTATTTTTATTGATACGAGTGAATTCGTATCGATGAAGCTGATTGATTTCTTTGAGCATTCTCGTTGCATTCCATTGAGAGTTGTGAATCCTATTGAGGGGATCCACAACGAGTGGCTTGTTGTGAGCACTCTGAGTTTTCTATTTGTTGCGGCTTTAGTGAGCATTTTTTTATTACTCGCTATCTTGAGATGTATCTGATTTGAGATGGATTGACTTATTTGATGTTAAGTCTGATCCTTTTGTTGTTATATGATCCTATATTTATTTAGGCATCCTAATTTGATTAGGTTATTATTTCTATCACTTTGAAATGTTAGTGATGATTCCGAAGTTTCTGTATTCACTCTTGAGTATCGAGATGTTGATGATATATCTTGAATTCCAGTCAAGGTGACTTTGTTGAGTTTTGTGAGTCCGTTTGTTTGACATCCAATCGAGCAATCAAGTGTTGAGGTAACCTTATTCCTAGCTCTTCGGTTATCCTTCCACGAGGATTTCCACTAAGGAATAAGGTGAGTTTCTAGATTGTTCGAGTTTGATTGAGTTTATCATTCAGCTTCGTTTGAGTGTTCTTTTCATATACTCAATCAATGTTATCCTTTAGCATTACTCCGATTGAAGTAGTGATTCGTGGATTGTGCGCTTCTTCTCCTTTGAGAAGAATATCTTGCTTATCCTGTATCTTGATGATTTTTGGGAGTGGCTCGTGACATCGTAAGATTGACAAACACTCTATCTTCTTCTGTTGATTTTGAGAATCGAGTATTCAGGGAATATCTCGATGCATTCTCTTAATGTTCTTTGGTCTGAGTTTTGAAGCTATATAAATATAAGTTTTAAAGAGAAATTTGAGTTTTGAGAAAAAAGAAAATCAAAGAATATTTTGAGAATATATTTACATGAGTAGTATTTCTTTTATGGAAATAATTTGAGAGTGTTGGGTTGTCCATCGAGTAGTTAAGAGTTCTAGTCGATACGCCTGATCAACGTTATCGATAGAAATCTCCTAAATGCTATGATAAGGCAATCAGAAAAAATGGTTTGTGTTTTAAAAATTGAGATTTTGAAAATAATATTTGAGATTAAATATTAAATTTATTTTTGAATGGTAATTGCAGCCATTGATTTTAGAGACGAGTATCAGAGTGGCGAGGCAGTTTTGATCGTTCGATCGACTCTGCAGCCAACGAACATATCTATTTATTAGAGATTCAGTGGCAAGGCAATGCCATTTATTTATATATTTATTTTGAAATTATAAAGATGAGAATATGTGAGAAAATTATTGATCTATACTTTATTTAAAGTATATTTTGAGATTTTAGAATTATATTATATACATTGGATGTTTTAAGAGAAGAGTTATAAGGGGATTTGAAGATCGTTTTAAACTATTTAAGTGGTTTAATAAAAAGACTAAAGAGAATTTGAACTCTTAATTCATTTTAAGGAATATTATTATGGATTTACAAAATCTTTTGAAAATTAATTTTAAAGTATGAGAAGAAATTTGGACTTTTAATTTGAGTTTTAAATTACTTACAAAGTAATATAGTAAGAGTTTGAAAATTTTCAAATGTTGAAAATTGAGATTTAAAATTTAAAAGATGTTGAGATTTATCAATTTTACATATCTTGAATTGAAAAGTAATTTGAGCTTATATCCTTGTTTCTTGAGTATATTCTATCCCGGAGCTGATAGCAACGATGTGCATTTTTCTTAGTCATTCGAGTTTGGCAGTCTTGTGAGAAGCCATTTTATGCGATTTATCTATCTTGTCTATTGAGTCTATCCTTGGTATGAGGGCGTTCTTTCCGTATTATTATGCGGAAAATTGTGTTGTTGGTCATTTTTGTTGCTTAAAGTTCAGGTTTGAATGAGTTTGATCCCGACTCTATTCATAGAGTTTTGAGAAATCTATCTTATTTGATAGATAATTTGTTGAGATTTTTATTGAGTATTGATTCGAAGACGGGATATCTTCGAAATCCTTTCGAGTTACTTGGAAAAATTCGATGATTTGCTAGTCGCTATATTAGCATATAATGGACTATTGGATTAACCAAGAAAGTTTTTCCTTATCTCTCTCTACCATTCTATGTTGAGAGAATGAATGGTTTGAGTTTTGAGCTTGTCTATCACCTTTGTTGATTGAATTTTTATGTTGTTTACAGCCTTTTCCTTTAGAAATTACGAGGACGCAATTTTGTTAAGGGGGAGAGTCTGTAACAACCCGGGATTTTGAAAATTACTGTTAATATTAAATTATGAAGAAAATTATAATTTAATATTGTTTTTAAAAATGAACTGGGTAATAAAATAGGGGATTATATTGTTTATTTTATATAAACAATATCTCGATGAATATAATATGGGATTTGAAATTTAAATAAGTCATATTATTTTACTTGACGCTTATTTGAACATTTGATGGTTGAAATAAGTGCAAATGAATGAAAATAAAGTTTGGAAAACTTTATTTATGGATTTGTGTTGTAAATAAATAATTGTGATGGTTTAATTTGAGTTAATTAGTAATATCGAAAATTTATTCCAATGTTAGCCTTTTATTGCAAAATAAAGGAATAATATGAAGAAAATAAAATTTAGAAGTGTAAATAGGCTTGAAATGATGTTTTAATGTTATAAAAATGTTAAAACATTATAATACACTTAGTTAGACTTAAAAATAAATTTTATTTGGTTGAAATGGATGAAAAATATACATTATTTAGAAATTCACCAAGTATAATTGCCTTTGCTCTTATTGGGTAAGGTTTTAGATCTAAAACCCTAAATCTAGAAGCATCTAGTGAGAAGGAATTGCTTCTATTCCTTTATTAATTCCTTCTAAAAAAATACAACTTACAATAAACCTAAAACAATGGCCTCCATATGAGGAAAAATCAAAATTCACTCATTCTCTTGCAAATTCAAGGTTCAATTCAAGTTACACACATAAGATAAGGTAATCTCCTACCTATTTAATCTCAAATTCATATCAATTCTCAGAATTGATTCACTATAATTGAGTTTTGGTATTTTTCCATGCTTGCATGTTGTTTCTATAGCTTCTATAGGTTTCTAATTACTAATCCAAGGCTAAAGCTCCTTTCTTTGCAAGCAAAATCATTTAATTCGCTGCAAACAAACCCTAAGGTGAGTAAACTCACTCACGCTTGCTGTATACAATCTTGTTTATTCATATTTAGTGTAAAATTGAATGCTTGGAGCTATAAAAATCAAGTTTTGATCATATTTTGTGCTCAATCCAAAAACTGAATTCTGTCCATCTTTGAAGCTGAAACGAATTTGACTATAACTTTTTCGTTTCTTAACCGATTTTGATAATTTTAGACGTTTCGGAAAGCATAATTCTTGTGCTACAACTTTTATGTTTTGTGTTTTCTGTAATTTTGAAGTTATGTGTGTCAAAATTGAATTTTTCTACTGTAATCCCAAGAGCAAAACCAATATTTGCTCTGTGCTTAAGGCTAAAGCTAAATTGGCCATAACTTCTTTGTTTCTTAACCAATTTCGATAATTTTAGATGTTACGAAAAGATTAGAAACTGGGCTACAACTTTTGTTTTATTCATTTTTCCAGATATTGAAGTTATCTATGATTTAATTGCAATTGTTTGTCGCTGTCCAGCAAATAAATAGATTCAAACTGAATTTGATGTTTTATGTAAAATGATCATAAATTTTGAACCAATAATCGGAATTTGAAGATCTTGGTCATTATGGAAATCTTAGAAGCTAAACTAATACTTTCTTTTTATTTATTTGGCCCAATTTTGAGGTTACCTATGTTATAATTGCAATTGTTTGTCGTTGTCCTGCAAATACATAAGTTCAGGCCGAATTTTATGTTTTGAGTAAAACGATCATAACTTTTGAACCATTGATCCGAATTGATTGACCTTGGTCAATCTAGAAATCTTGAATCATATGCAACAACTTTCATTCTGAATGTTTTTAAATATTTCAACGTTTGCTAGCTCAAAACAGTGGATTTTATCCGCTGTCCTGTGTTTTGTTCCATGTTGTTAGTGCACTTATTGTTTTCAAACCACTTGAAAATTATTTTGCATCCATGAAAATGTATATGCACGTTCCGTCTTGGTAATTATGGTGTTAAATATTTTATTTTAAATATTTTTAGGAGTATTTCTGAATAATAAAAGTAGATATACTATATTTATTTTATATAAAAAAAGTAGAATTTTATTAAAAGGATTTCTTTGGGTTTCGAAAATTTTTATTTTAAAACCCGGCTACCTTAGTAAATTATTGCGCAAAGACCATAAACTTTTTTTCCCTTTTTGGATGTATAAGAATGAGAATTAAACGATTTAGTAACGATATATGGTATGAGACATGTGTTCTTTCTTTATTGCTTAATATCGGACTTCTACGACCGAAACTAATTTGAATTATTATTTTGAGATGATTTAGAAGTTGCCAAATTTTAACGAAAATTATTGGTTGGAGAATTGCTCTTTTTGAGTACGTTTGATGACGAACCAATCTAGATGTTTTTACAATCGCTGATGAGATGAGGCGACCAAGCGAAAAATTTCCGTTTGGAGAATTATGATTAGAAATAACCGTCATGATGTTGTTTTACTTACCGATGAGACGAGGTAAGTCTATTTATGAAGTATTCATGAAGTTAAGATGTTTATGATGATTTAAGAAGTTAAGATGGTTATGATGACTTTTACTTATCTATGAAATGAGACAAGTCACGATGGAACCATTACTCGTTGATAAGAAGAGATGAGTATGGTATTATATTAACTTGCCGATGAAATGAGGCAATATTGATGTTAAGTTTTAATTTGAAACTATGGTTAGAAATAACCATCATGAGTTCTTTTACTTGCCTAGGAGATGAGGCAAGTTGTTATGATGGATTGATGATGATTTCGATATTTATGATGAATTTTTACTTGTCAATGAAATGAGACAAGTCTCGATGTCACTTAAAACTCGTCCAAGTAAGAGATAAGACGAGTTAGGTATCTTACACTCGCCGATGAGATGAGGCAGTATTTATTTGATGATGTTTTATGATGGTTTTCTAATGTGGCATCGACTAACGATTAGTAAACCAATAGGTATGAACGTATGGTATGGGACGTACGTTGACGCCTATTGGGTTCCTATTTGAGAAGTTGAGACACATTCACGATGTTACTAGTGCTACAAACCGAGTATTCGATTGGAGTCATCACGATGTTCATGAAGTTATTACTCGACTCCAATCATCACGATGTTATTACTTGGGTTTTTGTGACTGGGTGTCATCAAGATGTTTCCGACTATAGTCGATCAAGATGATCACGATGTTATGATGTTATGTGACCCCAAGTCATCACGATGAATGGTACCAAATAATGGTAGTACTAGTCAAGATGTAAATGCACGTGCTGCTTTCCATGAGGTTTTAGGTGTTTCGATTTCACTATTTTGATGATGATGCTTTAGTATAGCCTTATGTATGAAAAAGGCTTATTGACATACATGGTTTTATTTGTGATTTCGAATATGATGTTTTGGATTCTTTCCGGGCTCTATCAAGATGGATTTGAGACATTATATATATTTATACCAATGAGATGAGGTATAAATTATGGTAATGCTTTTATGATGAGTGTTGATAATAGATTTAAGATATATTTATATTTATACCAATGAGATGAGGTATAAATGATTGAGATTCCTTTATAATGAGTTTAATGATGGATTTGAGATGTATTTATATTTATACCGATGAGATGAGGTTTAATAATTAAGAAGTTTCTATTAGATGAGTTTTATTTATGATGGATTCTTGAAGTTTTAATTATCTTATGAAGATTTACTCTATGGTCTATATCCTCACCCATTTCATTCGGTTATATATATAATTAAGTGAACCATGTCAATATAATATACATATTGTATTCCTCTATGAAATCATGACGAACCATTGATGTATCACTCTAGAGATAAGTTGATGACTTATATCATTCCATTGGTAACGATGGAATGTTTTTCCCTTATCTCTTATCATCACCTGTACTAATGATAAGTTCTAGCTAGCCGACCCGTGTGTTTTCACTCGGGTCAGACCAAGTTGTTTCAGGTATCATCTATTGGACTTAGCTTGAAGTTGATGTTGGATATCAGCTCTTCTTTCTCTTGAGTAGTTTTTATTCTTTGGCATACTCTGATGTAGTTATATTTGATTCGATATTTATGATGTGGTCGAGTACCACCTTTATCTGTATTCATATTGTATTGTACTAAACATGTATCAGTATATATATATGATGTTGATTACTGTTATGTGATGTGCTTTACATTTAGTTATTGTATTTTGTTCTGATAGATCTGTTAGCCACCTATAGTTTTGGATTAAGCATTTACTGTGTATGTCGATCCATTGAGATAGAAAAGAAAAAAAAATTATATTGCATTTATCGACGTATTCGGTAGATGTTTAAAGCAAAGTTATAGATGGTCGCCCTTAACCAGCCCTATTCTCCGCTTTAGTAGACGGAATTACTTGTTAATTCTCTTTACTAAGGTGGGTCTCGGGGTGGGGCGTTACACGATGTGTTGAAAGCATTCAATCCATACAAGTTCGTTCCGGGTTCGAACGAAACTGAAGGCATTATCTCGTTACACTCATTTTGGAATCACCCTCAGAGTTAACGGCGATAACCCTTGCATTCTGAATACACCATCTCGATCTCCATTTGATAAGTCACGACCTATCGTTTAATTTGGATCGATGTGGTTTTCGGAATATCAATTGGATACCCGATCCCGGTCTCATCGAATCCAAACGCTATTTTAAGGACCAAGTTGTCTAATTAACTTAAACAGTTTAATAATTTAAATTCAACAATTCAATTAACATAGCATTTATCATAGATGAATCATACATAATTATACAGATATATCACAGCATATCACAAAGCATCACAAAATATCATCAAATAAATATCACAAACAGATATTCTACTCAACAATTCATAAGCAGTCATCTTTAAGTCTTATTTGTAATTAATTAAATTTAGAATTAATTACATGAGAGTTAACCACTTAACTCTGTTTAATTAATCATTAATTAACAATTAATTACTTATTTCCTTTCAAATTATTCAATTTAATGAATCTTAACTTAATTAATTAATAAGTCTTATTTATTTAATTACTTAATTATTTCACTCCATTAACTTAATTACTCCTTATTCAAGTTGTTTAACTCTAATTACCTAATTATCTATTTCCTGATCATTAATTAATAACTTTAATTATTTATTAATAAAACTTAATCGCTAAATTATTATCAGCTAATTCCTTAATTAATTACTTCTTACTTCTTAATTAAATCACTTGATTAATTACCTATTGATCGTTCATAAATTAACTTAAGTAGATAGTTACTCATTTATTTCTCACAATCTATTACTAATTACGATCGAAAAGTAATTATTCTTAATTGTTTTCTAGAAATAATTCATTTAATTTTTATTACTCAATGCAGTTAACCCTTAAAAGTCCCCTTTTTTTTAATCATTTTTTTATTAACCCCCAAACTTAAAAGTTAATTAACCATTATACTTAACCTAAATAATTTCCTAAATTAAAATAATTTAAGTGTTTAAGAAAAGTCGTTAAGGTTTTGACTACAATAATTAAAATTTGACAAAATCTTAACTTAATCCTTTAAACATTCTCTAAGCTCAAACTGTTTTAAACAAATTTGTAAAAAAAAATTTTACTCAACTACAATCCCACTGCAAAACTGCAGTAATCAAGCCAGAGACTTCCCTGCCTAGACTCGAGCATAACTCCGGGTTTCACGCAAACTTTCCCTGAGTCCTCCCCTGAAACTCCTTCTTCTTCTTTTTTATTATACAATAAGCTTGTTAGAAGTTAAACTTAAATTAACAAAGTCAAATAGCATCAGGAAATTAAAACTGGCCTGCAATAGAAAACTCGAAGCAACCACCAGTGACACTCGAGCGCGACACGAGGCGATCGTTCTCGTTCGTCACAGATACGTCACCCCACTCCAACGCCACCGTGCACGTGCACGGTGGTTCGAAGGACCTCCGGCTTCCCACGTCAGCCCCCACAAACTCCAATTCGTCCACACACTCGAATTCTAGAGCTAATTCGATGCGAAAAACTTGAAGTCAAAAATAACCCCTCTGGACGAACTGTAACCCGAACAGCAGAGGTGAAAACCCCTCTTCCTCCTAGCGCCGACCCCCGTTTGAGTCGCGATTCCTGCCACGTGTCGCCGACGTCATCCCCTTTCATCCCTCAAAAGCACTCCAAGCTCGGTCCTTCCATGATGAAGAAATCATCGAGAAAAACTGACCCATCAGAAACGTGGACTAAACCCTACCTTTGATTCAAACTAACAATCTATACATTCGAAAATTATTTTGACATTTTTCTTGTGTCAATACAACTTCATCCTTGATTCATACTAAATTTCAGAAATCAAAATTAATTCAATCAATGGATATTGACAAAAATCAATTTCGGCTTTCTTTAAAAACTGCTCTTGTTATCTTTGCCTAAAAATCATAATTTTTATGTTAAAAATCCTAACTATGTATATGAAATCAGAATATGTTATTGAATTTACAAATTTAAACATTCAAATTTTGACCTTTTTTATTCTTTTACCTGTAACTGGAAATAACAGTATTTATAAAATACTGTAAAACTCTAAACAAGTTTGCAGGCCTATATTTTAAGATAAACAACATGGATTAGCAACAACACCACAGTTCAAACAATTATGTGAAGAAGTGTTCATAAATTTCTTTGCTTACTTTGTTCAGATACTCAAATATTTCTAAAGATCAATTATAAATGCTACCAGAGCAACAGAAAGTACTCAGGGATTCTTATTCAAGCAGATATCAAAACACATACCAATTGTAAGCTAAAGATACAAATTTAAATTGAAAATAATTAAGTTTACTCACCTGTCATAATTCCTGTAAACAAAAGCATTGATGTAGATTATTTGAAACTTGAAACTGTCTTGAGATTGACTGTCTTTAGCTCTTCTCTTTTTTTTTAAGGTTTGCTAATTATTTTCTTACTGAACAAATTAAATAAGAATATGTACACTCATATATATAGAAGAAATTAGGTGTATATGGGTAGGTTGTATCTAGACAGCCTTATATTCTTGACCAGGTTGATTTTGTAATTAACTTCCTGCAATATAACATGAATTTGCAATTTCGGCTGAACATGTTTTTATGCTGAGATGATAGCAAGGACATACACTGTTTCTAAATTAGTTTACATAATTATAATTATGTTCGGCTGCATAAGGATATTTGTATGTCAGTGTACAAATCTGCAGGTCAAAGTTTTGGCTTGAATAAGAAGTTACTTATTAATAAATATTTGCTTTATATAAAAGTTTGTTTTATAATCTTCTAGCTTAAATAATTCATGTACATATGTGTCTGATGTACTGTTATGCCTTGATTGACTTTGTTTCATCCATATTCATTTGGTTTTGTTATTTATTTCCAGTTTGAATAATATACAGGTTGTAATTATGGTTTACTATGTATAAGGATAACTATTTAAATATTTGTTTTAGAGATGTTTTTGTCAGGTTTACTTTCATATTTGACTAATTTCCATTTTTCTTTTCTACTTTGCTCTTATTTTGCTTTGTGTTGTACTTAATTCTTGTTTGTACTTACATTTATATTTTATATTTTGACAATCAATAATTATATGGTTTATTTACTTATATTTATATTTATTATTCATATTTAACTATCAATATTTAAATGATATTCAATTGCTTACTTATTTATATTTATATTTATATTTTGATTATCAATATTTATATTATACTCTTAACTTTTACTTATATTTAATATTTATATTTTATTGATAAACTTTGGTTTTATGTTGAACATTATCATTCACATCAATATATATGTTAATAAGACAAAGTATTGTAATTCAATCATATAAGATAAATTTTATTTTAATTGAATTACGTAAGAATAATTTTATTGTAAATATTATTGAGATTTATTTTAAATTTCCAAATCAATCTCCTTTTTAAAATGCAATTTATATAAATAAATGGCAATATTTCCAAAATCATATTTATTTTAAAATGATCAGTTCACATTTCATTTAATCAGATTAAATATTTGTTAAAATAACAGGGGCCAAAATCCAGGGTCATTACATTCCCCCCCTTAAAAGAATTTCGTCCCCGAAATTTTAAACAAAGATAATTTAAAAGTTGTTATACCAACCATTCAACATACATGTCATTCATATATTAACAAACAACCAAACAGTCTATCCTAACTGACAACACTAGCTATCTGAATACGAATCCGGATAGTTTTCCTAAAATTGTCGAGAGTTGTCTCTCAATGATCAACAATCCAAACTGGATTCCTGATCACAGTTAAATTTGATTCAACTTCCAAATTTTGAACTACTGGTTCAACAACTAACGATGAATCATGAACAAATTTCCTTAGATGGGATATACGGAATACACAATGAATTCAAGACATCTATTTTGGCAATTCAATTTTTGAAATCTACAGTATTAACTCTTTCCAAATTTAATTGGCTTTTTTACAGAATTTCAATATCTATTCAATCAAGCCTGTAGACGTATATATACCATTCGTACGCAATATCAAATCCGATCGCTCGCTCGAGCACACAATTTCACTTCCGAACTAGTATCGTCCACCTGACTTCCTAGTGCGGACTCAGAACTGGTTTCTTGATCAGAAACTGTCATTCTCCTTGCATAGTCACAACTATGATAGAGAATTTCCAGAACCAATCAAAATCCATATCCATGGTTCGTCGTCGAAAATCGAGTGAAAAATCCTAACTCAGATCGATATAACTATTTCGAAATTCTGTGCTCGAATCTGGATCAAATTGTTATGCGAATAAAATAATATACGTACATCCTATGTATTTATGTCCATTGATTGTCAACTATATCAATTTTCTTTTATTCACGTTATTTTGATTTCTATCCTCTTGGAATACTTTTCTCAATATCAAATTTACTTAAGAATTTCACCATTCATTTCTTAAGTTTAATATAAGCATTATATATTCCCTTATATTATTACTCTACCACTATAGCCTTTATATCCTCTTCATATTTTAAATTTGAATTTCTAATTCCATGTCAATGCAATTTATCTTTAACTCTGAATATTTAAATTTTATTGACTATTTTCCCTTTATAACTGATCCCTATTATTTATCTTTAAATTGGTTTTATTCACTAGTTTATTTCAATCTCTAATTTTAAAATCGTTTTGTTGCCAATTTTTTTTTTAATTTCTAACTCCCAAAATTTTAAAAAATTTTGGCAGAGTCTCCATTTGTTTAGCATTACATATTTTCATAAACACATATGTAAGGTCTCAACCCTTATTACAATTACTTCCAACCAATTCCCCTCAGTTTAAGTGATTCACGACTTACTCGCTTAAACTTAATTTATTTAACCAAAACAACTCATATTCATTCCAATTGATTTACAAAATCATCCTATTTTGCTTCATAAAATTTTATTCAATCTCATTTACTTCAAGCAACCCATTTCTTATGCAATTCGACAATACTATTGTGAGTAAATAATTACTTAAGCTTTATAACAATTTTAAATTGATTCCAACTCAATTTATACTTGATTCCATCCCAATTAATTTATTCACAATCTCTACATTGCATTTTCTTTTATTTCAAAAGTTTGATTCCAAACCATTTTATTAAACTTGACAACCGGTATTTTAAATAATCATCTCACAATTTACTTAAGTCATTTATTTTCTTCAAACTGTTCCACCTAGCAACTTAGGTTTATTCTATTCCACCAATTCCCATTTAAATCTTTGATTTGATTTTCTTTTAATCAAATCCCAACTATTTACTAATTTATTCGATTAGTTTATTCTTTTATCCATTCCTAAATTTTAATTTACATTGACAATTCACTATTGAATTTATTTATAATAAAGTCATTCAATTTATGCTTGAATTAGATTTATTTACAACTCACACCAATTCTAACTCAATTCATTACTTATTTATTTACTTAAGAATTTTATTCCATTCAATATTGTTTATAACTCGATTGAATTCATTTAAATTCAGTTTTATTCCAACTCAACTTCAGTTAAATTTAGCTACTTACCATTCTTTAAATTTATTTCTCAATATATGAGTTCAAAACTTATTTATCTACTTAACAGCTTATATTACTCATTTGGGTCATTTCATCTTATAACCACAATTTCAGGTTATATATATATAACACTTACTATCTTAAAGTATAAATTTTCATTTCACAATACAATCATTTTACCTTCCAATTTTATATCCAATTAAGTTCATTTTGAACTTCAATTCCATTTAACTCATCTCAGGTTAAACTCCAATATATTTCCTTATTTTCATTTATTTAAGTTAAATTTTAATTCCTGGATCAAAATTCCCAATTTCATCTTATTTGTATCAACTTTACTTTATAAGTCCCATGGTTGATCCATTCAAACTTTTCACATTATTAAATAGAATTTCTTAGAATTCAATTGCCCGGTTTTCATTTCCAAAACCATTTTGAAAGGATAACTACACTTACCTACTAGGTGTCAAATCAAATTTCAAATTCCAAACACTTGTTTTCACCAAAACAAATTTTCTCTTTTTGAAATTTCTAAAACAACTTGTATACCCGACAAGCCCAAACAATATCATGACCAACTATCCTGGTAGCAATCCATCACTTTAGAAACTCGAAAATGAATACTGATGATGTGGCCATCATCATCAGGATTATTTTCCAGCGACTGAAGTGAGTTCAGTGCTTCCTTACTTCCACAATTTCCTCCCAAAACAATTTCCATTCAACAATATTTTCCAAAACAATACTCCATTATTGCCTTCAAATCTTTTGGGAAAACATTTCAAACATTCCCAAGATTTTAAAATTCCCAAATCCTTTTGTTTAAATTCATTTAAACACCTTTCAAATTCTCGGGACTTAAATTCTGGTTTGATCAAAATTTAGTTATATTCCTTTTTATTTAAACCATACTTAGACAATTTTATTTGGTAATAAACCACTCAAATTTTAAATTTTTATTCAACTATAGTATTAACAACCAAACATCCAAATATATATAATAATTTCAAAAAAAATATTTCTTTTATATCAAAATATAATTTTGGGTAAAATTATTTCATTTACCCTATATACTGTGTCAGTCTACCTTGTTTAAGAGTTTAGAAATCCCTATCGATGAAATGGCGTCCCACACATCGACCAGAATCCATAAACACTCAACAGATAAGTCAACACAATATATAAACAATTTTATATTCACTAACAAATACACGCTCATATCTATTAATACACTCAAACTCATTTTAGAGTACTGCTGACTCTATTCTATGAGTAATTCCTACCAGAGCCAAGGTTACCACCAACCCATGCTCCGATACCAAGTGTGACGATCCGCCCTTCTACTACCAGAAAGACGTATCATCATAAAGAAAGAAAGGGATAGAAATAGAAAAGAAAGAGAAAGAGAAAGAAAGAACTACAACATCAGAATCTCACAGCGGAACGGAACAAAATATAATATATCACATAAATATTACATAGTTTTACATATATCAGGGTTATACTATATCAATACACATGACAGTTATACATACAACTATCACTATATACATCAGAGGTACATCATACATCAACTAACACAACGGAACTAGATAGATAGCTACATACGTCTGGAAACTCCTGCTCCAAGCTCCTTCAGAAATCAAAGTCCAAAAACTATCACTTGGCTACTCATAAAAATTTGAGTACCCAAGAGTTTATGAAAAACAAAATATAAACTCCGGGTCAGACATGGGTCTGGTATGAGTAAACAGTTTAAAGTTGTTTAACTTTGAAAAAAACATTTGAAATAAAGGTATCATGTAAGACACCCCATAAAAAAACACGGGTAAGTTTTTACCTTACGCTTACCAAAACATTTCATAGGAAATCCAGTGATATTATATTAGTGTTGTAACGACCCGAAATTTTCGAACCTGAAAATTTCAGATAGTTAAGAAAAAGAAGAAAGAGAAAGAAGAAGAACAGAAACTTCAAATATCTCACATTCGCAGCGGATAAAATATAATAATAAATAATAACAGTCTACAAAAGTATTCTATATCTGTCCATTACATTTAAAATACATCAGAGTTACACATATATATATACAGTCACTGAACATATATAATTACCATGTCTCAGATTATCAATAATATAAATACAACGGAAATATCCTACACGCTCCTGCCATCCAGCTCGCCTCCTAAGCTCCAGAACGTACCTACCTGAAAATCTGTAATACTCGGTCTGACCCGAGCATTACACCAAAGTAACACCCGGGTCAGGCTGGAAACCAGCGTGAGTAAACCCATATAATTTGAAATACCAAACCATAACACATGAGCATATCAAGGTAACTCATACCCTTTTACGAGTTCTCTTAGTCAACATTTATCACTAGAAAGTTTCAAATTAGATATCCATATTATACAATTCAATCCATTCCAGCCTATTTGATACCACATATCCAATATGAAGCATTTCGTAGATTACAAATCGAAGTGGTTCCGGGTATTTACTAATACCCGACTCCGGTCTCTTCGAATCACATGCCATCCTAGCCCACGTTATTCAATTAAATCCAATTCAACTTTTTAAATACCGGATGTCACATTATTACGGTTCAAACCAAACATATTATATCACAAATCATTTCATATCAAAGATATCGACCAATTCAAGATATTGACATCATTCAATCATTCATAAACAAGCTTGATCACTTTCCAATTAATTTAATTCATCTCTAACTAAATTAACAACTAACTGTGATTTCTTAGATTACTATTACTTCACATTAATTAATTATAACTAATTAATTAATCAACCTTTCATTATACATAATTACCAATTTATCAATCCTTAATTACCATATGATTAATCCTTAATTACCCTTGATTAATCTTTCATTAATTAAATGCATTCCTTCATTAATTAATCCTTTAACACTTAATTACTTGCACTAGGTAATTTTCCTTTAATTACTAATCATCAAGTAGTTTCCCTTAATTAATTTTGTCCAGTAATTATCCATTACTTCACTAAGTAATTATACTTCATTAATTACATTACGTAATTACACTTAACCCATAATCAAGTAATTTTCTTTAACTAATTACTTAATCAATTAACTAATACTAAACACATTAACTTAATTAATTACACTGAGTAATTAATTCCTTTAATTACTTCATTAAGTAATTATTCACTATTTACCTTCTAAAGTAATTTTCTCCTTAAGTAATTATTCATTGGTTGATTGTCCCTAACTAATCCACCTCTGATCATTTATTTAATTTGATCTTAAATTGCTAATTAAATTTATTAACCTACGATAGATTAATCCTCTATTTACCTATAATTAAGTGATTTTTAGACGAAGCATGTGACATATGGTTAAAGTAAATTTGTAATGTATGTTAAAAATGTGTTTTCATAAACTTTAAAGGTCTTTTTTTTAAAAAAAAAAACCTTTCAAAAGATTTTACCTTAAACTTACCTTTATATTTCATTTCTGACATAACATTTTAAACAATTTTAAAATTTTACTTAACCAAATTAAATTTAATCAAATTCCAAACTTCTTAAACAATGTTTAAAAAAATACAACTAATATACAAGTAATTTATATAATAAAGTTTTAACTAATTCATTTACATTTCAAGACTAAGTTTTAAATCCTTTTAAAAATTTATTAATACCCACTCGGGTACGAACCCGAAGTCCTCTTCTTCATTTCAAAATTTAGTTTAAGTTTTAGATTAAGTTTTAAATTTGGAAACCTGTACCAAAAACTGATAACAGGCCAAACTTCTCCATCTACTCGAGTTTAAACTCGAGACCAACCCTTCATCCAAAAATCCCAACTCAACCCAAAACACTGACACGAGGTCACCTCGTGCACATGCACCATCGCCATTGACTTCTCCGTTCATCTACGGCAACCCTGTCACGTCGACCATATACACGGCAACCCACTCCGATCATCAAAATACGGACACACACACCCGATCGAAAACACACTATGCAGCTGAAACTGGAACAAGGACACCTCACCAAAAAAAACTCCTCGTACTGCCGACGTAGTGTACCGGAGCGCAAGCAACTCTGGCCATGTCTTCCCAAACCCTCTATGCTACTACACCCCAAAAATGGTGCATCTCGATTCCTCAGAGTCACCTCTACGGCCGTACTTCCAGACTCGACATAATTAGGTTTAAAAACCTAAATCCCCTTCTTTACTTCGCCTCGACGATCAGGATCGCCTCCAAGCAATTTTCCCGAAGACCCCACAACTATAACTATCTCCAGAAGAAACCCCGAGGCTTCTCAACCTCTTGATCGCCAGGGGTAGCCTCCGCATCCATTTACAGTTAAACCCAAATTGCATACTCAATTTAACCCTAAAAATTGAGATTTTAGTTTCAAAAATCATAATTTCCTAAATAGATTCAAGTTATAACCCTGAATCGACAAATTAAAATATTTGGTTTTACCTGATTGTAGCATCACTTATGTGTTTTACATATTCTAGCATAGTTCAAAACTTAAAAACATTGGAATCTGTTTTTGATACTTAGGTTATGATTTAGCAAAACTATTTTATTTTGAATTCAGGTCCTAATAGTGGTTTGATAAAGAGATCTTGAATTTTGATTGTCACCTAAGCTCTGTAACATGGAACAGAGAAACACAGATATGCATAAATGAATCACATGTGTATTCAGGTTCAAAATCATCCATATATTCATATATTTAAATTTAAAACAACATACAAACATATTTTCAACCATACTTTATGAGTTTACTTCAAACATTTAGCATCTGTACCCAATTTAAAGATGTTCCATGCACACAGTTTATAGTACAGAGGCATAACTAAAACAGAGATGATAAAATCAGTTGTAAAACACACAGGCTCACATAAGTATAGATATGCAAAGAAAACATCACACAGTATGCAACATATATCTGTTTCTTAAGTTTTTTTTTTCAAAAAAAAAATTCGAAAGTTTACTCACCAGGTACTTAGAAGAACAGAGAATCCTCCCCCCTTTTGTTTTTATAAATTGAAAGTTGCTTTTGTTTTTGTTTTTTTTTAAAAAAAACTGGATCTTGATTTTAGATATGAAACTGCAAATCTTGAATCTGAAACTAAAATTCGATTTTGATCTTCTTCCTTGAGCTTGCCTAAATCTGGAATCTTGCTTAGTTGAGTTGTTTGCTTAAGTTTGTATAATGGAAATGCTTATTATTATTATTTTTCTTTCTGGTTTGCTGTGAACTAGAATAAGAAGGATGTACATATATAAAAGAGTTTACAGGGGTAGCTCCTGGTGCAATCTTATCTTCTAGTAGTCAACGTTTTTTTTTTGTCTTGACCAAAAGATTTTTTTTTTCTTCTTAAAAACTGAAATGATATGCAAATATTTTGAAATGACAAAATTTGAGCTTGAGCAGATAGCATTAAATGCCTTGTTTCTTAATATGTTTACATATTATAATTATGTTTTTGCTGTGTAAAGATATTTGTATAAGATATATATACTTCACAGGTAGATATGTGGCTTGTGCATAAAATATTTTGTATGAGCTATAATTAATTAAACTTATCTGCTTTTATAAGTTCCCTCATGTACTGCCTACTTTTTGTGAGTATACTTATATATCTAACTTGGTCTTATGTCTTGTTACTTGCCTGATTACTTCCTATCCTATGCTTCTATAAAGTCAGTATATTTCAGAATTATCTTTTGTGTTCATTACACATTTTACATAACTAAGACATTTATTTTACATCAATTGCTTATTTATTTTTTATTATTTATTTTTTAATAATAAGCCGTATTTTAATTAATTCAATTAAATATTTATTAGAATATTAGTGCCAAAAATCCGGGATGTCACAAGTGTCTAGGGTTTTCAAGTAAATAGAAAATAGCCGAAATTATTACATCTATTAAATTCCAGCTACTAGCCACAAAAGTGGGTAATACAAATCAAAACCGTAGGGTCTCGTAGGGAAAATGGATTTCCAACAATGGCAGGGCTATCGGAGTACCGCCCGTCACAGTACGGGGCCTAGATCACCGTACCGAGGATCACTCCCAACCCCCTACAACACAAGACCGAAACCATTCCTTACTGAACAGTCCCGAACAAGATAAACCCCGTGGTTGTAGCTAGCAACCGCCCACACAGCCGAAGTAAAAAGGGACATCTAGACAGGGGAAATATCTTGTCCTGCTTGGGCATGACCCACGTAACCTTGTTGCATCTCCCATGTTTTAGCCATTCTCGGTTGATAAGGCTTGAGGCTGCGATTACCTTTACAGACATATTTCTTAGAATGCTCATCGTCCGCCTGACGATGTGTTGAAAGTGTTCAATCCATACAAGTTCGTTCCGGGTTCGAACGAAACCGAAGGCATTATCTCGTTACACTCATTTTGGAATCACCCTCAGAGTTAACGAAGATAACCCTTGCATTCTGAATACACCATCTCGATCTCCATTTGATAAGTCACGACCTATCGTTTAATTTGGATCGATGTGGTTTTCGGAATATCAATTGGATCCCGGTCTCATCGAATCCTAACGCCATTTTAAGGGCCAAGTTGTCTAATTAACTTAAACAGTTTAATAATTTAAATTCAACAATTCAATTAACATAGCATTTATCACAGATGAATCATACATAATTATACAGATATATCACAGCATATCACAGAGCATCACAAAATATCATCAAATAAATATCACAAGCAGATATTCTACTCAACAATTCATAAGCAGTCATCTTTAAATCTTATTTGTAATTAATTAAATTTAGAATTAATTACATGAGAGTTAACCACTTAACTATGTTTTTAATCATTAATTAACAATTAATTACTTATTTCCTTTCAAATTATTCAATTTAATGAATCTTAACTTAATCAATTAATAAGTCTTATTTATTTAATTACTTAATTATTTCACTCTATTAACTTAATTACTCCTTATTCCAGTTGTTTAACTCTAATTACCTAATTATCTATTTCCTCATCATTAATTAATAACTTTAATTACTTATTAATAAAACTTAATCGCCAAATTATTATCTGCTAATTCCTTAATTAATTACTTCTTACTTCTTAATTAAATCACTTGATTAATTACTTATTGATCGTTCATAAATTAACTTAAGTAGATAGTTACTCATCTATTTCTCACAATCTATTACTAATTACTACCGAAAAGTAATTATTCTTAATTGTTTTCTAGAAATAATTCATTTAATTTTTATTACTCAATGCAGTAACCCTTAAAAGTCCCTTTTGTTTTTATTTAATCATTTTATTATTAACCCCCAAACTTAAAAGTTAATTAACCATTATACTTAACCTAAATAATTTCCTAAATTAAAATAATTTAAGTGTTTAAGAAAAGTCGTTAAGGTTTTGACTACAATAATTAAAACTTGACAAAATCTTAACTTAATCCTTTAAACATTCTCTAAGCTCAAACTGTTTTAAACAAATTTGTAAAAAAAACAATTTTACTCAACTACAACCCCACTGCAAAACTGCAGTAATCAAGCCCGAGACTTCCCTGCCTGGACTCGAACATTACTCTGGGTTTCATGCAAACTTTCCCCGAGTCCTCCCCTGAAACTCCTTCTTCTTCTTTTTTATTATACAATACGCTTGCTAAAAGTTAAACTTAAATTAACAAAGTCAAATAGCATCATGAAATTAAAACTGGCCTGCAATCGAAAACTCGAAGCAACTACCAGTGACACTTGAGCGCGACACGAGGCGATCGTTCTCGTTCGTCACAGATACGTCACCCCACTCCAACGCCACCGTGCACGTGCACGGTGGTTCGGCGGACCTCCGGCTTCTCACGCAGCCCCCACAAACTCCAATTCGTCCACACACTCGAATTCAAGAGCTAATTCGATGCGAAAAACTTGAAGTCAAAAATAACCCCTCTGGACGAATTGTAACTCGAACATCAGAGGTGAAAACCCCTCTTCCTCCTAGCGCGGACCCTCGTTTGAGTCGGGATTCCTGCCACGTGTCGCCGACGTCATCCCCTATCATCCCTCAAAAGCACTCCAAGCTCGGTCCTTCCATGATGAAGAAATCATCGAGAAAAACTGACCCATCAGAAACGTGGACTAAACCCTACGTTTGATTCAAACTAACAATCTATACATTCGGAAATTATTTTGACATTTTTCTTGTGTCAATACAACGCCTCCTCGATTCATACTAAATTTCAGAAATCAAAATTAATTCAACCAATGGATATTGACAAAAATCAATTTCGGCTTTCTTTAAAAACTTCTCTTGTTATCTTTGCTTAAAAATCATAATTTTTATGTTAAAAATCCTAACTATGTATATGAAATCAGAATATGTTATTGAATTTACAAATTTAAACATTCAAATTTTGACCTTTTTAATTCTTTTACCTGTAACTGGAAATAACAGTATTTATAAAATACTGTAAAACTCTAAACAAGTTTGCAGGCCTATATTTTAAGATAAACAACATGGATTAGCAACAACACCACTGTTCAAACAATTATACGAAGAAGTGTTCATAAATTTCTTTGCTTACTTTGTTCAGATACTCAAATATTTCTGAAGAACAATTATAAATGCTACCAGAGCAACAGAAAGTACTCAGGGATTCTTATTCAAGCAGATATCAAAACACATACCACTTGTAAGCTAAAGATACAAATTTAAATTGAAAATAATTAAGTTTACTTACCTGTCATAATTCCTGTAAACAAAAGCATTGATGTAGATTATTTGAAACTTGAAACTGTCTTGAGATTGACTGTCTTTAGCTCTTCTCTTTTTTTTTAGGTATGCTAATTATTTTCTTACTGAACAAATTAAATAAGAATATGTACGCTCATATATGTAGAAGAAATTAGGTGTATATGGGTAGGTTGTATCTAGACAGCCTTATATTCTTGACCAGGTTGATTTTGTAATTAACTTCCTGCAATATAACATGAATTTGCAATTTCGGCTGAACATGTTTTTATGCTGAGATGATAGCAAGGACATACATTGTTTCTAAATTAGTTTACATAATTATAATTATGTTCGGCTGCATAAGGATATTTGTATGTCAGTGTACAAATCTGCAGGTCAAAGTTTTGGCTTGAATAAGAAGTTACTTATTAATAAATATTTGCTTTATATAAAAGTTTGTTTTATAATCTTCTAGCTTAAATAATTCATGTACATATGTGTCTGATGTACTGTTATGCCTTGACTGACTTTGTTTCATCCATATTCATTTGGTTTTGTTATTTATTTCCAGTTTGAATAATATACAGGTTGTAATTATGGTTTACTATGTATAAGGATAACTATTTAAATATTTGTTTTAGAGATGTTTTTGTCAGGTTTACTTTCATATTTGACTAATTTCCATTTTTCTTTTCTACTTTGCTCTTATTTTGCTTTGTGATGTACTTAATTCTTGTTTGTACTTACATTTATATTTTATATTTTGATAATCAGTAATTATATGGTTTATTTACTTATATTTATATTTATTCTTCATATTTTACTATCAATATTTAAATGATATTCAATTGCTTACTTATTTATATTTATATTTATATTTTATATTTTGATTATCAATATTTATATTATACTCTTAACTTTTACTTATATTTAATATTTATATTTTATTGATAAACTTTGGTTTTGTGTTGAACATTATCATTCACATCAATATATATGTTAATAAGACAAAGTATTGTAATTCAATCATATAAGATAAATTTTATTTTAATTGAATTACATAAGAACAATTTTATTGTAAATATTATTGAGATTTATTTTAAATTTCCAAATCAATCTCCTTTTTAAATGCAATTTATATAAATAAATGGCAATATTTCCGAAATCATATTTATTTTAAAATTATCAGTTCACATTTCATTTAATAGATTAAATATTTATTAAAATAACCGAGGCCAAAATCCAGGGTCGTTACAGGAAGTTACATATACAAGTACATTAACGTATATAATATACATGAATACATATCTTCCAATACAACTACACTGACTACTATACAATGACGATGACTACTCCAAAAGATATGAAAAGACTTCATAGCTCAAGCAGCAATCCAAAGCAACACATCTACAACCTGTAATAACTCGGTCTGACCCGAGTATTAAATTCAAAAGAAATAATATACGGGTCAGTCTAATTCAAACTCAGTTATTAATGCACAGAAGCAATAATAATTAAATAACAATTAGACGACAGTCAAAATAAATCTCGTCTATTCGATCCTTGAATAAAGAAATCGGATAACGATAATTATAACACGTAACAGTGTTAAACAACAAATCAACAAATCCAAATTATCAACGAAGATAAATTAAAAAGATTATCAATGAAGTTAATTTAGAAAACAACAGAATTGCCTAGACGGCAACTATCAACAAAATCTAATTATTAAATAAATAATTAGAAACTCATAATCTAATTATCAAAAAGATAATTAGATATAAAAAAATCATTAAATTAAACCAAATCAAAATACGACACAAAATATTGAATTGGACACAGAAACAATTCAAACAATTGAAATATCAATTAAAACGTCAATTCGGGTAGGGCTGCAGTACACGCACGCGTGTACTGCCTCGCCACTACAGTGATTAAATACACAAAGGATCAATAATTCAAAATTAAATAGAATATCAATAAAAGTAATACCGTATGGCTGCAGTACACGCTTGCTTGCATTGCCTTACCACTACAGTGATGATGTACCCAAAAGATCAACGAACCAAAATCAATGAAGAATCAAATATAAATGGCAATGTCTCAACATACATTGTTTCATATACATGAAATACAACTGAATTCAATTGGATAAAACAGTGCAAACTTGACTGCAACAATATGGCAACAATGCACAAAGGCTATAGCAACTTGACACAGTTACAAGACTAGTGAACTGCAAGTGTCGACTAGGTAACAAACATACATAAAGGCATAAATGGAACTTGACTCAATATAACCTGATGAACAAGACACAGCAGAATCAAGTTGAATAAACCGTGGCAAATGCATGTACATCAATGTGAACACATGAACTACATGCTAGCATATCAAGCTTCAGATGGTATGCAAGTGGTGCAGAATAATAAACAGTGAAGTAAATGCATGCATACTTGTGTGTGTGTGTGTATGCAAGAAACAATACATATGAACTCAGGTGGGAACATATATATGAAATGCAATTGTAAAACTGGACAGTGCCATCAGGTTGAAAACACATTACAGGACAAAGCATAATCGAAGTCTCCAACATATAAAACAATAAATCCAACAGATGTAAACTTCAAAAGGCAACTGACTCGAATGGTGCAGCATATAGTGGAAACCAGAATACTAAGGAGCAACAAAATGATAGTGCAGATGACTACAATGACCAGAGAGGAATGCACCAGAGGGTACAACATAATACTCTAGTACACATGAAACAAATATGAGAGACCGTGCAACTATACTTGAAGCCAAAGATAATGTAGTGATAATGGCCGAAGTGTGCAATCAGGATACAATGAACAAAAGTTCTCCAGTCGACCACAACTCATGTGACTCATATGGAACAAGAAACTAGTGAATTACAATAAATGAACGTCACGTGAAACAACCACGATCAGTAGCTAGTTCGAGTAAAGTACACTAGCAAATAGAGACACAGTAAAATTCACATATCAGTGAAATAACAACCCTGACTAAAATCGTACAGTAATAATATACATATGCATGAACTCACAAATGATGATTGTGAAAATATAGTACCCTTGCATGCACAGTTAACTTGAATTGAAGACATGAGTGCTAAATTGGAATGCACACAATGTCAAAATAAAGGCCAAAGTCCAAGAATCCTTTCAAATAAACAAGGTCAAGGCCAATATCATTTTCAAATAAAACTCAACAGTCAGATTCATATGTAGGCAATGCCGAACAATTATTTCAGGTAAAATTGAACATGGATCAAAGTGCTACCAGAGGCGGTAACGATATAGCCAAAGTCGAACAAAACAACATCGTCAAACTCAAATTCAAAAATCATCAAAGCCGTAAATTCATAAATTTATACGACTCGATAAAGTCAGAGAAACATCAAACATTTGTATATGAATGAAAATCAAAGAATTCAAAGCCATGGAAATCACCAAATCTCATATATATGAAGTTGAATTAGATGTGAGTAATAAAATCACTCACCAATGTCGAAGAGCACGAATTGGAATCGAAGCCGTGGCTCTCGAGAATCTAGCGGAGACGAACCCTAGCAACCATTGCAAAATCGAAGAGACGATCATCTATCAGAGCAAAGAAATCAAATTTGATCGAGTCTTTGAAGTCGCAACTTTGAAATTTCACGAAAACCCTACTTTTTGTTGGAAGAGACGAACGAGAGAGCCACCATTATTTCGTTTTCTCTTCGTTTATTTTTGTTTTAGGGTTACGAATGGAATGAAGAATGAAAAGGGGGGATGGGATTTACCTTGAAAATTTTCACGGTCCAACAAAAACATGGGCCAATATTAATTTTAAAGCCCGCATATTCATAACAATTTTTAAAAGAATTTCATCTCGATTTAAAAACTTCAATTAGCAATTAGCAACAATATTAATCGTCATTTGACGATAATTAAATAATAGCGAATTCCCGGGTTGTTACAGACTCCCCTCCTTATAAAAATTGCATCCCCGCAATTTTCATAATTAAAGGCGTCAGTAACAATTATTTTTCTAACATAAACTGGTTAAGCTAGAAAAATAAAGGTCAAGAACACAAACACCAAAGAAATCTTTTAATTTCATAAAAGAAATTCACAAATTCTCAACAAAATCTAATTATCAATAGATAATTCAGAAAACAGCAAAACTGAATAAATACGATTATCGGCAATATTTAATTATCAATTAGATAATTAGAATACAGAAATCACAAAACAGCGATATCTAATTATCGATACGACAATTAGAGAACAACAAAATCTAATTATCAACAAAGACAATTAGAAAACACCAAATCACAAATCGCAAAACCGCAAACATCTAGTTATCAACCAGAAAATCAGAAAAACGCGAACTCCATAATCAGCAAACTCTAACCATCAACAGAGATAGATAGAAAACAATAAATATCCAATTATCAAAATGATAATCAAATCTCAAATCAAAAAATATTCAATTATCAAAAACGATAATCAAATCTCAAATCAACAAATATTCGATTATCACAAACGATAATCGATAATCAGAATCAACAAATATTTAATTATCACAAACGATAATCAGAATCAACAAATATCTAATTATCAACAAAGATAATTAGAATCAACAAATATCTAATTATCAACAAAGAAAATTAGAACTCATATCAACAAATATCCAATTATCAAAAATGATAATCAGAATCAACAAATATTTAATTATCAAAAGCGATAATCAGAAACAACAAATATCCGATTATCAAAAACGATAATCAAAACTCATATCAACAAATATCCAATTACCTGCAGATAATTGGAAATAACAAATATCTAGAAATGAATTAAGAAGACTAGAAAATAAACATAAAAGGTTGGATCGATCCCATCAGATGGCGAGTTTTTAAGCTACGCCGCACGTGCATCAACAAATGGCCGAAGCCTACCAAGTACTATATTTTTGGCGCCCAACAAATGACCCGAAGGTCCAACAAATGACCCGATGGTCCAACATATGACCCGAAGGTCCAACATAGTGGCTCGAAAGCACACGAAAATCATCAAAACAACAAATATTTCAATTAACAAGTCCGGAATTAACCAAAATAGCAAACGCACATGTCCCATAACCATGAGTTTTACTAAAGCGTTTAATTCTCTTCATCGTTTCGTTGAAATTGCAAAATTGTGTATTCCAAAAATAACATTTTACATTCTCAAACGGACAAGTCCGGAATTAAGCGAATCAGTAAAAGAAAGGGGTCATAGTCCTCGATTTTGCTGAAACGTTTAAATCGCTTCCTCATTCTTTTGAAAACGCAAACTGCAAAACTTCTGAAACCAATTTCATTTATTTTATAAAAGTAATAGTTTACATTCTCAAACGGACAAGTCCGGAATTAAGCGAATCAGTAAAAGAAAGGGGTCATAGTCCTCGATTTTGCTGAAACGTTTAAATCGCTTCCTCATTCTTTTGAAAGCGTAAACTGTAAAAATTTCGAAAATAATTTTTATTTTTAAAACACGTGATTAAAACAGCAACATTAGTAGCAACTTCGACAAGAAAATTGCACTTCTCAAAATACCGTAAAAGCGGACAACAAAATCAGCATTACGGGATAACCGCTTTAAAATCCACTTTAAAATTTGACGGTTACTGAAGCCAAAGCGACAGTAATATTCATACGTCAAAATCTCACCAAAATAATTCGCATCAAAATATAATATCAGTGAATTTTCATTCATAAAAAAGGTCAACAAAACACCGTGCTTCAAAAACTTGGCACCAATGTGAAAATCCCGTTATAAAAATAACGGCAACAAAATACGTTTGAAACCAAACACCGATTCAACGTAAAATTAATGCAGTAACGTGCAACTTAAATTAGCACGTATACTACAAAATGAACAAAGAAATCATTCAAATATATCTTCAACGAGGATCATTGAAAACAGCAAAAATCTCAACAAAATCACATAACTGCAATCGCTTCAGATCCTCAAATCAGATTCGAAATTTTCAAAGAAAACAAATTAAACACAGCTATGTGAACAACAAATGAAATCTATTTCAATTTCATATTTTGATTCTTAAATCGAAAAGGTTATCGGCTGTATTCAGCGAAGACAGACTCACTGTTTCCGCTGCGCACTCTGAAAAACCGACACAAATTAATCAATTACTAAAACACAATTTCACCTTTTTATTTTTAAATAAAGATATTTATAAATTTCATCATAATTTCAAAACTTAAGTTTTGGCTCAAAGCACAATAAAATATCGACTAATAGTTGTAACACATGTTCCATCTAAGTTATGTTTTATATAATGTCCATAAACCCCAACCTCTGATACCAACTATGACGCCCCACCTCTATACTCATGCTAGCCAAGAACACTACGGTATAATGCCGTCAACTAGCACGGAGAATAAGGCTGGATAGGAGCGGCCATCCGTAGTTAGGCCTTACACTAGTATTGGTTAGCTTGATAGGAGTGGTATATATTTTTATTTTTCATCTCTTAATTATTTACTCCCATCGACGTATCCAATTACAGTATAAAACGAACTACGATGGTTCAAAATAGTTTAGGACAATATATATAATAATAACACGGATAAACTAAATGCGGAACACAGATAACAAAAGTCTCATATATATATATATATATATATAACTGATGTCAGTTACAATACATGTGATACAATACATATGATACAACTGCAACTGCCGACTCTGGAAGTTACACATACAAGTACATTAACGTATATAATATATATGAATACATATCTTCCAATACAACTACACTGACTACTATACAATGACGACGACTACTCCAAAAGATATGAAAAGACTTCATAGCTCAAGCAGCAATCCAAAGCAACATATCTACAACCTGTAATAACTCGGTCAGACCCGAGTATTAAATTCAAAAGAAAATAATACACGGGTCAGTCTAATTCAAACTCAGTTATTAATGCACAGAAGCAATAATAATTAAATAACAATTAGACGACAGTCAAAATAAATCTCGTCTATCCGATTCTTGAATAAAGAAATCGGATAACGATAATTATAACACGTAACAGTGTTAAACAACAAATCCAAATTATCAACGAAGATAAATTAAAAAGATTATCAATGAAGATAATTTAGAAAACAACAGAATTGCCTAAACGGCAACTAACAACAAAATCTAATTATTAAATAGATAATTAGAAACTCATAATCTAATTATCAAAAAGATAATTAGATATAAAAAAAATCATTAAATTAAACCAAATCAAAATACGATACAAAATATTGAATTGGACACACGAAACAATTCAAACAATTGAAATATCAATTAAAACGTCAATTCGGGTAGGGCTGCAGTACACGCACGCCTCGCCACTACAGTGATTAAATACACAAAGGATCAATAATTCAAAAGCAAATAGAATATCAATAAAAGTAATACCGTGTGGCTGCAGTACACGCTTGCATGCACTGCCTTGCCACTACAGTGATGATGTACCCAAAAGATCAACGAACCAAAATCAATGAAGAATCAAATATAAATGGCAATGTCTCAACATACATTGTTTCATATACATTAAATACAACTGAATTCAATTGGATAAAACAGTGCAGACTTAACTACAACAATATGGCAACAATGCACAAAGGCTATAGCAACTTGACACAGTTACAGGACTAGTGAACTGTAAGTGTCGACTAGGCAACAAACATACATAAAGACATAAATTGAACCTGACTCAATATAACCTGCTGAACAAGACACACCAGAATCAAGTTGAATAAACCATGGCAAATGCATGTACATCAATGTGAACACATGAACTACAAGCTAGCATATCAAGCTTCAGATGGTATGCAAGTGGTGCAGAATAATAAACAGTGAAGTAAATGCATGCATACTTGTGTGTGTGTGTGTGTGTGTGTGTGTGTGTGTGTGTGTATGCAAGAAACAATACATATGAACTCAGGTGGGAACATATATATGAAATGCAATTGTAAAACTGGACAGTGCTATCAGGTTGAAAACACATTACAGGAAAAAGCATAATCGAAGTCTCCAACATATAAAACAATGAATCCAACAGATGTAAACTTCAAAAGGCAACTGACTCGAATGGTGTAGCATATAGTGGAAACCAGAATATTAAGGAGCAACAAAATGATAGTGCAGATGACTACAATAACCAAAGAGGAATGCACCAGAGGGTACAACATAATACTCTAGTACACATGAAACAAATATGAGAGACCATGCAACTATACTTGAAGCCAAAGATAATGTAGTGATACTGGCAGCAGTGTGCAATCAGGATACAATGAACAAAAGTTCTCCAGTCGACCACAATTCATGTGACTCATATGGAACAAGAAACTAGTGAATTACAATAAATGAACGTCATGTGAAACAACCACGATCAGTCGCTAGTTCGAGTAAAGTACACTAGCAAATGCAGACACAGTAAAATTCACATATCGGTGAAATAATAGCCCTGGCTAAAATCGTACAGTAACAATATACATATGCATAAACTCACAAATGATGGTTGTGAAAATATAGTACCCTAGCATGCACAATTAACTTGAATTGAAGACATTAGTGCTAAACTGGAATGCACACAATGTCGAAATAAAGGCCAAAGTCCAGGAGTCCTTTCAAATAAATAAGGTCAAGGCCAATATCATTTTCAAATAAAACTCAACAGTCAGATTCATATGTAGGCAATGCCGAACAATTCCGTCAGGTAAAATTGAACAAGGATCAAAGTGCTACCAGAGGCGGTAACGATATAGCCAAAATCGAACAAAACAACATCGTCAAACTCTAATTCAAAAATCATCAAAGCCGTAAATTCATAAATTTATACGACTCGATAAAGTCAGAGAAACATCAAACATTTGTGTATGAATGAAAATCAAAGAATTCAAAGCCATGGAAATCACCAAATCTCATATATATGAAGTTGAATTAGATGTGAGTAATAAAATCACTCACCTATGTCGAAGAGCACGAATTGGAATCGAAGCCGTGGCTCTCGAGAATCTAGCGGAGACGAACCCTAGCAGCCATTGCAAAATCGAAGAGACGATCATCTATTAGAGCAAAGAAATCAAATTTGATCGAGTCTTTGAAATCGCAACTTTGAAATTTCACGAAAACCCTACTTTTTGTTGGAAGAGACGAACGAGAGAGCCGCCATTATTTCGTTTTCTCTTCGTTTATTTTTGTTTTAGGGTTACGAATGGAATGAAGAATGAAAAAGGGAGACGAGATTTACCTTGAAAATTTTCACGGACCAACAAAACATGGGCCAATATTAATTTTAAAGCCCGCATATTCATAACAATTTTTAAAAGAATTTCATCTTGACTTAAAAACTTCAATTAGCAATTAGCAACAATATTAATCGTCATTTGACGATAATTAAATATTTGCGAATTCCCGGGTTGTTACAATTTTTTCAATATGGATTTGTATAGAAGAACGGTTTTCCTCTTCACCTACTATTTTTGGTGGTATTTTCAGCAATTGCAAATTATTTGATCATTTCCTCACTGTCTGTCGTTAAAAGTTTGTTCTAGTATCGTTTATTCACTTATCAAATTTCTGAAAATAATCATCGATTGTTTTAAAAATTTCACATTTGCAAATTGAATATATCATTAATTTAAATGAAAATCATTTGTTCATCCATTGTCAGAGGTTGTGCTTTTCTTTGTTATATATTCGCATACATTTGTTAACCTTGAAAAAAGTGTAAATTCTCATTTGAGTTGTAAGAAATAGAAAATTTGAATTCAATAAATTTGATATGATTTTAATGTTTATTTAGCTAGAAAAATTGAACAAGATTTTATGATTTTAATCTGATAATGCTACCTTAATTACGAAGGTCTGTTATGTTCATTTATGGCTTGCAAGTAGATGTAAAAAATATTATTTTTCTCTGTTTTACTGATTCAGTACTTATATATATATATATATATATATATATATATATACATATGTGTGTGTGTGTGTCTATGTATGCATTGGTAAACAATTTATGAAAAATATGTATACTCAAATATGCCCATAGTGCCAATATCTATGGCTTGGTGAATACAATATTTTTATTGTTGTCTCAAATCATTCCAAAGGATTGCAAACTAATTCAAGTTTTTCTTTAGGAGGAGTTAAAATCAAATTTCGACTGTAAAAATTCATGGGCTAATCCCATCGTGCTAACAATGAATAATAATATTCTTCGAATGTCATACCCGCTTAACTCCTTTTTTATTCGAACAACCTTTGAAACAATAGTTGTACATCTGGAAGAAGACGCATTTAGAGTTGTTAGAATTTTGCGACTAAAAGAAGATAATTTATACATCTATAGAAGAAAATTAAATGCATAGATGTACAAATCCATATAACATACTCATCTCTTGTTTATTTGTGCACAACAATATGGTGACTTTAACAATTTAAACATCTTATTGCATGTATTTACTCAGACAATTATGGACATTCTACTCACATTTGCGTGCCTAAAACAAAGCAAAGCCCACTCATTGGTACAAATACATATATTTGAGTATTATTTTTTTCTAGCCATTTATTATCTCCTTCACAATTTTCCACCTTTTTTCTAATTATTGTTTCCCAAGTATAGCATCATTATTTTGTTTGAGTGTTTTCTTTTTTCCCATACCGACCATAGGTAGAATACATGATATCAACCATTACAATTGTTTTTCCTAAAATTAAAAAAAAACTTTCTACCCACCAATTTTTTCTTCAACAATAATGCTTCAAATAGTTGGTCTAAGTTGCATGAAGTAAAGCAAGCAAATAACAACACAGATAGATCTTCAATTGTGGAAATCTTACCCTAAGGGTCTATTTGGTATCATTTTGAGTTTTATGTTTTCCATTTTCAATGTATATTAAAAAATATGAAGAAAACAAGAAAAAAAATATAAAATTCTTAGTTGGACGGAAGTCGAACGGAATAAATCGTTTTTCGTGCTTTCGTTTTTTCGGAACATAGAAAACAAAATAAATTTGTTTTTCTTTTTTGGAACATAGCAAAAGCACAGAGAGCAATTCATTTTCAATGTCGTCCGTCTATCTTCGTAATGACTAAGAATTTTAAACCATTTCATTTACTTTTTTCTATCTTACAATGCCCATCGAAAACGTAAAATGCAAAACTTAAAATGAAACCAAACAGACCCTAAATTTTAAGTTTTTGTCCCTTGCCTGTCAATCTCTACTCTCCGCTCTGTTTTTCCTTTTCAGATCTCCTCCACCCCTATTCTTGTTCTAGCCTTCTTATATGATGTTCTCCCCAGAGAATCTCTGCAATTAATTGCCTTCTCAGTCTGATCCAACCCCCTCCTCTATAGATCCGCCTACGGGCTTCCCCTTGATAGACAACTCTGTCCCATCCATTGAATCGGCAGATGGCTTCACACCTGTTATGTCAAAAAGATGGAAACGCCAAACCAAACATTCAAAGATGCCGATCAATCCCAATTCCACCCCCTCTAGTTCTCAGCTCAAATTCGTGCACCCTGTTCCTCATCATTTTGCCCATTTAGATCTCACGCCTAATCATGGTAATATCAATCGTCTCTCTCATATTGAGCATAAATCAGATTACAACAAATGAAATTTCTCGGCTACTTCAAGTCGGGCTAGGAATAAAGTGGTGAAGGGTAAAAAATATCCCGGTTTTTGTCCCATTAAAGTTTTATCAACCCCCTAATTTTAATTTCTTGAGCTGTGCAAAATTGTCAATCGAGGTTGTATAAAGCGCTAGAAAACAATGGGATAATGCCATTGTTTTCTATATAATCCAACCCTAAACCATACTATCCTTACTTCAGGGATTATATAACTAGAGTTTGGTAGCCCGAAGAAGAAATTTCTATATATTCCAAGAAAAATGGTTTTTATGTTATTAAATTTAATAACGAAAAAGATTGTGGTAAATCTTGAAAGGCGGTCCCTATTTCTACAATCAGAAGCTTATATTGATGAAGAGATGGTCTCTTATAATGCGACTAAACAAAGAATTGCTCAATTCTATACCGATATGAGTTCATTTTCCTAACTTGCCACTTAATTACTAGATGAAAGAGAGGATTAGTCCCATTGCTTTGGTCCTTGGAACCTCCATAAAACTGGACAATTTTATAGAAGGTACTATAAAAATGTCTACGCTAGAGTTTTAATTGAAATTAATCACTCATTTGAATTTTCAAATAAGATTCCTATTTTATCGGAAAATGATGAAATCTTGTGGTAAGAAGTGTATTACGAATGGAAACCTTCTAAGTGTTCAAACTGTACTAGTTTTGGTCATTTAGAGTCTCATTGCCAATTCAATAAAATTTGGATGCCTAAAATCTCCTAGAATCAACCGATGTAGATTAATGATATGAACATTGATAAATCTGAACAAAATACAGATAATACAATTCACCAGACTAATAGTTCAAATATTCAAGATGCTACAGTACGAAATCCTACATTTGTCTTTGGTGAAAAAGACCCTAATCATAACTACATACCGAAGAAATCAAGGGTTCAATCACTTACAGTCCAGTCGGAGACAGTGGCCTTGACTTTTAATACAAATTTATCCAAGAAAATATTCATATAGACTCAATAATGAATACACAAATTATGGATAAGAATAGTATTGAAGAAGATATCATGGTTGAAGAGGCCCCAGTTGAACGAATTGAACCTGATCCCTGCAAGACTCAAATAAAGAAAAATTCATAGTCCGCAGTTGACACTCAGGCCAAGAACCACTCGAAAGATGAGAACCGATGAAGTCCCCTTTGAATTCAAAGCTTCTACTTCAACAGATGTGGTAGAAAATTCTGGATGGAATATATTAGTTAATCGATTGAAAGGAAAATACAAAAAGTCGAAAAAGCACAAGACATCCGGGGCTGCTACTTCCCCCTTTGAATGTAGCAGTTCAGGTAACAATACTTAAACGGAGTTCCTCTTCTAGAACATCTGGGGTATGAATGCTCCGCATAAACGATTTGAATTATTGAATTTGATTAATAGTAAAAAAAAAAAATCCTTTATCACCATACTTGAAAGTAAACTATCAACGGATCACATTAATAGTTTTATAGACAAAATTGACAAAAATTGGAAATATTCACATAATATCTCTTCTAGCCTCAAAAGTAGAATTTTAATCTTATGGGATTCTTCCTATTGGTCAAACATCATTATTCACACTAATGATCAATTCTTCACTTGTATCCTTCACAATGCATCTGGTTCTAGAATTTTGTGTTCTACTATTTATGCTTTTAATGAAGAGGAGAAGCACAAGATGTTATGGAATTATCTTAATGAACAGTCAAAAAAATTCAACCTTCCATGGGTGATGGTGGAAGATTTCAACTCTATTTTATCTCCTAATGAGAGAATGAAAGATGGTCTTTATACTTTGGTAGGATACCAGAATTTATGGACTATATTATTGCTTCTCAACTTGTGGAACCAAACTTCTCTGGTAATTTTTTTACGTGGAGGGTTGGTCAGAATTTGTCCATACATAGTAAAATCGATTGAGTTTTCGTCAATGATATTTGGCTAGATTTGTTTCCTAAATTTGGTGTCCGTTTTGGAAACCGATCTTTAAGTGACCATTCTATTATTACTTTAAAACTCATGATTCAGGATGTTAAAAAGAATAGAATACCTATCAAGTACAATAACTCATGGCATTTGCAAGAGGAATATCACTTTGTTCTGCTTTTTGCTCTGTCCCAAAAGTTTCATGGCAATTCTCTCTTCATCCTTCTTAGCAGGCTGAAGGTTGCTAAAGCTACTCTGAAGACATGGGTGAAAATTCTTAGGAACATTCATGTTATGATGGATTCTATGAAAAAGGCGGCTAATGAAACCTCCAATCAACTTGTTCAATATCCTTTAAATGCTAACCTGATAAATCTGTATAAGGAGAAAACCGATCAGATTCATTCTTTAATGAGAAGAGTTGCCATAGAAAATGAACAAAGAATGAAATTCAATTGGTTAATTAAAGGAGATAGGCCAACTTCTTATTTTTACAGTAAAGTGAACGTGTTTAAGCCTAAGAGGGGTAACAAATATCTTCTAAGTTCAAATGGTACGTGGACTCCAGCATCAGAAGAACTCGCTAATGAAGCTGTTACTTATTTTACCGAACTGTTTCTATCAACATAAACCACAAGACAATTCCCAGGCATTGTTTGTAAACAAATTCTCTTTGATAATGCAAGGATCACTTTATGCAAGCCTTTTCAACTAGAGAAAATTGAAACTGCTATCTTTCAAATTAATGACAACAGCTCTCCTGGACCTGATGGCATTAATTCGAAATTCTTTAAATTTCGTTGGGAGCAGCTATAAGATGATATCTGGAATGCCATGAACGATATTCTTCAATATGGAAAAATAATAAAAAAAATCAATCATTCTTTTATTTGTCTCATTCCAATAAAACAATATGCAATTGATTTGAGCGATTTTAGACCGATCTCTTTATTCAACGTCACATATAAGATTTCAACCAATCTCCTTTGTAATCGACTAAAGCCCTATATGAATGACCTCATTTCCTACAATCATAATGCATTCATTCCAGGGAGAATTTGTAACGACGCAGAATTTCAGTCATTTGAGATTCGTATATTAAGTTGATTTTAAATATTCACAAGTAAAATTTACAAGCTGGATTGCTTATGTTTGGAATATAGTGATTTAATTGGATAATTAAATTGTTAATTTAATATTTGAAATTGCTGAAATAATTGAAATCTGAATTTTTATGTGAATAAAAATGATTTATAAAGTTGAATTAAATTCTATTTGAATTAGAATAGTTTTAGAGAACATTTAAAATTGAATTAAAAGTTAATTTGTAGAAATTAAATATTTTAATATTTAATTGACGAGTGAAAATGGTCATTTTTCATACAGTCTTGGAGTTCAACGAAACCAGTTTTATTACATCCGCAATGTTATATTATTGTAAGATTTCAAATTTCGTGTCAATCAAATTTACGGTTTGTCCGAAGAAAGCTAAAACGCATAGAAATTCATTTAAGTAAATTTTAAATTTAAATAGTGATTCAAAAATCTATCTTTCAAATACCAGCGGATTGGCTCTCGATATACATTCCATTGTGTTCGAATAGGGGTAAAACAATATAAACGCTAGGCGGCACACTTCTTTTCGAGTTCGGAAAATTTTCGGATGAACAATGTCACGTAAATTTTCTATAAAAGGCCAAAATAATTTCTAATTTTCAATCAAACCCTACCTAGTTAGGGCTAGCCGTCGTTTATTATCAATGTCCAAAATTTTAGATTCTCTCTGCTTCAATAACTCTCGATCCAGTCGAAATCAAGGAAAATGTTCAACAACAATCTTGTAGAGCACCTCGAGCTCGACAAATCCAACGGTCGATCTATGTTATCATCGATGAGGGGAAGACAAAAGGGGCCGCATTCGTGCTGCCCTCACACGCGGTTTTCACAATGAGCTCGACGTGCTCTTGGCTAAAGGTGGAGGCATGGTCGAGCTTCGAAGGGGTGGTAGTTGATCGTGTTCTCGTCGATCGTAGTGGCCGTGTTAATTCAATCAAAATGGATGGCTATGGATTTAAATCGGCTGTAGGTTTTCGTTGGGGAAGAAGATGATAACGTGCGGCTGTGCTCTGCTGTGACTAGATCATGTGGCCCAGGATCGATGTAGGTTAAAAAAAATTGTAAATAATTTATATATAAATTCATATAAACTTTAAAAAGCTATAACTTTTTCATACGATGTCCGTTTCTGACAAAACAAATTTCTTTGGGTCCGTATTTACGAGACTACATCTTAGAGCTAGTTTGGAGTTGATTGGAGCTAATATAAATTTTGGGTAAAATTAAATGCCTGTTTATTTTTATTCGGAATAAAACACTACAACTGCTATTGGAGATAATGTGGGTACAACTCACTCTTTCCGACTCACTGATATTTTTATATAAGTGAGAAATAATTTTATTTTTGATGATTGACGATTGTTTCGATGATATTTTACATATTGATTGGTATTTCGATATATTCCTGCCTATTGGAGCAGATGATCCTATACACTACCGTGTATGAGCGGATGACCCTTTGTACGCGCGTCTCCCTCGAAGCAGACATTGTACATGTACTTCTAATATGTATATTTGTTGCATGTGGCAGGTTGGAGGGGTCCAACTAGATTTCTCACCCGTATGGGTTTCATTTACAGATATTGTGATATATGTTGTTATCATGTGATATATGATGATTTGGATGCCGCGATTGATGTATTTAGGCTGTTGCAGCATTGTGCCATATTTTGAAAATTTAAAAATGTTAAAGTGATAATATCCAAATTAAAAAGGATTTTAAAAGTGGTTTTTAATTTGTATGTTTTGTTAATTTTGAATGGTTAAGAGATTGGATTTATTTATGTTATATGTAACGACCCGATTTTTTGACGTCCGAAAATCGACATCAATATATCCACTGTATTAAATGTCAAACAATCGAATGCCGAAAAACCAAACCATTAGGCTTAAAGAGGAAGAAAGTAGAAGAAGAAATAGAAATAATATCAGAACCTCATAATCGCAGCGGAACAATATATAATAGATAAATGACTAATCTTTAAACAAAAGAACTATATCTGTTTATACATTTCATCATCAGAGCCAATATACAACACAATAGCGGAATACAACATAACAGCGGTAAGATAACATCATATTCGTGTGATATGTCTCACCATCCAGCTTGTCTCCTGATCTCCACAGCATACTTTCCTGACCTTGCCCCAGAAACAACGATATCCTGACTCTAAGCTGCCCGTGTTGAAAATTAGAGGCACCTAGAGTTTAGAAAATGAAACAATAAACTCCGAGTCAGTTACGGGACTGGTGTGAGATCTAAAAACAGTTATTTGTACAAAAGAAATAAAAAGAAATCCATTCATGATTTTTGAAAATGAAACTACCATAAGGTCTCCCGGCACACACATAACGCAATCGCCCAATTGAGGAAGGTTTCTCCTTATAGTAGCCAAACATGCTTGATATGCAAAAATCCTTTGAATATTATTATTAGTGCATAGTGTGGAAAAACATTTCGAAAGTATAATATTAATCTTATCCAGCATATGTACGATTATGGTATGCCTAATATAGCTACCATGTTAAATGGCAGGTTCTATAACTAAAACCGTACAGGGCTCGTATTGATTGTTTGGATTTCCAACAAATGGTCAAGGCTAAGGAACTTCCTTTATCCGAATGGGTACGCCTCCAGAGGGACGTCCTGGGAACCTAACCGGATCACTGCCAACACAAGGTCGTGTTACCGTTGTAACTAGGTAACTAACTGTCATGAGTATGCCATCCTTCGGTCGTAACTGACATCTACCGAGGCGACTCAATTCCAACAACCACATAAGTAAATATCTGGGCTCCATACTAGAATACCACTTTTTATCCACTCAAGTTAAATATCTGAGCTCCATACCAGAATACCAATTTTTATCCAGAAGGAAATGTACATACCCTGAGGGGGCGCGACCCCCATAACCTTGCCGCATCCTTCTTGTCTCAACCATTTCTGGGGTGTGAGGTTAAATGAAGTCTCGTCCCACAAAGCTGTAACGACCCAGAATTTTTGTTAATAAAAATTTGAATATTTAATTAATTTTAAATATTAATAAGTGAAATTAAACAGTCGAATAAATTTTATTTCGAATAATTGGATTTAATCGGATAATTAAATCGATAATTTAATAGTTGAAATTATAGAAATAATTTAAAATTGGGTTAAATATGATGGAAAATGATTTGTAAAATTTTATTTAATCATGTTGAAGTTAGAAAGATGTTATAGAACTTTTAAAATCGAATTAAAAGTTAAATTGTGAAAATTGAATATTTTAATATTTAATTGACAAGTTAAAATAGCCAATTTTCAAACAGTCTCAGATTTCGACGAAACCAGTTTCATCGGATCCGTAATGTGATATTATTATATGTTTTCAAATTTTCGTGTCGATCGGATTTACCGTTTGTCCGAGGCAAGCCTAAACGCCTAGAAATTTGCTTAATCGATTTAATTTAAATTTGATCGTTATTGCCGTAACTCGCACAGATGATCGAATTAGCCTCCGAAACATGTTCCATTGTGTTCGAAACGCGGGGTAAACCTTAAAATGCCAACTGGTACGCTTCGTTTGGAGTTCGGAAAATCCGGGATGAATAGTGTTCGGTAAATTTTCTGTAAAAGGACCCCTCATCTCATCATTTACATCAAAACCCTAATTGCAAAGCTTCAGCCGCCGGCTATGCAACAATGGCCAGAAATTCACGATCTTTCTCCTTCGATCTCTCTCAATCCATCTACTATTACGAAAAATTTCAACTAACAAATTGAAGAGCTTGTCATGCCCTTTAAAATCAACGGTGGAGATTCGAATCGGTGTTGTGTGGAGGCCACAATTGGCTCGCGTTAGTATGAAGTTTCGGCACGTTTTGCTCAGTCATGATGAGGTCGAGCTTCACCTTGCTTCTGGTGATGGTGGAGTCAAGCATGAGCCACAAGTTGGTGGTTGTTAATCGGCTTCAAAATGATGGTATTGGGCGCGGTTATTAGGGCATTGGGGGGCGGCAGTGGGTTTTGTTCGAACGTGAATGACCTGAGAATCTACGTGAGAGAGGAAGAAGGAAGGGTCGGCCCAGATTTTGCATCAGGAAATGAACGGCAGAGATGTGATGTAGGGTTTTGAAATTTAAAATTAAAATGTAAATTGATTTGTATAATGTTTAAAAATGTGTATCTTCTTCACACGAGGTCGAAAACACACGAAACTTTTTTCGTTGGAATCGTATCGACGAGCACTACGCGATGGAACTGGATTGGAGTCGTTTGGAGCTAGTGAAAATTTCGGATAAAATTAAACGTACGTTTAATTTTATTCGAAATAAAACGCTGAAACTGAATTTAAATCAAGGTGAGAACTTCTCACTCAATCGAATTGTTTCGATTTAAATTTTAAATAGTTAGATTTAAAATTGTTGGTTGTATGCCTGGATGATAAATTATTATCTATTGATTGTTAAAATAGACATTATGCGCCGTTAGTAAGCGGAGGTTATTTATTAAAAACATATACCTCGAATATTTCACTGCAAAGTGAAATTGGTATTATTTATGTACTTGGAGTTGATTTCCCGCATTATATGGCGGATGAGACCCTATTGCGCCGCCTATTAAGCGGATAATATTTTTATAAATCCTATATACCGCGATATTCCGTATTGGAACGGAATGGGTATTGTGCTAACATCTTTGGATGCAGGGAAACAGGTTGGAGTGATCCAACTGGATTCCTCACCAGTATTTATTTGATTACAGATATTTTGATGTTTGTTGATTATCATATGATGATATATGATGTTTGTTGTCGTGATTGACTATTGGGTGCTGTTGCATCATCGGATCCATTTTAAAAGTTTAAAAATAACGATTTTAATTTTAAAAGGATTTTTAAAATGATTTTTCAAAGTATACGTTTTATTAAAATTTTGAATTGATTCATTTTAAGTAATTAAAACGTTATAAATTTTTATGCTATAAAAATTAAGATTTTTGTGAAATATAACCAAAAGGTGATTTTTAAAATAAATAGATTTATAAAATTGTTTAAATTTGGATTTTTGAATTATTATAAAGGATGTATATAAAAGATTTTTAACATTGATATTTATAATCATAAAAAAAAATTGGAATTATAAAATGAGTTTATTAAGTGTTAAAATGAAGTATAAAATGGATTTCATTAAAAATTATAGATTTATAAATTGTGAAGATTATAAAATGAATAGATGTTGTAAAATAAAAGATTTATAAGTAATTAACTTATAAACTGGATTTTGGGCATTTAAATGGGATATTAATAGAAATTGTTAATAATGGAGATTTTATAAGTTGAAGTTGTTATAAAATATAAATGAATCTTATAAGTAATAGAATTTTAAAAAGAACGATTTTGTAAATAAATGAATTATAAGTATTTAACTTATAATATGGACTTTTGGTATATATTTGAGATGTACGAATTGAATTGGATTAATAAGCGAGCTTATAAATCGAAGTTTATAAATCGAAATGGAATTTATAAACATTATTTATAAATCCGAAATCAATTGAATTTGATAAAATTAAGATAGAAGGTTATTAAAGGAGATATATTCGCGATTTCAGATAACGAATTATCCTTGAAATAAAATGTGTAGAAAATACTAAATTTGGTTAGTGAAGTATATTCACGATTTTGGACAGTGAATATATTATTAAAAAAATGGATATGTTTGGGAAAATGAATATTATCAAATGAAGTTAATTATTTTAAAGATGTTTTAAAGTGGATTAACTATCGAAACCATATATTTCAACATTTATTGTTGAAATAGACGTTTTCGAGAAATAGAAGGAAATGGTGGACTAAACACTGTTGTTATAGTAAATGATTTCTGAAAGGAAATGTTTTCATATAGTATTGAGATTTATATATCTATCTAAATTTCGAATCCATATACTAGTGATTTTGGGTTGTCGTAACGATGTTTTACGCAACATTCGTTTTGGCCCAAATAAATGTGTTTAAGTGAATGTTTTCCTTAAAGAATGAAATATATACTTAATTTCGATTTAAGTATATTGAATATTTTCCAAGTGTTGAAAATAAATAGATTTGTGAATTACTTATTATTAAATAAGTATGGAAATGTTTTCCAATATGAAGTGAATATTTTAAGATTTTATCTTTTAAAGATAAATTGAAAATGAATATTAGAAATCGATTTGGAAATCGTATATTCATAGATATTTTGGAAATTATAAATTCACTATGGAATTTATAAAAGAAAGGGGAATTTGTTTGAAAAAATAAACGTTGATTTATTTTTGAAGTGTGGGAATAAATTTATGGATTTAGAACGCAAATATAAAGTAAATCGGTAAGGATTTATTTAATTGGTTTAAATGAACCACGTTGAAATGAAAGTATTTCCACGTAAGGAAAATGTTTGAAATTTGTTTTCAAAAGTGGTAAAGGTGAAAAGTGATTTGAAAATTGTTTTCAAATGGTTGAAGTGTGGAAATTGTATATCTAGTAAAGATATTTTGGAAAATAAATATTTTGGAAAATTATTTGGAATCTGGTGATGTTGCGCATCTTTATTGATAGTTAAATAACCGACTATCAATATTGACCTTTAAATAGGTATTTGTTGTGATTTGCTTGAATTTGAATGCCACGCTTATTTTCAGAATAAGCGCTCACTATTCGGGTTAGCCGGGAAAAGACGTTGGGGTCGTATAACCCATTCCGAATATGTGATACGTCGTTATGGATTGCATTTGATGACCGGTGTTGAAGACCGGATATTTGTGAAAAGGGAAGGATTACCGTCGAATGTTTCTACATCGGCTGATCTCTGATATAGAAATTTATTACCCTTTGTGATGGGAAGTCCGGTCGTGATTAGTGAATATCCGGATTGCAAGGACTTCTTTGGAAGTGCCTTCGGTTCTGTTCGAGCCCGGAACAGACTTGTATGGATGTTGTCTGACGTTACAATTTGAGATGTAAAGCTGGTTTCTATCAAATATATTTCCGTTGGTGGCGGAGAATTTATTCTCTTAGCTTAATACCTTAGAGGTTATGTAGTTGATGGTTACTAGTGACACATTCCCAAATTGGTAATGTGGCATACGAAGTGCTACTGAGCATTTGTTGAATAAAGCACAGCTTTTGTATAAAGCGTGGCTTTGTGGACGAGACTTCGTCGGACCTCACACCCCGAAAATGGTCAAAACAGGAAGGATGCAGCAAAGTTATTAGGGGGTAGCGCCCTTTAGTGTATGTCATTCCTTCTGGATAAAGGTGGTATCATGTATGGAGCCCAGATACTTAACCTATGTTGTTGCTGCAAATTTATTGCTTTGTGGTTGTTGGAAATCGAGGATCCTCGGATATAGATCGGTTACGATCGGGGAATGACATATTCGTGTCAGTAATTACCCAGTTAGGGGTAACCCGACCTTGTGTTGGTAGAGATCCGGTTAGGTTCTCGGGGCGTCTTTCCAGAGGCGTTTCCTTGTGGCAATGGGAAGTTCCTTGGCCTAACCATTTGTTGAAAATCCAAAGAAACAATACGAACCTTGTACGGTTTTAGTTGTAGAACCTGCCATTTAATATGGTAGCTATAGTAGGCATAATATAATGGTACCTATGCTGGCTAAGATTTATATCTTTATTTTTGAAATGATTTTTTTCTACACTATGCACTAATAATAATATCAAAAATGATTTGATTTTGCATAGTAAGCATCTTTGACTATCATAAGGAGAAATCTCCCCCAAGTCTGCGTTTGCATTGTGTGTGTGCCGGGAGGCCTTATGGTAGTTTCATTTTTAAAAAGCATTGCGAATCTATTTTAAAATTATCCTGTTCTTTGTTTTTAAAGATAAACTGTTTTGAGTTCTCACACCAGTCACATGACTGACTTGGAGTTTATTGTTTTCCTTCCTAAACTCTGGTGCCCACAAGAGTCAGGTTATCAGGATATTCTAGAATTCAGGAGTTGCTGGAGGCAAGCTGGATGGCATGGCGTATTCACTAGTATATAGTATTTCTTTCTGCTGTTTGTTGTTGTTTGTTGATGTACACTCTAATAATTTAATGTAATGTAATATGATGTAATGAAATAACTGATATAGTTCTTTGTTTAAAGATTATTCATTTATCTATTATATGTTGTTCCGCTGCGATATGTGAGATTCTGATATTCTTCTGTTGTTTCTTTCTGTTCTGTTTTATCTTTTTCTCTCTTCTTCTATCTTTTTCTTCTTCTTTAACCATAACGGTGCGGTTTTCCGGCATTCGATTGCTCGGCAGTTGATACAGTGGACGTATTGATGTCGGTTTTCGAGCGTCGAAAAGTCGCGTCGTCACATTTGGTATCAGAGCGTATGGTTAAGCGACAACCATGGCTCTATTAGGTATTACTAATTAGAGATAGAGTCAGCAGTACTCTAGAATGAGTGTGAGTGTAATAGTAGATATGAGCGCGTATTTGTTAGTGAATATGAAATTGTTTTGTATTGTGATGATTGGTTTGTTGAGTGGTATATGGATTCTGGCCAATACGAGTAATTAACGTTGTTGATAGGGATCTCTAAACACTTGTACAGAACAATTTGGCACGATATTGTTTTAAAGCGGGTAAATGAAATAATTTTGCCCGAAAATTATATTTTGATATAAAAGGAATAATTTTCTAAATATATTTTATATCTTTGGATATTTGGTTGTTAATAAAATAATCAAATATAAGAACCTAGAGTTTGAAAGGGTTTATAGCCAAATAAAATTCTATAAGTATGATTTATCCAAAGGAAGATTAACTAAATTTGATTTAAACCAAAATTTAAATCCCGAGAATTTTGAAAAGTGTTTTAAATGTAATGAAAACAAAGGTTTGGGGATTTAAAACTCTTGGGAAGGTTGAAATGTTTTCCAAAGTGTTTGAAGGAAACGATTGAATATTAATTTAGGAAATATTTTTGAATGAGAATTGTTTTAAAAAAAATGAATTCGTGGAAGTGAGGAAGCACTGAACTCACTTCGATCGCTAGAAAATAATCCTGATGATGACGGCCACATCATTAGATTCATTTTCGAATTTCTAAAGTGATGGATTGCTTCCATAGGAAATTGGGTTAGAATTGATTTTAATTTCAAAAAATGGTTTTCGAGTAAAACTGGGTAATTAAATTCTGGAAGCTCTATCTAGATAAATGTGAAAAGTTAAAATGAACCAACTATTGAACGTAGTAAGTGAAGTTGATATTAATAAAATAAACAAATAAAGATGAATGAAAATTTTAATCCTGGAATTAAAGTTTAACTTGAATGAATGGAAGTGAATAAAAATATATTTGAATTTAACTTAAGACGAGTTGAATAAAATTGGAATTTGAAATTGGATTAGAATTGGATATAAAGTTGAAATGTAAAATGACTGAAATTGAGAAATGGAAACTTAAGTTAAGTTAAACAAATGATGTTTGAAATCGGATGTAACTTAAGTGAAGTTGATTTTGGTGTCGAAGTAATTTAATAAGTGAATTAATGAAATGAAGTCATTAAGAATTTGAATTTGAGTTATATAAATGAAATTCAACCTTATATTGTTAAAGGAATTAGCAATTGAATGAATTAATGGGTTGAATGCTAATCAATTGAATGTAAAATTAATTGATATGGAATAATGAATGTAAGTTTAATTCATTAAAAGCTAATGTTATTGGAAGTTGAATAATTGAATGAAAATCAACTTAATATAAACCAATTGGAATTAAAAGTGTTGAACCAAATTGAATGTAAAGAAATGTAAATTGAATAAATTTGGGTGCAATGGATGTACATTGGTTGTTATATGAATGTTAGTTGATTGCATATAATTCATTAAGTGTTAATGAAATTGAATTCACAAATTGAAAGCTAAAGTAATTGAATCCAAATTGGAAGTAAATGAATATGAACTGAATTTGATTCAATTTGGAAGTAAACTAATGTGAATGTAAATTAGTGAATATGAACTAACTGAAAAATGAATGAATGAATATTTATAAAATCCAATGTTAAAAAATCAAATGTGATTTAAATTGGAAAACCAATTCATTTAATATTAATGAGAAGTGAATTTATATTGATTTGGTTATGGATTGTTGGATGTTTATTGGTTGGATAGTTGTTTGATGGTTGCATTTGTTGTCTTGTTTCATTTGCTATGTTGGCACATGTAGTTTTTATGTTGCTATATGATGTATATTGATATTAGTTTCATATATACATGTTTCTCATGGTTTGTTGAGTGTTTAGTAGGTGTGGATTGCGCTTGCTTCGCCTTTGGAGCTGGCTTTCGCGTTATATTAGCCGTATACGTTCGCTAACAATAAATAAGGTACATATCTCGGATTAAATATCGTACTTTTACATTTTTTCCCTGCGGGATGCCTCATCGCTTGATGAGATGTATATTTGTGATATATATACTGTCATTTTTTTTCCGGATCGAGCCGCGCAAAGGAGACGTTGGCGAAATTTTTCGAAAATTTAAGGCGTTAGAATATTTTTGAGAAAATTGGGAAATTTTTGAAAACTAAGTTTGGATTTTGAAACTTAGTAAAGATTTTGTAAGAAGTTTAACTATGAATTTTGGGAAAGTTAAACACTTAAGAGATTTGAAAGTTAATGGATTCTGTAACTTTTTCTTACTTGGTAATTTCGAGAACGAAATTCTTTTAAGGGGGAAGTTTGTAACGACCCAGAATTTTTGTTAATAAAAATTTGAACATTTAATTAATTTTAAATATTAATAAGTGAAATTAAACAGTCGAATAAATTTTATTTCGAATAATTGGATTTAATCGGATAATTAAATCGATAATTTTATAGTTGAAATTACAGAAATAATTGAAAATTAGGTTAAACATGATTGAAAATGATTTGTAAAATTTTATTTAATCGTGTTGAAGTTAGAAAGATGTTATAGAACTTTTAAAATCGAATTAAAAGTTAAATTGTGAAAATTGAATATTTTAATATTTAATTGACGAGCTAAAATAGCCATTTTTCAAACAGCCTCGGATTTCGACGAAACTAGTTTCATCGGATCCGTAATGTGAAATTATTGTATGGTTTCAAATTTCGTATGAATCGGATTTACCATTTGTCCGAGGCAAGCCTAAACGCCTAGAAATTTTCTTAATCGATTTAATTTAAATTTGATCGTTTATTGCCGTAACTCACACAGATGATCGAATTAGCCTTCGAAACATGTTCCATTGTGTTCGGAATGCAGGGTAAACCTTAGAAACGCCAACCGGCACGCTTCGTTTGGAGTTCGGAAAATCCGGGATGAATAGTGTTCGGTAAATTTTCTATAAAAGGACCCCTCATCTCATCATTTACATCAAAACCCTAATTGCGAAGCTTCAGCCGCCGACTATGCAACAACGTCCAGAAATTCACGATCTTTCTCCTCCGATCTCTCTCAATCCATCTACTATTACGAAAAAATTTCAACTAACAAATTGAAGAGCTCGTCATGCCCTTTAAAATCAACGGTGGAGATTCGAATCGGTGTTGTGTGGAGGCCACAATTGGCTCGCGTTAGTATGAAGTTTCGGCACGTTTTTCTCAGTCATGATGAGGCCGAGCTTCACCTTGCTTCTGGTGATGGTGGAGTCAAGCATGAGCTACAAGTTGGTGGTTGTTGATCGGCTTCAAAATGATGGTATTGGGCGCGGCTATTAGGGCATTGGGGGCGGCCGTGGGTTTTGTTCGAACGTGAATGACCTGAGAATCAACGTGAGAGAGGAAGAAGGAAGGGTCGGCCCAGATTTTGCATCAGGAAATGAATGGCAGAGATGTGATGTAGGGTTTTGAAATTTAAAATTAAAATGTAAATTGATTTGTATAATGTTTAAAAATGTGTATCTTCTTCATATGAGGTCGAAAACGCACGAAACTTTTTGCGTTGGAATCGTATCGACGAGCACTACGCGATGGAGCTGGATTGGAGTCGTTTGGAGCTAGTGAAAATTTCGGGTAAAATTAAACGTACATTTAATTTTATTCAAAATAAAACGTACGTTTAATTTTATTCGAAATAAAACGCTGAAACTGAATTTAAATCAAGGTGAGAACTTCTCACTCAATCGAATTGTTTCGATTTAAATTTTAAATAGTTAGATTTAAAATTGTTGGTTGTATGCCTGGATGATAAATTATTATCTATTGATTGTTAAAATAGACATTATGCGCCGTTAGTAAGCGGAGGTTATTTATTAAAAACATATACCTCGAATATTTCACTGCAAAGTGAAATTGGTATTATTTATGTACTTGGAGTTGATTTCCCGCATTATATGGCGGATGAGACCCTATTACGCCGCCTATTAAGCGGATAATATTTTTATAAATCCTATATACCGCGATATTCCGTATTGGAACGGAATGGGTATTGTGCTAACATCTTTGGATGCAGGGAAACAGGTTGGAGGAATCCAACTGGATTCCTCACCAGTATTTATTTGATTACAGATATTTTGATGTTTGTTGATTATCATATGATGATATATGATGTTTATTGTCGTGATTGACTATTGGGTGCTGTTGCATCATCGGATCCATTTTAAAAGTTTAAAAATAACGATTTTAATTTTAAAAGGATTTTTAAAATGATTTTTCAAAGTATACGTTTTATTAAAATTTTGAATTGATTCATTTTAAGTAATTAAAACGTTATAAATTTTTATGCTATAAAAATTAAGATTTTTGTGAAATATAACCAAAAGGTGATTTTTAAAATAAATAGATTTATAAAATTGTTTAAATTTGGATTTTTGAATTATTATAAAGGATGTATATAAAAGATTTTTAACATTGATATTTATAATCATAAAAAAAAATTGGAATTATAAAATGAGTTTATTAAGTGTTAAAATGAAGTATAAAATGGATTTCATTAAAAATTATAGATTTATAAATTGTGAAGATTATAAAATGAATAGATGTTGTAAAATAAAAGATTTATAAGTAATTAACTTATAAACTGGATTTTGGGCATTTAAATGGGATATTAATAGAAATTGTTAATAATGGAGATTTTATAAGTTGAAGTTGTTATAAAATATAAATGAATCTTATAAGTAATAGAATTTTAAAAAGAACGATTTTGTAAATAAATGAATTATAAGTATTTAACTTATAATATGGACTTTTGGTATATATTTGAGATGTACGAATTGAATTGGATTAATAAGCGAGCTTATAAATCGAAGTTTATAAATCGAAATGGAATTTATAAACATTATTTATAAATCCGAAATCAATTGAATTTGATAAAATTAAGATAGAAGGTTATTAAAGGAGATATATTCGCGATTTCAGATAACGAATTATCCTTGAAATAAAATGTGTAGAAAATACTAAATTTGGTTAGTGAAGTATATTCACGATTTTGGACAGTGAATATATTATTAAAAAAATGGATATGTTTGGGAAAATGAATATTATCAAATGAAGTTAATTATTTTAAAGATGTTTTAAAGTGGATTAACTATCGAAACCATATATTTCAACATTTATTGTTGAAATAGACGTTTTCGAGAAATAGAAGGAAATGGTGGACTAAACACTGTTGTTATAGTAAATGATTTCTGAAAGGAAATGTTTTCATATAGTATTGAGATTTATATATCTATCTAAATTTCGAATCCATATACTAGTGATTTTGGGTTGTCGTAACGATGTTTTACGCAACATTCGTTTTGGCCCAAATAAATGTGTTTAAGTGAATGTTTTCCTTAAAGAATGAAATATATACTTAATTTCGATTTAAGTATATTGAATATTTTCCAAGTGTTGAAAATAAATAGATTTGTGAATTACTTATTATTAAATAAGTATGGAAATGTTTTCCAATATGAAGTGAATATTTTAAGATTTTATCTTTTAAAGATAAATTGAAAATGAATATTAGAAATCGATTTGGAAATCATATATTCATAGATATTTTGGAAATTACAAATTCACTATGGAATTTATAAAAGAAAAGGGAATTTGTTTAAAAAAAATGAACATTGATTTACTTTTGAAGTGTGGGAATAAATTTACAGATTTAGAAAGTAAATATAAAGTAAATCGGTAAGGATTTATTTAATTGGTTTAAATAAACCATGTTGAAATGAAAGTATTTCCACGTAAGGAAAATATTTGAAATTTGTTTTCAAAAGTGGTAAAGGTGAAAAGTGATTTGAAAATTGTATTCAAATGGTTGAAGTGTGGAAATTGTATATCTAGTAAAGATATTTTGGAAAATAAATAATTTCGAAAATTATTTGGAACCTGGTGATGTTGCGCATCTTTATTGATAGTTAAATAACCTACTATCAATATTTACCTTTAAATAGGTATTTGTTGTGATTTGCTTGAATTTGAATGCCACACTTATTTTTAGAATAAGCGCTCACTATTCGAGTTAGCCGGGAAAGGACCTTGGGGTCGTATAACCCATTCCGAATATGTGATACGTCGTTATGGATTGCATTTGATGTCCGGTGTTGAAGACCAGATATTTGTGAAAACGGAAGGATTACCGTCGAATGTTTCTGCATCGGCTGATCCCCGATATAGAAATTTATTACCCTTTGTGATGGGAAGTCCGGTCGTGATTAGTGAATATCCGGATTGCAAGGACGTCTTTGGAAGTGCCTTCGGTTCTGTTCGAGCCCGGAACAGATTTGTATGGATGTGTGTCTGACGTTACAATTTGAGATGTATAGCTGGTTTCTATCAAATATATTTCCGTTGGTGGCGGAGAATTTATTCTCTTAGCTTAACACCCTAGAGGTTATGTAGTTGAAGGTTACTAGTGACACATTCCCAAATTGGTAATGTGGCATACGAAGTGCTGTTGAGCATTTGTTGAACAAAGCACAGCTTTTGTATAAAGCGTGGCTTTGTGGACGAGACTTCGTCGGACCTCACACCCCGAAAATGATCAAAACAGGAAGGATGCAGCAAGGTTATTAGGGGGTAGTGCCCCTTTAGTGCCTGTCATTCCTTCTGGATAGAGGTGGTATCATGGTATGGATCCCATATACTTAACCTATGCTGTTGCTGCAAATTTATTGCTTTGTGGTTGTTGAATATCGAGGATCCTCGGATATAGATCGGTTACGATCGGGGAATGACATATTCGTGTCAGTAGTTACCCAGTTAGGGGTAACCCGACCTTGTGTTGGAAGAGATCCGGTTAGGTTCTCGGGGCGTCTTTTCAGAGGCATTTCCATGTGGCAATGGGAAGTTCCTTGGCCTGACCATTTGTTGGAAATCCAAAGAAACAATACGAACCTTGTAAGGTTTTAGTTGTAGAACCTGCCATTTAATATGGTAGCTATAGTAGGCATAATATAATGGTACCTATGCTGGCTTAGATTTATATCTTTATTTTCGAAATGATTTTTTCTACACTATGCACTAACAATAATATCAAAAATGATTTGATTTTGCGTAATAAGCATCTTTGACTATCATAAGAAGAAATCTCCCCCAAGTTTGCGTTTGCATTGTGTGTGTGCTAGGAGGCCTTATGGTAGTTTCACTTTTAAAAAGCATTGCGAATCTATTTTAAAATTACCCTGTTATTTGTTTTTAAAGATAAACTGTTTTGAGTTCTCACACCAGTCACATGACTGACTCGGAGTTTATTGTTTTCCTTCCTAAACTCTGGGTGCCCACCAATTTCCACACGGGCAGTCAAGAGTCAGGTTATCAGGATATTCTGGAATTCAGGAGTTGCTGGAGGCAAGCTAGATGGCATGGCGTATTCACTAGTATATAGTATTTCTTTCTGCAGTTGGTTGTTGTTTGTTGATGTACACTCTGATGATGTAATGTAATGTAATATGATGTAATGAAATAACTGATACAGTTCTTTGTTTAAAGATTATTCATTTATCTATTATATGTTGTTCCGCTGCGATATGTGAGATTCTGATATTGTTCTGTTGTTTCTTTCTGTTCTGTTCTATCTTTTTCTTCTTCTTTAACCATAACGGTGCGGTTTTCCGGCATTCGATTGCTCGGCAGTTGATACAGTGGACGTATTGATGTCGATTTTCGAGCGTCGATAAGTCGCGTCGTCACAAAGCTATGCTTTTTACAAAAGCCATGCTTCAATCAACCAATGATTAGCACTTAACATGCCACATTACCAAATTGGGAATATATCACTAATAACCATTAACTGTATAACCTTTGAGCTAGTATATCTCAGAGAAGGGTGTTAAGCTAAAATAATAAATTCTCCGCCACCAATCAGAAATGTATTTGATTGAAACCAGCTTTATATCTCAAAGAGTAATGTCATCCAAACAAGTCCATCCTAGGTCTGAATGGAACCGCAGGCACTTCGTCCAATTAAGGAAAGAAGTCCTTGCAAATCCGGATATCTCCTAATCATCTTCGGAATCCCCATCACATATGGTAATCTCTATACCAGAGCAACTCGGTATAGAGACAATCAACATGTAATTCTTTCGTTTTTGAAGATACCCGGTCTTCAACCACCGTCATCAAATGCAATCCCATTTCGTCGTATCATTATCCGGAATGGGTTTTATGACTTAATGTCCTCCCTCGTCTTATCAGAATAATGAGCGCCTATTTTAAAAACAAGTGGATACAAATTTCCATTTTTAATATTTTTAACAAAAGATCCACCTTTAAGATTCGAAGTGGTTTTCGAATAACCATTTGGAATCCGACACTCGGTTTCATCGAAATTCAAATGCCATTTTAAAGGCCAATATTGATAATCGGTTTTTAACTATCAAATAACATCCATAAAGAACCATCAGATTTAAATAATTTCCCAAATTATTTATTTCAAAATATCTTCTCAAGATATATTTTCACACTTCAACCCTTTTAAAAATAATTTTCAAATATACTTTTCTCTCGTGGAATTAATTTTCAAATATTTTTTATTTCAACTGAAAATTTGCCAAGTCCTAATACGTTAGGTTTTTAAAATAATTTAAATCACTTATCCAAAATATATATATATATATATATATATATATATACTTGGAAATACTTAAATAAAACTATTTTAAACACTTATTTAAAATATTAGTTATGAATTATATACTAATATCTCATGTAAAATTTAAGCCCAAACTAATTTTAAAATAAAATAATTAGATAGAGTATAATTATTTAAATAACCATCTTCTAAATCAATTACTAGTTAAATATTTAAAATAATCACTTCTATAATTAACTTAATAAATATTTACTTTAAAAATTTAAAAACAATTTAAGAAAATAATTTCCCCAAAAATAGTCTTTTTAAAACTAACTTTAGAATTTTTAATTTACACTCAAAAGCTACTTTGAAAACATACTCGGCTTTCCAGGGAAAATACACTTTCCATTCCAAAATAGTCCATTTGAATCAATTAATAAATCCTTCTCGATTTATCTTAATTTTCATCCCAAATTCTCAAATTTTCTTTCCGCGCTTTTAAAAATAAACCACCATTTATTTTTAAGACAAATTACACATTCCTTTATAAATCCCCATGGTGAATTTACACTTCCAAATATCCATTAATGCATTATTTCACTTTATAAACCCAGTTTATAAATTCCATAGTCTCATCCTCCTTCTAAAACACAATTCCAAATACTTAATCAGTTTTTAAATTGATTTTCAAACCAACTCCATTTTAAAAAAAAATCCTTTACTTATTCAAATTTATTTTCAAAACCCCTTAATTCCATATTCACTCCTTTATTTAGATTTAAAATCTTATTCAAAAATTTGAAATATTAATATCATACTCAATTTTAAAATTCTCCCTTTATTTCTCCCAAACCATTTAAAATCCGAATTTTAAATAAATTCTTCAACTTTTAAACAATACTACTTAAGTTCTCAAAAATCCATTTATTAGAAATCTTTTTCCCCCATACTTGGAATTTATTCGATAGGATTTCAAAAATCAACCTTTATCCCTTCCAAATTGCTTCTTTTAATTTATCCAATTCTCTAAAATTATTTTACTTAAAATTATCTACTTTAATTTCCATCCAAAAATCCAATTTTTATATTCTGGTATCTTAAAATACCAAAATATATTCAGCCAAAACATAGCCTTCAATAATTTCAATTACCAATATAATCAATCATAGATTATCAATAAATCATATCACAACATATGAAATAAAAACAACATTTGAGGAATCCAGTTGGATCCCTCCAACCTGTTTCCCTGCATCCACAGATGTTAGCATAATATAAATGTAACGACCCACCGTTCTGACCGCCCCAGTCGGTAATTAAACCAACTTGAGACGTTCAAAATGACGGATTGTTATTCAGTTTATAGAGTTTAAACAGAAACAGCCACAGAATCACAGAGTAATCATAATATTTCACATAAATGAATTTTTCTTACATATATCAGAGTTTGTACAATGCATTATATTTATACAGCGGAATATTTCTTTTAAGTACAAAAATTCTTCGAAAAGCTAAAGTGAAGCAATTTCCCCGACTCTCTCTAACTTCGCGGCCTGAAAATCTTCAAGCTGTAAAATTACTCGGTCTGACCCGAGTATTACATTCAAAAGAAAATAATACACAGGTCAGTCTAATTCAAACTCAGTTATTAGTGCATAGAAGCAATAATAATCAAATAGCAATTAGATGACAGTCAAATATGAATTCACTTATCCGATCCTTTAACAAGTAATCGGATAACGGTAAATACAACACTTAACAGTGTTAAACAATAAACAACAGATCTAAATTTTCAACACAGATAGATGAAGGGATTATTGATGAAGATAATCTAGAAAAGAAAAAAAAATCAGAATTGCCTAAACGGCAATTAACAATAAAATCATCAAATTAAATCAATTCAATTCAAATAATTGAAAAGTTACTTAAAAACATCCAAACCCATTGGCTGCAGTACACGCACGCGTGCACTGCCTCGCCACATATAAACGTTAATTCCGTGTGGCTACAGTTCACGCTTGCGTGCACTGCCTCGCCACTATAGTGATGATGTACTCAAAAGATCAATGAACCGAAATTTATGAAATCAAATGTCGATGCAACGCAAACCGACATAGGCAAAACTGCATATAAAACAATGAAACTGCAGTCACTGATGAATACAAGGGCGAACTGCAACAATAATGCAGTCACCACAAGTACACAAAGCACGAAGGCTCGAATGACCCAATGCGCAAAGGCAGGGGTTCAAATTACATAGAAACAGCAAACTGAGGTAAGGGCACCAAAATATGGCACCACAACACCAATATTATAGGACACAAAGCATCAGTACCCAACAAAGGCAACTGGCAATCACGTATACGGATACATGTTATCAGCTATTACTAAATGCAAAGGTCAAGTCACAACTATCATGACTCAACACAACTGCAGAGCACAAAGGATACAAGGGTAAATGAAGGAAATAAACACAACTGAATTCAAGTGAAATGCAACTATACATCTGAAGTCAAAATGATCAAGGCAACAAACCCAGATCCAAGTATACACACAAATGTGCACAGGGCAACCAGACCATCAAAGTGCAGACAAGATGAAGTCAGTGCCAACAGTACTGACAGCAACTCCATCAAGTCGTGATTCAAACCCCAAAATAAAATCAGAGATGTCAACAAGTATGTAAACTACAAGTCAACAAATGAATTTCAAAGTGATCAAGGACATCTGCAACATTGAATATATAATATCAAGTCAATGCAGCAGATGGAACACAAGTATAGATCCAACTATGCATGCATACACACATACAGGGGTATATATGCCTACCTTTTTAATCCACACGTGTATATATATGCTGCACTTATACGTACAGGCATCTACAAAATTTGATACAACAAATCAAACTGCAATTATCATAAAGGCACAAAGGCACAAAGGCCATACTCAAACCAAGATCAAGTTATAAGAACGAAACCCAAAAATGCATATACTTATGTTAACATAAGTATATACACACTGCAATCTATAAGTACAGATGGCTCCACTAACTAGAATATATAATGAAACCGAAGTGCACTTAAATGCATGAGGATAATTATACAAGAGCCACTGCAGCCCAACATGAAGTTTGAACACTTACAACTGAACCAAACTCAACTACAAATGCACAGCAACAATAATTCAAGCTTGGTACAATTCCAACCATATATGTACACAAACATACATATGTATGCATGTACATATATGCAGATTTGAATAATAGGTGACAAAGCAAGGTCACAACTCATCAACAATCGAAACAAGTAACTGAGAGAAATAAATTCAAGTCGAAGTGCTACAGAGATGTACTCAGGGAAGGATATGAAAAGTACACAGCAACAATGGCTTTTGAATACAGACAGTGCAACAGGCTCAATAAAAATCACTTATCACTAGATTAAACTAACATGTTAAATTTGTACTAGAGATGAGTTTTACTCACTTGCAAAACTTGATGAACAGAGATGCATACATACTTATTCACAGACATGTAGGTACAACATATTTTTATACTTTTCAAATTATAATAAAATAGTGTTACTCATTATTCAAACCAATGAAATGCAACTTAAATTAAAAGCTATACAGTGATCAAACAGACTGCAAGATGTATGCAAACCTAAGGCATGAAAACACAGTGCAACAGATCAGCAAGTCAGATGCAAGACTAGATTAATGAATATGAGAACAAGCATATATGAAGACTACAAGAATGCACAATTAACTTAAACGAAGACATGAGTGCTAAACTGGAATGCATGCGATGTCAAAATAAAGGCCAAAGTGAACAAGATCAGTGGGAAGGCCGAAGTCAATATTTATTCATGAAATCAAAATTTCCAGAAAGATTAAAATCAAAACAAGGCAATCTGTAGAATCAAAGTGACCGAAGTCACAGTTGAAAATAGATACGTGGTAGCCATGAAATCCAGCAACAATAAAAATTAAGTTGAAACCGAGACAATGAAAACACAAATAAGCAGACGAGGATGAACAATTTACAGTTAAATGCAGCCCAGGCCGGAGCCAAAGTCGACATTTTTAAACATTAGAGATTTCAAAATAATCAAGGAGTGGGTTTCAAACAATTGGCCGAGACCAAATAAATCAGAAAGCCAGAGAATCCAAAGCAATAAGTTCCAAAAATCTAAATCAAAACCCATGGAAATCGAGAACAAAAGATCAACTAACTTTGAATTAGATGTGAGTAGTAAAATTTACTCACCTTGTTTCGAAGCGGCGATGAATTGGAATCGAAACCGAAGCCCTAATTTGAATGACGAAGAGGAACGGCGATTTTTAGAGAGAGGCCGCCATTTTTTTCTTTGTTTCGTTTGATTCCTGAAGGGTTTCGAATAAGAAAAGGGGAAAAGGAGGTATCGGCATGCTTTGAAATGAAATAAGCGTGATTTTAGGGCGTAGATAATGGCATATGTAACGGCGTGGATCATGGCGTGTTTGAAGGCAGATAAGAGTAAGGTAATGTACTCTTTTTTTTTTTTTTCAATTTAAATTCAATTTGTTTTGCATAATTATTTTCTTTACTTTGTTTTGTAAATTCTGTCGTTTGAATTTTTTAACTACGTGTATTTCTCTATTTATTTTATATTGATTAAAATTTTATTCTATTTTATTTAAGTTAAAGAAAAATGTTATTAATGCTAACCATCCTTTTATAAATTTAAATAAATAATAATTCTTGTATCCAAATTATTTTTTCTATGTCATTAGTTTGAATTTCAATTACAAATTAAATATTCAATTTCAGCTTCAAAGTTAAATTCAAATTTTATTCAACTTAAATAGATTGAATTCTAAAATTTAATCGCCAATTTATACTCAAAATTTGAAATTCAATTTAAACCATCTTCAAATATTTAAAATTAATTAAATATTTTCATTTTTAAATTGTTCAAAATTCAAGGTTGTTACAATCTTCCCTCCTTAAAAGAATTTCGTCCCGAAATTAGAAGTTAGGAAAAACGATTGCTAAAATCTCACCGATATTTATACCTTACACAATTTTACCAAGTTTCAAACTTATAAATAAATATAGGATTCATTCCATTTATTTTATTTCACTAGCTTTATTCATCGATTTCTACAATCAAGACGCAAAAGTCTTTTACCAAATTTTTGACTTACAAAACTCAGATTTTTAAACTTGAAATTCTTCATGCTAGATATTTGCATATTACATCTTTTCCAAAGCTGTGTGCTTTCAAGATATTTTAAAAATATTTTTCCTTAATTCATTAGGTTAGAATTATGTAATTCTAATTTCAGACTATTGATTTGCTATTCAAAGTTTGAAAATACTTGATAACTCGAAGTTTAACAAGTCCATCGTCGTTCTTACAGACTTTAGGCATACGCTGGCCAGGCGCAAGTCTAAAAATCTCCAAGTACTAAATATACTTGCTTTAACTCCGAGTGAAAATACTTTTTAAAAATTCTTTTAAAAATGGATATGGAAAGCACGTTCCCCCATGGATCACAGTTTACCCGGCGGTTACGCTACTATCCCAGTAGAATCGCTTGTAACTGTAGATTTCACATCTCTCTTGAATTTCGCCATGGTTGTTGCCATAGATTGCGGTTCACACAGCGGTTACGCTACTATCCCAGTAGAATCGCTCGTGACCGTAGGCATCACGCCCCTCAAATTACGCTTTGGTTTCTAGATCGCAGTTTACACAGCGGTTGCGCCACTATCCCAGTGGAATCGCTTGTAACTGTAGGCATCACGCCCCACGAATTACGCCAGCATCAATTCACATAATCCCAAACACGATGATCCATCGTGGGGGATCCCAGTCAGTCCCAATGGGCATTCCACTAATGGAAATTCTACGTAGCTACGATTTCCAATGGACACTCCACCGAGTTCCAATCACCTTCACAAATAATAAATGGAAGGTACATTTCCATATCCTCAGTTTTTAGAAAACATATGTCATATACATATAGTACTTCATTTCACATTTCGTACATATCATACCTATGTAAACTTGCATAGGACTTTTCATAATAATGACTTTCCAAACTGATGGTTTTCGAATTATTACATTCACATATATAAGTTACGAAAACTCAATTCACATTCATAACAAATAGAGGATTCCAAAATTTTCCATTTCATTTAAAATTTTCCTCTAAATCGATTTGAAAATTTAAGGTTATCTCAAACCTAATTCACATTCATAATCCAATTCATTATCGACTTCACATTCGATTTGGATTTCACGTTACATCGTCAATTCTCAACACATAATTGATGTCTACCGATATATAACCTCTAAGCTCGTACGTCTCAGAGAAGGGTGTTAAGCTAAAAGAACAAATTCTCCGCCACCAACAGATATGTATTTAATAGAGATCAATTGCTATGTCATCAATTCACAATGCTAGACATACAATCCAAATCGACTATCCAAAATTCAAAGCTCAACTTATATTGTTTTTGATGTCAAAGTTAAACTCAATTTAACTCAAGATTCAATCTTTTTGGAAAATATTCAAGTTGAACTGATCGTTCAAATTTCCCAAAAATATCTTTACAAGATATATATAATTTTCCAACTTAACCATTTGAAACAAATTTCAAATATTCATTTATTTCAATTTATCTTTAAAAGATAAAATTTCAAACCTTTCATTTCATATTGGAAAACATTTCCATACTTATTTAATAAGTAATTCACAAGTTCATTTATTTTCAACTCTTGGAAAATATTCAATATACTTGAATCAAAATTAAGTATATATTCCATCTTTTAAGGAAATTATTCTTTTAAACACATTTATTTGAGTCAAAATGAATGTTACGTAAAACATCGTTACAACAACTCGAAAATCACTAGTATAGGGATTCGAAATTTAAGATAGATATATAAATCCCAATACTATAAACAACATTTCCTTTCGGAAACCATTTACTATAACAATAGTGTTATAGTCCACCATTTTCTTATTTCTCGAAAATGCCTATTTCAACAATGAATGTTGAAATCTATGTATTCGATACTTAATGCATTTTAAAACATCTTTAAAACCATTAACTTTTTCAACTTCAACTTAATTCATAGTTTGAATTCCTCATACTTTTCATAATATTTATTTTAAACCAATTTCAAACCTTTCAATATTAAGTTTTTCACTTAATTAAATTTTCCGCACGTTTAAATTCAAATTCATCACTGAATTTATTAAACCTATAATGGATTATCATGTTGACAACTTCAAATTTGAAATCTAAATCTCATTTGAACTTTGCATTTGCTTTCTATTTCAAAAATAATCAACTAGTTCTTTAGTAAGCCATTCATCAACTTAGTTCCATTAAATTTATATTCCACATTAACCTCATTTCATAATATCACTTCTCTAAAACATATCCGTTTTAGTCAATAATATATTCACTGTCCAAAATCGTGAATATACTTATCTATTCAATTCAGTGTTTCTACACATTTATTTAAAATATTATCCACTGTCCAAAATCGTGGATAAAATTCCCAACCAACATTTACTATCACAATATTTAACTTAAAGGATAATTCGCTGTCAAAAATCACGAATATATCTCCTTTAATGACTTCTATTTTTCATTTATCAAATTCAATTTGGTTTCAAATTTATAAACAATCTTTACAAATTCCATTTCTATTTATAAACTTCGATTTATAAATCTTCTTTATTAATTCAACTCAATTTATATAACTCAATTATATACCAAAAGTCCATATTATAAGTTTAAATACTTATAATCCATTTATTTACTAAATCGTTCTTCAAAACATTTGAAATCAATTTTCAAAAGAATTCAGAATCAAATTCCCAAGTTATAGTTTAATTATCCTCTTGGCTATAACTAAATTGAAATATCATTTTATTTCACAATTATTATTTTGGAGATATTCAAAATATTCGATTCAAACCAATTCAGTAATTCACTTCACTTATATTTTATTTACCATAAGTCTCAATAATTCGATAATGGATTTCGAATGAGAAACTATCGCAATCCTAAATTTAGAGAGGGGAATTTTCGAAAAAATTTGAATTTTCAAAATACCTTTTATTTTTCAAAGAAAATAATTTTCATACTTATTTAGATTTGAAAACATTTTTCTTTAAAGTGATCCTAGTAACTATTCATATTAAACATCATAAACTGAGCTTTGTGTAAACCAAAGCTCTGAAACCACTTTTGTAACGACCCGCCGTTCTGACCGCCCCAGTCGGTAATTAAACCAACTTGAGACGTTCAAAATGACGGATTGTTATTCAGTTTATAGAGTTTAAACAGAAACAACCACAGAATCACAGAGTAATCATAATATTTCACATAAATGAATTTTTCTTACATATATCAGAGTTTGTACAATGCATTATATTTATACAGCGGAATATTTCTTTTAAGTACAAAAATTCTTCGAAAAGCTTAAGTGAAGCAATTTCCCTAACTCTCTCTAACTTCGCGGCCTGAAAATCTTCAAGCTGTAAAATTACTCGGTCTGACCCGAGTATTACATTCAAAAGAAAATAATACACAGGTCAGTCTAATTCAAACTCAGTTATTAGTGCATAGAAGCAATAATAATCAAATAGCAATTAGATGACAGTCAAATATGAATTCACTTATCCGATCCTTTAACAAGTAATCGGATAACGGTAAATACAACACTTAACAGTGTTAAACAATAAACAGCAGATTTAAATTTTCAACACAGATAGATGAAGGGATTATTGATGAAGACAATCTAGAAAAGAAAAAAAATCAGAATTGCCTTAACGGCAATTAACAATAAAATCATCAAATTAAATCAATTCAATTCAAATAATTGAAAAGTTACTTAAAAACATCCAAACCCATTGGCTGCAGTACACGCACACGTGCACTGCCTCGCCACATATAAACGTTAATTCCGTGTGGCTGCAGTTCACGCTTGCGTGCACTGCCTCGCCACTATAGTGATGATGTACCCAAAAGATTAATGAACCAAAATTTATGAAATCAAATGTCGATGCAACGCAAACCGACATAGGCAAAACTGCATATAAAACAATGAAACTGCAGTCACTGATGAATACAAGGGCGAACTGCAACAATAATGCAGTCACCACAAGTACACAAAGCACGAAGGCTCGAATGACCCAATGCGCAAAGGCAGGGGTTCAAATTACATAGAAACAGCAAAATGAGGTAAGGGCACCAAAATATGGCACCACAACACCAATATTATAGGACACAAAGCATCAATACCCAACAAAGGCAACTGGCAATCATGTATACGGATACATGTTATCAGCTACTACTAAATGCAAAGGTCAAGTCACAACTATCATGACTCAACACAACTGCAGAGCACAAAGGATACAAGGGTAAATGAAGGAAATAAACACAACTGAATTCAAGTGAAATGCAACTATACATCTGAAGTCAAAATGATCAAGGCAACAAACCCAGATCCAAGTATACACACAAATGTGCACAGGGCAACCAGACCATCAAAGTGCAGACAAGATGAAGTCAGTGCCAACAGTACTGACAGCAACTCCATCAAGTCGTGATTCAAACCCCAAAATAAAATCAGAGATGTCAACAAGTATGTAAACTACAAGTCAACAAATGAATTTCAAAGTGATCAAGGACATCTGCAACATTGAATATATAATATCAAGTCAATGCAGCAGATGGAACACAAGTATAGATCCAACTATGCATGCATACACACATACAGGGGTATATATGCCTACATTTTTAATCCACACGTGTATATATATGCTGCACTTATACGTACAGGCATCTACAAAATTTGATACAACAAATCAAACTGCAATTATCATAAAGGCACAAAGGCACAAAGGCCATACTCAAACCAAGATCAAGTTATAAGAACGAAACCCAAAAATGCATATACTTATGTTAACATAAGTATATACACACTGCAATCTATAAGTACAGATGGCTCCACTAACTAGAATATATAATGAAACCGAAGTGCACTTAAATGCATGAGGATAATTATACAAGAGCCACTGCAGCCCAACATGAAGTTTGAACACTTACAACTGAACCAAACTCAACTACAAATGCACAGCAACAATAATTCAAGCTTGGTACAATTCCAACCATATATGTACACAAACATACATATGTATGCATGTACATATATGCAGATTTGAATAATAGGTGACAAAGCAAGGTCACAACTCATCAACAATCGAAACAAGTAACTGAGAGAAATAAATTCAAGTCGAAGTGCTACAGAGATGTACTCAGGGAAGGATATGAAAAGTACACAGCAACAATGGCTTTTGAATACAGACAGTGCAACAGGCTCAATAAAAATCACTTATCACTAGATTCAACTAACATGTTAAATTTGTACTAGAGATGAGTTTTACTCACTTGCAAAACTTGATGAACAGAGATGCATACATACTTATTCACAGACATGTAGGTACAACAGATTTTTATACTTTTCAAATTATAATAAAATAGTGTTACTCATTATTCAAACCAATGAAATGCAACTTAAATTAAAAGCTATACAGTGATCAAACAGACTGCAAGATGTATGCAAACCTAAGGCATGAAAACACAGTGCAACAGATCAACAAGTCAGATGCAAGACTAGATTAATGAATATGAGAACAAGCATATATGAAGACTACAAGAATGCACAGTTAACTTAAACGAAGACATGAGTGCTAAACTGGAATGCACGCGATGTCAAAATAAAGGCCAAAGTGAACAAGATCAGTGGGAAGGCCGAAGTCAATATTTATTCATGAAATCAAAATTTCCAGAAAGATTAAAATCAAAACAAGGCAATCTGCAGAATCAAAGTGACCGAAGTCACAGTTGAAAATAGATACGTGGTAGCCATGAAATCCAGCAACAATAAAAATTAAGTTGAAACCGAGACAATGAAAACACAAATAAGCAGACGAGGATGAACAATTTACAGTTAAATGCAGCCCAGGCCGGAGCCAAAGTCGACATTTTTAAACATTAGAGATTTCAAATAATCGAGCAGTGGATTTCAAACAATTGGCCGAGACCAAATAAATCAGAAAGCCAGAGAATCCAAAGCAATAAGTTCCAAAAATCTAAATCAAAATCCATGGAATCGAGAACAAAAGATCAACTAACTTTGAATTAGATGTGAGTAGTAAAATTTACTCACCTTGTTTCGAAGCGGCGATGAATTGGAATCGAAACCGAAGCCCTAATTTGAATGACGAAGAGGAACGGCGATTTTTAGAGAGAGGCCGCCATTTTTTTCTTTGTTTCGTTTGATTCCTGAAGGGTTTCGAATAAGAAAAGGGGAAAAGGTGGTATCGGCATGCTTTGAAATGAAATAAGCGTGATTTTAGGGCGTAGATAATGGCGTATGTAACGGTGTGGATCATGGCGTGTTTGAAGGCAGATAAGAGTAAGGTAATGTACTCTTTTTTTTTTTCCTTTTTTTTTCTTTTCAATTTAAATTCAATTTGTTTTGCATAATTATTTTTTTTACTTTGTTTTGTAAATTCTGTTGTTTGAATTTTTTAACTACGTGTATTTCTCTATTTATTTTATATTGATTAAAATTTTATTCTATTTTATTTAAGTTAAAGAAAAATGTTATTAATGCTAACCATCCTTTTATAAATTTAAATAAATAATAATTCTTTTATCCAAATTATTTTTTCTATGTCATTAGTTTGAATTTCAATTACAAATTAAATATTCAATTTCAGCTTCAAAGTTAAATTCAAATTTTATTCAACTTAAATAGATTAAATTCTAAAATTTAATCGCCAATTTATACTGAAAATTTGAAATTCAATTTAAACCATCATTCAAATATTTAAAATTAATTAAATATTTTCATTTTTAAATTGTTCAAAATTCATGGTTGTTACAATCAAATACCAATTCCACTTTGAGGTGGAATATCGCGGTATATGGGGTCTCCGCTATTATGAGGGGCGCATAGGGTCTCATCCGCCATATAATGCGGGAAATCAATCACTCCAATATATATATGTATATATAATATCACCCAACAGATAAATTATTAAATTCATCCAAGCACATCCAATAATTTAAATTTATTCACTTAAATTAACTAGGCAAACTGAGTGAGTGAGAAGATCTCAACTTTGCTTTTGTTTTTCAATCCATCCATTCCAGCATGTTTTCATGAATTTTTGACCTTGTATAAATATTTATACAATTTATTAATATTCAAAATAATCTAACAATCAATTTCCTTTTAATAAATTTAATTAACCAACAATTTGATTTTAAACTAATTTCCCTTTTAATTAAATATTTTAGCAACTAAAATAATTACATAAGTTAACTAAAAAAATAATTACTAAAATAAACTAGTAAATTGTATTTTGTTTCTATTTTACATTTTTCTAACTGCATATATACATATGCTATATGGGTTTTAAAATCTTATCTTATATAAACTCTTATTCTATTTTTTTCCTTCTGTCATCGATCTTAGCTAAAAATATTTAAATAAATTTAAATTAATCATAGAAGATACCTACTAGAACGTAGATTCAAAATCTATTAAAACGCTTCAGTCACCGTCATCACAACTTGGACGATGGTTGGCCTTCTCACTTGACTGCTGCTCCCTCGCATACGCGACCCCATAAGCCATCGGCAATAACGAGCCTCTTCCCATCTCTAGGCCAAGTCTCTTATGTTGCACGCGATTCATCCCTTGCCTTGCCCCTAACGAAGTCGCGATCCCTAATTGCCACGAGACCGCGAACGCCACCTCCCTTACACGATTCGATATCGTCTATCTTTCTACAATTCGATCTTGAGCCCGCGAACGGCTTCTTCCAAAAATCGAAACCCTAATTGAGAACATGCCTATGCTGAACAACCACCCTCGATTAAGAATGCGACGACAACTGCAGACCCCTTTCTGGATCGATCGAGCGATTCTACTGACTATTATAGTTTCGCAAGGTTCCAGCTTCGATCTTGTTGCGCGGTGTTTTATATATATATTTATTTCGAATGATCGAATTTGCTTCCGCCATTTTATTTCGACTGAACTAGATTTACCTTTGAAGATAAAGAACGGTCTCCCTTTCTTTATTTACTATTTGCGTTTTATTTTAAAAAAACGAACACGTATGAAATTTGAAAGAGAAAGTTAAACACATGCTTAACAATTTTGTTTACGTGTTAATTCTTGCTGTAGATTCCAATGCTACAAAAATATCATTTATTTTTAAATTTAAATTCAAATTTCAAATCATCTCGATTTTCACAACTCTAAATCTCGATCTCTTATCGAGGTGTGCCGCCAGGAGTTTATGATGTTATAAGCCTATTCTATACACAATGGAAAAGATTCGAGGCCTAATTCGATTGTATGGAGAAGATAGCTTTTTGAACCAGTTATTTTATTAATTTTTCGACATAGTTTTCAGCACATTTATCTACCATGCGGTCAAACGATCACTCCAAACACTACAAAAATTGAAATCCGATAATAATACACTATTACGGATCCAATGGAACTGGTTTCGTTGAATTCCGAGATTGTGCATTGGAAAGCTATTTTTAAATATCGATTTAAATGATACAAATTCAAAACTGAACAAATCACTTTCAAATTCATTTTTAAAAGTTCTATTACCTTCAGTGTTATAAATACAAAATTTCTAATCCCATTGAAGTATCTATAACAAGCCTAAAACTCAGGATTCAATATTTTACCTAATCTATAATTATTAAATTCAATAATTTAATTGCCAAATAAATAATGATATTTGAAATTTTCAAGTTAAACTAACTTCCAAATATTTAAAATCAATTAAATATTCCAATTTCAAATATCAAAAATTCCGGGTCGTCACATTCTTCCACCCTTAAAAGAATTTTATCCTCGAAATTACTAGTTTAGAGGAATGATCCATAACCCGTTCACTATTTTCCCAATCAAAATAGTTTTTAACAACTTCCCAAAACCCAACAATTTTTTATCAACTTGCCAAAACAATTTTTATTAAAGACACTGTCATTCTTACTAACTTTCCAACCTCAACCATAAGTTCCAAATTTCTCAACCATTCAAATTTAAATTTAAAATCAAATTTTAAATCATAAAAATTTTCCCAAAATTTTTCTAACTCCCTAAAATTTAGAAAAATTTCACCAACATATCCTTTGCGCGGCTAGCTGGGTACGACTACAAAATGTCCCTACGGACCCCCAGATTTCAAAAGAAAACAAAATGCCAAGTGGCTAGACCAGAAAATCATCAAATTTCATACAGAAATTTAGATACATACCTTTTGGTTGAGTAATTCAATTAATCTTCTGAAATCAAAAATCCCAATTTCCTTTTGCTTTTAAATCACCTATATATCCTATTAGCAATATTGTCCAATTACAACATTCAAAATCATTTTATGCATTTCTTTACAAAAGTTTCAATATTTGTTTCATTTAAGTCCGTACGATGCACATATATCATCCGTACGCAATACCCAATTCAATCGCTCACACGATCACACAATTTTGCTTCCGAACTAGTAATATCCACCCGACTTCCTAATGCGGACTCAGATCTAGTTTCTTAATCAGAAACCGTCATTCTCCTTGCATAGCCATAAACTATGATAGAGAATTTCCAGAATCAACCAAAAATCCATATCCGGGGTCCGCCGTCGAAAATCAAGTGAAAAATCTTAACTCGGATCGGTATAACTATCTCAAAATTCTATACCCGAATCTGGATCAAATTGTTATGCGAATAAAATAATATACGTACATCTTACGGATTTATCCCAAATGATTATTAGCTATATCAATTTTCTTCTTATTTACACTCATCTTGATTTCTATCCACTCATTCACAATTATCATTTCACACCCCTTTTGTTTAAGCTTCATTCGAATATCAACTTAGAATATTTTCCTAAAACCAAATTTTACTTAAGAATTCCACCATTTATTTCTTAAGTTCAATAAATATATTATACACTTCTTATACAAGTTTCACTTCACCACTTGGTTTTTTTGTACCTATTTTTATTCAACTCAAATTTTTTTAATTCCATTCTGAATTCAATTTACCTTTCATTTATAAATATTAAATTCAATTCATTTTAAACCATATTTAATTTGTCATTTCTTCAATCCGTTTCACTTACTAATTTTATTTCAACACTTTGCTTCATTTGGTCCAACTTGACAAATTTTCCATTTCACTTAATTTAACTCAATTCAAATTCAATTCCAATGTTTAGCTTAAATTATATTTACTTTATTTAAAATTCCAATTCATTTTATCTCAAACCATTTTTAAATAAGATTCCAGTGTTTAAATAATCACTTAAGAATTTCAAAATCATTTTTGAAATCAATTATATCCAAAATCAAACTATTTCAAAATCAAACTCAATTTCGCAAATATTCCTAATTCAAAACATTCGGGTAGCAATTCCTCCCTTGGAAACTCGAAAATGAACACCGATGATGTCATGATCATCATCGGAATTATTTTCCAACGACCGAAGAGAGTTTAGTGCTTTTACCCCTTTGAAAAAAAATTCAAATATTTTTAAATTCTAAATCCCACCAGATTTCAGATCCAATTCAAAAATATTTCTTAAATAATTTCACTATTATTTTTCCAAAACCTTTAAACCATTTTCAAATCAAAAGGAAATAAATTTTTTAAAATTTCAAATCCCAAATCCTTTCAATCCATATTCAAAAATTACTCTGGAATTTTTTTCGTTTCATTTTCAATTATAAACCACATTTATAATTCGCACTTCAAATTCAATTTTGTTATTTGAATTTATTTCCTTAACTTCCTTAACCTTTGGTTATGATATTAATTCCTATTTTTAAATTTTTACACAACAATGATAATAGTTTAATATTATCACTTCGTAACAACCAAGCAACTATATACTGTAATAATTTATGGAAAATTATTTCTTTTACATACAAAGATAATTTGGGTAAAGTTATTTCATTTGCCCTATTTGAAAACAATATTGTGTCGGTTTATCTTGTTTAAGAGTTTGGAAACCCCTATCGATAACATGACGTCCCATATATCGACCAGAATCTATAAACACTCAACCGATAAGTCAACACAATATAAAAACAATTTTTATATTCACTAACAAATACGTGCTCATATCTATTAATACACTCAAACTCATTCTAGAGTACTACTGACTCTATCCCTAATGAGCAATACCTACCAGAGCCAAGTTCTCGCTTAACCTTCAGCTCTGATACCAAATTGTAACGGCCCGATTTTTTGACGTCCGAAAATCGACATCAATACATCCACTGTGTTAAATGCTGAATAATCGAATGCCGAAAAACCAAACCGTTACGGTTAAAGAAGAAGAAAGCAGAAGAAGAAACAGAAACAATATCATAATCTTAGAATCGCAGCGGAACAATATATAATAGAAAAATGACTAATCTTTAAACAAAAGAACTATATCTGTTTATACATTTCATCATCAGAGCCAATATACAACACAACAACGGAATACAACATAACAGTAGAAGGATAACATCATATATGTGTGATACATCTCTCCATCCAGCTTGTCTCTTCATCTCCACATCATACTTTCCTGATCTAGCTCCAGAAACAATGATAACCTGACTCCAGGCTGCCCGTGTGGAAAATTAGGGGAACCCAGAGTTTAGAAAAGGGAACAATAAACTCCGAGTCAGTCATGGGACTGGTGTGAGATCTAAAAACAGTTATTTGTACAAAAGAAATAAAAAGAAATATGTTCATGATTTTGGAAAATGAAACTATCATAAGGTCTTCCGACACACACAATGCAATCGTATACTTGGGGAAGGTTTCTCCTTATAGTAGTCAAACATGCTTGATACGCAAAAATCATTTGGATATTATTATTAGTGCATAGTGTGAAAAAACATTTCGAAAGTACAATATTAATCTTAACCAGCATATGTACCATTATAGTATGCCTACTATAGCTACCATGTTAAATGGCAGGTTCTACAACTAAAACCGTACAGGGCTGGTATTGATTGTTTGGATTTCCAACAAATGGTCAAGGCTAAAGAACCGCCTTTATCCGAATGGGTACGCCTCTAGAGGGACGTCTCAAAAACCTAAACGGAACTTTGCCAACACAAGGCCGGGTTACCTCTGTAACGAGGTAACTAACTATCACGAGTATGCCATCACCCGGTCGTAACCTTCCGAGGTGCCTCAATTCCAACAACCACATAAGTAAATATCCAGGCTCCATACTAGAATACCACCTTTTATCCACTCAAGTTAAATATCTGGGCTCTATACCAGAGTACCACTTTTTATTCTGAAGGAAATGCACATACCCTGAGGGGAGCGACCTCCATAACCTTGCCGCATCCTTCCTGTTTCGACCATTTCCGAGGTGTGAGGTTCAATGAAGTCTCGTCCCACAAAGCCACGCTTTTCACAAAATCCATGCTTCGATCAACCAATGCACAACACTTAGCATGCCACATTACCAAATTGGGAATATATCACTTATAACCATCAACTACCTCTGAGCTCGTACGTCTCAAAAAAGGGTGTTAAGCTAAGGGAATAAATTCCTCGCCACCAATCAGAAATGTATTTGATAGATACCAGCTTTATATCTCAAAGGGTAATGTCAGACATACATCCATACAAGTCTATCCTGCGTCTGAATGGAACCGAAGGCACTTCGTCCAATTAAAGAAAGAAGTCCTTGCAAATCCAGATATCCCTTAATCACGTCCGGACTCCCCATCACATAGGGTAATCTCTATACCAGACCAACTCGGTGCAGAGAGAATCAACAGGTAATCCTTTCATTTTCTAAAATACCCGGTCTTCAACCACCGTCTACAAATGCAATTCCATTTCGTCGTATCATTATTCAGAATGGGTATTATGGCTTAATGTCCTCCCTCATCTTATCTGAATAATGAGAGCTTATTTTAAAAACAAGTGGATACAAATTTTCGTTTTTAATCTTTTTAACAAAAGATCCACCTTTAAGATTCGATGTGGTTTACGGATACCCATTTGGAAACCGACTCCCGGTCTCGTCGAAATTCAAATGTCGTTTTAAAGGCCACTATTGATAATCGGTTATTTAACTATCAAATAACATCCATAAAACAACCATCAGATTTAAATAATTTCCCAAATTATTTATTTTAAAATATCTTCGTAAGATATATTTTCACACTTCAACCCTTTTGAAAACAATTTTAAAAATACTTTTCTCTCGCGGAATTAATTTTCAAATATTGTTTATTTGCACTGAAAATTTGCCTAGTCCTAATACTTTAGGTTTTTAAAATAATTTAAATCACTTATCAAAAAAAAATACTTGGAAATACTTAAATAAAACTATTTTAAATACTTATTTAAAATATTAGTTATGCATTTTATACTAATATCTCATATAAAATTTAAGCACAAACTAATTTAAAAATAAAATTATTAGATAGAGTATAACCATATAAATAACCATCTTCTAAATCAAATACTAGTTAAATCTTTAAAATAATCACTTCTATAATTAACTTAATAAATATTTACTTTAAAAATTTAAAAATAATTTAAGAAAATAATTTCTTCAAAAACATTCTTTTTAAAACCAACTTTAGAATTTTTGTTTATACTCAAACTACTTTGAAAACATACTTGGCTTTCTAGGGAAAATACCCTTTCCATTCCAAAATAGTCCATTTAAATCAATTAATAAATCCTTCTCGATTTATCTTAATTTTCATCCCAAATTCCTAAATTATCTTTCTGCACTTATAAAAATAAACCACCATTTTTTTAAGACAAATTACCCATTCCTTTATATATCACCATCGTGAATTTATACTTCCAAATATTCACTGATATATTATTTCACTTTATAAACCCAGTTTATAAATTCCATAGTCTCATCCTCCTTTTAAAACACAATTCCAAATACTTAATCCATTTTTAAATTAATTTTCAAACCAACTCCATTTTAAAACAAATTCCTTTACGTATTAAAATTTATTTTCAAAACCCCTTAATTCCATGTTCATTCCTTTATTATATTCAAAATCTTAGTTAAAATCTGAAATATTAATTTCATACTTAATTTTAAAATTCTCACTTTATTTCTCCCAAACCATTTAAAATCCGAATTTTAAATAAATTCTTCAACTTTTAAACAATACTACTTAAGTTCTCAAAAATCCATTTATTAAAAATCTTTTTCGCCCATACTTGGAATTTATTCGATAGGATTTCAAAAATCAACATTTATCCCTTCCAAACTCCTTCTTTTGATTATTCCAATTCTCTACAGTTATTTTACTTAAAATTCTCTACTTTAATTTCCTTCCAAAAATCCAATTGCCACGTGCCCGCGAACGCCACGCCCTTCACATGATTCGACATCGCCTACCTTTCTGCAATTCGAACTCGAGCTTGCGAACGGCCCCTTCCAAAAATTGAAACCCTAGCCGAGCACATGCCCATGCCGAACAACCACCCTTGATTAAGAATGCGGCGACAACTGCTGCCCCATTTCTAGATCGATCGAGCGATTCTACTGACTCTGATAGCTTCGCGAGGTTCTAGCTTCGATCGTGTCGTGAGGTATTTTAATTTTTATTTATTTTGAATGATCGAATTTTCTTTTGCCATATTATTTCGAATGAACTCAATTTATGTTTGAAGAAAAAGAGCGGACTCCTTTTTTATTTACCGTCTTCATTTTATTTTTTAAAAAACAAACGCGTGTGAAATTTGATAGAGAAAGGTAAACACATGCTTAACAATTTTCTTTATGTGTCAATGCTTGCTGTAGATTCCAATGCTATAAAAATATCATTTATTTTTAAATTCGAATTCAAATTTAAATTGTCTCGATTTTCCCAAGTCAAAATATCAATCTCCTATCGAGGTGTGCGACCAGATGTTTATAATGTTATAAGCCTATTTCAAACACAATAGAAAAGGTTTCGAGGCCTAGTTTGAATGTATGGAGAAGATATGTAACAACCTGCAAATCTGTACCCCTTGAGTCAACACTCTTCTACATCAATCAACTCAAGTTGCACAGAAATACGAACCATTTAGGTTAAAGAGGAAGAGGTAGAAGAAGAGAAAACAGAAAACAACAACAGAATCTAACCAACGCAGCGGAATAAAATATAATAGATAATAAATAATCTTTACTCAAAAATCAAATATCTCTGTTTATATATTACATCATCAGAGTACATCAATCACAGCTCAACGTCAAACATACAACTGGATACACAGCAACTCAACACAGCGGAATATATATAAACAAGTACGGAAGTACGTATCGTCATCCAGCTCGTTCCTGAGCTCCACAGCATCATATCCTATATCCTATAATACTCGGTCTGACCCGAGCATTACGGTTAAATAACACCCGAGTCAGTCTGAAATACCAGCGTGAGAAAATCACACCCAATTGATTATTAAAGTTTCAAAAATCCTTTGAAAACAAAAGCATCTCGTTAGACCACGCCACAAATAAACATGTCAGGTTTTTACCTTACGATAGCTGAAACAATTTTTATAGAAATCCTATGATATTATAATAGGGTCTATATACAAATACTTATAAAATAGCCGAAATTGTTACATTCATTAAATTCCACCTACTAGCCATAGAGTGGGTAATACAAACAAAACTCATACAAGGCTCGTAGAGAGAATGGATTTCCAACTAATGACTAGGCACCGGGGTACCACCTGTCACAGTACGTGGCTTAGATCACAGTACCGTGGAGTACGCCCGCTCTCTTGCAACACAAGACTGGGACTACTCCTTACTGGATAATCCCGAGTGAGATCACCCCGCGGTTGGGATCGGCAACCGCACCACTAAGCCGAAATAAAAGGGACATCTAGACAGGGACGACCTCACTCTGCTTGGATGCTACCCACCTAGCCTTGCTGCATAACCCATGATTTTCAGTCATTCCCATTTGATGAGGCTTGAGGCTAAGAGTTACCTTTTTAGAACATATACCTTAGAATGCCCATCGTCCACCTTACGATGTTCCGAAAGCATTCATCCATACAAGTCCGTCCCGGGTTCGAACGGAACCGAAGGCACTATTCCTACTACATCCATTTCGGAAATATCCTCAGGATTAGTAGCGGCTAGCCCTTGCTCTTCACTGCTCCATCTTCGAATCCAAACTCGTTTTCACGAAACGTACAAACCGGATCGAAGTGGTTTTCGAGAAATAAATCTCGATCCCGGTCTCTTCGAAACGATCAACGTATTTGTCCAATATTGATGGTTAGTGATTTAACAATCAATTAATATTCACAAACGTCCATCAAACAATAAATAATTTCCCCAAATTATTTATTTATCTCAAAATATCTTTGCAAGATATATTTTCACCTTCAAAACCCCTTTTTGAAAACAGTTCTCAAACTATCTTCCCTTTTTGAATAAATTTCCCAAATATTTTCTATTTCTTCTGAAATCACCAAGTACAACACTTAGATTTTAAAATGATTTAAAAACACTTTATTGAAAAATTTATTTAACATTTAATTTAGAAAAATTACTTTAATACTTAATTTAAAATAATACTCTAGAAATAATTAAAATAAGGTTACCTTATAACTATACATTAGATTTCTTCTTTAAACAAAATACCAAATCATTCTTTAAATAATTATTACGAAAATATATTAAACAAAATGCTTGCTTTGGAATTTACTTTAAAACATTTAAGTTAAAACTACTTTAATAATTGGTTAAAAATATACACTGTATGAATATTTGAAAATAAGGTTACTTAATAAAATATAAAACTAGATTTTCACTTTTGAAAACAAAATAATAAGTCACTCTTTAAATAGTTACTGCTATAATCTATTAAAAGGAAATACTTACTTTAGACTTTAAATATTAGAAATAATAAATTTTACAAAACTTGCTTTTTTAGAAAAACTTTAAAACCTTTAATTTATATTTAAAAATTTACTTTAAAAAAAATGTACTTGGTTATCCAAAGAAAAATTCCAACTTCAATCACTTAAATCAATTTCCCCAGATTGATTTCCAATTTATTCCATTTGAAATAAGTTTCTTTCATTACTCAATTCATTTAAAAATTCATTAATTATGGACTTAATTATTATTGTTATTATTTTCCATTTGATTTTAAATCTTTTAACTGAAATATACAAATTTCAGTTTTTCCCAATTTCTTCTTTTATTCTTTTCAATAGTTTAAATCTTAAATATAAAATAAATGTTTTGTTCTTTTAAAATAATAATAATGAAGTTTAAAATTCATTAATCTTCTGTTTATTCAAAATTACCCTTTATATACTCAAATTTTTTTTATTAGAATGTTAAAGTCACTTTATTTCTTTTCCAATTCATTTTTAAATTTACTCAATTTCTATAATTATTTTACTTACAAATTCACCTCTTTTATTTTCTTTACAAAATCCAATTTATATATTTATGGTAACTCATTATATCAAAATATATTCAATCAACCCATAGCATTCAATATTCCAATACAATTCATCATAGAACATCAAATAATCACAACAGAGGATATTAAATAATTTAAATGAATGTTGAGGGATCCAGTTGGATCCCTCCAACCTGTTTTCCCTGCACCCACAGACGTTAGTACAATATAAAATACCAATTCCAAAATATACCATACTATAGCACATCAATCAATTCAACCATTCAAACAATTATTTAAATTTAATCACTCAAATTTGAATTTGAATTTAAATTTAACCGAGTGAGATTTACTCACCTTTGCTTTAATCTGCAGTCTATTGCCATTCATTTCCATTCCAGCTTGTTTCTCGATTTTAGACCTTTTATAACATTATATAGTTAATTAACACTTGAATAAATCCAATAATTAACCAATATTTACTTATTTATTTTAACTTATAAATTAACTTAAAATTTTTAAACTAAAAATTTTCTTGACAAAGTATCTTTAGTAACTCAATTATTAAATAAGTTAATTAAAATAGTTTTATCATCAAACCCGCTTTTTTTAAAATAATTAGTAGGATAAAAATATTTACATATGTATATTTATTTATTTTATTTTCTTTCAAACCATTTTATGTTCTGTAAACATGTATTGAATTAAATTAAAGGTGGAATCGATACCTGACAGCCTCCCTCTTCCGCCCACCTCCTCCTCGAGACCCAATACCCCGATGCTCGAGAACCAGTACCCGCTTCTTGCCTTCGTCAGAGCCACGCGCGACCGAAAACATACTTGCACAAGTCAACGACGAGCTCGATTAACTCACGTGGGTGCCGACCCAACTTCGACTCGTTCAGCAACCCCAATACATCTTGTCACTGCTCGAAACTCGTGACGCTTCACCTAGCATCTCGTCGAATCCTCAACGTTATGTCGTGCCTCCAAGATTCGATCGAACGAATCTGCTTTTGCCCATCTCTAACGCTCTGTTCGATCCCCTTTTTTTTCCACGCGTCGATCGATATGATTCTAGGAAAGGGAAGTAAGGTTTTCGGCTTTCGTACGCCATTAATTTCGATTTGTTTTTAAAGGGTTCGGCCCTATTGTATTTCGTTTGGGAGTTTGTTTGACCAGATAAAGAAAGAGGGTTATTTAAAATCGAAAGAGGCGTATAAAGGAAGATTTTTTTTTTTTATATTTTAGATTCCCGATATAAATTCCAGTGCGTTTATATGTCGTACGCTCACACAACAACTCCAAACACCACAAAAATTGAAATCCGATAATAATTCAATATTACGGACCCAATGGAACTTGTTTCGTCGAATTCCGGGACTGTGCCCCGAAAGTCTATTTTTAAATTCAATTTAAACTATAAAATTTTAAAACTGAACAAACCACTGTTAATTTCAATTTCACAACTTCTATTATCCTCAGTATTATCAATATAATTTTACAAGCCTTCAAAATATTCTTAATAGGCTTAAAATTATAGATTCAATATTTTACTCACTTTAAATTGTTTAATTCAATAATTTAATTATCAAATAAATAATGATATTCGGATTCAAGTTAAAAATTACTCCATTGAATACTTAAAATCAATTAAATATTCCAATTTTAAACGCTCAAAAATTCCCGGTCGTCACATTACTCCCCCGTAAAAGAATTTCGTCCCCGAAATTACTAATTAGGAAAAATGGTCCAAAACCCGTTTACTTTTTTCCCAAAACCCACAATCCAACATCCTATCAACTATCTTTTTAATAAAAGACCCATTACCTTTCTTACTAGCTTCCCAAACTCTCCCATAATTTGCAAACAATCCTATTTGCCCAATCATTCAAGCTTTAATTTAAAACAAATTTTGAATTATCAAAATTTTCTCAAAAATTTTCTAACTCTTTAAATTTTCGAAATTTTTTGCCAACGTCTTCTTCGCGCGGCTAGCTCGGTACAACTACAAAATGGACCTATGGCCTTCCAAATCCAAAAAGAAAACAAAAAGCCAAGTGGCTCGTTCCAAAAACCCAATCAAATTTCATACCAAAATTTTAATACATATCTTTTTGTCGAGCATTTCAAATTTATCTTTCTGAAATCAAAATAAATTCTCTTTTCTCTTTATAATACCTGCATATCCTGTTTAGCACTAATATCCAATCACAATTTTCAAAACATTTTATCGACTTCCTTGCAAATGTCAATATTTATTCATTCAAATATCAACTTAGAATATATTTGCAATATACAATTTCCAATTAAGAATTCTCCATTCCTTTCTTAAGTTAGTATAAGCATGTTATATGCTTCTTTATTTATTTCACTTTACCACTTTAGTTTATATCTATTTCTATTCAAATTAATTCTTTTATTTCCATATAAATTAAATTTATCTTTAACTCTGAATATTTGAATTTTACTTTTCATTTATAACTAATTCATGTCATTATTTTAAATTAGTTTCATTTACAATTTATTTCAATTTCCAGTTTGAAATCGTTTTGTCGTTAACAAAATTTTCCAAAAATTTTCAAAATTTTCTAACTCCCAAAATTTCTGAAAATTTTTAGCAGAGTCTCCTTTGTACGGAGGAGCTTTTGCAATTTGACAAAAGATATAAATATATACATCGACCCACATGGTCGAAAAAACCAAAAACAATTCATATTTCCTATTTTTATTGCGTAGGCGTACCTTATTTAGCATTTTTAAACAAGCAGCTTATTTATTAAGGAATTAGCATAACCAAATCCAGTCACACGACTGCCAGGTACCTGTACTTACTCAATTTAAATATGTAAGTGCCAAATATATGAAGTTTAACAATATTTCGCTTACTTGCAATAGTTAAACACATGAATTCTAAAAGAAATTCACACCAAACATTTTTCCGTAAGCAACTTATACAGTTTTCATACTAATTTAACTGTTTCAATTAATTTATAAACCATTTTCATTCAATTTGTATGGTTTTCAATCCATCACTATACAACTTCATCAATTTGAATGGTTTAAAACTCGATCGCTTACATTCAATTCATTTTTAAGCAAACCGAACTCATATTTAATTCAATTGCTCTCAAAATCAATTTATTTTACTCCTATCAATTCACAGAATTTTAATTACTTCCATTTACATCCAATGACAATTTATTTTATGCAATTTGACGAGATCAATGTGAATAAATAAGTATTTACGTTTTATAACCAATTTAAATGGATTTCAACTCAATTTATACTTAATTCTATTCCATTTTTAAATTTATTCTCAATCCATATATTCTCATTTTCATTGCACTTTAAATTTGAATACATTCACTTGCATTTCATTTAATTAACCAAACTAGTTTCATTACTCAAACAAGTTCCATTCAAAACCATTTGATCTAGCTCGACACATTCTGTTTAAATTTCATTCTCAATCTATTCATTTACAATTCATTTCTTATCCGCATTCATTTAAAACCATTCTATTAACTTGAAAACATTCTATTTCCTTATTGTCTCTAATTATTTTAATTCCGTAACAATTTAAATGGTTTACAATTATTTATTTAAGAATTTTCCTTCCATTAAATATTATCGGCAACTCAGCTAATTTTATTTCAATTAAAATTTATTTTTACTTGATTTAAATCCAATCCAATATCATTAAACTTAGTTTTAAGTTAAATTCAATTCAACTTCCCCATCTATTTAGCTTAAGTCAATTTACTTCAATTTATTTCTAATTTTATTTATACTTAAGCTCATTTCATTTTACAAGTATTTTTTTTTTCTTTTATTCAACTTAATTCTCTCTCAATTAAATCTAATTTTAAACCTGCAATTTCATTTGATTAGTTATTATAAAATTTAACCTTTCAGATTCAGCCCATTCAATTGATTACATGGCCATTTCCAATTTATTTCCACTTATTTGGATTTTATTTGCAATTCAAACTATTACTATTTTAGTCCAATTTCATTTTTATTTGATATATTTCCAATTATATTTAATTTGTTAACATTCGAGTTAAATTTTAATTTATAACTCGAGTTCTGAATCCACTATCCATTTTCAATTCACCACCCAATTTCTTGAACTCACAATTCAATTACATTCTCAATTCACTTAATTAATTGCAAGGCCACTTTCAATTATATTTCTTCACTAATGATTCAAGTCGAATTTGATTTATAACATGAGTTTTATTTCCAAACTTCATCATAAACTCACAATTCAGCTTCTATTTAACTACATTAGGTTTCATTTACATATTTCATTAACTAATTTATTATCTAAATAGTTTTTTTCCAATTTATAATCCAGAACTTGATTTTAATCTCAAAATCTCTTCATTAAATTTTCTTAAGTTCAATTTATTTTATAATTCAAGTTTTGATTTTCATTTTATTTTTCAATTCATCAAACAATATTTATTTTGGATTTTGTATTCCACTTTCAATTTTATAAGTCACAACTTATTACTTACACAATTCCATTCATTATAGGCTTGAATATATTCTTCTTTTATTTTTAACTCAAGATTCATGCTTATTTATAGCTCAAGCATTTTTTTTCCTTTTTTCTTTTTTTTCCTTGGATTTTTAATCCTGATTCTTTTGTAAGTTATTCTTATTTATTTATTCCTATTCCAATCCTTATCCAACTTATTTTCCACTTATTCAGGTAAGAATCTAATTCCATTCGATAAATCAATTGAATTTTTATTCCAATTCAATATTATTTTAACTCAGACATATTTAACTCAATTCGATTTCAACTGGATATGATTTTCAGCCTATTCAATTAATTTCAATCCAGTTAAATTTTTATTCCCTAATCCAAGTTAATTTCATTTTCAACTTTTCACTTAAAATTTAAATTCCCAGCATTCAAGCTTATATTTCTTACTGCTTTAAAAATCATCTCAATTTATAAGCTTATAACTATCACATCTGGATTTTTAAACACCCGGCTGGTGGTTTCAAATTATTTTGAAATCTTCAACATCTCAAATCACACTTCTCAAAAGTCAAACCAATCCTGGTTTATTCCCAACAAATTTCCTTTGAGATTTTCAAAAACAACTAACTTTTCTGAACAAATCAGTTTTTGGCAGCAATCCGTCACTTAGAAATTCGAAAATGAATACTGATGATGCGACCGTCATCATCAGGATTATTTTCCAATAATCCAAGTGATTCCAATGCTATATCACTTTCAAAATCCATTTAAAACAAATTTCCTTTTAGAAGTACCTCCAAAACAATAATGTTATTATTTATCTTTAAAATACTTCCAAATCTCCGGGACTTAAATTTCCAAATCCTGCTTAAATCAATTTTAACTATGATTCATTGGTATAGTTTATGCTTATACAAATTTCCATTTGACTATATTTCAATTTATAATTCATATTTATAAATTTCATTTTATAATGAATTTATTCCCTTAAACTTTGGTTATATTTTCAATTTCTACTTAAATTTTCACTTAACAATGATAATACTTTAATATTATTCTTCCTAACATCCACGCAATCATATATTAGCTAAAACAGTTTACAAAAACTTTCTTTATATCAAAAATATATCTTTGGATAAAATTATTTCATTCACCTACATTTAAAACAATACCGTGTCGATTGTTCTATTCAAGTGTTTAGAAACCCCTTCGATACAGTTGTCCAGACTGTGCCGACGAAGGTTCATATAACACTCAATAAACCAATCAATACAATATTAAAATAATTTATATTCACTAACAAATATGCACAAATATCTATTAATACGCTCAAACTCATTCTAGAGTACTACAAACTCTATTTTAAATGAGTAATTTCCACTAGAGCCAAGGTTACTACCAACCTATCTCTGATACCAACTGTAATAGCCCGCAAATCCGTACCCCTTGAGTCAACACCCTTCTACATCAATCAACTCAAGTTGCATAGAAATACGAACCATTTGGGTTAAAGAAGAAGAGGTAGGAGAAGAGAAAACAGAAAACAACAACAGAATCTAACCAACGCAGCGGAATAAAATATAATAGATAATAAATAATCTTTACTCAAAAATCAAATAACTCTGTTTATATATTACATCGTCAGAGTACATCAATCATAGCTCAACATCAATAACATACAACTGGATACACAGCAACTCAACACAGCGGAATATATATAAACAAGTATGAAAGTACGTATCGTCATCCAGCTCGTTCCTGAGCTCCACAGCATCATATCCTGTATCCTATAATACTCGATCTGACCCGAGCATTATGGTTAAATAACACCCGAGTCAGTCTGGAATACCAGCGTGAGAAAATCACACCCAATTGATTATTAAAGTTTCAAAAATCCTTTGGAAACAAAAGCATCTCGTAAGACCACGCCACAAATAAACATGTTAGGTTTTTACCTTATGATAGCTAAAACAATTTTTATAGAAATCCTCTGATATTATAATAGGGTATATATACAAATACTTATAAAATAGCCAAAATTGTTACATTCATTAAATTCCACCCACTAGCCACAGAGTGGGTAATACAAACAAAACTCATACAAGGCTCGTAGAGAGAATGGATTTCTAACTAATGACTAGGCACCAGGGTACCACCTGTCACGGTACGTGGCCTAGATCACAGTACCGTGGAGTACGCCCGCTCCCTTGCAACACAAGACCGGGACTACTCCTTACTGGATAATCCCGAGTGAGATCACCCCGCGGTTGGGATCAGCAACCGCACCACTAAGCCGAAATAAAAGGGACGTCTAGACAGGGATGATCTCACCCTGCTTGGGTGCTACCCACCTAGCCTTGCTGCATAACCCCTGATTTTCGGTCATTCCCATTTGATGAGGCTTGAGGCGAAGCGTTACCATTTTAGAACATATACCTTAGAATGCCCATCGTCCACCTGACGATGTTCCGAAAGCATTCATCCATACAAGTCCGTCCCGGGTTCGAACGGAACCGAAGGCACTATTCCTACTACATCCATTTCGGAAATATCCTTAGGATTAGTAGCGGCTAGCCCTTGCACTTCACTGCTCCATCTTCGAATCCAAACTCGTTTTCACGAAACGTACAAACCGGATGGAAGTGGTTTTCGAGAAATAAATCTCGATCCCGGTCTCTTTGAAACGATCAACATATTTGTCCAATATTGATAGTCAGTAACATGTATTGAATTTAATTAAAGGTGGAATCGATACCTGACAGCCTCCCTCTTCGGCTCACCTCCTCCTCGAGACCCAATACCCCGATGCTCGAGAACCAGTACCCGCTTCCTGCCTTCGTCAGAGCACCGCACGACCGAAAACTCACTTGCACAAGTCAACGACGAGCTCGATTAACTCACGTGGGCGCCGACCCAACTTCGACTCGTTTAGCAACCCCAATGCATCTCGTCACTGCTCGAAACTCGTGACGCTTCGCCTAGCATCTCGTCGAAACCTCAACGCTATGTCGCGCCTCCAAGATTCGATCGAACGAATCTTCTTTCGCCCATCTCTAACGCTCTGTTCGATCCCCTTTTTTTTTCCACGCGCCGATCGATATGATTCTAGGAAAGGGAAGAAGGGTTTTCGGCTTTCGTACGCCATTAATTTCGATTTGTTTTCAAAGGGTTCGGCCCTATTGTATTTCGTTTGGGAGTTTGGTTTGACCAGATTAAGAAAGAGGGTTATTTAAAATCGAAAGAGGCGTATAAGGAAGATTTTTATTTTATTTTTTTGTATATTGGATTTTCGATATAAATTCCAGTGCGTTTATATGTCGTACGCTCACACGACAACTTCAAACGCCACAAAAATTGAAATCCGATAATAATTCAATATTACGGACCCAATGGAACTAGTTTCGTCGAATTCTGGGACTGTTCCCCGGAAGTCTATTTTTAAATTCAATTTAAACTATAAAATTTTAAAACTGAACAAACCACTGTTAATTTCAATTTTACAACTTCTATTATCCTTAGTATTATCAATATAAATTTTACAAGCCTTCAAATTATTCTTAATAGGCTTAAAATTCCGGATTCAATATTTTACTCACTTCAAATTGTTTAATTCAATAATTTAGTTATCAAATAAATAATGATATTCGGATTCAAGTTAAAAATTACTCCATTGATTACTTAAAATCAATTAAATATTCCAATTTTAAACGCTCAAAAATTCCGGGTCGTCACAAGATAGCTTTTTGAACCAGTTATTTTATTAAATTTTCGATATAGTTTCAGCGCGTTTATCTACCGTATGGCTAGACGATCAACCAAACACTACGAAAATTGAAATCCGATAATAGTATACCATTACGGATCCAATGGAACTGGTTTCTTTGAATTCCGAGACTGTGCCTCAGAATGTTATTTTTAAATATCGATTTAAACGTTATAAATTCAAAACTAAACAAATCACTTTCAAATTCAATTTTAGAAGTTCTATTATCTTCAGTATTATAAATATAAATTTTCTAAGCCCTCTGAAGTATTTGTAACAAGCCTAAAACTCAGGATTTAATACTTTACCCAATCTCTATTTATTAAATTCAATAATTTGATTGCCAAATAAATGATGATATTTGAAATTTCAAGTTAAACTAACTTTCAAATATTTAAAATCAATTAAATATTCCAATTTTAAATATCAAAAATTCTGGGTTGTCACATTATAGAAAATCATGATTTTCGTGAAATGGAATTCAAATGTGATTTTTGAAATATGGAGGTAACTATTTTGTAAATAGTTAAATTGAGATTTTTGAATTATTATAAACGGTTTATATATAAAATTTATAAAATTAAATTTTTATAAATCAGAATAATGTAATTATGAAGGAGTGCGGTAAATATTTGAAATGAAGTTATAAATGGATTTTATAAGTGAATAAGATTTATACTTTATGAAATTATAAAAAGAATGAATTTGTAATAAGAGATTTATAAGTAAGTAACTTATGATTTGGATGTTGGCATATAAATGAGATAAATGGAATTTGTTAATAAAGGGCTTTAATATATGGAAGTTTTATAAAATAGAAACATGAATTTATAAACATTGTTTTATAAATGTGTAATCAATTTAAATTGATAAACTAGATATGGATCTTTATTAATGGAATTTCATCCACAATTTTGGACAGTGAATAGTCCTTTAATTAAATGTGCAATAATAGTGAACGTGGTAAAAGAAACATATCCACGATTTTGGACAGTGGATAATCCTTTAATTAAATGGACTACATTCACGATTTTGGATAGTGAATAACATATCAAATAAAATGGATATGTTTTTGAAAGTGATCTTTTAAATTTAAAGATGGGTTTTGAAAAGTGACATTTTAAGTGAAGTTAAATGGTGAAAGATGTTTTAAAATGTGTTTAAGTATCGAAACCATATATTTCAACATTTATTGTTGAAACAGACGTTTTCGAGAAATAAGGAAATGATGATTATAAAACTATTGTTATATTTAATGATGTTCGAGGAAATGTTTTATATAATATATGGGATTTATATATTTATCTTATTTCGAATCCCTATACTAGTGATTTTGGTCGTCGTAATGATGTTTTATGCATCATTCGTTTTGACACAAATAAATGTGTTTAATAAGTATGTTTTCCTTAAAGAATAAATATATACTTAACTCTAATTTAAGTATATACAATATTTTCTAAGTGATGAAAATAAAGAGATTTGTGAATATGCTTATATTGTTTAAATAGGTATATGGAAATGTTTTCCAATATTGAAATGGTTTTGAGATTATGTCCTTTTAAAGATAATTTGAAGTGATTATTTGGCAAGTGATTTAATTAATAAAAGATTAATCAAAAGGGACTAGTGATCGTATATAATGCTCAATATTTGTTTGTTTGGTTTGATAGTTAAATAACCGACTATCAAATTTGGCCATTTTAGTTCCTCGACTTGATGTTGGACTATTTAGTCGTACACTTAGTACATTGCCTTCCATGTAGGCTTGATTATTGTTTGTATTGAGGATGTTGATTCGTACAGTGTGGAGTATTGCTCCAAACTATCAAGCTTCCTTCTTGGACCGAAGGATAACAAGTTGAAAGTTGGAGACGTGATAAGTCTAGGAGAGTTAGTTTCTGTGTGAGGTTGAGAAGCGCTTTTGCGTTGTTGGTGCGAAGAGACCGGGATCGGATTTATCTGAAAACCACTTCGGACCAACGTATATCCGACGATTTTGTAGGTTGCTTGTGATGATATTGATATTCAGGATTTTCATAGTGGGGGACTGCTTGTTGATCGTTTGGGGTTAAAATCCCAATGTATATCCAGTAGAGTGGTCTCTTCATTATGAAATATCCAACGCAAGGACTATTCGCTACTGTTCCTAAGGATTTCCCGATAGGATGTGGTAGGAAAGTACATTCGGTTTGTCCTATTCTTGGACAACTCGTATGGACGTCTGTCTGACATTGCATTTCTAAAGATTACATACATTGGTTTTACAAACGTACATCAGTGGCGACGGAGAAGGCAAATTCTCTTAGTTTAACACCCTTCTTGAGACGTATGAGCTTAAGGGTTGTAATTTTGTGGAATGCAATTAGTAGTCAATGGAAATTGCTGTCAGGCATTCAAAGTGATGTGATATCTAATTGTGAAAGGTAATCGTCACCTTAGGCCTCATCAACCGAAAATGACCAAAACAGGGTTAGATGCGGCAAGGCTAAGTGGGTTTCTCCCAAGTAGGTATGATCATCCTCTTCTAGATATATCTTTACAGGCTATGACATCGTGTATCTAATTATTGTGGTTTGTAATGCTATGAGGGCCATCGATAAAGATCAGTAACGATCGGAGGATGATATATTCGGTACCATCTAGTTATAGAGGTGGGCCGGTCCTGTGTTGGTAGAGGATCCTTTATGATGGTCCTCGGTACATTCTTCTAGAGATGTACTGCTGGAAGGTAGTCTCTTTGCCTGCTCATTTGTATGAAAATCCAAACTCTTTTATGTACCTGGCATTTTGATTGTATTACCCATTTTGGGCTATATGCTAGAATTTAATCAATGTAATAATTTCGGCTATGATTAATATTATTTGTATACTAGACACTAGTAATATTTGATGATTCGATACGAGATGTTTTAGTTATCGTAAGGTAAAAATATGTTCGTGTTTATGTGTGGACTTGTCTTACGGGATAATTTTGTTTTGATAAAGGAAAATTTTGGTAATTTAATAAATTCAGTGAGTGTGTTTCTCACGCTGGTTTACCAGAATGATCTAGGGATTCTTCTCTTTCAATGCTCGGGTCAGACCGAGTATATTTATAGGTTTAGATTGGTGCTTTTGGAGCTTCATTAAGAGCGCTGGAGATCATCATGTAACATCCCAAAATTTATTGATTTAAATTTGGTAACTTATTTGAACTTTTGGAATTTAATTTGAAAATTTTCAAAATAAATAAAATATTACAAAAAATATATGAATATAAATAAAGTATTTGGTAGTTTAAGCTTTAAATAATAAATAAAATATAAAAACAAGAATTTGTGTTAAACATAAATATACAAGGTAAGATAAACCATAAATAAATACATATGGAAATTCATGTGTGAATGTAAGACAAAGAAAAAAAGAAAAAAAATGGGAATTTTATTTAAGAAAAGCAAAAGAAAAAAAAGAGAAGAAACAAAAATATCTACAAACAAATCTAAGTACTTACAAGAATAGGATAAGATGTAAACAGGAAAGGAAACATGGCATTAAATGCTATTTACTCTCAGCAGAAAATAGCGTCATTTGAACTGTTAAAATCATTTCCATTTCTGAAAAAAACAAATCTTGCGTCAACAAAAGAAAGGAAGATTTGACCAAAAGAAATAAGATATACCATACAAGACCTATCTGTACAGAACTTCTCTTTATATATACATTCATATTAGTTCTTGTTCATTCAAACATAATTTAGCAAGCCTGAAAGAAAAGAAAATTAAACATCATTATCTTACAAACTTAAACAATTCATTCAACTAAACAAAAACAAAACAGAAAAGGTTTGAAGGCAGATCAACTATAGGTTTTCAAAACAAAAGGTGCTCTCTGTTCAAACTGGTTTTCAGGTGAGTAAACGTATTATTTTAAAATTTAAATCTGGGTATTTAGTTCATGAAACTTTGTGCTTTGCTGTATACTGTAAAAAAAATTAGTTCTGTTTGTTTTCTGTGATACTGGAAATTTTTATATGGCTTGTTCTTCTATACTTTTGGTTTCAGAGCAAAGTAAATTAGAAACAATTTAATAAATATTCATACAAATATTATAAACCTAGGATTTTAAATAAAATAAGTTTGTTTGAACTTAAACCATGGCCCAGAAATTGTTTAAGCTTGATAAGGAAGAACTTGACTCTGTTAACTTAGTTTTACAGTAAAAAAAACAAATCATATGATAAATTCGAGTATTTTAAATCATTGATTTGATTATATAACTTGAATAAACGTTTAAAGATAGGATTTTTCAATCTAATATGGTGATTTTTAGTTGCTTAGGCTAGGAGCAGTTCAGAGTTGATCAAAATATGCTTTTTAACAATTTCCTGATGACCGAACTAACATTGGATGATAAGATTTTGATTGAAGATTGCTTGGCCATTGATGATTTCAAGAAAATTGTCAAATGATTTTTCTATTGCACACATTGAAAGAACGAGGTGAATTTAGGGTTTGTATTCGAGTTTTGGACATGTCTGGAAACGAGGTGATTTCGCCACCTCTGATGCATCGAGTTGCACGTGCTCCAAGGGGATGGTAGTGTAGGGGGTTGACGTGGTGTGGACGAAGTCGTAGCTTTTTCGGTGGTCGGAGCAACTTGGACGAGGTGATTTGCTGAGGAGAGTTGTGTTACAGTTTTTCGAACGCAATGCTTAATTTCAATTTAGAAATTTTGGAGTGGAATTGAGTTTTAATTTTGTACGTAGGGGTGATTCGCGACTTTTCGAAGGGAATGGAGTTCACCGGAGCGACGGCGAGACGATGTGCACGTGTACGGTATTGTTATGGTGTCAGGTTGTTGAGTGGAGAACGTCTCAAGTTGATACTCGAGAAAATTAAGGGCGTGCTTCGGGTTGAAACGCGAATTCTCGAGCCTGGAACACGCGAGCCTGGAACACGCGAGCCTGGAACAGTTTATTAAGTTTAAAATTTAAGTTAAAAAAAAAGAGGAAGAAGGAAGTACGAGAGGAAGAGAGAAGGCTTCGGGGAAATGGTGTGAGGAACTCGAGTGTTTACTCGAGTAAAATCTGGGCATTCTCGGGTTTGCTTTAAAAAGGGGTTAAGCTTTAAAAATTTAAAGTTAACATTGTTAAACAAATTTTAGTACTAATGAAATAACTAATGTTTGACTATTTTAAGTTAAGAAATTATTTCAAGTTTTAATTAATTAAGTGAATACGTAAGAATGTTTTTAAACCTTAATTAATATTTTAATTAAGTAGTTAACTTAAGTTAAGTATTAAATTTAATTACCATTAAAGTTTTCAAGTTAGTAATAAATTGATTTCAAAGTTTAAGGAAGTTTTTCAAAAAAAATGTTAATTAAGATAAATTATTATTAATTAATTGTTTAAAAAGGATAATTAAGAATTGTTAATTAATTTATGATTGTAATTAATTAAGTAATTAGGGATTTATCAATTTGTAATTAAAGGTTGGTTAATTAAGAATTAAGTGTCTAATTTGTAATTAAGAATTGTTAGTTTGATAATTAAAGTTAATTAATTTATAATTAGAAGTTAATTAAGGTAATTAATTAAGGAATAATTAATTGATAAAGTTGATTAAGATTTAATTAATTAATCAAAGAATAATTAACCATTGATTTAAAATAATCATTAAAAATGATTATGGGGTTAATTCACTTAAACCACATTCACCTTAATTGAAAATGGTTAACTATTATCAAATGCTGTGTACTGGATGGATATTTCTGTTGTGGTTGTGATACTATGTGATAAGAATTGCTTGGTGCTGAATTGTGATTTGTGATGTGTTTCTGTATTTATGTGAAAACCCTTTTTGCCCGTAAATAGTATTTAAACTTCGATGCGATAGGGAGGTAGATTTCAGTTAGTTATCCAAAACCCACATCGAACCCTGAATGTGAATCTTTGTAATTAATACATCCACGTGTTTTAAAATTAAGCGCCCACTATTCTGATTAGCCGGGAAAGGACCTTTGTGTCATATAACACATTCCAAATAGTGCTAGGTTGAAATAAATAGCATTTGAAGACAGTCGTGAAGACCGGGTGTCTTCGAAAATGATAGGATAACCTATCGAATGTCTTTGCACTGAGTTGCTCTGGTATTGAGATCTCCACATGCGATGGGGACTCCGATCGGGATTGTGGATCCCCGAATTTGCAAGGGCTTCTCCCTTTATTGGATGAAGTGCCTTCGGTTCTGTTCGAACCCGGAACAGACTTGTATGGTTGTCTGTCTGACACTACACTTTGAGATATAAAGCATATTTCTTTCAAATACATATCTGTTGGTGGCGAAGAATTTATTCTCTTAGCTTAACACCTTTCTCTGAGATGTACGAGCTCAGAGGTTAAGTATTTGAAGGTTATCAGCGATATACTCCCAATTTGGTAGTGTGGCATGCTAAGTCCCGCTGTGTGTTGTTGATCATTTGTGATCAAAACATGGCTTTTGTGTAAAGCGTAGCTTTATGGACGAGATCTCATCGGACCTCACACCCCGGAAATGGTTGAAACAGGAAAGATGCGGCAAGGTTATGAGGGTCGGACCCTTTAGGGCATGTCATTTCCTTCTGGAAAAAGGTGGTATCATGGTATGGAGCCAGATACTTAACCTATGTGGTTGCTGCAATCTCATTTACTGTGTTGGTTGTTGCTTTGTGATAGAGGGCCCTCGGATAAAGGTCGTAAACGACCGGGGGGTGGCATACTCGAGTAGCAGTTACCTAGTTACAGAGGTAACCCGGCCTTGTGTTGGCAGAGAGCCGGATAGGTTCTCGGGACGTCCCTCCAGAGGCGTACCCATGTGGTAGCAGGAAGTTCCTTAGCCTGACAATTTGTTGGAAATCCAAAGAAGCAATATGAGCATGTATGTTTTTAGTTGTATAACCTGCCATGCAGCGTGGCGGTAACCTACCACAAAACATGGTAGCTATAGTAGGCATACAATAATGGTTATATGCTGGCTAAGATTAATATTATATTTTTGAAATGATTTTCTACACTATGCACTAGTAATAATATCAAAGAATTTTTCCCGTATCAAGCATATTTGACTATCATAAGAAGAAATTTCCTCCAATTCCGCGATTGCATTGTGTGTGTGCCGGGAGGTCTTATGGTAGTTTCATTTTTCAAAAAGCATACCGGGTTTTCTTGTATAAATCTATTTGTTTAAAAGCAACTATTTTTGTTTGCTCATACCAGTCCCATGACTGACCCGGAGTTTATTGTTTCCTTTCTAAACTCTGGGTGCCCATCATTTTAACACGAGCAGCTTCGTAGCAGGTTTCCGTGTTTTGGTGCTAGCAGTATTTTGGAGTCTTTTTGGAGTTGGAGGCTATCAGTTGTTGGAGGCTTTACCCTGGAGATATTTTTGAAGCTTTTGGATCTCAAGGTGCTTAGTTTTTGGAAGTTCGCTATCGCTTTATTTCTTTGAAGACTTTTTGGCATATGATCACTTGTGGTTCTATTATGATGTTCTATTTGGAGTTATGATATATGTATTATGATACTCTTATGTTGTAATGGATACTATAATGATGTATCTGTGATGTAATGCATGATATTCATTTTATTTCCGCTGTTTTATATTCATCTGATGTTGTTATAAGCTCCATTCGACTGGAGTTCGATGTTTGAATCTTTGGCAGTCGAATACAAGTGAGGTATTTAATGTTAATTTTTGAACATTGGATTTTGGGTTGTGACATGTGGTATCAGAGCTGAAGGTTGAGTAAGAACTTTAGCTACGGAGTATAACACATTAGATGGCTCATTAGAGATAGGGTGAAGTATACCCTAGAATGAGTATAACCGAGACCGAAACCCCAAATTTTCTTAGTCTATTTCCTTTAACTGTTGAAATTCCTTAAGATATCTCGTCCAAATATCTAAACCAATTTTCTTACTAATTATAGGTAGTAAGGATGAGTGGACGAAGAGGAAGAGCTGGTGGGCGAGGAAATGCCACAGCACCTAGTCAAGTACCCCCTACAGCAGAAGCAGCTTTATCTATTCAGCATCAGCCGAATCTGGCTGATTTATATAAGAGTTTGTCAAGGCTTGGTGGTAAGCCGTTTACCGGCAAGGAGTCGATTTTTGAGGCCCAAGCATGAATCAAATCATGTGAAAGAATCTTTAGAGGGCTATGTTGCAAGACAATCAGATGCGACTCATAGCTTCTTGGCAACTTCAAAACGAAGATTTAGCATGGTAGGAGACAGTTACTGTAGATAAGCCAGAAGACGAGTTTACTTGGAAGAGATTTAAAGAAGTATTTGAGAAGCGCTATATGCCATCAGTTGGAATTTCTCGAATGTACCAGGAATTCATGGACTTAAAGCAGGGGAGTTTGTCATTCAAGGAGTATCTAAGCAAATTCAATGAATTGTCTCGTTTTGGTCTAGAATTGGTGAAAACACCTTTAAAGAAGAATGAAAGGTCCATTCATGGGATGAATAAGAAGTTGCATGAAAGGATGACTGGCCACGTCAAAGAATCCTTTTCAGATTTAGTTGATATGGGGTACGGATATGCTATACTTGATATGCAAGAAGCGCCAATGGAGAAAGGAAATTTGAAGGCAAGAAACCATGGCACGGTAAGGAAAGAAGAGCAACCGGGGAAGCACGACAGAGAATGTTACTTGGTTTAATTGTCTAGAAAAAGGCCACTACTCAAACTGCTGCAAGAAGCCAAAGAGAGATCAATCCGTTCAAGCAAAGACTAGGAAATGTTATTATTGTCAGAAAATGGGGCACGAAGTTAAAGACTGCCCAGTCATGAAGCAAGCTCAGATAAACAAGGTGTACACAGTCAAAGACAAACCCGCATCTTCCAAAACAGAAAAGGGGAAAGGGGTTCTGGAAGGTAATCTCACTATTTATGATAACATTATTAAAGTTCTGTTTTACACGGGCGCTACACATAATTTTATCTCTCAGCAAGCTATTAATGAATTAAACCTTGAACCTGATTTGATTGATGAGCCTATATACGTAAAGAATCCAGTTGGAGGCGAATCTTTGTCTTCGATGTAGAGGCATTCCTATCTCATATTCTTGTTACCAGTTCCCTATCAGTCTCTTTGTCCTTGATTTTAACGAGTTTGAAGTCTTACTCGGAATGGATTGGCTAACAAAATATGAAGCCAAATTGGATTGCAATAATCGATTGATTTCGATTAAAACCTAATTTGGAGATTCTATTGAGATTTCTTGTGAGGCCCTAGTCCTAAAAGAGATGGGTTGATGTGTAACTTGGGTTATCCAAAACCCAGTCTGGAGTCTATACCCATTATTAGAGATTTTCCGAACATGTTCGAAGAAGTGAAATCCTTACCTCCACATCGAGAAATAGAATTCAGAATCGACCTAGTACCCAATGCTCATCCTGTCGTTCACGCAAGTCGCAGGATGGCACCTAGAGAAAGGGTTAAATTAGTCAAGCAAACTAATGATTTGCTAAATAAAGGGTTAATTCATCCTAGTATTTCTGCATGGGGTTCAGTCATCGTATTTGTTGCTAAATCGGACGGATCATTGAGATTGTGTGTGGATTACCACGATCTCAATAAGCTGACTCTTAAGAATAAATTTCCTCTACCTAGAATTGGTGATCTGTTTGATCAATTGCACGGCACTCGTTTCTTTTCAAAGATGGATCTAGCCCAGGGATTCCATCAACTACGAATCACCGAAGGATGTGTTCATTTGACCGCTTTCAGGGGTCCTAATATGTTCTACGAATGGTTAGTCATGCCTTTCGGGCTAACTAATGCTCCAACATACTTCGTAGATCTTATGACTCGTGTGTTCCGGAAAGTGTTGAATAAATTTGTGCTTGTGTTTATTGACGATATTTTGGTCTATTCTAAGACCGAAGAGGAGCATGCGGAGCATCTTAGAATCATTTTGGAGATATTAAGGAGAAATATTCTATTCGCAAAAAATTTCAAATGCCATTTTTGGGTCAAAGAAGTTAAATTTCTCGGCTATGTTGTTAATGAAGAAGGAATTTTTGTTGATCCTAACAAAATTTTTGCTATTCTTGATTGAAGGAAACCTACTACCCCAAAAGAAGTTCGAAGATTTTTGGGTTTGGCAGGTTATTATCGAAAATTTGTTCAGGAGTTTTCTAAGATAGCTAGTCCATTGACTAAGCTAACAATGAAGAATGCAAAATTCAATTGGACTTCGAAATGTGACGAAGCTTTTCAGGAATTGAAGAAGAGATTAACCACCCTCCTGTTCTCGCTATTATCAACGAGAATCAGGGATTATTTGTTTATACCGACGCTTGCGGTGATGGTTTGGGTATAGTATTAATGCAGAATGGGAAGGTAATTGCCTACGCGAGTAGGCAATTACGTCCTCACGAAAGAAACTACCCACCCTTAATTTGGAACTCTTAGCTGTTATCTTCGCTTTGAAACTATGGCAACATTATCTTCTGCGTGAAAAATTCGAATTATTCACCGATCACAAATGTTTGAAATACCTCTTCACCCAGAAAGATCTTAATCTGCGGCAAAAACGCCGGTTGGAATTTCTGGCATCTTATGACTTAGATTGTAACAACCCGCATATTTGTCGATTTTATATTTAAATATTTTATTTAAATATTTTACCGATACTCGGAATTTAGTCCGAAAAGCTACTTTTTGCATACGGTTGAATTAGGACTCGGGTCCACTTCCATTGAGTTCAAAACGCCATTTGCGATCTTTTTGAGTATAAACTTTGATATGTTTGGAGTTAGAGGAATTTTGCCATTTTTTACTTAGGGCTTTGGTTTCGACTGAGCCCAATAACTCCACTTATGTATTCAGTCCCAACCCTCTCCTCTTCATTTACTTCCTTTCTATTTTCCTAATACTCAAGCTTTTATAACAATGGAGAATGGAATGAGAAATTGAAACTCATGCCCTAGTATTCTTTTGCAAATCAAGCTCTAGCTCCAAACTAATAGAGGAACCCATTGGTAAGCCTTCTCTTCATCTTCTCCAACTCCTTCTCTCTTGAATTTCAGAAATTCCTAAACCTAACTTTGGAAATGTTCTTCTTTTTGAGCATAGATTCAAGCTCGTTTGAGTTGTGTTGAAGAGTGGTTGATTCTCCCTTTGCTTTCAAGCCTCTTCTTCATTTGTTTGGGTTCAAATGTGAGATTTTTATCTCACATCTATGTCTATAATTATCTTTGGTGGTTAGGTATGAATTCCGAACACCTCTTCATGTGAATTTGCTTTTGATTTGGATTGGTTTTGTGAATATTCCAATTTTTGGGTTTTTAAGTCAAATTTGTGTGAAAATCCTTGTATGGATGTTTGATCATGCTTTGGATGATGCATGTAGGAGCATATAGGGCCGGGTTGCCGATTGGCATAAACCCTTAGAGCCAATGTTCGTCCGGTTGCATTTTGGAAGAGTTTGCTCTTCATTTGGATAGGCTGAAAAACAGCCCAGGCAAGATTCAGTCGACTGAATCCTCTGTTCAGTCGACTGAACCTAGAACCCGAAAGTTTCCAGGCATGATTCAGTCGACTGAATCCTCTGTTCAGTCGACTGAACCTGGAAACATAAAGTTTCCTGAACCTGGAAAATTTCCAGGTATAGGGCCAGTCGACTGAAAACTCTGTTCAGTCGACTGAACCTGCTGTTTCAGTCCAGTTTGCCTTTTTGGATTGAATTTCCAATTTAAATCGATTCGTGATGATCCTATTTGTTATTATCATTTATTATCGAGGTCGCTCGATCCTATCCTCCCTTAGGTCTTCACTAGGTCATACCGTTTTGGACGGGGCGCTATCTCGCACCCCGCCGGGGGAGCTGCCCCTGGACCCCCACCACCTGACCGGGCAGGTCGAACCCCATAGCGGGGGTGTTGCCCCCGCTCCCCAACCTTGGGGGGTTGCCACCCCTCCCCCGGACCCCCCCTCCGTATGGGATCTTATCTGAAAAACATTCAATTGAACTTGCTTTGTTGAGATGCTGAGTTGACCATTCTTCGGGACAAACTATCTTGGGCTTCTCGGTCGATTTTATGGATTTTTGAATATCTATTTCGATGGATTCTTTATCGGTTTCTTTGGATTTTATTCACGTCTTCGAATGTGAATTTTTATGATTGATTGTTTCTACAATCACTTCTATGATTTGTCACTTTAAAATATGAAGGTTTCAATACTAGTAGTAAATATCAAAACCCTTTCAACAAAATGATTTCAACTCTATTTTCAATAACAAAGCTCTTTTCTTAAACCATTTTCCAATCTACTAGTATATACAAACCTTTACCTTACTCGTATGAGAAATTGAATTAAACGGCTTAGTAAAACAAGTGGTATGAAACGCTTGCGTTTGCTTCGTCGGTTAACTCTTGGACTTGTTCGATTGAACCTTTTTGTGACAATTTTCTAGTGGAGATCTACAATTTGTTCGTAAATATTTAAGTTAAGCTAGTGGTTATGGGACATGAAGCTAAGCTCATATATTTACTAGCTTACTGTAATTGGCACTTCTCTTTGATCATGACGATAACTTTATGATTTAGACTAGCAATTGTGCGATGTCTCTTTGTTTGCAAGGTTAGACTAGACCTCATTGGTGTGATTCCGACTCACACATATCTCTTTGTCCGCAAGGTTAGTCTAGACACCATTTGTATGATTCCACTCACACATACCTTTTTGTTGCGAGGTTAGGCTATACACCATTTGTGTGATTCCACTCACACATACCTTTTTTCTTTTTGGTTAGCCTAGACCTCATTGGTGTGATTCCGACTCACACATATCTCTTTTTCCGTGAGGTTAGGCTAGACACCATTTGTGTGATTCCACTCACACATATCTTTTTGCTTTTTGGTTAGCCTAGTCCTCATCTGGGCGATTCCGACTCACCCATATGGGGTAGCTCCCCATGGTCTTCGGACCGTAATGTGATAGGCCTCTTTCCCTTTTTCTGTGATTTCTGGATTTCTTGTGTTGATTTCTGGAATTTATGTCATTGACTTGTTATGAGTACAAGTTTAGGGTATGACGCCCTCTTTGGATCTTTGAGAAGATTCATGTGATATTGATTTATCTCTTATTGATTGATCTTCTGTTGATCATCATTTGCATACTTATAGTAGTATGTCAGTATGGATATTTTATGTTTATGCCATATCTTTTATTTTATATCATGTCATCTGATATTTATAGCTTGACTGATCCATTTATTATTTTATTAAATAATACTCGGGTCAGACCGAGATGTTACAGGTGCTTCTGCTTGACTTCTTCCTCGGATTTGCTACTCTGACTTTTGGCTAACTATTTAGATTAGCAGTTATTGTTGTATACACTTGAGATATAGACTCATAGTTGTATTCTTTTGTGTAGCACGTGTTGCTATTCTTTTGTATTATTGTGGATCTTTTTGACCACTACTCTGATGTACACTTTCATGTGTTAGTCATATATTCATATCTTCTTCCGCCTTTGTGATATGGATTTCTATGACTGATTTGTGTTATGCTTATTTCTATCTTTGTTTCCGAAGATTATTTATAGCCACCGTGTGATAAGCAATTACATGGATGGTCGCTCCTCAACAGCCTTATTCTCCGTGCTAGTTGACAGCACTACACCGTAGTGTTCTTGGCTAACGTGGGTATAGAGGTGGGGCGTCACATAGATATTCAATATACGCCCGAAAAAGCCAATGTAGTTGTCGATGCTTTAAGTAGGAGACATGCTGTTCTTGCATATTTAGTTGTCACTCCTACTCTCCTTGAAAAGATCACCAGTAATCAAACCGAAGACAAGTTTCTTCGAGGAATTCGTAGAAGAACATGTCGAGGTGAAGATTCTAGTTTTTCAATTGATGATAATGGAATTATAAGGATGAAAGGTAGGATATGTGTCCCAGACATTCCTGATCTGAAACCAGAAGTTTTAGATGAATGTCACAAATCTAGGCTTTGCATCCATCCAGGAGTCAATAAGATGTATAGAGATATCAAAAGAACTTTCTGGTGGAAGACAATGAAAAGGGATATATCTATATATGTGAGTCGTTGTACTATTTGCCAACAAATTAAAAGCGATCAAAAGAAAATGGCGGGTTTACTTCATCCTTTAGAGGTACCCAAGTGGAAATGGGACCAAGTATCAATGGATTTCATTGATGGGTTGCCTCATGCTCGGAAAGGCAATAAAGCAATTTGGGTCATTGTGAACCGTTTGACTAAGACAACCCAATTTTTTCCAGTGAAATCTACCCGCACGGCAGCAAGTTTAGCCGAGTTATATGTGAAAGAAATTGTCCGTCTCCACGGTATTCCTAGCAGTATAGTGAGTGATCATGACCCGATCTTCACTAGCGGATTTTGGGAGGCATTTCAAGACGCATTGGGAACAAAACTGAATTTCAACACTGCTTATCACCCACAGTCTTATGGGCAGATGGAGAGGATTAACCGAATCTTGAAAGACCTATTGCGTGCTTGTATACTTGATTTTGGTGGTTCTTGGGAGGACCATTTACATCTGGTCGAATTCTCATATAACAATAGCTATCAGGCCAGTATAGAGATGGCTCCTTTTGAAGCTTTATATGGTCGTCCGTGTCGATCATCGGCATGCTGGATTGAGGCTGGTGATAGACTTGTCCTTGGACCGGATATGATTAAAGAAGCCACATAGAAAGTTGATTTTATACGGAAGAAATTGAGGACGGCTCAGAGTCGTCAAAAGAGTTATTATGACCCCAGAAGAAGGGATTCGGAGCTCCAGATTGGAGCTCTGTCTTTCTCAAAGTATCTCCAATGCGAGGAGTATTAAGGTTCGAAAAGACTGATAAGCTGGCACCATGATATATTGGTCCTTTTCCTATTCTGGAGAGGATAAGGTTCTTTAGCCTATTGAGTGCAGTTGCCTAGCTGGTAATCTGGCGTGCATGATGTGTTCCATATTTCTAATCTTCGCAAGTATGTGCACGATCCAGATAGTATTATTGAAGAAGCTGCTTAACAGGATCTCGAAATCACTCCCAATTTAACAGTCAAAAGAGAACTGATAAAGATTGTAGATCGTGATGAAAAGAAATTGAGAAATTTTTTTACGAAACTAGTTAAAGTTCAGTGGAGTGGCGATCCAAAGGACTGCACTTGGAAAACTGAAGATAATATGCGGAAATCATATCCCAATTGCAGAGTGGATATCTCGGCTTAAACTGGTAAGCCATTTCTCTACCCTTTACTGAATTCGTATATTCTTTGCTTGCTTTTCTTTCTCTTTCAAATTTCGAGGACGAAATTTTCTTAAGGGGGATATTTGTAACATCCCAAAATTTATTAATTAAAATTTGGTAATTTATTTGAACTTTTGGAATTTAATTTGAAAAGTGTCTAAACAAATAAAATATTATTAATATTAAATACTACAAAAAATATATGAATATAAATAAAGTATTTGGTAGTTTAAGCTTTAAATAAATAAATAAATAGTATAAAAACAAGAATTTGTTAAACATAAATATATAAGGTAAGATAAACCATAAATAAATACATATGGAAATTCATGTGTGAATGCAAGACAAAGAAAAAAAGAAAAAAAATGTGAATTTTATATAAGCAAGGCAAAAGAAAAAAAAGACAAGAAACAAAAACATCTACAAACAAATCTAAGTACATACAAGAATAGGATAAGATGTAAACAAGAAAGGAAACATGGCATTAAATGCTATTTACTCTCAGCACAAAATAGGGTCATTCAAAATGTTAAAATCATTTCCATTTCTGAAAAAACAAATCTTGCATCAACAAAAGAAAGAAAGATTCGACCAAAAGAAATAAGCTACAGAACTTCTCTTTATATATACATCCATATTAGTTCTTGTTCATTCAAACATAACTTAGCAAGCCTGAAAGAAAAGAAAATTAAACATCATTATCTTACAAACTTAAACAATTCATTCAACTAAACAAAAACAAAACAGAAAAGGTTTAAAGGCAGATCAACTACAGGTTTTCAAAACAAAAAGTGCTCTATGTTCAAACTGGTTTTCAGGTGAGTAAACATATTATTTTAAAATTCAAATCTAGGTATTTATTTCATGAAAATTTGTGCTTTGCTGTATATTGTAAAAAAAACTACTTCTGTATGTTTTCTGTGATACCGGAAATTTTTATATGGCTTGTTCTTCTATACTTTTGGTTTCGGAGCAAAGTAAATTAGAAACAATTTAATAAATCTTCATATAAATATTATAAACCTAGGATTTTAAACAAAATAAGTTTGTTTAAACTTAAACCATGGCCCAGAAATTGTTTAAGCTTGATAATGAAGAACTTGACTTTGTAAACTTGGTTTTACAGTAAAAAAAAAGATATCATATGATAAATTCGAGTATTCTAGATCATTGATTTGATTATATAACTTGAATAAACATTCAAAGATAGGATTTTTAAAGCTAATATAGTGATTTTTAATTGCTTAGGCTAGAAACAGTTCAGAGTTGATCAAAATATGCTTTTTAACAATTTCCTGATGATCGAACTAACATTGGATGATAAGATTTTGATTGAAGCTTGCTTGGCCATTGATGATTTCAGGAAAATTGTCAAATGATTTTTCTATTGCGCACATTGAAAGAACGAGGTGAATTTAAGGTTTGTATTCGATTTTTGGACATGTCTGGAAACGAGGTGATTTCGCCACCCCTGATGCATCGAGTTGCACATGCTCCACGGGGATGGTAGTGTAGGGGGGTTGACGTGGTGTGGACGAAGTCGGAGCTTTTCCGGTGGTCGGAGCAACTTGGCCGAGGTGATTTGCTGAGGAAAGCTGTGTTATAGTTTTTCGAACGCAATGCTTAATTTCAATTTAGAAATTTTGGAGTGGAATCAAATTTTGATTTCGTATGTAGGGGTGATTCGCGACTTGCCGAAGGGAATGGAGTTCGCCGGAGCGACGGCGAGACGCCGTGCTCGTATCCAGCGTAGTTATGATGTCAGATTGTTGAGTGGAGAACGTCTCGAGTTGATACTTGAGAAAATGAAGGGCGTGCTTCGGGTTGAAACGCGAATTCTCGAGCCTAGAACACACGAGCCTGGAATAGTTTATTAAGTTTAAAATTGAAGTTAAAAGGAAGATGGAAGTATCATAGGAAGAGAGAAGGCTTCGGGGAAATGGTGTGAGGAACTCGAGTGTTTACTCGAGTAAAATCTGGGCATTCTCGGGTTTGCTTTAAAAAGGGGTTAAGCTTTAAAAATTTAAAGTTAACATTGTTAAACAAATTTTAGTACTAATGAAATAACTAATGTTTGACTATTTTAAGTTAAGAAATTATTTCAAGTTTTAATTAATTAAGTGAATACGTAAGAATGTTTTCAAACCTTAATTAATATTTTAATTAAGTAGTTAACTTAAGTATTAAATTTAATTACCATTAAAGTTTTCAAGTTAGTAATAAATAGATTTCAAAGTTTAAGGAAGTTTTTTTTTTGAATTTTTTAATTAAGATAAATTATTATTATTATTATTAATTAATTGTTTAAAAAGGATAATTAAGAATGGTTAATTAATTTATGATTGTAATTAATTAAGTAATTAGGGATTTATCAATTTGTAATTAAAGGTTGGTTAATTAATAATTAAGTGTCTAATTTGCAATTAAGAATTGTTAGTTTGATAATTAAAGTTAATTAATTTATAATTAGTAGTTAATTAAGATAATTAATTAAGGAATAATTAATTGATAAAGTTGATTAAGATTTAATTAATTTATCATTAAGAATAACTAATCATTGATTTAAAATAATCAATAAAAATGATTATGGGGTTAAATCACTTAAACCACATTCACCTTAATTGAAAATGGTTAACTATTATCAAATGTTGTGTACTGGATGGAAATTTCTGTTGTGGTTGTGATACTGTGTGATACGAATTACTTGGTGCTGAACTGTGATTTGTGACGTGTTTCTGTATTTATGTGAAAACACTTTTTGCCCGTAAACGGCATTTAAACTTCGATGCGATAGGAAGTCGGATTTCAATTAGTTATCTGAAACCCACATCGAACCCTGAATGTGAATCTTTGTAATTAATACATCAACGTGTTTTAAATTAAGCGCTTACTATTTGGATTAGCCGGGAAAGGACCCTTGTGTCATATAACCCATTTCGAATAGTGATACGTCGAAATAAATAGCATTTGAAGATGGTGGTGCAGACCGGGTGTCTTCGAAAATGATAAGATAACCCATCGAATGTCTCTGCACTGAGTTGCTCCGGTATTGAGATCTCCACATATGATGGGGAATCCGATCGGGATTGTGGATACCCGGATTTGCAAGGGCTTCTCGCTTTATTTGATGAAGTGCCTTCGGTTCTGTTCGAACCCGGAACAGACTTGTATGATTGTGTGTCTGACACTGCACTTTGAGATATAAAGCAGATTTCTTTCAAATACATATCTGTTGGTGGCAGAGAATTTATTCTCTTATCTTAACACCCTTCTCTGAGACGTACGAGCTCAGAGGTTGTGTAGTTGAAGGTTATCAGCGATATACTCCCAATTTGGTAGTGTGGCATTCTATGTGTTGTTGTGTGTTGATGATCATTTGTTGATCATTTGTGATCAAAGCATGGCTTTCATGTAAAGCGTAGCTTTGTGGATGAGACCTCATCGGACCTCACACCTCGGAAATGGTCAAAACAGGAAAGATGCAGCAAGGTTATGAGGGTCGCACCATTTAGGGTATGTTATTTCCTTCTAGAAAAAGGTGGTATCATGGTATGAAGCCCAAATACTTAACCTATGTGGTTGCTGCAATCTCATTTATTGTGTGGTTGTTGCTTTGTGATAGAGGGCCCTCGGATAAAGGTCGCAAACGACCGGGGTGGCATACTCGAGTAGCAGTTACCTAGTTACAGAGGTAACCCGGCCTTGTGTTGGTAGAGAGCCTGATAGGTTCTCGGGACATCCCTCCAAAGGCAACCCATGTGGCAGTAGGAAGTTCCTTAGCCTGACCATTTGTTGGAAATCCAAAGAAGCAATACAAGTATGTACGGTTTTAGTTGTATAACCTGCCATGCAGCGTGGCGGTAACATGCCACAAAACATGGTAGCTATAGTAGGCATACAATAATGGTTGTATGCTGGCTAAGATTAATATTTTATTTTTGAAATGATTTTCTACACTATGCACTAGTAATATCAAAGAATTTTTCCTGTATCAAGCATATTTGACTATCATAAAAAGAAATCTCCTCCGATTCTGCGATATCATTGTGTGTGTGGCGGGAGGTCTTATGATAGTTTCATTTTCCAAAAAGCATACCGGGTTTTCTTGTATAAATCTGTTTTATTTAAAAGCAACTATTTTTGTTTACTCATATCAGTTCCATGACTGACCCGGAGTTTATTATTTCCTTTCTAAACTCTGGTGCCTATCATTTCAACACGGGCAGCCTAGTAGCAGGTTTCCGTGTTTTGGTGCTAGCAGTATTTTGGAGTCTTTTTGGAGTTGGAGGCTATCGGTTGTTGGAGGCTTTTACCTTGTAGATATTTTGGAAGCTTTTGGATCTCAAGGTGCTTAGATTTTGGAACTTTGCCATCGCTTCATTTCGTTGAAGACTTTTTGGCATATGATCGCTCGTGGTTCTATTAGGATGTTCTATTTGGAGTTGTGATATATGTATTATGATACTCTGATGTTGTAATGGATATTATGATGATGTATCTGTGATGTAATGCATGATATTCATTTTGTTTCCGCTGTTTTATATTCATCTGATGTTATTATAAGCTCCATCCGACTGGTGTTCGATGTTTGAATCTTTGGCAGTCGAATACAAGTGAGGTATCTGATGTCAATTTTTGAACATTGGATTTTGGGTCGTGACACTTCATTTCTTAAACGCGTATCTGTTTTGATCATTGATTATCCGCTGCATTGCTTAGTTGCTTATATTATCAGCAATTGTAAGGACATGTTATTATAATTGTCTAGGCTGATAACTATTGATTGATTGTTAAACTCTGATTGATGTATGTATATACAGTTTGTGTTTTGTAAAGATCATTGATATGATATTACATGTTTTCCGCTGCGATGTGAGATTCTGCATTATTATGTTTGGTTCTATCTTCTCTCATTCTTCTCTTCTCTTATTCTCTCTTCTTTTCTTTCTGCTGACTTTCCGTCGGTCTGTGCTATTTGGGTCGGACATGTGTGGTTTATTGTTGATTCAAAGGGTACGGATTTGTGGGTCGTCATAGAATTATTACAGGGAATTCGTTGCCTGCATATTAAATAATCGGAGGTTTTAATAGGAAAAATTCCAACAAAATATGCTTGAAAAGTGACTTGCATAAAACCTGTGGCAAAATAAATAGAGAGTTTATTCATCATATGCTGGTTGCCATGGGATTCCTTATGTTATTTGCAAATCTATTTTACGAATGTATTTCTACTCTAACTTTCTCGTTACTAATTGAAGGCTCTCCATTTTTTTTGGAAGTTTGAGGGGTCTAATGCAGGGTCTAAGGCAAGGTGACCCTCTCTTACCATATCTATTTACTATAGCTATGGAGTTCCTTACAATCAATCTCAAAGTGGAGTTTTTGAAAGGTAATCTCACTTCTATCCACCACATTAATCCTGTGATTACCCATTTATTATATGCAGATGATGTCTTAATTATAGCCAAAGAAAACATTATAAATGCACAAAGTATTATGCACTCTCTTAACAAATTGAAATGTTTTACTGTCCTGGATATGAATGACAACAAATCTACTGTGTTCTTTAGTAAAGGAGCGGGAAAAAATCGGTTAGCTGATATGTTGAAGTTTAATATTGGTAAACTGCCAATGAGATATTTAGGCATTCCCTTATCTAACAACAAGCTTAAAACTAGAGACTTTGGATTCCTAATAGACAAAATCAACAAAAAAATTAATCACTGGAATAGTTTAGCGCTCAATTTTGGTGGTAGAATTGAGCTGGTCAAAACGGTTATCCATCCACTTATCCTATTCTGGTTACAATTTGCTCAATTTCCTATGAATGTGATTCAAAGAATAAATTCTATTTTTGCTAATTTTATTTGGAAATTAAGTCACACAAGATGTGTTGGGATGATGTATGCAAAACTAAAAATGAATGAGGTTTGGAAATTAGAAAAATTGTGGATATGGCTAGAGCGGCAGCAGTCAAACTGATCTGGAATTTTTACAAGGAGAATCAACATGGGCCAAATGGATGTATAACAAAAATACAAATTTTTGGATTGCTGCCACAAATAATAATACATCTTATATTTGGAAACTTTGCTCAAATCTTGAAAATGGTACACAAGCCTTTTTGATAGAAAAATTGTAAATGGTGAGACTACTAATATCTGGTTATATATTTGGATAAATGGTTCATCTTTGGTGGAGAAAATTTGTGTGAATTCTATGTTTGTGTATGATGGTAGTAATAGATTTGTTTCCACTCTTATATCGGACAATAAATGGAAGAATCAACTAAATTATACTCCTACTCAATGTCAAAACTCAGTTCATAAAATTAAAATACACAATTATATGCAACATGATTTTTGATGATGGATACCCAGTACGAATGGTCGGTTTTCCTTAACTTCTACATCGAATCATATTTGAAACAAGCATACGGAAGTCAAGTGGTCTAGTATTATCTGGGATAGTTTCTATTCCCCTAAAATGTCCACTTGTACCCTTTTGGCTACTATAAACAGATTAAATACAAAAGATCGTATCAATAGATGGAATAGTAGCATCGATCAAGCATGTGTACTATGCACAAAACAAAGCGAAGACAGAGGCCATCTATTTTTTAATTGTGGTTATGCTAGGCAAGTCTTAAAAGGAATTATGAACAAGATTAAATCAAACTTGGGCAATTCCTCTGACATTAATTCAATACTGGACATCATGTGTTATAATCGAAACAATAATATCCTTTATAACCACATAAAGAGTACCACATTTACTTCAACAATATGGCACATTTGGTGTGAACAAAATTCGAGAATTTTTAAAGGTATTGAAATGCCAGTTCATATCAGAATCTCTTTAGTACCTCAAGACCGTAAAAATTTATTTTAAAGAAAATTGGAATCAAAGAAGGTTAGTAGAGAAATAGGTCTTAACTTATCAAACTTTGACATCAGGACTGCCTCAAACCAAGACTTTCATCCGCCTTAAGCTCGAATTCGCTTGGATTCTTCTGCTGAGAACTCGTGGTTGGAGTCGTCTTTCGATTCCCCTCTTAGCCGATTTTCATTCAAAATCTCATGAAGATTTTGTGACAGCCATTAATCTGGAATTTTCAAGAATTTTAGATCTGAGTTTTTATTTTAGTCTTTGGTAGTTCGTGTCCTCTCTCTTGCTATTCACTAATTGAAGTGGCTTAGTTTGATGTTGTTTCCTGTGTTGTGTTTGAAGGATCCTCCATGTGGCCTTCTTTTCTTTTTAATTTTGTTTTTTTATTTTTATTTTTATGCCACCAAGTTTTTTCGTATGGATGGTTTTGAGTGCGTCTCTTATGTATTTTACTCCTCTATCTATATGACAACTTGGGTCATCTGGCATAATTGTTGTTGTATTGTTAATATATGCATATGTTATGTACTCTTTTTCCTTGTAAGACACCCATTTAGATTAGGGGGATTGCAAGGTTTTAATGAGGCATATTATGGAAATATACGCTCTTTGTATATTTTTAAAAGTACATTTTTTCCGAAAAAACACAGATAGAAAATAAAATTAGAAATCTAACTGCTTATAAAAAAAGTAGGCAATCTATTGCTTCCATAAATGAAATATAAAGGAAAAGATACATTTCTCCATAGGCTAAACTAGATATCATTTTCATTTACAAAAAATAGTGTACATCACCCATAATATGTTGTCTTAAGTTATAAAGCATTAGTCCATATGGAATAGAGTACTTATGTAATTTTTTAATTACTGCCAGAAGAGAAACATATAATCATTTCCCTGAGTGAGCAAAATATAAGAAGCAAAAACATAATGCTAATATGACAATTATGCTGATTGGAAACAAGGGAGACTTAGACAATAGAAGAATTATTACCAATAACCAAGGAGAGAGGTTTGTTCAAGAATATAGGTTGATGTCTATGGAAGCATCAGCTTAAACCGCTCAAAGAGGCGATTTACTTTCTTTCTCCCTCTGCTTATTTCTTTTTTTCTAAAATTGATACATAATTATGTTGATGTCTATGGAGCATCTAACCACTGGGGTCTTCATGCCAGAGCGCTTTACTTATTTCAAGATCATCTATATTGTACTATTATTAGTGAGGTTGGTTTCAAGAGCGCACAAGCCTTCTTGAATTTCGTATAGATTTTAAACTCAAGTGTTTCCGTATTAATTTCTTTCTCCAATTTCGATAATGTCCACTTCCTCCCTTTTCATCTAGCAGAATATATCTTCCTTAGCATTGATAATCTCCTATTCTCCATTTCGTCCGGTTGAAATCGATAAATCCCCTTTCACTAATCTCCTCTCCCCCGCTTCAGTCCAATGGAAAACAATAAATTCCCCTCAATTTGTAGCTTATTTTGTTCTATTTCCATCAATTTATACCCCATCTCTTCAAATATTGTAGAAACCCTAAGATCAATACCTTAACTGCCTATACCTCTCCATCCATTTCCACTTTCTTCTTGCAGTTCTTGGCACTATTCTTCATCTGCTTCCGCTGTACCAGTCGTTCACTGTCGTCGGCCCCTTCAACCCTGAATATCTTCGTCAGACCTTAATAGCAATGATACAGCTGTATTGTTTTTCCTCCTTATATCGCTACCAAACTACCATAGCCTCAACAAAGGCATCTTCTTCATTACTTACAATAGTTGTGATGCATTCGGCTGACGTGGGTTGAAAACAAAGAAGATAAACAACGAAGAACTTTGCGATTCTGGTATGATATATGACTTCATGTTTTCATTGACGTGTTAGTTGAGATACACTATTATACAATAAATGATATTTTTGGGATTAATAGTAAAAGATAGCTTGATTTTTGGGTAGATAAAAGTGGAGCTGAAATGATTAAAAAGGTTGAACCAAAAGGGTGGAAAATTTGTGTATCATCAATAATATGACCTGCATAGAGGTAATTTATTTAACAAATACATGTAAAAACAAGCATTTTTAACATGACGTGCGATAATACGCAATGATTTGTGATTTACTCGGTTTTTAAATGTTATTTGCTGTGTAAATGATTGATTGCGTTCAACTTTTCTTAAGGCCATGCCAGTGTATATGGAAAAATTATGTGAAACCTACGACTTTAATTTGAACAGAAACTTTTATAAGTACATCTTATGTGACGCCCCACCTCTATACCCACGCTAGCTAAGAACATTACTGTGAATGCTGTCGACTAGCACGGAGAATAAGACTGTTGAGGAGCGACCATCTGTATAATTGCTTAGTGCGAGTACCGATATACCGGATAAAAATATAACTTTTCATCTCAAGAGGAAATCCGACATACCGACACAAACTCAAAGCTACTACACGGTGGCTATAATATCTTCGGAAACAAATATAGAAATAAACATAACATAAATCAGTCACAGACAATTCATATCACAAAGGCGGAAATAGATATGAATACTACACATAAAAGTGTATATTAGAGTAGTGGTCAAAAAGATCCACAATAATACAAAAGAATAGCAACACGTGCTATACAGAAGAATACACCTATGAGTCTAAATCTCAAGTGTATACAACAAAATAAACTACTAATCTAAGTAGTTTGCCAAAAGTCGGAATGATGGTCCGATAAGGAGTCAAGCAGAAGCACCTGTAAATTCTCAGTCTGACCCGAGTATTATTTAAGAAGAAAATAATAAACAGATCAGTCTAGCTATAAATATCAGATGAAGTGATATATAATAAGAGATATGACATAAACATTTAAGAGATATGACAACGGTACATCCGATGAATCAAAAGCAAAGACATCGATGTAGTACAACGGTACATCCGATGAATCAAAGGAAAAGACATCGATGTAGTACAAACGGTACATCCGATGAATCAAATAGCAAAGACATCGATGTAGTACAACGGTACATCCGATGAATCAAAAGCAAAGACATCGATGTAGTACAAACGGTACATCCGATGAATCAGATAGCAAAGACATCAATGTAGTACAACGGTACATCCGATGAATCAAAAGCAAAGACATCGATGTAGTACAAACGGTACATCCGATGAATCAAATAGCAAAGACATCGATGTAGTACAACGGTACATCCGATGAATCAAAAGCAAAGACATCGATGTAGTAAAACGGTACATTCGATGAATCAAAAGCAAAGACATCGATGTAGTACAAACGGCACATCCGATGAATCAAATAGCAAAGACATCGATGTAGTACAACGGTACATCCGATGAATCAAAAGCAAAGACATCGATGTAGTACAAACGGTACATCCGATGAATCAAAAGCAAAGACATCGATGTAGTACAAACGGTACATCCGATGAATCAAAAGCAAAGACATCGGTGTAGTACAAACGGTACATCCGATGAATCAAAGGCAAAGACATCGATGTAGTACAAACGGTACATCCGATGAATCAAAAGCAAAGACATCGATGTAGTACAAACGGTACATCCGATGAATCAAAAGCAAAGACATCGATGTAGTACAAACGGTACATCCGATGAATCAAAAGCAAAGACATCGATGTAGTACAAACGGTACATCCGATGAATCAAATAGCAAAGGCATCGATGTAGTACAACGGTACATCCGATGAACCAAAAGCAAAGACATCGATGTAGTACAACGGTACATCCGATGAATCAAATAGCAAAGGCATCGATGTAGTACAACGGTACATCCGATGAATCAAAAGCAAAGACATCGATGTAGTACAACGGTACATCCGATGAATCAAAAGCAAAGACGTCGATGTAGTACAACGGTACATCCGATGAATCAAAAGCAAAGACATCGATGTAGTACAGACGGTACATCCGATGAATCAAATAGCAAAGACATCGATGTAGTACAATGGTACATCCGATGAATCAAAAGCAAAGACATCGATGTAGTACAAACGGTACATCCGATGAATCAAATAGCAAAGACATCGATGTAGTACAACGGTACATCCGATGAATCAAAAGCAAAGACATCGATGTAGTACAAACGGTACATCCGATGAATCAAAAGCAAAGACATCGATGTAGTACAAACGGTACATCCGATGAATCAAAAGCAAAGACATCGATGTAGTACAAACGGTACATCCGATGAATCAAAGGAAAAGACATCGATGTAGTACAAACGGTACATCCGATGAATCAAATAGAAAAGACATCGATGTAGTACAACGGTACATCCGGTGAATCAAAAGCAAAGACATCGATGTAGTACAAACGGTACATCCGATGAATCAAATAGCAAAGACATCGATGTAGTACAACGGTACATCCGATGAATCAAAAGAAAAGACATCGATGTAGTACAAACGGTACATCCGATGAATCAAATAGCAAAGACATCGATGTAGTACAAGGTACATCCGATGAATCAAAAGCAAAGACGTCGATGTAGTACAACGGTACATCCGATGAATCAAAAGCAAAGACATCGATGTAGTACAACGGTACATCCGATGAATCAAAACCCGAATGATTTTCGGAACACCGACGTAGTACAAAAACGGTACGTCCAATGAACCGAACACAATAAAAGGACATCGGACGCTAGTCCTTAAAAGGAATGAGATAAAGCTCAATAAAACGAAGTGTACCAAAACGTCCGATGAACTTGATAGAAAAATAATTTCATTCGGTCATCAACAAAGAAACAACCCCTTGTTGCTTACGACTAAACGCATTAGCAACACTATTTCCCCTTCGGGAATAAAAAAGAATATCAAGATCATAGGAAGATAGGAACTCGAGTCAACAAGCAGTTCCTTAAGAGAACATAAATATTCCAAAGATTTATGATCGAGATAGAGAACAAATTTCTCATCCAAATATGAGGATGCCAAATTCCAAAAGCAAAAACATTGGCCGCGAACACTAGACCATGAGTGGCATATCTAGTCTCGATAAGCTATAATGATTTAGAAGCACAAGTGATAGATCGTTCTCCTTTGCAAGAGAATGGCATTCCAAACCAATAGGTACAAATAGCAAAGTCTTGGTTCCCCTTCAGGAATCACAAGAAAGAATAAGAATATCGAAAAGAAAGGACTTCTTTTAAATAATTCTCTTTCCCGAAAAGTTAAAACTTCCAAAATTACATTTTTACTTTTATGTAATAATCTTTCTACAAAAAATTTATATTTTTACAAGTCGATATATCATGTCTGATTGTCACATCAAAGCGTTTAGGAAATTCCTATCGATAACGTTGATCAAGCGCATCGACCAAAATTCTTAAAGCACTCAATGGGCAATTCAATCACAAAATCATATTTTATAGGATAAGTAAATTTCTTAAAAAGTTTTAAGAATATTCTTTGTTCGTTTCAAGAACAAAAATCCAGTTTTACTTATAAATAAATCTTATGAAAAAGATTTGCAAAATTTTAAATTACTATTTTCATCCAAAATCAATAAATACAAGAATGGTCTCATCGAAATATTCATAGAATATTCGATTTATAAAATGGATGAAATGAGTTGGACAAATTGAATGACATAATAATTCATTCATAGGAATCATAACGAGTGCGGAATGCGGTAAGTGGAATGCTAATTTCCGCAACTCGTAGCAAACGAAAACCGGTGGTAAAGTCAAACTGAAAAGACCTTAACACCACAAAAAGATTTCTTAGGTGATAATCCTAAGACAAACTCAAAAATACCGGAAAATTTCTCAAACTACATGAATGAGAGAAATAACACTTTCCTTATAAGTGGGCATAAGGAATAAAATGATGACATCCAGATGGAATCAAAATCACAAAGAAAAATAGAAATCTGCTTAACAGATTGAAAATGTCGAAGATGAATAATCCACTCGGAAAAATAGGATATGGGCTTCACAATGATTAAGCCAATCCTTGCAGAAAGGTCAATTCCGAAGCCAAAGCAAAAATATCGGCTCGGAAAGAAAAGTCACATAAAACAATCTCGACATTTAAACAAAAGCAAATTGAGTGTTGCGGATCTACCATCCGGATTCGCAATTCTCAATGAAGTCAATAAGCCCAAAATATTCAAAGAAAAAGAATTAACAATTCCTTTTGATATAAAATAGTGAGATGGAAACTATATCAAAAAGAACATGAACAAGATAATCACAAAGCAAATGTCATCAAGGATTAAATGTAAAATACCTTGACTAAGAGAAGAGTTGCTAGGGGCTTGCACAATATTTAGCTTTCTCATGTCCTTATTCAAAAGTTTGGGACATGCAGATAAAATATGACCCGGTTTCTTGCAATAGCGACAAGAATGGGGTTTTGGACACATATTCGCATAGTGTTCCTTAGATTTACAATTGAAGCATCCTCCACGATAAGGGATTGAAGTCTCTGCTACAAAAGTAGTTTGCTTCACTCTCTTATTGGGATTAAGGCTCTTGAACTTAATATGCCTCTTCTTGGAAGTCCCAATATCACAAACACTTCCTTTACCAATCTCTCCATGAAGAAGAGTAACATCCACAAGCTGATTGAAAGAAACTTCAAGTTTCAAAGGTAGAACCATTTCGGGGTTCTTACTCAAAGCATAGATAAACTCTTGATTCTTTACGAGATCCAAAAGTTGTTGAGCAGACATAAATACTCCATCCTGGGTAGTAGCACTAGATTGACCGGCGCTGGGACGGCCTGGTCTAACCATTTCTCTTCTTTAAGAAAGAAAGAAGAGGAAAAAGTTATTCTCAAAATGAATATCAAGCAATCTTGATAGATAAAACAAGGAATCAAAAAAGAAAGTAGGATAGAACGGTACGAAGACCCGAATAAAATCCTAAAGCACAACTCCTAAGAAAGACTTAGGACATGATCCTTGCTAAATTATTCTACATTGTTCCGATGTTTGGCTCTGATACCAAGCTGTGACGCCCCACCTCTATACCCACGCTAGCCAAGAACATTACTGTGAATGCTGTCGACTAGCACGGAGAATAAGGCTGTTGAGGAGCGACCATCTGTATAATTGCTTTGTGCGAGTACCGATATACCGGATAAAAATATAACTTTTCATCTCAAGAGGAAATCCGACATACCGACACAAACTCAAAGCTGCTACACAGTGGCTATAATATCTTCGGAAACAAATATAGAAAGAAACATAACATAAATCAGTCACAGACAATTCATATCACAAAGGCGGAAATAGATATGAATACTACACATAAAAGTGTATATCAGAGTAGTGGTCAAAAAGATCCACAATAATACAAAAGAATAGCAACACGTGTTATACAGAAGAATACACCTATGAGTCTAAATCTCAAGTGTATACAACAAAATAAACTACTAATCTAAGTAGTTTGCCAAAAATCGGAATGATGGTCCGATAAGGAGTCAAGCAGAAGCACCTGTAAATTCTCAGTCTGACCCGAGTATTATTTAAGAAGAAAATAATAAACGGATCAGTCTAGCTATAAATATCAGATGAAGTGATATATAATAAGAGATATGACATAAACATTTAATAATCACAATGCCAAGCTGTGATAAATAAGTAATTGAAAATCAACAAGAGATTAATCAATGTCACAATCATCTACTCAAGATAAAAAGGAATGTCATACTCCTAATTTCATTCACCAAGCCACAATATATGACATATATATCAATGCCCATCGTAAAAGTGGGTGAAACATAAATTCCAGAATTCAACACACGAAGTCCAGAAATCACAAGGAAAGGATCAACGACGTCGTACAGCGGCACATCCGATGAACCAAATCACAAACAAAGGGAACAACGACGTCGTACAGCGGGACGTCCGATGAACCAAATCACAAAGACATAGCACGATGCTAGTCAAAAACCTAAAATGATCGTCATGATCAAAGAGAAGTGTCAATTACAATAAGCTAGTAAATATATGAGCTTAGCTTCATGTCCCATAACCACTAGCTTAACTTAAATATTTACGAACAAATTGTAGATCTCCACTAGAAAATTGTCACAAGAGGTTCAATCGAACAAGTCCAAGAATTAACCGACGAAGTAAACGCAAGCGTTTCATACCACTCGTTTTACTAAGTCGTTTAATTAGATTTCTCATACGAGTGAGGTAAAGGTTTATATATACTAATAGATTGGAAAACAGTTTTATAAACGAATTTGGTATTAATAGTATTGAAATCGTTTGAGGAAAGAGTTTTGATATTTACTACTAGTATAGAAAACCTTTATATTTTTAAAGTGACAAAGCACAAGGGGGATTGTAGAAACAATCAATCACAAAGATCACATTCGAAGATGTGAATAAAATCCAATGAAATCGATAAAGGATCCATCGAAGTGGATATTCAAGAATCCCTAAAAAGAGTCATCAAAGTCATAATAGATGATAACAACAAATAGGATTATCACGAATCGATTTAAATTAGAATTTCAATCCAAAAAGGCAAATTAGACTCAAACAGCAGGTTCAGTCGACTGAACAGAGATTTTCAGTCGACTGACCCTGTACATGGAAATTTTCCAGGTTCAGGAAACTTTCTGTTTCCAGTTTCAGTCGACTGTACAGAGTTTTTCAGTCGACTGAATCATGCCTGAAAACTCTCGGGTTTCAGGTTCAGTCGACTGAACAGAGATTTCAGTCGACTGAATCATGCCTGGGTTGTTTTTCAGCCTTATACAAATGAAGAGCAAACTCTTCCAAAATGCAATCGGACGAACATTGGCTCTAAGGGTTTATGCCAATCGGCAACCCGGCCCTATATGCTCCTCGATGCATCACCAAAAGCATGATCAAACATCCATAAAAGGATTTCACACAAATTTGACTCAAAAGCTCAAAAATTGGAATATTCACAAAACCAATCCAAATTAAGAGCAAATGCACATGAAGAAGTGTTAGGAATTCATACCCAACAACCAAAGATAGTTATAGTCATAGATGTGAGATAAAAATCTCACCTTTGCACTAAAATTTATGAAGATGAAGCTTGAAAGCAAAAAGGGGAATCAACCACTCTTCAAATCCAACTCTAGAAGCTTGAATCTAAGCTTAAAAGAGAAACATTTCCAAAATTAGGTTTAGGAAATTTCTGAAATTGAATGGAGAAAGAGTTGGAGAAGGTGAAGGAGATGCTTACCAAAGGGTTCTTCTTGAGTTTGGAGCAAGGAGATGGATTTGCAAAGCAAGCTAGGGCTTAGGAATTTCTATTTCCCATTCTCTTCCTCCATTTTTGCTTGAGCTTGAGTGTTAGGAAAATAGAAGAGAAGTGAATGAAGAGGAGAGTGTTGGAACTGAGTTAAGTGGCTAATTGGCTCAGCCCAACCAAAGCCCTAAGCGGGAAAAAGTAGCAAAAATCAACTTTCTCCAAACATATCGAAGCTTATACTCAAAAAGGTCGCAAACGACATTTTGAACTCAATGGAGGTGGTCTCGAGTCCTAATTCTACCGTATGCAAAAAGTAGCTTTTCGGACTAAAATCCGTCGAACGATAAAATATTTAAATAAAATATTTAAATATAAAATCGATAAATATGCGGGTTGTTACATCTTATACATAACAAATCGATGCTACGAATATCAATTTCACTAACAGGTTGTTCCACCGACTAGAGAGGATGACTAGGCCCATTTGTGATTTGCATGTTGGTACTTGATTTAAGTGAGCATTGATATTAGCATGGTTATTTAGTTCCCACCAACTTATTTACTTTTATCCCAACATATTACATATTCCTTAAGATATATAAGCATTAGGATTATATTAGCCAAGTTAGGAATGTGATTAACATGGTTGCATACACTTATAACTAAATATAGATGATGCTCAAAATTGTTCTTTTATCCTATAATTGCTTATGTTTGTGTGCATATGCTAAATGAATAATGTTAAAGTAGAAATTTATATATGAATGCCTTTAACTGCTTTATGTTTCAGTATGGAAATTAGTGAGTGTCAATCCTAAGGATTGCTAGACCAGTTAGCTTTTCTAGCATGCTCATTCATTTATTTCTGATATTTATACAAGCTTACATGTTATACAATAAAGAATAAGATGAATGATAATGGTAAACTTCGAATATTGAGGAATTTCTTTTATTACATACTTATTCTTATCCAATAGTCCAGGTTAGCTTAATAAACAAGAAAATATGTGTATACTTTAAATATTTGCTTTTCACATTCTTATTTTGTTATGGAAAAATAGTCATCTTTAAAAGTATAAGCAAAGAATGGCAAATAAATTTTGGATAGTTAATAACCCATAGGCTTAACTTTGGACACCCGAGAATCTTAGGAGATTAAATTAAATGGGTCAAAATATATTGATTTTGCATGCATGAAATTATAAGAATGAATCAAACATTGTCTTATAAATCATTTGACGATAATTATTTTTTAACAAAAACGCATATTTATGTATTTCTAAGTGATTATAAGCGAGCTTATTATTTTCATAATGCTATGTTATATTTTTAAAAGTTGAGACCCTTTTTGATAATCCCGTTGCTTTTATAATTTCTTATCATATATTATCTAAGAATGCAAATTTATTTTTATTCATGATTAAGGTCGTTCAAGGTTATATGCATTTATAGATATTCTTACTTTGTATCTCATATAATTCGACTTTCTAATTTGCAACTGTTTGATTGCATGAGTGATATATTGAAGTTGATAATGATCTTTTAATACTTAAATTGATGCATAGACACGGTTAGGTGTTAGTTTATACCTTTTGGGATGCTGATTTGTAATTGTACTGTCCATAAATTCCATGTATAGAAACTTCCTTGATAATTTTATTAAGGTGTTATCTCCAAATAGTCTTTCTTAGTGACAGTAGGGTCAAATATTGTCCCTGTGCTATTTTTGGTTGGCTAACTAACTAAAATAACTATAATAGTTCTCTATATAACTTCTTATGCAGTATTACTAACTTTTCATTAGGCGATTAGGTCTAAGCTTCGCATAAGAGACCAAAATTTAATATATTTCCTTTTTTTAAAGTCAGTGTTATTTATATAGATAACAAGACATGTATAGGGCTTATATATATATATGTGTGTGTGTGTGTGTGTGTGTGTGTGTATGTATGTATGTATGTATGATGTTTTAGCAATTTATGATTTATGAGTATGATATAATGTGTATAATGAAGGTGGGATCCAACTCAAGTCTTTTTTAAGTTTAACTGGTCCAATAAATAATGGTTGTATCATTCAGTCTTCCTAATGAAACTAAGGAAAACCTTTTATGTCCATATCCGATTTTTGAAAAACTTTGTCTTGCTTGAAATTTTAAGACTGGAAAGCTTTGAACACTTGAAATTTGCGTTGCTTCTTGGATTAACATACTGGAAAACATGATGTTGCTGATTTGCTTAAAAATGCTTTCCAAGTTGAAGATAAATCATTATAGGTTGAAGACAGAGTAGGTGAGGGGTGTTTTGATTTTAAGTTTAAGAAACTTTCAGATTTGATTCTTCTCTGGTTTGCATTTTTTTGTGGAGATTACAGATTTTTGGCTTGAGGAATGAATTCAGGTTTTTGATTTTATACCGAGTATTGTTTCGATTTTCTTGTTTGAGAAAGTTTTTACCGGGTTTTGGTTTGAGGATTTTCTGGTTTTGAAAAAAAATGGTTTCAGGCTTTTGAAAAGAAGATTGGAAAAGAAATAGGAAGCGAAGAGGTATGTTTATATAAACTAGTTTATGGTTATTTAAAATCAAAGAAAAATGAAATTAAAATGTGTGACACTTATCTCTAACTTTAACTAGTATGCCAACGCATGTTACTTAAGAGGTTTATAATTTTAACACTTGTCATTATTTATATATATTCATTTTTAAAAGGATTTTAAACGATTTTTATAATAATCTCTTAATTAATAAGTATGTTTCTTAATTTAGAAATGCTTTTCTAATTTTAAATAAATAAAACTTTTAAATAAAAATAAAATAAAACCAATTAGATTCTAAATAAAATCATATAAAATTATTTAATCCATTTTTAAATGCTAATTCAAAAGCCTTTGTATTTATTCTTATTAAATAAATACTTTTCCAAATTTCTATAAAAAAAATTCCTTTAAAGAAAATAATATGAGACAAATCTTATTTTAAATAAATAACTTATCCATATATTTTAAATCCATACTATATTATTATTTTATTTTAAAATATATATTCCTTTAAATTTAAATTTTAAATTCAAATTCAATTTCAATTTAAAATCCAATTTAAAATCAATTCAAATGAATATAAATATCAATTTTAAATAAACACATTATTAATTTTGTAAATAATTATTCTATTTAAAATCAATTTTAAATAAACTCATATAGATACATATTTTAAACAACACTTATTAAATTAAAAAATAATAAGTCTATTTAAATCTATATTTAAAATTTATTTATACAATAACACAACTTAATAATTATTCTTACTTAAAATCGATCTATAATCATGATTTAAAACATTACATTATTAACTAATTGGTTATTTTTATTTGAAAATAATAATTTTATCAATTTTAAACAATTTAATTAAGAGATTATCACATTTTAAATTCCTTGAGGATATCACAAATTAAACCACTTCAATCGTTCTTACTAAGCACAAAAGAGCATGAACTAACAACTAGTTGAAGCTGCATAATTAGAGAGCTTCATTACCCCTAAATTGAAGGGGTTTAGCCTCTCATATTTGTCATTTGATTAACAAATGTAGCTTGCAACATGAAATAAAAAGAAAGCTAAATGAAAAAAGAGAACTAACTAACAACAATTAACACTAATATAATTTGCATGAAAGTAAATCTACACTACAAACATTAAAGTAAATGAGCATGGAAAGAAAAGAGAGCATGTATTAAATTGCAATAAAAAGAAAATTACATGAAAATAAAATAAATGTCTAAGTAGCTATGAAAAGAGAGCAAAGAGAGCTAACCTAAACCAAGAGAAGAGATGGCCTCCATAGGAGGGCTTAAGAGAAGGTGGAAGAGGTTACAACATAATGGGTCATTTATACAAGCATGAAACCCTAATATTTAATTTGGTGAATGTCCAAACTACCCTTGAGAAAGTGTGGATGCCATGTAATCATTAGCTTCTACTAATCATCATTTAAGTGTACATGAGCCATTAATTCCATAAGCTTGTGCATTAACCTCTAATTTGTACATTAAGGTAGGTGGGTAGGTGGGTCCTCCATGTTCTACACTTTTCATCCTCATTCCATTGTATTCATTTTGTGCATGCATGTGTCTTCATGAAACCACTTCTATTTGAGATCAAATTCCTACACAAATATATATATAAATTTTCAATTAATTTTTCTCAAAGAAATATATGCACACAAACGACCGTTTTGCCCCTATATGAAGATGGATATGTGACAATTTGGAATTAATATGGATTTTGATTAAAATAAGTTAAAATACGCAATATGAGCATTTGTTTAATTTAAATAGAATAAATGTAGTGGTAAAAATATGCACATTTATGTGCACATTAGGCCCCACCGAAGTGCACTTGACGCCTACCATATACCACCCTCTTGATCTCAATGTCTCAACTTATGTGGCCCGTAAGCGACATTGTCATGGAAATCACTTATGACTATTGAGGTCAAGTTCATGCTAGACATTCGCCATCGGTTTGTGACACCATCAGAAGCAAGTCCAAAACTCATCGTCGGTTCATCATTTAAGAAGCTACTGGATCAAACCCAACATGTAAGCACAAAAATGTATAACACACTTGTCTAACCAAGAAATTTTTATAAAGTATTTCAAAGCATAGTAAACAATATACCAAAACATTCCTTCGTTTCGCCACGATCATGATGCAATAACTACAGACGAAACGAAGGTCGTAAGTATAGGTTATAAGCATTTAAAGATGAGGGGCAATATCGTAATTTTTTGATTTATTATTATTACTAAATATTTTTTATTCTGCATCACTACACAATCCTCAACATCACAACCTCACATTCAATTACGACCTTCTATTCATCGATTAGACAACACCAACGGTATGCCCTTGTTGTGCATTACCCAAAGAACCTAGCCGCCTTACTTGTGGCCACACATAATAACATCGCTGCGATGAAACTTTTTATCCTAGATCTAAAAAATTCCAACATCATATATTCGGTTAGACCACAGTGCGATCATTTACTCAACCTCCTCTTTATAACCAGGCTTCCCGAATAGTTTCACTGTTGGATCGAAACGAACAGTCCACGTTCGTCGAACTTTTTAACAGTTTTTTATTAATGTGTATACCAATTGACGAGCGAATACCACCAGTAGACTCACGTCATTGGGAACTACAATTTTGATACATAATATGTCTAGTTTAGAACATTTTTACGTTTTTCACTTTTCAATAAGGGAGGTTAATATTCGACTAACTACTATAAAAAGTACTATGTTTTTTATTATCTGGCCATTGAATACTACATCTTGATCTGGTTTATATAAAAAAATTACTTTTTAATTATTAATTTAATCACCTATATTTCGATTTGGGACCATAAGAGGTGAATTACCATGTCTTATAAATATGTACAAAAAATGATCGATCCCACTTATCGATTAGCCATGCATCTTCTCTCATTCTATGTAATTAAAGCACTTAGTGATTCTATGGAGGTGAAAGTGCAAAAGGTTATAATAGAGATAAAGTGGAAATATAGCAGAAAATAGTGGAGGTGAAAAATGCTTCATTAGATATAAAACTAAATATTTAAAGTTAACTAGTGCGAACCCGTGCTTTGCATACGGAGGTGGTGAACATATTGTAGTTACATGGGTATGCGAATAAAAATAATGGGTATACAAATATATAAAGCTTGATGATTAGACATGCAAATCGCATTCTTAGTAACTTTTTTTGTTCCCTTATCTTTAGTATATTTGTTATATAACTCTGAAAGTAAGTCAACCTTAAATGCTAATTATAATTAACTGATATAGTAAACATGTATGTTTTAGTGTAGTAAAAATTATAGATCAAAGATTTAGAACCTGACCTCAACATTATAGCCTAATCGATCCATCTTTAACCGTTAGGCCATCATATATGTATATTAATGTTTAAAATTACAAAAGTAACTCCAAATAAAAGTTCGCGTGCACTGAACTATTAAGATGTAACAAACTTACAATTGAAAAAGATAACTTAAAGTTAATGATTACTATACAGACAAAGAATGTTTTATTTCTAGTGGAAAAAAATCATCCATACAGAAAAAATGTAAGGTTGTATTAAAAAAAGAGAAAATGAATAACAATTAGGTTACCTAGATTAAATACAACAACTGATACCATAATAGTAAGACAAAGAAACTAATACCAACCAAATTTTTGAAGTTAATTAATATTGCATCCATGGATTTGATTAAATACCGCAAATGTTGACTCTCAAACAATACATTATATAAAAGTTTGTAAAAACGCAGGCCATGATGTGTTGAAGAACAAATGTACCACAGTAGTAAAGTAAGTGCGAAAATAGTTTTATAATTTTTATTCAATGATGATAGATGTTAAAAAGACAAAATCTTAAAATAATAACTGCCTTGCATCTTGATAATATGAGTTGAATGGAAATTGCCGGTTTTTATTTCTACAGTAGTTGAAAAGCCAGTCAAAAGGTCAAAAGCAACCCGTTTAAAAGAATACTGGGAGTCAACAGTTATTACATACCTTTTTGGTATATTGGATTCTTATCTAAATACAAACGAAGGCAAAATTTTCCCTTTGTTTTTGGCTATTCTTGGGTAACCCTAACTTCTGAACTTCAATTCACTTAATTTCAGTTGGTCCAATTGTTAGACTTTTTCCTTAAATAAAATATGCGACATGTTTGGAATCCTCGGTGAGAACAAAGCTCGGAGCATCAACCTTATATATCTATTCCTAATTATGAAAACTAAGTGATAAGACATATGTTACTTATTATGGTGGAAATAAGGCTTATGCTTCTGATTTTGACTAATTTAGCTCATATGCTTGATTATTTTAGCAAAGAAGTGTATTATATTATATGGTTGAGTGATCTAGCTCATAAAACTGAGCTGTAAGTTATGATCTACATTGATGTAGATAAGTTGTACATACTAATCTCCACATGAGAATAAAGAAGAGAATATTGAAATTTTGATGTAATTACTCACGATCCAATCTAGTTTTTCTATGTAAGCTAATTCTAAATACAATGCAAGTCAAAATTTATTAGGATTGAGTTGAGTGTTGAAATGATGAACTGCATACCTTTCTATGAGTAGCACACGTGTTGAATCCTTGAACAACTAACATACCTAAACACCATTGCAACTCCATGGAAGTCCATGGTTGAGCTTACTACATAGATGAAAGGAAACAAAAAATGTAAGACAAGAAATTGATAGAGAATTGTTAGAGAAAAAATATTTTATGTAATTGTAATGTGAAAAATCACCTAGTTCAGAAATCAGTTTAGCTAATGTTATATAAAATTGGAATTGGCATTGTTTGTTTTGGATTGAGAATGAAATATGTTTCATGAATACTGTATACTTGTGAATTTGAATTTAAGTAATAAATTAAGTGAGCCAGCATCATGCGGGTAATTTTAATTTAAGCAGGTAATTTTAATTTAAGCGATAAATGAAAGTTCCATGTTAGTTTGCCACTTATGTGACATGTCTTTTATTTATATTAAACCGATGAGTCAGACCGCTGTGTGCATATGTTTCATTGAATGCATGCATTAGAAAAACAACAGTGAGAAGGATTTTCAAAATTTTAATGGTCAAACCCTAACTTATACATCATTTATTAACTACTAAAATAATTATTTAAGTTTGACAACCAATTGAAATGCTCCACATATTCAAATTTTTATAGTAAATGGGCCTGTAAATTATTGGATACGGATTCGGGTAATGCCATATCCGTATCCATATCCAAAATAATGTTTGAATATCGAATATCTATATCTACGGATGTAAACGGATATCAGATATTTATCGAATATTGTTCGACCAATTCACAACTCATAAATCTAAATAAATAAATAGAAATTTTTTATTCATTGTAAATTCGTTTCACTACTAAAAATATACAAAGAAATAAATATGCTAATAAAAATAATTTTAAGTAACAAATATTGATTTTTATACAAGTTATATTTTTTCCTAGAAAAAATATAAATGATAATCATTTATGTATTAAAACGCACAGAATAATAAATTATAATCATAATAAAAACCAACAGGAAATTTATCGGGTGCAAATATGGATAATTTGCATCCGTATCCATTTTTTGAGTATCGGATTAAATTTGTATATCAAAACTGTTTCAAAGCCTCCCTGTTCTTTCCAAAGCCTCTGCTTTTCAAAAGGTGAGTAAACCTTTAAATTAAAAAGTTTAAGTAGAAAAAATGGTTGCTTGTGAAATTCAATGATGATGCTCTGCATGTATATGTTTATATAAGTAGTGCCTCTAGTATATAGATGATTGTATTCATGTGTGCATGTCTGGTTGCATTCATCTTCTCTGTTTCCTTACTGTAGAATTTGAGTTACAATCAAAACTTCAAGTTCTTTTTATTAAATAACTGTTAGGACTTGGATTCAAACAAAATAGATTAGTTTAATTATAATATAAGTACTAAAAATAGATTTAAGTATCTTATGTTTGAAAATCATCCGGTGTTTGCATAAAAAATGGGCAAACACCTCCAAGTCGTATGAATTAGTTGATTTTATGTTGTTTCTGGTGATTTGGGTGATTTACGCAAATATATAAAAAGCAGGGACTAAACTGTAAAGGACACACAGATTTATAGTGGTTCGGCCAGAACGTGCCTACGTCCACTTTATATGTTATTCTCCTTTTCTATTCAGATTACAAGTAAAAGCTTTGATTACAAGTAACTGAAAGTTGTTTGAAAGTTCTCTCCGTGCTTGAGCTCTCAAACTTGTCTGGCATTGTTGTACTTCTGCCCCTCTATTTATAGAGTGAGGCTGAGGGTAGGGGTCTTGGATGTATATAGCTGCTGGTGGGCCTGGGCCGATGCAATCTGGCCTGGTAGTGTTGGTTCGGTACGCCTTGGTCCGGTAGTTGAGGGTTGGAATATGCTTTGGTTCGGTTGCACTCTGGTTCGGTAGTACATGGAAGTGGAGTTGGTTCGGTGGCACTCCGGTCCGGCTATGCTTGGTTCGGCAGGAGGATGGAAGTTGAGATGGTTCGGTCGTTGGAGGGAAGTTGGTTGGATCGGCTAGGAAGTGGGGTGGCTCGGTGGTAGGGATGGAGCCGGTCCGGTGAGATGTTGGACCGGTGGGACTTGGTGGAGAAGTGGTCCGGTAGAAGCTAGGGAGTGGTTGGTTCGGTATGAGCTCGGAGGTGGGATTGGACCGGCAGGCATTGGAGAAACGTTGGTTCGGTGGTGTCGCCTTGCTCGTTGGTTCGGTGGTGGAAATGCACATAACACTTGCCCCCCAAAGTAGGGCATGTGCATGCACATGGCGTGCTTTGTTTTTAGCTTGGATATGTATGCCGAACCAAATGGTCCGGTCGTTCGTAATTGCCTATAAGTAGGGACCTTGTGCCGTCGTTGTTCCCTACCAATCGAAATAGCCGAATCAGACTCCTCCCTGCCGAACTATCTTCATTACCGGTTCACGTTTGACTGCCTAATCATGTGAGTTAACCTTCTCTTGCCGAATGACTTTTACGTTTGAAATGCCAAATGAACTCCGTGGAGCTCAAGTGCCGAATGGGTCTTGTGCCTTGGACCACCGAATGGGTTCGAGAAGCATCAGCGCCGAATGAACTTTCGGTTTTGAACTACCGAATGTACATATGTACTTGAATTACCGGATGAAACCGGAGGCTTCGAGCACCGAATGTACTTTTATATTTGCTTTACCGAGTGAACTTGAGAGTTTGAATGCCGAATGATCCTTATGTTTGAACTATTGATTGAACTCTGGGACCCTGAATGCTTAATGAATCTCTAGCTTTTCATGTTTCGACCTACGAATGAAACTCTAGATTGTACATACTTGCTTTTTTATATTTTCATACTCCTTGTTCTAACAACATACTTTTGCTTTTGTGTTTGTAGATAAATGTCTCGCAAAGTGGAAACTCGATCAGAAAAAACAGAGGAAATCTATAGACATAAGAGAGTCTCTCGCTGTGCCCCCAGTCCAGCCGGAACCAGCGTGACATGGATCTGCCCCGAGGTCATTAGTGGACGGATATGACCCTCAAGAGCTTCTGAACTCTCCTCCCGATTGTTTTCCGAGCTCCCTCAAAGAGGGAAAACTTGATGTCATCGCTCGCTCCTTCGGGATTGACAGGGCGAGCATGCTGCTGCCGGGAGATGGTGTGATGCCGTCTGATCCTCCTGAAGGATATTTCGCCTATAGCCGATACCATTGCATGTGCGGGGCCATTCCTCCGATCAATGCCTGGATAGCCAGCTTCCTTACTTACTTGAAGGTGGCTCCATTCCAGCTTCAGCCCAACTCCTATGCCATCTTAGTGTGTCTATTCGTTATCTTCCAGAGGAGGTATGAGCGCCCCCCTTCTAATCGGGAAATCCGATATTTATATAATCTGAGGGGCTAAAAGAAGGGGTCTCCGTACATTAGTTTAGAGTCGGCCGTGTCCTTCAAGCCGGTCTTGGACTTATACTCGAAATTCACCATGTTTAAGAAGGAATGGTTCTTCGTCAAGGACGACTCCATTTCTTTTCGCCTTTTCACTTCTGGCTGTAAGTTGAATTCCATTTGTAATTTCTTTGTCCCGACTGCAATGCTTCTTCTTATATGCTTTTATTTCTTGCTAGCGATAGGTGGCTTTGCGGTCGTGGAGAATGATCGCCTGGTACAGATGGCTGTGGAGATAGAGGCTATCTCTGGAAGGGATAGGTCGGCTTCTTACCTGATCAGGAATGCTACTCTCCTAGAGCACAACTTGATTCGGCCACGTCAATCCATGGTTAAGCAGAGAGATACAGCCGAGGAGAGGGCTGCCAAAGCTAAAGACGGGGCCACTGCGAAGAGTAGCAAGAGGAGACCTTTCTCGGTACCTCCAGTCGTCGGGGGGAAGAAGCTCAAGTGATCCGATGGACCCTCCCCTAGCACATGCCCAGATGTTCCGGAGGAAGAAGATGTGGAGGAGGGAGAAGGCAGGGACGAAGGAGGTGAAGCAGAGGGGGGAAGTGGTAGAGAAGGTCATGGTGATGGCACCGAGGCTTTGTCTTCGGGGCAAGTAGGTGAGATTCAAGAGTGGACGGATGATGCTTTCCGCCAAGCTTTTGAGGGGTTGGAAGAAGGGTCGGCCTTGGTGGAGAAATCGAAGAAGTCTGATAAGGCCGGGACGGGCGCCAGTCTATCTTCTGAGAGTATTTCAGCTAAGGCAACTCCGGCGGTTCAAGGTGAATTCTTAACTTTCGCAGATTCCTTTTATGATAAGGACTTAGTAATATTTTATGGCCGGCTCCCGTCCTGGAATGAGATTCAGGACTTATTGCAGTATCCCACTCCCTCTCAGAGTTTGTAAAATAAACGCGTTTTCCTACTCCTTTTAACTTAACATATTTCTCAGATCATAGTTTCATGCATGCTTGTAACACTTGGTTTTTATTCCAAGAACGGGTAAGGTGGCCAAGACATCAGATATTCGGCACCGCCTTGAACAGTACAAGCTACTCAAAGCTTCCGCCAAACCGAAGCTGTCAACTAGCCATCCCGGAGATGTGGTTGGCTATCGCCCTCTTCTCAGAGTTATTAAAGAAGATATGCAAAGGAGGAAGAGGGGCTGATCTTTGTTTGAACCTTCGCCTGGCCCTCAGCCTATAGTCCAGCCTATTCATGATATTACCGAGGAAGATACTGAGTTTATGCCTTCCCCGCATCCGTCCGAAAATCCAACCGTCACCGCGATAGACCACCCTGGTTTGGTTCGCAACCCATTTGTCGGCCACCCGGATCTGGACCCGAGTTTTCAGGACATTTCTTTTGACGAGGCCACAGGTGAGCATCTTCTTCCCCGCAATCCCATGGTACGGGTGCTTGATGAGGCTAAGTCCTTAGACCTCGATTTGCTTACTACTCGGATTATGACCATGGGGGATGAGGCCAAGGCAAACATCGATCGGGTGGCTGAAGAGACCAAGAGGCTAATGGAGCATCACGCTCGACTGGCCAAGGCTGGAGAGGAAATCGAAAGTGCTAACATTCGGTTGCGGCTAAAGGTTTCTGATCATGCCAAACAGCTTGCCGATCAAGCTATCCAGATATCCCAGCATGAGGCGGCCTCCAGACGACTGAAGAAAACCATGGAAGAGGCTAGCAAGGCTGAGTTGCGAAAAATGGAGGCTGTTTGCAAAGAACGAATTGACATGGCCATAGCAACGGTGGATGAGGTTCGGAGAGCGGATCTTGAGCAGGAAGAGGAGTTATCTGGGAGGCTTGAAGCCGTAGAGCTTGCTCAGGCCAAGCTGAAGGAGGAGATGGAAGTGATGCACAAATCCCTTCAGGCTGACTGCTCGAGATACCGATTGGAGAGAGATGCTGCCGTCGCACGGCTGTCGGCTTTTGAGGCCCGGATGAAAGAATTTGAGGAGAATGAGGGGATGATGGATGAGATGCCTCAGGACATGTATTTCCGAACTTGGAGGCAGGGAAACCTGTCCTGGATGGACGACTATCCCCGGGTCATGGCTAGAATATATCTTCGGGCTTTGGAGGAGGCTAAGGCCGATGCGGATAAGGAAGATGGGTGCGGCTTTCAGGATGGATGTGGTTACGGCCCAATTCACCAAGGAAGAGAAGGTGGCGGTTAAGGAGGGCATGCGGCTGCTTGCTACGGATGAGGTAGGCATGCAGCTAGACGATGATGATCAGGGAGCAGGTGCTGGTAAGTCTTCCATCTCAATAGTTTCTTAACTTGACTGCGTATAATTTATCTGATGTATTCTTTTCCCGAATCGGACAGGTGGGACCCCTGTCCAGCATGCTGGGAGTTCTGATCCTGCGGTCAAGTAGATCCCGGAGGGCGAGCAGGATAGAGGCGGAACCCTGCTGCAGCTGATTATTTTTTGGCCTTCTTGGCATTCCTGTATATACTAGTTCCAAAACATTAATGTACTTTTGGGTTGTAATTATATCATTCGTATGAACAGCTTTATTTTTTGACATGTAATCTCATAACACAGACTGATTCTGCTATATTTGAATGCTTTTGTTACTTTGATGTGTTGCATAATAAATATAGCTGTGCATATGCTAGTGATTTAATAGTGTTTAACGTTAAGTTCTTGCTTAAACAATAACTTATGTTAGGTAACGTTAGTGTGATGTGCGCATAATTTATAGTTACGTATTTATATACAAAAGAAGAAAGTACCGCCCTTCAAGTTTTAGCTGTATATGGTAGCTTTGAATGTCTTGTGTAGCTGAGGATGGAATGCAGCTGAGTGTCATGTCATCTAGTTGTGAGTTCCTATTTCCATCGGCGGGCATCTCCTATTCTGTGTCCTGTACTTTAGGGATCGTTATAGAGGATAGGAGGAAAGTTTTTATAAATAAAATGGAAATATAAGAAATAGTAAAACTTCCAATCACAGAAGGCTGTCGATATGCTTAAGTTCGTGGCAAATGGGTTTTGTAGTCACTTTCTCTAGCCGTGGGTCTTGGAGACATTTGTCACCCATCTTACGCCTCCGCGGGGAGTTTATCTTTTTTACCTCAGCCGCACTTAAGTCATATCGGAGCCGAGATCGTGCACAGTAACTACCCGAGCCATTATGGCCCGTAATCGTAGGTATTATTCGATTTACTGTGGTTGGCTAGCGTGGGTGCCGATCGTCAACCGTGAACTAGCCCTGCCTGGCCACACCTTATGTTGGGGCTTAAAGTAGGTTCAACTACCGGCGAGCCAAACGCCGTAATGAGCTGCCATCGGATATAGTCGGCCTTCTTAATGGCTTATAATCGGCTCACTACAGTTGGCTTTTAGGGCAGTCGCGAGCAATGAGTTAACCCGCAGCAGATGGATGCCGGAGCAAAAGTGTCTCATTGGCGAGTGCATAGATTCGTATAGTACCTGTTAGGTCTTGTCCAGGTGAAGCCGCGCTATGATGCGTCTTGAATGGAAATGCAGGATTTTGTTCAACAGAAAGGGATAAAACTCAACAAGTAGCCAAGACATAAAGGAACAAGTTAACATGAGACAAGATTTTTAAAGTGGTTCGGCACGAAAATGCCTTCTTCCACTGATTCTCTTTGTTAATTCACTTCATATGGGCAGTACAAGTTAAGAAAAGTATCAACGAAGGTGTTGGATGTTCCATGCCCTCTGGAACACCTCTCCGTCCACTGTTGACAAAATATAAGCTCCGTTGTGGAGATCTTTATGAATTACATAGGGTCCCTCCCAGACTGGATCTAGTGCCCCGGGGTGCGGGAAGATCCGTTTGAGGACAAGATCTCCTTCTTGTAAGCTGCGGTGTTTGACTTTGGAGTTGTATTGAGCTGCTACTTTTTGCTTGTAAGCTCCTGCTTTGAGTTCTGTATCCTTTCTTCTCTCCTCAATTAGATCCAAAGACATGTGGAGGAGTTCTTCGTTCTCTTCTAGGTTGTAGTGGATCCTACGGTGGGAAGGCACTACAGTTTCAACTGGGAGCATGGCCTCCGATCCGTATGCCAAAGAGAAAGGAGTATGCCCTGTTGATGTTCTGTAAGATGTGCGGTAGGCCCAAAGTGCCGTAGGAAGTTCTTCCACCCAAGCGCCTTTTGACTTTTCAAGTTTCTTCTTGATTAGGGTTTTGAGGATTTTGTTGACAGCTTCGACTTGTCCGTTTTCCTGGGGGTAAGCCACAGATGAGAAGCTTTTGTGAATTCCGTGCTCTTGGCACCAGTCGGTGAATTCCTCGCTGTCAAACTGAAGTCCATTGTCAGATATGATTTTGAGTGGAACCCCGTACTTGCATAAAACATTTTTGATCAAGAAGTTAATAACTTTTGCCGAAGATATTTTATTTAGAGGCTCTGCTTCCACCCATTTGGTGAAATAGTCAACTGCCACTATGTCATATTTGGCTCTGCCTCGGCCCATTGGAAGTTCGCCAATCAAGTCAATTCCCCATATTGCAAAGGGCCAAGGGCTGGTCATTTGAGTAATCTCATTTATGGGCAGTCGAGGAATCTTAGCAAATTTCTGACATCTGTTGCATTTTTTGACGAAGTACAAGGCGTCTTTGTTTAAAGTGGGCCAGTAATACCCGTATCGGAGTGTTTTCTTGGCTAGAGTCTGCCCTCCGGTGTGATCTCCGCAACTTCCTTGATGGATGTTGGACAAGACTTCCCTGGCTTCCCTTCCAGCGATACACCTTAATAAGGGATTAGAGAAGCTGCGCCAATAGAGGATGCCTTCTTGTAGTGTGTAGCGGGAAGCTTTCCTTAATATTTTCTTAGCTTCGTTACGCTCGTCGGGCAGTGTGCCATCTTGTAAATATTTTCGGATAGGAGTCGTCCAAGTTTCCTCTTCGATTGCAGCTATCATACTCATTGTCTCGTAACTCAGGGCTAGTTGTTGTGAGATGGTTATTGTTCGGGAAGCGGTGCCGTCCTTCATGCTAGCTTGCTTTGCCACTTCGTCGGCCTCCTGATTCTTCTCTCGAGGAATGTGTTTGATTAAATAGTGATCCAACTGATTGAGCAGCAGCTTGGTCTTCTTTAGATATGCTGTGAGTCGATCTCCTCGAGTTTGGAATTCTCCCAGTATTTGATTTACAATAAGTTGAGAATCACTATGGAGACATAAAGAACCGAGTCCAATCTCCAGGGCAAGTTCTAATCCGGCTATCACTGCTTCGTATTCTGCATCATTGTTGGTGGCAGCGAACTCCAACCTTAGGGCGTAGTGCAGCTTCCTTCCCCTGGGGGTGATTATCACAACACCTACCCCCGAGCCTTGTTCATTTGATGCTCCATCAACGAAGAGATTCCACTTGATATTTTCTGCTACTTCAGATTGCTCCTTACCTTCGTTAGTAGTGAATTCGGCAATGAAATCAGCTATGGCTTGTCCCTTGATAGCGGTGCGAGGATGGTAGGTAATATAATATTGACTCAGTTCAATGCACCACTTAAGTAGTCGCCCAGAAGTGTCGGGGCGATGGAGTACCTGCCTTAGTAGTTGATCGGTTAAAACTCTGATGGAATGAGACTGGAAATAGTGTCGCAGTTTCCGTGACGTGATTAGTAAATAGTATGCTAGCTTTTCAAGCTTAGGGTATCTGGCTTCTGCCCCTGTAAATCTCTTGCTTACAAAGTATACGGGCCGCTGCGCGCTGTTGTCTTCTCTCACCAAAGCGGCGCTTAAAGCATGGGACGATACAGCAAGGTATAGGTATAGTTCCTCGCCTTCATTTGGAGTTGAGAGCACTGGTGGTCTCTGGAGGTGTTCGATTAAGTTAAGGAAGGCTGTCGAGCATTCGTCAGTCCATTTGAACTTTCCTTTGTCTTTCTTTAGAGCTTCGAAGAAAGGGATGCACTTGTCGGTTGCTTTAGAGATGAACCTGCTTAGGGCGGCCACTTTCCCATTTAGGCTTTGCATCTCTCTTCAAGTGGATGGTATCTTGATATCTTGCAAAGCCCGAACTTGTTCGGGGTTTGCTTCAATCCTCCTGGCATGGACAATGAATCCCAAGAACTTTCCCGACGATACTCCGAAGGAGCACTTTAGAGGGTTCAGTCTTCATTCCATATTGGCGAAGTACTTGAAACATCTCGTCCATGTGGTTTATATGATCGTTGGCTTTCCTCGATTTTACTAGCATGTCATCCACATAAACTTCCATAGTTCATCCTATTAGTTCCACAAACATCTTGTTGACGAGGCGCTGAGAAGTAGCTCCGGCGTTTTTAAGTCCAATAGGCATTACTCTGTAGCAGTACAATCCCCGGTCAGTGATGAAACTAGTGTGGTCTTGATCGGGGGCGTGCATAGGGATCTGGTTATATCCTGAGTATGCGTCCATAAAGGATAAGAGTTCGTGTCCGGCTGTGCTGTCCACGAGCTAATCGATTCGGGGGAGTGGGAAGCAGTCCTTCGGACAAGCGTCATTTAAGTTAGATAAGTCGATGCATGTTCGCCACTTCCCATTAGCCTTCTTTACCAGCACCGGGTTGGCGATCCATTCTGGGTAGATGGCTTCTCGTATGAAGTTATTGGCCAGTAGGTTTTTTACTTCTTCCTCTAGGGCTGCTGACCGTTCTGCCCCCATGCTTCTCTTTTTCTGCTTTACTGGTACCTTAGTGGGATCGATGTTCAGAATGTGGCATGCTACGTCTGGGGAGATTCCTGTCATGTCAGCGTGCGTCCATGCAAATACATCCACGTTGTGGCGAAGAAAATCAATAAATTGATCCTTTAATTCTTCTTTTAATTGAGATCCGATTTTCAATAGTCTACTTGAGTCATATTTGTCTGCAGCTACGAATTCCATAGCCTCTGCAGGCTCGGCGGTGGCCTCCTCCTCTTTGTCCTTGGGGTCTAATTCATTGAAAGGGTCACTGGTATATCGAAGAGGAGGGGATTTCTTTAGTTGCTATGCTTCCAAGCTTTTTATGCAGAGAGTAGTCTCTGCATTTTTCCCTTTATCTTTTCTGCGGTTATTGTGAATTTAGTTACATAGCAATCTCGAGCAGCGTCTTGATCTCCCTCTACTTCTCCTACTCCGTTATCTGTTGGGAATTTCATTTTCAGGCACCATGGGGCTAGGACAATTTGGAAGTCAGACAAGGCTGGTCTTCCCAAAAAGGCATTGTAGGCCGAGTGGCTTTCTATTAGAATGAATGTTTGTTTTCGCACAATGGAGCGGGGGATGACTTCCTATCTCGACAAAGAGGTCCAGTTGCCCGAGGGGCATCTTCGCATCTCCAGTAAAACCATGTAGTGGTTTGTTGGAGGGAGACACATCCTTCATTGACAGCTTTATTTTGTCGAAAGCATGCTTGAATAGGATATTTACTGAGCTTCCAATGTCTACTAAAATCCGAAAAACTTTGGCTGGACCGAACCACGCAGAGATGACCATAGGATCCATGTGTGGGTACTGCCTTCCCTCTAGATCACGCCTACTGAATGCGATGTCGTCATTCTCTTTCCGTTTCGGGTGGCGTTCTTCCATAACAGAATTAGCGTAGCCTTCATTGTTTCTAAGTGACTTACCGTATCTTTCCATCTCTGCCCAGCTTCTGTCGGCGATGTGTGGTCCTCCTGATACGGTATGGACCACTATCTTCTCTTGACTAGAGCCGCTGGTGTTGCGATTTCCTCCACCTACCTCCGGGAGGGGCAGCCCCGGGTTCTCATTAACAGGAGTTGAAGTCCTGTTCTGACCTTTCACATAGCGTTCTAGTCTTTTCCTTCTGATGTGTTCTTCAATCAAGTCCCGGAGATGATGGCATTCATTGGTGTCATGCCCGTGAGATTCGTGGAATCGGCAGAACTTTCCAGACTTAATTGCATTATCTGATTCCTTCTTGTGCGGGGGGCGCTTGTATCTAACTTCATCCTGAGTGGCCAAGAAGATGTTTTAGATTGTTTCATTCAAAGGGGTGTAAGAGTCAAATCACGATCCTGGATGATATAAATGCTTTTCTCCCTTCTTGTCCCCAGCATTGTCTCTAGAGTCACTTCTCCGAACATCCTTTGCTGTAGCGGGAACCCTGTCTGGAGCTGTCTTAGCTTGTTGCCCTGACTGCCTTTCAGTGGCACCGTCTTCAAGTCTCATATACTTTCCAGCTTCATGGAAGAAATCAGGTAAAGTAGCTGGTTTTTCCTTGGTTAGTCTTCTAGCAAATTTAGTATCCGGATGTACATCGCCGCAAAGGGCCATTAGGATAAGTTTCTCGTCGGCATCTTGGACTGCGGCCGCCGCGGCGTTGAATCGGGTTAGATATTGCTGCACTGTTTCTCCAGGCTTTTGTTTGATATTAGATAAGGAATAAGCGTCCTTGGGTTGTTCCACATGAATGCGAAACTGGCTGATGAACTTTTCTTTCAACATTTCCCACGAGCTGATGGACCGTTGGGGTAGGTGGCAGAACCAGGAGGTAGCTAGATCTGCCAAGAATAGTGGGAAGCATTTACACAATGCTCCCTCTGTTGCTCCGCTCATGAGCATATGCTGTGTGTATCTTTGTAGGTGTACGACGGGGTCAGAGATTCCCTTGTAAGGCTCCATTGTTGGCATTTTCCACTCTCGGGGAGTGATGGCAATTTCGATATTACGGGTGAAGGGGCTGGTTACCCTAGTGCATATCCCTCTATCTCTTTGGTCCCATTGGACGCACTCTCTGAACAATCGTGCCAACCTTTCATCAGAACTTGGAGCGGATAGAAATGAGTTTGGTTTTTCCCGACGGGATTGATTCCGTCCATATGACCTGTAGGGATGGTATCGTCTATCACTCCTAACATTCTCTAATGGCTGCCTCTGATCTTCCGGGGGCATGCTGGGGTCAGCCACAGTTGGCCCTTGCCTTGGTCTTCCCCTGTTGGGTTCTGTTCTCAGCACCTCTTCGGTCCAACTTCAGACTGGACTCTAGCTCGGCCCCGTCTATTGGTGTTTCCACGGTTAGGTAGCATGACAAGCTTAGCCATATCCGACCCCTGCCTGGTACCTCCCCTGTTGGGTTCGGTTCCAAATGTTTCCTCGGGTCGGAATTCGGGCTGAGTCGGGGCTCGGCTCCTACCATGGCTGTTTCTGTTGTTAGCCTCTTCGAAGAAGAAAGACCCTTGTCGTCTCCTAGATCCTCCAGACTGAGACTCACCCCATGATTCAGTGTTACGGTTGGATTCTTCAGCATCCCTTAAGCGTGACATGAGTTGGTCCACCAAGGCTTCTTGTTGAAATGCGAAGCGGTTAGTTACTTCAGCCACAATTCTGTCCAGATCTGCCCTTGTAATTGGTTGTTCCGTAGCGGGGGCTGTCGGATTTGCCTGATTTAAATTTGCTGTTGGAACCGGACGATTGTCTTGGTCCCTGATTACTGGATCTGGGATACTTCCAGTTGCAATGTTCTTTCCTTTGTTAGTGTCTTTCTTCCGTCCGGGAGGCATGTTTTTCAAATGAACGATGCTGATAGGAAAAGGATTAAGTGGGAGAAGCTGAAGCTTCGAGCTCCTGTTCTCAGTGAAAGCACCAAAAATGTTTGCACAAAAAATGGGCAAACACCTCCAAGTCATATGAATTAGTTGATTTTATGTTGTTTCTGGTGATTTGGGTGATTTACGCAAATATATAAAAAGCAGGGACTAAACTGTAAAGGACACACAGATTTATAATGGTTCGGCCAGAACGTGCCTACGTCCACTTTATGTGTTATTCTCCTTTTCTATTCAGATTACAAGTACAAAGCTTTGATTACAAGTAACTGAAAGTTGTTTGAAAGTTCTCTCCATGCTTGAGCTCTCAAACTTGTCTGCCATTGTTGTACCCCTGCCCCTCTATTTATAAACTGAGGCTGAGGGCAGGGGTCTTGGATGTATATAGCTGCTGGTGGGCCTGGGACGATGCAATCTGGCCTGGTAGTGGTGGTTCGGTACGCCTTGGTCCGGTAGTTGAGGGTTGGAATATGCTCTGGTTCGGTTGCACTCTGGTTCGGTAGTATATGGAAGTGGAGTTGGTTCGGTGGCACTCCGGTCCGGTTATGCTTGGTTCGGCAGGAGGATGGAAGTTGAGATGGTTCGGTCGTAGGAGGGAAGTTGGTTGGATCGGCTAGGAAGTGGGGTGGCTCGGTGGTAGGGATGGAACCGGTCCGGTGAGATGTTGGACCGGTGGGACTTGATGGAGAAGTGGTCCGGTAGAAGCTAGGGAGTGGTTGGTTCGGTATGAGCTCGGAGGTGGGATTGGACCGGCAGGCATTGGAGAAACGTTGGTTCGGTGGTGTCGCCTTGCTCGTTGGTTCGGTGGTGGAAATGCACACAACATTCGGAAATCAAGAAATGTAGTGACCATTATAGCATCATGTTAAAATTAAATATTGTGATTGGATGAATCAATTATATAAACTGGATTGTCAATGGAAGATATGAATTTTAAAAAGAAAATCAGAATTTTTAATAATGCATTGAGTATGCATTTTGGTGGTGACTGGAAATTGGGTTTGGGCCAATTTCTAGCGATCTTTGGGTGAAGAGGCCTCGGGGTTTTGTCTGAAGCAAGGTTGGTGATCGTGGTGTTGGGCAAAAATGGAAGGAAGGGTTTTTGGTGATCGTGGCGATGGCGGCAAGATGATTTAGGTCCTAAACCTATTTTCGGGTCAAGCTGGGTAATTAAATCACTTCTTTACCTCTAGTGATTCGAGTTGCATAAGACTCTGGGAAGTGGAGGCGTGGTACGTCGGCAAGCCATAGCCGGAGTTGTAGCAGTATTCGTGATCAGAATCAAGGGTTCAGAGGGTTTCCTGATGATGGTTTTGGGTCTTAGTTCATTCTGGCTTGAGAATCAAGGGATCAGAATCAAGGCTTGAGGTGATGTTTTGTTGATCGAAGGTTCTCGTAGGGATGTTCGGTGACTTGGCAATGGTGTCGTCGATGGTCCGAAGAGGCTCCGGCGTTGGTGCTTGTGCACGGCGATGATTCTCGTGTCTGGAAAGATGGTTTGTGGGAAACTTGAAGGAAGCACTATGCTTTTGGGTCGACGTCTTGAGTGTAAACTCGAGTAGTCTGGATTGTTTTAACCTGTTAACAGTTTTTAAATGTTATAGGGTTTTTTAAATTTAAATTTAAATTAAAATTAAACTTTTGAATTTAAAGAAAAGAGATGAAACTTGGAATGGCTTGAGTGATTCTCAGGTTTAAACTGAAGCAACATTATTTAGAAGAAATTTTCAAAAGGTTTTTAAAAAGTTTTTATAAAACAAGTTTTAAATTTAAATAAAGAAAGTTTTAAACTTTGAAATGAATCTTGTTTTTGATTTCTATTCTTTCTAAAAATAAATGTTTTCTTTAACATATTATCAAGAAGTTTGAAAGTTGTTTAGTTTAAAATTTTGTTAAATAAAGTTAAGTTATTTTTAAACTTAAGTATAAATGGAATTTTAAAGTCAAGTTTTAAGTTCTAAATTAAATTTAGTTTAAACCATCTTTTCATAAAATATTTAAAATTATGTATAGGAAGTTATGTTTGTTTAACTATAAATTTATCAAGTAAATGTTTATTTTATTTTAAATCTTAATTATTGGTTTATTTAAGTAAAGTTATTTATAAAGATAAAATGGTTTAAAAATGTTTTAATGATAATTAAGGCATTTATAAGATGTTTTATTTTAAGATAATTAAAGTTTTATTATCTTGAAATTAATTAAGTTAATTGAGGAAATTAAGTAATATCAAGTAATTAATTTAATTAATAATGATTAAGAATTAATTAAGGGTAATTAATTAATTTAATTAATTTATTTAAAATTAATAATTAAGGGTTATGACTTAATTAATTTGAGGTTAATTAATTTATAATTTAGAAATATTAATTAGATAATTAGAGATTATTAATTAATGATTAAAGATTAATTAATTAAGTAATTAAGGTTAATTAATTGGTAATTAAAAAGGTACTTAATTTGTAATTAAGTTTTATTAATTAATAACTAGGCTTTATTAATTAATAATTAAGAAATTATTAATCTATACATAAAGTTAATTAAGGATTAATTAAATAATATTTAGGGTTCATTAATTGTAATTAAGTATTGGTTAATTAATTAATTAAAGATTGATTAATTAATTAATTAAGAATTAATAAATTGGTTATTAAGTTTTATTAATTGATAATTAGGTTTATTAATTAATAATTAAGAATAATTAATCTATAATTAAAGATTAATTAATTTATTTAAAGGGGTAATTAAGGGATGAATTACCCAATTGTAATTAATCAAAATGAATGTGATTAATTAGTTGGTTGATTAATTATAGATGATTGATTAAGTATGAATACTTAATGAGATTAAATTGTGTAATTACTTAGGATAAGTAGTTAATGTATAATTACTGGGATGTAATTAATTAAAGGATAATTACTTGGTAGAAGTAATTAAAGGTTAATTACTTGGTGTAATTAATTAAAGGATTAAATGATTAATTAAGAAGTTAATTAATTAAGGTAAGTAATTTTAGGATGATAATTACTGTTTATAATTAACTAAAGTTGATTAATGAAAGTAATTAATTATGGATCATTAATTAATGTAATGAATGAAAGTAATTAAGGATTGATTAACTCAGATTAATTAATCAATAATAAGTGATTATATGGTAATGAATTAATTGTAATTAATTAAGTATTAATGTAATTAATTATAATTAATAAAATAATTAAGTTTAGTTACTTTAATGGTTTGTAGATAATTAATTTGAGTAATTAATTAAGGATTAATTACTTAATGTAATTAAGGGATAATTAATCAAGGGTGATTAATTAAGATGATGATTAATTAATTGGTTTAATTAATGATTAAGTAAGCAAGATTTATTGTAATGAAAGTAACTAATTTAATTTATTTTAAATTAATTAGAGATGACGTAATTAATTTAATTCATTTTAAATTAATTATAGATGTTGTGATTAATATGTCATTGCTTATGTATGGCTGATTGATATTAAATGCCTTGATTGTTTGATATCTCTGGCGAGATATGTGTGGTATGTGATGTGAGATGATTTTGATTGGATTGTGATAATATGAATTATCTATCTGTGCATATGAGAATTATCTATCTGTGTGAATATAGATAATGATTTGAAATGAACTGTTTTAACTTTAAAACAAATTGGACCTAAAAGATGACGTTTTGGATTTCGATGAGACCGGCATCGGGTTTCTAGATTTGGATATCCAAAAACCACACGATCCAAATTAACGACAGGTCGCGAATCTCAAGTGAAGATGAAGATTCAGAGTGCAAGGGTTATTGTCGTTAACTCTGAGGGTGATTCCAAAATGAGTGTAACGAGATAATGACTTCGGTTTCGTTCGAACCCGAAACGAACTTGTATGGATTGAATGCTTTCAGAACATCGTCAAGTGGACGATGAGCATTCTAAGATAGATGTGTTCTATGAAGGTAATCGTAGCCTCAAGCCTCATCAACCGGGAATGGCTAAAACATGGGAGGTGCAGCAAGGCTAAGTGGGTCATGACCAAGTTGAACGAGATGAACCCATGTCTAGATGTCCCTTCTTATTCGGCAGTGTGGGCGGTTGCTAGCTACAACCGTGGGGTTGTCTTGTTCGGAACTATTCAGTAAGGAATGGTTCCGAATTTGTGTTGCAGGGGATTTAGGATGGATTCTCGATACGATGATCTAGGCCCCATACTGTGACGGGCGGTACCCCAGTAGCCCTGTCATTATGCGGAATCCAATCTCCAATAAATGTCATACGTATTGATTGTGCCCAACTATGTTGGAACGTGAGATGTAAGCATTCCAGCTATTTCTGTATTTTACTTGAAAACCCTAGACCCTATTATAATATCACTGGATTTCCTATTAAATGCTTTGGTTAGCGTAAGGTAAAAACTTACCCATGTTTATGTGTGGGAAGTCTTACGTGATACCTTTTGTTTTCAAAAGGTTTTTCAAAGTTAAGCAACTTTAACCCGTTTACTCACACCAGACCCATGCCTGACCCGGAGTTTATTCTGTTTTCTTAAACTCTTGGGTACTCAAATTTTTACGAGTAGCCAAGGGATTCAGGTTAGGATTGACGAATTATAGAGGAGATATGGAGCAAGAGGCTTCAGCGTTTGTAGATATATATATAGATGGTTCCGCTGTGTTGGTCTCTGAGTCATTAGTCTGAATTATAATCTGTATTGTATATTGAGTTGTATAACTAGACAGGTGTTTATAACTATCTAGTATGTGATGTATAAGCTGTGTAACTCTGATGTATATGATACTATGTAATATTTATGTGATTAATATAATTTATTCCTTCCGCTGTTGAGATTCTGATGTTGTTTCTTTCTTCCTTCTCTATCTTTTCTCTTCTCTATCCCTTTCTTAAAAATGATGCATCTTTCTTGAGAGAGAAAGGCGGGTTGTCACACTTGGTATCAGAGCATATGTTGAGCGAATACCTAGGCTCTGGAGTGGTGTCTTTCTTGAGAGAGCATGCTTGTAATTTTTATATATAATTATATATACATATATATATATATATTCTACCTATTTGTTGGATTACCTGTTTAGGTTTTCCAACATAAGTTATAAAGGTAGATAGGGTAGTGGTGTGTGTAACACGACTACCAATGGTTGGAGTTTGAATGTTTGAGGTTGAAAGTATATCTGTTGAGACTGTAGACCTAATACCGTCTCGAGTGAGCTTTGCTATGGTGTAAGGATTTCATTGATCTCTGAAGGAAGCCTATTAAGGTTCGAAGTCCATCTTTGAAGTTGATTGAGTAGAATTTGGATCTGTCGGTTAGGCAGAAGCGAGTGATGGTATCTTGGGAACCTCAGGATGAAATAGTAGCTACGAGATGAGACGTAGTGACTATGGATGACTCCGAAGATGTTTCTTTTGGTGCATGTATAAGGAAGTGTGTCTGCATCAGTGATGAGATTGAGTTTGTGTTTGGTTTAGGGCCGAGTTGCTTGAGGAGAAGTTTGTCCATCTCAAGGTTCTGTGTGGGTTTGGTTGATCTGATTTTGAGGATCAAGGAGCTTTGGATAGGAGTCTTTGGCATCTGTGGCAGTGATGCAGCTGGGTAGTGTTTTGTGTTCCAGCAGGAATCTTTTGCATAGCAGTTTCCTAGAGGTGGAATTCAGAAGCAGCAAAGTGGACCCGTTTCTTCAATGGATTGGTTGAGGATAAGCTGTTCTGATTTATAGAAAGAGAGATCAATATCTATGGATATCTGATTTGGATAGGATCGCAAAAGTGACTTGCGATAGTTTGAGTGCTCTCTTGAGTTATGGAAGTTGTCAAAGATTTTCCGAATGTTTTCAGGGAAGTCAGAAGTTTGTCTGCATTAGAGATGGAGCTCCGTATCGATTTGGTTCATGGGCTACCGGTGATTCAGCTGGGTAGAAGGATTTGGTGAAGCAGCTCAGTATTTCTTGGAACTTCTGAGTTTTTCTCTTTATGGACTTGTTGAACCTTATTTCTGGGATGTGTTATCTAGTATGTGCTCGTGATCATTGATAGCATTCTCATCTGCTCCAGATCAAAGTTGTGCAGCGGAAGTAAGGTGGCAGCTATTCTAGAATGGAAGCTACCGGAAGTTGTAGTGTTTTGGATTAGAAAGTTTCTACAGGAAATTTTTCAGGATCTGAAGGCCAGATTGGCAAGTGCTTCTGTTTTATCTTTTCCATATAAGAGAAGTAAGTTGAAGTCTTCTGATGATTATGGAATAGAGTTTGTGTTTTTGATTTGGGTAGATCTTGAGAGGATCATTTTGTTGAGATATTTTTGATCCAGTTTGTTTCTAGAAGCATCCGTGAAGGTTGATCTGATCAGGAAGGATGTAGGTAACCCAGGATCGTTAGAAGAGCTTTGTGGCTAAGAGACGGAGGAATTTGGAATTCGAAGTTGGAGACTTCGTTGTTGTTAAGGTTTTCTCCAGCCAAAGGGAGAAAATAAGATTTGGTAAGACCGGAAAGTTAGCTCCGAGGTATTGGATTCTTTTGCGTTTTTGAATGGAATAAGTGTTTGGCTTATAAGGGTTGAATTGCCAGTTTGGAAGACTGGGATTCAATGTATTTCACGTATCTCTGAGGGAGTACGTGTATGATCCATCTCTGGTTATGGAACCAGTAGTTCAGGAGGATTTGGTAGTTGAATTAGTCTTGTTTGTGGTCAGACATCTTGTGTAGATTGTAGATCTAAATGAGTAGGAGCTCAGTAGCTTAATAGTATAGCTAGTTTGGATTCAATAGAGCGAGTATTGCAGTGACTGTACCTGGGAAACTTGGGATTTTAGGAAGCTTATCCGGATCTATGTCTGAATAGCTAATGTTGTTTGTTTGTTTGGACGAAATTGGTTGTTTGTTTGATTGTGTATGGCATATATGTATGCCTAAATTGGTTGAAATAAAAAAAATTGGATTATCTTTTGTTTTCAATTTCGGGGACGAAATTCTTTTAAGGGGAGAGGAATGTGATGTCCCGGAATTTCAAGGAATTTAAAATGTGATAATCTCTTAATTAAATTATTTAAAATTGATAAAATTGTTATTTTCAAATAAAAATAACCAATTAATTAATAAAGTAATTTTGTAAATCATGATTATAGATTGATTTTAAGTAAGAATAATTATTTAGTTGTGTTATTATATTAATAAATTTTAAATATAGATTTAAATAGATTTAAATAGACTTACTATTTTCTAATTTAAAAAGTGTTGTTTAAAATATGTATATATGTGAGTGTATTTAAAATTGATTTTAAACAGAATAATTATTTACAAAATTAATAATGTGTTTGTTTAAATTTGATATTTATATTCATTTGAATTGATTTTAAATTGAATTTTAAATTGAATTTGAATTTGAATTTAAAATTTAAATTTAAACGAATATATATATTTTAAAATAAAATAATAATATATTTGGATTTAAAATATATGGATAAGATATTTATTTAAAATAAGATTTGTCTTATATTATTTTCTTTAAAGGAAATTTATTTATAGAAATTTGGAAAAGTATTTATTTAATAGGAATAAATACAAAAGCTTTTGAATTAGCATTTAAAAATGGATTAAATAATTTATATGATTTTATTTAGAATCTACTTGGTTTTATTTTATTTTATTTTATTTAAAAGTTTTATTTATTTAAAATTAGAAAAGCATTTCTAAATTAAGAAGTATACTTATTAATTAAGAGATTATTATAAAAAGCTTTTAAAATACTTTTAAAGATAAATATATATAATAATGACAAGTGTTAAAATTATAAACCTCTTAAGTAACATGTGTTGGCATATCAGTTAAAGTTAGAGACAAGTGTCACACATTTTATTTTCATTTTTCTTTGATTTTAAATAACCATAAACTAGTTTATATAAACATACCTCTTCAGTTCCTATTTCTTTTCCAATCTTCTTTTCAAAAGCATGAAACCATTTTTTTTCAAAACCAGAAAATCCTTAAACCAAAACCCTGTAAAAACTTTCTCAAACAAGAAAATCAAAACAATACTCAGTTCAAAATCAAAAACCTGAATTCATTCCTCAAAGCAAATCATTAAACCTAGCAAGCATTTTTCAAATCAGAGAAATCAAAATACTCAAGCCTGTAGCTTTCTAAATATCAGTTTGCAATCATCTCAAGCCAAAAATCTATAGTCTCCTCAAAGACAATGCAAACAAGAGAAGAATCAAATCTGAAAGTTTCTCAAACTAAAAATCAAAACTCCCCTAAACTACTTTGTCTTCAACCTGTAATGATTTATCTTCAACCTGGAAAGCATTTTCAAGCAAATCAGCAACATTAAGTTTTCCAGTATGTTAATCAAAGAAGAAATGCAAATTTCAAGTGTTCAAAGCTTTCTAGTCTTAAAATTTCAAGCAAGACAAAGTTTTTCAAAAACTCAAAACTATTACAAAGCCTCTCAGTTCTTTCCAAAGCCTCTGCTATTCAAAAGGTGATTAAACCTTTAAATTAAAAAGTTTAAGTAGAAAAAATGGTTGCTTGTGAAATTCTGTGATGATGCTCTGCATGTATATGTTTATATAAGTAGTGCCTCTAATATATAGATGATTGTATTCATGTGTGCATGTCTGGTTGCATTCATCTTCTCTGTTTCCTTACTGCAGAATTTGAGTTACAATCAAAACTTCAAGTTTTTTTATTAAATAACTGTTAGGACTTGGATTCAAACAAAATAGATTAGTTTAATTATAATCTAAGTACTAAAAATAGATTCAAGTATCTTATGCTTGAAAATCATCTAGAAATCAAGAAATGCAGTGATCGTCATAGCACCATGTTAAAATTAAATATTGTAATTTGATGAATCAAATTGTATAAACTAGATTGTCATTGGAAGATATGAATTTTAAAAAGAAAATCAGAATTTTTAACAATGCGTTAAGTATGCATTTTGGTGGTGACTGGAAATTGGATTTGGGCTAATTTCTGGCGATCTTTGGGTGAAGAGGCCTCGGGATTTTGTCTGAAGCAAGGTTGGTGATCGTGGTGTTGGGAAAAAATGGCAGGAAGGGTTTCTGGTGGTCGTGGCGATGGAGGCAAGATGATTTAGGTCCTAAACCTAGTTTTGGGTCAAGCTGGGTAATTGAATCACTGCTTTACCTCTAGTGATTCGAGTTGCATAAGACTCTGGGAAGTGGAGGCGTGGTAGGTCGACAAGCCATAGCCGGAGTCGTAGCAGTATTCGTGATCAGAATCGAGGGTTCGGAGGGTTTCCTGATGATGGTTTTGGGTCTCAGTTCATTCTGGGATGCTCGATTTTGAATCGAGGCTTGAGATGATGTTTTGTTGATTGAAGGTTCTCCTAGGTATGTTCGGTGACCTGGGGATGGTGTCGTCGATGGTCGGAGGAGGCTCCGGCGATGGTGCATGTGCACGACGATGATTCCTGTGTCTGGGAAGATGGTTTGTGGGCAACTCGAAGGAAGCACTGTGCTTTTAGGTTGATGTCTCGAGTGTAAACTCGAATAGTCTGGAGTGTTTTAACCTGTTAAAAGTTTTTAATTGTTACAGGGTTTTTAAAATTTAAATATAAACTAAACTTTTGAATTTAAGAAAAAGAGATGAAACTTGGAATGGCTTGAGTGATTCTTAGGTTTAAACTGAAGCAATTTTATTTAGAAGAAATTTTCGAAAGTTTTTTTAAAAAAATTTATAAAACATGTTTTAAATTTAAATAAAGAAAGTTTTAAACTTTGAAATGAATGTTGTTTTTGATTTCTATTCTTTATTTTCTTTAACATTTTATCAAGAAGTTTGAAATTTGTTTAATTTAAAATTTTGTTAAATAAAGTTAAGTTATTTTTAAACTTAGGTATAAATGGAATTTTAAAGTCAAGTTTTAAGTTCTAAATTAAATTTAGTTTAAACCATCTTTTCATAAAATATTTAAGATTATGTATAGGAAGTTATGTTTGGTTAACTTTAAATTTATCAAGTAAATGTTTATTTTATTTTAAATATTAATTATTATTTATTTAAGTAAAGTTATTTATAAAGATAAAATGGTTGAAAAACATTTTAAAGATAATTAAGGCATTTATAAGATAATGTTTTATCTTAAGATAATTAAAGTTTATTATCTTGAAATTAATTAAGTTAATTGATATCAAGTAATTAATTTAATTAATAATGATTAAGAATCTAAGCATGAAGTCTTCAATGTCGTCCAGGCGATTTTCGTTTTCTATCCCTCTGTGATTCCCTTTCGCCTCGCCCTTTCTTTTCCGCGTTCTCCTCTTAATGTCCTCTTCTCCTCCATCGTTCCCTCTCTCTCCCTCCTCAACTCACTCTGGTCGTCTTTTCAAAAATATGTCTGCAGTTACCTCAGTTTCTAATCCAAATATGCTATCGATAGCTGATTTTCCGCCTCTTCTAGCAAGTAATCGATCCCCCAATGCACCTATTGCTCGTGCAGTTTCGACTGCCGTGGTTCATGCTGCAGATGCGTCCTGTCGCCCATCTAGATCTGATTTGCTATCGCCTTTGTCTGGGATGCATCGTCCTTCTCCTGAAGCGATGGTGAGTAAGCAGGTGAATAGTAATTGTGATATAGGGGTGAATGTATCGAATGCTGTGGTCAGTGTTGAGGGTATTCGTGGATTGTCAGGTGGATGTGTGGGATTGGTCCCGGCTATTGTTTCTGGACAATGCACTTCATCTGTTTGTTTATATGCTTCTGAGACCAATGGCCCTATAGATAGTGAAAAAAGTTTTGTTGCTTCTAAGTCTGATGCAAGTCTTGCTCTGCCCATTGCTAATGTTCAACCAGGTCCAACTGTTCCTTCCCCGTCTTGCCACAAACCATGGTCTTCTCTTTTCAATTCTCTGCCTCGTAATGCGGGTGATTACAAACCAATTGATTTTGAAATTGTCGAAGAGAATGGAGTGATGATCCCACCTCCTTCGGTTATGCAAGCCGGAATAGATTTCTGGTCTGATTATTTGGTTCGTTTCTTTCTTGAACCAAGTCACCGACTTCGTGATCCGACATCGTTTTTGCGTAAGTCTTGAAAGCTGCATGGTAATTTGCATGTTAAGCTGATTGAATCCTTATATTACCTCAAGTTTTCCTCTTCCGAGGAACGTGGGTTAGTTCTTGGTGCTGAACCTTCCTTCTTTGCTGGTAGACCATTTATTATTACTCCTTGGTCTCCCACTGTGGAAAGTGCTCACGAGCAGGTGCTTTCCATCCCCATTTGGGTGAACTTTTCGCGAATCCCCTCTGCGCTTCAGCCTTTGCTTGGGTTGAATTGGTTAGCATGCGACATTGGAAAATTGAAATGCTTTGACACTAACACGGTTGCCCGAGAAAAATTGATGTATGCTAAGGCTTTAATTGAGATTTCCCCCTTCAAGCCTCTTCCTGCTTCTATTCCTATTCAGCTTGCTGTTGGGCATGTGGCGGAGGTCCGAGTTCGCTATGGTTGGGTTCCAGATATATACTCCTCCTGTCACTCGTTTGGCCACCTTTCTATTGCCTGCCTGCACTCCAAATCCTCTACGGCTCCTCCGAAGATTCCTCTGCCTCTGTCTGATCTGGGTCCGCCTCCTTCTGATGTTAGACCTGCTTCACCTTCTATTGCTGTGGATCCTTGTGTTTCCCTTGCTATTCCTTTAGCTGTTCCAGGTTCTACCCGGTATCCTATTGATTGGGTTGAGTCTGAGGGGTGTTGGGTTGATCGTATTTCTGATGTCAGATTTAACCCCTTGACTGACTCATATTTCCGGTTTATTTCCGATGATCAGACGGACCTTAGATGCCTTTATTACCGTCCGTCCGGTGATTCTTTAGTTCTTGATTTGGATGGTGTGAATGCAAGTAGGAATTCAGACATGCTAGCTGATTCTTCTTGGGATCGATCTTTCATATACTATCCTAATGCTATGGGTTACGACCCTAGACTTGCCATCCGGTTCAGCCCCTTTGCTGGTCTTTGCGGGAAAGTCCCGTTGGAATCTCCTAATGACGGTGATTCTTCCTCTACGGAGGAGTCCTAGTCTAGGTGTTTTTTTAGTTACTGTGACATGTCTGTCAAATACCTGTGCTGAATTTACCTATTTTAATAGTAGTTTAGGTGCTTTTACCTTTCTCGTGTACTTCAACTTTATTACTTTGGTAATAAAAGTGGACGACCCACTATAAAACCGGCTTGCCTTGCAAAAAAAAAATAATGAGTAAGAATTAATTAAGGGTAATTAATTAATTTATTTAAAATTAATAATTAAGGGTTATAACTTAATTAATTAGAGGTTAATTAATTTATAATTAAGAATTATTAATTAGATAATTAGAGATTATTAATTAATGATTAAAGATTAATTAATTAAGTAATTAAGGTTAATTAATTGGTAATTAAAAAGGTACTTAATTTGTAATTAAGTTTTATTAATTAATAATTAGGATTTATTAATTAATAACTAAGAAATTATTAATCTATAATTAAAGTTAATTAAGGATTAATTAACTAATATTTATGGTTCATTCGTTGTAATTAAGGATTGATTAATTAATTAATTAAAGATTGATTAATTAATTAAGGATTAATAAATTGGTTATTAATTTTTATTAATTGATAATTAAGGTTTATTAATTAATAATTTAGGATAATTGATCTATAACTAAAGATTAATCAATTTATTTAAAGGGGGTAATTAAGGGATGAATTACCCAATTGTAATTAATCAAATGAATGTGATTAATTAATTGGTTGATTACTTATAGATGATTGATTAAGTATGAATACTTAATGAGATTAAATTGTGTAATTACATAGGGTAAGTAGTTAATGTATAATTACTGGGATGTAATTAATTAAAGGATAATTACTTGGTAGAAGTAATTAAGGGTTAATTACTTTGTATAATTAATCAAATGATTAAATGATTAATTAAGAAGTTAATTAATTAAGGTTAGTAATTATATGATGATAATTACTATTTATGATTAATTAAAGTTGATTAATGAAAGTATTTAATTAAGGATCATTAATTAATGTAATGAATGAAAGTAATTAAGATTGATTAATTAAGATTAATTAATCAATAATAAGTGATTATAAGGTAATTAATTAATTGTAATTAGTTAAGGATTAATGTAATTAATTATAGTTAATGAATTAATTAAGTCTAATTACTTTAATGGTTTGTAGATAATTAATTTGAGTAATTAATTAAGGATTAATTACTTAATGTAATTAAGGGATAATTAATCAAGGGTGATTAATTAAGATGATGATTAATTAATTGGTTTAATTAATGATTAAGTAAGCAAGATTTATTGTAATGAAAGTAATTAATTTAATTTATTTTAAATTAATTAGAGATGAAGTAATTAATTTAATTCATTTTAAATTAATTATAGATGGTGTGATTAATAGATCATTGCTTATGTATGGCTGATTGATATTGAATGCCTTGATTGTTTGATATCTCTGATGAGATATGTGTGATATGTGATATGAGATGATTTGGATTGAATTGTGATAATATGAATTATCTGTGCATATAAGAATTATCTACCTGTGTGAACATAGATATTGTTTTCAAATGAATTGTTTTAGCTTTAAAACAAACTGGACCTAAAAGATGGCGTTTTGGATTTCGATGAGACCAGAATCGGATTTCCAGATTTGGATATCCGAAAACCACATCGATCCAAATTAACGATAGGTCGCGAATCTTAAGTTAAGATGAAGATTCAGAGTACAAGGGTTATTTTTGTTAACTTCGAGGGTGATTCCAAAATGAGTGTAATGAGAAAATGCCTTCGGTTTCGTTCGAACCTAGAACGAACTTGTATGGATTGAATGCTTTCAGAACATCGTCAGGTAGACGATGAGCATTCTAAGATAGATGTGTTCTATAAAAGTAATCGTAGCCTCAAGCCTCATCAATCGGGAATGGCTAAAACAGGGGAGGTGCAGCAAGGCTAAGTGGGTCATGTCCAAGTTTGACGAGATGAACCCCTGTCTAGATGTCCCTTCTTATTCGGTTGTGTGGGTAGTTTCTAGCTACAAGCGCATGGTTGTCTTGTTCGGAACTATTCAGTAAGGAATGGTTCCGGCTTTGTGTTGTAGGGGATTTAGGGTGGATCCTCGGTACGGTGATCTAGCCCCCTTATTGTGATGGGCGGTACCCAAGTAGCCCTGCCATTATATGGAATCCAATCTCCAATAAGTGTCGTACGTATTGATTGTACCCAACTATGTTGGAACATGAGATGTGAGCATTCCAGTTATTTCTGTATTTTACTTGAAAACCCTAGACCCTATTATAATAACATTGGATTTTCTATTAAATGTTTTGGTTAGCGTGAGGTAAAAATTTACCCGTGTTATGTGTAGGAAGTCTTACGTGATATCTTTTGTTTTCATAAGGTTTTTCAAAGTTAAGCAACTTAACCCGTTTACTCACAGCAGACCCATGTCTGACCCCGGAGTTTATTATATTTTTTTAAACTCTTGGGTACTCAAATTTTTACGAGTAGCCAAGGGATTAAGGTTAGGATTGATGAATTCTGGAGGAGATATGGAGCAGGAGGCTTCAGCATTTGTAGATATATATAGATGGTTCTGTTGTGTTGGTTTCTGAGTCATTAGTATGAGTTATTATCTGTATTGTATATTGAGTTGTATAACTAGACAGGTGTTTATAACTGTCTAGTATGTAATGTATAAGCCGTGTAACTCTGATGTATATGATACTATGTAATATTTATGTGATTAATATAATTTATTCGTTGCGCTGTTGAGATTCTGATGTTGTTTCTTTCTTTCTTCTCTATCTTTTCTCTTCTCTATCTCTTTCTTTCTTAAAAATGATGTGTCTTTCTAGAGAGAGAAAGGCGGGTCGTCACATAACTATTGTTTTTTCTTTGAATTTGATAGCCTATATTGTTGACACCAAATAGGTTATGCTTAAACAATCACTAACACTAATTGTCTCTTCATCAAAATATGATTATGGCAAAAGAAAGTGATTTGAAATTAAAATTTGATGGTCTATATTTCTAATCAATAGTTAATAGGTCATACTTAAAATAGATTTCATTTTCATTGTCAAGTTTCATGAAAGTTGGTACGTGGTTTAAGGAGTGTGTTATAGTTTGATGGCTTATGTTGGTTAATTAATAGCACAAATATGACATACTTATAATAAACACATCAATTAAAACACTTATGACCATAAAAGAGAGATCATGATTTCATATGTATTGAACTACATGATCTAAAGAGTGGATTTATTCTATAAATTGTAACTAAACTTTTATACTTGCTTCTCTTTTCTTTTATTTAGTTAGTTAATTCTCTAATTTTTCAGCTTAACTTTCACTTGAAATTGGTATAATTTGATTGAATTTAATTTTTAAAATCATCAATTTCATACGGATCGACCCGTATTCGCCACGCACTACGAGTGTACGCTTTGCGCTTGTAGTTATTTTTATTATAAAACTCTTTCGGCTATTTTCTAATTCATAGAACTTTTGTCGACGCAAACAAGTTTTTGACGCGGCTGTCGGGGAATTTGTTTTGATTTCCTATTCTTTGAATTATTTGTTGTTTGATTTGAGTGTGTGTTCAATTTGTGTGTGTTGCAATAAAAAAAAGAGGTTTTGTGCTGTGTGTGATTTTTGTTTTCATTTCATCTGTGCTTGTTGTTTTTCTTTTGCATATTTCTATATTAAAAAAAACAAAAAACAACATGCACAAAAATTAAAAAAAAAATTCTTTTTATTTCATTTTCATCTTGATTTTACAATATCAACTTTGTTTTTAAAAAAATCTCATCCACATTTTACATTTCTGTGCAAATTTCTGTCGTCTGTCCATCTCCAAACTGTCATCACTGCTTTCACACAACAGCAGTCGTATAAAAGCCTAATTTGGTTCCATTGCCTTCACCCATTTCAAGCACCCACTTCGCACAACCTTCTTCCCAGCTACATTGCTCCGCCATTACTGTCCACAATTGACACCAGATTGCTGCTCCTCTTTACACCAGCAACTACACCATACTAAGTTCCTCTGTACCACAAACTTCATCATTCCCTTCCTACAGCTACATAAATGTCACTACAAAACTGTGCCATAACAGTACATACAGTTCAATCATCACTGTGCACATTGTTGTGCACATCATTGAGCGTACATACAAAATACCACTGCCTCCAGATACTGTTGCACACCTCTTCATTGCCTCAGTACATCTTACCCTCTTACATCCAACTGCAACTCACCAACAAAAATTTTCGGTGCAAATCACAAAAAAATAGCAGACCCTATAACCTGTGCACTTCTCTTTACACTGTGCACACAATAGAACACCACCATTTCACACTTCATTACCTAAACTTCATACTATGAAACCACATACCATCCATTTGCCACTGTCAAATACCATACCAATCACTGCATACATCTAGTTACCACATTGCTGCCAACAATCACCACCATATACAACTACAATCCTCATACAACAGCCATTCCATCTTCTACACATAGCCCTTTTTACAACTCAACATCATCACATATAAACTGCCTCAAATACCACCGAATCATCCCACTTCATATCTGTTGTAGTTCGACTCGACCATCCTCACCAGAGCTCTTCAATAAAACTCACTATCATATTCTTGCAGCTGCCTCTTGCTTTAATTGCTTCACCACACAACTGCCTTCCAAATCCATAACCGAACTTCCCCGCATCCGCCTATCCCTCTACCAGTGGCCTCACCTCAAACAAACTACTGTGCTACTTCATCAAGCCTTCCTCAAACTACTCTACTGTAGCCCACAACAGCATCCGCCCTTCCTCAATTTGAGCAACGGCAAGTATCACTGCGACCAAACGAACAACCATCGCCAGCGCCACCATTCCGAACACCGATTCCATCAGCATCTGCAGACCACAATCCTCCATCACCCGAATTGAATTCGACAATTATCTTCCATTCAAAATTGCGCCTCAGCAATCGCCTCAACCTACGGCGTCGACTTCGCCTAAAACCCAACTGCGATCCCCCTATTTTCCAGTCTCCACCACGAACGCCACTTCAATTCAAATTCCAAGTTCAATTCAACTCCTCAAATCGCCTCTCGAAACTCCACAACCGAAGTTGACATCATCCCCTGAATATCCCAAATAGACCCACAAATCCACAATCAGAATACCAAAATTAATCGCAATTCTCGATTCTCACACCACGACCAACCCTTCGACCACCAACCTTCAGCAGAAATCAAAAGCGGGTCGAAGTGTGTGATTTTTAAATGATTGTGTTAGTGGTTATTTAATTTTTTTTAAATTATTTCAGTTCGCCTTGTGTTAGTTTTTGTTTGATTTACAAAAAAAAGTCGGCTTTCTTTTGAGTGATTCGGGTTAAGTTTAGTAATTTTTTTTTAAAAGATTACTTTTTTTTAATTTTCATTCTTTTGACTTTACAAAAAAAATAACAAACAAGTTAGTTTGTTTTAACTTATTCCTTTAATCTAAAAAGAAAACCTGCAAACTGTATATATTTTATTTTTAATTTCTTTTAGGTTGCCAATGCAGATTGGAAGACTCGCTTGGCTTGCCAAAAATAATTGTTTCGATTTGTTTACAAAAAAAACTACTTGCTTGCTACATCTATTGATTTTATTTGTCTTACATGCTTGATTGCTTGCATTTGAAAAAGAAAATTAAAAAAATTCCATTCGTATTTGCATTTTTAATACACGTTTAATTCCTGCTTTGCATTTCATACTAGATTTTGATTAATAATACCGGTTAGAAATCAATAACACTTAATTGTACATTGACAATTTGTCATTTTTCGATAATTTAATTTCTTAGTGTCTAAACTACTGCAGAGTAATAACCATTTATAAATATTACAGTGATTCGTAAATATTATTGTGGTTGTTCCCCTGAAGGCACTTAAACCTTCGGCTGCGTTGTTACGGTGATTCGTGACGCACCGATAATCCCTGCTGTTACCTAGTTGAGTGTTGATTTAAGACATTGTGTGATTATACAATTTGGGTTAACTTAGGATAAATAATTCGTACTTAGACCCTTGCATTCATATAGTTGCATTAGTTCATGCATATTTAAAAAATTCAAAATCCAAAAATAAAAAATTGTAAATAGTCCTTTTCCTTTGAAATTTTTAAATCCATTTTCTATGAAATTTAAAAAATCCCAAAAAAAAATTAGAAAAACTAAAATCCGAATAAAAAATTATAAAACCTTTTCAAAAACAAAGAAAAAATTTGAAAAACCAAAGAAAAACAATAATCAATTTCCCTTTTGAAAAATAAATTATATTTGTAAATAACCAAAAACGTTCTTGAAAAAGTCCGAATTTCCATATTCACATGAATTTTGTGAAAGTTAGGATCCATATGGTTTCACTTCAAATTCTTATGGATGTTTTAACAACAACTATTGTTTAAACGATTCAAATTTTGAACCACAAGATTTTCAAAATGATGATCTACCTTCAAATCTTGAGAATAACATTTCGTCTTTATTTGAAATATCTACACAACAAAATCAAAAGATAAATGATTTGTGCAATTCTTATTTGTGTAATAAATCGAGTCAAGGATTTCAAAATTTGAATTTAATTCAAAATTCAAACGATTTCGATTATAACTCATTCCAATTCAATTTCGAATTCCAAAATGATTTCAAAATCAAAACAAAAATGTGATCCACTTTTCAATAATTTTAGCAATGGGAATAATCTTGATTGCGATACGAATGAAATTTTTTGTTCTCAACAAATCCTAATCGAAAATTCTCAAATAATAACTATAAATTGGATTTTATTGAGCAAATGAACGAAATTTACATTGATGAATTCATTGTTTGAAACATATAGGAAACATGAAAAATAAAATCAAATTCCAACGTGTGACGAATCAAATAATAATCCATCTTTTACCCAAATCGACGATTTTCAAATAACAGCTTTTGAAATTGAAAATAACAATCTTAATGAAGTTGTTGAAAACACGGTAATTGAGTTGGATTTCAATTCTTTTGAGGGTGTGGAACCAAATTTAAAATTCAATCTTTCTTTTCTCGATTTCGAAAATTTGAATACAACAACTTTGGATTTTGAACTTGAGACATGTAATAAAGTTGTTGATAACCCAATAAAGGAAGACGAATTTAATGGACATGAATTTTATGGAATTTTCGAAGACGATTTGTTAAATTCCGAAGGGGTAGATTTAGATCACCTGTAACGACCCAGTTCTTCGACGTCCGAAAGTCGACATCAATACGTCCACTGTATCGAATGCCGAACAGTTGAATGTCGGAAAACTGAACCGTTAGGGTTTAAAGAAGAAAGAGGTAGAAGAGGAACAGAAACAATAACAGAATCTCACATTTCGTAGCGGAATAACATATGATATATCAATAAATAATCTTTAAATCAAAGAATCGTATCTGTTATTACATTACATCACATTACATTATCAGAGTGTTACAACAACAAACAGCGAAAGAAAATATAACATATACTAGTGATACGCTTCGCCATCCAGCCTGCTCCTGATCTCCATAGCAACTCTTGAATTGCAGAATGACCTGATAACCTGACTCTGGGCTGCCCGTGTGGAAAATGGTGGGAACCCAGAGTTTAGAAAGGGAACAATAAACTCCAGGTCAGTCGTGGAACTGGTGTGAGATCTTAAAACAGTTATTTTCACAAGGAAAATAAAAAGAAACCCGCTATACTTTTTTTTAAAAATGAAACTGCCATAAGGCCTCCCACCACACACACAATGCAAACGCACACTTAGGGGAGATTTCTTCTTATGATAGTCAAACATGCTTAATACACGAAAACTTTTGGATATTATTTTTAGTGCATAGTGCAGAAAACATTTCGAAAGTATAATATTGATCTTAGTCGGCATGGGCATTTCGCACTTATGCCAACTTTAGCTACCATGTTCAATAGCAGGTTACCGTCATATTCCATTGCAGGTTATACAACTAAATCCGTACAAGGCTTGTATTGTTTCTTTGGAATTCCAACAAATGGTCAGGCAAAAGAACTTCCTACTGCCACATGGGCACGCCTCTGGCGGGACGTCTCGAGAACTTAACCAGCTCTCTACTAACACAAGGCCGAGTTACCACACGCTTCTGGGTGCAATGAAGCTGTAACTTGATAACTCTACACAAAAAAAGTATGTCATCCCCGGTCGTTACCGACCTTTATCCGAGGATCCTTAACCACAAAGTATAATAATTTGCAGCATCAACATAGGTAAAATATCTGGGCTCCATACCGTGATATCACCTCTTATCCAGAAGAAAATGGACATACACTAGGGGCGCGACCCCTAAAAAAACCTTGCCGCAACATTCCTGTTTCGACCATTTCCGGGTTGTGAGGCTCGACGAAGTCTCGTCCACAAAGCTACGGTTTTCACAAAAGCCATGCTTCGATCAACAAATGATCAGCAGCACTTTGTATGCCACATTACCAAATTAGGAATGTATCACTAGTAACCATCAACTACATAACCTCTGAGCTCGTACGTCCCAGAGAAGGGTGTTAAGCTAAGAGAATAAATTCTTCGCCACCATCAGAAATGCATTTGATAGAAACCAGTTTTACATCTCAATTTGTAAAGTCAGACACACATCCATACAAGTCTGTTCAGGGTTCGAACAGAACCGAAGACACTTCCGAAGAAGCCCTTGCAATTCGGGTATTCACAATCCCGATCGGACTTTCCATCACTTAGGGAATCTCTATACCGTAGCTACTCAGTGCAGAGATAATCGATAGGTAATCCTATCATTCTCGCAAATACCCGGTCTTCACCACCGGTCTTCAAATGCAAATCCCATTTCGTCGTATCATTATTCGGAATGGGTTATATGACACAAAGGTCTTCTCCCGGCTAATCCGAATAACGAGCGCTTATTTTTAAAAATAAGTGTTCATTCTGATTTCAAACAAATCACAACAATTTCTACTTTGATCTTTTTAAATAAAATATCTATCGCAATCACAAAGGTTCGATGTGGTTTCCGGATATCCACTTGAAATCCGACCCCCGGTCGCATCGAAATTCAACGCCATTTAAAGGCAAATATTGATAGTCGGTTATTTAACTATCAATCAACATTCACAACAATTACTAGATTTAAGTAATTTTTCCAAATTATTAGTTTCAAAATATCTTCGCAGGATATATTTTTAACGCTTCATCACTTTGAAAATCAAATTTCAAATCGATTTCCCATCCTTTGAAACAAGTTTCAAATCTTTACCACACTTTAAAAATAAACCAATTGTTTATTTTAAAACCAATTTCCCTTTCCCTTTCCCTTACAAATTTCCATTATGAATTTACATTTCTAAATATCAACTGATATACGATTTTAAATCGATTTTCCAACATTCACTTTCAAACACCAAATCAAATTCCAAATTGATTTCTAAATTTATTTTCAAAACATGAAATCAATTTCCTTCGAACACCAAATCAATTTTCATATTGATTTCCAAAATTTATTTCAATTACCAAACCAGTTCCAATTTTATTTCCAAAATTTGCTTCAAACACCGAATTAATTACAAGTTGGTTTTCCAAGGATTTATTTTCAAATACCAAGTCAATTTTCCAAATCGATTTCAAAATTTATTTCAACTCCAAATTAAATCCCTAATTTAATTTCTAAATTTATTTCCTTTTTGAAATAAATTCCTTTATCTCTTTAAAATATTTAAAATTCGTATTTTAAATAAATTCTTCGACCTTTGAATAATATTACCCGAAATCCATTTATTAAGCATTTTCCTCATATTTTGGAATTTTATTCAATAAGATTAAAAATAAAACTTTATCCTTTAAACATTCCTTCTTTTAAATTTATCCAATTCTCAAAAATAAAGTTTACTATAAACTTTCAACTTGAATTTTCAAAAACCCTATTTTTATTTATTTCCGGTATCCAACGATACCAAAAATATATTCGGTTAAATTATAGCCTTCAACAAATTCAATCACAAATATAATCACACAGAGATTATAAATAATCAACATACAACATATGAAACAAATTCAAATGTTTTGAGGAATCCAGTTGGATCCCTCCAACCTGTTTTCCTGCATCCACAAACGTTAGCACAACAATTAGATACCCATTCCACTTCGAGGTGGAATATCGCGGTATATGAGATTTATAAAAATATCATCCGCTATTATGCGGCGCAATAGGGTCTCGTCCGCTATATAATGCGGGAAATCAATCACCCAATATATACTATATACTATTATATATATAACATCATCCAGTGAATAATTATTATAAATCAATCACCCAAGCACACAGACAATCAATTTAAATTTTGACTATTTAAAACAAACCGGAAATTTCTATTTGAACTTGAGTGAGAAGATCTCACCTTTATTATGCAGGCAATCCATTTTTCATCTTGACTCGATTTTCTCGATTTAAGACCTTGTATAAAAATTATACAATTTTATTATTATTTGAAAAAATCGAAAAATATTATCGTTAAAATTTATTTACTTAACCAAAAATTTTATTTTAACCAATTTTCCTTTTATAATTAAATTGTTAACTAAATATTTGAAATAAATTCATTAACCTCATAAGCTACCTTAAAAAATTATCTCCAAAATAAACTTACTGTTAATGTTTGATAGCTAAATAAATAAAAAATTGATTTAAATTAAATTAAAGTTCACTTAATCTCATATTTTAAAATATTGAAATTTAAAAACAAAGAAACTAATACCTTAAATTTTTAAATAACTCTTTTTAATAAATTTATTTAACTCAAAAATTTATATTTAAAACTAAATTCCCTTTATATAAATTTTCTTTAGTACTTTAAATAGTTTTAAATGATCAATTAAACAATACATTTATACTTTATTTTCTGTAAATAAACAACAATAACCATTTGCCTTTCTTTTTATTGTAAAATTTAGATGTAATCACATCGAACTGAAAATAGGAATTGAATACCTTATTGCCCAAAACTCGAGCTCCACTGACTCACGAAACCCATGCAACCCAACGAACCACCACGACTCCCCTACGCGCCTGCACCTAGAAGTTTCCATCCTACTGCGCCGCCGCCCCATTCGCGCACACTACCCAGATTCAAAACCCTAGTTGTGGTGAAGGCGATTGCTTGCGAGCCATCGATGAATGCCCCTTCAACAATCGAAACCCCCTGACTCCATCTCGCGCCGCCATCGCCATCCCTATTCAAACGAACACCCCCCTCGTTCAGCCACTCGGACTCGATTGCGACCCCGATGCCGTGCCCTGACATGCTTGCGACCCTCGCGCGACGATGTCACGACTATGACGACGTGAGGGAAAGCTGGCCTCTGATTTGACTTAAAGTTGGTCAATCGGCTTTGCATCGATTTTTTTTTCTTTTTTTTCTCAAATTGATTTTCGTTTCCAAAAGCAAAAGGAAGGAAGGAGATATGCGCGATTCAAGGGATAGGTCGGCCCGTGTACGAGTTTAGGGTGAATAGGGTTTGACTTTTCAATTTATAATATTATAAAATTTCTAAAATATCTCGTTTATGGAACTTCAAAATCCCGAACTCCAATTGAGGCATTCCGCTCAGCGTTTATAATGTTATAACTCTATTCCGAATGCAACGGAAAAGGTTCCGAGCCCTAACTCGATCGTATGGAGGAGATAGCTTTTTGAACCAATTTTAAATTAAACTTCGATTTAATTTTCAGCGCGTTTGATTATCGTACGGCCAAACAACAATTTCGAATGCTATGAAAATGGAAATTCGATAGTAATACGATATTACGGATCCAATGGAACTAGTTTCATCGAATTCCGAGACTGTGTCTCGGAAGACTATTTTTTAAATATCGAGTTAAACAATAAAATCTCAAAACTGAAAAGATAGTTCCAATTTCAATTCTGAAGCTTCCATTATTTTCAGTATTATCAATATGGATTTTCTAAGCCTTTAAAATATTTTTAACAAGCTTAAAACCGAAGATTCAAATTTTTACCCAACTTCAATAGTTAAATTCAATAATTAAATTGCCAAATTCATAGTAAATTTTGAAATTCAAGTTAAACTACCCTCCAAATATTTAAAATAAATTAAATATTCCATTTCAAATGTTAAAAATTTCCGAGTCGTCACATCCTTCCCCCCTTAAAAGAATTTCGTCCCGAAATTACAAGTTAGGAAGAATAATCCTTAACCCATTTATTATTTTTCCCAATCCAAATAGTTTTATCATCTTACCAAAGCAAATTTTTTATTTAAGACCCATCATTAATTCAACTAACTTCCCAACTTCAATTATAAGTTTCATACAACATTGTTTTCTTTAACAATTTAAATTTAAATTTAAATTTAAATTCAAATTTTAAACTTTCAAAAAATTTCTAACTCTCTAAATTTTCGAAAAATTTCGTCAGCGTCTCCTTTGCGCGGCTAGCTCGGTACGACTACAAAATGGCACCACAGGCCCCCAAATTCCAAAAGAAAACAAAAAGCCAAGTGTCTAGACAAGAAAATCACCAAATTTCATAGTGAAATTGAAATACATACCTTTTTGTCGAGCAATTCGAATTTTATCTTTGAAATCAAAATCCCAATTCCATTTTCCTGTACACACCTGTATATTCTGATATTCATAATATCCAATTACAACATTCAAATAACATTTTATACATTTCCTTACAAGAGTTTCATATCTACTTTTATTCAAATTTGTTTTCCCATTTCCCTAATAATTCAATCTATCTTCAACTCTAAATATTGAATTTTATCTTTCAATTGTACCGATTCATATTATTATTTTAAATTAGTTTCATTCACTATACTTCAATTTCCAATTTGAAATTGTTTTCGCTAACAAAAAGTTTTTCAAAAATTTTCTAACTCCTAAAATTTTCAGAAAATTTTGGCAGAGTCTCCTTTGTACGGAGGAGCTTTTGCAAGTTGACAAAAGATATAAATATATATACATCGACCCACTCGGTCGGAAAAAACAAAAACAGTTCATATTTCCTATTTTTATTGCGTAGGCGTACCTTATTTAGCATTTTTTAAGCAAAGCGGTTTATTATTAGCATTTTAGCGCGACCAAATCCTGCTAAACTGCCCCCATGTACCTGTACTTACTCAATGTAAACACATAAGTGCCATATATAGGAAATTCATTTACATTTCACTCATTTTCAATAGTAAACACATAGTTTTCACAAGCAAAATGTTAAAAATTGTTTCCATTAGCAATTTATATGGTTTCGACACAATTTAATTGCTTACAACTACATTCCATATCATTTCTATTCAATTCAAGCGATTTACAATTCACTTTCTTTCATTCAATTCATTTTTAAACGAAACGAACTCATATCCATTTCAATTGATTCAAAAATCAATTTTATTGGATTTCATTAACTCAAAGAATTTAATGCAATCTCGTTTGCGTCAAATGACAACCATTTCTATGCAAATTTCGACTATATTCACTTAATAGAATATCCAATCTAGTTTATAACTAGTTTAAATTGATACCAACTCAATCTGCACTTTATTTTGTTTCATTTCCAATTGATTCTGTTCAATTCATTTTGCATTCCATATTCACATTCATTTCAATTAAAATTCCAGTCTAGTTTATAACTAATTTAAATTGATACCAACTCAATCTGCACTTTATTTTGTTTCATTTCCAATTGATTCTTTTCAATTCATTTTGCATTCCATATTCACATTCATTTCAATTAAAACCATTTCACAATTTCCAGTTTATCCTCCATTTATTAATTTAGAATATTTCTCAACTCTAAATTTTACTTAAGAATTTTACCATTTATTTATTAAGTTCAAGATAATTATTCTGTATACTTCTTATATTTATTTCCAATTCACCACTTTGGTTTATAACCACTTATATTCAAACTGGATTCCAAATTCCATATGAATTCATTTTACCTTTCATTTATAAATATTAAATTCAATTCATTTTAAACCATATTAAATTTGTCATTCTTTTAAGTAGTTTCACTAACTAATTTTAATTCCTTTATTAACATTTAGCTCCATTTGATCCAATATTTACTTAAGTTATTCCAATTCAAAACTCAAATTTATTTATTTTTTCTTGTAACACTTCCCAATTTAAATCCTTGATTTGATTTTCATTTATCAAATCCATTCCATTTACAAATTTTAATTAAATTAGTTTTATTCACTTATCCATTTTAAATTTCCATTCTTAATTCATCTCAAATTTATTTTATCAATAACAAGGAAATTTTCAATTTATTTCTACTTACATGAATATATCTGCAAATTCAAACACTTTTTTATTTAACTCACAATTCAAGTTTTAATTTAACTAATTCAACTTTCCTATTTCATGAATTGATTAATTATCATATTAGTTTACTTGGATTCAATCCATTTTATTTTTCCAAACTTTAGATTTTTTTTTTCCATGTTTGGATTTTTTATTCAACTTGATCCAAGTCAAATCTCATTTCAATTTATAAAACTCATTTATACATTCACATTACCAATTTCATTCCATTAATGAATTTTATTCCAAATTATAAGTTACATTTAAAATTACATTTAAAATTTACATTTACAAATCTCATTTGTATTTTTTTTTATTTTCTTAGCTTTTGGTTTTGATTTCAATTTCTCATACAACTATGATAATAATCTAATATTATCGCTTCCTAACAACTAAGCAACCATATATTATAATAATTCACAGAAAATTTATTTCTTTTATATACGAAAATTGTTTTGGGCAAAATTATCTCATTTACCCTATTTTAAAATAATACTGTGTAGATTTATCTTGTTTAAGAGTTTAGAAACCCCTATCGAAACAGTTGGCCAAACTGCACCGACCAGAATCTATAAACAATAAATCGATATGTCAACACAATACAAAACAAATTTATATTCACTAACAAATACGTGCTCATTTCTATTATTACACTCAAACTCATTCTAGAGTACTGCTGACTCTATCTATAATGAGTAACACCCAACAGAGCCAAGGTTGTCGCTTAACCAAATGCTCTGATACCACATTGTAAAGATCTAGGCTTTTCAACCATCGACAACGGCCAATCTCGACTGGTAGGCTTTTCAACCATCCCAGCCCCGCTGTGGCATACACTGGTACCCGAAACTTGCTTTTACGGCCAGCCTTTCGACTGTCACAGCTTACGCCTAACCAACCCCTTAAAGAGGACGCGTAGGGGTAAGAGTCTCCCGTTCACCACCTAACGCAAAGTGAGGACCCCCAATCACGTTTCACCTAGATAAGCAAGTCTCATCCACAAAGCTATACTTCTCACAAAAGTCATGCTTCGATTAACAAATGATCAGCAGCACTTCGTATGCCACATTACCAAATTGGGAATGTATCACTAGTAACCATCAACTGCATAACCTCCGAGCTCGTACGTCTCAGAGAAGGGTGTTAAGCTAAGAGAATAAATTATCCGCCACCAATAGAAATGTATTTGATAGAAACCATCTTTACATCTCAATTGGTAACGTCAGACACATCCATACAAGTCTGTTCCGGGTTCGAACAAAACCGAAGACACTTCTGAAGAAGCCCTTGAAATCCAGGTATTCACAATCCCGATCGGACTTCCCATCACTTATGGAATCTCTATACCGTAGCTACTCAATGCAGAGACAATCGATAGGTAATCCTATCATTCTCGCAAATACCCGGTCTTCACCACCGATCTTCAAATGCAAATCCCATTTGGTCGTATCATTATTCGGAATGGGTTATATGACACAAAGGTCCTCTCCCGTCTAATCCGAATAACGAGCGCTTATTTTTAAAAATAAGCATTCATTCAGATTTCAAACAAATCACAACAATTTCCACTTTGATCTTTTTAAATAAAAGATCTATCACAATCACAAATGTTCGATGTAGTTTGATATCCACTTGGAATCGACCCCCGGTCGCATCGAAATTCAACGCCATTTAAAGGCAAATATTGATAGCCGGTTATTTAACTATCAATCAACATTCACAACAATTACCAGATTTAAATAATTTTCCCAAATTATTTATTTTCAAAATATCTTCGCAGGATATATTTTTAACACTTCATCACTTTGAAAATCAAATTTCAAATCGATTTCCCATCCTTTGAAACAAGTTTCAAATCTTTGCCACACTTTAAAAGTAAACCAATGTTTATTTTAAAACCAATTTCCCTTTCCCTTACAAATTTCCATTGTGAATTTACATTTCTAAATATCAACTGATATACGATTTTAAATCGATTTTCCAACATTCACTTTCAAACACCAAATCAAATTCCAAATTCATTTCTAAATTGATTTTCAAAACACGAAATCAATTTCCCTTCGAACACCAAATCAATTTTCATATTGATTTCCAAAATTTATTTCAATTACCAAATCAGTTCCAATTTGATTTCCAAAATTTGCTTCAAACATCGAATTAATTACAAGTTGGTTTCCCAAGGATTTTTTTTCAAATACCAAGTCAATTTTCCAAAACGATTTCAAAATTTATTTCAACTCCAAATTAAATCCCTAATTTAATTTCTAAATTTATTTCCCTTTTAAAATATATTCCTTTATCTCTTTCAAATATTTAAAATTCGTATTTTAAATGAATTCTTCAACCTTTGAATAATATTACCCAAAATCCATTTATTAATCCTTTTCCTCATATTTTGGAATTTTATTCAATAAGATTAAAAATAAAACTTTATCCTTTTAAAATTCCTTCTTTTAAATTTATCCAATTCTCAAAAATACAGTTTGCTATAAACTTTCAACTTGAATTTTCAAAATCCCAATTTTCATTTATTTCCGGTATCCAACGATACCAAAAATATATTCGGTTAAATCATAGCCTTCAACAAATTTAATCACAAATATAATCACACAGAGATTATAAATAATCAACATACAACATATGAAACAAATTCAAATGTTTTGAGGAATCCAGTTGGATCCCTCCAACCTGTTAACCTGCATCCACAGACGTTAGCACAACAATTAGATACCTATTCCACTTCAAGGTGGAATATCGCGGTATATGAGATTTATAAAAATATCATCCTCTATTATGCGACGCAATAAGGTCTCGTCCGCTATATAATGCGGGAAATCAATCATCCAATATATACTATATACTATTATATATGTAACATCATCCAGTGAATAATTATTATAAATCAATCACCCAAGCACACAGACAATCAATTTCAATTTTGACTATTTAAAATCAAACTGGAAATTTCTATTTGAACTTGAGTGAGAAGATCTCACCTTTATTATGTAGGCAATCCATTTTCCATCTTGACTCGATTTTCTCGATTTAAGACCTTCTATAAGAATTATACAATTTTATTAATATTCGAACAAATCAAAAAATCAATTATCGTTCAATTTATTTACTTAACCAAAAATTTTATTTTAACCAATTTTCCTTTTATAATTAATTTGGTAACTAAATAATTAAAATAAATTCATTAACCTCATAAGCTACCTTAATAAATTATCTCCAAAATAAACTTACTATTAATGTTTGATAGCTAAATAAATAAACAATTGATTTAAATTAAATTAAAGTTCACTTAATCTCATATTTTAAAATATTGAAATTTAAAAACAAAGAAACTAATACTTTAAATTTTTAAACAACTCTTTTTAATAAATTTATTTAACTCAAAAATTTGTATTTAAAACTAAATTCTCTTTATAAATTTTCTTTAGTAATTTAAATAGTTTTAAATAATCAATTAAACAATACATTTATACTTTATTTTCTGTAAATAAACAACAGTAACCATTTGCCTTTCTTTTTACTGTAAAATTTAGATGTAATCACATCGAACTGAAAATAGGAATTGAAAACCTTACTGCCCAAAACCCGTGCTCCACTGACTCACGAAACCTACGCAACCCAATGAACCACCACGATTCCCCTACGCGTTTGCACCTCGAAGTTGCCATCCCACTGCGCCGCCGTCCCCTTCGCGTGCACTACCCAGATTCAAAACCCTAGTTGTGATGAACGCGATTGCTTGTGAGCCATCGACAAATGCCCCTTTAACAATCGAAACCACCTGACTCCATCTCGCGCCGCCATCACCATCCCTGTTCGAACAAACGCCCCCTCGTTCAGCTACTCTCACTCGATTGCGACCCCGATGCCATTCCCTAACATGCTCGCGACCCTCGCGCGACGATGTCGCGACTATGACGACGTGAGGGAAAGCTCGCCTCTGATTCGACTTGAAGTTGGTCAATCGGCTTTGCATTGATTTTTTTTTCTTTTTTTTTTCTCAAATTGATTTTCATTTCCAAAAACAAAAGGAAGGAAGGAGATATGCGTGATTCAGGGGATAGGTCGGTCCGTGTACGAGTTTAGGGTAAATAGGGTTTGAATTTTCAATTTATAATATTATAAAATTTCTAAAATATCTCGTTTATGGAACTTTAAAATCCCGAACTCCAATTGAGGCATTCCACACGGCGTTTATAATGTTATAACTCAACGGAAAAGGTTCCGAGCCCTAACTCGATCATATGGAGGAGATAACTTTTTGAACCAGTTTTAAATTAAACTTCGATTTAATTTTCAGCGCGTTTGCTCATCGTATGGCCAAACGACAATTCCGAATACTACACAAATGGAAATCCGATAATAATACGATATTACGGATCCAATGGAACTGGTTTCATCGAATTCCGAGATTGGAAATCAATTCTGAAGCTTCCATTATCTTCAGTATTATCAATATGAATTTTCTAAGCCTTTAAAATATTTTTAACAAGCTTTAAAACTGAAGATTCAAATTTTTACCCAACTTTAATAGTTAAATTCAATAATTAAATTGCCAAATTCATAGTAAATTTTGAAATTCCAGTTAAAGTACCCTCCAAATATTTAAAATCAATTCAATATTCCATTTCAAATGTTAAAAATTTCCGGGTCTTCACATCACCATTTTGATTTTGAAATCAATAATTTTGAAAAGGTTTTCAATAATAAGTTTGAAATTCAACTTGGTGGAAATAAACTTGAATTTCAATCAATTGTTTTATCAACCCCAAAAATCATCAAAACCAAAACAAACCATTCAATTTTCAATAAAACGACATTCACCTTTTCCAATTCAACTTCAAAATCTTTTATGGTTTGGTCTTTCGAGCTTAAGCTGTGTTTGCATACTTGACGAGACAAATGTATCGGTTTATGAAAGACCGTTTCATTTACCTTTTAACGATATACTTTCTAGTGCCATGTAAATACATTTCATTTTCATGTAAATAATAATAAATGTTCCTTTCACTTGGGTTGACCATAGGGACGCATTCAAAATCATGTGTGGGGGGAGTCTCATCATCTTTTTGATTTTCATAGTTTATTTTACATTTTATTTTCAAAACCCAAAAACAAAATATCAAAATAACAAAAAAACAGAAACAATTTTTTAAAGCATTTTGATTTATTTTTAAAGAAACACTATAGGATAAATATATGGTTTTGGTTTATTAAATTGAAATTTTTAAAAATTTGTTTGTCTTAGCAAAAATAAAAATGAAGTTTGATTACAGATAATGATAGTTTAACTAGTATATAGGAAGATTCATACGTGATAATTATGAATATATCCTAATTGAAAATCTTTGTTTTAAAAAGTGGTTGATTTAAAGTAAATGATATAACATTTTTTTATCTTCTAAGTTAAATGGTGCTAATATGATTTTGCAAAACTCGCTCTTTCCAAAAAAAATGAAAAAAAATTTAAAAAACAAAAAAATAAGAAAAAAAATATAAAAACATTTGTATATATGTAAATATTTTCTATTAACACCTACGGTCGACAGGTGTACACACATATGCATACACTCGCCATGCTCTATACCTTTCTCGTGTAAGCCCGAAAAGCAATGCATGATCAGTATATCTGGCCTCAGTTTATCTGAGCTAAGTGTATGTATATAAAAATTCTTTTCTTTTATTAATAACGCCTACAGTTGATAGGTGTTTACACTCGTGTGTTCACTCGTCACGCTCTGCATTCCCCTCACATAAGCTCGAAAGACAGTGCATGGGTAATATATCTGGCCTCAGTTTATCTGAGTTATGCATATGTAAATATCAATAAAATTTTCAAAAAAATAAGAGAAAGAGTAAGCAAATGAAATCCAAGCATTATTTTAACTTATTTGATTTGACTTGTTATTAAAAATAAATGAATATACCACCTTGATAAACTTTGATAATAATCTAAGTATCCATTTCATAGTTACACTTTGTTATCAACCGAAACAACGAGTTAAACTATAGTCTATTTGTTACGATAACTTTGTTTTTGTTGGAAACTTTGACGAGTAAATGAATTAAATTTCTAGAAATAACCAAAACCTATATTTATCTTATTTGTATCAATTTAAAAATAAATCCTTCGTTTATAAATATTTTCAAAAACTCGCATTTGTCTCTTTGTAAGTAAATCTTGCATTTTGTAAATATTTTCATCCTACATTTGAACTTTGTGGGTAGTATCCACTTAAAACCCTCACGAACAACACTCGTCCTACTGGGGATACCGGAGGTTTAACGCCTTGTTGCGCACACTCAATGCAATCGTGCTCCCTAAGTAAACAGATTTATTTTATTTTTTCCTTTATTCGAGGATGAATAAAAAGATAAGTGTGGGGGTATTTAATGTGCACGTAAATGTGCATATTTTTACCACCATATTAATTCTATTTAAATTAAATAAATGATCATATTGAGTATTTTAACTTGTTTTAACCAAAATCCATATCAATTCCAAATTGATATCCATCTTCATATAGGGAAAAGCGATCATTTGTGTGAATATATTTCTTTGAAAAAAATTAATTGGAAATTTATATATTTATGTAGGAATTTGATCTCAAATAAGAGTGGTTTCATGAAGACACATGAATGCACAAAATGAATACAATAGAATGAAGATGGAAATAATTCAAAGTGAAGAACATGGAGGACTCCACCTACCCACCTACCTTAATGTACAAATTAGAGGCTAATGCACATGCATATGGAATTAATGGTTTCGTGTACACTTAAATGATGATTAGTAGAAGCTAATGATTACTTAGCCTCCATACTTTCTTAAGGGTAGTTTGAGCATTCACCAAATTGTGGATTAGGGTTTCATGCTGGTATAAATAAGCCATTATGTTCATGTAACCTCTTCTACCTTCTCCTAAGCCCTCTTATGGAGGCCATCTCTTCTCTTAATTTAGCTTAGCTCTCTTTGTTCTCTTTTCATGGCTACTTAGCCATTTATTTTATTTTCATGTAATTTTATTTTTATTGCAATTTAGTACATGCCCTCTTTCCTTTCCGTGCTTATTTACTTTAATGTTTGTAGTGTAGATTTACTTTCATGCAAATTAGATTAGTGTTAATTCTTGTTAATTGATTCTCTTCTTTCGTTTAGCTTTCATTTTGTTTTCTTTTTATTTCATGTTGCAAACTACGTTTGTTAATCAAATGACAAATATAAGAGGCTAAACCCCTTCAATTTAGCGATAATGAAGCTTTCTAATTATGTAGCTTCAACTAATTGTTAATTCATGCTCTCTTTTGTGCTTAGTAAGAATGATTGAAGTGGTTTAATTATTGTTTTTGCTTTGAATTTGATAGCCTATATTGTTGACGCCAAATAGGCTATGCTTAAACAATCACTAACACTAATTGCCTCTTCATCAAAATATGATTATGGCAAAATAAAGTGATTTGAAATTAAAATTTGATGGTCATATTTCTAATTAATAGTTAATAGGCCATACTTAAAATAGATTTCATTTTCATTGTCAAGTTTCATGAAATTTAGTAAGTGGATTAAGGGGTGTGTTATAGTTTGACGGCTTATGTTGGCTAATCAATAGCACAAATATGCCAAACTTATTGTAAGTACAACAATTAAAGCACTAATGACCATAAAAGAGAGGTCATGATTTCATATATGTTGAACTACTTGATCTAGAGAGTGGATTTATTCTCTAAATTATCATTTATCTCTTATATTTGCTTCTCTTTTCTTTTAGTTAGTTAGTTAATTCTCTAATTCTTTAGCTTAACTTCCACTTGAAATTGGCATAGTTTGATTGAATTGAACTTTTAAAATCATCATCTCCCTGCGGATCGATCCTTATTAGCCACGTACTAGAAGTGTACGCCGTGCGCTTGCGGTTACTTTGATTATAAAATTCGTTCGGCTATTTTCTAGTTCATAGAACTTTAGTCGACGCGAACAGGACCAGTGATGTCTTGCTATGGTGATTTGGAACTTTAAGCCAAATAGTGTCGTAATTGACGGTACACGAGTTAGGACTTTAATCTAAGTAGCATACGTATGATTTTGCAATAGCAAGCTAAGACACGTAGATCTTCAGTAGCATGTTGCGTTCGATTTGACGATAATGGATTGTGATGCTTAGATCTTCAATAGCGAGTCGCAGACACTTTCGATATATGAGTTAGGGCTTATGGCTCAATCAAGTGCATATTATTAGATATGGGTTAGATTTTAGTGAGATCTTAGCAAATGCTTCACTATAGTGTTATATTGCATTTAACTGATTTATTGGGTGAATGTGACACTGTAATGGTATGATTTTCGGGCATAAATATTGTTTTACTAGCTTATTAGTATTATACAGTTATATGATGCATTTCACTCACTAGAGGCATGTCTGACCTCCTTTATCATTTTTTTTACTTTTTTAGTTGCACTCTGATAGGCTGACATAAAGAAATGGTCATTACTTGGAGGCATGATGGTACGATGGAGACAAGCATTTATTTGCTATCTGTTATCATATTTCATTTGTGTTCAAATATTATATTGTGTCAACTACCAGTATAGGGACGTTATTGTTGGATTTATTCGATACTTTATTATTTTGTTTATCTATGATTGCATTATTGATTACTATTATATTTTATTCCTTTCGATATGAGTTTTAGAAAGTGTAGAGTATTGTATATAGTTATATTTTATATTTTAAATCAAAATAATTTGCCATCAACATCGTCTGCGATGCCATTGCCACTTTTAGACGTGGGTTGAGATGTCATAGATGGCAGGTTATTACATTTGGTATCAGAGCATAGGTTAGATGATTTCTACTAACTACGGCATATGAGAGAGCGTATTTGTAATTTTTATTACACACACACACACATATATAATATATTTACACCACAACCTATATAACTTGACCTGTAGAAGAAGTTATTGGCTTATCCCTTATAGAAGTAAATAATTATAGGTTAAATAAATGTTGAGATTTAAATATATTGGGGTTGAAGATAAATTCATCACCTTTGTTGTAATTTACTCCATAGAGAATTGCTAAAAGCGGGTTTATTTGCTAACTAGTAGTGGAGTAAATTATGGGACTAGGATTGAATAAGAACAAAAGTTGTACCCTTAAGTCTATAGAACATAGTATGATGCTGATAAGGCGCAATAAAGGCGCTTAAGAATTGCTATATTGTTTGACCTTGTTGGTCTTGTGTAAGTAATGATCTACTCTAATTAAAGTGTTTAAATGTTATCCTAAAAAGTTAGAAATATTGGCATCTGAGATTTTGGGAGGAATAATACAAATAAGAAGTTGAAGTTCGTTTAATGTTTCGAAAATTAATAACTCCTTAGTATGAGTTTCAAAAATCAGAAAATTTAATAAGTAGTAATTTTACATAACTATTTATAATGGTTTTATTTTTGCTTAGTGTAAGGCATGCTGTTGCACGTATAATTTAATGTATTTTTGCTTTTAACAAAGAAACTTTCAAAAGTAAATTACAAGGTAAGTAAAATGCATGCTTTTGAATGTCTTTTATTTTATTTGCATTTGAAAAAAATATTACACTTTCTTTATACTTTTGTGAACATTTTTTATTTGTAGCGGTAAATTTAAAAAATACGACTTACACGCCTATTTCTCTTAGGTAAGATGAAGTACCTTGGATAGATTTTAAATTGAGAAAAAATTGATTTAAAAGTTATTATTTTAAAACCATGAAACTTCTCTATTTTAATATGCATGTAATTTTGAATGAAAATTGAAGAATTTAGGATATAAAATCTTGAAAAGGTGCATTAGTAAATAGTTTAGAAATTTCAAAATTATTTTCAAATTGGATACAAATATAATTAGTAGCGAAAAATGAATTTTAAAATATATTTTTACGTATAAAATGATGTATTGTTAAAAGATGTTGGAAATTTATTAACTATAAAATAAAATAATTAATACTTATATATATGATAAAATGATCATAAACTATATGAAATAATGCTTTAAAATATGAGTATTTAAAAAAAAACTAAAGTTGTTTCAAATCTATCGAATTTTAAGTGATTAACATTGATTTGGTAATGCTATAAAGAACTGGGTTTGGATGTTTAATACTTTTAAGAGTGGATACTTTCAAAATTGTTGAAAAGAAATTAGCTCTAGAAATTTAAATTATATTAATTTTTTCTGTGGGACTTATGAATAGATGTGAAAAGATTAAATTGACAAAAAATTGGTTTATGGTTTATATGTAATGATTTAATATGAAACTCTAAAGTAAATTTTTTTGAAAGTTTGTTTGAGTAGAATCTAAAGAATTTATTCTGAGAATAAAAAAATTGAATTGAAAAGGTATTGATATTCTCAATTAAAATTTTATTGAAGTTAGAAAGGTATTACACAGCCTACAAATTTTGAATTGATTATGGTGAACTAACAAGTATAGTTAAGATACCAGTGTGTTATGGACTTGCTAGGAATAAGTGTTATGGATTTGTGATTTAGGGACTTATACTAAAAAATTTATAAGAGTATTATTTGGGAAAACTTTTGAAACAATAAAAAAATATTTTGAATCGAGAACTTACTATTATTTATAAATAAGGTGAAATATAAACAAATAGTATTATATGTTTTGCAAGACTATCCAAGCTTTAAGCAAATAATAATATATCTATTTTACAGAGTTTGTGAGAAAAAAATTGTATTATTTAAGTAATAAGAAGAAGAGTTATCTTGAGAATAATGATAATAATAAATAGATATTTTTTTTTGAATATTTTTGGGTTAAATTATTACTCTTATTATGTGAATAACCTTAAAAATGGTTTTTGGAGTTTAATGCAGAATTTTTTTATTTTTGAAATAGATAATAATAAAGTGGTTGTGAAAAAAAGATTTCAATAAATATTATTATTTTGATGCAAAGCGATAATAATATTATTTTAAAGGATATTTCATGGAAAATATTGGTTTTGGATTAAAAAATGTCATTTGAGATATTTAAAGTAATATGTTGAAATAAAAGACTTTTGAAGTATATTATTGATTTGAAAAGGTATACTATTTTTATATGGTGGAGAAAAAGTATTCTTATAATAAATAATATCGAGATGATTTATATTTAAGAAGAAAATAACATGTTTAAAATTATTTTTATGAATCATTGGGTCATATGTTATTAAATGTTGTTTGAAATTAACAAATATGCTATGTTAAGTGCTAGGATATGCTTGTATAAGATGTGAGAAGTATGAGAGCGTAGTTAAGTAAAAGTTTCCTAAAATATTATATACTAGAAGATTGGTTGTATAAGTCATTTTTTAATATAGGATGACCATACTTGTCTACGCAAAATGTTTTACACATGGTACTTTGGCCGTATGTTAGTTTATAATACTTCACAACCACATGTAATTAATATTATTTTTAAATTATCCGATGTTGTAAGGTTTCAAGACATAAAGTAAATGTTTTGACTTTCACATGCTAAGGTACGAAGTAAATTTTAAGAAAGGCGTGATTTGGCGATTTGGAGGAAAATTGACTAAGAGGTAAAATTAGTATTTTTCAGTCATCAGTTGGATTGAAAGAACTATCTTATTAAGTCGGTTTTACAAAATGTTGACTTTTGTGCATATCTTATTTTCAATGCCCGATGTATATGAAAGTAAGTGAAAAATGCACAACTTAATATACAAGTTCGTTATTATAATATTATGTTTACTGAAAATATGAAATCATCCATTTGTGATGATTGTAAATTAAATAGTGATAGATGTGGATTTTGCCCAAGAATCCAAAATGTTAGTCCACTTAATGGTAAGACAACGTCCGTTATCGTATTGTCGTGACCATGGACTTAAAGGAGTTTAGTGGGTTATATCAAAGGATACAAAGAAGGTTTTCTATGCTCGAGGATAAAGAAGCAAGCGACAAAGTTAGTTGCAAGGTATTTAACAATGGAGATATGCCAGTAGTGAAGTCTATTTAAATTAAAGCTATACTTGGACATCATATAATTATAGACACCTCATTGATACACTGAATCGAAATCACATAGTATAGGCATGCATAGAGAATTAGCAATGGCTTGTAAGGCAAGTGAAGGACTCGCTATTGAGATATGTTATATGGTAAAGCTAAAGGAACTGAACCAGCCTGCAGCAAAAGAAATTAATGAATTTCAAAAAATTAATCCATTTTGGATCTTTAATTGGCATACAAAGTATAAATTTCATTTAAAACTTTTCTAAATCGGGTTTAAACAAAATCATGTATTCGTTTTAGAATAGTTAAAGGGAAGTTTAAATAATTTTAATTTTAAACGTATAGTGTATCAAATACATCTTAACATTTATTTATAAGGGTTAATGTATAGGAAATGAAACCTTTCATTTCTTTCCCTAAAACAAGAATTAATCGAGAGAATTAATTGTATTAAATGGAGAGAGAAACCTTTGATTTTCTATCTTTAATTTGAATTGATTGATTTATTAAATGTCATTAATTAATAAGTATGTCTGGCAAGTTTTATTACTATGTCAATATGTATTCAGACTGTACAAATTATAGTTTGAGATTTATTAAATTTTGTTTTGTTTATTTATATAAGTGTGTAGATATGTATACATATACACACATCATACACAGACACATATGTGTGCATGCATGTGTAACATCATAATGCGTGAAGGGCATTATGTGTTCGTATATAGATGTTGAGATTTACATTACAACATACACATTTGCTCATTTTGTGTGTACTATAATTTTTTCAAATATGCGCTTGTATAATTTTTCTAAAAAAGATATTAGTATATGTAACTGAATATATATATTATTAAATAAAACAGTTTCAACCATAATAAATTAATGTAAATAATTATATAAAAAATACAAGTTTTATAATTTAGAAAACCTTCAAACACGTTTTAGGCTAAATATTAATTTATGGAATTATATCAATTAAAATAATATTTATTATTAAATAATTTATAATAAAGTATAATCAAATTAATTCTGAATAATATGTATTTGTGGCTAGGGAAATATTTTTGGAATTTTCTCGACTGAAATTATATTCTAATTAAATAATTAGTTGCTGGTCAAAAATAAATTAATAAAAAATAATAAATCAAGTTATAAAAATACAAAAAAAATTCTAAACGTACTTGAGACATATTTAAGGTTTAAGAAAATTTCTAGAATTTTATCAATTGAAATTATAATTTTAATTAAATAACTGTTTGCAGGTTGAAAGTAAATTAATTTAAAAAATATTAAATTAAATTTAGAAAAATCTTAATATATTATTGTAAATCTCTCACATACTGCAGCAAATAAAAAAATTATAAAATTAAAATTTTAAACCATAAATTATTTTATACATAATAAATAATTCACAAAATCATTAAATAATAATAAAACATGTATATATATTTAATAAAATATTTTTCCATTTTATGATTCATAATAGGTATAAATCATCATAAGAAAATTTTAAGATTAAATATGTACGATATATCATTATATATGCAATTATACATATTGACAATTTGCAAATCTATATACATTTAATATATATATATATTGACATAAATCAAAATTAAATTTTTTATAAAGTTAATTCAATAAAAAATCAAATATAATATATTACAACAAGCAGATAAGCTACGCAATTGTGACAAACACATGTACCCACAAAAATCTCATATAATCTAAATAAAAAACAGAACTGAATAAAAATAGATGATTTGTATGTAAATCAACTTTTATATGATAAACTTGAAATCAAAACTATAATAATAAATGAAATTTTACCTTCTAATGAAGCCTTTGAGTCCACGTTGAACAATGATTTCTCATCTTAGAACGATTCCCAATCTGTCAGGTTGCTAATCCATGATTGGAGACCTTCTACTACAAATTAGTATTTTTAATTTGAATATGGATTTGAGAATTTTGTGGTTGATTTTATAGGATAGTTGCTGCCATTAAAATGAGGAGGAGGAAGAAGAAGAAAGATGCGGCTCAAAAAGGAATTTACCTTTCAACTAGGGTTTTGAGATTAGCTTTATATGGGTAGGATAAGAGAGAAAATAATGATCTCAATCACACATTTCAAAACCCTAATCTATGCATAGTAATTGCCATCTTCCTCTCTCAAAACCAACGACTTTCACCTCTAAAATTAATGGGTAGTAAGCTTATTTAACCCAATTTAAATATATATATATATATGTATGTATGTATATATATAATTATATTCAACTAAATTTTTGTCGATATCTCATGTCGATCTACGTATTTATAACCTTTTATAAGTACCTGCAATAAATTTATTTCTCAAATCATATCCAAATTTTATAACTAAAATTTCACAAATGTTACTTAATTTAATCCATTTATAACAACTATAAACTAATTAAATCAATCGGTCTAAGAGAATTCATCAATTCAGTTGTGTGACTCTTGGGTGTAAATTCGGTCAGCGACTAATGTGGAACTATTCGAACGTCAACATTCACACTTCACTTAGCAGGTGGTGTGATAACATGGAAAATTTTATCGCTTACTCAATATTAGAAAAAATATCTCATTTTAATTTAATAAGCGTTACCCAGTTGTGACAATTATTTACATCAATTCTCTTCATCACAACTATATCACTTTGGACTTATTGAATTTGGTAATGGTCAAAATTCCAACATCGTCCACATTCAACTTTATTGTCCAAACACAAAGTCCTTAGTTCAATAATAATTATTATATTAATCCTACTACTCTGGCTAGAGATTTTGACTTCAGTTTGACTTAGGGGTTGACCATAATACTAACCCAATATGACTGAGGAGACGAATCCGCTCTTGAATAGTGCTTCACTTCCAATACGTCCACTCGATCCAACTATAGTCAGTCGATGGACCCTGTGCCATAGTTTTACTATAATCAGAGCAGAGATTTTATATTGAATATTCACGGTATTCCCAATTTGAAAGAACCGTGTAAATTATTCATATCAACATTTTCTGTTTGAACTTAGTTATATTGACCAACAAAAAACTATCGAATGAGTCGTTCCATAGTTATCCAATAACTATTAGTACATAACGCCTAAGTATCCCTAGAAATTATGAGCAATACACTGCCCAACATTTGAAAAGCATAACGTACTCTAGTCTCAACGGATACATCGATATCCAATCTTGATGCATCTTGATTAGGAACATTTAAAATGGTACATTTAATTTTATTGTGATAAATTACTGACGGTTACAACACTTTTGTACTACAATCACAAAACATACAATTCATAAATTTTCTATTAAATATATTTTAATTAAACATTTAATTATTTATAATACATTAACAACATATATAATAGAAAGTAGAAACGCCTTTATTTCGAATGAGAATTGATTTTAGAGTTGTTAATTTACAATAAACTACAGAATTGCCCCTAGGACGTACCCATAACTTATTCAAAAGTTAGCACCATAAGTTGTTGGACCTTTCTCGATTGTATAGAAAGTAGGGAGGTTAGCGCATCTTTGGGCTTCTTAAAAAGTTGGCAAATCATAACACACGTGCCTTCAAAAAAAAAAAAAACATAATCATAAAGAATAAATTAGAGTACATAGAGTCAGAATGTAGCTGATAAAACATAATATACAACATAATACGTTGTCCAGTGGGCCAAAGAATCATAATCTTTAGCCCACCGTACTATACATCATCAAATACTACATAATAGATACAATGAGGTTATACAATGTATAGGGAATGTATTATCCTATAACTATTACTACCCCCGATAAAAATCCCACCAAGCTCTGGAGTCATCGAGAACTGCATCTAGAATCTCTCGAACTGACTGGAGTATTAGAAATAACACATGGGTCAGACTACGTTTATAATGATAGGTTAGAGATGGTATATCATAGTATAACAGTAAGCCTATGAAAATGTACATAAATCAATTATCCTAATAAACCACATAGTTAAACAAACGTTCATTCATCCGTGAAGTGTACGACAAACATATCTCAATATCCAATACTCAAGTGAAGTATACAACATTATGTACTCATTTACCAGTCCATGTAGAACCACGAGCCTAAGGGTTACCCACTCAATTTGCTCCTACAGTCTTATGTTACCCCCATGGTAATCGTGACACTATCCACCAGTGTGCTCGTCAATGTAAGGACTTTCAATCACAACTCGAATCATGCCCCTATGGTAACAAACTGCCGGCCTAAGTGATACAGGGGGTTAAGGTTCGCCACCCTATGGATTACCCACCCTATCACAATCAGTAAAAGGTGTCATAGATCTGTTGCGTGACACTACGATCAGGCAATCACGCTGGATAATGGCCTAATCTTGTTCCCCTTAATTCCACACATATATCTAGGAGTACATCGTGATAGAAAAGTAGATAATATCTATGAATAATATGAGTATCCCCCTAACTCAACAACCATGAGTTTTCTCAACACCCATGACAACCACCTCACCTATGTATAAACCATCATCCCTATTCCCATCTTATGAGTGTTATCTATTTACAATGAATAGCAAATAAGTATTACATCGACATCCCTTACCATCATGTGTTACTTATCCATTAATTCGATCCTATGGACTACACTCAAACCACGCAACATCTCTACGCAATAAGTCTGATGATTACTAAGCCCATACAAGATGGTACCACGATCGTTTATTTAAATTTCTTGTTACACAGAAATGAAAACACATATACGCTAATAAAAGTAATTGTATATATACATATACTATATTTGAAAGCATAAATAATATTTTCTTATAACAAAAGATACATTATTAATATACATATATATATATTCAAATAGATAAAAAACACCATACAATATTTTTCGCTAGTCCATAATATAAATTTAAAATCATCAATAAATATAATTTTCCTATTAGATAATTTAAAAGTAAGAATTTACTATCTCTTTTATAATTTTTCATTCAATAATATTATTAATATTTCATTTAATTATTAAACCCCCTAAGTAATATTTATAACTAAGTATAAAATATAAGCGTGTTGTAATATATTATGTTTATATTATATTTAATTCTATTTTAATTATATATTTTTAAATAAATGCACATAGGTGCCGACCATCATCGACACTAGTTGAACGGTTGGCACATAGGCGATCGACCATTTCGAGCAACGAATGTTGCGTATTCCAATGCTTGAATCATCTCATTTCAGGCCATCTTCTTCTTCTACTCTACCATTCCCTTCTACCATTGAGTGCATACACCCTAGAACTTCCATACTATGGTTCACTCATGTCCAAACGACCAACAATTTACTCAATATCAATTGATTCAAGGTCATGGAAGAAGATGCTAAATTGCAGTAAAGGATTATACGAATGCACATATAACCATTCACCATTCCAGACATCATAATACCAAAATAAACATAGTTAGTGAGTGAGATTACTCACCTTGAGTTGAAGAAATATAATTACTTTACTCACCCCTTCTTTCTTCTCTTCTAGCTTCACTTCCTTCTTCTACTATAAATTTTCCCCTTCTTCAACATTCAACTAGCTAATTTGGTATGGAGGAGAATCAAGAAGCTTGAATTAGATTATAGGAAATTATAGGATGTAACCTTGCCTTTTGTCAAAACCATGATACCATGGATTTGGCTAAATGGTTTTTATGGTCGTTGAGGCAGGAAGCCCGGTGATATGATTATCAAGTTCGAAGACCGATTATAAGCAAGGTTATGGACAATAGTCAAGCGGATTCTAGCAAATGGCATCCCAAAATTAGCTAAATATGGATTGGAAGTTCCCTTAGGTAAGGGATCGGATCGGATCACTATGGCTATAGATCACTCGGATTAGCAGTTTAACTCAACGATGATTGCTCAATAACTCAACAAATACTAGGGGAATTGAGAAAACTACTATAGAAGCACGAGGAGGAAGTGGGGGGACTGCCACAACCGATCATAAGGTGTCGCGTGGCCTTCACCACCGATTGGTGTCGATCGGTCATATAACCCCAGATAGGCTCTATTTTTTCTGGATAGTTCCATCTTGGCTTTGGTCTTCTGTGCGTGAATTTTTAGCTAGATATGTGCACGTCTTCTCTTATAAATACAGGATCATTGGCTCATTACAAGGGATCTTCTTTTGGGCTCTTCTTCATTGTTTCTCTTTCCTTCCTCCATTAGTTTTCTGAGGTAAAAAATACTGCATTTGTAATCCTACAGTATAATCGTAAGATTATTCGAGTGGACGTAGGCCAAGGTTTGCCGAAGCTCTATAAAATTCTTGTGCTCATTTACTTTTTTGATACTGAATCTATAATCTGCACATTTAATTCTTTGTTTGGAAATTGTGATTGGATTTTTGGTGCTATAATATAGTTTGAATATTGGCTGCCATTTTTGATGTCAACATTTTGGTGCTTTCATTGAGAGGGTTTGCACCCATGGATTGAGAAGTTAGGATCTTGGATTTGAAAGCTTGGATACTTGGATTTAGGAAGCAATGACTAGGCAATCAACAAGGAGACCATTGGTAGATAGGATTCACCGTAGAGGGAATCAGGAGGCATCCTCAAGAGTAGAATTTAATCAATCCTCTGTCTACATCACTAAGAACAAGATGGAGACGATGATGGAGGCTATGCAAGAGAAGACGATGAAGAGACAAGAAGAGATGATGTAGAATTTCCTCAGACAAATTGGACACATTGGATCAGGAGCCAATATCAATTTAAACCAAGGATTTGGAGCAGGAAACAATATGGATCAAGGAATTGGAGCAGAAGGAGCCATAGAAAATCAAAATTAGGAGCATGGAGACGAAGCCTACAGGCGGAAGAACAGAACGGAGTAGCCAGGGGCAGTCCCCAGCCAACCATGAGGGATTGGCATCGATCCCCCATAGGTTGCATCACCGATCGCCCCTAGAAAGGGGGAAAGCCCTTGGGTCGGGATGGATCGGTTCAAGGCGGGACAGTGGTCGATGTCGTGCAGTTTGGTGTGGATCGGAATGCGGATGCACATCTAGAGAAGTATGTTCTAGAATTCCCTCGTGGACTCAGGGGGCAGGATAGAAATGATGATTGGAGGCTACATTCAGATGGAAGTGACAGGTTTGCGTATATGATCGGACGGCTATAAGAGGGGATTGGTGAACTGGGATCGGGAAGATTTGAATAGGAGTCCATTTACTCCTAAAATCAAGTAAGCCAAGAATCCACCGAAATTCAAATTACCAAAACTAGGAGAATATGATAGCAAATCAGATCCTATAATTCATTTAATGAGGTACATGATGCATATGGATGTGCTGGAGGCATTAAAAGAAGTGATGGCAGTTTCCCTTGTACTTAATGGATATAGTTACAATGTGGTTTAGGCAATTGGAGAACGGTGCTATTGGTACTTGGACAGAGTAGGTTGATAAATTTATGAGGCAATTTTGGGTCCACAAGAGACCCAAGAGTGTGATGATGTTGACAACACTGAGTCAAAGGACCAAAGATTCCCAGAGTAATTTCTTATTATGGTTTAATGCGCCAGTTGCTTCGTTGGATCGACTGGATTCATCGATGGTCTTAATGGTGGAAGTATAAGGAATAGTTGATGACTTGCACTAGAATGAGGTCCACGATTGATCTTGGGGAATTTTATCACGAGGATGAAAGGTTCCTATGATAGGAGGATGCTAAGGCTAGTAGAGAAGAGATTAATGCAGTGAGGGATGGAGGACCATCTGGGGAAGGTTCAGGCAAGGATTAAAGAAAGCGAAAAGCAGATAATGGCTTCAATGGATCAAAGCAGCGAAGGAGAGAACGGAAATTCTCTTCTTATACTGATTTGAACGAGACTTTGGAAAGGGTTTATTTAGAAATTCGATGACGCCTTCCGAAGGCCGGCAAGGAAGAGCCCAATGAATGCGAGCGGGCTTCAGGAAAATAATACATATTCCATGAGCTGGATGGGTATAATACAAACGACTGTAGGCACTTGAAGTATATGGTTAAGGAATATGCGAGGAATAATCAGCTGCAACAATATATAATGACCCGGATTGTGGCCGTGGAAAAAAGAAAGCACTATTTGCATCAAATGGAAATAGCCTTGGATCGAGGTCACTGATCATCATCTCTTGATTGGAATGTCATGAACTAAAAAAAAATAACCTCCATAATAAAATGGCTATGTCACTTACACATGCACAGGATCGAGGTCGGTCCTTAGGAATGCTCTAAGATGACGATAAATCGTCATGCTTGAAGAGGCAATTTTTGATTTTCCTTATTTTTTTTTTTGTTTTTTTGGTTATAAAAGCTTAAATTTAGGAATGTAGTGAATGGATTTTGAAATGTTAAAATCCACTTTTAAAAGTAATAAATTGAAAATGTCGTGGTTGTCCCGAGCAAAGAGACAGGACAATAACCGCAAGGCACGAGTTCCTTCGTCGAAGAACGACAGGATGGACTCATACATGGACTAAGTCCTTGAATGGGTGATCGGAATTGGAGAATAATACCCCACAGATCGCTTCATGTTCTGATCGGAGAGATGGAACGAGAGAAGCAAGAAGTAGACTGCTTCACCGACGATAGAATCAGCCTGCTTATCATTGTGCCCTTCTCACCGGAGAGTTAGTATGGTCCAATAAGGCTTCAGAGAGACCATGATCGACCTAGGAAGGCCATGACATCACTTTATGTTCAAGGATACTAAACCAGAGTGCAGGAAGTAATGTTGCTTCACCAAAGAGCGATAGGATTGGCTTACTTATCGTTGTTCTCCTTTCACCAAAGATTAATTGGATGGGTCTTGCAAGAGCTTGGAGAGGTTATGATCAGTTCGAAGAGACTTTGTACTAGCCTATTAGTCCAACGAGACCTTGGATTTGGCTAATGATTTAGAGAGATTGAAGATTTGGGACAATAATTCAGTGAGATCGAGGCTTTGGATTTAGCAAACGATTCAGAGATCATAAATATGGATACAGCTAAGGATTTGGAATGGTTTTAGAATTGGCTATCGACTCAAAACAGTCATGGATTATGGTGATTCGGCTTGGCAAAGGATTGGACTATGGAATGGAATATTTGGCTATCGATGGATTGTGGACTCCAAACTTATGGTAGATCAAATCACACCTTCCTATTGCAAGACATGTTTTGGAGGCAAATGTTACTCCGCCTTTTGGTAATGCCATAATACCATATATTTAGCTAAATGAATTCATGGTCATCCAAGCAAGAAGCCTGAAGAGATTATTATTAGGTTCAGAGATCAGTTATAAGCAAGGCTATGTATGATAATCAAGCGGATTCAGACGAATGGCATCCTAGAATTGGTTAAGTATGGATTGGAGCTTCCCTGAAAAGTGGATCGGATCACTATGGCTATGGATCACTCGGACTGGTAGTTCAACTTAATGATGATCGCTTAATAACTCAAAAAATACTAGGGGAATCAAGCAAACAACTATGGAAGCAAGAAGAGGGAGCGGGGGGACCACCACAACCGATCGTAAGGCACCATGTGTCCCCCACCGCCTATCAGAGCCAATCGATCATATGGCCCCAGATTGTCCCTATTTTTTCTAGATCAATTCATCTTGGTTTCGGTCTTCTGCACGTGGATTTTTAGTTTAACATTTGCACATTTTCTCCTATAAATACAGGTTCATTGGCTTATTGCAGGGGATCTTCTTTTGGGCTCTTCTTCATTATTTCTGTTTACTTCCTCTATTAATTTTCTAAAGCTAAACCAAACTGTATTTGTAATCCTACAATGTAATAAAAATATTATTGAATGGACGTAGGCTAGCGTTAATTGAACACTATAAAATTCGTGTGTTCATTTACTTTTTTTGCTATTGAATCTATGATCTATGCATTTAATTCTTTGTTTGGAAATTATGACTGGTTTTGTGGTGCTTTCATACTTTGCGTGTTGGCGGCCATTTTTGACGTCAACATAAGATTTATTTAAATTTTAAAGTGGTGGAGTATGGTTAAGTTTTGGAATTTCTAAAGCAAAGATTGTAAACGTATGGGGTTTTATTTATAGGTAGAGATGAAGCCTTAAGAAAAAGAAACATTTGGAAATAGAAATAACATGAAAAAAAGTTGAGTTTCGGCTAAGTAATGTTGGGCTTTTCTTTGTTAAGTAAATCATTTTCTTCTTTTCTTTTCTTACTTTAGTTTCATGAAACAAATTATATATTCAAGCCCACTTTCATATTAAATTATATTATACCACATCTTTTACAAGATTGATCCTCATACCAAGCTCTGACTTATAAATACCCCTACGACATCCACGGGGTTGGGAATCATAATTTTGAAGCACAAAAGCTCCACCGAACCAAAATCAAGAAAAATTACTTGAATTTTCTATTTTCAGGCATTGTTATCTTTGGTAATCTATAATAAAAACTAGAATGAAATCAAAAAGTGGATGTAAACCATAGGTTAGTTTAACCACTATAAAACTTTACATGTTCTCTTTTGTCTTTCATCGTTTCTTTTCTATTTGGGATTAAATTTTGCTATTAAAATATTTGTTTTTTGTTTTCATTTTAGTTAAAAAAGATAAAGCCATATGAAATATTTTGCTAGAGGTTTTATAGTCTCTTAAAGCGGTACCTAGAAACTGCACAACAATTATAAATTTTATTAAACTTAAAATTTTAATAAATTTCAAATGAAAAATATAGGATTTTATCATTTTCTAGAACTATCATATATCTTCTGCACTACACATAGTAATATTGCAAAATATACAATTTATCTTAAACTATTTTTTTAGAATAGAAATTTATTATGTAGAAAATATAAATTAAAAAATTTATGTATATAATTGTTGTAAAATGATTTTTATATTTTTTATATTTGAACGAAAGATTATTATACCATTTTGTTAATATTAATGTGGTATACATACCGAAATCATCACGTTGTAGGAAACTATTACGCAAATTATCGAATATCAATAACTCAAAGTTATTTAAATAGCTAAAATTAAGGGATATTGTTTGTTTAAACATATGGATTCGATTTAAAATAGTAAGGTACAATCGATGAGAACTTTGCCAATAATTATAGAAATTATAAAATGTAGGTATGTGAATGTAAAATTGTAGAACGAATTAATGGAATATTTTGGATAATTGTACGTAAAAATGACAACCTATATCTGTTAGGATTTCATCATACTTTAGGATTGATTAATCATGAAACCCTTGATTTGAAAAGGTGACCCATATTGATTTGATTAAGAAGAAATTAGAGGAAGTAAATAAATTAGCAGAAGCATACCTAAATTCATAGTTGCTGATTGCAAGAGAAGAAGAATTGGTTTGATCTTCCAAATTTACGTAAACTCTAGATCTGAATTATTGCCACAGAAGAGACTAGATGAATGACTAGAGCTTGCATAGTTTGGCGAACATAACCCATTATTTATAATATTAGCATTTTCTAATTTGGCTCTTTAATAAATTATAATTTCCCCAGTATCTTCACATTAATACCATGACAATTATATTCTTAAACCTTTCATCTTTAGTTTACAATTCGATCTCTTTAATTAAGCTTTACGCCTATATAATACAACACATTTATTTTAATATATGTGGCCCACATGTTAAAAATTTCAACAATCTCCCCTTGGACCATATATGCAATAACCTTATAAATGCGTTTAACTTTATGAGCTTTAAATTTTTCTATTTATAACATAAGGTATTTTCGAAACAATCTCGCCCATTGACTATGCTGACAAAGGATCAAAGTGGCTTTCGTTACCTTTAGTGTAACCCCATCAGTGGTCACATATATGAGCACAATCAAATGACATAGATCAATAATGGATGTGTGACATGGAAATTACATGAAATATGATCTATATATGTCTATTTGTAATCGGTCCTACTTTAGTGAGATCGAAAAAAGTTCAATATTTGAACTTCAATGGAGTGCAAAGAAAACTTTATTAATTTATATTAGATGTGAAAAAATATTTACTGTTTCAATAAACGAAGTATAGAGCATTGTGTCATGATTATACCAAATACAAACTCCCCCTGAACCAAAATACCAATATATAGAAGTTACACCAATTAAGCCACATATTCACGAAAGATCATGGCTGATAATCCTTTTGTAAGCGATGCTTCCATAATGGATTTTATCATAATATGCTCTATAATTTACAGTCTATTTTACACCATCCCCTTATGGGAAAATAATATGTTATATATTATCATAATTTTATTTCAATCATCTTTCGATTTTTTTAATATTTCACAACTTTGCGACAAAATTTTGCAGTTATTTTCCAACGATGGATGCCTCATAACAGAAAATAAATGTTAGTTTCAGGAAGCTATAAGTGTTTATATGACAATATTCCTTATATAGTTTCACCTAAAAATAATATTATTATTACCCAAAGTGGTTCTTTATACTCTTGGAATTCAAAATATTTAGACTGTAATGCTTTTATCTTTAAGCATATAATTTTTTTATTCCTTAAAGATATCTTGGAACCATTTTTGTAATGACCCAGATTTTAGGTTATTAATTTTGAACATTTAATTCATTTTAAATGTTGAGTTTTGTAATCTGAATGAGATTTCAATATGAAGTTTATCGATCAAAAATAATGTAATAAAAACTTAAGTTCCAAATATAGCGATTTAATCGATAAATTTAATTTTTGAGTTGATAATTAAAAATCACTTAAATAATTGAATTGGAGTTGAATATTAAATCGAAAAGATTTTTGATATTTATATAAATTCTATTTGAATTAGAATTGAGTTAAAATGTTTTTAAAACTGAAATTTCAAATGATCTCGTAAAAATTTCGAAATCTTCGATTTAATCGATGTATTAAATAGCAATCCGTGGCACAGTCTCGGAATTCGATGAAACCAGTTCCATTGGATCCATAATAATGTATTATTATCGGTAAATTTTATAGCATTTGGAGTTATCGTTTGGTCGTACGGGATAGAAATGCATTGAAATTAATATCGAAAATTCAATATCATATTTGGGTCGAAAAAGCTATCTTCTCCATACGATTGAATTAGGACTCGAAACTTTTTTCACTGCGTTTGGAATAGGGATATAACATTATAAACGCTTGGTGACATGCCTCGATAGGGGTTCATAATTTCGGGATATGTGATTTGAGATATTTTGAGTATTAAAACTAAAGAAAAAGAAAGGCAAACCTTCTTCAGCACGCCATTCCTTTCCTTCCAAAACACGCTACCTCGTCTACCTTTAAAATCGTGTCCTCTTCCATCCTAAATCAACCATTAGACATCTCACGAAATCAAAAAATCAAATTCAGGCCAGTTCATTCCACAATAATAAAAAGAAATTAAACGCGTTTATTTTCTTTTTGGCGGAGCATCTAGCGGAGATTAGTAAGGCATGACATTTGCGCGAGGGGAAGAAGTATGGGCGCACGTTTTAGGGTTTGGCTGTGTGTTTGCTCGTCGACTGGAAGCACGAGGGGGAGGTGCTAAGGTCGAGTTAATCGCCTGAGGGGATGCTTGCATTCATGAAGGCAGGGGGAGATTCTAGGCGGTTGTGGCAGCATAGCGAAAGATCGAAGTTCAATCGGTTTATGAGGATTATGATTTGTGATGGGTGCGGTGAGCCTAGGGCTTCAGTCGTGTAGGTGATCTTGCAGGTCATCGTCGAGCTTGGCGAAGTCACGATAAAAAAGATAAGGATATCAAGCTTGGGATTTTGGATAAAGGCACTTTTCGATGGTCGAGTTGAGATGATTAGAGCATGGGTTAATCTCATGATTAAGCTTAAGGTAATTAAAGTTTTAAAATTTGTTGATTAAATTAATTAACGATTCACATATTTATAAAATTCATGATTTTTTTATACGAGGTCCAAATAAATAAAACAAGTCGAGTTTGATTCGTAGCTGGAAAATCTATGCAATACAATTGGGTTGGTATTTTTCGGAGTCAGTTGGGAATTTAAATAATTGAAAATCTAGAAGTTCAGCAAATTTAAAATCAAAGGTGAGTAAATCTCATTCTTTTTGGATTGCTAGAATAAATTTATAATAGTTAAAAATTAATTATTGGATTCTACTTGAATTTATAAATTATTATTTGTTTATGCTATATTATATACATAGTAATATATATGTCTTAGTATTTGGAGTGATATGCCACACATTATAGCGGATGAGACCCTATACGACTCGCATAATAGCGGAAGACACTATATACTGTGATATCCCCCTCGAAGTGGGATTAGTATTTTTATTATTGACTAACATCTATGCATGCAGGAAAATAGGTTGAAGGGGTCCAACTGTATTCCTCAAAAAATGTTGATTTATTTTCATATATATGATATATAATTTGTGTGAATAATCTGTTGTAGATTATAGCTATGATTTGAATTTTTAGATGCTATGGTAGCACGGGTTATAAATTTGGCATTTTAAATACCATAAATTATTATTTTTAGTTGAAAGGAATTTAAAAGGAGATTTTTGATATAAAAATATTTACATTGGAAATTGGGGTTTTTTTTAAAAAAATTGAGTTAGGAATAATATATATTTTGAATTTGGACTATACGTGACCATTCGTAAATGGTTTTAAATAGAGATTTTAAAAATTAATTATATAAAGGAGTTTGTAAATGGTATTCAGAAATATGAAAAGGAGTTAAAATCAATATTAAAAATAGACCGAAAGTATAAATCGTATTTATAAGAAGCGAATTTATATAATGGAATTTTATAAATAAGTTTGGTTTTATAAACAGGTAAAACCAAAGGGGTTATAAAAATTTATAAACGATGTTTTATAAATAAAGGAATACGATATCAGATGATATCTGAAAATATAAATTCATAGGGTGAATTTATACTAGAATATGGAAATAGGGTTAAGAAAAATAGTAGACTCTATTTTTGAAATAAGAATGGTTAGGGAGTCGACAATGAATCAACATGTTGTGAAATCGAGAGTAAGTTATAAATTATATTGGTTACTGAGATTTTAAAATAAATTTTATTTCTAAGAAGTTAAGTTTGTTTTTAAATGGAATTTTATAATTTAAAAACTATGAAATTTTAAATTAGTTAGGATTGGAATACTTCAGTAAGTAGATTTCAAATATTAAGTATTTATTTTAGTGAATTCTGACTTTTAAAATCAACTTCAAAAATTTATTGTTTATCTAAAAATGAGTTATGATGTTTATAAAAGTGTTTTCGATATTTATATAATTACTTAAACATGTTTTAAAAATAAATTATTATTCTTTGAATAATTATTTTTACTTTATATATATAGAGAGTTTGGATGACTGAAATTTTTTATCTATAAATTCTCTCGAGAATCGTAAACGAGGGTTAAAAAAGTATATGATTTTGGAGGAAAGGGATTTTATAAGGGATTTGGAGGAAATGGATTTCAAAATGTATGAATATGGGAATTTTGAAATGAAATCGGAATTTATAAAAGAAGTTATAAATTGTTGAATGATGTTATACATAAGTATACTGGGTTTTGGAAATTGAAAAAGAGAATTTATTAGTGATCTTGAAGACTATGACATAAGCTATGAAATATTCTCTTAAGTGTTGGTATTTGAAAAGGATTTTGGAAAATAAGATTTATAATATTTTCCTAAGTATAAAAATGGAAATTTGTAAATAATTAGAAGTGTTGAAATGGTTTGGAAATATCAGGTTATGGATTTAAGTTTTTGAAATGGTTTCAAATGTGGAAGGGAATCGATATATCTTATAAAGATATTTTGAAAAAGATATTTTGGAGAAAAAGTATAATAAGGCTTAGTGCCTACTTATGGATGTTTTATTGATAGTTATATAACCAATTATCAATATTGGCCAACTTCGTTAATTGTTTCGAAGAAACCGGGATCGGATTTAATTATTCGAAAACCACTTCGATCTGGTTTGAACATTACGAATGAGTACCATGAAGATGATGAAGACGGTGATTTGGTTTGTCCAGACCTAGGACAACTTGTATGGACAAATGCTACTAGAACATCATCATTGGAGGACGATGAGCATTCTAAGTAGAATTTTTTCTTAAAAGGAAATGCTCTGCCTCAAGCCTCATCGATCGGGTATGACTAAAACGAGGGAGATGAAGCAAGGCTAAATCGGTCGCACCCAATTTAAGTATGTTATCACTTTTCTAGATGTCCTTGAAAACCTATGTATTATGGATATGGTTGTGCATGAAAGAAGGACACTCGATGGTAAGGGTGGGAACACCCGAGGTGATAACATATTCGATCTATCAAGGTTAGGGGTAGGCTGATCTTATGTAATAGTGGATCCCAACGAGGTTCTCATTACATTGTCCTAGATGTGTACTGTGATGGGCGATACCCCAGTGGCTCAGTCATTCGTATGGAATCCATTCTCCAATACGAGCCGTACGGTTTTGTTTGTAGAGCCTAGTATGCTGGAATTTAATTAATGTAACAATTTCGGCTATTTGAATAAGGATTTGTATTTAGATACTATTATAATATCACTGGATTTTCTATAAAATGTTTTGTTCATCGTAAGTGATAAACCCGCCGTGTTTATGTGTGACACGGTCTTACGAGATACCTTTGTTTTTCAAAGGATTTTGATAATTCTAATAATTCAAATTGAGTGTGTTTTATCATGCTGGCTTCCCAGACTGTCGGGTGTTATTTTATTATAATGCTCGGGTCAGACCGAGTATTACTGATTCGGGATAGGACGCTATGGAGCTCAGGAAACTAACTGGATGACAAGATGTATTCCCATAGATCATTTGTATTTCCGTCGTGTGAGGAAAAGTTTTTAAACTGTCCAGATTGATCGTTGTATATTGTACTCTGATAATGGGATGTATATTAGAAGCATTATTCTTGTATTTAAAATATGTTATTATATATTATAATTTGTTATGCTGCGATTATGAGATTTTGTAGTTGTTGTTATAATTTCTTCTATTTCTTTCTTCCTCTTTTCCCTAGTTATTCGCTCTTTCATACAAAATGGGTTGAATAGGAGTGAATTATTATCAACTCAAAGGGTACGGAATGTGGATCGCTACATTTGGTATCAAAGCTGAAGGCTAAGCGAGAACTCTGGTGGGGGGATAGAGTCAGTAGTACTGTAGAATGAGTTTAGTGCAATAATAGTTATGAGTGGGTATTTGTTAGTGAATGTAAATGGTTTTGTATTATGTTGATCTATCTAGCGAGTGGTATATAAATTCTGATCGAATAGTGGGACGCCACTTAAATCGATAGGAGTTCCTAAACACTTGAACGCGATAAACTAACACAGTATTGTTTTGTAGCAGGTAAATGAAATAATTTTACACAAATTATATTTTTGATATAAAAGAAATAATTTTCTGAAAATTATTACGGTGGTTATTATTCAATCAAAAATAGATTATAAAGTTGGAATTGGTTTATTACAACCAAATTGGATTGTATAAATAAATTATATAAATGAGTTAAAAACTATAAATGGGTCCAAACTGGGATTTGGAAATTTAAATCCTGAAGATTTTTTAAAGTATTTTCCAAAGTGTTAGAAGATAAAAAATAGTATTATTATTTTAGAGATAGCTTGAACAGAAAAATAGTTTTAAATGGATTTTGGAAGTGATATAGGATTGAACTCACTTCGTTCGCTGGAAAATAATTCTGATGATGAAGGCCGCATCATCAATATTCATTTTAGAGTTTCTAAGTGACGGATCGCTATCGAAATTGATTTGATTCAGATTTGTTGGGCAAACAAGTTTTGTATAAAAATTTCAAAAGGAATTGTTTCGAATAAAATCAAGTTGATTTTGAAATTCGAAGGACGTGGTTTGTTAAACCAAAAACAATGTGTGTGTGTGTGTATATATATTTGATTTCAAAGTGATTTGGAAAATATACTGGGTGTTTAAATTATGGAATTTTAATATAAATGTTGGAGAAAACATCGGAAATAAGTATGAACTTATAAAGTGAGGATGATTTCGAAGTAAATATGGAATTTGAGCTTCGAAAAAATAAATTTTAACTTAAGTAAGTTAGAATAGATTGTGTGAATTGAATTTAACTTAAGGAAGTTAAAATAGATTTATTGGGAATTGAGACGATAATAAATTCAAATGGTGAAATTGCTATATGAATATAAGCAAGGAAGCGGAAGAATTTTGAAATTGGAATTGAATTCTTACTTTTTTTAAATTGAATGAATTAAAAATAAAATTGTTTGGAGTAAATTTAATTTAAGCATGAATAACTCGAATATAGTTTCTGAAATGTTGGTTAAAAGAAATTGAAATTTACATAAAAAGGTAAATTGGATTTGAATTATATGGAATTGAATTAAATATGTAAATGTGAATTGCAGAGAGACTATATAACCATAAGTTATAAAATTTAAATTAGATTAGAAATAATATCGAATTGAATTAAATGTAAATTTTGAATTATGAAATAATTATATAGCTATAAGTTATAAATTTTGAATGAAATAATATTTAAATGAAAATTGGAATTTTGAATAAATAAATTGGAATAGCTTATAAAATTTGAAATTAATTAAATAAAAAATATACTTAGGCTATAAATAAATGTATAATCTCGAGTTAAAAATAAAATGTGAATATATTTGAGTATAGAATTGATGGAAATGTAAAAATAAGTTGTATGACTTATAAAATTGAAAAGTGAAATAGAAAACCCAAAATAAAATTGTTTGATATTTTGGTAAGGGAAATAAATCCAAAATTGAATTATAAAAATGAAATGGAACTCGAGAAAATTAAATGAGGTGATTTTTGGAATAAAAATCAAAAGTTGAATGTGGAACTTGAGTATAAACTAAAATTCGACAGAACGTGAGCAAATTAAATATAATTGGAAATGTCATCGAATAAAATAGAAATGAATTGAAATAGTGGTGATTTAAGTTATAAATAAATGCAATTCAAGTAAATTGAATATGACCTGGAATATCATATCTCATAAGTTTTCTTTCTTTAATGGGGACCATCCCACCTTCAATTTTCTTTCCCGCCGACCCTTCCTTTCCAGTAACATCTAATCAGCCCTATCCTTCTTCCCCTCTCCTTGTACCTCCTTCATCAGATCCAGCATTGATAACCATTCCTTCTTCTGTCCCTTCTTCCACCTCTCAACCCTTGGATTCTTCCATAATTCACTCGTCTCCTCCACTGCTGCCTCCACCCTGTCCTCCTGTTGCATGGAACTCCTTGTTTAAGGCCAAGCCAAACAATGCAGGCAAATACGTTCCACGAGAAATCCAGTTAGTTTTTAATGGAGGCGCAATAGTTCCCCCTTCTGAAGTAGTTCAGGCAGGTAACTCGATGTGTAAGGATTATTTAGTTGGGTTTTTTTCTTGATAATCCTCTTCTATACTCCTCTGTTCTTTATTATCTCAAACGAGCTTGGAAACTACAGGGTTCTATTTCTGTTAAATCTGATGGTTTCCTATTTTTATTCAAGTTTTCTAATGTGGATGATAAGAAAATAATAGCTGAGTCTGATCCTGTAGTAATGAAGAATAAATTATTTATAGTAAAACCCTGGGATGAAAACATTAGAAATAGTGTTGGAAGCATTAAAGCAGTCCCTGTGTGGATTAAACTCTCTAGCATACCCTTGTATGCTTGGTCACCTATGGGTATTAATTGGCTTGCATCCAGGGTTGGAAAACTCTTATGTATAGATGCCTCCATTGAAAGATTTGAAAAGTTCTCATTTTCTAAATGCATGGTGGAAGTAACCCCACAATATGAACTCCCTGATAATTTTGAAGTTAAGCTACTTAATGGCTCTGAACAATTAGTGAAAGTAGAGTATTTATGGAGACCTGAAATTTGCATTTCATGTAAGCAGTTTGGACACATGGTATCTGGTTGCAAAAAATGTGAAATTACTGGTGAAGGAAATAACAAAAATGGTGACAGCGATGATAATCTCAAACAGTATGAAGTAATACAAAACAAGGTAATAAAAGGAAAAAGTCTGGAAAAAGATAGTAAGGTGAAGCAGTTCTGGCAAAAAGTGAATAATAGAAAAGGTAAAAAGAGAAACTTAAGTGAAGAAGTTAAAACTGCTACTATGAATAGGTCAAAGTGGTAAAAGTAGCCTATTTCCTATTGTTGATAAAGAAGTAAACACTAGGTCTGAAGTAGGAGAAAGACCTATAGTGATTGTACTGCCATATTAAATCAAGTTACAAGCAATAATAAGTTTAGTCTGCTTCAGGATGATGACAATGAACAAGGTAACTCAAAACAGTTGGAGGTGGAGGAAGGTGAGGTGACACTTGATAAGACCTGTTATGTTACTGCTAAAACTTTGTCTTTGAGCATTGGAAAATCTACTGAAGATAGAACTGATGGAAATAATGAAACAAGTCAAAAAACAGAATGGTTGGAGCAACAAAAACCACATAGTACTAATTCCCCATCCAGTAACCTACTGGCGCACACTGTGTCCCCTATTAACAACGTGCACATGCACACAACTGAATCTGACTTTGAAGCAAAATGGTGCCAGTCCTTTGAACAACAAATAAAGCAAGTAATATCCAGTATGCACCAAGCCGATGTGGGTAAACTCTCTATTGCCCCCCCATCATATAATTTTTCTGTTGATCTACCTGGTTGGCCTGCCAACAACCCTAACAATGTTCCTCATTCCCTTCCACCTCCTATTCCATCCTCCACCAATACTATCCCCTCTGAATTTTCCTCCCTCTCTTCTCCCATTTATGGTCGTATTAAAACAAGAGCTCTTTCAGCAAAGAGAGGTAACAAAATTCATCTTACCCTCTAATTTTCCATGAATAAAAAAGTTGCTTCCTGGAATATTAGGGGTGCACATTCCAACTTGAAACTTGATCAAGTTAAAAACCTTATTAAATTGTATGGTATATGTCATTTTGCCATTCTTGAAACTAAGCTCAATCTTCCTCTTTCCTTAAAAGCTGCTTCATATATTAATCCACTCTGGGCCTATCATTACAATCTTGACACTACTTCCTATGGAAGAATTCTTGTAGTATATGATCCTGCTGTTTTGACCCTAACCCCTATCCTTTCCACTAGACAATTTATTCATTTCCATGTCCTTCTCTCCCAATCTCAATTTTCCTTCTATATTACCTTTGTCTATGCTGATAATACATCCCTTTCAAGAAATACACTATTTAAATCCCTCCCTCCTCTCCGACAGAGCTCTCATCCTTGGGTTGTCCTTGGAGACTTTAATTCTTGCTTTAACCTTGATGATAAAAAGGGTGGATCTCCTCTCCTTCCTGGTGATAGTGCTCCAATTAATCTTGCTATATCTGACTCTGAGCTTAATTTGATTAACAAGACTGGTGCAAAATTTTCATGGAATAATAGTAGCCGTAGTGGTGTACGTACATTCACAACAATTGATCATGCTTTTTGTAACATCTCTTCCCTCAATCATTGGCCTTCTTTGTCTGTCTACCTTCCTCTTCCTGTTCTGTCAGACCATTCACCTTTAATTCTCTCCCTTGATCCCCATTTAAGAAGAGACAAAAGAAATTTTAAATTTTTTAATGCCTGGGCTAAACATGATGAATTTCTTGTTTTAGTAACTCGTGTACACACTACTTTTAACTGTTTTGGTAACCCTATGTATAAGTTTTGCAGGAAACTAAAAGGCATAAAGCAACCACTTAAGTTGTGGGCTTCCACTATCTTTGGGCAAGGCAGTTTGCTATCTTCTTCCTTGATTGAGCAGCTTAGAGCCAAGCAGGAATATATGATGGATAATCCAGAAGATGAAGTTGCTGCTAATGATGAAGGTCATCTATTCTTGGAAGTGAACTCTGCTCTTCAGTTGGAAGCAAGTATGAAAAGGCAGCTGCTCCATAATAAATTGTTTGAGGAAGGGGATAAGAACACAAATTTTTTCCATGACACATTAAAAGTCAAGCATGCCAGAGAAAATATATTCAGCATTATGGATGAACAAGGTAATATTTTCACAACTCCTGATTCTGTGGACAAAGCTTTTGTTGATTACTTCTCTAATATTTTTGGCAACTCAACTGGTTTCTCTCCTGATCTCAACCAAATCTCTTCCCTTCCTCTGCCTTGCCTTACCCACATAGAATCTGATGCCTTACTTAAACCTGTTTCAAATGATGAAATTAAGTCTGCTCTTTTCTCCATGAATCAAAGCTCCTCTGGTGGTCCTGATGGACTTAATGTAACATTTTACATTGCTACTTGGACAGTGCTTGGGCATGAGTTTTGTCAAGCAATCCATAACTTTTTTAATAAGTGTAAACTTCTTAAAGAAGTCAACTCAACAAACATTGCCTTAATTCCTAAGGTTTCCTCTCCTACTAAAGTTTCTTCATTCAGGCCTATCTCGTGTTGTAATTTTTTGTGCAAATGCATCTCTAAAATCCTTGCTTCATGATTAGTTTGTGTTCTTCCTTCGATAGTGTCACTTAATCAAGTAGCTTTTATTCCTACTAGGAATATTCTTGACAATGTTCTTCTTGCCCAAGAATTGATGAAAGGTTATGGCAAATGTAATGTCTCTCCAGCAGCAGCTATCAAAATTGATATTTCCAAAGCATATGATTCAATTCACTGGGAGTCTATTGTAAGGATCATGGCTATGATGGGATTCCCAAAAATCTTTGTATCATGGGTCTATAATTGCATTTCCACCCCTACCTTCTCTGTAATTGTCAATGGTAGACCCGCTAGCTACTTTGGAAGTCAAAAAGGAATTAGGCAGGGGGATCCTATCTCCTCTTATTTATTTTTATTAGTTATGGAAGTCTTAAATGTTATTCTCAAGAATAAATTCTCACAAAAGCTTATTAAGTACCATCCCAAGTGCTCACACCAACAAATATCTTCCATTATGTTTGCGGATGATGTGTTGATATTCACTAAACCTGAAGCTACCTCCTTAACTGGAATATTAAATGCATTGCAGTCCTTTTACCTGATGACTGGCCTCTCCATTAACCACTCCAAATCATCCATGCTTGTTGCTGGGGTCTCTGAAGTTCATGCTACTAGTTTGTATCATACCAGTGGTTTCTCCTATATGCACAATGATATGAAGTATCTTGTTTTTCCCTTAATCACTAAAAGAATTACCATTGCAGATTGTCTTCCCCTATACAATAAGATTACTAATGTTATGAATACATGGGAAAATAGGACTATGTCTCAAAGTGGTAGGCTAGTTCTCATAAAATCTGTAGTGTTCCCATCTTTGGTCTATTGGGCACGCTCTATTATTCTTCCTTGTAAGCTTCTGCAACTTGTTAGGTCTGCCATGTTAAGATTCTTCTGGACTGGTAGTATGCACAATAAGAAACTTATGCCTTGTTCTTTTACAAAGTTTGAGACTTCTCTAAAGTTGGGAGGGCTTGGAGTTTTAAATGCAAAAAAACTGGAACATTGCTGCCTTTAGTAAACATTTTGATGATGTTATAAATAAAAGGATAGTCTTCGGGTTAACTGGATTTGGACTCATAACATTAAGCATGGGAAGTTTTGGATGTTGAGTATTCCACAAGATAGTAGTTGGACTTAGAGGAACATACTGAAACTCAGGGATGTCTTTCTTCCCTTGATTCAGTATCATGTTCACACTAGCACTGCAATTAGTTTTTGGGATGAACCTTGGGTGAGTAAAGGCATGACTCTTTCTAGGTTGTTTGACCATGCTTTGATTGTGCAGTCTGTTGTTAACCGTGAAGATAAAGTTGGTATTTTTGGCTGATGGTAGAATTCTTCTTCCCTACAATAGTAGTCATGTGGTTAGGCAATTATGGAATACTATTCGGCGTAATAGTTATAGCAATGAGAATTCCACTGCTGTGTCGTGGAACCAGAAAACACATAGTGTTAATCTGGTTTATCAGCACCTTCTATGTAACACTACCTTGACAGCTGCCAAGTGGTACACTGTTTTATGGACTACTGACACTTCACCGCGAGAAAACCTTATGCTGTGGAAGGTAGTTAGCAATGCTCTCCTGACCAGAAGTTTGCTAAACAATTATGGAATGTGTTGTTGCCCTGAATGTGTTTTTTGTGACCAGCATGTTGAAACTGGTGAGCATCTTTTCTTTGATTGCCCTGAACTTCATGATCTGGTTTGTAGAATTGCATGTAACATTCATTGCTCTGCTGCCACTGCTAACTCTAGTATTAACTGGAATATCATTTATAAGGCAACAAAGTGGAAGACCTTCAAATCCATATAATTGTTCATTTGCATTAAAATTTACATGGATGTGATTTGCAATGAAAGAAATTCAATTGTTTTTTATAATAAGAGAAAGAGTATTAATGCTCTATGGTCTGAAGTGAGAGAAAGGATTCACATGCATATGAGAAGGTCAGCATGTCATTTCCCTGCTAACATGATCAGCAAGTGGGCTAATGATCCGACTTTCATTTTTTTGTATTTCTATTTCTTCTACGTTTTCACTGTTTCTCTTTGATTCAAAGCTTGTTTTGAATCATTTATTGTGTTGCAATAAAACTGGTAGGGGGCCAACCAACCCCGCTGGCTTTGCCAAAATATGACCTGAATATTAATTGAATGAATTCGAGTATGGAAATAAAACTGAGGCGGATTAAGTGAATGGACTAATTAATAAATTAGTAAATGAAATGGAAATTGGGTGAAATGAAATAAACTTAAGTTATAAGGTTGAAATAATTGAAATTAAACAAATTAACTTAAGTTAATATTGGAGGGGGGGGGGGGCTTGGCTCAAATAAACTATGAAATAATTCACAAGTAAATAACGTCGAATGATTCTGAGTTTAAAATGGATTGGATATAATGAATATAGATATTAATGAAACATAAATGAATTGATTGAGAATAAATTTGAAATGGAATAACATTATATATAAATTGATTTGGAATCAATTTAAAATAGTTACAAGCTTAAATGGTTATTTCATTAAATGAATAGCGTCGAATTTGCATAAAAAAATTGTTGTTCGACACTAATGAAAGTAAATAAAATTCTATGAATAAATAGAATATGAATAAATTGGTTTCTAAATCATTTTGAAATGGATATAGGTTTGATTGGTATAAAAATAAAGTGGGTGTAAGAAAATTGAGTTGTAAATCATTTGAATTGAATAAAAGGTATATTGATCGATTGAAAGGGATTGAATTTGTATCAAAACCCTATGATTGCTTATAATATATATTTGGGATGATGGAGTTATGAAGTTTATGTGTTTTAACTATTAAATAAGTGAAATGTTGATGAATTTCATATTTTGGTACTTATGTGTTTAAATTGAGTAAGTACAGGTACCCGAAGGCCGATGGGCTACATTTAGGTTGCATAATTGCATATGAAGTAAACTTGCTCGCTTAATAATGCTTAAAAACGCTATATATGGTACGTTTTCGGATTAAATAACGTAATATATATATATATATATATATTGTTTTCTGACATATGGGTCGATGTATATATATTTATCTCTCTTGTCATATTGCAAAAGGTCCTACGTACAATACCGCCAAAAAAATTCGGAAATTTAGGATGTTAGAAATTTTTTTTGAAAACTTTTGTTAACGACAATTTGTTTTCAAATTGTAATTGGAATAAAGGATTTTGGAAATAGAATTTAGAACTAATTATTTTGATCAAAACTAAATTTTTAGAAAAATGAAATATCGAATTTTTGCTGATAAGTTCTGAAAAGTTAATGGGTTTGGATCGTTCGTCCTACCTTAGCAACTTCGGGGACGGAATTTTATTAAGGGGCAAGGAATGTAACGACTCGGATTTTTGGTCATTAATTTTGAACATTCAAATTCATTTTAAATATTGAGTTTTGTTATGTGAATGAGATTTCAATATGAAGTTTATGGATCAAAAACAATGTAATAAAAACTTAAGTTCCAAATAGTGCTCTAATTAATAAATTTAATTTTTGAGTTAATAAATTAAAATTGCTTAAATAATTGAATTGGATTTGAATATGAAATCGAAATGATTGTTGATATTTATATAAATTCTATTTGAATTAGAATAGATTTAACAAGTTTTTAAAAATTGAAATTTCAAACGATTTCGCAAAAATATCGAAATCGTCGATTTAATTGACGCGTTAAAATAGCAATCCGGAGAACAGTCTCGGAATTCGATGAAACCTATTCCATTAGATCCATAATAATGTATTATTATCAAATTTTAAATTTTCTAGTGTTTGGAGTTACCGTTTGGTCGTACGGGATAGAAACGCATTGAAATTAATATCGAAAATTCAATATAATATTTGGGTCCAAAAGCTATCTTCTTCATACGATCGAATTAGGACTCGAAACCTTTTTCATTGCATTCAGAATATGGTATAACATTATAAACGCCTAGCGACACGTCTCGATAAGGGTTCACAATTTCGAGATATGTGATTTGAGATATTTTGAATATTAAAACTTAAGAAAAACAAAGGCAAACCTTCTCCAGTACGCCATTCCGTTCCTTCCATAACATGTTGCCTCGTTTACCTTCCTCTTCCTTCCTAAACCAATTTTCGACATCTCATGAAATAAATAAAAAATCAAATTCAAACCAGTTCGTTCCACGATAATAAAAAGAAGTTAAATGCGATTATATCGCTATGGCGATGCATCTAGCGGAGATTAGCAAGGCACGACATTAATTTGGTCGTTAATTTTGAATATTTAATTCATTTTAAATGTTGAGTTTTGTAATCTGAATGAGATTTCAATATGAAGTTTATCGATCAAAAATAATATAATAAAAACTTAAGTTCCAACTATAGTGATTTAATCAATAAATTTAATTTTTGAGTTGATAATTAAAAATCACTTAAATAATTGAATTGGAGTTAAATATGAAATTGAAACGATTTTTGATATTTATATAAGTTTTAGTTGAATTAGAATTGAGTTAATAAGTTTTTAAAACTGAAATTTCAAAAGATTTCGTAAAAATTTCAAAATCGTCGATTTAATTGATGCGTTAAAATAGCTATCCGTGGCACAGTCTCAGAATTCAACGATACCAGTTCTATTGGATCCATAATAACGTATTATTATCGGTAAATTTCATAATGTTGGAGTTATCGTTTGGTCGTATGGAATAGAAAAGCGTTGAAATTAATATCGATGTTAGCACCAGAATTGGTTACTAATACCCAAATATAATGAAAGCACCGACTAACGGTCACAGATAACAAATAGAATTTTATGTAAAGAGTAATAATATGAAGAATAGTCGAAATTAAAATGAAAGAAGTAAAGAACACAGATTTTATAGTGGTTCGGCCGACTCCGGCCTACGTCCTCTCCAGAAGTTTTTTTATCGATGTTCGAATCAATTACAGTTACAAACTGATAGAGTAACATTTAGCCTGAGAAAATAGAAAGTTAGAGGGTGGAGAGAAGAGAATCCCCCATTTGGAGACCCATATGCTGTATTTATAGACAAAACCATGTTGTTGGGCCTTCTGAGTAGTTTGGGACCATTAAGGCCATTGCCGAACCATGTACGTCCTTCATCCCCGACCGAGCGGCATTTGTCGAGCCACCTAGACCGAGCCGTATCCCATCAATGTCGAGCCACTTGATGTCGACCCACGCATGCCGAACGACAACCAAGGCCAAACCACAACGTTGAGCGATGTCAAATGTCGAGCGACCCATGATGCCGAATGAATCTCGATGCCGAGCGATGTTTAATGTCAAACGATGTCCAATGCCGAGCAAAGTACAATGCCGAGCGAGGTACGATGCCAAATGACCCACGATGCCGAACGACGTCCAATGCCGAACGACGTCCAATGCCGAGCGAGGTACAATGCCGAGCGAGGTACGATGCCGAATGACTTCCAATACCAAGCGACTTCCAATGCCGAGCGAGGTACGATACCGAACGACATCCAATGTCGAGCGACTTCCAATGCCGAGCGAGGTACGATGCCGAACGACATCCAATGCCAAGTGACTTCCAATGCCGAGCGAGGTACGATGCCGAATGACATCTAACACCGAGCGGAGATGCCAACTACAACTAAAAGATCTTCCTAAACTTTCATACCTCGACTGGATATTGCCATGTCGAACGGCCGAGCCATAAGGTCGAATTCCAAAAACATCGAACCACTTCATTCCGACCGAACGACCTATCATCTATCCAAGTGAACACCATCCATTTGAACCGAATCCATCATATTTCAACCTCGATAATCGTGAAGTTTTTTTAGTTAAATCCCCCTGTCCATGGCCTTGCCGAAAGGTGGGTTAACACCTGCCCATCAAAACTTTCCCTGCTATTGGAAGGGGCGTTTTGAACAGGCTCAAATCCGATGTCCATCTCCTGTTCATAACCATATTATTAAGTTCACGACATCTTCGGGTTTAACCTTGAATCCGTAACCTCGCCGGGTCGCGTTATCTTGTTCCAGCCTTGACTTTCCCATCAAGGGCTTGTATGTTCTCCGGCCTTGACTCTCCGGTCAGGGACTTTTTATATTCATCGGCCTCGGCACTCCGGCCAAGGACTTTGATATTCACAGGCCTCGGCTCTCCGGCCAAGGACTTTGATACTCACCGGCCTTGGCACTCCGGCGAAGGACTTTGATATTCATCGGCCTCGGCACTCCGACCAAGGACTTTGATATTCACTGGCCTGGGCAATTCAGCCAAGATCTTTGATATTCAATGGCCTCGGCACTCCGGCCAAGGTCTTTGATATTCAATGGCCTCAGCACTCCGGCCAAGGACTTTGATACTCACCGGCCTCTGCACTTTGACCAAGGACTTTGATATTCACCGGCTTCGGATTCCAACCAAGGACTTTGATATTCACCGGCCTCGGCCCTCCAGCCAAGGACTTTGATATTCGCCGGCCTCGGCACTTCGGCCAAGGACTTTTATATTCACCTGCCTCGGCACTTCGGCCAAGTCTTTGATATTCATCAGCCTCGGCACTTCGGCCAAGGACTTTTTACATGCTGTCCGAGTCTATTCCGTCGCTCTCCGGCAAAGGGACTCGTAACTCGCGATCACTGCCCCGTCTCTCCGGTTGGGACAATAATCGCAAAACCTGAACTGTTTATTGCAATGATCCGAATCCAATCAAAAACCCATAAATCTATATCAAAAATCCTACTCAAAATCCAAATCAAAAATCAAACATCCAAACCAAAATGGCAAACCAAAAAACCAACCAAACCGGGAGTTCAATCCAAACTCCAAAACCATACCAAAGAAAAGTAAATGTCCAAAGTATGAAAGAGGAAACCAAAGTTTGCAGAAAATAGAAAGAAAGTAGGATTTCATAGACTCAAGTAGTATTGTTTTTCGTCATTTCAGAGCATGCCTAGGGACTGTCCTCGTTCTTGTACGTGTGTGGATGACCTAGCCGTATTACTTCGAGTTCTATTACTTATTCAAAACCATAAATCTGTTTAGTTGATAATGAGCCTACGTTGCCCAGGTCTACTGCCATCTTCGTTCGAGGTAGGCGATGGTCGCTCTTGTCCCACTGCTACAGCTCGATTCCTGACATGCTGATGTAGATGACTATTTCTTACATGCTCCTCAATAATATCACTCAAATTCCTGCAGTCGTTTGTGTTGTGCCCATCCAGCTCATGAAATAGGCAATGCTTTCCCGATGCCCGCTCATATTCAGAAGGCTCTCTCTTTGCCGGCCTTCGATACTGGAGGCATCCTTGAGTATCTAAGTAAATCCTTTCCAGAGTCTCTGTTAAATCTATGTAGGAAGGAAACTTTGACTCCCTTCGAGGCCTCTTCGAAGTGCCACCGTCGCCATTCATTTTCCTTTTTCCTTTATCATCTTTACTTGGAACCTCCCTGGATGGACCTCCACCCCTCACTTCATAAGCTTCAGCCTCTCTCTCTACTCTCTCAGCCTGCGCATCCTCCTTTCTCAGAAACCATTCCGCCTCATGATAGAACTCCCCCAGATCCCTTGGTGGGTCCCTTTCCAATGATATCTTGAAATCTAAATTATCCACGATTCCTGAGACTGCTTCCATCAAAACCATGGACGGATCAGGTTGATCCACTGAGGCTACCGCTGCGTTAAACCTAGTTAAAAAGTTCCTGAGTGATTCTCCCTTCCATTGCTTCATCGATGTCATTGTTATTACGTTCTTGGGTCTGACGATATGGACCCAAAACTGTCTCATAAACTTTTCAATCGGCTCCGTCCATGTGGCGATAAAACCACTCTCCAACTGTCTGAACCACATAGCTGCAATATCTGTCAAATAAAATGGGAAGCATCGAGCCATGACCTCATCCGATACCCCTAGTACCTCCGTATGCCTCATGTACCTCATCAGGTGAATGGTGGGATCCGTTCTCTCATCATACATATCCAACTTCGGTAGCTTAAAGTCCGATGGATTCTTAGCTTTCCTGATAGTAGGAGTGAAGGGACTCCTATTCACATCCTCCAAGTCTTTGTTTACCACTCCACCTCTCATGGCCCGTTTGACCATCTCCGCTAATCTGTCATTGTCCCCACGCTGTAATCCTTGTCTATTGCCTCCGGTCTGCCCTTCGAGTTCATGAGGGAATTCTGATACATACTCCTCATCTCGTACTCCTGCACTCCTGTTAGTGTCGGGTTGCACAGCGTCATCTGGCATCCTTCCATGGATTGGTCCAACATTTCCTAGTGGTATCCCCCCGAGTCTAGATCCATCTAGGTAATAGCCATCTGCTGATTGGGGGCTACCCCTTGCTGAGCCATTCCCTCCGCTTATTGATTGAGCGCTTCTGATCCAGCTCCATGGATCTGAGCTCTTGCATTTTCTGCTTGTGTAAATTGTCTGAGAAGGGCCTGCATCATCTCCACTTGTCTTTTCAACATTGCTTCCATCTCGTCTCTGGTGATGTAGATGGATGCTTGACCTACTCCAACTCTAGAGGAAGCCTCTTGACTTCCCTCCTGATTGCTTCTTTCCATCACTTGCTTTCTTGTTGATGGCATAGCCATTGCTTTCTAGAATCCAAGTTCCTAGCAGCAAAATTCACCAAGTGCTTGCCTTCTCAGTGAAACACCAAAATGTTAGCGCTAGAATTGTTCATTAACACCCAAATGTAAATGAAAGCACCAACTAACGGTCACAGATAACAGATAGAATTTTATATAGAGAGTAATAATATGAAGAACAGTCGAAATTAAAATGAAAGCAGTAAAGAACACATATTTTATAGTGGATCGCTAACTCTGGCCTACGTCCACATTCTAGAAGTTTCCTTTTTGTTGATGTTCGAATCATTTACAGTTACAAACTGATAGAGTAACTTTTAGCCTTAGAAAATAGAAAGTTAGAGAGCGGAGAGAAGAAGATCCCCCATTTGGAGACCCACGTGCTGTATTTATAGACAAAATCATGTTGTTGGGTATCCTGAGTAGTTTGGGCCCATTAAGGCCATTGCCGAACCATGTACGTCCTTCATCCCCGACTGAGCGGCATTTGCCGAGCCACCTAGGCCGAGCCGTATCCCATCAATGCCGAGCCACTTGATGTCGACCCAAGCATGCCGAATGGCAACCAAGGCCAAACCACAACGCGAAGCGATGTCTAATGCCAAGCGACCCACGATGTCGAACTACCCTCGATGCAGAGCGGTATTTAATGCCAAACGACGTCCAATGCCGAGCAAGGTACAACGCCGAGCGAGGTACGATGTCTAGCGCAATCCAATGCCGAGCGACTTCTAATGCCGAGCGAGGTACGATACCGAACGACATCCAATGCCGTGCGACTTCCAATGCCAAGAGAGGTGCGATGCCGAATGACATCCAATGCCGAGCGACTTCCAATGCCAAGCGAGGTACGACGCCGAACGACATCCAATGCTGAGCGGCAATGCCGAGCCGCAACCAAAAGATCTTCCTGAACTTCCATACCTCGACCGGATATTGCCATGCCGCACGGCGGAGCCACAAGGTCGAATTCCAAACACTTCGAGCCACTTCATTCCGACCGAACGACCTATTATCTAACCAAGTGAACACCATCCATTTGAACCGAATCCATCATATTTCAACCTCGATAATCTTGAAGTTGTTTTAGTTAAATCTGCATGTATGTGGGCCTTGCCGAAAGGCGGGTTAATAATTGAAAATTCAATATAATATTTGGGTCCAAAAGGCTATCTTCTCCATACGATCGAATTAGGACTCAAAACCTTTTCCATTACGTTCGAAATAGGGGTATAACATTATAAACGCCTGGCGACACGCCTCAATAGAGGTTCACAATTTCGGGATATGTGATTTGAGATATTTTGAATATTAAAACTTAAGAAAAACAAAGGCAAACCTTCTCCAGTACGCCATTCCTTTCCTTCCAAAACATGCTGCCTCGTCTACCTTTAAAATCGTGTCCTCTTGCTTCCTAAATCAACAGTTCGACATCTCACAAAATCAAAAAAATTAATTTCAAATCAGTTCATTCCACGATAATAAAATGAAATTGAACGCGTTTATATTGCGATGGCGGAGCATCTAGCGGAGATTAGCAAGGCATGACATTCGCGTGTGGGGAAGAAGTCTGGGTGCACATTTTATGGTTTGGCTATGTGTTATTCTCGTCGGCTGGAAGCTTGAGGGGGGAGGCGCTGGGGTCGAGTTAATTGCCAGAGGGGATGCTCGCATTCAGGATGGAGGGGAGATTCCAGGCGGTAGTGGTAGCGTGGCGAAAGATCGAAGTTTGATCAGTTTCGGAGGATCGTGATTTGTGATGGGTGCGACGAGCCTAAGGATTCAGTCGCGTTGGTGATCTTGCAGAATGCTGTTAAGCGTGGCGAAGTAGCGATCAAAAAGCTGAGGATATTAAGCTTAGGATTTTGGGTGAAGGCACTTTTCGATGGTCGAGTCGAGATGATTAGAGCATGGGTTAATCTCGTGATTAAGCTTAAGGTAATTAACGTTTTCAAATTTGTTGATTAACTTAATTTCACATATTTATAAAATTCATGATCTATTTACACGAGGTCCAAGTAAATAAAACGAGTCGAGTTTGATTCGTAGTTGGAAAATCTATGCAATAGAGTTGGGTTGAGATTTTTCGGAGTCAGCTGGGAATTCAAATAATTGAAAATCTGGAAGTTCAGCAAATATAAAATCAAAGGTGAGTAAATCTCACTCTTTTTGGATTGCTGGAATAAATTTATAACGGTTAAAAATTAATTATTGGATGCTACTTCAATATATAAATTATTATGTGTTGTATGCTATATTATATATATAGTAGTATATATGTATCAGTATTTGGAGTGATATCTCCGCATATTATAGCAGATGACCCTATATACCGCGATATCCCCCTCGAAGTTGGATTGGTATTTTTATTGTTGACTAACATCCATGGATGCAGGAAAACAGGTTGGAGGGATCCAACTGAATTCCTCAAAATGTTGATTTATTTTCATATATAATGATATACAATTTGTGTGAATAATCTTTTATAGGTTATTGTTATGATTTGAATTTTCAGATGCTATGGTTGCACAAGGCTTAAATTTGGCATTTTAAATACCATAAATTGTTATTTTTTTGTTTAAAGGAATTTAAAAGGAGATTGTTGGTACAAAAATATTTATTTGGAAATTAGATTTTTTATTTTAGAAATTTGAGTTAGGAATAATATATGTTTTGATTTTGGATCATACGTAACCATTCGTAAATGATTTTAAATAGAGATTGTAAAAATTAATTATATAAAGGTGTTTGTAAATGGTATTATGAAATATGAAAAGGAATTAAAATCAGTATTAAAAATAGATTGGAGGTATAAATGGAATTTATAATAAATGAATTTATATAATGGAATTTTATAAGTAATTTTTTTTTTATAAACAGGTAAAACCAAAGTGGTTATAAAAAGTTATAAATGATTTTTTATGAATAAAAGAATTCAATATCAGATTGGAAATATAAATTCATAGGGTGAATTTATATTGTAGTATGGAAACATGATTGAGAAAAATAGCAGATTCTATTTTTGAAATGAGAATGGTTAGGGAGTCGACAATGATTCGATATATTGTGAAATCAAGAGGAAGTTATAAATTAAAGTAGTTATTGAGATTTTAAAATATATTTTTATTTCTAAGAAGTTAAGTTTATTTTTGAAAGGAAAACTTTATTATTTAAAAACTATGAAATTTCAAACTAGTTAGGATTGGAATACTTCGGTAAGTAGATTTTCAAGTATTAAATATTTATTTTAGTAAATTCTAACTTTTAAAATCAACTTTGAAAATTTATTGTTTATCTAAAAATGAGTATTGATGTTTATAATTTTTTTCGATATTTTAAATAATTACTTGAACATATTTTAAAAATAAATTATTATTCTTTAAATACTTATTTCTATTATATATATATAGAGTTTGAAGTGATTGAAATTTTTTATTTATGAATTCTCTCAAGATTCGTAAACGAGGCTGATAAAAGGATATGATTTTGGAGGAGAGGGATTTACAAGGGATTTAGAGGAAATGGGTTTCAAAATGTATGAATATGGGAATTTTGAAATTAAATCGAAAATTATGAAAGAAGTTATAAATTGCTGAATGGGTTATACCTAAGTATACTGGGTTTTGCAAATTGAAAAAGGGAATTTATTAGTGATTCCGAAAACTATGAGATAAGCTACAAAATATTTCTCTTAGATGTTGTTATTTGAAAAAGATTTTGGAAAACAAGATTTTTAACATTTTTCTAAGTATAAAATAGAAATTGGTAAATATTTCAAAGTGTTGATATGGTTTGGAAATATCCAATTACGGATTTAAGTTTTTGAAATGGTGTTTGAATGTGGAAAGGAATCGATGTATCTTATAAATATATTTTGAAAAAGATATTTTGGATAAAAATGTATAATAGGCCTAGTGTCTACTTATGGATGTTTTATTGACAATTAAATAACCGACTATCAATATTGGCCAATTTCATTAATCGTTTCGAAGAGACTGAGATCAAATTTAATTATCCAAAAACCACTTCAATCCGTTTTGAATGGTATGAATGAATACCGTGAAGACGATAAAGACGGTGATTCGGTTTTTTCGGACCTAAGACAACTTGTTTGTATGGACGAATGCTATTAGAACATTGTCATTAGAGGACTATGAGCATATTAAGTAGAATTGTTTCTTGAAAGGTAACGCTTAGCCTCAAGCCTCATCAACCTGTATAACTAAAACGGGGGAGATGCGCAAGGATAAGTGGGTCGCATCCAATTAGGGTATGTTATCACTTTTCTAGATGTCCTCGAAAACCTATATATTATGGATATGGTTGTGCATGAAAGAAGGAGCGCTCGATTGTAAGGGTAGGAACACTTGGGGTGATAACATATTCGCTTTATCTAGGTTTGGGGTAGGCTTATCTTGTGTAGCAGGGGATCCTGAAGAGGTCCTCGATACACTGTTCTAGAGGTGTACTGTGATGGACAGTACCCCAATGGCTCAGTCATTCGAATGGAATCCATTCTCCAATAAGAGACTTATGGTTTTTTTATAGAGTCTAGTATGCTTGAATTTAATTAATGTAACAATTTCGACTATTTGAATAAGTATTTGTATTTAGACAATATTATAATATCACTGGATTTTCTATAAAATGTTTTGGTTATCGAAAGGGAAAAACCCATCGTGTTTATGTGTGATGCGGTCTTACGAGATACCTTTGTTTTTCAAAGGATTTTGATAACTCTAGTAATTTAAATTGAGTGTGTTTTTTTACACTAGTTTCCCAGACTGACTCGGGTGTTTTTTTATTAGAATGCTCGTGTGAGACCGGGTATTGCAGATTTATGATAGGATGTTATGGAGCTCAGGAGACTAACTGGATGACAAGACGTATTTCCATAGATTTGTATTTCCATTGTGTGAAGACAAGTTATTAAACTGTCCAGATTGATCGTTGTATATTGTACTCTGATAATGGGATGTATATTAACAACACAGTTCTTATTTTTAACATCCGTTATTATATATTATATTTTGTTCCACTGCGATTGTGAGATTCTGCAGTAGTTGTTCTATTTTCTTCTATTTCTTTCTTCTTCTTTTCCATAGTTATTTTCTCTTTCATACAAATTGGGTTGAACATGAGTGAATTATTATCAACTCAAAAGGTACGGAACTGCGGTATCTACAATTTTGGCTGCTAATTATTGATCCACTTTCAATGTTGGTAAGATATTTGCCAAATATTACATGCAATATCCATATGTTTATATGCTTTAGCATGCATTAGACTCCACACTGCAAAGGCATAATGAAACTTTTGCATTTCTTTAGCTTCAAGGATGTTATTATATCATTATATAAGATAGCATTTGTCTCTTTTGGTAAAAGAGAATCAATTGATTCGTAGTTTTCATACCAAACCTTTTTATGCACTTATCTGCCTAGCTCTTTTGTGATAGTCTAACTATCACCCTATTAGTAATAACAAGGTATTTGAATCCCTGATACAAAAGAGTAATCCTTAAGTTGGTTTTTTAAGTTGTTTCATCAATATCTCCATTGAGAAGCACAACTTTAATATCCTTCCTATTGCTCAAAATTATAATCAGCAACAAGGTCCAAAGTAACACTAAAGAGTCTTTTAGTAAGACCAAAGGGAAAGTCTCTTTAAAAATAAAACATCATTTTCCTTTTGAGTATATTCTTTTCTAAAATGAGCCTTATACCTTTCCACATTACCTAATTAATCCCTTTTAGATTAGACTAGTTATCCATAACCAATGATCTTATTACCTCAAGGTAGAGGGAAATATTTCAAAATTTATTGTCCTTTATAGATTTACACTGTATATTCATACCTTAAATCCACGTTTTAAATTAACATCTTATATGGGTTGATGTAAGCCAACAGAACCACCTTCACTAATCCATTATTTATCTTTACAGAGAAATACTATGTGGTTATCTGGAATAGTAGTTCTTCATTTTCAAGTGGTTTCCCTAGTGACCTTGCACCTTGAGATTGTTAAGTTTGGTTTCTTGAAACATCAACCTTGATTTGAAAAAAAAATTGTTTAACATTGTCTTATTATGATTCTTAATTTATTTTTTGTCAATGAAAGGAAAAAATTCCATATATTATCCGAAGAAGTACTATAGTTGAATCAAAGATAATGATTCTCCTTAAAGGTAATGATCCATACTTTAAAATTTTGTTTCACGTTGTCTTATTATAGTTCCTAATTTAATCTTGTCAATGAAAGCAAACAAATCCTATACGTTTTCCAAAGAAGCAACTGTAGTAAATCAAAAATAATGATTCTCCTTAAAGACCATGATCCATACTTTTAATTTCTCCCTTAAACTAAACATCCTAAAAAATTATAGCATTTCCCATCTCAATTTTTTTAGTATGAGTTTATAAAACTTGTGGCTTTTAAGTCGCTTAGAATATCAATAAAGTATTTGCTATCTTCAGTGCCTTGATCTAGAATTATTTAGTATCTAGAATTATTTAGTAGGATGGAAGAAATAATTACATTAATCACCATATCTAAATTCGAGGCTTCATTATAAGAGGTATTTATCATGAATTTTAAGATATTCGATTATAATAGTGTGTGTGTGTGTGTGTATATATATATATACATATATTTATCGATAGATTAATCTTATTATTTCTGAAGGAACAATAATAATCAAAGCTATTCATATCAAAATTTGAAACAGAAATCTACCAAGTGATAGTATAACAAAAATATCAAAAAGATCCCAATAAGATGCATATCTTCTTAGAGACTACATGTGTGATATGAAGTAAAATTCCTTATATATGTCCATAGATTTCATAAAAGAAACAACTATAAATATATATGTATATTATTTCTTTTTTTATATGTGACGACCCACATTTCGAAAGTTTTAAATCGACAATAATCCACACATGTCCAACTTAAACAATCCGGAATGTAGATAATCAATGAGGTTAATTAAGAAAAAAAAGTAGAATAAAACAAACACAGAATCTCACAGTAGAATGATAAAATATAATAATCAAATAAACAGTTCATGAAGTTATTTACTATACATTTGATTATAATTTATACAACATTTATCAGAGTTATATATATACAATAGGAATGTATAAATAATACAGCAAAATAGCATGATGCAGCGAATGGCAATAGTAATAATATACCAAATCTTCGTCATTTAGAATAATCTTCAATAAGCTGAAAACTCAAGGCTGACCCGAGCGTAATGAAAAGACAAAACACTCGAGTCAGAACTAAAATATTCTTATATAAGTCAGGTCGACATTGCATATAACATAAGTGCCATGGCATCAGAGATGTTTATGGAGTTTCACATCTCCTATTTAGTATATAACGTGCGTGCAATAAATCAAGAGATGTTGCAGGATTTTCCATCTCTTAAGGATCCATCAAAATATTTATATGTAGTAGAATACGCTATATTTATAATGTCTAATCAGTAAAATAAATATCAAAATAGCGTTAAGGCTTTACATTGATCCCCATTGACTCGTTTTTAAGAATTGTCGTAAAGTTTGCATATAAAACACCAGTAAACCGTCGGTGGATAGGGATGCGCCATGATACGACAACACTAAACCTAAAACGTAGTGGTCTCGTATAAGGATAAAAGTATGACAAGGCACGTGAGGTAATGTCCAAGGTAGGATACTACCAGTTTACCCTTCTCGGCTGGTGGTATCGCATCATAGCCATGATCTCCCACCGAATCCAACACTCTCAAAATCTGAGCATGCACACAAATTAATCACAATATAAATGATGGTAATATAAAGAAGTGTCTCTACTCGAAGTAGCTAGCCCACTTGGCCGGTACGGCTCCTGTTTTAGTCATTTCAGTTTGGCACAAGTGCCAAGCTAATCTATCAACATTATCTTTCTTTAAATCCAGCAAGTGACGCCAAATCCAACCACTTCGTTCTGGAGTCTCCTCCACGTACATAGTTGTTAAAGCGGTTCCAATATTGATAGAGAGTATGCGAATAAGAGGCCCCGGTCTCTTTAACAACTAAACATCGTTTTACACACCGGTTGGTACTTTTACATTTCAAAGATAGTTCATGCTTGATATTAAAATATCATATTCGTTTCAAAATCAAATTCATTTCAAAATCATCATATTTACTCAAAATATACTATTTCAATTCAAAATCATTTTCACCTTAGTATCTCGATTCTGATTGCAAAGTTGTTTTGAATTTCAATTTGGGATATAACTTCGTTTTAACCCAATTCGTATTTATATCCAAGATTTAAATATAAACATTCCACCCTTTTGACCAATTTGAATTTATTTTTATTTTTAAATTTTTTTAAAATAATTAAAAAAATTAATAGAAAATAGTTTGAATTTTTTTAAATAGTTTGAAAGTTAAAATAGTTTAATATCAAATAGTTTGAGTATTGAAAATGGTTTATGTAGTAAAATAGTTTGGAAAATCAAAATAATTTAAATATTTAAAAAGATAGATTTTTTATAATTTATACAAAAATAAATTATTTGAAAATAGTTTTAAAATCAGACCGATTCAATTCCAAATTTCCTACTTCAAAACACTTTACATTTCCATTTCGATTTAACCGATTCGCTTCCGATTTCAAGTCGAATTTTACTTCGATTCCAAATTAATTTCACTTCCAATTCCAAGTTAATTGCAATTTCAATTCCAAGTTAATTGCAATTTCAATTCCAAATTAATTTTAACCCAATTCACAAATTTAAACCATTTCGATTTATACCAATTCCAAGTTCGATTTTCAAAATATCAATTCAAAACACTTAAATCAAATTTACCTTCTATGCCCAGTTTAAAATCCAAATTTTCACATATATTTCAATTCCGAGCCCAATTTCGACATATCGTTTATATGACATTTACTTAGTAATATTCAAAGTTCGAATAAATGTCCAATCCTTTAAATCAAATCAATTTTTGAAATTTAAATCATATTTCAATTATAACTTAAAAATCTCAATTTCAATTAATTAAAACATTTCGTTTACCAAATTTAAATTTCAACATTTCGAGCTCAAGTCCGAAAATAATTTGATTTCTATAAATTTGATTTTTATTTCTTTAAAACAAACCATTTAAATAAATCTCAAATCAAAAATTTTAAAATCATTTAATTTAATCAATCTGGTCTCCGTATATAATTTTCTATCATATGGAAAAGTGATTAGTTAAATCAATTTAATTCCATGATGGATATATATAATTTCAATCCAAATGATGATGTTATAAGTATATATCAGCTCAACCTATTTCTTAATTTATTTGAAATAATTCAATTTACAGTTTTATATACCGTAAATAATTTACCAAGTGATAATAGGATATAAAAATAAATAAACATCCAATCATCCAAATACTAATTAGTTGGCATCCATCACAATTAATCATCCAAACAGTCAAAATAATTCACAATAATTTTATAATTATTATCGAGTATTTTACTAGCAATTAAATACCAATTTCAAATTTAACCGTCAATTTTAAATTACAATTTAGGTGAAAATTAAAATTCTCAGACAACAATTAATAAATTTATATCACTTCATAATTTAAAATTTAACTAGCATAAAAATATTTCAGTACTTTGTAAGCGTATAAACACTCTTTATTTGAAACCGAAATTTTTCCAGCTTCAAATAAATTTCCAACCAACTCCTTGACGTAGCCTTCATCGAAATTATTCCAACGCCGTTTGTTTCGCTCGAATCGAACCTTATATGCAAAAGTTATGATTTTTTTAATATACGTTATAATTTAAACTATAATGAAGAATAAATAAAGAAATAAGAACACGTTACTAGCCTCTCTTCTTCATTCTGCACGCATCAGACACATGCAAACCTACCCACGCGGTTATCTTCTCCATACGCATGCTACAACACTCGACCGGACCACCATCTGGGAGCACCCACGCGTGCGCCTTCTTCCAACACACGCCCTCTCCAACTCATGCTGCCCGTGTCGCCATTGTTCGCCCAAACGAATGCAAAACCTATCATGTCTTTGAGCATAGATCGTGGCAAATCCATGACGATTCGACACAAATCACCATTGAGTGTGTAGATCTCGTCGATCTCTACAACTTTGCTTTTGGAAGTATTTTATTTCGATGGGTAGATTGTATGATATTGATGAAATAAGGCAGGTTTTTGGCCATTAACCATGAATGGTAGCTGAAGCTTCATGTGCGTGAATGAATAATTAATATATATAATCTGTGATTGATGATGTGGCAGTTCAAGGTGTCGTTATGTACTTGAATTTGACCACTTAACATTGCACAACACACCGAAAGACATGAATAAATATATCGTGGAGATCAGCGCGACGAGAGGAATTTAATGGTATAATAAAATTTGTGCCAAGACAGTTGTGTCAAAAATCCATTACAATCGCCAATTACCCAAATTCAAAACGTATTCAATTAAAAGTCACGATAGACAGAGCTAGAAAGACCAGAATTGGATGGAATAAACTTCGCCATTCAAATCAGAATTATTTTAGATCTTTTCTATATAAAAATATTTACATATCGAAAAATGATATTTTACCATTGTTTGTACAAAAATTGGGCACGACACTCTTCGGAAGTGTTTGAAGAGATAAAATGAAGAAACTAAATGTAAAAAGAGGATTATCTAACAAACAATCCAAAAAATAATCATAAAAACAGCAGATAAACGCAAAGATTCGGCGTGTTGCCTACGTCCACTATGAAGTGGTTGACTTTTATTAACTTTTTCCTGTTGGTTACAATGAATCACAATAGTCAATTTCGAGTACAACAGTGATTTCGGCAGAGTCTGGAAGTTGAAGAGCCAAAGGTCCCTTTTCTGTAGGTCCTAGGATGCTATTTATAGGCATAAGCTGCAAATATCTCACTCAGATCTCGAAAGACGTCTTCTCTCACGTGGGTGGGCCCACACATTCGATCCCAATACATTTTCACTCGGTCCGTGATCGATTCGAACAGATTTCGTATCGATCAAAATTTCGTCTAATCGAGTCGAGATCGATCACGAACATTCTTCAAGTTGTACGGAAGCTCTGTGAAAATTTGGTGGCATTTGGACTTGTATATTTGAGTTATGATCGATGCAAGTTTGGATTTTTCGATGGTTGTTTAATTCGCATCGACCCTTCTTCGCATCGCTCTATTCATATCGATCTGAGCACGTGCCTGCTAGTTGACATGGCGCTACCTTCTTGGATCGATCCACTTTGCACGCCGAATGATCGAGTCTCCCTTTTATTTAGGCTGTGTTCGTATTGACTTATAATTACTCTTTGTATCGGTCTAGGCAATGCATTTCGTATCGACGTTCCGGGTTAGCTTCGTATTGATTAAAATGATGACGCTCGTATCGATCCTTCATGTTTATTACATATTGATCCTACATGTGTACTTTGTATCAATCAATGGCCGATCGAAACGAAAACAAGTGAGTGGGCATATCGATACGAAATAGCGATCTTCCATGGATACGAAGCAGTATGAGGAAGGATGAATACGAAGAACGCCGTTCTCTATGGATACAAACTCGTATTCCCCTGATCGATACGAAATCATGTGCACCTGATGGAGTCGAACCAGATTGATATGAAGTAGGTTTCTTCCTATTTTCTTGATGGATACGAAGGGGCCCGCTGTCGATGGATACGAAGGGGACTAATGCGAAAGAGCAAGACTGATGGATATCGATCATATCTTGAGCATATGAACTCGGATTGACTTGATATTTTAAACGTTGGCTTTTATGACTTTTCTTGTCATGTCATATCAATTATTGCTAGATCAGACTCGGAAAAAAATCACTAATATCCATAGCGAACCTGGGTATAACCGATCTTCGTGACGGACTATCCTTGGTATCGTGTTAATTTCTTGGTGTCACGGCCTTGCCAAAAGGCTGGATAACAACCCTTAAATTTATTTGCCAGTTTCTACTTAAATTTAAACAACATAAATTTTCATAAAATTTGAAATCTGAATTCATAGATTAAACTTGTTAAAAATATTTTTTAATTGTACAACTTCAATTTATTTAAATTTTGAGTTTACGCGTTAAAATAAATTCTATATAGATTTTGGCTATTTTTCAACGACCGTAAAATATTGTATCCAAACCCAAAATTTCTTTTTTTATAAAATTCTACTTACTTTTAGGATGAATATATATATTTTATTTTCTCAAAGTATTCTTTTATTTTTATTAAAAAATAATTTCATTTCAACACGAATTCGAGATAAATTTCAGATTAAATGTAAACATTTATTATTCTATTTCTATTATTATCATCTTTTATACCATTACACACTCTCTCTGTTTTATTTGTTTTTGTAACATCTTAAATTTTATTTTCTAACCATTTTTATTCGACAGTTATATTAAATTTAATAATTTAAAATAGTTAAAAATACAGGTCGTTACATTCAAAAACCTTAACGGCTTTTTTATCCTTATTTGTACATTTATTTACAATATATGTTAAATCGACACTTCCTATCTTATCATGCTTCAATCTCACTTATTATTATCACAATGCGAAATGAGCTCAATATGAGGTCATTTTGTTCTTAAAAATTGTAATTAATAATAGTCTTAAAATGATTATACTATGAATAAAGGTAGTACCAAAAAATAATAATAACTTGAATTCGTTCAAATTTTGAAGCAAATTTTATCCATGCAGTACTCATTTATGTTTTTTTTATTTGACTTTATGGAATCAAGCAATACAAAGCATGCTCGTTCTTCTTATCGTTTTTTGAAAAAAATGCTTTTCAATTTGTGAAGAACTCCTTAAAATTGATTATCCCCACGGATATCACACCCTTGAAAGTTTTTGAAATATTCAACCTTGTGATCATTTGACTCCTCAAATTTGGATTATCCCACCTCTCAATATTCTTCATAACATTATAAAGACATTCAACCATGATATGGGTTGGTGTGATCCTCCTAAATGTAAGAGCTAGATCCATGAAGTCAAGAAAAACAACATGTTCTCTTACTAATCCTCAGAGTTAGTCCCAAACAAGATGAGAATATTATTAAAATTTTCGGACACTTTAGTTGAATTAGTTGAAAAATGAACAAGAAGTAAAGATTGACCATATATTCTCATATCCAAATATCAGCCATGTTAAATTCAAATAATTGGTAAGTCTCTTTCAAGATGCCTAGCACAACACTAAAATCAAGTCTTTGGATGATAATATTAATTATAAGTGGAACTCTTCTTGTAATGATCAAACAATGACAATAAATTCGAGTTAAATAATAATCTTTCTTTAGTAAATTAGTTATTCACTTATAATATCTTATAATTATCACATATTTAACATCATACATGTGTAAGTGATTTAGTCAAATATTAATCTTCCTTTGGGTTGATATATCTGCATGAACAAATACACACAAATATCAAATATTTTCATGAATAACTAAAATAAGAGAGGTCGCTATGGTGATATTTATTTCAATTAGGTCACGTGGAATGTTGGATATTTACAATTAGTTTGCAAAGAGACACCAAATATACTTTAATTTATTTTTTAATGTATGTACAATATATTTTAATGCAGTAAAACACTTCTAAAACTGCTTTAAATCTATATGATACTTGAAAACCTCAAAATTTTAACCATGGAACAAAATGTTTTAATCATGGTTGTCATAATCTTTTGCTTTAAGTATGTGGTTATATTCACAACATTCCCTAAATAAACATAATAAGAAGCATCATAAATATATTACATGACAAATGCCAAAGATGAATGCCAAAATTAAATGCCATATTAAGTTATATATAAATGACATAGTAAATGTCATATTAAATAATTTGAATGAATTTAGTAACTGTGATGTATTTCTAAACCATAATATAGCTGTACAGAATGTCATCGTATCACTTTATTTTTAGTTTATTATTTGAATACTTAATTAAGGTCAATAATCATACATTTTGGCAAAATATGTAAACTGATGCTCCTTTTATTTTATGACAACCAAAGCATGAAAGTGAAACATATTTTCAATGAGCATTGGCCATCCATATAAAATATCTATATCAATCAAACATAAATGCATCAAATAATAACCCATATGCATTTTTTATTTCAAATACAAACACGTTGCATCATTAAATTTATCGCAACTAACGCATTAAGTGCATTTATGGTAATAAGTTAATTAATTTATCACCATAATCATATTTAATGCATTTATGATAAAAATAAATGCAATTGACTGTTATGTGGTCTAAAATGTAAATAGGTGCGATATGAAAATTGATTTCAACAATAAAATAAAAATAAACACCTTACAGGAACATACTTTATTTCTAATTAATCAAAATTTCTAAAATAATCCAAATACTATATATATATCCAAATTACTTAATCAAAGGTTGAGTAAGGTAAAATAATCATAGAATCGGATTTATGTTTCCTACATAGATGATTCTGAATTATATATATATATATATATATGATTATGGTGATAATCATAATCATATATATATATATCCATACCATTAATAAACACTAAAGAAAATGACTATATATATCAAATCCAAGTATTCCCTACATTAAAATTAACAATTTTTGTATGAATTATAATATAATAAACATGTGCCCGCTTTAACCAACATAAATTATTGTCAAAATTTAAAGAATTCAGATTACTTCCCAAAAAATTAATGATTTCAAAATGCCATCTTATTTAATAAATAAGATATAGGCTGTTTAGATCTATATTTCTACACCAAAACAGTTTCACAAATCGGCCTTTCAATTTACAATATATAGAAAAAAATTAATACTAAATCAAATCCAAAATCATCACCAAAGCAAATCCTTGATACATAGATCAAGCAGATTTAAAACTTAAGTGGAATTTAATGACAACTAAATGACGTTTAATTCAAAATTTATTCATAATAAAAATATAAATTTCTCAGCTAATCAATTATGGGTGGCTCTAATATCACTTTTTAGGATTTCAATATACTTTAGGATCGATTAATCATGAAATCCTAGATCTAAAAAGGTGAACAATATAGATTTGATTCGAGAGTTGATATTATGTTTCATGTGTAAGCTTTGGGGCCCAGTGAAAAAAGGTGATCGTATTCGGTACTAATAGTCTAGTGGTAGGCGGATTCTGTGTTGGCAAGGGATCCTTTCGAGGTCGGTGTTATTTGTTTAGAGATGCACCGTGTTAGGCAGTACCCTATTAGCCCAGTCGTTGTATGGAATATGTAATGACCCGTAATTTTGGATATTTGAAATTGAAATATTTACTTGATTTTAAATATTTGAAGGTTAATTTTTAACTTGTATTTCAAATATAACTATTTATTGGATAATTAAATTATTAAATTTAATAATTGGAAATTGGATAAAATACTGAATCAGGAATTTTAAGCTTGTTAAAAATAGTTTAAAGGCTTATAAAATTTATATTGATAATACTGAAGGTAGTAGAAATTTTGAAATTGAATTTAAAAGTGGTTTGTTCAGTTTTAAAAATATATCGTTTAAGTTGACATTTAAAGATAGCCTTCCGAGGTACAGTCTTGGATTTCGACGAAACCAGTTCCATTGGATCCGTAATAGTATATTATTATCAGATTAAAATTTTGTAGCATTTGGAGTTATCATTTGGCCGTACGATGTATAAACGCACTGAAATTTATATCGAATTCAATATATTTATTGGGTCCAAAAATCTATCTTCTCCATACGATCGAATTAGAGCTCGAAACCATTTGCATTGTGTTCGGAATAGGGGTATAACATTATGAACTCCTAGCTGCATGCCTCGATAGGAGGTCGAGATTTTAGATTGCGAAATCGAGACAATTTGAAATTAATTAACATATATATACACACACACATTTCAGTCAAACTTCAGCTGAATTCCTTCACATCGGAACTTTTTGATTTCATCTCAAAGATCACTGTAGAAAGTTGAGTGAAACACGACAACATCTTTCCTTATCCCTCATTCCCATCTTAAAATACGTAATCTTCCTCTGCATATTTTTCAAACAATCGGGCATCTCGGTTCAAATAAAAAATGGTGGAGCGAAGAGATTTAAAAATCGAAATCAAATCAAAAACCTAAACTCTTTTCCCTTTAACACTTCGGTTATAAATCGATACTCGAGAGAAATAAATGGGGACCGAGCTAGGTTGAAGATCGATCGAGGAGATTGGGAAACGGGGGCAGATGTGACTCATCGTCAAAGAAGGGGAAGTCGCATTTGGTTTCGTCAGGGCTAGGTGGGTCTTGCGTATGTTTTGGGTTGCGTTGATAAGCTTCTAAGCACCACCACCTGGAAGTCACGGTCGAGTCGTGATTGAAGTCGAATAAAGGGCAAGTGGGTGTTCAATTGCCTGAAACAGTGGGTCGCAGGTAGGCATGAGACGTGGGGGTCTGGTGCCCTCTTTCGAACTTGTGGCAACACGAGGCCGTGGTAGCAGTTGGATTTGGGGGTTGTTATCAAGAGGGTAGGCCGGCTCATTACTGTTGATAGGGTATTGTTTTTCTTTTATTTCTATTTCTATTCATTTCAGTAATCATGGTTAGCTAGTTAATTTAAAACTACTTGGTTATTAAAGAAAGAAAGAAAGTGATGAAGCAGTTTGTTATAGAAAAAAATATATATGAAAGTTACTTATTTTAAAAGTTATACCATTTCAGGGAATCATTATCAACCTTGATTATTTCTTATTTCAAATCAAGTGTATAAACTATAATTTCAAGGATATCAAAGGTATTTATACCAAATGTGAATTAGTTGGTTAATTATTATTTAAAACTAGTTAATTAAATTTATTAAAAAGGTAATTAGTTGTTCGATTATTTTGAATGTTAATAAACCGTATATAACAATTATACAAGGTCAACAATCACGAGAATCAAGTCGAGGATGAAGTGGATTGCAAACAAAGGTCAAAGGTGAGATAATCTCACTCAAATTGGATTACAGGTGAATTTAAATAGTTAAAATTTAAATTAGTGATTGGTTGCTTGAATTGATAATTTATTATCAGTCTGAATGTGATATTACATATGGTAGCATATATATATATATATATATATATATATATATATATATATTGGAGTGATTGATATTCCTGCATTATATAGCAGATGAGACCCTATGCGCCTCGCATAATAGCGGATGACCCTATATACCACGATATCCCCCTCGAAGTGGGATTGGTATTTTTATGTTGTGCTAACATTTTTGGATGCAGGAAAATAAGTTGGAGGGATCCAACAGGATTCCTCAAAAATATTGAAATTTATTTTCATAGTCTGTGATATAATTCATTGATTATCTGTGATAGATTTTATTGGAAATTGGAAATATTGAATGCTATTGGGTTTTGCTGAATATATTTTCGGTATTTGAAGATATCAAAATATAAAGATTGGATTTTTGAAGTAAAATAAAAGAGAGAATTTAAAGTAAAATAATTATAGCAAACTTAGATAAATTAAAGTAACGAATTTGGAAAAGGATACAAAGTTTGATTTTAAAATCCTATGAAATAAATTTCAAGTATGAGGAAAAAGTAGATATTTTGAATAGATGGGAATAAAAGAGTTTCGAGGGATTAAGCGATATTGCTTAAGAATAAAAGGATTTATTTTTAAATTCAAGATTTAAGCTAGTTGGAAAAAAAATATAAAGGAGAATTTTGAAATAGAGTATGAAATCGGTATTTCAAATTTAAATAAGGTTTTAAATTATAAGTAAGGAGTGAATATGAAATTAATGGATTTTGTAATAAGCTATGGATAAATCGAGAAATAAATTTTAGAGGAAATTTAATTCATAGAATCGATTTTAAAATCGATTAAGTGTTTTGTGACAGTGATTAAAAGATAATAAGATTATGGAATTTATAAACTGGGTTTATAAATAAAGTGAAATATTTATTAATGTATAATTTGAAAGTATAAATTCATGGTGGAAATTTTAAGGAAAGGGTAAATTGATTTAAAAATAAATAGTGGTTTTATTTTTAAATGTGAAAGGAAAATTTATGGGATTGGGATGTAAATTAAATTGGAGGTAAATCGAGAAGGATTTATAAATGTTAGATGGGTTTTATTGAAGTAGAAAGTGTACTTTCCTAAAAAGCTAAATATGTTTGCAAAGAAAGATTTTTAAGTATAAATTAGAAGTTTTAAAGATGTTTAAAAGAATGTTTATAGAGAAATTTATTATTTAGATTGTTTTAATATTTTTAAAGAAATATTTATTAAGTTAATTATAGTAGTAATTATTTTTAAAGTTCAAATTAGTATTATATTTAAAGGACAATTATTAAGTATTTATAATTTATATAACAGTTTTATTTTAAAAGTAGTTTTCGCTAAGTTTTACTTGGAGAATTATTATAGAATTTCATAATTATTATTTTGAATAAAGAGATTCAAGTACTTTTATTTTAAACGTTTTAAGTATATATTTTTGGATAAAGTGATTTAGTTTATTTAAAAATCTAAATTTAATAGGACTTGGTGCTTCTCAATGGAAATAAAATAATAGGTTGAATGATTGTTTAATTTGATAGTTAAATAACCAACTATGAATAATGGCCAATGCGTCGATCGTTTCGAAGAGATCAGGATCGAATTTAATTATTCGAAAACCACTTCGATCCAGTTTGAACGCAGCGAAGGAATACCATGAAGATGATGAAGACGGTGATTCGGTTTGTCCACACCCAAGGCAACTTGTATGGATGAATGCTATCAGACCATAATCATTGGAGGAGATGAGCATTTTAAGTAAATGTGTACTAAAAAGGTAAAGCATAACCTCAAGCCTCATCAATCGGGAATGGATAAAATAGGAGAGGTGCAGCAAGGCTAAGTGGATAGCACCCAATTAGGGTAAGGTCATCCCTGTCTAGAGTCCCTTTGATCTCGGCTATGTGGCGGTTGCTGATCCCAACCGCGGGGTGATCTTATTCGGTCTATCCAGGTTAGGGGTAGGCCAGTCTTGTGTTGTAGGGGATCAGGAGTGGTCCTCGGTACTCTGATCTAGACAAGGTACTATGATGGGTGGTACCCCAGTAGCCCTGCCATTGTATGGAATCCAATCTCCAATAAGCGTCCATATGGTTTTGATTGTGCCCAACTATGATGGAACGTGAGATGCAAGCATTTCAGCTATATTCTATTTTACTTTCAATAGACACTATTATAATATTAAACAGATATGGTAAAAATGTTTTGGTTATCGTAAGGTAAAAACTCTATATGTTTATTTGTGGCGTGGTCTTACGAGATACCTCTGATTTCAAAAGGATTTTGAAAACTTTAATAATCCAGTTGAGCGTGTTTTCTCACATTGATTTTCCAGACTGGCTCGGTGTTATTTAATTATAATGCTCGGGTCAGACCGAGTATTACAGATACATGATAGGATGCTGTGGAGCTCAGGAGACGAGCTGGATGGCGAGACGTATCACACGTACTTGATATATATTCCGCTGTGCAGTGTAAGCTATATACAGTTTCGTGAGGACAAGTTATTATAACTGTCCATTATTTGGCTATTGTTTATATGTACTCTGATGATGTAATGTGTAAAAACAATATAGTTCTTTTTATATAAAGATCAATTGTTATCTATTATATATTGTTCCGCTACGATTGTGAGATTCTGATGTTGTTTTCTATTTCATCTTCTACCTCCTTCTTCTTTAACCCTAATGATTCGTATTTCCATCCAATTTGAGTTGAACTGATGGAGAATAATGTCGACTCAATGGGGTATGGATTTGCGGCCCATTACAGAATCCATGCTCTAATAAGCATCGTACATATTTAGTTGTGCCCAACAGTGTTGAAACGTGAGATGCAAGCATTTCAGCTATAGTCATATTTTACTTTGATCCCTAAGCATTATTATAATGTCATTGGATTTTCTATATAAAATTTTTTGGTTATCGTAAGGTAAAAACCCATCAATGTTTATGTGCAACGTGGTCTTATAAGATACTTTTATTTTGAAAGGTTCCATATCTTTGAAAAATCCAACTGGGTGTGTTTTTCTCTAGCTGTTTTACCAGATTGACTTGGGCGTTATTTTATTATAATGATCAAGTCAGACCGAGCATAATTACAGATTGCTTTGGATGCATTGGAGCTCAGGAGATGAGCTGGAGGTCCAAGATGTATCTACATATTTCTTTATATTCTGCTATATTTTTTGTTGGTTGTATTTATTAGAAATTATAAGGACAGACTGTTCTAACTGTCCATGTTGAAATTAGTTAGTATACTGTGATTGATGTATGTATATTAAAGTTTATCTGGTTGTAAAGATTTGTTGCATATTATAGATTGTTCGTTCCACTGTGAGATTCTACGTTATTTTAAATTTCTTTTTCTCTTCTCTTCTTCAGTTTTTTTTTTTTTTTTTTTGCTTTCTTATTTTCCCCTAATTATCTGCCTATTCGTTCAATTTGAGTTGGCCATGTATGGTTTATTATCCATCTAAACTGTATGGAGAAAGTGGATTGTTGCATTTGGTATCAAAACGCAAGGTTGAGTGTGAACCTTGGCTTTGGTGGGGATTATAGGGTCAGTAGCACCATAGAATGAGTTTGAGTGTAAATTTATATGCGGAAGTATTTGTTAGTGATATGAAAATATTTTATATTGTGTTAATTGATCTGCTGGGTGGCTTATGGATTCGTGTCAATACAAGTAGCTAACATTATTGATAGGGATTCCAAAACACTTGAGCAGAGCAATTCGACACAATATCGTTTTAAAACTGGGTAAATGAAATAATTATACCTAGATTATATTTTATATATAAAGGAATTTTTTAGAATATATTACAATTATATATTGTATGCTTAATTGTTAGGAAAAAGATGATACTCGCTCATTATCTTTTATTATTGATTAGTCATGCCAACCCAGCTAGGGGTATTAGTTGTTGATTGTTGATTTGGTAATCATCTCTGGCTAGTTTATGGGAATTGACTATTTTGCTAGGTTACGAGCAGATTTATCCTTTTTCTACAAGTTTGGGGGGATTAGTGATTGTGGGAACATAGAAAAAATAAAAGCCTTGTGAATTTAGTTTCACAATTTGACTATAAGGAGTTCGAAGATAATGTTAGGTTAAAATTTGGTTTTAAATAAAAATTGTTTGTTATAACACAAAAAAGTGACATTTGTGAAATGGTATTATATAATAAAGCAAGATTATACAAATACGATTTATAAATGTAATTTATAAATAAAAGGATTTAAGTTGAGGATTTGGGAGCTAAAACTTCCGGTATTTGTGGAAATGGATTTTCAAAGTTGGAAATTATTTTCAAAATTTTAGAAAATAATAATGGTATTATTTTAAAAGTATTTTTAAATAGAAATAATATTTTCATAAAAAGGTGATTTTTGAAGGCAATAGAAAATATTTCAAATGAGTGTTGAAAAGTAGATAGATAACACTGAACTCACTCCGGTCTTTGGAAAATAATTTCAATGATGACCGCGGCATCATCGACGTTCATTTTTGGGTTTCCAAGAGAGGAATTGCTACTGTTGGAATTTTTTGGTAAAAAGAGTTTGATTTATATCCCAAATACGATTTGTTATACAATAATAAATATATATCTATATGTATTGTATTATGTATTATTTCAAAATAGAGTTCAAATATAACAGGGTATTTAAATTTTTGAAATTTTTTATCTTAATATTTTGTTGGAATTATAAGAAATCGATTTTTATAATTTATAAATTGAGGAATAATAAGTTAAAACAATGTTTTAAATTTATTGAATATAAATGTTAAGAAAAGTAAATTTAAAATTGAACTATGGAATGAAATTTAACTTAACTTAAGTTAAATAAAATAAATTTCGAAAAGAAATTTGACTCAAGCAAAGGTAAATGAAGTGAACTAATGAAATAAGTTAAATGAAATTGAATTTGATTTAAATTGAAAATGAACTTAAGTTTTGGAGTGATAATAAATGTAAGTTATGTTGTATAAAAAAGTTTATCATAAATCTAGGTAATGGTTCTATGGGGTGGTCCCTAAAGGTTAATAATATTAATGAAAATGTACCAGTGAAAATGAATGTGAATGGAGTTAAAAGGAATAAAAAGAATTTGGTAAAATTAAGGATCTAACTATAGTAAATACGTAAGTTGTACGTATATTATTTTATTTGCATAATTCGGTAAAATTAAGGAACTAGCTAAAATCTAGGTAATGATTCTGTGGGATGGCGTATGCTTTACATATGGAGCTCACTTTCGTACTATATTTATTATATATGCTTGCTAATACTAATAAAAGATACACATCTAGGATTATATATCGTATTTTTATGTTTTTCCCTATAGGATGCCTCATCCTTAAAGATAACATGTAAATTTGTGATTATATATATTGTAAATTTTTTCGATTGAACCGCGCAAAGGAGTCGCTGTCAAAATTTTCTGAAAATTTAAGAGTTAGAAAATTTTTGGGAAATTTTTGAATTTTCTTTTGGATAACTAAAATCTGATTTTTATATTATAACTTGAAATAGTATTAGTTAAATCTATGAATGAAATTAAAGAATTAGAAAAGGGGATAATAAAGTTTCAACTAATTGGTTTTGGAATGTTAAATGGATTGTGGCATTTCTTACCATGATAATTTAGGGGATGAAATTATTTCAAGGGGGGAGAAGTGTAATGACCTAGAATTTTAGTCATTTTGATTTTGAAATATTTAATTCATTTTTAATAATGGATTATTAGTTTGATAAGTCAAATAGCTTAAATTTCAAATATTGGAATATTTTTGAATAGTGAATTTAAATAATTGGAATATTTAAATAATTGAATCTTAGGTTCAATGTAGATAAAAATGATTTGGAAATCTTATTTAAGTTTATTTAAAATAAGAACGATAATACTAAACTTTTAATTTAGATATAAAGTGATCTATTTGATTTTATAATAATTCGTTTTAGTTAACATGTAAAAATAGCCTTTCGGTGATTTCGACGAAATTAGTGCCATTGGATCTAGGATAGTAAATTATAGCATGCCATCCAATTTCGTGATGATTGGACGTATCGCTTGGTCATGCGAGCTCGAAATGCTTAGAAATTAATTATTGAAATTTATATAATATAATTGGGTTTGAAAAGCTAACTTTTGTATATGATCGAATTAGGTCCCAATAATAGTTCCTTGAGTTCAGAATAGAGGTAGTTAGTATAGAACATCAGTTGGCACACCTAGATAGGAGTTTGAGATTTTTCAAGCGTGTAGAGCTGGATATTTTCAAATAAAATAGTATGTGCACCATACCCTAGCATGTCCTTCACCATAACCATAGCCATACTTTAGCAATACCATTACCATGCTTAGACCATACCTCTTTCCCTATATAAATCATCAGCTGTAACAAATAGAAGAATTTTGAAAATTTGAATTAAGATCATCTCCTCATCCAACAATCTACATTCATCAAACCCAACCTATGTCGTTTAAGGCGAAGTCACCAACTAGGAAATTGTTCGTGATAGGGTGGTAAGCGTGCTTAACGGTTGGATCATCGTCATTCATCGTGAAGTGGTCGCAGTTCATCTATGAACGACGAGCAAATTATCACCGATTGCGGTGGCTTGGACGATCATTTGATGATGGGTTTGAAGGGATGTTGTATAGCATGATAGGGCCTATCTACAGCCAGAGTTTGGAGGCATGAGATCGCCTATAGCGACGGTAGTTCTCAGTTGAACTTCGGCGTTTCTTGGCCAAATTTGAGGCGATGGCTGTGGGTTAAGTTCCGAGGTTGGTGGCGATGGGAAGCTCATTGTTAACGGTGGGCTTGGGTGAAGTGAGGCGCAGTTCAGTCATCTTTGGTCGTGGCTTAAGGGGATGAAGTGGCAGCTTTGGTTTTATCGCCTACGAGAAAGAAATGGAGGAAGGCGGGATTATAAAACTAATTAAGTAAAGTAAGATTTTAAAATTATTTTCATTAGTTCAACTCCTGTAAAACCAATAACTTATTGGTTTTAGGCCAAAATCAAATGCGGTCAGTAGCGCTAGGATCGCATGGGTATAAACTACATCATGGGATTGGATTGATGACGACCGGAGCTAGTGGAATTTTTTCGCTAAATTTGAATGTTGTTCGAATTCAGACGAAACCACAACGCCTTGGCGATAATTGGAATTTTGGTGAATTAAACTCACCTTTCTGGTTAACCCGTATGTTATATCGTTGATAAAAATTGTTAATTGAATGTTTGGATGGTTTAGGGTTTTATCAGTTGGTTTGCTTTTATTCCCCCTGGAGCGGATGGCCTTTTTATATATATACCTATCTAGTGGCTGATGACTCAAATTATATGATTATATATTGTGTATGATGCGGGGGACAGGTTGAAGGGATCTAATAGTATTCCTCACCATTATATTATTTCCAATAATATTCCCATTATGTGATTATTGAATATCAAACCTGATTGTTTGAAACTATTGGTTATGACATTGTTATATGCTAAAAAGCCGAAAACTCTATTGTGATAGAAAATCGATGTCAATATTGGTTAAGTGGTCTTGTGATTATTGGCCTAAATTTAGTATTCTAAAAAATACTATAAAATTATCGTTTGGTTTTTGAAATGGTTGTGTTTTGGAGAATGATTTCAAATCCAACCTTTTAAATTATCGTTTCTAAATCATTTAGAAATGTGTTGAATTAATTAGCTATTAATTAATAATTTTTTAAGTGATTTAACTATTGTTTAAAAATGTTTTAAACTGTTAAATTTATATTTAAAAATGTTTAAAATTTATTTATTTGTATTTAACATTTTGTTTAAAACTAATTTATTTGTATTTAATAAAGTTTAAAGGTCATTTATCAATATTAAAATACATGGAAAAAATCAATTATTTAAATGATTAATATGGTTTGAAATTAATAATAATGGTTTATTAATATTTTTTTGGAAATTATTTATTAATATTTAAAATAATGATAAATATTAATTATTACTGTTTTACTAATAATGTTTTGAAGCTATTAATTATTACTTTTAAGATGTTTTGAGGTTAATAATTTTTATTTATTCATAATGTGTATTGTTAATTATTATTATTATTATTATTATTATTATTATTATGTAATGGTGTTTTAAAGTAAAATGAATAGAATTTATTTATAAATATTTTCGAGATTTATAGATAGAGCTTTGTAAATAGATTTGGGTCTTATAAGAGGAGTTTTGTAACATGGTTTGGAAACTTAAAGAAAGAATAGTTAAAGGGTAAAAAGTGTTCTATAAATAGGTTTTGATATTTGTAAAAGAACTTTAGAAATGGCTCTATAGATTTATAATATAAGTCTTATAAGTGGTCTTATGGATTCATAAAGGTTATAAATGATTTTAGGAAGTTCTATAAATGATTTCAGGGATAATTGAAACCGGTAATAAATGAGTTTTAAAGATTTATAAAGAAATTTATAAATGCTTCTAGAATTGTTAAAAAGGAAATCTTCCTCTGTTTGTGAATATACTTATACCATTGAGATAAATATATGGATATTTCCCAAGTTTTTAAAATATAAGGATTTGTAGATATATCTTTGTAAAAAATGTTAATATAAGTATTTACAAGATGATTTAATCAATGAAAAGATTAGTTCAGGAAGTTAGTGGTTACTTATGTGCTTAACCAATACTGGTTTTCCCTTTGGAATTAAATCCATGATTTGGATGTGCGTTTGTTGATAGTTAAATAACCAACTATCAAATATAGACCAAAGCGTAACTTTGGAAATATCTAGGAGGAACACGTGAGTTATATGGCACTGTCATCTCCGATGATGTTGTACTGTACGTATAAATCTTGTTTCAATCTCCTAGTACAAATGATAAGGAAATCCTTCTACTAATGGTTAGGAGGTGGTATCTGCTCTTATCTTTGACTATTGATTTCCTAAAGAACCAGGGCTGAGTTTACCGAAAACTATCAAATGTTGTTTCGAAGAGACTGAAATCAGATATGTTATCCAAAAACCACTTCAATCCAACTCATTCATTTTGAAGTGAAGACATCTTGAAGATGATGGAATTAAAGACGAAGCTCTTTGAAGTGCAAGGGCTGCTTACCACTAATCCTGAGGGTGATTCCAAAATGGATGTAGTAGAATCAGTGCCTTCGCCTTCATTTATTCTCAGAACGAACTTGTATGGATGAGTGTTGGCATTGCATTGATGTTTGGAGGGCGGTGTTAGCATTCCAAGTTGGTTTGCTATTTGAAAAGGTAAAACATAGCCTTAAGTCTCATCAACCGGGAATGACTAAAATAGAGAAGATGTAGCAAGGCTAAGTGGGTCGCTCCCATTAGGGTATGATCATTCCTATATAGAGTTGATATTATCTCTCTCATTTGTATGATTTTGGGCCATTAACAAAATGGGTGATCTTATTCGGTACTACTAGTCAAGTGGTAGGCCAGTTCTGTATTGGCAAGGGATCATAGCGAGATCCTCAGTGTTATTTATCTAAAGATGCACCGTGATTGGACGGTACCCCAGTAGCCCAGTTATTATATGGAATCCATTCTTCAATAGGCACCGTACGGACTTAGTTGTGCCTAACGATGTTGAAATGTGAGACACAAGCATTTTAGTTATATTCGTATTTTACTTTGATCCCTAAACATTATTATAATATCATCGAATTTTCTATAGAAAATGTTTTTGTTATTGTAAGGTAAAAACCCATCTGTGTTTATGTATGGCGTGGTCTTACGAGATTCCTTTATTTTGAAAGGTTTTATATATTTAAAAAAATCCAACTGGGTGTGTTTTTCTCATGCTGGTTTACCAGACTGGCTTAGCTGTCATTTTATTATAATGCTCGGATCAGACCGAGCATATTTACACATTGCTTTGGATGCATTGGAGCTCAAGGGACCAGTTGGAGGTCCAAGACGTATCTACGTATCTCTTTGTGTTCTACTCTGTTTTTTGTTTGTTGTATTTGTCAGAAAATGTAAGGACATGCTATTATAGCTATCTTGGCTGAAATCGGTGAGTGTACTCTGATTGATGAATGTATATTAAAGTTTACCTTTATGTAAAGATTTGTTGCATATTATAGATTGTTCATTTCCCCCGTGAGATACTGTGTTATTTTTATTTCTTTTCTTCTTCTCTTATCGTGTTTGGTTTCTTCGTTTTCCTTCTTCTTTTCCCCTAACTATCTGCTTTCCATTCAATTTAAGTCGGTCATGTGTGTTTTGTTGTCTGCTTAAACTATGCAAAAAAGTGGATCATTATAATAGTACAGGGATATACGGTTTATTTCATAATTAGGTGCGATGACGGAAGCAATGAATAGAACTTATTCACCATAAGCAATGAAAGAAAGTTAAGATATGCAGGTTGGAGAATGATGACACGGTAGAAAATTCCATATGTGGTAGTAGTTGTATTTCTTTCCAACAGTTTTTTTTTGTTGGGTTATAAGCATTAGTTGTTTCTGTTATGTAAAAGTGTGTACGATGTTTATAGAAATATTTTTTTACATGTTTTTTGTGTGGACCGCGATATTATTGGAAAAAAAATAAGATGAGGAAATTTTAGGGAAGACACATAACTAACGCAAAAGAATAGAAAACAATTGAGTCTGGAAGTTAAGAAATAAATTAAGAAAATTTATTTAACTTACTACTAAGATAAACATGAAATAAAATTGTGAATCTTGAAAAAATTATTGAAATAAATTTCAACGATCGAAGGATAGGGAAAGAATGTTGCTGAACCATGGGTTAATATCTCTATATCTTAAAAGCTAAAATTTATAATTGAACTTGTGTGTTGGTTGCTATTATAAATAAACGAAAAGTTTAGGGATTTAAAATTTACCACATAAATAGGCAAATTCTACTATGGACATTAAACTATTGACTAAATCCAAATTTCATAAGATGTGGCATATATTATTTGGAAGAAAATATAATATATGTACTAAAGAAAATTTTTGTTCAAAATTTTTGGTTTTAAAAATTAAAATATCTATGTAAAAAATTTTAAAATTTTGTGATGAAGATTTTTGAAGTCTAAATTTTTAACGACATTTTAAAAAGTAATATACAAATATTTTTGGGTAGAAAAGAAAGAAATTTTCAAATTTGGAAATGCCGCATACTTGATGTAACGACTCGAATTTTCCGTCGTTTGATTTTGAATATTTAAATTATTTAAATTTCGGATTTGGAATTATAATGGAGTGAGAAATTTTTGAAATTGGAATTTGAAATGATTTCGTAAATTTTAGAAATCATGGATTTAATCGACACATTAAAATAGCGATCCGGACCATAGTCTCGGAATTCGATGAAACCAGTTCCATTGGATGTGTAATAGAGTATTATTATCGAATTTCACACTTTGTAGCGTTTGGGTTTACCGTTTGCTCGTGCGATCTTAAAACGTTTGTAAATAATTTAATTTAAATAGTAGACTTAAAAAGATATATTCTCTATATGGTTGAGTTAGACCTTGAGACTTGCTCCATTGGGCTTGGAATAGCGGTATAACACCAGGAACACCTGGCGGAACACCTCAATAGGAGTTCGAGGTTTCCCTGTATATAATACCTGATATTTTGAATGGATAATTAACAAACCAAAACGAAATCAAATCTTGAGCCACCCTATATTCTTTAAAGCAACCCTATACTTTTGATACAAAGTCGACCCCTTTCCACCTTTTAAACCGCGTGTCCCTTATCTCTTTAGTCTAACCCAAATTCAAAACTTCAAACGAAGAAAAACAAGGAAAAAGAAAGGAAAAAAAGAAGATCGCGCGCTATCTTCGATTTTGCGAGTGCGTACGTGGGAGGCGATGCGAAAACCTCGGAGGCGCATTTGCGTGCAAGAAGGGTGGTGGGGGATCGACGGTTGATTCACGTTTAGGGTTGGGCCAAGTTGGGGAAGATGGGCGCGAGTGTTGTGGTGATCGCTTGAGGGGAGGGAACGTGTTTCTAGCGAGGCGCGTGAGGGGGTCACGATGGCTACGGTTAAGCGTGCGTTCAATTTCATTTCAGGTCGAGGACGTTGATGTAAGGTATGAGGGAGGTGAATATTTGGGGTCGCGTTCGATAACTGTTCCTGTGGGAAGGAGGTTGAGGTCACGTGTTGGGTGAAGCCGAGCATCGCTTTAAATGAACGAGAGAGCAGAGACCGGGAAGAAGCAAGAAGCTAGGAAAGCCAAAGGTGCTACCATGGGTAGAGCAAGCTTACTAGAGAGATTATGATATTAGCGAGAAGGTGAAAATTTTATTTAGTTTTAACTAAATTTAATTAAAATGCATTTAGTTAAGTATAAGGTTTGATAACATATAAAATTCGAAAATTATTCGTGCAAGATCGAATCAGGTCAGGACAGATTCGTTGATCGTGTCAAAGAGACTGGAATCAGGTTTAATTATTCGAAAGCCACTTCGATTCGGTTTGAACATTATGAATGACGAGTCGGTTTTTCCAGACCTAGGACAACTTATATGGACGAATGATATCAGAACATCGTCATTGGAGGACGATGAGCATTAAGTATAAATTCCTTGAAAGGTAATCGTAGACTCAAGCATCATCAATCAAGAATGACTAAAACAGGTGAGATGCAACAAGGCTAAGTGGGTTGCACGTAATTAGTATATGTTATCACCTTCCTAGATACCCTCAAATATTAAAATTATGGATATGGTTGTGCATGAAAAAGTGAGCGCTCGATTAAGGGTGGGAACACCTGAGGTGATAACATATTTGGTACTATCTAGGTTAAGGTAGGCCGGTCTTGTATTGGTAGGGATCTCGGTGAGGTCCTCGGTACATTTTTTAGAGGTGTACAATGACGGACGACACCTCAGTAGCCCAGTCATTATATGAAATCCAATATCCACTACGAGCCTGTACGGTTTTGATTGTGCTCAACTATGTTGAAATGTGAGATGCAACCATTTCAGCTATTTTCTAACTTACTTTCTATATTATAATATCAAATGATTTTGATATAAATATTTTGGTTATCGTAAGGTAAAAACCCCTCGTGTTTATGTGTGGCGTGGTCTTTCGAGATACCTTTGTTTTTCAAAGGATTTTGATAACAATAATAATTCAAACCGAATTTGTTTTCTCATGCTAGTTTCCAGACTGACTCGGGTGTTATTTTATTATAATGCTCGGGTCAGACCGAGTATTACATGTCCAGTATGATGGTATAGAGCTTAGGATTCGATTTATAGGATTCTCAGGCGTATTAGACGTATTTGATTATATTATGCTGTGTGTATAGACTGTATTGTCAGCACTGGTGAGGAAAAGTTATTACAACTGTCCAGATTTGATTATTGATTATTGTACTTTGATGATTGTATGTATATTAACAGTTACAGACTCTTTTATATAAAAATCGATTATATTATATTATGTTCCGCTGCGATGGAGAGATTCTATGTTGTTGTTCTATTTTCTTCTATCTCTTTCCGCATTACCCTTAACAAATCCGTTATTTTTGGCACTTGAATATTCGTCGCGTTATTTAGTAAACGTACTATTGTCGATTTTTGAGGGTTGAAAATTTTGGTTCGTTACACTTGGCATAGAAGAATAGTAGATAGTTGGTTAGTATGGTGTCTACTATGCAGCAAAAGTGGTAGTAAAGTAAAATAAGGATAGTGACGAAAAAGTTGTTTTAGCTATGTAATATTTTCTTATATACCTTGTCGATGGGTGAATAAAAAGTTGATTTTTGAAATAAACTTTACTTTAAAACTTTATGACAAAAATTAACTATGCAAACTGAACTTGGAAAAGAACTGGAGGGCAAAGAGAAGGTTCTAAAGTAAAGTGTGATAGAGTTAGGGGTATGCTCTAGAGGCAGTTATGTAATTTGTTATATATATTTAACTTGATAACTACTCTAATTCGAAGTAAAAGATGTTTCTTTCGGTTATATACTTAATATAACGTGTTATATTAATTTAATTAGTTTAATTAAAAGTACGTTTAATCGAAAATTCATAAATGGCATGCTTTGTGATAGTAGTTACAAAGTGTTATGATAGTTAGTAATTTATTAAAATGAAAACGAACATACCATTTTAAATGTTCCTAGTCAAGATGCATCGAGACTGGATAACGACGTATCCTTAGAGACTAGTGCTGTATTGGGTACTGTATTACTCATAACTGCTGGGGTCACTTAGGGTTTACGTATTGATAGTTATTGAATAACTATGAAATGACTCAATCGATCATTTTCTGTTGGTTAATATAACTAAGATCAAACAAAAAATATCGATATGACTGATTTACATAGTTCTCTCGACTTGAGAGTATTGTAGATCTTTAGTATGAAAGCTCCGCTTTGATTATCGTCAAATCATGGAACGACATCTATTGAGTGACTATAATTGGGTCAAGTGGAAGTATTAGAAGTGAAGCATTATTTAAGAGATTTTCGTCTTCTCGGTTATATAGGTTTAATATCATAGTCAAATTTAGTTAACTCAAAGTCAAAGTCTCTTGCTAGAGTAGTTCCGTTAATAATAATTGTTATTATTAAATCAAGGATTTTGTCTTTGGACTACAGAGTTAAATATGGATAAGTTGGAATTTTGACGTTACCAAATTCCGTAAGTCCAAAGTGATATAGTTTCAATGAAGTGAATTGGTGTAAATAAATGTCACAACAGGTAATGCTTAATAGTGTAAAATTGGATTTACTAAGTCTAAGTCAGTAATAAATTTAGCTAAAATGTACACTACCTGCTAAGTGACGTGTGAACATTAAATATTTGAATATTTCAATGTTAATCACTGATCGAATTTACACCTGACGAGTCAAAACAACCAGAATGATGAATTTTCTTTAAACCAAATGATAATTAGTCTATAATTGTTATAAATTAATTAATATTTATGAAACATTAATTATAAAATTTTGAATATGATTTGAAGAATAAATATTATTGTATATATTTATAATATTTATAAATATATCGATCGATATGCGATATCGACAAGCAATTAAATTAGATATGTTTAGTAATATTTATTTGGGCTTAAATGGGTTGTTAGCCCATGATGTCAAGATGTTATTTTGACAGCAGTAGGGCTTGTAGGAGGTAGCTAAAAAGGGTAGACTAGTTTGAAAATGGATGGTTGAGATTTGATGAGAAATGATGTGATCCATATTTCTCTCTATTTCTTCCACTTTAAATGGGCCCTTAACCCTAATGCAAAAGGAACCTTTTTGGATGCTATTTCGCCATCATTGCAGTTGACCTCATCAACAAGGAGCTCAAAAAAATTCATCTCAAATCAATTCAAAAGGAGACAGCTATTTGATAGCTATAGTCTACTACGACTCAAGGTAGAAATCTGCTGAATCAGGGAGATTTTAAAGGAGTGAGAATTCATCATTACATGGTGTGCCCTAAGGCATTAGTATTAGGTATATATTTACTATACTATATGACTTATAATTTTTGGATAACATTATACTATTCATTATAGTATTCAATATATATATATATATATATATATATATATATATTATTCATTATGACTTATAATTCCAAAATAGTAGGAAGTTAGGTACCTAAGATAAAAAGGATGTAAACATAGAAATGTGTTGAAATGTGTGTCTATTCCTTAGTCTAGATTAGGTACATCATGTATATAATTATTGTACTAGTTTTGAAACAAAAGTTGTAAAATTTATAGCAGCAATTCCGAAATCTTTATATGCTCTAATATAATGCTAGGTTTTGAAATCCTTTGCATAATTGTATATACATGTATTGCTTATATAGTACAGAGGTATTTAATTGTTAATAGTTGATGCATGAGTAAGTACTTAATGAAGTATTTGGTAAACCAATTCAGTTCAGTCGATTGCTAAGAATAGCAGCACTTAAAGATATTGCATTGGCATACAGGTGTTTTGTTAGACATGTCATACACTGTACATAAGGGGCATGCTTATGTTTGATTTGTTTTGTTGTTTGAGCTATTTTCTAATGATTGCATGATTTTATAAATAGAGTTTTCAATCCCTTAGTCTAATGCATATATATAACACGCATATATTTATAAAATTGATTTTTAACATAAGTTATGAAGTCTAGATAAGTATAACACCCTAAATATATAGCTTTCTTGACTTTGATTACATTTTCAGGTAAAAGAACCTGACAGTTTCATTTTTTTTTGAATTAGTAGCCTAGTTCTATATGCTTTTGTCCGTATAAAAGTGACCATTGCTTTACAACTAGCTTAGTACAATGCCTATGTATTAAATGCTTTCCATCCTTTATGTTTGTAGCATCGTTGACTTTTTTTGAATTGCCTTGTACCTATCACTTTTTATGCATGGAAAATTCTTAAACTATGGTTTGTAATTTATAAAGGAAGGTGTCAGGTTAAATAGGAATTTAACAAGTCTATGCAATAAATGTAAGTGATAGGCTACACACATGCATATTACTTTTGATTAAAATAGCTTAGAGTTGTCACACTAGTTGCCATATGGAAATTTCAAAATCTGTGTGTATTTTTTTAATTAGAGAACAATATATGTAAGTATATATTTATTTTATGACAAGATTAAATTGCATATGAACTAGTAGAAGATTTTAAAGAATTTTACAAAAAGATGCTTAGTTTAAAAACATAGATTAAACTTATTTATGGTTTTATAAATAATACGTGGATTTATGGAAATTATAATAAGTGTCTTAAATAATAAACTCAAAAGAGAAAATAATTTGAGAGCCTTAATTCTATAATTTGGAAAATTCTAATAATCGACTTAGCATCATCGATTGGTTTAAATACTTTTGAATAACGCTTCGTCGAATATGATATAACTCATTGAATAGAATGTTTGAGTGGAATTTACTAGCCCACTAACGAATACTCGAATTTCACCGGGTAGAATGGGATGCCTTGGTTAAATTCTTATGATCGTATTTGGAAAAATACTTAACACTTTAGAGTTTTGTTCTAACCTGGTGTGCGAAAGTGGTTGCTAGATCCTTAAAAGAACGTAATTCAGGTTTTTAGTGGTATCTATAATAAGTGATATTTACTAGCTTTTAGTAAATACTCGGATTTCACCATACGACATAGGATGTATTGGTTAAATCGTAGTAATTACTGTAGGCAATAGTATTTGGCATTTTACAATTTACTCTCTTTTGGTGTGCGACAAGTGGTTGCTAGATCCTTAATTCCTGGATTTCTTTTCGAATATAATAATTTAATAATATTAAATAAAAATAAATTTATCGAGTCATGGTTTCTACGATCACCTTGATCGATATGGACTATCCTTGAGATCATCCTGTGATTCTGTGTTCCCGGTCTGAGTACGATCCTTGGTATCGATCTGTTCGAGTGATACCAATTTGTTTATTTATTTTCCACGAGTTTTGAGTACAATCATTGTGATTGTTTTGGATGATCGGTTTGTATTAAGATCTCTTGGATTCTGGATATTTGGATATTTTGACTGCACTGTGTTCGTGAAATAAGTATATATTCTTTTGTCTTTTGTTTGTGAAATGAACATATATTCTTGTGTGTGTGTTCGTGAAATAAATATATGTTCTTGAGTCTTGTGATGAATGTTAAGTTAGTTCTATCATTTTGTGTTTGGTGACTAGTTCGTGTTTGTAACGTAAAATTATAACCTGTACTGAGTTAATCATAGATATTTACATGCTTACAGATATTGTGTTTTGTTCGGTGAATTCAATCCTGAACATCTGTATTTACTTATATGTTGTTTGTTCTTTTTCTATATCTCGTTCTCACCATATTGGATATTTAGAGATAGCCGCGTGTTATTTTGCTCGGGTCAACCCGAGACTTTTTTAGGTTACAGGATAGGCTGACCTTTGAATGGTTGTTCTAGCAAGGAGATAAACATTTGGATTTTTAGTTTATCCCATTTAGGAATTTGGACCTTGTATATAAAATGTATAATTGAGATTAGAGAATTGTTAAATTTTTATAACAATCGAGTTCAGTATTTCATTTTGTACGCTAAATAATTTGTATATGTATAAGTTGAGATTTATTCCACTGTGATATGTGACTGTTATTTATGATATATTTTTCTGATTCTAAGAAATCTGTGTCTATTACTTTGTACTAATATTGTACACGTCAAATTTAGTTTAGATATTAAGTGAAAATGTATAAATGACATGTCAGTATTAGTATAAAGATATATTCACGTTCGACTGCACTTAACAAGCCGTATTCTCCAAATTAGTAAACAACATTACTTGTAATGTTCTTTGCTAATCTTGGCATCGCGGTGGAGTCGTTACAGTTTGGTATCAGAGGTGTATTAGAACATTATAGCATATAATATTACGGATCTGAAACCTAGATGACTTAGAGTCCTGTCGCATGGGGTGTGTGGTAGATAGTTATATTAATTATCTAATCGACGCCTTATTCGGTTCATTAAACTGTACGAGAGGTGTTCGGGACAATTGGTCAACTCTGCAAAGAGTTGCTTCGTCCACGCGAAGGACATGGACCATGTGCGAGTTTCTTGGGTTGAGTCTTTTACTGGTTTCAAGGCTGCTTCCCTTCCTCTTCCTTATTTAGGTATAGTTCTTTACCGTGGAAGGAAACTTAACGCCATTTTCGATCCTCTTACGGATAAGGTTAGGGGTAAGATTATCCGTTGGAATGCGTCCCTTCTGTCTCAAGCTGGTAGGTTAGTGCTTATTCAATCGGTTCTGATCTCTATGGGTTCTCATATCTTCGCCGCTATGACCCCTACTGTCTCCTTCTTTCGTTCGTTCCAATCTTTGGCATCATCATTCTTCTGGGGTTCGAAGGGTGACAATCGCCGACACCACTGGGTGTCTTGGACTGTTATCTGTCGTCCTAAGAGCGAGGGTGGTTTAGGTTTGCGTAATCCGAAGGACATTTGCTCGGCTTACGCTTGTAAGTTATGGTCCAGATTTGGGACTAATGATTCCTTGTGGGCCAAATTCCTCCATGCGAAGTATCGGAGACTGGCGTCCTCTGATTATGCAGGCTCTCCTTATTACGCCAGTGAGACTTGGAAGCATATGCAATCGGTCAAATTGCTTGTTGATTCTCATAGCGGCCTCTCCGGTTGGGATGGTGGTCCATTCTCTATTCTGAAGGCCTGGAGATCTTCTCGTTCTCCATCTCCGGTCCTTCCTCTTTTCTCCTTCATTTGGGACGCTCGTATTCCTCCGAAAGTCTCTCTCCTTATGTGGCGTATTTTCCACTACGGGTTACCGGTCGATGAGAACCTCCAGCAAATTGGCATTCCGTTTGTTTCCCAATGCAGATGCTGTGGCAACGGGGAAACTGAATCGATTAATCATTTGATTTTCGGTGGATGGTGTGCTAGATCCACCTGGAATTATTTCGGTAATTTTTTGGGAGTTCGTGGCAACATCTCCTCGCCAAATGACTTGCTGACTTCTTGGTGGGTTGATTGCACTGGGAAATCTCTTCGCTCTATCATCTTTCGTTTGATTCCTTGTCTGATCTGTTGGCATGTCTGGTGTGCGCGGAATAAGGCTATCTTTGAAGAAGTTCCAATGGATCCTCTTTCCGTTGTTCGGCGGGTAAGAAATGATGTTTTCTTAGCTTTTCGTGGCCGACCCTTCAGAGGTTCGGCCAGTGCTCGCTCTGGTCCCTTAGTGAACCTATTTTCTATAAACTGCTCTCAATCATCTAATAGAGTAGGTATAGGATGATTGCCGATACGGGGTCTGCTAATACTTGCTTAGTAGACCCATCCCGGTCCGTCTTCCCTCATCATTCCTCCCCCCCCCGGGTTTTCTAACAGTGTGATTATTGATTTCAGGCTCTGTATTATCTAGGGTGATTCTTTTCTTGATTTTCATATGCTGTTTGGAGTTTGCTTCTAGGAAGTCTTTATCCGCTTCATTCTGTCGGTCTTTCAGCATTGGTGGTATTGGCCGTTTCTTTAGGTTATCTTGGACGGGCGGCGGATGAGCTAGCTTTGCTTTGATGGTTGGACCCTCAACATAGTACTAGGGCGGTGGCCTTGCCGGAGCTCGAGTACGATGTTGGATGGGCGGTGGTTTTCAGTAGCTCATTCCCGTGGTCCTCTTTGCTTGGCTATGACTGGTTTCTCTTGGACTTGCTTGGGTTGTGGTCGCCCTGTTCTATAGGCTTCTCCGTGATCTTCCCCTGTTCATTGATTTTGGAGATGTTCGAGTGGTCTTGATTCTTGCTTGTCTTGGTTCTTCGGCTGTCGCTGTTTTGGTGATGGGCTAACTGTTTCCTGCTGTTTTTATTTCCGCTGTTTTTTTTCGCTTTTTTTTTTCCGTCATGTTAGTTTTGGCTATCTATCGTTACCTGCCAGGCTTGTTGGCAGCTTTTGGTGCTTGTTCTATATATTTATATTTTAAAATGATTATCGAGAAAATAATTTGGAGCATAAATTGATTTAAAAATTTTAAATTGATAAATTGGAATTTGTGATATTAAAACCTTTGGAGAATAATGAGTAAAATCTTTTATATTGAGAAAATTTTGGAATTAAATTGGAATAAATTAAGTTAAAGTGAACTATTTTCTATTAATAGAAAGTTTGGGAAATTAAGTGAATAAGTTTAATATTTAAATGATCTAAGAATAATCAGAGTTGTGCAGTTGAATTTCAGACGTAGAATTGTTCCGTTGTAATTGATTATGTATGTTTTGGTTGATAAGCTGATTGGTTGCTAGAAATTGATTGTTTAGTTTCATTTATTTAAAATTGGATGCAAGCATATTAGTGATAATAGAATAATGCATCTAAACTTGTGATTATCTATTGTGTTAACTTATCCGGACGTTTTTAAGGATCCTGGTCGATATATGGGACGCCATGTTATCGATATGAGTTAATAAACATCGAACATGACATTTTGACATAAATAAGAATTGAAACTTGAAAATTTAATTATGATTTCTTTCATTATGGAAATTGCAGGGACACGATTTCTTTAAGGGGGAAGTCTGTAATAAGCCTGTTTATTAATTACCTAATTAACCACAATTAATTATGGTTAATTAATATTTATTGGGATTTTGTAACATAAAGTATGAAATTAGAATTTGTTTTGAATAATTGATTTGATCATTAAATTTATAGCATTTGATAATTGAAATAAATTGTTAGTGAGAAAATAAAATTTGAATTGGTCAAAACTGATTTGTTTTGATTATCAAATATAATTGGATAATAAAAATATCTTGTGGAAATTGTAAAATGAAGTTTTATAATTTGATTGTTCTTTCGCATTATTAAGTAATTAATAAAAAGTTTAAATCGAGCTAAATAAATAACTTAGAATTTATTAGTGAATTCTATTAATTAGTGCTAGAGATAATTAAAAGCTAAGCAATTGAGTTAGTTTACCTTATTTGGCGTTAAAATAATTACAAGCCATAGCCTCACTTAAGAAAAATTAAAAGGCTTCTTATGGTATTTTCTTACAGGAAAACATCTCATGTACATTGCTCTCTAAAAAGAAAATGGCAGTAACAACATATTAGGACTCCATCCTCCTTAGCAATTTAAATCGAAACTTACAATAATCTATTCAAGCAAATCCTGGAAATTAATCGTAAGGGATTAGCATGAATTCTAGGGCTTTGTGAAATCTTAGAAATGGCTAAAATTCGAGTGCAAAGCTGAAATGGAGCTTTTAGCAAATCAGTTCATGGATTCAAGGTGAGTTAAACTTTACAAGACCTATCTCTAACCTTTTGATTTCCTATTTTGGATTGATGTAAAGAATGATGGTGGATTGGGTGATTTTCTGTTTGTTACCGTGAAATATGAAATTAGTGTTTCTCCGTCAGTCAGTTGTTTACTGTAAATTAATCTGCAGCCGATCTGGAGTGTTTTTTTGTTACTTGTTTTCGTGCGTTCCCGAAACCCTACTGTTTTGTACGCATCTCTTGCTGGCTTAATTTTATTTTGTTTACCTGTTGTCTTCTTCATGCGTCCCTGGCCTTTTGAATTCGCATGTAGCATCCACCTATGCCTTACTTTCATTCCGTCCTTAAATTTGGAAATGGACTAATTTCATTAGTTATCATGCTGCCACTACCATATGGCCTTGACATTTGTTCGTTCCTCACACTATAGCCATGAAACAAGTCACGTCCCTTGTTAATTGCTTTGAACCATCACTTCCTTATCTCTATATGTGCAATTATATGCATTAAATTAGGCTTAAGCGAAAGACTCCTTTATGTGAATAGTAGCAATTTGTTCCATTTGGTTTGTACGTCCCTTTATTATGATTTTTTTTGTCTCGCTGTTTAACATATTTACTTGTATTCCCCTATGTGCAAACTTCCCATATGGTTTTCCTTGGAAATGGACATGTGTACATGGCCTGATGCCATTTTGTTTCTTTATTTAAAATGTTTCCCTATATGCAAATCAATTTCTGTCCCTGTCTTTATCATTTTGTTAGCTTGTCTTCCCTATGGTTTTTAATTTGTGATGTTTCTAGTGGATATGTTTTAATGCATTTTTATAGTTTTCTCAGTTATTAACTTGTTAGATTATATACGGATAAATACTTAGAGGACCTACTTTTCATGTTTTGTTTTATAGGTTATAGTCTATTATTTTAATTGCTTTTGTCAAAATAATATAAACTGTCACATTTTGTTTCTTTAAGAAATAGAAGCCTTGACCTTGCATGTGTTGAAATGTGTGTCTGTTCCTTAGTCTAGAGTAGGTACAACATGTATATAATTATTGTACTAGTTTTGAAACAAAAGTTGCAAAGTTTATAGCAGTAAACATATAGAGTTTTGAAATCTTTATATGCTCTAATATAATTGATAAGTTTCAGCAAAGCATGTGTACATAGATTGAAGAAAAATGAAAATTGTGTTTTATTGATTGTATACTCTCAGAATATTACAAAATGATATGTATTAATTCTGAACCGTGAAAGAAGAATAATACATTCTATAAGGGCAACAAAAGATATATATGTAAGTTGTAATGGGCTAGTAACAATCTGGCCCAAGAAGCTTTGCCTTGTTAAAATCGGAGAAAAAAGGAATGTGCGGCTAGGATTTAATCTCATGATCTGAATGGATGCGATGTCTTCACCAAGTGATAAAAGAAACAGCTACGAGCAGTCACGAGATTATTAACTTCATTTATTTCCCCCCTTCGAACCCTAACCCGATTTCTAGGGTTAGAGTTCGTGAGACGAAATTACTCAGATCTTCAATTAAATTGATGCAATCCACGAAATTCTTGCTTCTTCTTTGATCTATGCTCTTCTGATGTTCGATTTGAAAAGTTTGCTTAAGTCTCTTGTCTGAGCAGTTGCGATTTGAGTTGAGACTGATTTGAGTCGAAAGTAAGTTGATTTTTTAGGTATCCTTTCTTCTTCTGCTCTCCAATCTGGATACGATCTTGATTATTGAGTTGGTGAGAAGGCTGTATCTCAGTTACTCCCGGCTCTGACCTGAACTTTTCGAAGTTCCTTTTTGACAAAGATTTGGTGAGAGTATCGGCCTTCTGGTAGGTGGCAGGTATATGATTAACTTGCAAATTCCCTTTAATGACTTGATCTCGGACAAAGTGTAGATCTATCTCAATATGTTTAGTTCTAGAGTGTTGTATAGGATTGGCTGTCATATAGACAGCACTTTGATTGTCGCACCATAGTATTGGCTTGATGTCTGATTTCAAATTTAATCCATCCAGTATTGACTGTAACCACATAATTTCATCCGTGGCACTTGCTACGCTCCTATACTCTGCTTCTGTGCTTGATCTTGAGATAGTTGATTGTTTTTTTTGAACACCATGATATCAAGTTTTTGCCAATAAAAATACAGTAACCAGTAACTGATTTTCTGTCATCTACATCTGTAGCTCAGTCAGCATCTGCATATCCAGTTAGATTAAGACTTTTGCAAGCTTTAAGAGATAAACCATGATTTATTGTTCCCTTTAAGTATCTGAGAATCCTCTTGACTGTCTTCCAGTGTTGGTCCAGTGGATTCTGCATAAATTAAGAAAGCTTGTTAACACTAAATGCAATATCAGGTCGTGTTATAGTAGCATATTGCAATGCTCCTATAACACTTCTATATTGTTTGACATTATTTATGACGTCTTCCCTATTTTTTGATAAACTACGATTGCTTATCATTTGTGTTGGCATGGGTTTGGCATCTTCCATTTTTGTTTTAACAAGCAATTCTGCTATGTATTTTCTCTAGCACAATGTTATTTCAGAATTTGTTGCTCTGTGAACTTCAATTCGCAGAAAGTTATTGAGGTCTCCAAGATCTTTAATTGAGAATTGCTTGTCTAGATAGCTGATAATTTGATTAATTTCATCTTGATTGTTACCTGTAATTATAAGATCATCAATATAGATTAGAATGTAGATAGTCCCATGAGGATTTCTTTTTATCTTGTATGTCCATCTACACCCAACAATATTTTTATGTGCTGGTGGACATACAAGGTCCCATGTCTTATTCCTTATAAGACCATTATACTCTTCATCCATTGCTGTCCTCCAGTTCTTGTGCTTTGCAGCTTGCTCATAGCTTGATGGTTCATCAAGACTTGTGTTGGCAATGTAAACTTTTGGCTTAAAGATGCCACTTTTAGCTCTAGTTATCATGGGATGACCTGACTTGACAGGAAAATCAGTATGAGGTAAGTTATCAAAGCTGTCATGACTGGAATTGTCAATTGAATCAGTTTGTTGATCCTGAATTCTTTGACTTTCTTCATTTTTTTTAAATGCAGGTGATTGACTGGCATGACTGGAATCATCAATCCAATCAGAATTCTGTTGAGCAGAGAATACAAGATGAGATTGATGATTTTCAGTAGTCCTCCTCACCTCTGTTTGGTTCTCATTCTCAGAATATATAGGGAGTTCAGGTATTGATACACTTGGATTATATACCTTGCTTGTTGTTTTCACTTCTGAATTTCTGAAAGGGAATTCATTTTCATTAAATACAACATGTCTGCTAATAAAAATCTTCCACTATCATGTAAGCATTTGTAACCTTTTGATTGGTGGCATATCCAAGAAATGTACATCGCTTTGATCTAAAGTTTAGTTTATTGTTATTGTAAGGCCTTAATTATGGAAAGCATAAGCACCCAAAGGTTTTTAAACTATAATAATCTGGTTTCACCCCTTGTAATTTTTCTAAGGGCGTTCTACCTTCTAAAATTTAGGTTGGGAGTCTACTAATAAGATAGACTGCAGTACTGAATGCTTCAGGCCAAAATTTTAGAGGTAGGTTTGCATGAGCTAATAAGCTAAGCCCTTTTTCAACTATGTGCCTATGCTTTCTCTCAGCTAAGCCATTCTGTTCAGATGTATAGGAACATGTGATTCTATGGATTATTCCCTTATTTCTAAAGTAATCTTTGAGAACTTTATACTCTGTTCCACCATCTGATTGAAAAATCTTAGCATGTGAACTAAATTGTTTTTCAACCATGGCAATAAAATCCAATACAACTTTGTGCGTATCAGATTTATTTTTTAAGAAATATATCCAAGTGTATCTTGTATAGGAATCTACAAAAGATATATAGTATTTATAGCCATAATCTGAACATGTTGATGCTGGTCCTTAAAGATCAGTATCAACAAGTTCTAGAGGCTTGGAGTATTTGGTTAAGGAGTCATGAAATGGTAATTTATGACTCTTACCCATTTGACAATGTTTGCATATGTAAGGAAGTGTTACATCATCATAAGATATGCAATTTTCAGTAAGAACTTGTTTGACAATTTTAACACTGGGATGACCAAGTTTGCGATGCCAAAGATCAAATATACTATTGCATTTTTTCATTTCACATTGATTACAACAGTTTTGCTCCTTTGTAGGATTTGTACAGTTGACAGATTTAAATCTATACAGTCCCTTCTCAGCATCACCCTGCAATAAAACATCTTTAGTTAGTATATCTCTAACAAGACAATGCTTAGGATAAAATTCAAAGCACACTTTATTGTCATTAGAAAACTGAGAAACACTAATAAGATTCTTTTTAATCTTTGGCACTCTTAATAAATTATGTAGGAATAATTGTTTCTTTACTCTAATAGAGGCATTTCCTACATGAGAAATTTTGATGCACTTACCATTGCCCATGCAAATATACTGTTTACATCTATACTCATTACTGCCAAGATTTAAATTTTCTAAGTTGTTTGTTATGTGATTAGTTTCCCCTGAGTCAGGATACCAGTAGTCATCATTCACATGTTCTGATTGACCATGTTCACCTGAGTAGTGATCTTTGTTCTCTGCTTGACTGCTGGAGCTTGCTTGAGCCACATTGACACTATGATTATCATTTCTTGAATTGTTGTTATTCTGATTTAAGTACCTCAAATAGCATTTTACAGCTGTATGCCCAATTTTTTCACAAATTTGACATCTTGGTCTGTTATTGCTGTTGTATCTATCTCTTTCCTTTGATCTGTTGGAGTAACCTCCTCTTTGTGATTGTTTATCACCTCTGTTGTTGCTTCGATTCTTGTTTCTTATATTGGTGGTATAATTGACAGTAAACTCATATTCTTGAGGTCTCTTATTATCTATTCTGGCTTCATGAGCCTGTAGAATAGAGTGAACATCATCCACTGATGGTAAGACCTTATGAGATGATATAACTGCTACAACAGCTTCATATTCATCACTCAAACCATTTAATATGGTTAGGATCTGTTCAGAATCTGATACTTTGTGGCCTGCAGCCTCAATCAGATCACAAATTGTCTTGATTTTGTATAGATATTCTCTCATAGAACAATTTTCCTTTCTGATGTCTTGAAGCTGTCTTTTGTGATACATAACCTTTGCTGCTGATTGAGTATTGAAATTTTTTTCAATGGTTGACCAAATTTCATAGGCTGATTTACACCCAATAACATGTGATAGGAGATTGGTGTTTATAGATGATAACAGCCATGAGCATATCAGTCTATCTTGTCTGTGATGTTTCACATATTCTTTATTGCTAACTATTTTATTCTCTACAACAGTGATGAATTTTGGTGGAGTTGGTATTGTGCCAAGAAGAAAACCTTCAAGGCCATAACCTTGCATAGCAGTTTCAATCTGCAGCTTCCACAACAGATAGTTATTCTCATCAAGATGCACTGTAATCAGTTGACTCTGTGGGCTTGTGACATATTTGATTAGCTTCATTGTTGCATCGGACTGTTGCTCTGAAGTGGCATTGTCAGATGTTGCTGAATGATCGTCAGTCATGGTGACACTATCTCTGTTTGGAACAAAAGAAGGCTTCAGATATGGTTCTTGAACAAGAAAATCTTCAAGAAGATGATGAAAAACAGGTATGATGTAGCTAGATCCAAATGATGAGTATTATCTGATGGATCTTGGCGTGGCACTGATCTGGTTTTCAAGTTTTGCTGTGATGATTTTCAGACTTTTGAATACGATTTCTGTTGTTTTCTTGATCAAGTTCTCTTTGATGAAGATCTGAGTGCAGCCAGTGTATAACTCGGCAAGGCACTAGATTCAAGAAGATGAACTTATCTTACCCAAATGATGATTATAAAATCTGATGGGTAAAGAGTTATTCTCCAAATGATGATGAGTCTTTGATGGCGAAATTTTGATCTATCTCTCTCGTATTTTTGGATATTGTGATGTTAAGCGTTTTGCTCTGGTACCATGATAAGTTTCAGCAGAGAATGTGTACATAGATTGAAGAAAAATGAAAATTGTGTTTTATTGATTATACTCTCAGAATATAACAAAATGATATGTATTAATTCTGAACTGTGAAAGAAGAATGATACATTCTGTAATGGAAATAAAAGATATATATGTAAGTTGTAATGGGCTAGTAACAATCTGACCCAAGAAGCTTTGCCTTGTTAAAATCAAAGAAAAAAAGGAATGTACGGCCAGGATTTAATCTCATGATCTGAATGGATGCGATGTCTTCACCAAGTGATAAAAGAAACAGCTACGAGCAGCCACGAGATTATTAACTTCATTTATTTATAATGCCAGGTTTTGAAATCCTATGCATAATTGTATATACATGTATTGTTTATATAGTACATAGGTATTTAATTGTTAAAAGCTAATGCATGAGTGAGTACTTAATGAAGTATTTTGTAAACCAATTCAGTTCAGTCCATTGCTATGAATAGCAGCACGTAAAGATATTACATTGGCATACAGGTGTTTCGTTAGCCATGTCATAAACTGAAGGGGTATGCTTTTGTTTGATTTGTTTTGTTGTTTGAGCTAATTTCTAATGATTGCATGATTTTACAAATAGAGTTTTCAACCACTTAGTCTAATGCATATATATATATATATATATATATATATATATATATATATATATATATGCAACATGCATATATTTAAAAATTAATTTTTAACAAAAGTTATGAAGTCTATATAAGTATAACACCCTAAATATATAGTTTCTTGATTTTGTTTTCATGTTTATGTAAAAGAACCCGACAATTTTCTTTTGAATTAGTAGCCAAGTTGTACATGCTTTTGTCCATATAAAAGTGACCATTGCTTTCAGACTAGCTCGGTACAATGCCTAGGTATTAAATGCTTTCCGTCCTTTATGATTGTAGGTTTGTTGACTTTTTTTTACAATTGCCTTATACCTGTCACTTTTTATGCATGGAAAATTCTTAAACTATGGTCTATAATTTACAAAGGAAGGTGTCGGGTTAAATAGGAATTTAGCTGACCTATGCAATAAATGTAAGTGACAGGCTACACATGCATATTACTTTTTAATAAAATAGCTTAGACTTGTCACACTAGTTGCCACATGGAAATTTTGAGATCTGTACGTATTTTGTTTAATTAGACAATAATATATGTAAGTATATATTTATTTTATGACAAGATTAAATTGCATATAAACTAGTAGAAGATTCTGAAGATTTTTACAGAAAGAAGTTTAGTATAAAAAATAGATTTAAAGTTATTTATGGTTTTATAAATAATACATGGATTTATGGAAATTATAATAAGTGTCTTAAATAATAAACTCAAAAGAGAAAATAATTTGGGAGCCTTAATTCTATAATTTGGGAAATGCTAATAATCGACTTAGTATCATCGATTGGTTTAAATACTTTGTATAACGCTTCGTCGAATATGGTATAACTCATTGAATAAAATGTTTGAGTGGAATTTACTGGTCCCTTAATGAATACTCGAATTTCACCGGGTAGTATGGGATGCCTTGGTTAAATTCTTGTGATCGTATTTAGGAAAGTACTTAATAGTTTAAAGTTGTATTCTCTTCTGGTGTGCGACAAGTGGTTGCTAGATTCTTGAGAGAATGTAGTTTAGGTTTTCCAGTGGGATCCGTAATAAGTGATATTTACTAGCTTTAGTAAATACTCGAATTTCACCATACGACATGGGACGTATTGGTTAAATCGTAGTAATTACTATGGGCGATAGTATTTGGCACTTTAGAGTTTACTCTTTTTTGGTGTGTGTCAAGTGGCTGCTAGATCCTTAAGAAGTTTATTCCTAGATTTATTTTCGAACATAATAATTTAAGAACAATAAATAAAAATGGATTTATCGAGTTATGGTTTCTACGATCACCTTGATCGGTATGGACCATCCTTGAGATCATTCAATGATTTTGCATTCCCGATCTGAGTATTATCCTTGGTATCAGATCGGTTCGAGTGATACCAATTTGTTTGTTTGTTTGCCATGGGTTTTGAGTATAACCATTGCGATTGTTTTGGATGATCATTACGATCGGTTTGGATTAAGATCTCTTGGATTCTGGATATTTGGATATTTTGACTGTTCAGTGTTCGTGAAATAAATATATATACATTCTTGTATCTTGTGTTTGTAAAATAAACTTATATTCTTGTGTGTTTGTGAAATAAATATATGTTCTTGTGTCTTGTGATGGTTGTTAAGTTAACTCTGTCATTTTGTGTTTAGTGACTAGTTCGTGTTTGTGACGTAAACTTATAACCCTCTATTGAGTTAATCATTGATATTTGCATGCTTAGAGTTATTGTTCTGTGAATTCAATCTTGAACATCTGTAGTTACTTATGTGTTGTTTTTTCTTTTGCTATATCTTATTTTCATCCTATTGGATATTTATAGTTAGCCGGGTGTTATTTTGCTTAGGTCAGGCCGAGACTTTTCAGGTTACAGGACCGGTTGACCTTTGAATGGTTGGGCTAGCATGAAGATAAACATTTGGACTTATAGTTTAGCCCATTTAAGTATTTCTACCTTGTATATAAAATGTATAATTTAGATTAGAAAATTGTTAAATTTGAATAACAATCGCGTTTAGTATTTCATTTTGTAAGCTAAATAATTTGATATGTATAAGTCAAGATTTATTCCACTGTGATCTATTAATGTTATTTATATTATTTTTTTCTGATTCTAAGAAATCCGTTTGTCTATTATTTTGTATTATTATTGTAGATGTCAAGTTCAGTTCAGATATTAAGTGAAAAGGTATAAATGACGTTTCAATATTAGTATAAAGATATATTTACGTTCAATCACCTTTAACAAGCCGTATTCTCCAGATTAGCAGACGACATTACTTGTAATGATCTTTGCTGATCTGGGCATCGCAGTAGGGTCATTACAATAGGTTTAGAAAACCGAATTTTACTAAAATTGGATGATATCGACAGTGTGCTAGGATTTTGGATGGTAGTTATTGAATGCGAATTGGTTGAATTATACTTCTATTTGTAGAAGTGTGGGAAAATTTGGATGTAAAAACAAATTTTTGGTTTTTAAAAGTTGCATGCATATAGAACTGCCAGTAAGTTTAGGATGTTTGCACCATATTTAGAAATTCATTTAAAAGAATGCACACATATTGGAGGCACCGATTAGAATTATTCTATATACATCTCATATGTGTAGAATTCAATAGCCCATGATTATTGTTTGATGATAATTAACACACACACATATATATATATATATATATGTATATATATATATATTTGTTTAAATGTATTTTCTATTGTACTATTTTACATTGTCACATAATCAAATAAATATTTGTTGAATAAAATAAATAACACAGAGTTCAAATTCAAACAAATATTTTATTCAAACGAATATTTTATTACAAATTCAAATAGTAAAATTTGAGCTCTCACTACATATTTACATTTTCAATTACATTACAATTTCAGTTACATCACAAATTTCAATTTACAATTTTGACCTAACGACATATTCACTCGTCACTCATATTTTTATCTTCAACTTTGTTACAGCTTGAATGCAGCATCTGAGCTATCTGCAAAATAAATATTAACGCAGTAAAATTGAAAAAGAAAATATTTTGCAACGCAAATTAAAGTATGTGTTTTGAAAATGTTATTTGCCTCAGTTATTTGGGATGTTCATCATTTATTTCTTTTGAATTCATCTACATGAACAACTTGTAACATGCACGCCATGCACACCGATATACACTTGCCTTAGAACTGCAAGGACAGTTGAGCACAAGGTCAAACCCAACCAAATGATGGATTCAACTCAGGTGACTAAATGAAAACAGACCATTACAACCAGAGTCAATATCAAACCACCAGTATAATACAATGATCAAAAGTAATGCGACCATACACATAACAGTTTCAATAGCTCCAACCAAAAATAAGTGTACACAAGACTTCAGATTGCAACAACACACACATGTGCACATGACATAGAGGCCAGACACACCAGACTCAATACAACAAAGAGAATCGAGTATAACATAGCATCGACATGAAGACCAAAAGCAGCTCAATAATCATGTAACATGTTTAATGAAATGGATGGAAGCTAAACGACTCAAAGTTTGAAAACAATGTCAAAGCAACCAGACATGTTCATATGAAGACCACACTCCAACATATGGACCCTGACTCAACAATGAAATGGTCAAGTGCACTCAAGTGAACAGAGCAAGTATGCACGAACAAATCAAGACTAACTAATCACAAGGTGGATAACAATATGTACATGTACATGTTAAAGGCAAGCTACATACAGAGGAGATTTCAGCCATGAATATACTCAAATGACTAGACTCGAACCAAACCACCAAAAAACTCATAGCAATACATAGAATCAGTCTACAACACAGTAGCAAGATCAAACCACACAAGCATTCAAACAGAGACTCGAATATACATGAAGACTCAACCCAGATTAGTCACAGTGCAACATGAACCAAAACCAAACGGTAGTGAACAAAATTGTACCCAAATTCAAGAGCTACAGAGAATACAAAATGTAAAAGGCAACAAGACTTTGAATGAAAACAAAATCTAGAAAAGTGATCAAGTAACAGTAATGCAACAAGCTTAGTTCAACAATGCAACATGAAAAATCTACATGATTCAAAGGCTAATAAGGACTACACCAAGACAGACTCGAGTGGAATAAGTCCAATTACGACATGAAGCAAACTACCATAGTATGGATGTGTAGGAGCATAACGAAGACAACAATTTTAACCTAACAGTATTACGGGCATCATATCAATATTAACAGAAGCAGTTTCAAAAAGGATATTATCACTTGAAACTACGATGAAGGGTTTTCAAACAAAGTCAATGTGTTTCAAAATGAACATGTCATGCCAGAGTCAAAGCTAGCAAGAATGGAACAAGAGTAACAAGTTCGAACTTAACAAGTCAAGGTTCAAAGTCCACAGTATCTCAAATATTTAAATGCCGAAGTCAATTTTTATCTTGCAGTAGATGATATGATGAACACGAATGAACAAGTCTAAATTTACCTCAAAAGTCTAAAATTTCAAAGTGCCTAAGTCATAGCAGTAAAAGAAGGAACCGACCCAAAGCAAGTCATGGAAATTCAAAATGTACGGTAACATGAACAAGTAAAGAATTCATCACATCGTTCAAGCAAAATCAAACGACGAAGCAAGATTCAAGAATAATTCAAATACAAAATAGGAACGTATATTTAGGTGTTTTCATCCCTATATCACCCAACTTCAATGTCGATAATCAAGGCATTCAAGTTCAAGCAAATACTAGAGCTAATAACTGAAGTAAATCAAAACCAGTAACTCGAATCTAGGTCGAGAAAAATCGAAATTGAAAAAGAAAGTCACGTACCAAATTTTATCCAAATATTCGTGCTCGAAAATTGGAGCGACTGAAAGCCAATCTCAACCAGAAATTCGATTGTCGAAGCAACCATATCACAATCGATCAGATTAAAGGCAGCATATTCAGTTTACAGCAAAACCCTAGCTTGTGAAAGAGGAATGAAGAAGAAGGGTAAAAAATTTAACACAAAAGAAATAAAATAATCAGGGATGTATTTTTTCTCTAATTTAAGTGAGCGGGTCTTAATTTATTTATATTGGGCTTAAAGTTTAATTAAATAGGGTTTTGTTTAGTTGTCCTGTTTTATTTTGTATTTTTCTTTTAAAATTTTGTGAAACTCTAGTTGTGTGATTAGATACAAATTACGATGGTGTAGTTCAAGAATTCGCACCTCAAGAGCTGATTTGTGGCATTGTTTTGAGCGTAGAGTTAGGTTAAACAAGTAGCGGGTGTCGCAAATTTATGTGTGTAAGCTTCTGACTACATAATTTCTAGTAGAAACCTTGGGGGCATCACGTAGGCAGGTTATTGCCAAAGCTGGGTAAATCTGTACTCATCTATTTCTGCTTTTGTTATTCTGCTATTATCTATGCTACTATTATTATATATATTTCCGCTTTAATTTTTACTATTATTAGTATCACCCTATTCACCCCCTCTGGGGTGAAATCGATCCTATAAATGGTATTAGAACTAGGAAAAAACCAATTTTTCAATTAAAAGTTTGATTTTTTTTTTAAAATGGCTCCTTTTAATAATGCTTTTGCTAAGGGTCAGTCCATAATTAGACCACCTATACTTAATGGTGAATATACTTATTGAAATCATAGGATGAAATTTTTTCTTAAAACCATAGACGCATGGAATATTATTGAGACGGGATATAGGACACCAATTGTAATGGTAGATAATCAAGAAGTTGAAAAATTGATGGATCAATGGATAGATCTAGAAAACAAATTGAAATTTGCAAGCGCTAAAGCCATGAATTCTATTATTTGATTTAGATCAAATTGAATTTAATCGTGTCTCACATTGTTTAACTGCATATGAAATTTGGCACACACTTGAAGTGACTCACGAAGGATCCTCCTAAGTCAAAGAATCTCGCCTTGCCATGCTCAGAAGCGAATACGAAAACTTCATAATGGAAAAGGATGAAAGTGTCAAAGAAATGTATGGACGACTTTCATATACAAATCAAAAGCTCTAGGCATACCATACATAGAACTAGAAATAGTCCGAAAAACACATTACAAGAAAAACCATTTATAGTTGGAAAAATCGGTGTCGTTTTATTGTAAATGCAACAAAAAATAGATTACCAAATAATATAAACGTGGCAAAAAATAATTCACGTTTCCCACTTCTAAAAAAAGGAGTCCGCGCGAACTAAATAAACGTAACCTATCATTTTACTCTCGTACTTAACAAAATTCTCGTCCCTAATTTTCTTTCTTCTTCAGAAAATTTTTTCCCCTTTTAATCGTGTTAAATTTTCATCGCACTCAAGTATCATCATCAACTCCGTTGTTTCCCCCTTACTCAACATTGAGTCGCGGCAGCCAGCAGATCTAGGTATATTTAGGTATGAATCTTTTAAATCGACTTTGTGATTCTATTTGGATTTTATATGAATTTGAATGCATCTTATTTTTGTATTTTTTCCTAAACTATTACTGAAATGGTTGATTTAACCCTAATTGCGATGATCTGTTGGGATATCTGCTTTGAGTTCTTTGAGTATATGAATGTTCTGTTGAAGTGGTTCAGTGAATCAATGGTTGCTTGCTGAGAGGAGGTTGAGGTTGCATGTTTCGGGAATTTGGTGAGTTCAAGTAGCATTGATGGAGGTCGCGGGTTTTTTTGTGATTGGGTATTGGCTGGCTCGATGGTTGAGAGTGGTAAATGTTGGAGCATAAATAGTCTTTTGTGGAGTGGCAGGCACTGGAAATATGTCAGTTGTGTGGATGGGAGGTAGTGAAGAGGAGGCGGTGAAGTTGACTGTTGGTTTGGTAAGAGGAAACTGTTGGTTTGTACATTCTGAGGCTTTGAATTTATATGCAGTAATTCTATAAGTTGCTAGACTTAGGCTTTGAATTCATGCATGGATTAATTATAAATACATGTAAATCTGAGGTTAAATGCAAAATATAAGTGTAAAATTTATATTTTTGGAAAATTATTCTTTGCCTTTGTCTACTAAACCACCATGGTTATATGCAGTAGTGCTACAAGTATTTGTACTTCAACGTCTAGTTATTTTTTTGATTACAACAGATAACAAATTTATACGTCAAAGATTGAAAACTTATTTGCCTTCAAATGTCGATAATGGAAAAATGCTGGGTTTTTTTTAAACAGGTGATAAAACCATGATTAACTTAATATGTATTTTGAGAATTAGAACATATAATCTAATACTAAAGCTCATTTTTTTTTACTTTTTTCCATAGAACTAGTATAGAATACCGACAAGGAGCAATGAATTTCGTGCATGCTGCAAAGAGGAATGTAAGAAGTGTAGAAAAAAATTTATGCCCTTGCAAGGATTGTCGGAATCTTAGTCGTCATGATGACCAAATCATCATTAAACATTTAATTATAAAAGGAATGGATCCTAAATACATTGACGGTGTATGGTTTAACCATGGTGAAGAGATAAATGTAGAGAATAAAACAAATACGTTTGACATATATGAACTATTCAAGATGATTCACTATGAAGATGAAGATTTTTTGAATCAAGATTTTTTTGATGATGATAAAGACGATGTTGATTCTTGAAGAAAAGAGGATGAGTTAGTCAAGAACTTGGAAGATGCAGAAACTCCATTATATCCTGGTTGCACAGATCATACAAAATTATATGCCATCACCGTCTTGTATAATCTTAAATGCGAGACTGGCTTGTCCGATAGTGGTTTTGATTAGCTTTTAGCTGTGCAACATCTATTTGTGGGGTGACTTTTGATGCAACTACTATGTGTAGAGCAAGTGCTAAAGATATGTCCCAAGTGGTTGATGTGGTCACTTATTATGGAATATTGGCAGATGTAATTTTATTAGATTAACATTTGTTTTATATTCCAGTTTTCAAGTGTCGTTGGACGTATAAAGGAAATGGAGTAAAAGTTGATGATGATGGGTTCACTCTTGTTAATTTACATCAAGCATCATTTTAACGAGATCCATACATACTTGCATCTCAAGAAAAACAAGTATTTTATTCAAGAGAGAACGATGTTTCTAATTGGTACGTTGTAATGAAAGCACCATCAAGAAGTTTTAATGATATAGAGGAGCACGATTGCATCGAGGAAGATATTCAAGTGGTGGAAGATGAAATAACTGAAGTGGATGATGAAGATGTTTGCTATGTTAGAGAGGACTGCGAGGGCATAATTGAGTAGATTATATGTTCTACTTGAGCATAGTTGTTCATTTGCTTTAGTGATGGTTGAACTTATATATTAAATCCGGGCTATTTGGAAATTTCATTGAACTTGTATTGATTTTCTTTAGTGATTGTTGTTCATTTGCTGCACTAATGCTTTGTTTTTTTTTTAATGTTGCGAATGGCTGTTAGTTTGCACCATTTAATTTTCTAATCCATTGCAAATGCATGTACCATTCAATTTTTGTTCTTTGTGTTTTGATCTTTGTATACTTCCATAGACAAAGCATTATATGTTCTTATCAATTCTGTTTGCATATATTGCTTGATAATGAGTAGCGTTCTTATCAATTCTGTTTGCATTACATGTACATTTTCTCATAAAATTACAAATCTGTTCATCATCTCAAGGCTTTTAGGCCTGCTTGTTTGGTTTGCAAACTGCCACATCTCTTTTCAGCTACATGTTGATGATATTTAAGTGTTGTTTGTTAATATTTATCGCTGCTTATTGTTTACATGTGCTTATTGGTTTATACTGTGTTTTCTGTCACTTGCAGAAAAATATGTCTACAACATCTGTACGTACCCGCTTGTAGAGAAAGGCTAAAGAACAAACAGTCAAAGCTAAGAACAAACAGTCAAAGCGAAAACGTAAAGTTCCAGCTAGTATAAATGAAACAGAAGAACAACCAGACAATGCTAAGAAGCAAGCCCTTGTTCACAATGAAGAAAACGAACAACCACTAGATGATATCCCCTCTGACCCAAATGAAGGACTCCGCTCAGAAAATGAAACCCGTCCTGAACAAACTGCTGATGCCGAGCTGGAAATTGGGAAACAAAGTGAAGCTGAAATCGGAAGTACATCTAAGAAAAGAGGCAGTAGAGGTCCAGCAAAAGCAAAAAGACTCCCGTCATGCAGTCAGGATCGAATTGAAGTTGAGTTCAATGATCTAGGTATACCAGTAGGGCAAGGGTCGGTATATTTATCCTCTTTTCTTGGACCGATTGTGCGGGAGCAGGTTCCATACATCATTGATGATTGGAGGAATATTAGTGATGACTTAAAAAAAGTTTTGTGGCAGTCGGTTCTGGTATGAAGCAGGCATCTATTATTTAACATTCTGACTCTAATATGTTTTGAAAATGACTTCTAATATTGTATGATCTTGCCAATTATAAATTGAAATTGCCATCTAATAACTTCTGGATAAACTGAAAAATAGTTCTTGCCAATTATAAATTGAAATTGCCCTCTAATAACTTCAGAAAACCTTTCATATTTAATTAAATCTGTCGTATTTAAATTAAATAAATTTTACTAATATCATGTTTTGATGTATTGTTGCAGATTAGATTTAAATTGGAAGAGGAATGGCAAAGAAAAGCTATATTTCAACAAATGAGAGTACTTTGGAGATCGTCAAAAAGCAAATTGGTTCGAAATTTGCAAAAAGCGGAGAACGATGAGGAAAGAGTTAAACTGAAACCTACGAACATAAAAAGCATAACCGATTGGAGGAAGTTTGTGAAGGCGAAAACAAGTCCGGAGTTTAAGGTAAATCATTCCTACTGAACTCGTCTGGCATGTTTCTGCAAATCCATCTACATAGTTAGCAACCGATAAATTTCTTTAGAAGCGAAGTCCAAGTGTTGGTGGATGCTGAGGGTTCCTATTTAGGTATTAGCTGTAGGAACCTATGACAGTGCAAAATACAAATGCGTTATGACAAGCACAGGAACATTTTAAATGAAGTAAAAAAAAACACTTTGCAAGTTAGTTCAATCTATAAATATTATTAGTAGATACGGAATGCTGTATATGTCACTGAGTTATCCAGCATTAATAATACCAAATAAGTATATGATCATGATGAATTGATTTTCAAATAAATTGCAATCCTCGGCATACATATTTACCCTGCATTATAAATATTAGATAGTTTTCCTTTTTATGATTTTGGTTGTTAAATTCTAGTATCTTTCAATATTTTCAGCAAAAAAGTGAGAAATATTCAGCCCTTAGGTACACACAAATTCCGCATACAATCGGTCGTAGGGGAATGGCTAGAAAGACTGAAGACATGGTAAGTTAATTAACTATAGCATTATTTAACATTATTTTATACCTGTCAGTTTATTAATTTAATGTTATTCTATTTTTAGTAAGAAGAAAGTATAGATCCATCGTCCATAAGTAGAGCTGATGTGTGGATTAGATCTCACATTAAAAAAAATGGTGAACCAGTGAACATGGAAGCTACGAATACTATTGTAAAATTGTTTTTAATTTTATTGGTATTTTTTTTTGAAACTATGATATTTTTACCATTGTACATTATCTATGTGTATTTATTTATATAGGAGGAGATCAAAAAATATGGTAGCCTATCCCAATCCGGCTCGACACAGACTGATATTGGAAAAGATGCTCTTGTACATGTACATGGACAAGATAAACCGGGACGGTTAAGGGCATTGGGTAGGGGTTGCACTTTAACCAAGCTAGCTTTGGCCCAGTTCAAAGATAAACAAGTGTCTCGGTGTCGAGAGGAAATAGCATAATTGAAGGGAATGATACAGACTCTGATGGACCAGAAGGTAAATTTTTGGAAATTAATTTATATTCGTAAAATATTAATTTATATTTGTGCTTCGCTGCAGGGTAAAGAAAGTTCGAGAAGGAACTCATCTGATTCGGTAAAAATAATATTTATATTACTTAATAAATGAAATTTATATTTTAATTTTTTAATCCAGTAATTGATTTAATTTTCGGTTGATTAATTGTAGAGCGACGACGAAGTATGTTTGCTGTTGAATTGGAATGGAACCTCTGGAGTTGTTGCCCATGGGAGGCTGTTGTCCATGGACCCAGATGACGTTGTCAATGGCATTCGTCTTGGACCAAATGCTGGGAGCGTTGTTATAGATTCATTGGATAAAGCAGATACTTATTTATGGAGGCCTAAACCCGAAATGGCAGTCTTAGCAGACGCTAAGAATAAGGTAGTTGCTTGGCCATCAGTTTGCATCAAGGTCCTGCTGCGAACACGGTTGAACTGTAGTGCGGCCAGTACGGTAATTTTTTTCACGTTAAGTATATTAGTGTAATATGCTGCGAGCTTATTGATTTCTAAAATGCAGCGAGCACACCCCCCATCTGAATAAAAATTTAACACATATTCGTTGTTTTTGTATAGCATACTAAAGTCTTGAATTTCACTTCTCATTTTTAGAGTACCAGCATCATCGAAGACACTTGCAAGATTTACGGTTGGACTGAGGGTGAAGGTGTAGTTGCCGAAGGAAGAATCCACGCCACTGATCCAAAATATACTGCCAATGCTATTCCACTCGGTCCGTCTGCTATTGTGATTTGGGTGGACAAAGTTTAAATAAAGATGCTTATTGGTGGCGACCCACATCTGATATGTCGTGCATTGGAGATGCAGTTGGTAGGAAAGTAGCATGGCCAAGATCAAAAGTAGAAGCTGATCAAGAAAAACTAGATGAGAGTCGTGATGATACCGAAAATGTTGTGAATTCTCCCATAAATTCCGCACATATGGTCATGAATAAATCGCAAAATGTAAGTATTAATTTTCAAATTTGAAGAAGTTAACTGTGTGTGAAAGTTTATTTAATGTGCATGTATACATTGTGCATAATAATCTCTTTTCTTTCAGCCGATTGCAACCATGCAAAAGGATGCCAAATTCCAGTTGATCGATTTGGGTGGAGCAGACGTAGTGGCTGAAGGAAGTATTGCATCAACTGATCTGATAACGATGGTCCATTGTCGTCCATTGGGACGTAATGTTGTAAAAGTTTGGATTGAACTGGTGATAGTTCCAGATGCAGAGATATGGAGACCAACATCGGGTCTGACGTGCATGGATGATTGCTTTGGCGTTCCCATAGCTTGGCCAATGGAAAAAATCATTATTAAGTCAAAATGAAAGGTATATAATTTTTTTTATATATATACATTAGGAATGCTAGCAGCTAAAGTGCAGATAGATTTTTGGTAAAATGATAAAAGTACATAAGTAGGGGTGTTATATTCGAATTGTGATTGAATGATTGTGATTGGTGGTTCAGGTTTAGGGGAGGGAAAATAATTGATGGTGAGGAGTTATGTATGGATTGTGGTGGAATGTTAGTGATGCATTTTTAAGTTCAGGTTTTGTTTTCTCACTCTTTTGTTCTGTTCTTTGTTGACAGGTAGTTCAGGTTTTGAAGACATCAGCAATGACACGTACTTCAGGTTTTTATGGTGGTTCAGGTTTTCCTCGGTACTTTGGTTATTTCAGACGTTTATTTCAGATGTATATGTACGGTTATGACACTTATGGTAGTTTGGTTATAACACTTATGGTAGTTTGGTTGTGTATGTGTACGGGTAGCTTTTTGTCGACACCTATGTATGTGGATGTATGAATGTCTATGTATCTTGTGGATCTTCAATGCGTATACGTATTTTGTAGTTGTTTAACATATTGTGTTCAAAAGTGTATGTGCTTGCGTATTCTTTTATTATATAATTGGATGCTAGATCAGGGGTAAATCTGGAGTAGCAGGTGGAGGGAAACAAACGCTACTGGATATTATTTATTTTGGTAGCGTTAAAATGTCGCTACAAAAGAATGATTAAAAACTCAAGTACACTTATGCTGGCGTTTATTAAGCGCTACAAAAAGTGTATATAACGCCATGAAAAGGTAATATGGAGGAGAAAACCCTTTCGGTGGCGTTAAACAGGCGCTACAAAAAATTTAGATAACGCCACAAAAAAGTATCATGGAGGAGAAAACCTTTTCGGTGGCGGTAAATAGGCGCTACAAAAAAGGAATTCTATGGCGTTATAAAAACAATATCAAAAAAACAAATTTGGTGGCGTTTAAAAAAGTGCAACTAATACTCGAGGATTTTTAGTGGCATGTTTTTTCGTAACGATTATCGGAACGCCACTAAAAATACGTAGTGGCAGTTTTTGGGCGCTACAAAAATCAGTTTTCTTGTAGTGACACTCAAAATTCTTCCACGAAATTTTGAAGCAAAAGTGACCGTAATTCAAGAATCAAAAAATTTGAAACAAGTTAAAGTTGAAGAACTCATTGGAAATCTCACCAGTTACGAGCTATAAATGAAATTCAAGGAAGAATGTAAAGGAGGTGATACTCGAAAGAAATCAATAGCCATCAAAGGAACAACTGAAAGTGAAGATGATGATGACGGTGCAACAAAACTGGTGCTGATAATAAAGAAATTCAAAAGGTGGAATCACAAATATGGAGATCCAGCTCTAATTCAACAGTTGAAGAACAGAATAGCCAAAGTCCTAGACGACTCAGAAAAGCTGGAGAACATTTTTCACAACTGCAATATACCCGGTCATATCAAGCCAAATTATCCTCAAAATAGACCCGGCAAAGAAAAGAAACCAAAGAAGAGAAGCTTTGCAGCAACCTAGAATAAAAGTGATGAAGATGATGATGAAAACACTCGTAGTGAGAGTGTAACGACCCAGAAATTTCGGTCTCGAAAATCCCAGATAGTTAGGGAAAGAAGAAAGAGATAGAAGAAGAAGAAGAAACACAGCAAAGATTCTTACATTCCCAGCGGATCAAAATATAATATCAAATAATAACAGTTTACAAAAAAATTCTGTATCTGTCAAATACCTTTATAATGTATCAGAGTTACACATATATATAGACACTGGATATACACAATCATCATGTATCAAATATACAACAATATAATACAGCGGAGACGCTACATATGTTCTTGCTATCCAGCTCGCCTCCTGAGCTCCAGAACGTCCATACCTGAAAATCTGTAATACTCGGTCTGACCCGAGCATTACATCAAAGTAACACCATGGTCAGGCTAGAAACCAGCGTGAGTAAACTCATCTAACATGGAATACAAAGCATACAACTTATATAAAACCCGGGGTAACTCGTATCAATTTACAAATTCACAATTTGTTATAGACATCACTTATTTCACACATCAATTTTCTAAGTACCAAAATTTAGATTAAAAAGTCCAATTCACTTAAATCATTCCATTCCAGCCTATTGATTTCACACATCAATCCATAAAAATTCGAAATGGTTTCGGGTATTTTCTAATACCCAACCCCGGTCTCTTCAAGTCTCACGTTATCCTAACCCAAGTTATCCAAATGTAATACACTTCAAACTTTAAATACAGGATGTCACTTTACACAACAATTCATCATTGATAGATAACTACAATATCCTATCCGCCCAAACATATGTTACCACAAAATATTTCATATCAGAGATATCAACTCATTTAAGGCATCCAATACTATTCAATCATCCATAAGCAAAGCTTGATCACTTCCAAATTAATTTAATTAATTCTAATTGAATTACTAACCTCAATCACTTAGATTCCTTCACTTAACATTAATTAATTTCAAATCAATTAATTAATCATCCCTTAATTATCCATCTTAATTAATCACCCTGGATTAATTATCCTTCAATTACATTCATATAATTATCTTTAATTAATTACACAAATTAATTATTCTTAACCAAAAACAGTAATTAATCTTTAATTACTTCACAAATTAATTAACTATAATTAATTACATTAATCCTTAATTACTTATATTAATTAATTTCTCATAAATCACTTATTATAGATTAATTAATCTTAATTAATCAATCTTTAGTTACATCATTGATTATATAAATTAATGATTTCTAATTACATTTTAATTTATCCTAATCTAAATTAATTACATTATGTAATTAATCATTAATTAAACCACAAATATTGATTACTCTTGATTATTCTCAACCAGTAATTAACTACCTATTTATTTACTTCATTAAATAAATAAATTACTCATTTTATAAAAGAAGTTTAAAGGAATTTAAACCAAATTCATTTTTAAATTCAAATCAATTTAAAAATGCACTTTAACATTCAAGTTGTTAAAATAATTTAAATTTAAAAACCTTATTTGTTTAAAAACTGAGATTCACTAACTTGAATTCTAGATTTAACTTTGATTTAAAACTTGTTTTATATCTCTACTTTACAATTTAACTTCAGTTTTTAAATATCACTTTTATATTTTTCCAATTCATTATTATTTTTATTCTATAATTATTTCACTTCCAAAATTTACTCTTATATTTCTTCCAAAAATCCAATTTTAAATATTTTGATGACCCAGTGTACCGAAATATATTCAAGCAAACCATAGTAATCAATATTCTAATTACCAATATAATTCATCACAGAATATCAAATATTCATAACACAGAATATTAAATAATCTAAATAATTTTGAGGAATTCAGTTGGATCTCTCCAACCTGTTTCCCTGCATCCACAGACGTTAGCACAACATAAAATACCAATTCCACTTCAAGGTGGAATATCGCGATATATGGGATTTATATAATATCATCCGCTATTATGCGGCGCATAGGGTCTCATCCGCTATATAATGCGAGAAATCAATCACTCCAATATATACTATATATTACTATAAAATATACCACATCAAATCAATACAATCATTCAACCAATTATTTAAATTCAACCATTTAAAATTAAATTAAACCAGATGAGTGAGATTAACTCACTTTTGATTTAATTTGCAACCTGTTTCCATTCCAGTTTGCCTCTCCATTATTTTTGACCTTGTGTAAACATTATACATTTTATTAATATTTGAACTAAACAAATAATCAATTACCATTTAATAAATTCAATTTTAAATTAATAATCTTTTTTTTTCTTCAGGAACTAATATAAATTAAATAATTTATTTAAACAAGTTAATCACTATAAATCAATAATTTAAAATAACTAGTAAGTTTAGAATGAATATAGGTATCTTCCATTTAGTAACTACATTTATAAAACAATTCATATAGATTCAAAAGTTAAATCTTTTATATAAATTTTCCTATTCCAAATCTATGTAAACAAATCTTCTTCTTACTCTAAATGTCAGAAATAATTTACTTTATATCTACTGCAATAAAAATATCATTTTTTTAAAATATTCCTTACTGTAATAAATCATGTTTCCAAATATTTATTAAATCAAATAAAATTTAAAATTGGATATATACCTCACTGCTAGCTCGAGAATCACACCACCAGACCACGACGAACTCACTAGAACCGAGCTGCCTCCATCTCAACCAAAACCCTAGCTTTGCAGCGCCATTACCTTACTGCAACATTGCCGACGCCTCACTGGAATTAAGGGATCCTCTCAACCCAAAATTGATGAGCCTCCCTCCCTTTGAGCGACCGCACTCCTTTCCCTCTCGAGTTCGAATCGAACTCATACGCCCTTCCTCCAGACGAAACTCGCACGTAGGAGTACAAGTTACCACGCGCGAGCTCGTTTGTGCTTCCTCACCGAACCTTACATCACCGAAACTTCGCCTCGAACGCGATCTCGATTTGAAATCGCGAAATTTCCCTTTACACTTCGATCGAATCGAGTTCAAGTCGATTTGATTTTGACCTGGGATCTCTTCGTTTCGCATCTTCATTTAATTGATGACTTCACTCTGGTTTGCACGAGAGGGAAATAGATGGGTACTCGAGATTTACAAGGGTAGTATCGAATCCTATTATTTTAATTTATTTTTCAAATCCTTCTATCGGCTGATGTTAAATCGATGGAAGGAGATGGGAAAGGAGAAAGGAAAGGTGGGTTATGTGTTAGAGGAGAAAAGCATAATTGATTTGAAAAAATACAGCTGATGTCAATGGAATAAAGAAATATATTATTAAGTTTTAAAAGTGTCACGAATTCGCAGCTTAAAATCTCAAACCCTTAACGAGGCGTGCTGCTAGGCGTTCATAATGTGATATCCCTATTCCGAATGCAATGGAAAAGGTTCCGAGTCCTAATTCGATCGTATGGAGAAGACAGCTTTTCGGACCTAGTTATTATATTAAATTTTCGATATAAATTTCAACCCGTTTATATATCGTATGCTCACACAACAACTCCAAACATTACGAAAATTGAAATCCGATAATAATACAATATACGGATCCAATGGAACTGGTTTCGTCGTAATCCGAGACTATGCCTCGGAAGGCTATTTTTTAAATATCAATTTAAACGATATAATTTCAAAACTTAACAAAACACTTTCAAATTCAATCTCAACACTTTTACTATCTTCAGTGCCATCGATATAAATTTTACAAGCCTTCAAATTATTTTTAACAAGCTTACAACTCCAGATTCAACATTTTTACCCGATACCCAGTAATTAAATCCAAAATTAATGTGACGACCCGGAATTTTGAGCAATATCAATTTAATAATCTTTGATAATAATTAAATTGATTTGATCATTTTATATTATAAATTGACAAGTTAAATTTATTTTAAAGATTAATGATAACAATTTGTTAATATCTATTAATACTTTTCTGACAATATGAATAGGCAAGATTAAATTCTTTTGAAAGTTTATAATAATTTGATTTGGAAATATTTAGTTTGGTAAATAAGAAGTTTTTAATATAATAAAACTTTATATTCAAATTGTAATACATATGAATGCATACATTGTGATTTGAGATTTGTTTTAAAATTTAATATGGTAAATTTCAGATTTAATGTTAAAATACATTTCTATTTGAAATATGTATATATATTTGTATGTATATTTGTATATATATTTGAAATAGGAATTTTATCAACCTGAATTTAATAAGTGTTTTCAAAAACTTTAATATATATATAATTTGTAATTTGAAAAGTTAATTTGGTTTATACTTTTGGAAATGATATTTAAGATTTAAATTAAAAGTTCATTTGTTTAATAGTCTTTCAATTTTAATTTTAACACAAGATAAATTTGTTTTAAAATCTTAAGAGTTAAAATAAATTTAATTAAAAGCATAAATAAATTATAAACTAACATGAAGTTACTTTCATATTTATCTAAAAGCTTATTTTTAAAAGATAAGTATGCACATTTTACAATCATATAAATATTTCATAATAAAATCAATAAGTAAGCATTAAATACACATTTTCATATTACCTAATCACATATACATATTACATGCAAGGCTTAAATAAATTTTTAAAAATAAAATAACATCTAAAAGAAAACATTAACTAAACATAACAACACTTGTAAAAATTTTAGTATGGGTTAGAGACAAATGTAAATTAAATTGCTTAGGTGTAAGTTAATCAAAACATAAGAGGTGACAAATGTCATTCTCTTTAATAATTAAATTTAAAATTTAATTGTAAATAAAAGATGGTTTTATTCTTCAGCAAAAGATTTTCTTCTTCTCAACTAAAACGTGAATACAAATCTGAAAGAAGCAAAGATCAAAAATGAATACAGATCAATAACCAAGATAAAGGAAAAAAATGAAAACTATAAAGAATCTGGAAATTACAAGGGAGAAGAAACTTGAAAAAAATATGCTGGATTTTCAAAATCAGAGGCAAGCAAGATGTAAACTTCAACAATTCAAATTCTCAGCTGCAAGATTAAAATTCAACATGCACTTCAGATTCATCAAGCAAACAATTCTGTAATTAGCATGCAAATGAATTTCTAAAGCCTGGGTAAAAATATGCAGCTCTACTCTCTGTTTTCTGCAAATGTACAGGTGAGTAAATAAAATTTTAAAAACAGTTTTAAATTTTAAATTTCATCTTGTTCTTGTGTATGGAATCTTGATGAATTGACTGGAATTCTTGGATTTAACTGTTGCATGATTGAGTATGAGGGATTGTTGATATTGAGATGCCTGTAATCAAAATTTTGCTCTGTAAACTATAACAGGTTTTCAAAATAAATTCAATAACTTGGATTTGAATTCGAATCTGCTTATGTTTTGTTTACAAATGTTGTTTGAAATCACATAAGCTATCATCTAAAAAAAATAACAAAATTTTAAATTGAATGATTTATTATAAATAGTTAAATTTACAGTACTTGTCAAATTTGGTCAGAAATTCATGAATTCAACTTTAAATTTTGGATTCATAATTGAATTGCAAATGGAAAATGATGATTTTAGTACTTGAATCATAATTTTTAATGGGGTGATTAGTGAGCATTTTCGGATTCATTGATTTGGGGTTTTTGGCTAAATCATGGCAACCCACGGCGAATTGGACTTCGCCGTTGATCATGAAGGAGGAGGAAGCAACAGGGGTCATGCGAAAAATGCTCTTGGATTTTATCTTAGATCGTGATGTCCAGAACTGAATTTAATAAGGTTTTGTTCCATGATTAGGGCATTGTCGTTATGATGGGCTTTGTGGCTTCGAGAGGTTATTGGGGGCGTTCGCATATGGTTATGGGGTTGCGGGGAAGTGAGTTGGAGCTACTGAGGTGGTGGCGTGGTCTCCGGTGAAGGGGACGGCCGGCGGTGGTTGGAATTGAGGATGGGGTTTCTGAGCAGTTTTTGGGATGGAGGGCTATATTTCGATTTTCAATCGAAATAATTTTTCTGGGTGTTGCATAAGGATGTGGTGGTCGAGTGCGACCTGGGGATGATCGGAGTGGTGATCGCCGTTGGTCAGTTGCGCCGTGCAGGTTTATGTGCACATTCGTGGGCTACTGCAAGTTTTGGGAAGAAGAGAGGTGGGGAAACTCGAAGAAAGTCTCGGGAGTTTTGGGTTACTACTCGAAACAAGAAGGAAGGTGGGAAGCACGGGTTAAACTCGGGGTTGACACGAGTTTTTGGAGGAGTTTACTCGGGTATTTGGTATTCAGGGATTAGAACAAGTTGGTTAAGTCGCTAATGCAAAGGAAATTTTATTTTGGGAATAAAGTTTTTAAAACAAAGATTGAACAAGTTTCAAAATTAAATTGTTTCAAAGTTATGTTTTAAAACAAGTTTATATATTTTAAAATATGGGAGTTTTAAAATAAAATAAGTAGATTTTAAAATAAAAATTTGTATTAAACTTTAATAAATAAATTTGGAAAGGTTTTAAAGATTTAAAAACTTAATTTAAATGTGTTTATTTATAAATTGATTCCTAAAGGTTATATTTTTATTTTAAATAAAGTATAATGATTAAGAATTTGATAATCAATTATAATGAGGATTTATATTATGTAAATTAGAATTTTATTTATCTAAAGATAAATAATTGTGATAATTCAATTATTATTCATAATTAAGTGATATAGATTAATATGAATAATTTAATTAAGACAATGTTTTCTTAATTAAGAATCTTTATTATATAAGAAGTTAAGAATCATTTAATTAAATTTAAATGATTAAGTTAAATAGTTAATTAAATAATTAACTTGTGATTAATTAAAGATAATCACTTTGGAGTTGATTAAGTATAATTTCTTGGTGAAGTAATTAAGTAATTAAGTGGTTAATTATTTGAGGTAATTAAGTAAGAGATAATTACTTTATGAAAGGTAATTAAGTAAATGTGATTAAGGAATAATCATTTTAGTTATTAATTAAAGAATTAATTAATAATTAATTAAAGGTTTAAATTATTTGATTAATGATAAATTAATAAAAGGATTAAGAGAAATTAATTAAGTGATTAATTACATGTTAAAGTAATTAATTAACGAAGAAATTTAATTAATGAAGTAATCATTAATTAATGGAAATAATTAATTAATTATTAATAATTTAAGTATAATTAATTTATAATTAAGTTTTAATTACTAAATGTAATTAAAGTAATTAATCAAAGGTGATTAATTAAAAGTAATTAATTAAATATGATTAATTAAAAGTAATTAATCAAGTGTGATTAATTAAAAGTGATTAATCAGGTATGATTAAAGGATAATTAAGGAATAATTATCAGGATAATTAAAGAATAATTAATCAAGGTTGATTAATTTATAAGGTAATTAAGAGGTAATTACTTAGTATAATGTGGAAGTAATTAATCAGGATGATTAATTAATATGGTAATTAATTAAGAATTACTTAAAGTAATTAAGTGATAATTAATCAGGGAGGATTAATTGAAATGGATAATTAAGTAATGTTAGTTAATTAATTAATTTGTAATTAATTAATTAATAAGAAGTTGGACTGAAGATAGTACAAGTGATTAATTAAGGATTAATTTAATTTAAGGATTAATTAAATTAATCAAGTTTGGATCAAACTTGTTTATGAATGATTAATGATTGGATGATATATATATATCATTGGATGAGTTAATGATATTGGTTGTTGTTGGATGACATTGATTGATGGGTGATGATGTGAATATGCTATATCTGAATGTGATATATATGCTGCTTTATGATATATATGGATGCTTGTGATAATAGATGCTTATCTATCAGTGTAATATGATACATCCATTTATGTTAAGTGATATTTCTAAATATTTATTGTTTAAATCCCTTAAGTACAACCTGGACATTAAAATGGCGTTTGGTTTCGATGAGACCGGGATCGGGTTTCCATATTTGGATATCCGAAAACCACATCGATTCCAATTAAACGTTAGGTCGTTAATCCAAGTGGAGCAAGTGAAGACTCGAGGTGTAAGGGCTATACGTCAGTATAACTCTATGGGTGATTCCGTAATGAGTTTGACAGAATAGTGCTTATAGATTCGAGATGGTGATTCAGAGTGCAAGGGCTATGGTCGTTGACTCTGAGGGTGATTCCAAAATGAGTGTAACGAGATAGTGCCTTCGGTTTCATTCGAACCCGGAACGAACTTGTATGGATTGAATGCTTTCAGCACATCGTCAGGTGGACGATGAGCATTCTAAGATAATTGGTCCTATAAAGGTAATCGCAGCCTCAAGCCTCATCAACCGGGAATGGCTAAAACAGGGGAGGTGCAGCAAGGCTTCGTGGGTCGCTCCCACTAGAAAGCAAGATACATCCCTATCTAGAAGTCCCTTTATATTTCGGCTGTGTGGGCAGTTGGTCTGCAGCTAACTGCGGGGTGGTCTTGTTCGGGACTGTTCAGTAAGGAATGGTCCCGGCCTTGTGTTGCAGGGGAGTGGGAGTATTCCTCGGTACGGTGATCTAGGCCATGCACTGTGACGGGCGGTACCCCAGTAGCCCTGCCATTGATGGAAACCCATTTTCCCTACGAGACCCTACGGTTTTGTTTGTATTACCCACTTTTGTGGCTAGTAGCTGGAATTTAATAGATGTAACAATTTCATCTATTTCATATTTATTTGAAAATCCTAGACACTATTATAATATCACTGGATTTCCTATCAAAATGTTTTGGTTAGCGTAAGGTAAAAACTTTTCCATGTTTATGTGTGGGAAGTCTTACGTGATACCTTTTCTTTTCAAAGGTTTTTCTAAAGTTAAGCACTCTTAAACCGTTTACTCACACCAGACCCCTGTCTGACCCGAATGTTTATTTTCTGTTTTACTAAACTCTTGGGTACTCATATTATATATGAGTAGTCAAGTGATTCAGGTTATCTCTTGACGAATTCTGGAGGAGCTTTGGAGCAGGAGGCTTCAGCGTGTAGATATATAGTTAGAGTTTCCGCTGTGTGTTATTCTGTATGATGTCTTGTATTATATTAGACAGAAATGTTATAACTGTCTAAATTGAGATGTTTAGTTGTGTACTCTGATGTACATGATACTATGTATATGTTGTATATTATATTTAAATCGTTCCGCTGTGAGATTCTGATGGGTTGTTTTCTCTTTCTTTTATTTCTTTTCTTCTTCTATCCCTTTCTTTCTTAATTAGTGATGCGATTTTCCGGGAGTGGAAAGTCGGGTCGCTACAGCTGGTATCAGAGCGTTAGGTTGAGTGAAAACCTAGGCTCTGGAGAGGTGTCCATCTTGAGAGAGCGTACTTGTATTTATATATATATATATATTTATATAACTACCTAATCAGTTAGGTTATCTCTTCGGATTTTCCAACATAGGTTATAAAGGTAGATAGGGTAGGAGTGTGTGGAACACGACTACCACTATTGGTTGAGGCTTATATATTGTGGTTGGAGGTGTTTATCGAGATTGTAGACCTAATACCGTCTCGAATAAGTTTTGTAGATTGGAAAAAGGATTTCTTTGAGTCCAAAGGAAGTCTTTTTCAAGAATTAGAGTATATTCTTGGAGTGTGAGGTTGATTTGCTCTCAGGTGGACAGGAATTTCTAAGAGTTGAATCTGTCCACGGAGGAGAAGCAGGTGGTGGTATCTTGATAGATTCAAGAAGGAATAGCTATGTGATGAGATGCAGTATCCATAGATGGTTCTGAAGATGTTTCTTTTGGAGCCAGATTAAGATGGTATTAGAAGAGCATTGATGTCTACTGTAGGAAGATTCGGATGTTTGGAGATTTTCTGGATCTCAAGTAAGGGTGTCTTGTCTATGTTGAAGTTTGAGACTAAGGTCGATGAGTTACCTCATTTCGGGCATGGTCTCATTTGTTTCCTTAAGAGATAGGTGGTTGGTTTTTGGTTTGGAGCCGAGTTTCTTGAGAAGATGTCTACTCGTCTCAAGGATTTTTGGCAAAATTGGGTGTTAGTTTTGTGTTTCAAGAAGCTTCTGGTTAAGGAAGATCTTTGGCTTAGCTGTATCTTTAAAGTGAAGTTTGGAAGCAGCAGCAAGACCTATATCTTCGATGATTCAGCAATCTTTGAAATTCTACTATCAGCAGACCAGGCAGATAGTGAAAGCTTATCCATTTCTTTGGGAGGCTCAGCAGAGCGAGATATCTGTTGGAAGTGATCTATCAGTTTTTTTGATGGGTAAGCCATTCTTGAAGATTTATCTGGAATAGGAAAAGCTGTTCTAATTGGGGAGACAGTTCTTTAGAATCAGAACTGAGTGGGATCACAAAAGTGTCTTGCGATTAGTTTGGGAAATCTTTGAATATTCTTGATTTGAGATTGAGGCATCTCAAATAGAGGTGAAGCTATGAAAGTAGTCGGAGGTTCTCCAGATGTTTTTGAGGAATTCAGAATTTGACCTGAATCGGAAATTGAGATTTCTTATCGACTTGGATCCAGGAGTAATTTTGATGGTTCAACCTTATAGTAGGATGACTCTTAGAGCGAGAAGAGTTTGGTAAGGCAGCTCAAGATTCTTTGGAAAAGGATTGATCATCTTATTCTAAGTTGAGATTTTGTTGAGACGTTTTGACCAAGTGGAAGGGTCACTAAGATTTTATGAGTCGGATGAACTGTGTATGGAGAAAGATTGTGTTTGAATTATTCGATAGCATTCTTATCTGCTCTAGATCAGAGTTGTGCAGCGGAAGCGAGTTGGGAATTATTCTAGTATGGGAGAAACCGGGAGTTGCTGTAAAGAAATTTCTACAGGGAATTCAAATATGAAGGAATTTTCTGGATTTGAAGGTAAGGTTGTCAAGTACAACTGTTTGGCTATTCAGATATGAGATATAGGTTTGAAAACCACTAATGCTTGTGGAATAAGAGTTATGGATTGGATTTCAGCAAATTATTTTTGGAAAGCCATTTTGTTGAGTAGGATCTGGAGATTTGGTTTGAGTTGGTGTTGTTGTTTCTTGAAGCAATCAGCAAGGGTTAGGTTGATCAGGAATATTGGAGGTGACTCAGGGCATCTGAAGAGTTGTGCAGTAAGAATTGAGGAGTTTTGGAATGTGCAGTTAGAGTTTGGATATTGACTTGGTTTATCCGATCAAAGGAGATATAAGAATGGGTAAAACTGGAGAGTTCGCTCTGGAAATATTTTGAGTTTTCTTGTGTTCTCTGAAGATTTGATTTTGGTCTACAGGATTGAATTGCCAGTTCGGATAACTGGAATTCATTGTATTTCACATATCTCTGAGGAATATGTGTATGATTCTTCGAGTAATAGAACCAGCAGTTCAGAAGGATCTGATAGTTGGGATGGTTGTGAGTTTAGTCTGATATCTTGTTCAGAGTTGTAGAATCAGATGAGAGAGTTCTTGGTTTTAATAGTGTAGTTACTTAAGATTTGTAGAGCAAGTATTCCACTGTAGGTATCTGGAAACTCTGATAATATTAGGAAGTTCTATTCAGAATTTTTTTTGGATAGATGAAATTATTTGTTTGAATTGGTTGCTATGATTGGTAGTGTATGATTGATTGTGTGATTGTTGTTTGAAATTTAAATTCTTTAGCTTGGGTTATCAAATTATCTTTGCTTTTAAATTTCGGGGACGAAATTCTTTTAAGGGGGAAGGAATGTGACGACGCAGAATTTTGAGCAATATCAATTTAATAATCTTTGATAATAATTAAATTGATTTGATCATTTTATATTATAAATTGACAAGTTAAATTTATTTTAAAGATTAATGATAACAATTTGTTAATATCTATTAATATTTTTCTGACAATATGAATAGGAAAGATTAAATTCTTTTGAAAGTTTATAATAATTTGATTTGGAAATATTTAGTTTGGTAAATAAGAAGTTTTTAATATAATAAAACTTTATATTCAAATTGTAATACAAATGAATGTATATATTGTGATTTGAGATTTGTTTTAAAATTTAATATGGTAAATTTCAGATTTAATGTTAAAATACTTTTCTATTTGAAATATGTATATATATTTGTATGTATATTTGTATATATATTTGAAATAGGAATTTTATCAACCTGAATTTAATAAGTGTTTTCAAAAACTTTAATATATATATATATATATAATTTGTGATTTCAAAAGTTAATTTGATTTATACTTTTGGAAATGATATTTAGGATTTAAATTAAAAGTTCATTTGTTTAATAGTCTTTCAATTTTAATTTTAACACAAGATAAATTTGTTTTAAAATCTTAAGAGTTAAAATAAATTTAATTAAAAGCATAAATAAATTATAAACTAACATGAAGTTACTTTTATATTTATCTAAAAGCTTATTTTTAAAAGATAAGTATTGTGACGCCCCACCTCTATACCCACGCTAGCCAAGAACATTACAGTGAATGCTGTCGAATAGCACGGAGAATAAGGCTGTTGAGGAGCAACCATCCGTGTAATTGCTTTGTGCGAGCATCGATATGTCAGATAGTATAACATGCAATACTTTATCAAGAGGAAATCCGACATACCGACACAAACTCAAAGCTACTACACAGTGGCTATAATATCTTCAGAAACAAATACAGAAATAAACATAACATAAATCAGTCACAGATAATTCATATCACGAAGGCGGAAGAAGATATGAATATATAATTAACACATGGAAGTGTATATCAGAGTAGTGGTCAAAAAAATCCACAATAACACAAAAGAATAGCAACACGTGCTATAAAAAAGAATACGACTATGAGTTTATATCTCAAATGTATATAACAAAATAAACTACTAATCTAAATAGTTTGCCAAAAGTCAGAGAAATCAATCCCAAGTGAGAAGTCAAGCTGAAGCACCTGTAACGTCTTGGTTTGACCCGAGTATTATTTAATAAGAAAATAATAAACGGATCAGTCTAACTATAAATATCAGGTGAAATGATATAGAATAAGGGATATGACTAAACACATAATAATCACAATGTCAAGCTGTGATATATATAAGTAATTGAAAATCAACAAGAGATTAATCAATATCACCAAATCTACACAAGAATCAAAGAAAATGTCATACTCCTTATTTCTCTCATCAAACCACAAATATTGACGATTATATCAATGTCAATCACAAAAGTCAATGACACACAAATTCATCAATGTACAAATATTGATAAAACTTATCAATAGAAATCACGAAAATTGGTGAAGCACAAATTCTAGAAATCATCTCAAGCAATCCAGACAATGACACACGAATTCACCTATGCACAAAAATTGATAAAACTTATCAATAGAAATCACAAAAATAGGTGAAGAGGAAAGTTCCAGAATTCGACACACGAAATCCAGAAATCACACAAAATAGGGGGGAGGCCTATCACACGAACGAGAGCATGAAAACTCACCAACATATGTATCATACAAACGAGACGCTATCTCATGGTAGCTAGCCATTAATTTTTGACACACGAACGACCCGAAGACCATGGGGCGCTACCCCACATATGTGAGTTGAAACTCACACAAACGGGGTTTAGTATCCCTCGTAGACAAAGAGACATCGCACCTTGCTAGTCTAAATCACAAAAATGATCGTCATGATCATCAAGAAGTGTCAATTACAGTAAGCTAGTAAATATATGAGCTTAGCTTCATGTCCCATAACCACTAGCTTAACTTAAATATTTACGAACAAATTGTAGATTTCCACTAGAAAATTGTCACAAGAGATTCAATCGAACAAGTCCAAGAGTTAACCGACGAAGTAAACGCAAGCGTTTCATACCACTCGTTTTACTAAGTCGTTTAATTAGATTTCTCATACGAGTGAGGTAAAGGTTTGTATATACTAATAGATTGGAAATCGGTTTGAGAAAACGAGCTTTGTTATAAAATAGTGTTGAAACCATTTGAAGAAAGAGTTTTGATATTTACTACTAGTATAGAAACCTTTATATTTTTAAAGTGACAAATCACAAAGAAGATTGTAGGGACAATCAATCACTAAAATTCACATACGAAGATGTGAATAAAAATCCAACGAAATCGATAAAGAATCCATCGAAATGGATATTCAAAAATCCCTAAAAAGGAGTCATCAAAGTCATAATAAATGATAACAACACATAGGAAACAACACGAATCGATTAAAGTTGGAAATTCAATCAACTAGGCAAATAGGCAAAATTGCACCCGGTCGGTCGGCCGGCTACAGAGCTCGGTCAACCGGACCCTGTTCCACAAAAATTCTCGGGAAGAAGGTCGGTCGGCTGAGCCCTATAGCCAGTCGACCGGACCAGAGACAGAAAGGTACCTATGCACCATAGTAGCAGGTCGGTCGACCGGCCACAGGGCTCGGTCGGCCGAACCTGTTCCCAGTCCCTTCAAAGCCCATTGAATACAATGGCTAATCACTACCAAATTGCAACCGTACGAGCATCGGCACTAAGGATTTATGCCAATCGACTACCCGGCCCTATGAGCTCCTTGTTGCATCACCAAAAACACATTTGAACATCAAAGCTATGGGTTTTAAGAATTTGGCTTTCAAAACACCAAAATTGGAATATTCACAAAACCATTCCAAACCAAAAGAAAATGCACACGAATAAGTGTTAGGAATTCATACCTAACAATCGAAGATAACTATAAGCATAGGTGTGAGATAAAAATCTCACATTTGAACCCAAATCAATGAAGGAGAAGCTTTAAAAACAAGCAAAGATCAATTCCTCTTCAATAACAACTCAAGAAGCTTCAATCTAAGCTTAAAAGATAAACATTTCCTAAATTAGGTTTAGGAAATTTCTGAAATCAAAGAGAGAATGAGTTGGAGAAGAAGAAGAAAGAGCTTACCAATGGGTTCACTTGAGTTTGGAGCAAGAAGATAGATTTGCTAATGGAGACTAGGGCTTAGGATTTCCTAATTCTTTTTTCTCTTCCCCCATTTTTGATGAAGCTTGAATGTATTAGGAAATTATGAAGTAATGAAGAGGGGAGGAGATCGGAACTGAGCTAGTAAGTGGGGTTATTGGGCTCAGCCCAAACCAAAGCCCTAAGTAAAAAGTAGCAAAAATCAACTTTCTCCAAACTTATCGAAGCTTATACTCAAAAAGGACGCAAACGGCATTTTAAACTCAATGGAAGTGGTCCCGAGTCCTTATTCGACCGTATGCAAAAAGTAGTTTTCGGACTAAATTCCGGGTATCGATAAAATATTTAAATATAAAAATCGACAAATATGCGGGTTGTTACAGACTCCCCTCCTTAAAGAAATTGCGTCCTCGCAATATTTAAGGATAAGATATATATAGTGAAAACCATAAAAGCATATTCAACACAAAAGAAGTTTGAAATAAAAAGTTTACCTCAAAGAGCACGAGAAAGTAAGTTCGGATGTGATCGCTCGATGAACTCTCTAGACTCCCAAGAGCAATCCTTAGGATTTGAAGACATTGAACTTTCATAAGCGGGACATCTTTATTTCGAAGGCGTTTGACCTCCGAAGCAATAATTCGAATAGGATGCTGCTCATAAGTTAAATTAGGCGAAACTTCAATTTCTTCCACAACATCGGGCTCAAGAGTAGAATCGGAATCTCGAAGACACTTCCGAAGTTGAGAAACGTGAAACACGTCATGGATAGCAGAAAATTAAGCCAGTAATAAAAGGCGATAAGCCACGGAACCAACACGTTTGGTGATAGGAAATGGCCCAATATATCGAGGCGCTAACTTTCCCAATCGACTGAAACGTACAACACCCTTCATAGGTGAAACACGAATGAACACAAGATCTCCCACAGAAAATTCTAACTTCCTTCTTCGGTTATCGGCATAGGATTTTTGTCTACTCTGGGCTTCTTTCATCCTATGTCGAATAAGTTCAATCTTTTCTGTGGAATCACGAATAAAATCTGGACCTAAAACCAGCTTCTCACCAGCCTCAAGCCAACAAGAAGGAGATCGGCATGGCCTTCCATAGAGTGCCTCGAAAGGTGCCATACCAATACTAGATTGGAAGCTATTATTATAGGAAAATTCAACAAGTGAAATATGATCTTCCCAACTTCCACCAAAATCAAGCACACAAGAACGAAGAAGATCTTCAAGAGTTTGATTCACATGCTCAGTTTTTCCATCGGACTGGGGATGATAAGCGGTGCTAAAATTAAGCTTCGTTCCCAAAGCTTTTTGAAGACTCTTCCAAAATCCACTAGTAAACAATGGATCACGGTCGCTAATAATAGAAGTAGGAACTCCATGTAATTTAACAATCTCTTTGATAAAGAGTTTCGCCAAAAGAGGAACGGTTCGATTGGACCGAACGGGAATAAAATGGGCGGATTTAGTAAGCCTATCAACGATCACCCATAAACTATCATAACCCGAACGAGAACGGGGAAGGCCGTATATAAAATCCATGGAAATTTGGTCCCACTTCCAAATTGGAATTTCTAAAGGTTGCAATAACCCACCCGGCATTTGATGTTCGGCCTTGACAAGCTGGGAAGTCATGCAACACTTAACAAAGTTAGCAATATCAGATTTCATTCCCTCCCAATAATAAAGTCGCCTCATATCAGCGTACATTTTACTACTACCAGGATGAATGGTGAATCTAGAACGATGGGAATCTTCTAAAATATCTTTACGAAGATCACCAATATTTGGTACGATAAGTCTACCAAATTTTCAAATGCCGCCACGAGAATCAATATCAAAGTCTTTCAAACTTTCGATATCAATCTTCCACTTAATATTTTGGCCAAGAAGAGCCAATTCGGGATCTAGCCTTTGAGCTTCAAGAATGCGGTCTAAAAGAGAAGGATGAGCCTCAAGGCTACATAAAACAAGAGATGAACATAAATCGAAAACACGGTCTCGAATTTCGCAAGTGGATAAAATCTCGAGATCGTTCCATTCGAATATCATCATAGAAACAACAGCTTGTTGTTTACGACTAAGGGCATCGGCGACACGATTACCCTTACCGGGAGTATAAAGAATATCAAGATCATATGGTGCAAGAAATTCGAGCCAACGTTGTTGACGCAAATTAAGTTCCTTTTGAGAGAATAAGTACTTCAAGGATTTATGATCGGTATAAAGAACAAATTTCTCTCCTAAAAGATAATGACGCCAAATCCGAAGAGCAAAAACAATAGCCGCGAGCTCTAAATCATGAGTGGCATATCTAGTCTCAGCAGGCTTCAATTGCCTAGAAGCATAAGCAATAACACGTTCTCTTTGCATAAGAACGGCACCCAAACCAACGCGACTAGCATCGGTATAAACAATAAAATCTTGGTTTCCATAGGGAATCACAAGAATAGGAGCATCGGAAAGGAGGTCTTTTAATTTCTGAAAAGAAGCTTCACATTTGCCCGACCAAATGTATTTAACACCTTTCTTTGTTAAGCCAGTAAGAGGGACGGCAATTTTAGAAAAGTCTTTAATGAACCGACGGTAATAACCCGCCAATCCGAGAAAACTACGAATCTCTGTCACATTCTCCAGTCTCTTCCAATCTTGAATCGCTTCAATCTTTGAAGGATCTATTGAAATTCCGGATTCGGATATAATATGACCGAGAAACTTCACACTAGATTGCCAAAAATGGCATTTAGAAAATTTCGCTTTCAATTGATTACTCCTAAGAGTTTCCAACACAATCCGAAGATGTTTTTCATGCTCCTCCTCGGTTTTAGAATACACAAGAATATCATCAATAAAGACGAGAACAAACCGGTCGATAAAATCTTTGAAAACTCGATTCATAAGGTCAACGAAATAAGCCGGAGCATTCGTTAGACCAAATGGCATAATAAGCCATTCATAAGATCCATAACGAGTACGGAACGATGTCAAAGAAATGCTATCCTCTGCAATACGAAGCTAATGAAATCCAGTAGCTAAGTCTAATTGTGAAAAGACTCTAGCACCACTAAGTTGATCGAATAGATCATCAATCCGAGGTAAAGGATATTTATTCTTGATAGTAAGATCATTAAGCTTGCGGTAGTCAACGCAAAGCCTAAGTGTACCATCGGATTTCTTCCCGAAAATAGCCGAAGCTCCCCAAGGCGAGGAACTAGAGCGAATAAATTGCTTCGTCTCCAATTCGGATAATTGTTTACGCATCTCCTCATTTTATTTATTGGACATACGATAAGGAGGGCGAGTGATAGGTTGAGCTCCAGGAATGAGATTAATTCTGAACTCAATTGCTCGCTTAGGTGGTAATCCTAAAACGGGCTCGAATATGTCGGAAATTCACGAACGACGTGAATAAGAGAAACAATATCACCCTCATCATCATCATCGTCATCATGAGGGTTTACAGAATATAAAGACGCAACCAAAGTAGAATCCGAATCTTTAAGAATAACAGAAACCTGATTAACAGATTGAGGATGTCGAAGATGAATAGTCCGCTCAGGACATAGGATATGAGCTTCATAACGGTTAAGCCAATCCATTCCCAAAATCATACTAAAGCCTAAATAACGCATGACATGCAAATCGGCTCGAAAAGAAAAATCACACAAAATAATCTCGACATCTTTACACAATAAACTGATTGTTGCGGATCCACCAACCGGATTCGCAATTCTCAAAGAAGTCATTAAACACAAAACATCCAAAGAAAAAGCATCAACAAGTTCCTTTGATATAAAAGAGTGGGATGCACCCGTATCAAAAAGAACTCGAATGGGTTGATCACGAAATAAAATAATTCCATCCAGAATAGAATGAGAAATACCTTGGCCACGAGATGTGTTGCCAGTGGCTTGAGCAACATTAAGCTTTCCCTCCTTCCTATTTTGAAGTTTGGGACATACATGCATAAAATGGTCCGGGCTCTTGCAATAGCGACAAGTACGAGGCTTTGAACACTTGTTCGCAAAATGGTCTTTCGAACCACAATTATAGCATTTCTCTTGAGTAGAGGGAAAGGTCTTTTCAACAGGAGTTGCTTGCCTCCCTTTCTTATTGGGATAGGGGCCTTTGAATTTGTTTGGCCTCTTCTTGCTGTTGAAGTTTGGTTTGGAACCCACCACTTCAACATCATTCTCCCTATCCGCCTCTTCAAGACAAAGAGTGATATCAATGAGTTGGTCGAAAGAAACTTCTAATTTTAGAAGTAATGGCTTCTTAAGATTTTTGTTTAAGCCATAGACGAACCTCTGGTACTTCTTTAAAGGGGTGTTGATGTATTCAACCCCGTATTTATAAAGCGACTCGAAGGAGGCGACATAATCAATCACGGAAGAATCACCTTGAACAAGGTCTATAAATCGTCGAGCCAATGTCACTTTCTCTGCTTCTGGTACAAATTTCAACTCGAAGCGTTCCCGGAATTGCTCCCAGGTGAGATCCGCTTCATTAATCTCAGAAACAAGAAGTTCGTACCAGTCCAATGCTCTTTCTCGGAGCATACTAGAGGCCACCTGAACTCGGTGAAGGTCAATAAGATTCATGCGAGAGAAGATTCGATCACATGACCTTAGCCGAGCCTGTACTTCAATAATAGTTTCGGAACCTTTGAATGGCTCCCCACCCAAATTAGTGTAATCGCTGCACAAGCATGCAAATCCCGACTTTGGGTGAGTAGGTTCCGGGTTAGCTCCAGCTGCTTGAGCATTTGTCACTAAATCAAGAAGCTGTTGAGCAGTCATAAAAACTCCATCCTGGGGCGGAGTGCTAGATGGTACGGCTCTGGGGCGGCCTAGTCTAGACATTTCTCTTCCTTTAGAAAGAAAGGAGAAGAAGAAAAAGGTTATTCACCAAATTGAATATCAAGCAATCTTGATAGATAAACAAGGAATCATAAGGAAAACAGGATGAATCGGTACGAAGACTCGAATTAAGTCCTAAAGCACGACTCCTAAGATGGACTAAGGACGATGATCCTTGCTATAATATTCCATATTGTTCCGAAGTTTGGCTTTGATACCAAGCTGTGACGCCCCACCTCTATACCCACGCTAGCCAAGAACATTACGGTGAATGCTGTCGACTAGCACGGAGAATAAGGCTGTTGAGGAGCGACCATCCGTGTAATTGCTTTGTGCGAGCATCGATATGTCAGATAGTATAACATGCAATACTTTATCAAGAGGAAATCCGACATACCGACACAAACTCAAAGCTACTACACAGTGGCTATGATATCTTCGGAAACAAATACAGAAATAAACATAACATAAATCAGTCACAGATAATTCATATCACAAAGGCGGAAGAAGATATGAATATATAATTAACACATGGAAGTGTATATCAGAGTAGTGGTCAAAAAGATCCACAATAATACAAAAGAATAGCAACACGTGCTATACAAAAGAATATGACTATGAGTCTATATCTCAAGTGTATATAACAAAATAAACTACTAATCTAAGTAGTTTGCCAAAAGTCAGAGAAATCAATCCCAAGTGAGAAGTCAAGCTGAAGCACCTGTAACATCTCGGTCTGACCCGAGTATTATTTAATAAGAAAATAATAAACGGATCAGTCTAACTATAAATATCAGGTGAAATGATATAGAATAAGGGATATGACTAAACACATAATAATCACAATGCCAAGCTGTGATATATATAAGTAATTGAAAATCAACAAGAGATTAATCAATATCACCAAATCTACACAACAATCAAAGAAAATGTCATACTCCTTATTTCGTTCATCAAACCACAAATATTGACGATTATATCAATGTCAATCACAAAAGTCAATGACACACAAATTCACCAATGTACAAATATTGATAAAAGTTATCAATAGAAATCACGAAAATTGGTGAAGCACAAATTCTAGAAATCATCTCAAGAAATCCAGACAATGACACACGAATTCACCTATGCACAAAAATTGATAAAACTTATCAATAGAAATCACAAAAATAGGTGAAGAGGAAAGTTCCAGAATTCGACACACGAAATCCAGAAATCACACAAAATAGGGGGAGGGGCCTATCACACGAACGGGAGCATGAAAACTCACCAACATATGTATCACACGAACGAGACGCTATCTCATGGTAGCTAGCCATTAATTTTTGACACACGAACGGCCCGAAGACCATGGGGCGCTACCCCACATATGTGAGTTGAAACTCACACAAACGGGGTTTAGTATCCCTCGTAGACAAAGAGACATCGCACATTGCTAGTCTAAATCACAAAAATGATCGTCATGATCATTAAGAAGTGTCAATTACAGTAAGCTAGTAAATATATGAGCTTAGCTTCGTGTCCCATAACCACTAGCTTAACTTAAATATTTACGAACAAATTGTAGATTTCCACTAGAAAATTGTCACAAGAGACTCAATCGAACAAGTCCAAGAATTAACCGACGAAGTAAACGCAAGCGTTTCATACCACTCGTTTTACTAAGTCGTTTAATTAGATTTCTCATACGAGTGAGGTAAAGGTTTGTATATACTAATAGATTGGAAATCGGTTTGAGAAAACGAGCTTTGTTATAAAATAGTGTTGAAACCATTTGAAGAAAGAGTTTTGATATTTACTACTAGTATAGAAACCTTTATATTTTTAAAGTGACAAATCACAAAGAAGATTGTAGGGACAATCAATCACTAAAATTCACATACGAAGATGTGAATAAAAATCCAACGAAATCGATAAAGAATCCATCGAAATGGATATTCAAAAATCCCTAAAAAGGAGTCATCAAAGTCATAATAAATAACAACACATAGGAAACAACACGAATCGATTAAAGTTGGAAATTCAATCAACTAGGCGAAATAGGAAAAATTGCACCAGGTTGGTCGGCCGGCTACAGAGCTCGGTCGATCGAACCCTGTTCTACAAAAATTCTTGGGAAGCAGGTCGGTCGGCTGAGCCCTATAGCCAGTCGACCGGACCAGAGACAGAAAGGTACCTATGCACCATAGTAGCAGGTCGGTCGACCGGCCACAGGGCTCGGTCGGCCGAACCTGTTCCGAGTCCCTTCAAAGCCCATTGAATACAATGGCTAATCACTACCAAATTGCAACCGTACGAGCATCGGCACTAAGGATTTATGCCAATCGACTACCCGGCCCTATGAGCTCCTTGTTGCATCACCAAAAACACATTTGAACATCAAAGCTATGGGTTTTAAGAATTTGTTTTCAAAACACCAAAATTGGAATATTCACAAAACCATTCCAAACCAAAAGCAAATGCACATGAATAAGTGTTAGGAATTCATACCTAACAATCGAAGATAATTATAAGCATAGATGTGAGATAAAAATCTCACATTTGAACCCAAATCAATGAAGGAGAAGCTTTAAAAACAAGCAGAGATCAATTCCTCTTCAATAACAACTCAAGAAGCTTCAATCTAAGCTTAAAAGAGAAACATTTCCTAAATTAGGTTTAGGAAATTTCTGAAATCAAAGAGAGAATGAGTTGGAGAAAAAGAAGAAAGAGCTTACCAATGGGTTCACTTGAGTTTGGAGCAAGAAGATAGATTTGCTAATGGAGACTAGGGCTTAGGATTTCCTAATTCTTTTTTCTCTTCCCCCATTTTTGATGAAGCTTGAATGTATTAGGAAATTATGAAGTAATGAAGAGGGGAGGAGATTGGAACTGAGCTAGTAAGTGGGGTTATTGGGCTCAGCCCAAACCAAAGCCCTAAGTAAAAAGTAGCAAAAATCAACTTTCTCCAAACTTATCGAAGCTTATACTCAAAAAGGCCGCAAACGGCATTTTAAACTCAACGGGAGTGGTCCCGAATCCTAATTCGACCGTATGCAAAAAGTAGCTTTTCGGACTAAATTCCGGGTATCGATAAATTTTTTAAATAAAATATTTAAATATAAAAATCGACAAATATGCGGGTAGTTACAAGTATGCACATTTTACAATCATATGAATATTTCATAATAAAATCAATAAGTAAGAATTAAATACACATTTTCATATTACCTAATCACATATACATATTACATGCAAGGCTTAAATAAATTATTAAAAATAAAATAACATCTAAAAGAAAACATTAACTAAACATAACAACACTTGTAAACATTTTAGTATGGGTTAGAGACAAATGTAAATTAAATTGCTTAGGTGTAAGTTAATTAAAACATAAAAGGTGACAAATGTCATTCTCTTTAATAATTAAATTTAAAATTTAGTTGTAAATAAAAGATGGTTTTATTCTTCAGCAAAAGATTTTCTTCTTCTCAACTAAAACATGAACACAAATCTGAAAGAAGCAAAGATCAAAAATGAATACAGATCAATAACCAAGATAAAGGAAAAAAATGAAAACTATAAAGAATCTGGAAATTACAAGGGAGAAGAAACTTGAAAAAAATATGCTGGATTTTCAAAATCAGAGGCAAGCAAGATGTAAACTTCAACAATTCAAATTCTCAGGTGCAAGATTAAAATTCAACGTGCACTTCAGATTCATCAAGCAAACAATTCTGTAATTAGCATGCAAATGAATTTCTAAAGCCTGGGTAAAAATATGCAGTTCTACTCTCTGTTTTCTGCAAATGTACAGGTGAGTAAATAAAATTTTAAAAACAGTTTTAAATTTTAAATTTCATCTTGTTCTTGTGTATGGAATCTTGATGAATTGACTGGAATTCTTGGATTTAACTGTTGCATGATTGAGTATGAGGGATTGTTGATATTGAGATGCCTGTAATCAAAATTTTGCTCTGTAAACTATAACAGGTTTTCAAAATAAATTCAATAACTTGGATTTGAATTCGAATATGCTTATGTTTTGTTTACAAATGTTGTTTGAAATCACATAAGCTATCATCTAAAAATAATAACAAAATTTTAAATTGAATGATTTATTATAAATAGTTAAATTTACAGTACTTGTCAAATTTGGTCAGAAATTCATGAATTCAATTTAAAATTTTGGATGCATAATTGAATTGCAAATGGAAAATGATGATTTTTAGTACTTGAATCATAATTTTTAATGGGGTGATTAGTGAGCATTTTGGGATTCATTGATTTGGGGTTTTTGGCCAAATCACGGTAATCCACGGCGAATTGGACTTCCTCGTTGATCATGAAGGAGGAGGAAGCAACAAGGGTCATGCGAAAAATGCTCTTGGATTTTATCTTAGATCGTGATGTCCAGAACTGATTATAATAGGGTTTTGTTTCCTGATTATGGCATTGTTGTTCTGATGAGCTTTGTGGCTTCGAGAGGTTATTGGGGGCGTTCGCATATGGTTATGGGGTTGCGGGGAAGTGAGTTGGAGCTACTGAGGTGGTGGCGTGGTCTCCGGTGAAGGGGATGGCCGGCGGTGGTTGGAATTGAGGATGGGGTTTCTGAGCAGTTTTTGGGATGGAGGGCTATATTTCGATTTTCAATCGAAATCATTTTTCTGGGTGTTGAATAAGGATGTGGTGGTCGAGTGCGACCTGGGGATGATCGGAGTGGTGATCGCCGTTGGTCAGTTGCGCCGTGCACGTTTATGTGCACGTTCGTGGGCTACTGCAAGTTTTGGGAAGAAGAGAGGTGGGGAAACTCGAAGAAAGTCTCGGGAGTTTTGGGTTACTACTCGAAGCAAGAAGGAAGGTGGGAAGCACGGGTTAAACTCGGGGTTGACGCGAGTTTTTTGAGGAGTTTACTCGGGTATTTGGTATTCAGGGATTAGAACAAGTTGGTTAAGTCGCTAATGCAAAGGAAATTTTATTTTAGGAATAAAGTTTTTAAAACAAAGATTGAACAAGTTTCAAAATTAAATTGTTTCAAAGTTATGTTTTAAAACAAGTTTATATATTTTAAAATATGGGAGTTTTAAAATAAAATAAGTAGATTTTAAAATAAAAATTTGTATTAAACTTTAATAAATAATTTTGGAAAGGTTTTAAAGATTTAAAAACTTAATTTAAATGTGTTTATTTATAAATTGATTCCTAAAGGTTATATTTTTATTTTAAATAAAGTATAATGATTAAGAATTTGATAATCAATTATAATGAAGATTTATATTATGTAAATTAGAATTTTATTTATCTAAAGATAAATAATTGTGATAATTCAATTATTATTCATAATTAAGTGATATAGATTAATATGAATAATTTAATTAAGACAATGTTTTCTTAATTAAGAATCTTTATTATATAAGAAGTTAAGAATCATTTAATTAAATTTAAATGATTAAGTTAAATAATTAATTAAATAATTAACTTGTGATTAATTAAAGATAATCACTTTGGAGTTGATTAAGTATAATTTCTTGGTGAAGTAATTAAGTAATTAAGCGGTTAATTATTTGAGGAAATTAAGTAAGAAATAATTACTTTATGAAAGGTAATTAAGTAAATGTGATTAAGGAATAATCATTTTAGTTATTAATTAAAGAATTAATTAATAATTAATTAAAGGTTTAAATTATTTGATTAATGATAAATTAATAAAAGGATTAAGAGAAATTAATTAAGTGATTAATTACATGTTAAAGTAATTAATTAAGGAAGAAATTTAATTAATGAAGTAATCATTAATTAATGGAAATAATTAATTAATTATTAATAATTTAAGTATAATTAATTTATAATTAAGTTTTAATTACTAAATGTAATTAAAGTAATTAATCAAAGGTGATTAATTAAAAGTAATTAATTAAATATGATTAATTAAAAGTAATTAATCAAGTGTGATTAATTAAAAGTGATTAATCAGGTATGATTAAAGGATAATTAAGGAATAATTATCAGGATAATTAAAGAATAATTAATCAAGGTTGATTAATTTATAAGGTAATTAAGAGGTAATTACTTAGTATAATGTGGAAGTAATTAATCAGGATGATTAATTAATATGGTAATTAATTAAGAATTACTTAAAGTAATTAAGTGATAATTAATCAGGGAGGATTAATTGAAATGGATAATTAAGTAATGTTAGTTAATTAATTAATTTGTAATTAATTAATTAATAAGAAGTTGGACTGAAGATAGTACAAGTGATTAATTAAGGATTAATTTAATTTAAGGATTAATTAAATTAATCAAGTTTGGATCAAACTTGTTTATGAATGATTAATGATTGGATGATATATATATATCATTGGATGAGTTAATGATATTGGTTGTTGTTGGATGACATTGATTGATGGGTGATGATGTGAATATGCTATATCTGAATGTGATATATATGCTGCTTTATGATATATATGGATGCCTGTGATAATAGATGCTTATCTATCAGTGTAATATGATACATCCATTTATGTTAAGTGATATTTCTAAATATTTATTGTTTAAATCCCTTAAGTACAACCTGGACATTAAAATGGCGTTTGGTTTCGATGAGACCGGGATCGGGTTTCCATATTTGGATATCCGAAAACCACATCGATTCCAATTAAACGTTAGGTCGTTAATCCAAGTGGAGCAAGTGAAGACTCGAGGTGTAAGGGCTATACGTCAGTATAACTCTGTGGGTGATTCCGTAATGAGTTTGACGGAATAGTGCTTATAGATTCGAGATGGTGATTCAGAGTGCAAGGGCTATGGTCGTTGACACTGAGGGTGATTCCAAAATGAGTGCAACGAGATAGTGCCTTCGGTTTCGTTCGAACCTGGAACGAACTTGTATGGATTGAATGCTTTCAACACATCCTCAGGTGGACGATGAGCATTCTAAGATAATTGGTCCTATAAAGGTAATCGCAGCCTCAAGCCTCATCAACCGGGAATGGCTAAAACAGGGGAGGTGCAGCAAGGCTTCGTGGGTCGCTCCCACTAGAGAGCAAGATACATCCCTATCTAGAAGTCCCTTTATATTTCGGCTGTGTGGGCAGTTGGTCTGCAGCCAACTGCGGGGTGGTCTTGTTCGGGACTGTTCAGTAAGGAATGGTCCCGTCCTTGTGTTGCAGGGGAGTGGGAGTACTCCTCGGTACGGTGATCTAGGCCACGTACTGTGACGGGCGGTACCCCAGTAGCCCTGCCATTGATGGAAACCCATTTTCCCTACGAGACCCTACAGTTTTGTTTGTATTACCCACTTTTGTGGCTAGTAGCTGGAATTTAATAGATGTAACAATTTCGGCTATATCATATTTATTTGAAAACCCTAGACACTATTATATATCACTGGATTTCCTATCAAAATGTTTTGGTTAGCGTAAGATAAAAACTTTTCCATGTTTATGTATGGGAGTCTTACGTGATACCTTTTCTTTTCAAAGGTTTTTCTAAAGTTAAGCAATCTTAAACCGTTTACTCACACCAGATCCCTGTCTGACCCGAGTGTTTATTTTCTGTTTTATTAAACTCTTGTGTACTCATGTTATATATGAGTAGTCAAGTAATTCAGGTTATCTCTTGACGAATTCTGGAGGAGCTTTGGAGCAGGAGGCTTCAGCGTGTAGATATATAGTTAGAGTTTCCGCTGTGTGTTATTCTGTATGATGTCTTGTATTATATTAGACAGAAATGTTATAACTGTCTAAATTGAGATGTTTAGTTGTGTACTCTGATGTATATGATACTACGTATATGTTCTATATTATATTTAAATCTTTCCGCTGTGAGATTCTGATGGGTTGTTTTCTCTTTCTTTTATTTCTTTTCTTCTTCTATCCCTTTCTTTCTTAATTAGTGATGCGATTTTCCGGGAGTGGAAAGTCGGGTCGCTACAACTAAATTTTCAAATAATGGTGATATTTGGAATTTAAGTTACAAACTAACTTTTAAATATTAAAATCAATTAAATATCCCAATTTAAATTGTCCAAAATTTCGGGTCGTCGCAGAGAGTGAAAAAGAAATTTTGTCTTCTAGGATATACAAGTGACACTGGTGATGACGAGCCAAACAAGGTATCAAAACTTACTCACTCAGAATTACTTATATATTTTCATGAGGTAAATGGTTGTTTTGAAAGACTTAGGGAGAAGTACGCTAAAATTGAATCACAAAGAGATGTTTGATAGAACTAAATAAGTAGCTTGATCAATTGGTTAAAAACTATCGTAATAAGAGCCCTAAGTGTGACAAGTGTCCATCATTTGAAGAAGAGATTAAAAAATTGGAAATTAAAATTAAATCGCTTGAAAATGAATTTCTGATTTTGAAAGAAAGTGAAAATACTAGAAGAGAAAATTCTATTAAAAAGTGAACTCTATTATTGAATGAAAATGAATCTCTCAAAACACAAGTCCAACAATTATCTACGACTTTAGGGTAATTCTCTAAAGGAGAAAAATCACTAAATAAGCTATTAAGGAAACAAACTGTCAATACTGTTATACAAGGACTTGGTTATACTTAATTTGAACGTATTAGAAGCGATATTAACAAAGTCAATTCCAAGTGCATGATTTGTGGAAAAATTAGACACAATCACATCAATTGCTGGTATAGACCCAAACATGAGAAAACCATTCCAATTTGTGTTCCAAAGGCAGAATGTAAAATCCCTTAGAACTAGACAAATCTGGGTGCCAAAAGGAACTAACATAGATTGTCTTGGGTCTATACAAAGTTATTTTTCAAAATCATTTGTCACCAACAATCATGGACCTATAAAAACAAATAGATCACAAAAGTATTTCCTCGTATAAGTGTGTCGGCAGACTAAGGAACAACAATAGTGTTTATTGGATTCTGGCTGTTCTAGGCACACGACAGGCGACAAATCAAAGTTCCTTAGCCTAGAGAAGTACAAAGGTGGCAGAGTCAAAATGGGCAACAAACGATGTATTATATGTCGAAAATCTGCACCATAATCAGATTTCAATCAACCAGTGAACAACTGAGAAAATTTGAGCACAACAATTAATTTTGGACAAGGATGAAAAAAGTAAGATGGTTGATCAAAAGAAACATTGAGGTATGATTGATCACTTCTTCATCTTACTACATCTAGACATTGGGTTCTCTTCTTACTTGTGTACACAGTTTCAATCAAATCGGAAAGAATCTCATTCTAAAAGCTTTAAAAGATTTATGAGGTATCTGTTGCACACATCACAGTTTGGTCTTTGATGTCTATCTAATTATAACTTTGAGTCAAAGGGGAATTCAGATGCAGATTACACTACTAGCCTAGTTGATAGAAAAAGTACTGGTGGAACATGTTTTATGTTGATACATTCGTTAGTTACATCACATTTTTCGGAGAAAAAATGTACATAATTTTCATTTCAATTGATTTTAAACAAAAACCCTTTCAGAAAATAGTTTTTGTTGAGTTCATCTCATTTTAAGCATTTTAGAAATTTGATTTTACATCTCATCTTAAATGCGCATGTTAACTATTCAGACTCCCTAAGATTATTGAAAAGAAAATTAGTTACGGAAAAAAGCGATGAGTGTGGATATTAATCATATATTATGAATTGAGATAGTATATTTAGATAATTTCTTTAAAAATTTAAACAAAATTCGTAATAACTTTGGTTGGTAAGAGTTCCATGACCATCTTTGTCTCTATCATATTTCTAACGACCATTACTTATCAAAATCCAATATAGTATGTCAAAATGTGGTATTCTAAACGGGAAATTATTCATTTTTTTAATTTAATTAGCAATAAAATCATCCAAAGCATTCACTCTCATTTAAAAGTCCTCACGGTCATGCATGGGTGAATTACTTAGAATCTTTGATTATGTGCTTTCATGCTCATTTAAAGTCCTCGCGGTTATGCATGTTTGAAATGCATATCAAAATTAATTATTAATAGATGAGTTGATTCTAATCCCATTTAAAAGTCCTCACAGTGATGCATGGCTAGAAGATACTTGAAATTCATTTGAAAAAATATATTTGGAATACTACTAATCTCATTTAAAAGTCCTAATGGTTATGCATGGTTAGTAAGTATTTAAATTCCTGTCATAAATTACCACAAATAAACACAATTATATGGTTTTCTATATCAACATCACCCTTATCACTCTAAAATGAATATCGCATGATAGAGTATTTATGATTTTTATTTGAATTTCTATTGAAATTCAATATATGTACTCGATTAGGTATTAATATTGTATTAATGTCTATCACTTTATCTCTATTTTTCTAGCACTATTACTCTTTTGCTGATAACAAAAGGGGGAGAGAGAAGTTAAGATATGGCAAATAAGCTCAAATGTTTTATTTTTTAATTGCATATTCTCACTTAAGCTCATTGCATGGTTTATCGTTTGCATGTTTTTATTTATTTTCATGCATAGATGAAGGGGGAGCTTTGTAGTAGGGGGAGCTTTCAAATGGGGGAGATCATGGAATTCATCAAGTCCAAATACATTTAATAGAGTCAAAATCTTAATATATGTTTGTCACCATCAAGGGAGATTGTAGAATACAATAGCCAATGCTTTTTATTTGATGATAATAAACATATATATATATATATATTCGTTTAAATGTATTTTCTATTGTACTATTTTATTTTGTCATGTAATAAAATAAATATTTTTTGAATAAAATAAATAACATAGAATTCAAATTCAAACAAATATTTTATTCAAAAAATATTTTGTTACAAATTCAAATTGTACAAATTTGAGCACTCACTACATATAACATTTTCAAGTACATTACAATTTCAATTACCTCACAAATTTCAGTTTACAATTTTGACCTCACTACATATTCACTCATCACACGTATTTTTATCTTCAAGTTTGTTACAGCTTGAATCCAGCATCTAAACTATCTGCAAAATAAACATTAACGCAGTAAAATTGAAAAAGAAAATATTTTTCAATGCAAATTAAAGGGTGTGTTTTGAAAATGTTATTTGCCTCAATTATTGGGTTGTTCGTCATGTATTTTTTTTTGAATTCATCTACACGAACAACTTGTAACATGCATAGTGTATCACTGTACAATGTCATAAGGTCGTGCACACCGATATACACTTGTGTGTTAGAACTGCAGGGATAGGTGAGCACAAGATCAAACCCAAGCAAATGGTGGATTCAACTCAGGTAACTCAAAGAAATCAGACCAGTACAACCAGAGTCAATATCAAACCACCAATACAATACAATAAACAAAAGTAATGCGACCAGACACACAGCAGTTGCAACCACTCCAACCAAAAACAAGTGTACACCAGACTTCAGACTGCCACAACACACACATGTACACATAAAATAGAAGCCAAACACACCAGACACACCAAACTCAATACAACAAAGAGACTCGAGTACAACATAGCGTGGACATAAAGACCAAAAGCAGCTCAATAATCATGTAACATGTTCAATGAAATGGACGGAAGATCAAGGACTCAAAGTCTGAAAACAATGTCAAAGCAACCAGACATGTTCATATGAAGACCACACTCCAATATATGGTAGTGATTTTCTAATCAATTTTCATATATAAAGTTTTCAAGTCGGAGTTCAAATGAAAAAGTTATTAGCTTTGAAGCTTTTGAATCAAAAATAATAATATATAATTATGGTAATAAAAATGAATTCAACGTTAATAAATAACGGTAATGGAAACTTACATGTTAAGAATTGTTAACGTTAAAATCAAATCTCAGAAAATATTTAAAGTGGGAAACAAATAAACCAAATCGGTTAACAAATGGAGTTAAATTAACAAAATCTCGACATGTAGATAAATTCACAAATCATAAGCCAAGCGATCGACCCGAAGAGCATGATAGTCGATCGGTAGCTATTGACCATGTAAAGCAAGCGGTCGACAATTGGTTGAATAAATTTGATAGTAAATTATGGCCTAATGGCCTGTATTTAATAAATTTTTATCAAATGGCTAACATTGATTTAAACCTCTATAAATATAAGTTAGACCCTTGCTTCCAAACTCATATTTTCTAATGAATGCATAAGCTCTACAGTTTTCTCTTCTCCTTCGAAATTTCTAAATTCTTAAGAATAATTCTAGTTTACATGTATATACAGTTGGAGAATTGTAGAAGATAATTGAGGAAGATAATAGGTTCAAATCAAATCGTCAAAGTCAAGGTAAACTATAAATCTGAATCTTAAATGCAAATCAAATTCCAAATCTCTTTTCTAATCTAGATCTCTGATAAATCTATATGTGCTTGCTGTGTATAAATCCAAATAGGAAAAAATTGGAGTCAAAGTGGAATAATAGTGATTAGATGTGGAGGTTTGGAAAGATAAAAAGGTAAGTGAAAATATTATGTACTTTTGTATAATATTGGATTTATATCGTTGTTTATCTATTCATATATGCCTAAAATGTAAATTGGCGTAGTAGGCTAAATCTATATACACGAAATGAAATTGAAAACCCGGCCTACATATTCTGCAACTGTTAACTTGATATCTATATATATTATATAAATGCAAACATGGAAAATTTTAGGATATTAGAAATCCCTAAATTTATTGCTGAAAAATTTTAAACCATTAATTTGTAATTGATGTAACAATTCTAGATTGATAACTAAATAGATAATAAGAATGTAAAATAAAGAAACCATAGTAAGATTTTAGGGGTTTAAGTGCTATTTTGATTTGTTAGAATATAAGATGTTGCAATGTAAATTTCTATACATTATCAAGTTTAAATAAATAAAAATCGTTGTTTGAAATGACATGTAATACACCTAAAAAGAAAGATATGTATGAAATAGAGATATTTACCGTATTTTGTATAGTATAATTCAATAGCCATAAAAAAATAATTCCTTGTTATTCTAAATGCAACACAAGCCTTTCACTTGGATAAGATATAGAAATTTACAATTTCAATATTTCCATGATAGAGACGTAATTCCAATGCATTAAAATGTAGAAAACGCCTAATGTTAAATAAAGAGATAAAAATATGACATTAACATTCTAAAAGAAAAGATACATGATAACAATAAAGATGGGAATTAAATAAAAATAAATATATGAGTATCCAATAACAATTAGAGGGTAAAAAGGGAACGAAAATAGGTAATGGGAAAATAGGTAAAAGAATGGTGAAAATATATAATCTGTAGAGGCAAAAAAAATATAAACGCATAAGAAACGAAAAATTACGGTTAACAAGTAAATTGTAGAGGCAAGATAATTAAGTAAGAATGATGAAAATATATATAAATAATATATATACTTAGCCTCAAGTATGCATTTATGATGGGTGTGAACTATCGAAGTTATTATGTGATTAAATGAATAGAATGACATGGTCATTAGAATAGGTTAGAATGCTAGGTCAGTAGTGCTACACAATAGAAGTCTGCTCACCATAAAGGCTACCAGCGGTTGCGTATGTATGAGGGAAACCCTAATAGATAGAGGAATCCGCTTCAAAAAAAATAGGAAGGGGGTATTGCCTTGATTGAAATAGGCAATTTGAGTAGGATGACGAGCGAAGGGTGGCACTATGTCAGCATGAATTGGTACCAAACAAAGGAATAGGGTTGCGCATAGGTTGAAAACTTCATTGGTCCATAGCGGTCAACAGGAAAGATAGGAGTTACACCTAACAGGCTAGACTGTCTACTGGTGTACTTTAACATTCCCTATCTTGAGGCTCGAAGCTAAGCGCTACAGATGCTGCAATCATCCATAAAATTAACTTCTGATGATAAAACACGATAATATTAATGGTATTCATAATACCAGAAGCACATGAATATGAAATAAAATCACACATTTCAAAAATAACTTTTCTCATTACATTTCAAAACCATTTTTAATATTCAATTACATAATCCCAAATGATTCCCAGGTTGTGATTAAATATGTTTGTTACAAATTACGCCAAGAGTGATATATGAAGATGCTCCATTGGATGATCATAGTACTAAATAAGCATATCAGGCATAATACATCACAGTGGAAATAAAATTAAATAGCTCCTAACTTTGCCTACTGCACGACTTTGAAGCTTATTCATCCAACGCGCTAAACCTAAAATACCTTAACTCTCAATCTACTCAAATTAATTTGAGCACCCTATAGTTTAGAGGGAAAACATAAACTTCGAGTCAGACATAAATCCTAGTGTGAATAATACTACTACATCTCTGTTGACTGATATTAAGTGAGACCGCTCCGTTTAGCAGAATGGGTTTCGCCTCAGTAATATCCCTTCCAAAACATATCTTTTGCAAATCAGAATCCTGCAATCAAACTGATTAAAGAAATAATAGAAATAACATATATGCACATAAATCATGTAATTAATGGACTATCTGTCCGAAAATATAGCTTTGTTTGGATAACTACCAAACCAATGGTTTACTTGGACCTACCAGACAAAATAGATAATCTAAATTCTGTTAGACACACTTTTGGGCGGTCTGTCCTTAACTTACTTCTCCCAAGATCAACTGATCCAAATGGTTTGTGGGCTCACCAATAACATATTTCTCTTTGTATATTCCTTTCTGTGTGTAACATCATTTTAGTTTACCTATGACAAAGCCCTACACATTGGAATTTTGGACTTATATTAGCTAGGGGATACTAACTAAAATATAGGGCCCGACCCTATACCATGCCACCTAGTATACTAATATCTAAGTCATCTACTTAGGGTTGACTACCTTATCAAATTTTCCTTGAAAACATTTCCTTCAAATTAATTTAAGCCTTTAAATCATTATTAAACAAGAAAAATATACTTTTTTCTTTACTCAAATATCCTTGCCATGATATATGCTTTGCACAAAACAATGTTGATGGAAACCTAAATCAATAGGGTTACCTATCCCTTTTAAAACAAGTTAAAGCCCTTCTTTAACTTAGAAAACATTTGGCTTTAAATTCAAGATATCACATTCAAAACCTTTGTTTAAAACTTTAAACAGTCCCTTTTGAATCCATTGAGAGTTCCTCTTTCAAAATAGCTTAACTACTTTACCTTGAAACACTAGGCCGAAAAGACAAAACATACCTTTTAAAACCTTTTAAAACAGGCCTTCGAAATCATTAAAAGTGTCCCTTCGAAAGCTTTATAAAACCTTAGATATCCTCTTTTCGAAACATTTTAAACTTGTCTTTCGAAATCAATGGAAACCTTCCATTCAAATACTAAAAGTAAACCTTTCGAAACCATTTGTGAATCTCCCCTTCAAAACTTTCATTATATATCTTTCGATAGCATTAAAGTCCTTCAGTTAAAACAAATCTTTCGAAAGCATTATGTCGAAGTAAAAGTTTGTGGAACATAGCTTCGAAACAATTTAAAACCATTCCTTTCGAAACCTTTGGGTTTAACTTTCAATATATCTAAAAGTCTAAAAGGAACTAGGGTGAAAGCATTGCTTTCGAAAACATTATTCCTAAGTAAAAGAAGGTGGATGGTTTCGAAACCAACCCTTTCGACCGAGAGAGGCGGCTTCAAAGTTTGAGGCAAAAGAACCCTTTCAAAGGCATTGGTTCGAAAGGTTGAATGCGGCAGCAGGGGTTTCTACCCATTTGAAAGCTTGTTTTAAAAACAAAATGTGGCAACCCATTTGAAAGACCTTTCTTTATATAAACAGAAGTAAATTGGTTAAATTGAAAGCTCCAACTCCTTTGAAAACTTTTTTTGTAATAAAAATAGTTCCAAGTTTATAAGAGCTATTTCTACCCCTTCAAAAGCATGTTTTGACTTTATACCTTCATCCTGTCTCTAATTCATTACGTATTAAGGCATTGATACCATATGTATTGGTTTTGACTTAGTTGGAGACGAATGTATGTGCTCAAAAGGTGGCTGCTACAAGTGGCGAAGCAATAAACCTTTACAAAACTGATTTTTAACTTTTTAAAGTAATACTTTTCCAACTAATTTGTCTAATTTGTCAATATATAATTGGTTGCCAATTCTTTTTCAAAATCTTATCTAAATGTGCTGCGGAATTCAGTAATTAAAAATTTAAAACATTTAGCAAATTATCTCTTCTCCTTTTCTAAACATATAAAACATTTAAGTCCCATACCTTAAATAATTCTATATCTTTAATAAAATACTATGGGAAATTCTCTAAAAAAATTCTGTAAATCACTTTTAATATGTTTTCTAACATATTTTAGTTTCTAACCCAAGGCTAACATATAATAGCCAAAAATAATTTAAACTCAATTTAACCATTTTCTTATAAAAAATTCATAATAAATCCAGAACAACTTAGAAAATTATGAAACTTGAAACCAATCCCTAAAATAATGTTTTTGACCTTATATCATAAAGGCAAGCTATTTGGATGTCATTTAATAGGTTTTTTAAATCAACTCTTATCATAAGATCTGTATGAAGCAACGTAAATCATCAACGAGCATATATAACCATTTAAACAATCAAAATATCGCATTTCTCTTGCAAAATAAATTCGAATCTTATCTAGAAACAAAAAGCAATAAAAATGAGATGTAATAATTATTCATCTTAGTTTCTTATTAAGGAGTTTGAGATTTGCCTTTGAATTGATTTGATTAAACTTCCTTCTTGAATTCTTGTTTATCTTCCTTTAGATTACTTTTAATGGTGGCCAGCCAAGCTTTAGGTTTAGTTTTGTTTGTGAATGTTTTAAATGAAATTGGAATAAGGGTATAGGGGTATAAGAATATAACCTATTCCTATTTTGCCCTTATCTTATTACCTTTACTTACTTCGTTTTAAATTTTCATTTGTTCATTCATTAAGGCATGGCTACCATATAATTATACAAATCTCAATCCCTTAACCATTTACATTATTTCATTTAATTTACATAATTAAATGTCCAAAATAATGTTAGTCAAAATCAGGGTCGTTACATGTATGGACCATGTTAGGTCATGCACCGCCACGTTGTTTGCAAATTTGTTTGTTAGGAGGCAAGGCTTGTAATCCCTATTAGAGAGGTCTTTCAAAACATGCATAGGGTAGTCCATGGGGGTGAGTTCACCGCCGGTGGGGCTGAATCCACCATATTAGTTTATAGAGCTGAGTCTACAACTGGGAAGCAAATAAGAAAATCCAAAAAATGCAACATAGAGCATAACCAAATTATTGTAAAGCCATTATTAGGCACTATGGGAGTTCCTCGGTGCACGTGGCGATGAGAGTGTGATACAGCAAGGGTGATGGATCGTGATGGGGTGCTAAGTTAAGTGATATTAGAAGGGATAGACTCTTGGTCCAATAGGGGACTCGGTACTTATATGTGTGTGTGTACACATGGCTATAGTTTACTATGAATAGAAAGGACGTATCGTGCATGTATGCAAAGTCGAGATGACTAATTGAAAATGAAAATATAAGACAAGAGATAGAACATAATTAAATGTTGTTCTGCCCCCCCCCCCTCATTACAACCTATAGGATAGCTCAGACCGACGGATTCTTTTGGCATACTCGATACTAACAAGGACACTAGACATTTGAAGTGTCAATCTTAATTAGTAACTATGTGACTTATTATATTTTATTATTCTGCTGTGAATTATATTGTTAATGCTCTAATATTCATTCATTTATTTTATATGTAGAATACCAAACCAATGATACCTACTTTGAAAAACTTAGGTTTTCGATTTAGTGAAAATTTAGACCCATTGGGGTGCGGGTTGATGCAGCCAATGGACATGAAATCTGTCTAGCTACCCAAACTCTATATGAAACACCTACTACTGATGTGAGTACTTAGATAGAATTTTAAAAAATCGCTGTGTTCGACAATGCAAAAGTAATGAATGTTCTATACTACTCTTTAGAAATAAAAAAAGAGTTTACTAAAGTTATGATATGTAAAACTAAATATGATATTTGGCACATTTTACAATACACATAAAGGAACAAATAAGTCTAAACAGACTAATATTTAGCATGTAAAAGTCAATTCTAATTTTCAAAACGAAACCAAATTAGAGCATTGTAGATATGTATTCTAGGTTTCAAACCATATAATATGATCTTGTGATATTAGAAGATAATTCTACAGATTTTGATTTAATCATGAATTTTAAACACTTTGAATGATGAATGGGAAAGAAAAGTTCTTGTTATTAAAGAAGCTAATGATCTTTCCACACTCAAAGAAGAACTAATAGGAAATCTAATGTCATATAAAGCTAACTTACAAGCAGAAATGAACTAGCCCAACAAAACATAGTAATGCTTTCCAAGTTGTTGATGACAACTTAGAGCTAGATGAAAAAAATGTTGCATTTATTGCTAAAAACTATAATAAGCTCAGGAAATTCAACAAAATAGCCCAGAAGCAAACCTTCACCAACTCAGATGATACTTCCTCTTTCAAATGCTACGAATGTGATAAATTTGCGCACATGAAGAAAGATTGTCCTGAATTAAATAAAGAAAAGAAGAATTTCAAAAATAAATTTGGAAATGAGAAGAAATCAAAGAAGAGAAAGCTGGCTTTCTACGTAACATGGGATGGTTCATCCTCAAGCGATAGTGAAAGCGATAGTGATGGAGAGTGATGTATGCTTGATGGCATCTCATAATGAGGAATATTCTGATCTTTCTTTTGATATTGTTATAGAAATAGCCTTTAAACTAGAATAAGTATATGGATAAAGAAAAGCACATAAAGAATGTTCTAGAAATATAAGCAGATTAGAACTGGAAATAGAAATGCTTAAAGATATAAAAATAATTTTAGAAGAAGAGATTTTAAAGTTATAAACACTTTGCAAAAATTATAAAAACCCAAATTTCAATGAAGAAATACAAGTTGTTAGCAATAAGGTTTGACTTTATCTAATGAAAACAATGAGTTGAATTTTTTTGTAAATTCTTTGGAAAAGGTAAAAGATTTGGAAAATGATAACGATATTTTATTAACTGATAGAAGTATTTTGGAAAACAAAGTAAAAGAATTATCTACTAATATTTCTAAATTTGATTAGGGAAAGGAAAATTTACTTACCTGATAAGCATATCAAAACCCGTTGGTAATAAAAAATGGTTTAGAATTTAAAAAGGAAAATTAGAAAAAATAAAAAACTAAGTACAGTACTCTGTGTTTCAACTTTAGGAAATCCAACAATTGTAAACAAAAATAGAAAATAAAAAAACCATTAAAATTTGGGCTCCAAAAACCAACAATAACTTGATTAGGTGGCAATACACAAATAAGTTTTTAATAGAATTTCACCATAATAGCAATTTTCGTTTTAAAGGTCTTACCATACCCTTCTAGGTATGGTTATTTTACCAAACCCAGGGCCCTAACGTTGGAAGTGGGTACCAATGAAATTATTCTAATTTTTTTGTAGGTACCACGAAATAAAAAGGAGAAATGGATACTAGATAGTGGATGCTCCAAAAACACATGACTGAAAACGTGGAGATGTGGATAAACATTTTATATATGGATGGCGGGAAGTCGAATTCGAAGATAACTCTAAAGGCCATGTTATTGGTCGATGGGTTGTATCTTCTATTGGTATATCTAACTCTTCTTTAACTTCTAATGCTTTATTGGTAGAAACTTAAAATATAATCTCTTAAGCATTAGCCAATCCTATAATAAGGGTTTTAAAAAAAACTTGGGAAAGAATAAATGCAATATTTTTGATAAAATGGAAATTTAATATTTGATGGAGTAAGGAATGGAAAATTTTATATTTTAAATATGAAAATAAGACATAACAATGATTTGTATCTAGTTGCAAATACAAATGATCCATGGCTATGTTATAAATATTTACTTCATGTAAACTTTAAAAATATTCACTAATTAGCTAAAAATGAGATTTTAAGAGATTTACCTAAAATAAAATTTTAAATTAATAATTTAGACGATGCTCATCAAGTTGGTATGCTTAAGAAATCTTCTTTTAAATCTTTAAATGAAATTTCCATCAAACAGACTTTGGAACCATTACACTTACACTTATCTGGGCCTATGTAAACAAGATCAATGAATTATAGAAAATACATTTTTGTAATAGTTGATGATTTTTCTATATACACATGAACCTTGTGTAACGACGCAGGAGTTAATCACTTTAATTATGGACATTTAAAAATATTTTTTAATAATTAATTAATTAATGAATTTTATAACTCAAATTAAAACTCTTTTAAATAATAACTAATAGTTCTTAAATTTTGTTTACAAAAACAATTAGTTCATAGAAAAATAGAAAATGTGACCGGAAATCATTTTTCGAATTTTCGACCTTTCGGTGTCGAAAAGTTATTAGAAAATGTTGTCCACAATTGAGTTAACATATACTCACATTTATAAATAAGTTAGGATTTGTAATACATATTTATATATTTACTTAATAAATATAATATGGATATGACTTATTATGTAAGTCTTTTTCAAAAAAACAAAATTTAAATTTTAAAGTGGCATGATATGTCATTTCCTAGCAAAAACAAAGTACGCAAAGTACTAAAATATGTTTAAACATATTGGAGCATTTTTTTAGGAAGGAACAAAGAGTATGATGTGGCAAAAATTTAATAGAGAGTATGTACTCTTAAGCTATTTTAGTAATTTAACTTGTGCACTAATAGATAAACCCCTTTCCTACTATTTTTCTCATTTTCTAAATTCGTTTCTACCTTTTGAATTCTCTTCCAAGCTTTCATATACGCTTTTTTTTAAAAGCCCAAGAGAACCCAACGAATTGGTAAACTCTTGAGGAGGGTATGGTTAAGCCGTCCGCTGATCCAAGCCCCCATACCCTTTGGTAAATTTATACAGGATAAAAAAGCACATGGTAGGAATCAAAAGTGGGTCTTTTTACCAGAATCCAAACCTCCTTTCCACCGCGCTGCACCCGCAGACAGATATCATATACACTTCAATGGCTTCCTAAATATTTTTTAAAGTCTAAAAAGTTTAGTTCATCCACTTTTAAACTTCTAATTCCTGTTTGAAGCTTTCTTTCCTCGTTTCAACACCTCTCCTCCAAAAAACAAGCACATACCCACCCTTAGCCACCTTAGGCCGAACTATATACCCTTAAGCCGAACTCTTTTGTCCACTTGAACCTTCTAAAAGTCTCATTTTTCAAGTGAAGACTTAGCTTATATACAAATTCTAAAGGAAGTTGCCTTGATTTAGTCAACTTTTGGTGGGTAAAGTTCTCATTCTTTTGCTAAGATTTTAAAACATATATCATCATTTAATTTTTTGTATATACGATGTGTGTTCGGGTGAAAATATTTGTTGCACTGTATAAATGTATAAGTGCTTGAATTATAGTGATGTTTGGTTATGAATTTTATGTGCTTATGTGATATGATTTGAAATTAGACTTGAAATGTAGTTTAATGTTTATATTAGTTAGAAAGTTGAGATCTTGGATCATGTTAGTGGTTTTGATGTGAATATGAATGTTATGGTTTGAATACATTATGTATGCTAAGATGTTAGCACCTTTGATCGTTTAAACGACATGTAATCCCCTGTGCAAGAGCTTTGAACTTGGGTTTTAAATTTAAAAACATATTTAAGTTAAACTTGTTGGATTTCAAAAGCACGCCTTTATGATTTACAAAGTGGTAAAGTTTCCAGGAGTTAAAGTTTAAAAGATTTAGAAAAACCCAACTTTAAGTTTTGAAATTACTGGTCGTATAGCGATAATCATTATAAGAGCAGTTCGTAAAACGAACTAGTTTTTCTAATCTATAAGTGTTTTACTTAAGTATATTTTACAAAAGTCTTTTCTAACTTATGTCAAGTAAATGGAAAGGTATTTATTATCTAATTATTTATTTATTTAATAAATGATTATTTAATGAATTATGGTAATTAGCACTTAATCATTTATTAACTAATGTAATTAGCACCTAAGTGTTAACTATATAAGTTAATTATAATTAGTTAAATAGTTAAATTTAATTATTATTTAATTATCAGTTAGGGATTTATTTATTATTTAATTATTTAAGATTAATCAGTAATTATTATTTATTTAAAAGAGAGTTAATTATCAATTAATTATCGATTAAGTTAAATTTAATTAAGATTTTAGTTGAGGCTTAATTAAGATTTAATTATTATTATTATTAAATATTTAATTTATCATTTAGTTAATAAATAAGGGTTTTAAAATGCTTTTTTTCTAAAATATCAGTTTTGTTTAAAATAATTTTTCTTTTTCGAAATTGTTTTAGATCAAGGGATTTCTTTGTCGATTACCCTTAAGTAATCTCAACCAAATGTGAAATCAAAGTTAGTACGTAATGTTTAAATTAAATATATGATTATCCATATGTAAACTCTGTTTGATTACCCTAAGTAGTGGATTGTCCTCTATTTATAACTTGACCTCTTTTAACTCAGGATGTATGTTGTGTATATTGGAGTTCCTCGATGAGGACTCGAATACTAGTTACATACTTCCAAAAGAACTGGAATTGACTTTGCCAGAAATTATCGCTTTGTTTAAAGACCCCGATTTTAGATAAGTATAATTTATCCGAACTACTCCAAACTAATAACACTTGCGATGGATTGTTAGGAAGTATGCTATGGAGATGTATATTCTTTTTAGGGTGATTCCAAAATGGAAAATAGTAAATGTTGAATGTTAGTTTGATCTTGGAACAACTTGTATGGATGAATGCTAGCATTACATAAGTTGCTTAGAGGGTAGTGTTAGCATTCCAAGATGATCTGCTCAAAGAAAAGGCAAACCTCAAACCTCATCTACCGAAAATGACCAAAATCAGTGGATATGCTACAAGGCTATGTGGTTTGCTACTTTAGGGTACGGTTATCACCCAATCTAGATTGATTTGATAGATTATGTATGCTCATGCCCATTTTGGTTGTTGATCACAACCAAGGTGATGACATACTCGGTGTTATCCAACAAGAGGTAGGGCCAGCTTGACTAACAGGGAGTCTATGTGAGACTCTCGGTGTGTTTTATCTAGAGATGCACTATGGTAGGTGGTACCCCTATGTCTTGTCATTGTTGGAATCCATTTTGCAATAGGTGCCTTTACAGACTTAGCTATGCCCAACTGCTGAAATGTTAGATGCAAGCATTTTAGCTATATTAAACATTTATTTAAAACATAGACACTGTGATAGTATCAAATGATTTTATATAGAATTGTTTTGATTGTTGTAAGGCAAAAACCCGACCATTTCTATGTGTGGCTTGGCCTTACGAGATACTTTTATTTTTAAGTTTTTTTAAGTTAAAAACTTATGATTTACTCACACCGGACTCATGTCTGACCAGGATTTTTATTTTTTTCCCTAAAACTCTTAGGTACTCAAATTTGTATAAGTGGCCAAGTGGACCAGGTTTCTCACAGATGCATTTTGGAGGAGCTTGGAGTAGGTGGCTTCAACATATGTAGCTACTATCTTATTCTTCTGTATATATATGTATGTATTTTGTATTAATGTTGTAAGGACAGGTAGTTATAACCGTCCAAGTTTAGAATCATATACTATTATGACTTCTGATGTACTAATATGGTAGTATCTATGTAATACCTAATGTTGATTAATATATGTTGTTTCATTCCATTGTGAGATTCTATGGTTGCGTAGTTTCTTCTTACCTCTCTTTTCTTTACCCCAATAGTTCATCTTTCGAAGTTTGAAAGGCGGATCGTTACACATGGTATCAGAGCTTAGGTTGAGTGAACACCTAGGCTTTGGGTCGGGGTCAACTTTGAGAGCGCGTATTTGTAAATTTTATTCATATATATATATATATATATATACATATATATATTCCTATTATTTAGATCAGCTTTGATTGGTTTGATTAGTCCCCTTACTTATTTATCTCAATCTAAGTATCCTAAAGATATCTTCCTTTATTCAGGTAGTGAGAATGAGTTCGAGAAGGGGTCGAGGAAGAGGAAATAGTAGCACAACAACCATGAATGGAAGAACCCCGAATGTTAGAAAGGGTGGAATAGCTATTAAGGCCGTAGCTCCAGTACAGCCTCGAGTAAACTTTGCAACTCTTTGTAAGGACTGCACAAATCTAGAAGGAAAACATTTCAAGGTTACTGAATCTATCATTGAATTACAAGCTTGGCCATGGTCATGTGAGAAGATTTTCAAAGGTTTAGACATTTCTGATGATTAGAAACGGTTCTTGGCATCATGGCAATTGCAAGAGGGCGCAGTTGCATGGTGGGATTCTGTCACCACAAATGTCCAAAGGGTGAGCTCTCATGAGATAGATTGAAAGAAGTATTCGAAGACCAATTCATGCCAACTGTCGGAAAAACTCGACTACATAGAAATTTCATGGATCTCAAGTAGGGGGACCTGTTGGTGGCTGAATATGAGATGAAGTTTAATGAGTTATCTCATTTTGGTCCTAGACATATTAATGCCCTATTAAAGAAGAATGAGATGTTCGTATTAGATATAAGGAAAGAGTTCCACGAAAATATGACCGCTCATATAAAGGAATCATTTGTGGACCTAGTAGACATGGTTTTTGAGATATGGAGTGCTTTTGAAAAAGAAGCCACTAGCAGCAGCATCCAGTGGCGGTACAGTTAATCCATATAAAAGGAACTTTAACCTAAACTGAAAAATGAAGCAGGTATGGGAAAACCAGTAGGAGGAGATCAAGGAAACAAATATAAAGATGTTGTTTGTTTTAATTGTAATAAAAAGGGGCATATTTCAACACATTGTCAACAGGCGAAGCCTATCTCTCTAATGGTCCAGAAGACGCTTTGCTATAATTGCCATCAGCCTGGAAACATGGTTAAGGACTGCCTATTATTGATGAAGGTTCAGCAGATTAAGGTCTATGCTATTAAGGACAAACCGTTAGTCTCTGAAAATGTTAAAAGGAAGGGAGTCTTGGAAGGTACTTTACTTATTAATAGCATTTCTGTTAGAGCTTTGTTTGATACCGGAGCTTCTCATAGTTTCATCTCTAAAGAATTGGTAGATAGATTAGAAGTCACCCCAATTTATAGAAACCATTGCATGTCAAATCCTATTGGTGGTATGACCAGTCTATGTTTAATTTGTAAGAATGTACAAATTTCTTCCCTTACCCTTCGTTACCCATGGAACATGTCCGTACTTGATTTTAAAGGTTTTGATGTTTTTCTTGGAATGGATTGGCTAGCTAGTATAATGCTATCCTTGACTGTGTTAATCAAAGTATAGTGTTAAAAGCCAAGACCGGAAGGGTATTGGAAAGAATATCGTATGAGGCCCTAGATAATCATAAGAATAGTTCTCTTTATTCCTTAGAATCATACCAAGAAGAGCTAGAGTCTATATTAGTAGTTAAAAATTTCCCGGATGTTTTTGTGCCGATCAGCAGTTTGCTTCCCTATCGGTAAATTGAATTTTGTATTGATCTTTTCCCTGATGCAAAATCTATAATACAACCCTTGCGTAAAATGGCCACGAGAGAGAAGCCGGAGCTAATAAGTCAAACCGATGATTTGTTAAGAAGAGTGTCGATTAGACCGAGTCGTTCGAGTTCGGGATCGGCAGTAGTGTGGTGACGACCTGAAATTTTTGGATATTTGAAATTTGTATATAATTAGTTTTAAATATTTAAAAGTTATTTTAACTTGAATTTCAAATATCATAGTTTATTTAGCAATTAAATTATTGAATTTAATAATTTGAAATTGGGTAAAATTATTGAATCTGGATGTTCCAGACTTGTTGAAAATATTTTAAAGACTTAGAAAATACATATTGATAATACTGAAGGTAATAGAAAATTTTAAATTGATTTTTTAAGTGATTTGTTCAGTTTTAAAAATATATCCTTTAAAACGATATTTAAAATAGCCTTTCGAGGTACAGTCTCGGAATTCAATGAAACCAGTTCCATTGGATCCGTAATAGTATATTATTGGCGAATTTCAATTTTCGTAGTGTTTAGAGTTGTCGTGTGATCGTACGATAAGTAAACGCACTGAATTTATATCTGAAAATTTAATATTATTACTGGGTCCAAAAAGCTATCTTCTCTATACAACCGAGTTAGGACTCGAAACCTTTTCCATTGCTTGGAAATAGGGGCATAACCTTATGAACGCCTGGCGGCATGCCTCGATAGGAGGTCGAGATTTTGAGTTGCGTAATTTGTAACAATTTAAAATTTGAATTTAAATTATAATTTAATACACACACACATATTCCCTTTAATTTACTATTAACCTTATCCAACACCTGTCCACACCCTGAGAGCATGTGTTTCGCTTTCTCTGTTTAATTTCACATGTGTTTGTTTAAAAAAAAAACAAATAATAACACGAATAGTAAATAATAAAAAGAAAACCCAAGATTTTTTTTATCTTTGGGAACATAAATCACAATCAAAAGCTCAAAAAAGAAAAATGGCCCCCCTTTCGAAATTCAAAGTCAAGGGTCGATTTCGTTTCGAAATCGTTAGACGCGGAAGTAGGAATCGAGGCGCGAGCAAGTCATTGGAAGGGAGACTCAGGGTCGATGGCCATTTAGGGTTTGCGGAATGTAGTCTTGCATAGAGGTGATGGTACGATCGAGGATGGCGCCATAGTCTGGGCTTTGGTACTGCTCGTCAATTCGCGTGGGGAAGGCGGGTGGTAGGGAGAGCGACGTAGTCGAGGTTGAGATGTAGTATGTGGGATGGAGAACAGGGGTTTCGGAGGTTGGAATCGTGAGGTCGGCGGTAGGTGATGGCCGACGTGGTGTTGAGTGAGCTTGAGGGGTTTTTAGCTGTGGGGTATTTTTTGATTTTTATTGATTTGTTTGATAATTTTTTTAATTTATATAACTATTTCTGTTTATAATATATATACATATTAGAAAGAGATTTTATTTAGGATTTAATAAATATATGTTAAAGAAGGAATTTTACAGTAAATAAACTTGAAGCAGTTCTGCTTTTTATTTACATAATATATATAGGGACAATTATATTTTATAAAGTTCAATATGTATATGTAAAAAGAAAATGTATATAGACAAGATTTGGAAATATAGAAATTTTAAAATTGTGGAAGTTTATATAAAAAATTGATTTTTGAAATCTATAATGTACTTTTATATATGTAGTTTTGATTTGGAAAAAATAAAATAAAATATATATATCAAATACCCATTTTAAAATTTACTAGTTTATTTTAAAAAATGTGTTCAGGGTGATTTATTTGGTTAATTAACTTGTTTAATTATTTCAGTTACTAAAAGACTTTTATAAGGAAAATTATTAGTTAAATTTATTGTTAGTTAAATAATTAGTAATAAATCGTACAATCAAATCAAATGTTAATAAACTGTAAATATTTATACAAGGTCTTAAATCGAAGGAAGACAAGCCGGTTTGGATCGAATCTGCAAATTTAAAATCAATGGCGAGTTAATCTCACTCATTCGGAATTCTATTTAAATTTAAATAGTTAAATTTAAATTATTGATTGAATGGTTGAATTGACAAGATGTGATATTATATATAAAATAGTAGCGTATATTGGACTGATTGATTTCCCGCATTATATAGCGGAAGAGACCCTATGCACCCCGTATAATAGCGGATGACCCAGTATACCGCGATATTCCACCTCGAAGTGGGGTTGGTATTTTAAATTATTGTGCTAACATCTATGGATGCAGGGAAATAGGTTGGAGGGATCCAACTGGATTCCTCAAAATATTTAGATTGTATTAATATTCTGTGATATGACATATTTGATAATCTGAGATAGACTATATTGGTAATTGAAATATTGATGCCATGGTTTGATTAAATATATTTAGTTATACTGAGTTATCAAAATATATAGATTGACTTTTTGAAGGGAAAATAAAAGAGAATATTTTTAAGTAAAACAATTATAAAGAATTTGGATAAATTAAAGAATGAATTGGAAAAGGATAAAATTTGATTTTTAAATTCTAATAAATAAATTCCGAGTATGGGAAAGGAGATTTTTGAATAAATAGGAATAAATGAATTTTTAAACTTAAGTAATATTATTTAAAGGAATAAAAGATTTATTTTTAAATTCTGGATTTAAATGGTTTAGGAAGAAATAAAGAAAGAATTTTGAAATAAATATGAAATTTGTATTTTCAGTTAAATAAGATTTAAATCATAATAAAGAAGTTAAATATGAAATTAATGGGTTTTGAAATAAAATTGAGTAAGTAAAGGATTTATTTTTAAATGGAGTAAATTTTGGAAATCAATTTGGAAATTGATTTAGTGTTTGAAACTGTGTATTAAAAGAAGGAGGAGATTATGGGATTCATAGACCGGCTTTATAAAGTGAAATAAGATATTAGTGGATATTTGGAAGTATAAATTACCGGTGGGAATTTATAAAGGAATGGGTAATTTGTTTTAAAAATAATAGTGGTCTATTTTTAAAGGTGTGAAAGAAAATGTATTTCCCTAAAAAGCTAAGTACGATTTCAAGCAGATTTTTAGGTTTATGTTAAAAGTTTTAAAGTTGTTTTAAAAGAATGTTTTTGAGAATTATCATTTAAGCTGTTTAAAATTTTAAAGGTAAATATTTATTGAATCAGTTATAGTAGCAATTATTTTAAATGGTTAATTGGTATTACGATTTAAAAAGATAATTATTAATATTTATATTTTATAAAGTAGTTTTATTTTAAAGATAGTTTGGCTTAAGTTTTGTTTGAAAAACGTGTAGAATTTCATAACTTTTATTTTAAAATTTGTTTTGGCTTAAGTTTTACATGAGAAATTATTATAAAATTTCATGACTAGTAATTTAAATAAAGTCTTTTAAATGGTTTTTTTAGATGTTTTAAAGTACATATATAGGTAAAGCGATTTTAAATTATTTTAAATCTAAAGTATTTAGACTTGGTAATTTTCAGTGGAAATAAACAATATTTGGGAATTTATTCAACGAAAGGAAAGTGATTTGAAAACTGTTTTCAAAGGGTTGAAGTGTGGAAAATAGCTTGCGAAATATTTTGAAATAAATAATTTGGAAAAATTATTTAAAGAATGATGGTTATTTGTGGATGTTATATGATAGTTGAATAACTGACTATCAATATTTGGCCAAAGCGCTGATCGTTTCGAAGAGACCGAGATCGGGATTAATTTCCCGAAATCCACTTCGATCCGGTTTGAACATTTTCGTGAGGAAGACAAAAGCTTGGAGTCGAAGATGGAGCAGTGAAGTGCAAGGGCTAATTGCTACTAATCTTGAGGGTGATTCCAAAATGGATGTAGTAGGAGTAGTGCCTTCCGTTCCGTTCGGACCCGGAACGGACTAGTATGGACAAATGCTATCAGAACATCGTCAGGAGGACGGTGAGTATTCTAAGAGAATTTGTGCTAAAAAGATAACGCATAGCCTCGAGCCTCGTCAACCGGGAATGGATAAAACAGAGGAGGTGCACACAAGGCTAAGTGGCTATCAACCAATTAGGGTAAGGTCATCCCTGTCCAGAGGTCTCTTTTTTGGCTGTGTGGGTGGTTGCTGATCCTAACCGTGGGGTGATCTTATTCCGGCTATCCATTAAGGGTTAGTTCGGTCTTGTGATGCATGGATCAAGGTGGATCCTCGATACGGTGATCTAGACCACGTACTGTGATGGGCGGTGCCCAGTAGCCCCACCATTGATGGAAATCCATTCTCCCTACATGCCTTTACGGTTTTGTTTGTAGAACCTAATATTGCTAGAATTTAATGAATATAATAATTTTGGCTATTTGAATAAGTATTTGTGTATAGACACTACTATAATATCAGAGGATTTGATAAGAAATGTTTTTATTATCATAAGGTAAAACCTGACATGTTTATTTATGGCGTGGTCTTACGAGATACCTTCGATTTTTAAAGGATTTTGAAATTTTAATAATCAAATTGAATATGATTTCTCACGCTGGTTTCCAGGCTGACTCGGGTAGTATTTAACTATAATGCTCAGGTCAGACCGAGTATTATAGAATATAGATTCTGGATGAACTACAGTGGAGCTCATGAGATGAGCTGGATGACGAGGTGTATTTCGATAGATTTATATTCCGCTGTGCAGTGAAAGCAGTATAGTCAACTTTTGTGAGGTCAAATTAATATAACTGTCTAGTAATTATTTAGATTTGATGTACTCTGATGATGTAATGTATAAAACAAAAATAGTTTCTTTTGTGTAAAGATCAGTTATTATCTATTACATTTTATTCCGCTGCGATGGTAACATTATGTTATGTGTTTTATTTTCTCTTCTTCTACCTCCTTCTTCTTTAACCCTAATGGTTCGGTTTTTGGCTTTCAAAACCTTTTAAAATTGTGGAAATTTATATAAAAATTTGATTTGTGAAATCTATAATTTATTTCTATATATGTAGTTTCAGTTTGGAAAAAATAAAATAATATATATATATATATATCAAATACTCATTTTAAAATTTACTAGTTTATTTTAAAAATATGTGTTTAGGGTGATTTATTCGGCTAATTGACTTGTTTAATTATTTCAGTTACTAAAAGACTTTTAAAAGGAAAATTATTAGTTAAATAATTAGTAATAAATCGTACGATCAAATCAAATCTTAACAAACTATAAATATTTATACAAGGTCTTAAATCGAGGAAAACAAGCCGGTTCGGATCGGATTTGCAAATTTAAAATCAAAGGTGAGTTAATCTCACTCATTTGGAATTCCGTTTAAATTTAAATAGTTAAATTTAAATTATTGATTGAATGATTGAATTGACTGGATGTGATATTATATATAAAATAGTAGTGTATATATATTGGAGTGATTGATTTCCCGCATTATATAGCGGATAAGACCCTATGTGCCTCGCATAATAGCGGATGACCGCATGTACCACGATATTCCACTTCGAAGTGGGATTGGTATTTTAAATTATTGTGCTAACATCTGTGGATGCAGGGAAATAGGTTGGAGGGATCCAACTGGATTCCTTAAAATATTTAGATTGTTCTAATATTCTATGATATAATTTATTTGATAATCCGAGATAGACTATATTAGTAATTGAAATATTGGATGTTATGGTTTGATTAAATATATTTGGGTATACTGAGTTATCAAAAATATATAATTTGGATTTTTGAAGGTCAAATAAAAGAGGGAATTTTTAAGTAAAATAATTATAGAGAATTTGAATAAATTAAAGAATGAATTGGAAAAGGATAAAAGTTGATTTTTAAATTCTAATAAATAAATTCCGAGTATGGGAAAGGAGATTTTTGAATAACTAGGAATAAATAAAATTTTAAACTTAAGTAATATTATTTAAAGGAATAAAAGATTTATTTTTAAATTCAGGATTTAAATGGTTTAGGAAGAAATAAAGAGAGAATTTTGAAATAAAAACTTCTACTTGGTAAGCCCTGTTCCTTTAGATTCTAATGAAGACTCTGACTGTTCCATTTCTATAATTCCTTAAGCTACTCCAACAATCTCTCATAGAGGTAAGAGAAACTTAAAAAAAAAAAATTCAAAAGTATACTCAATGATGCACAAAGTTGGTGCTTGGAATATTAGAGGAGCACACATGGTATCTAAAATTGAACTTGCAAAAACTATCATTCATGATCATAATCTATCCCTTCTCTCAATTTCTGAAACAAAACTTAACCTTTCTCAGTCCATGAAAGCTTGCAAATACATCAATCCCTCATGGAAATATATCACCAATCACTCTCATGCTCATTATGGGAGACTTCTTGTTATATATGACCTTATATATAAAAGATTCTGCCCATTCTAACTGATAGGCAATTTATTCATTCCATTTTCTTCACCTCCCCTCCTCCTCTTCTTTATACTTCTCATTCATTTATGCAGATAACTCCCCCACCAAAAGGCAAAAAATACATGATTATATTCCTCACCTAAGACATAACTCCCACCTTGGGTTCTTATAGGTGACTTCAACTGCTCTTTTCAAACTTCCCACAAATATGGTGGCAATCCTCTTCTCTTTAGAGATCTTTCCCCCCTCAATGAAACCATTCACAATGCTGCTCTGATTGATATTCCTACTACCGGCTCTTCTTATACCTGGACCGATAAAAGCCATCATGGACAAAGAGTTCTCACTAAGATAGATCATGGATTTATCAACCAAAAAGCTTTAACCCTGTGGCCAACCATACAAATAAAAATTCCAATGCCCCTTCTATCTGACCACTGCCCATTAATCTTGACCTTTGGAGCAGAAGCCATTAAAAAACATACAAATTATAAAAAAATTGATGCCTGGATTCGTAACCATGATTTCTTGCGGGTGGTATCTAAGGCTTAGAGCATGCACACCTTTGGGAACCCTATGTTAAAGCTGCAAAGAAAACTAAAGAACACAAAAAATGCATTAAGGAAGCGGTCTGGCATAATTTATGGTGATGGTAAGAAATTATCAGCTGATATACAACTCAAAATTGAACAGGTTTAAGTCCTTCTCATGAGCAACTCCAATGACCTAGCACACATCCATCTTGAACAAGAACTGACCAAACAGCTCGAATCTGCTTTATCTGATGAAGCTGGAATGGCAAGACAAAAATATAAGGAGAACTGGACCATGAATGGAGATAGAGATACCAAGCACTACCATGCTTCTATTAAGATAAAGCAAACCCGAGCTTACATTCATCAAATAAATGACTTATAGGGTAATACTCACTCTACTACTGAGGGTGTGGATTCTGCTTTTCTGAACTACTTCACCTCCCTGCTTGGATCCACCAAACCCCCTCCTGATTTCTCTTTCCTTGATGATCTAGCCCTTCCCTCCCTATCTAATGAAATGAAAAACATTTTAACATCTCCTATTTCCGATGAGGACATCAAAAACTCTATATTTATTAGAAGGAAAACTACAGCTGGCGGCCCTGATGGCTTCAATGCAGTATTTTATGTTACTTGTTGGCACATTATCTATGCTGATGTTCCTAAAGCTGTTCACAACTTTTTCAACAAATCCAAAATGCTTAGCTCAATAAACTGCACTAATATCGCTCTAATTCAAAAGATTGTCAATCCTTCCCGTGTTTCTCACTTTAGGTCAATAGCATGCTGCAACGTTATTTACAAAAGTATACTTAGAATCTTAGCTTCGAGGCTAAAGGAAGTCCTCTCCTCCATCATATCTTCGAATCAGGCTGCCTTTCTTCCTAAGAGATGCATTCTTGACAATGTTCTTCTCACTCATTTGCTCCTCAATGGCTACTCTTCCACTAATATCTCCAAGAGAGCCATGCTTAAAATCGATATTCGAAACTTTTGACACTGTCAACTGGGCAGCTCTAATCACATTCTAAATAAGATGAAATTTCCTCCAAACTTTTGTAACTGGATTTACCGGTGCATTTCTACAGTCAGGTACTCTTTGGTTTTCAATGCCCACTCTTTTGGTTTTTTTTAAAGGCACTAATGGCCTCCGGCAAGGCGATCCTATTTCTGCATACCTCTTCATCATCCTTATTGAAACGCTTACTCTTGCCTTCCAAAAACAAGTTGCACTCAAACGATTTACTCTTCACCCTAAGTGTTCTTCTCCTATGATCACCTCCCTGGCCTTCGCTGATGACATAATAATTTTCACAAAACCTACCCCTCAATCCCTCATTGCCATTATGTGCACTCTTGAATCCTTCTATAGATTATCTGGGCTGATGATTAACCATGGAAAGTCTCACATCCTTCTTGCAGGCCTGAACTATGATGAAGTTTCTACCTGCCTCAGAATAACTAAAATGACTGCTATTGAGTCTGCTATGTCATATCTAGGCATTCCTCTTGCAAGCAAAAGAATATCTGTTGCACAATGTTTTCTTTTATAGAAAAAATTACTTCTGTTCTAAGTAAATGGCATAATAGGTTCCTTTCTCAGCCAGGAAGACTGGTCATTGTTAACTCCCTAATCTTCTCAATGTTTGTTTATTGGTGTAGAACGTTTCTTCTACCTAATAAACTCATTGTTATGATTAGATTTTCTATGCTAAGATTTCTATGCACTGCTCTACACACAATAGAAAGATAATTCCAATAGCCTTTGCAAAACTTGAGACACCAAAAAAAAACGATGGTCTCGGCATTAAAAATCTCAAGAGATGGAACATTGCAGCCCTATCTAAACACTTAGACAACCTGGTCAAAAAAAGAGATACTTTATGGGTTGCTTGGTGTCTCAAACACAATCTAAAAAATGCGGACATATGGTTGGTTAAGGAAAAAAAAGGTACCAGCTGGGTCTGGAAAACAATGATGCAAATAAGAGACAATGTTATGCCCCTTGCTCTCTAAGTCGGTTTAGTCATGAAAAATTCTGGAGTGTTCCCTGGCTTGGCAGAGGTCTAATTTTGTGTAAAACCATGTCATATGAGGAAGCTCAATTGATTGGTATTCCTATGAGTGCTGCTGCAGTTTCTTATATTAGGAATGGTTTCATTTCTCTCCCCCTTTCCAGCTACATTGATATCAACAGACAATGGTCCCCTCATAACTTATCTCTCTATGTGCATGCTTCACATGATGAATATTCATGGACGGATCGTAGAAAGGAACACTCAATAGCCACTATATATAGTCTCCTATCTCCTACTGTCTCTGTGATAGATTTGTTTGGAACAAAATAACATGGATAAGTCACAACAATGAAAAGCTCAATTTCATGCTTTGGAAAACTTTCAAAAATGCCCTGCACACTAAAGCAAACATGAGAAGGAAAGGCTTGAACATGAACTCCTCTTGCTGCTTCTATCATACTGCAGTTGAAGACATTCACCATCTCTTCTTTGCTTGTCCTTTCACCAATTTTATTTGGTCTATGATTAAGGGAAGAGGAGGCTGTATGTAACCAGTGATTGACAGTAGAATTGAATGGTTAAACATACTCAAGGCAACTAAGTGGAAAACTGCTTCTACTTATGAACTGTTGATTTACTTAAAGGTTACTGTCTTGACGATATGGAGGAAAAGAAATGAAATTATTTTCAACAACAAGAGGCGTCAAAGAATGGAATCATTTCACTGCATCTGTAGTGAAATACAACAAGTGATGATTCTCTCCCCCTACCATTTTGACCCTCTTGTGGTTGATTTATGGTCTTGAGCTCTCTTGCTTGCTTGCTTCCCTCAGTGCTTTTTACACTGTGACTTTTTCCCTTTTTTTCTTTATTTTCTTTTCCTATCATTTTCTTCTTAGTTGTCTCTGTTCTTCCATTTATGATTGTAGAAATTCTTCTTATTGGTTATAAATAAATGGTAGGGGCCATTTAACCCTACTGGCTTTTCCAAAAAGAGAGAATTTTGAAATAAATATGAAATTTGTATTTTCAGTTATATAAGATTTTAAATCATAATAAAGTTAAATCTGAAATTAATAGGTTTTGAAATAAAATTGAGTAAATAAAGGAATTTATTTTTAAATGGAGCAAATTTTGGAAATCGTTTGGAAATTGATTTAGTGTTTGAAACTGTGTATTAAAAGACGAAGGAGATTAAGGGATTTACAAACTGGGTTTGTAAAGTGAAATAAGATATCGGTGGATATTTGGAAGTATAAATTCACGGTGGGAATTTATAAAGGAATGTGTAATTTGTTTTAAAAATAATAGTGGTTTATGTTTAAAGGTGCGAAAGCAAAATGTATTTCCCTGAAAAGCCAAGTACATTTTCAAGCAAATTTTTAAGTTAAGTTAAAAGTTTTAAAGTTGTTTTAAAACAATGTTTTTAAGAATTATTATTTAAGCTGTTTAAAATTTTAAAGGTAAATATTTATTAAATTATTTCTAGTAGTAATTATTTTAGAAGGTTAATTGATATTATGATTTAAAAAGATAATTATTAACATTTATATTTTACAAACTAGTTTTAGTTTAAAGATAGTTTGGCTGAATTTTTGTTTGAAAAACTTGTATAGAATTTCATAACTTTTATTTCAAAATTTGTTTTGGCCTAAGTTTTACATGAGAAGTTATTATAAAATTTCAAAACTAGTAATTTAAATAAAGTCTTTTAAATGGTTTTTATTTTAAATGTTTTAAAGTATATATATTTTTGGGTAAAGCGATTTTAAATTATTTTATAGCTAAAGTATTTAGACTTGGTAATTTTCAGTGAAAATAAACAATATTTGAGAATTTATTCTACGAGAGGAAAGTGATTTGAAAATTGTTTCCAAAGGGTTGAAATGTGGAAAATAGCTTGCGAAGATATTTTGAAATAAATAATTTGGAAAAATTATTTAAAGTCTGATGGTTGTTTTTGGATGTTATATGAGAGTTAAATGACTGACTATCAATATTTGGCTAAAGCGCTGATCGTTTCGAGGAGACCAGGATCAGGATTAATTTCCCAAAAACCACTTCGATTCGGTTTGAATGTTTTCGTGAGGAAGACAAGTGCTTGGAGTCAAAGATGGAGCAGTGAAGTGCAAGGGCTAATCGCTACTAATCCTGAGGGTGATTCCAAAATGGATGTAGTAGGAGTAGTGCCTTCGGTTCGGTTCAGACCCGGAATGGACTAGTATGGACGTATGCTATTAGAACATCGTCAGGAGGACGGTGAGCATTCTAAGTGAATTTGCGTTAAAAAGGTAACGCATAGCCTCGAGCCTCATCAACCGAGAATGACTAAAAAAGGGAAGTGCACACAAGACTAAGTGGCTAGCAACCAATTAGGGTAAGGCCATCCCTGTCTAGAGGTCCCTTTTTTCGATGGTGTGGGCGGTTGCTGATCCCAACCGTGGGGTGATCTTATTCGGGCTATCCAGTAAGGGGTAGTCCAGTCTTGTGATGTAGGGGATCAGGGTGGATCCTTGGTATGGTGATCTATACCACGTACTATGACGGGCGGTGCCCTAGTAGCCCTGCCATTGATGGAAATCCATTCTCGCTATGTGCCTTTCGGTTTTTTATAGAACCTAGTATTGCTGGAATTTAATGAATGTAATAATTTCGGCTATTTGGATAAGTATTTGTATATAGACACTACTATAATATCAGAGGATTTGATAAGAAATGTTTTGGCTATCGTAAGGTAAAAACCCGACATGTTTATTTGTGGCGTGGTTTTACGAGATACCTTTGATTTTAAAGGATTTTGAAACTTTAATAATAAAATTGAGTGTGATTTCTCATGCTGGTTTTCCAGGCTAACTCGGGTATTATTTAACTATAATGCTTGGGTCAGACCAAGTATTATAGAGTACAGATTCTGGATGAACTGCTATAGAGCCTAGGAGGGGAGTTGGATGACGAGGCGTATTTCCATAGATTTATATTCCGTTGTGCAGTGAAAGCTGTATAGTCAACTTTTGTGAGGACAAATTAATATAACTGTCCAGTAATTGTTTAGATTTTATGTACTCTGATGATGTAATGTATAAAATAGAAATAGTTTCTTTTCTGTAGAGATCAGTTATTATCTATTATATTTTATTCCTCTACGATGGTAAGATTATGTTGTGTGTTTTGTTTTCTCTTCCTCTACCACTTTCTCTTTAACCCTAATGGTCTGGTTTTTCAGCTTTCGATTATTCGGCATTTGATACAGTGGACGTATGGATGTCGATTTTCAAGCGTTGAAAAATCGAGTCATTTCAAGTGTCTGTGGCTGAGTCAGATGGTTCTTTAAGATTGCGTGCGGACTATAGGGAGTTGCATAAGAAGACTATTCAGAATAAGTATCCATTGCCCTGAATAGATGATATGTTTGACCAGGGGCAAGAGTATTTTCCCAATTGGACCTCGCTATGGGTTCCCATCAGTTAAGGGTAGTGGAGGATAGTATACCCTTAACTACTTTTAGAGGGATAGAGATTATTTATAAATGGTTGGTTATGCCTTTTGGGCTAACCAATGCACCTGCCTTTTCGTTCATCTTATGAATTGAGTTTCTAGGTATGTTCTAAAAAAGTTCATGTTGGTTTTCATTGATGGCATCCTTATTTATTCCACGTTTGAAGAAGTGCATAAATTCCATTTGGAACTGGTGTTAGAAACGTTAACGTTTTAAAGGCCAAGTTTTCTAAGTGCCACTTTTGGCAATCAGAAGTAAGATACCTAGGTCATGTTGTATCGAGAGATGGAATTTCAGTTGACCCGGCTAAGGTAGCTGCTGTGCGAGACTTCAAAAGATCGCAAACTCTCACAGAGTGAGAAGCTTTTAAGGGGTGGTGGGTTATTATAGGAAATTCATAAAGGATCACTCGAAGATTGCTTGTCATCTAACCAAATTGGAAAAAAAGGATGTTAAATTTGAGTGGACTCCAAAGTGTGATGTAGCATTCCTTGAATTAAAAGAAAGGTCGATCAGTGCTCCGGTTTTAACTATTATAGATGGAGGAGACGGATTGACTATTTATACTGATGCTAGTAGAATTGGGTTAGGTGCAGTGTTGATGCAGCATGGGAAGGTCATAGCCTTTGCAAGTAGATGTTAAAGCCTCACAAGAAGAATTATGCAACACATGACTTGGAACTGTTAGTCATAGTATTTGCGTTGAAGATGTGGAGGCACTACTCGCTGGGTAAGAAACCTTCAATTCCTTTAAGTTTATTACTGATCTTTTAGGATCCTTGTAGTAATTTCCTTCTTAAAATAGGTGAAAAGTTCGAGCTCTTCACGAATCACAATTCCCTGAAGTACCTTTTCACTTAAAAGGACCTGAATTTAAGGCAGCAGTGATGGTTAGAATTCCTAGCGGCTTATGACTTGGATATTCTTTATATGCTAGGGAAAGCAAGTATAGAGGCAGACACTCTAAGTAGAAATGTAGTTTTGGCCCTTTTGGAAGTCACTATGACTCTCATCGAAAGAATTGCGAGCAAACAGAAGGAAGATAGTCTTATATTGGAATTTATTCAAGGCATTGAAAAGGGACAAGTTCTAGTTTCGACATTGATAATCATGGTACTTTAAGGATGAATGGAAGATTATGCATTCCTGATATAGATGGTCTTAGATAAGAAGTTTTAAAGGAATGCCATAAGTCTAAGTTAAGTATCCACCATAGAGTTATTAAGATGTACAATGATATGAATCGAGTGTTTTGGTGGCCCGGGATGAAGAAAGATATTTCAATCTATATCATCCTATATCCAATCTATCAACAGATAAAAGGCGATGACCGGAAGACGACTGGTTTACTTCAACCCTTGGAAATTCTAAATTGGCAATGGAAAATGATACAATGGATTTTATCAATGGTTACCCAAAACTAGAAAAGGAAACGAAGGTGTGTGGGTCATTATGAATCGTTTAACGAAGAGTGTCCATTTTATTCCGATAAAGTCGATGAGAACTGCAGTTTCTTTGGCGGAAATTTATATAAGAGAGATAGTAAGATTGAACGGGGTTCCAGTAAGTATAGTAAGTGATCGAGATCCAATATTTACTAGTCAGTTTTGGGAGGCGTTGCAAGTATCTTTAAGAAAAAATCTAAGCTTGAGCACATCATATCACCCCCAAACAGATGGAAAAATGGAGATAATGAATTAGATTCTAGAAGATCTTTTGATGGCGTGTATTTTGGATTTTGTAGGATCATGAGAAGGTCATCTTAGTGGAATTCTCGTTCAATAATAGCTATCAAGCGAGCATTGGCATGGCACCCTCCGATGCTCTTTATGGACACCTTGTAAGTCGTCGGCATGTTGGGTTGAGACTGGAGATCGGCTAGTACATGGGCCAGACAAGATCCGAGAAGCTACTGAAAAGGTTGTGGTGATAAAGAGAAGGATATAAGAAGCCCAAGATCACCAAAAGAGTTATGGAGATAATAGTATAAGAGATTTGGAATTTGAAGTTGGATACTCTGTATTTGTAAAGATCGCTCTAACCAGAGGAGTTGTTCGATTTAGAAGGGCTGGGAAGCTAGCACACAGGTATGTTGGACCTTTCAAGATTATTGAAAGGATTGGACCACTTGCCTATAAGGTTGAATTACCAGAAAATTTGTCGGGGGTCCATAATTTTTTCCACGTGTCTTGTTTGAGGAAGTATGTTCATGACCCATCATTGATTATGGAACCGTCAGTTCAAGAGGATGTTGAGGTAGAACCGAACTTGACAGTGATCAGGCATCCAGTTCATATTATAGATCAAGATGAGAAGAGGTTGCATAATAAGGTGGTGAAGTTGATAAATATTTGGTGGAGTGAGGATCCACTAGATTATACTTGGGAGGTGGTGAATCACATGAGGGAAGCTTATCTAGAATTGATGTTAGGATAGTCACTGTTTGTATGTGTAGTGTATGCATTATTGTATTAATGGACGCATAGTGTATGTCCTTTGTATGGATTTTATGCTACATAATACATGACCTTTATCTTTGTTTGCTAATTTCGGGACAAAATATTTTAGGGAGGGAAGTGTGACGACCCAAGGTCCAATCACTTTAATTATGGACATTTAAATATATTTTTAATAATCGATTAATGAATTTTATAACTCAAATTAAAAATCTTTTAAATAATAAAAAATGATGTGGAAATAGTTTTTAAATTTTGTTTACCAAAATAATTAGTTCAAATAAAAATAGAAAATGTGACCGAAAATCATTTTCCAAATTTTCGACTTTTAGGTGTAGAAAAATAATCCGAAAACATTGCCCATAAATGAGTTAACATATACTCACATTTATAAATAAGTTAGAATTTGAATACATATTTATATATTTACTTAATAAATATAATAAGGATGTGACTTATTATGTAAGTTTTTTTTTTTAAAAATAAAATTTAAATATAAAAGTGACGTTATATGTCATTTCTGTAATGACCCGGATTTTCAGTCGTTTGATTTTGAAAATTTAGCTTATTTTAAACGTTGAATTTGAAATTCAAATGGAATTTTATATGAAGTTATCGATCAAATAGGTGGAATAAGATTAAAGTTCCAAATATTGCGAATTATCGAATAAATTAAATTATTGAATTAATAATTGAAAATCATTTAAATAATTGAAAATCATTTAAATAATTGAATTGCAATTAAATGGGAATAGAAACGTTTTCTAATGTTGACATAAATTCTATTTGAAAATTCGAATTTAGTTAGTATGATTTTGAAACTGAAATTTCAAGCGATTTGGCCAATTTTTAAAATTGTTGATTTAATCGACGCGTTAAAATAGCAATTCGAGGCACAGTCTCGAAATTCGACGAAATCGATTCCACTGGATCCGTAATAGTGTATTATTAACGGATTTCAAACTTTACAGCATTTTGTTTTACCGTTGAGTCGTGTGATCTGAAAATGCCTAGAAATAATTTAATTGAATTTAATTTAAATAGTCGATTTAAAATGCTATCTTCCATACATGATCGAATTAGGTTCCAAAACTTATTCCATTGGCTTTGGAATAGCGGTATAACATTACAAACAATAAACGTCACGCCAAGACTGCGGTCCATAATTTTTAGCTTGATATTTTGAAATTTTAATTAATATATTTCAATCAAGATTTGACCTCGGACACCGTTCCATCACTATCAGCCACACCCAACCTGTCCTTTTTAAATATGCTTCCCTCTTTCTTGTTGAATGAATTCCATCAGAAGAAAAGAAATGCCGATCAAATATATATATATATATATATATATAATTCATTAATCCATTAGACATTCGATTCTCGTTTTATATAGTCATGGCAGCAAGACTTCTATCGAGAGTGTTTTAAGGGTGCTTGGTAGCAGGTTGTAAGTTCGACAGTGAAGTTTTGGGGATATTTAGACTAGGGCTTGAAATTATTTGTAATATAAGCATGGTTTGGTGAAGCAGAGTTCGGGTTGGAACGAGGAAGTTAAACGAAAACTAAGGTGGGAGTTTGGTAAGCTGCGGTAGCTCTAGAGGAGTTGTGACTTAGGGGTTATCGCGGCATGGATTTTCTGGGTCGTGTTTTCAAGGGGAAGCTCGGGCGTGGTTTGGTGGTATCTCAAAGGGGTAGTTCACTAAGAGGAGGTGAATAAAGGGGGTCGTGCGTTCTCTAGTGGAGCAGGGAAGGAAGAAGAGGGAAGAAGAGGTGCATCCATAGTGATTTGTTTTTGGAAGATGGATTAATGTTTAGGGTAATTAGTTATATGAAGAATGCAATTAGTTAATTAATTAAATATTTAAATCATTAACTTATAAATCGAATATATCATTCATATGTGGTTAGATTCAGATGTCGTCGTCACGTTGGATCCATAACATAATCCTCTATGCATAGCAATTGGATCGGCGCAGTTTGGAGCTTATAGAATTTTTAGCTGAATTCGAACGTCGTCCGAATTTAGTTAGAAACGGAACGCTTCAGCGTCTACTAAAATCAAGGTGAGTTAAACTCACCTCTCTGCAACCCACTTATATTTTATATAAGTGTGGTTGTTTTCAATTTACATGTTTTATGGCCTGTGATTGTTTGTTTGGATGATATATATATATATGTATATATGTATATATATATATATATTTGGTAGTTGGATATATTTCCGTATATTTTAGCGGATGAGATCCTATGCGCTTCGCATAATAGCGGATGACCCTATACTACCGTAATATCCCGCCTCGAAATGGGATTGGTATTTTTATGTTGTCTAACATCTATGAATGCATGGAAAACAGGTTGGAGGGATCCAACTGGATTCATCAAAAAAAAATTAATTGTTCGTGTTTTTTTCATACATGATGTGGATGAATAATTCTGATATCAATTTTGGTTGTGATTGAATTTTGGATGCTATAGTAGCACTGCCCTTAATTTTGGTATTTTAAATACCGTAAATATTTTATTTGAATTTTTGAGAAATTACAAGGAGATTTTGAATATAAAAATAATTATATCAAAAATTTGACTATTTAAAAAGAGATTGGTTGAATAAACAATAAATTTGAGTTTTATTTATGCTTAACTATTCGTAAATTGTTTAGTAGAGATTTTAAAAAATATTTATACGAGAGGTTTTTAAATGCTATCTTGGAAAATATAAAAGGGAGTTTAAATCAATATTAAAAATAGATTAGCAGAATAAAAAGAATTATATGGGAATGGATTTATAAAATGGAATTTATAAATGAGATTAGTTTTATAAAAGTGAAACTCAAAAGAGTTATAAATTTATAAACGATGTTATAAATAATGGAAATCAATATCAGATGATAATTTGGGAATATAAAATTCGTAGGGTGAATTTATATTAGGATATGGAAATAGGGTTGAGGAAAAATAGTGGATACTATTTTTAAAAAGTGGAAATGGTTAAGGAGATCAAAATGAAAGCAATGTGTGGGGAATCGAGAGGAATTTATAAATTTAATTGGTTGTTGTGATTTTAAAAATATATTTTTAATTTTAAGAAGTTAAGTTGATTTTTTAAAAAAGGGAAATTTATTTATCCAATTATGAATATTTAAGCTGTTAGTAGTGAAATATTTCGAGAAGTAGATTATTCAAATATTTACTATTTATTGAAATGAGTTCACATATTTATAATAAGCTTCGTAAATCATTTAGTTATTTGAAAATGAAATAGGGAATAAATTATCCATATTTATTAAAGTATTTTAAAATTTTAAATAATTACTTGAACGTATTTTAAAAGTAAATTATCATTCTTTAAAAATATATATAAAGTTTTGGAAATGATTTTAAATTATTTATAAACTCTCTCAGGATATGGAAATGGATACGATTTTTAGAAGTTGTAAATGAATAAACGAGATTATATGTAAGTATAATCGATTTTGGAAGATGTAAAAGAATTTAATATGAAATTCTGGAAAATGTAGGAGATAAGATATGAAAATTCCTAAGTATTGATATTTGAAATGATTTTGGGAAAATGGACGTAAAATATTTTCCTAAGTGTGGAAATGAAAGGTTTTTGAAAATATTAGTGACGATGGATTTATATCGAGATATTTTTTTAAGTAAAGGACTATAAATCGAAGTTGGAAATATTTCACTAAGTGTAGAAGTGAGATACGGATTGAAATATCCTGTTATGAATAAGTGTTGAATTTGTTTTCAAACAGAAATACTAGAAGAGATTTAATATATAAATCTTATAAAAATATTTTACAAATATATATTTCAGAAAATTTATGTAGGGCCTAGTGACTTCTTATGGATGTTATTTGATAGTTAAATAACCGATTATCAAATTTGGTCAAATCCGTCGATCATTTCGAAGAGACCTAGATCGGGTTTAATTATTCGAAAACCACTTCGATCTAGTTTGAACGTTACGAATGGCGATATCATGAAGATAGTAAAGACGGTGACTCGGTTTGTCCAGACCTAGGATAACTTGTATGGACGAATGCTATCAGAACATCGTTGTTAGAGTACGATGAGCATTCTAAGTTGAATTGTTCTTGAAAGGTAAACGTAACCTCAAGCCTCATCAACCTGGAATGACTAAAACAATCGAGATGCAGCAAAGCTAAGTGAGTCGCATCTAATTAGGGTATGTTATCACCTTTCTAGATTCCCTTGGAAATATTGTAACAACCCGCATATTTTACGATTGAATATCTAAATATTTTTGTTTAAATATTTTATCGCTAGTCGGATTTTTGTCCGAAAAGTTATTTTTTGCATACGGTCAAATTAGGACTCGGAACCACTTCCATTGAGTTCAAAACGCCGTTTGCGATCTTTTTGAGTATAAACTTTGATATGTTTGGAGTTAGTGGAATTTTTCCACTTTTTCACTTTGGGCTTTGGGTTGGTTCAGCCCATTAGCCTAAACTATGAACTCTAGCTCAACTCCCTCTTCTCTTCATTACTTCACTTTCATTTTCTAACACTCAAGCTTCATCAAAAATGGAGAGAGGAATGGGAAATTAAAACTCCAAGCCCTAGTTCATTTGCAAAATCCAAACTCTAGCTCCCAATCCTATGAGAAGCCACTGATTCAAGCTTCTTGTGTTGAGATTGAAGTGTGGTTGATTCTTCCTTTGCTTTCAAGCTTATCCTTCATTGATTTTGTAAAAAGGTGAGATTTTTATCTCACGTCTTTGTCTATAACTATCTTTGATTATTGGGTATGAATTCCTAACACTTATTCATGTGCATTTGCTTTTGGTTTGGATTGAATTGGTGAATATCACAATTTTTAGTGTTTTGGGTTCAAATCTTCAAAAATCCTAACTTTGAAGTTTGAACACGTTTTTGGTGATGCATCGAGGAGCCAATGGGACCAGGTAGCCGATGGGCGTAATCCCCTAGCGTCCGTGAAATTGAGAGAGTTTTGCACTTCTGTTCCTTAGGTCGTTCGGCCAGCATATATGTCTCTCGGCCTGCAGTCAGGTCGCGCCATGTTAGGTCGCAACCACTTAGGTCGCTCAGCCTCACCTCCTTAAGTTGCTCTGCTTGCCTTAGGTCACTGACCATTTAGGTCGCTCGGCTTACTCGCACCAACTTAGGTCGCACCTACATATAAGTCGCACCGCTTAGGTCGCTCGGCCTATTCATAAGTCGCTCGGCCTGTTAAGTCGCACTCCTTAGGTCGCTTGCCTCGCTAATGACTCAGCCTGTTAAGTCACGCTCCTTAGGTCGCTCGCCTCGCTAATGAGTCGGCCTATTAGGTCTCACCTCCTTAAGTCGCTCGACTTGCTTCAAGTCGCAACCAGTTAGGTCGCTCGTTTCTTAAGTCGCTCGGCCTGCCGCTATAGGTCGTACCAACTTAGGTCGCTCGGCCTGCTTTAAGTCGCACCTGCTGTGTTGTTGATACCTTATGTCGTATGCCGCTAGCTCCTTAGGTCGCTCACTTGTGCCGCTATTTTCTTAATGCGCTCAGTTAGGCCACATGCTATGTCACTTATCCTTATGTCGTATGTCGTGGAGTCGCATGAGTTGAGCCGCTGATTTCTTGTGTTGAATTGTATTAAGTCATAAATCGTGGCTGTTAAGTCGCAAGGGTATTTCCATTTTGATGGATTTGGAATCGAATTCTTTGGATTTTATTCACGTCATCGAATGTGAATTTTTGTGATTGATTGTTTCTACAATCATTTTTGTGATTTGTCACTTTAAAAATATGAAGGTTTTAATACTAACAGTAAATATCAAAACTCCTTCATCAAAACGATTTCAACCCAATTTTACTACAAAGCCTGTTTCTTAAACCATTTTCCAATCTATTAGTATATACAAACCTTTACCTCACTCGTATGAGAAATCTAATTAAACGACTTAGTAAAACAAGTGGTATGAAATGCTTGCGTTTACTTCGCCGGTTAATTCTTGGACTTGTTCGATTGAATCTCTTGTGACAATTTTTGAGTGGAGATCTACAATTTGTTCGTAAATATTTTAGTTAAGCTCGTGGTTATGGGACATGAGGCTAAGCTTATATATTTACTAGTTTACTGTAATTGACACTTCTTGATGATCGTTGATGATCATTTTTGTGACTTAGACTAGCAAATTGCGATGTCTCTTTGTCTACGAGAGAGACTAAACCCCGTTTCTATGGAGCTTCGGCTCAATTTGGTGGGGTAGCGACCAATGGTCTTCGGGCCGTTTTGTGGAGCTTCGGCTCTAAAATTAATGGTTAGCAACCATGGAATAGCGTTCCATTTTGTGATACACGTGTTGGTGAGTTTTCATGCTCACGTTTTGTGATAGGCCTCCCCCCTTTTGTGATTTCTAGATTTCCATTGACGATTTCTAGAACTGGTGTTTCACCAATTTTCGTGATTTACAGTGATATGTTTATCAATATTTATGCATAGATAAATTTGTGTCTCATTAACTTTTGTGATTGACATTGATATAATTATCAATATTTATGGTGTGGTGAATAAAAATAAAGAGTATGACATTCTTTTTGATCTTTGAGAAGATTCTTGTGATATTGATTAATCTCTTGTTGATTTTCAATTACATACTTATCACAGTATGGTTTTATGGTTATCATACGTTTTTTTCATATCTCTTATTCTATATCATTTCATCTGATATTTATAGCTAGATTGATCCGTTTATTATTTTCTTATTAAATAATACTCGGGTCAGACCGAGTTGTTACAGGTGCTTCTACTTGACTCCTCATCTGGGATTATTATCTAGACTTTTGGCTAACTACTTAGATTGGTAGTTTATTTTGTTGTATACCTTTGAGATATAGACTCCTTGATGTATACATATTCTTTTTTCTAGCACTTGTAACTATTTTTTTGTGATATTGTGGATCTTGTCTGACCACTACTCTGATGAACATTTTTATGTGTTATATAATTATATCTATTTCCGCCTTTGTGATATGAATGTCTGTGACTGATTTATGTTATGTTTATTTCTATATTTGTTTCCGAAGAATATATATAGCCACTGGGTAGTAGCTTTGAGTTTGTATCGGTATGTCGGATTTCCTCCTGTACCAGATGCATGTTATACTATCTGACATATCGGCGCTCGCACAAAGCAATTACGAGGATGGTTGCTCCTCAACAGCCTTATTCTCCGCGCTAGTTGACGGCATTACCCCGTAGTGTCCTTGGCAAGAGTGGGTATAGAGGTGGGGCGTCACAGCTTGGTATCAGAGTGAATCTTCGAAACAATGTAGAATGATCTAGCAAGGATCATCGTCCTAAGTCCTTCTTAGGAGTCGTGCCTTTAGGATTTAATTCGAGTCTTCGTACCGATTCATCATATTTTCTTTATGATTCCTTGTTTTATCTATCAAGATTGCTTGACATTCGTTTGGTGAATAACCTTTTCCTTCTTCTTTCCCTCTTTCTAAAGGAAGAGAAATGGTCTGACCTGGCCATCCCAACGCCAGTCAATCTAGTGCTACTCCCTAAGATGGAGTATTTATGTCTGCCCAGCAGCTTCTTGATCTAGTAAAGAATACTCAAGCTGCCGGATCTAATCCGGATCTACTCACCCTAAGTATGGATTTTCACGTTTGTGCAACGGTTATGCCAATTTGGGTGGGAAGCCATTCAAAGGATCTGAAACTATTATTGAAGTCCAGGCTTGGCTGAGAACGTGCAATCGAATCTTTTCTCGCATGAATCTTATTGATCTTCACCGTGTTCAGGTGGCCTCTAGTATGCTCTAAGAAAGAGCATTAGATTGGTATGAGCTTCTTATTTCTGAAATAAATGAAGCGGATCTTACTTGGGAGAAATTCTGGGAACACTTCGAATTAAAATTTGTGCCAGAAGCTGAGAAGGTGACTTTGTCTCGCCGTTTCATTGACCTTGTTCAAGGTGAATCCTTTGTGGTAGACTATGTCGCATCATTCGAGTCACTTTCTAAATACGGAGTCGAGTACATAAACACCCCATTGAATAAAAACCAAAGATTTGTCTATGGCTTGAATAAAAATCTCAAGAAGCCATTACTTCTAAAATTAGAAGTTTCTTTTGATCAGCTCATTGATATCGCTCTTCGACTTGAAGAGGCTGATAGAGTAAGTGATGTTGAGGTTGGGAGTGCTAAACCGAATTTCACCAACAAGAAAAGGTCTAATAAGTTCAGAGGTCCTTATCCCAACAATAAGAATGGGAAGCAAGCCTCTCCGGCAACTAAGACTTCTACCTCAAGTTGTGGGCAATGCTACAACTGTGGTTCTAAGGACCATTATGCGAACAAGTGTTCAAAGCCTTGTGCTTGTCGTTATTGCAAAAGCCCGGACCGTTATATATCTTCGTGTCCCAAACTTCAAAACAGGAAGGAGGGAAAGCTTAATGTGGTACAAACTCCTAGTAACACTTCTCATGGTCAAGGTATTTCTCATTCTATCCTTGATGGCAATATTTTATTTCGTGGTCATCCTATTCGAGTTCTTTTTGATACGGGTGCGTCCCATTCTTTTATTTCAAAAGAACTTGTTGATACTTTATCTTTGGATGTTATGTGTTTGATGACTTCTTTGAGAATTGCGAATCCGGTTGGTGGATCCGCAACAATCAGTTTATTGTGTAAAGATGTCGAAATTATTTTATGTGATTATTCTTTCCGAGCCGATTTGCATGTTATGCGCTACTTAGGCTTTGGAATGATTTTGGGAATGGATTGGCTTAACTGCTATGAAGCTCAAATCCTTGGTCCGGAGCGGACTATTCATCTTCGACATCTTCAATCTGTTAAGCAGATTTCTATTGATCTTAAAGATTCGGATTCCAGCTTGGTTGCATCTTTATATTCTTTAAATCCTCATGATGACGATAATGATGACGAGGAAGATATTATTTCTCTTATTCACGTTGTTCGTGAATTTTTCGACATATTTGAGCCCGTTTTAGGATTACCACCTAAGCGAGCAATTGAGTTTAGAATTAATCTCATCCCAGGAGCTCAACCTATTACTCGTCCTCCTTATCGTATGTCCAATAAAGAAAATGAGGAGATGTGCAAACAATTATCCGAATTGGAGACGAAGCAATTTATTCTCTCTAGTTCCACTACTTGGGGAGCTTCGGCTATTTTTGTGAAGAAATCCAATGGTACACTTAGTCTTTGCGTTGACTACCGCAAGCTTAATGATCTTACTATCAAGAATAAATATCCTTTAACTCGGATTGATGATTTATTTGATCAGCTTAGTGGTGCTAGAGTCTTTTCACAATTAGACTTAGCTACTGGTTTTCATCAGCTTCGCATTGCAGAGGATAGCATTCCTTCGACATCGTTCCGTACCCATTATGGATCATATGAATGGCTTGTTATGCCATTTGGTTTAACGAATGCTCCGGCTTATTTCGTTGACCTTATGAATAGAGTTTTCAAAGACTTCCTCGATCAGTTTGTTCTCATCTTTATTGATGATATTCTTATGTATTCAAAAACCGAGGAGGTGCATGAAAAGCATCTTCGGATTGTGTTGGAAACTCTTAGGCGTAATCAATTAAAAGCAAAAAAAATTAAGTGCCACTTTTGGCAATCTCGTGCGAAGTTTCTCGTTCATATTATTTTCGAATCCGGAATTTCCGTGGATCCTTCAAAGATTGAAGCAATTCAAAATTGGAAGAGACCGGAGAGTGTGACGGAAATCCATAGTTTTCTCGGATTGGCGGGTTATTACCGTCGTTTTATCAAAGACTTTTCCAAAATTTCCGTGCCTCTAACTAATTTGACAAAGAAGGGAGTTAAATACTTTTGGTCGGACAAATGTGAAGCTTCTTTCCAGAAATTAAAAGAACTTCTTTCTGATGCTCCTATTCTTGTTATTCCCGAGGGGAACCAATATTTTATTGTTTATACTGATGCTAGTCGCGTTGGTTTAGGTACCGTTCTTATGCAAAGAGAACGTGTTATTGCTTATGCCTCTAGGCAATTGAAGCCGGCCGAGACTAGATATGCCACTCATGATTTAGATCTTGCGGCTATTGTTTTCGCCCTTCGAATTTGGTGTCATTGTCTTTTTGGAGAGAAATTTGTTCTCTATACCGATCATAAATCTTTGAAGTATTTATTTTTCCAAAAGGAACTTAATTTGCGTCAACAACGTTGGCTCGAGTTCCTTCCATCTTATGATCTTGATATTCTTTATACTCCCGGAAAGGGAAATCAGGTTGTCGATGCACTTAGTCGTAAGCAACAAGCGGTTGTTTCTATGATGATATCCGAATGGAATGTCGGCATTTTATCCACTTGTTAGATTCGGGATCGTGTTTCCGATTTATGTTCATCTCTTGTTTTATGTAGCCTTGAGGCTCATCCTTCTCTTATAGACCGCATTATTGAAGCTCAAAAGCTAGATCCCGAATTGGCTCTTCTTGGCCAAAATTTTAGGGATAAAATTAATATTGAAGGTTTGAAAGACTTTGATATTGATTCTCGTGGCGGTATTCGAAAATTTGGTAGACTTATCGTGCCAAATATTAGTAATCTTCGTAAAGATATTTTAGAAGATTTTCATCGTTCTAAATTTACCATTCATCTCGGTAGTAGTAAAATGTACGCGGACATGAAGCGACTTTATTATTGGGAGGGAATGAAATCGATATTGCTAACTTTGTTAAGTGTTGCATGACTTACCAACTCATTAGGGCCGAGCACCAAAGGCCCGGTGGGTTATTGCAACCTCTAGAAATTCCAATTTGGAAGTGAGACCAAATTTCCATGGATTCTATAGACATCCTTTCCCGTTCTCGTTAGGGTCATGATAGCTTATGGGTGATAGTCGATAGACTTACTAAATCCGCCCATTTTATTCCCGTTCGGTCCAATCGAACCGTGCCTCTTTTGGCCAAACTCTTTATCAAAGAAATTGTTAAATTGCATGGAGTTCCTACTTCTATTGTTAGTGATCGTGATCCATTGTTCACTAGTGGATTTTAGAAGAGGCTTCAAAAAGCTTTGGGAACGAAGCTTAATTTTAGCACCGCTTATCATCCTCAGTCCGATGGACAGACTGAGCGTGTGAATCAAACTCTTGAAGATCTTCTTCGTGCATGTGTTCTTGATTTTGGTGGAAGTTTGGAAGATCATATTTTTCTTTTTGAGTTTTCCTATAATAATAGCTTCCAATCTAGTATTGGTATGGCACCTTTTGAGGCGCCCTATGGAAGGCCATGCCGATCTCCTTCTTGTTGGCTTGAGGCCGGTGAGAGGCTGGCTTTAGGTCCAGATTTTATTCGTGATTCCACAGAGAAGATTGACCTTATTCGTCATAGGATGAAAGAAGCCTAGAGTAGACAAAAATCCTATGCCGATAACCAGAGAAGGAAATTAAAATTTTCTGTGGAAGATCTTGTGTTTATTCGTGTTTCACCTATGAAGGGTGTTGTACGTTTCAGTCGATCGGAAAAATTAGCGCCTCGATATATTAGGCCATTTCCTATCACCGAATGTATTGGTTCAGTGGCTTATCGCCTTTTATTACCAGCTCAGTTTTCTGCTATTCATGACGTGTTTCACGTTTCTCAATTACGGAAATGCCTTCGATATTCTGATTCTATCCTTGAGCCCGGTGTTGTGGAAGAAATTGAAGTTTCACTTAATTTAACTTATGAGCAACATCCTATTCGTATTGTAGCTTCGGAGGTCAAACGCCTTCGAAATAAAGATGTTCCTCTTGTTAAAGTTCAATGGTCCTTAAATCCTAAGGATTTCTCCTGGGAATCTAGAGAGTTCATCGAGCGAACACATCCGGACTTACTTTCCCGTGCCCTTTGAGGTGAATTTCTTATTTCAAATTTCTTTTGGGTTGATATGCTTTCATGGTTGTTACCTTATATTTTCTTCTTAAATATTGCAAGGACGCAATTTCTTTAAGGAGGGTAGTCAGTAACAACCCGCATATTTTACGATTGAATATCTAAATATTTTTGTTTAAATATTTTATCGTTAGTCGGATTTTTGTCCGAAAAGTTACTTTTTGCATACGGTCGAATTAGGACTCGGGACCACTTCCATTGAGTTCAAAACGCCGTTTGAGAACTTTTTGAGTATAAATTTTGATATGTTTGGAGTTAGTGGAATTTTGCTACTTTTTCACTTCGGGCTTTGGGTTTGGTTCAGCCCATTAGCCTAAACTATTAACTCTAGCTTAACCTCCACTTCTCTTCATTACTTCACTTTCATTTCCTAACACTCAAGCTTCATCAAAAATGGAGAGAGGAATGGGAAATTAAAATTCCAAGCCCTAGTTCATTTGCAAAATCCAAACTCTAGCTCCCAATTCTATGAGAAGCCATTGATTCAAGCTTCTTGTGTTGAGATTGAAGTGTGGTTGATTATTCCTTTGCTTTCAAGTTTCTCCTTCATTGATTTTGTAAAAAGGTGAGATTTTTTCTCACATCTTTGTCTATAACTATCTTTGATTGTTGGATATGAATTCCTAACACTTATTCATGTGTATTTGCTTTTGGTTTGGATTGAATTGGTGAATATCCCAATTTTTAGTGTTTTGGGTTCAAATCTTTAAAAATGCTAACTTTAAAGTTTGAACATGTTTTTGGTGATGCATCGAGGAGCCAATAGGACCGGGTAGCCGATAGGCGTAATCCCCTAGCGTCTGTGCTCGACCGGTAGCAAACTGAGAGAGCACTTTTGTTCCTTAGGTCGTTCGGCCTGCATATATGTCTCTCGACCTACAGTTAGGTCGCGCCATGTTAGGTCGCAACCACTTAGGTTGCTCAGCCTCACCTCCTTGAGTCGCTCTGCCTGCCTTAGGTCGCTCGGCTTGCTCGCACCAACTTAGGGCGCACCTACATATAAGTCACACCACTTAGGTCGCTTGGCCTGTTCATAAGTCGCTCGGCCTGTTAAGTCACGCTCCTTAGGTCGCTCACCTCGCTAATGACTCGGCCTGTTAAGTCGCGCTCCTTAGGTCGCTCGCCTCGCAAATGAGTCGGCATGTTAGGTCTCACCTTCTTAAGTCGCTCGACTTGCTTCAAGTCGCAACCAGTTAGGTCGTTCGTTCCTTAAGTCGCTCGGCCTGCCGCTATAGGTCGTACCAACTTAGGTCGCTCAGCCTGCTTTAAGTCGCACCTGCTTTAAGTCGCACCTGCTTTAAGTCGCACCTGCTATGTTGCTGATCCCTTATGTCGTATGTCGCTAGCTCCATAGGTCTCTCACTTGTGCCGCTATTTTCTTAAGTCGCTCAGTTAGGCCACATGCTATGTCACTGATCCCTTATGTCATATGCCGTGGAGTCGCATGAGTTGAGCCGCTGATTTCTTGGGTTGTATTGTGTTAAGTCGTAAGCCGTGGCTATTAAGTCGCAAGGGTATTTCCATTTTGATGGATTTGGAATCGAATTCTTTGGATTTTATTCACGTCATCAAATGTGAATTTTTGTGATTGATTGTTTCTACAATCATTTTTGTGATTTGTCACTTTAAAAATATGAAGGTTTCAATACTAGCAGTAAATATCAAAACTCCTTCATCAAAACGATTTCAACCCTATTTTACTACAAAGCTCGTTTCTTAAACCGTTTTCCAATCTACTAGTATATACAAACATTTACCTCACTCGTATGAGAAATCTAATTAAACGGCTTAGTAAAACAAGTGGTATGAAACGCTTGCATTTACTTCGCCGGTTAATTCTTGGACATGTCCGATTGAATCTCTTGTGACAATTTTCGAGTGGAGATCTAAATTTGTTCGTAAATATTTAAGTTAAGCTAGTGGTTATGGGACACGAGGCTAAGCTTATATAATTACTAGCTTACTGTAATTGACACTTCTTGATGATCGTTGATGATCATTTTTGTGACTTAGACTAGCAAATGCGCGATGTCTCTTTGTCTACGAAGGAGATTAAACCCCGTTTCTATGGAGCTTCGGCTCAATTTGGTGGGGTAGCGACCCATGGTCTTCGGGCCTTTTTGTGGAGCTTCGTCTCAAAAATTAATGGTTAGTAACCATGGAATAGCGTTCTATTTTGTGATACATGTGTTGGTGAGTTTTCATGCTCCCGTTTTGTGATAGGCCTCCCCCTTTTTGTGATTTCTGGATTTGCATTGACGATTTCTAGAACTGGTGTTTCACCAATTTTCGTGATTTACAGTGATATGTTTTATCAATATTTGTGCATAGGTGAATTTGTGTGTCATTAACTTTTGTGATTGACATTGATATAATTGTCAATATTTATGGTTTGGTGAATAAAAATAAAGAGTATGACATTCTTTTTGATCTTTGAGAAGATTCTTGTGATATTGATTAATCTCTTGTTGATTTTCAATTACATAGTTATCATAGTATGGTTTTATAGTTATCATACGTTTTTGTCATATCTCTTATTCTATATAATTTCATCTGATATTTATAGCTAGACTGATCCGTTTATTATTTTCTTATTAAATAATACTCGGGTCAGACCGAGTTGTTACAGGTGCTTCTACTTGACTCCTCGTCTGGGATTATTATCCAGACTTTTGGCTAACTACTTAGATTGGTAATTTATTTTGTTTTATACCTTTGAGATATAGACTCCTTGATGTATACATATTCTTTTGTCTAGCACATGTAACTATTCTTTTGTGATATTGTGGATCTTGTCTGACCACTACTCTAATGAACACTTTTATGTGTTATATAATCATATCTATTTCCGCCTTTGTGATATGGATGTCTGTGACTGATTTGTGTTATGTTTATTTCTATTTTTGTTTTCGAAAAATATATATAGCCACTGGGTAGTAGCTTTGAGTTTGTATCGGTATGTCGGATTTCCTCTTGAAACCAGATGCATGTTGTACTATCTGACATATCGGTGCTCGCACAAAGCAATTACGTGGATGGTCGCTCCTCAACAGCCATATTCTCCGCACTAGTTGACGGCGTTACCCCGTAGTGTCCTTGGCTAGAGTGGGAATAGAGATGGGTCATCCCAAATATATTATAAATTATGGATATGGTTGTGCCTGAAAAGTGAGCGTTCAATTTAAGGGTGGGAACACCCAGGGTGATAACATAATCGGTACTATCTAGGTTAAGGGTAAGTCGATCATGTATTGGTAGGGGATCCCGGCGAGGTCCTCGGTACATTTTCAAGAAGTCTACTGTGATGGGCGGTACCCCAGTAGCCTAGCCATTGTATGGAAACCATTCTCCAATAACATCGTACGGTTATGATTGTCCCTAACTATGCGAAAACGTGAGATGCAAGTATTTCAGCTTTTTTCTAATTTATTTTTTGTACACAATATTATAATATCAGATGAATTTAGGATAAAAAGTTTTAGTTATCGTAAGGTAAAAACCCGTCGTGTTTTTGTGTGATGAGGTCTTACGAGATACTTTTGTTTCAAAAGGATTTTTAAAATAGTAATAATTCAAATTGAGTGTGTTTTTCTCACGCTGGTTTTCTAGACTGACTCAGGTGTTATTTTATTATATGCTCGAGTCAGACCGAGTATTACAGATTTGGTTAAGGTACTATAAAGCTCAGAAGACGAGCTGGATGACAGAAGCATATACCCGTACTTGATTATATTCCGTTGTTTGTAAACTATATAGTCAGCACTGTGAGGACAAGTTAGAATAACTGTCCATATAATGTATTGATTGTTGTACTATAATGATTGTATATATATTTACAGCTACAGATTCTTCTGTGTAAAAAATCTATTATTATATATTATATTTTATTCCATTATGATTGTGAGATTCTATGTTATTGTTGTTATGTCTTCATCTATTTTTTCTTCTTTGCCCCTAACAATCTGGTATTTTCGGCACTCGATTGCTCGGCATGTTATGCAGTGAACATACTAATGTCGATTTTTGAGTGTCGAAAAATCTGTTTTGTTACATGTGGTATCAGAGTTCAAGGGTAAGCTAAAACCTTGGCTTTAGTGGGGATTACTCATTAAAGATAAGGTTAGTAGTATCCTAGATTGAGTTTGAGTGTACTAATATATATGAGTGCTTATCTATTAGTGAATATAAATTATTTTATATTATGTTGACTTATCGGTTGAGTGTTTATGAATTCTGGTCGATACGGTCTGGAAAACTTTATTGGTAGGTTTTCTAAACTCTGAACAAGATAAACAGATATAGTGTGGTTTTAAAGTAGGTAAATGGAATAATTTTACCCAAACTATATTTTGATAGAAAAGAAATAAATTTCTAAAATTATTATAGTATATTGGAGTGTTTGGTTGTTATTATTATAATCGAAACAAGATTATAAAATTTAAATGGTTATATATAACTAAATGAAAATTATATAAGTATGAATTATACAAATGAATCATAATTGAAATGGATTCGAACTCGAATTTAGAAATTTAAACCTCGGAAGGTTTGGAATATATTTTCAAAAGTGTTATGGAAATGAAACTGATTTTATTTCGAAAATATTTTTGAAATAAACAATGGATTTTTATAGATATTTTTGAATAGAAAATGCTTTAACTGAATTTAAAAATGGAATTTGGGAGTGATATAGCACTGAACTCACTTCAGTCGCTGGAAAATAATTCTGGTGATGATAGTTGCATCATCAATATTCATTTTCAAGTTTCTAAGTGACAGATTTACTATCATAGTGATTTGATACGGAGATTTTTGTTTTGGTAAATAGGCGCTGTTTTGGAAATTCCAAGGGGATTGTTTTGGATAAAATCAATTTGATTTTGAAATTCCAAGGAAATGGTTTGTTAAACCAAAAAGGCTATATATATATTATGGTTTCGAATGATTTAAAATTAAGATGGGGTGTTTAAATTATGAAAATTGAATTCTGGAATTAAAATTTTAATTTGCATAAGTTTAATGGAATGAAGGAATTGAATTTTAAATTAAGCTAAGTTAAATAGAATTTGATTAGATTAGAAGTAATATTGAATTGAATTGAATATCAAATTTGAGTTGAAATAATGTCAATATTCAAGCTAAGCTATAAATGATTGTATAATGATGAGATATAATTATTAAATGGAATCAACTCAAATATAGACTTTACGAGAATGTGAAGAATAAGTTGTGTAACTTATAAAATTGAAAGATGGAATAGAAAAAACAAAATAAAAACGGTTTAATATCTTGGTAAAGAAATAAAATCCAAACCTTAATTATAAAGCGAATCAAAACTTAAGTGAACTAAATGGAATGATTTTTGAAATAAAAATCTAATTATGAATTATAAAAGGAAAGAAAACTAATTAGAAAAATTAAATAGCGAATCAGATATTGAAATGAGAGTTGTATTGAATGGAATTGAATAAATTAAATGTGGAACTTGAGTTATAAATAAAACTCGACTTAATTATAAGCGAATTAAAGATATTTTGTAAGGTTGTTGAATAAAATGGAAATGGTTGGAAATAATGATAACTTAAGTTATAAATAAATTCAATTTAAGAGTAAATAAATTGAATATGGCCTTGGATATCATTTAAATGAGATTGAGTAGGAAATTGAGTATGGAATTAAAATATGAAGAGGGAGTGGCTATATATATGGTGCAAAAGGTTATAATAAACCTTAGAATTAATTTTATCAAATGGTTCTCAAATAATATATTGAAAAATTAGATATGCCAAGTTACTGGAAAGGAAAATAAATCAACTGTGAGTGAATTGAAAATGAATCAAATTAAAGAAATGGAATTTTGATTGCAATGGAACTTAACTAAGTAATGGTATGGAATATTATAATTAAACTTAGAAATAAACTATGAAATGGTTTATTAAGTGAATTGGCAAAAAAGTGAACGTCGTTTGATAATAAATTGAATGAACAAGATTTTGTGAATGAATGGAATGATAATTAATAGAAGTGGTAAATTAATTTAAAATCAATTGAAAATGATTTATAAGCCTAAGTGATTATTTTACTAAATGAATATCACCGAATTTGCATGGAAAAAATTGGCATTTTGTCACAAATGGAAGTAAATAAAATTCGACGAATTTATAGAAAGTGAATAAATTGATTTTTAAATCAGTTTGGAATGGATATGAGTTTGTTTGGTACAAATATGAATTGAATGCAATAAATTTGATTGTAAATCATTTTGAATGAATGAAATGATATACGGATTGATGAAATAGTAATTAAATTAGTGTTGGAGCCTTATAATTGCTTATAAATATACGTTTGACATGCGGTTTATGAAATTCATGTGTTTAATCGGTTAAATGAAGGAAATTTTAGTGAGTTTCATATTTTGGGACTTACGTATTTAAATTGAGTAAGTATAGTTACCCGAAGGCTATGGGCTAGATTGGGTTGTGTAATGTCATATAAAATAAGCCCCTCGCTAAAAACACTAAATAAATGTATGTTTTTGAATTAAATACCGCAAAAATATAAATATTGATATATATTTTGTTTTCCGACCGTGTGGGTTGGTGTATATATTTTCATCTCTCTTATCATATTGCAAAAGGCCCTCCGTACAAAGGAGACTGCCAAAAAAATTTAGGAATTTAGGGTGTTAGAAAACTTTGAAAATTTTTTGGGAAATTTTTATTAGTTATAATTTGATTTCGAAAAGTGAAATATCGAATTTTTACTAAGTGGGTTTTGATAAGTTGATGGTTTGTTTTATTTTTCCTACCTTAGCAATTTTAGGGACAAAACTCTTTTAAGGAGGGAGGAATGTAACGACCTAGATATTTGATCGCTTGATTTTGGACATTTAATTAATTTTAAATGTTGAATTTGAAATGTAAATGGAAGTTGAATATGAAGTCATCGATCGAATAGGTGGAATAAGATTAAAATTCAAAATACTCCGACTTATTGAATAAATTAAATTGTTGAATTAATAATTGAAAATCATTTAAATAATTGAATTGGAGTTGAATGGGAATCGAAATAATTTCTAATGTTCATAAAAATTCTATTTTAAAATTTGAATGTAGTTTGTATTATTTTAAAACTGAAATTTCAAGCAATTTCACAATTTTTGAAATCATCGATTTAATCGACGCGTTAAAATAGCAATCCGGGGCACAAACTCGGAATTCGACGAAACCAGTTCCATTTGATCCATAATAATGTATTATTATCGAATTTTAAATTTTATAGCATTTGGATTTACTGATGAATCGTGTGATCTGAAAATGCCTAGACATAATTTAATTGAATTTAATTTAAATTGTCGATTTAAAAAGCTAACTTCCACATGCGATCGAATTAGGTACCGAAACTTGTTCTGTTAGGTTCTATTGGAGTATGTAATTTTCAGCTAGATATTTTGAAATTTTAATTAATATATTTCTATCTAGATTTGACCTCATCCACCGTTACATCACTATAAAGTACATAAAGTGCTAAAACATATTTAAACATGTTGGAGTATGTTTTTAAGGAAGGAACAAAGAGGATGGTGTGGCAAAAATCTAGTGGAGGGTATGTACTCTTAGGCTAACTTTTTCACTTGTATATAAACCCCTTTCCTATTATTATCCTCATTTTCTAAATTCATTCCTACATTCTAAACTCTCTTCCAAGTTTTCACATACACTTTAATGGCTTCATAACTATTTCTAAAAGTCTAAAAAGTTTAGTTCATCCACTTTTAAACTTCTAAATTCTTGTTTAAAGCTTGCTTTCCTCATTTCAACACCGCTCCTCCACAAAACAAGTGCATATCCACCCTTAACCACCTTAGGCCGAACCTACATACCCCTAAGCCGAACTCTTTTGTCCACTTGAACCTTCCAAAAATCTCATTTTTCCAAATTAAAGCGAAGACTTAGCTCATATACAAGTTATAGAGGAAGTTGCCTTGATTTAGTCAAATTTTGGTGAGTAAAGTTCTCATCTTTTTACTAAGATTTTAAAACATATATCATTATTTAATTTGTTGTATATATAATATGTGTTTGGGTGAAAATATTTGTTAGTTTGTGTGAATGTATAAGTGCTTGAATTATAGTGATGTTTGGTTGTGAATTTTATGTGCATATGTGATATTATTTGAAATTAGACTTGAAATGGATTTTAATGTTTATATTAGTTAAAAATTTGAGATCTCGGCTCATGTTAGTGGTTTTGATGTGAATATGAATGTTATGGTCCGTTTAAGCAAAATGTAATCCCTTGTGTAAGAGCTTTGAACTTAGGTTTTAAATTTGAAAATATATTTAAGTTAAACTTATTGGATTTCAAAAACACACCTTTATGATTTAACAAGTGGTAAAGTTTCCTAAAGTTAAAGTTTAAAAGATTCAAACAAACCCAACTTTAAGTTTTGAAATTACGGATCGTATAGCGATAGTCGCTATGAAAATAGTTCGTAAAACGAACTAGTTTTTCAAATCTTTAAGTATTTTACTTAAGTATATTTTATAAATGTCTTTTCTAACTTATGTTAAGTAATTAGAAAGGTATTTAATATTTTTTTATAAATGATTATTCAATTAATTAATTAAGGTAATAGTACTTAATCATTAATTAACAAATGTAATTAGTACCAAAGTGTTAACTAAGTAAGTTAATTAATTAATTAAATAATTAAAAGGTACTTATTATTTAATTATTAATTAGGGATTTATTTATTATTTAATTATTTATTTAAGATTAATTAATAAGTAATTATTTATTTAAAAAAGAGTCAATTATTAATTAATTACCGATTAAGTTAAATTTAATTAAGATTTTAATTAAGGCTTAATTAAGATTTAATTATTATTTAATATAGGTTTAATTTATTTTTTAAAATAAATAAGGGTTTTAAAACACTTTTCTTCTAAAATATCGGTTTTGTTTAAAACTATTTTCTTTTTCGGAAGTGTTTTAAATCAAATGATTTCTTTATAGATTGCCCTTAAGTAACCTCAAACAAATATGAAATCAAAGTTACTGCGTCGTGTTTAAATTAAGTATATGATTATCCAAATGTAAACTTTGTATAATTACCCTAAGTAGTGGATTGTCCATTATTTATAACTTGACCTGTTTTAACTCAGGAAGTATGTTATATATATTAGAATTCCTCGACGATGACTCGAATATCGGTTACATACTTCCATAAGAACCAGAATTGAGTTAGCCATAAATTATCGGTTAGTTTGGAGACCCCGGTTTCGGATAAGTATAATTTATCCAAACTACTCCAAACTAAAAATGCTCGCGATGGATTGTTAGGAAGTATGCTATGGAGACGTACTATTCTTCTTCAGGATGATTCCAAAATGGAAAATAGTAAACATTGAATGTTTGTTTGATCCCGGAACAACTTATATGGATGAATGCTAGCATTGCATTGGTTACTTGGAGGGTATTGTTAGCATTCCAAGACGGTCTGCTCAAAGAAAATGTGACGCCCCACCTCTATACCCACACTAGCCAAGAACACTACGGAGTAATGCTGTCGACTAGCACGGAGAATAAGGCTGTTGAGGAGCAACCATCCATGTAATTGCTTTGTGCGAGCACCGATATGCCAGATAATAAAACATGCATTTTATTTCAAGAGGAAATCCGACATACCGATACAAACTCAAAACTACTACACAGTGGCTATATAAATCCTTCGGAAACAAATATAGAAATAAACATAACATAAATCAGTCACAGATAATTCATATCACAAAGGCGGAAGAAGATATGAATATATAACTAACACATGAAAGTGTATATCAGAGTAGTGGTCAAAAAGATCCACAATATCACAAAAGAATAGTTACACGAACTACACAAAAGAATAAGTATACATTATGGAGTCTATATCTCAAATGTATACGACAAAAACTACTAATCTAAGTAGTTAACCAAAAGTCAGAGGAATCAATCCCAAAAGAGAAGTCAAGCTGAAGCACCTGTAACATCTCGGTCTGACCCGAGTATTATTTAATAAGAAAATAATAAACGGATCAGTCTAACTATAAATATCAGATGAAACGATATAGAGTAAGAGATATGACTAAACACATAATAATCACAATGCCAAGCTGTGATATATATAAGTAATTGAAAATCAACAAGAGATTAATCAATATCACAAAATCTACACAAGAATCAAAGAAATGTCATACTCCTTACTTCGTTCACTGAACCATAAATATTGACGATTATATCAATGTCAATCACAAAAGTCAATGACACACAAATTCACCAATGCACAAATATTGATAAAACTTATCAATGGAAATCACGAAAATTGGTGAAACACAAATTCTAGAAATCATCTCAAGAAATCCAGAAATCACAAAAGGGGGGAGGCCTATCACAAACGGGAGCATAAAGCTCACCAACACGTGTATCACAAACAGAACGCTAATTCCATGGTTGCTAACCATCACAAATTGAGCTGAAGCTCCACAAACGGCCCGAAGACCATGGGTTGCTACCCCACCAATTTGAGTCGAAACTCCACAAAACGGGGTTTAGTCTCCCTCGCAGACAAAGAGACATCGCACATTGCTAGTCTAAATCACAAAGATGATCGTCATGATCAACGAGAAGTGTCAATTACACTAAGCTAGTAAATATATGAGTTTAGCTTCATGTCCCATAACCACTTGCTTAACTCAAATATTTACGAACAAACTGTAGATCTCCACTATAAAATTGTCACAAGAGATTCAATCGAACAAGTCCAAGAATTAACCGGCGAAGTAAACGCAAGCGTTTCATACCACTTGTTTTACTAATCCGTTTCATTAGATTTCTCATACGAGTGAGGTAAAGGTTTGTATATACTAATAGATTGGAAAACGGTTTAAGAAATGATTTTTGTAACAAAATAGTGTTGAAATCGTTTTGATGAAAGAATTTTAATATTTACTACTAGTATAGAAACCTTTATATTTTTAAAGTGACAAATCACAAAGAAGATTGTAGGAACAATCAATCACTAAAATTCACATTCGAAGACGTGAATAAAATCCAAAGAAATCGATACCGAATCCATTAAAATGGATATTCCCAAAATTACGAAGAAAATGTCATCAAAGTCGATAATAAGCGATAATAACAAAAGGGAATCAACACGAATCGATTAAAGTTGGAAATTCAACAAAATAGACAAAGTAGGCAAAATAGCATCAGGTCGGTCGACCGGCTACAGAGCTCGGTCGATCGGACCCTGTTCCAAAAAAATCTCGGGAAGCAGGTCGGTCGTCTGAGCCCTGTAGCCAGTCGACCGGACCAGAGACAGAAAGGTGCCTACGCAGCTTAGTAGCAGGTCGGTCGACCGGCCCAGAGGTTCGGTCGGCCGACCCTGATGTTCAGCAAATTGAAACCCATTTAATTGACGTGCAAACTCCACCAATTCGCAACCGAACGAGCACGGACGATAGGGAATTGTGCCCAACGGCTACCCGATCCTATTGGCTCCTCGATGCATCACCAAAAACGCATTTGAACATCAAAGCTATGATTTTTAAGGATTTGAACCCAAAACACTAAAAATTGCAATATTCAGCAAACCAATCCAAACCAAAAGAAATTGCACACGAATAAGTGTTAGGAATTCATACCTAACAATCGAAGATAAATATAAGCATAGATGTGAGATAAAAATCTCACCTTTGAACCCAAGCAATTGAAGAAGAAGCTTGAAAGCAAAAGGGGAATCAACCACTCTTCAAATCCAACTCAAGAAGCTTCATTCAAAGCTAAAAAGAGAAACATTTCCCAAATTAGGTTTAGGAATTTTCTGAAATCAAAGAGAGAAAGAGTTGGAGAAGAAGAAGAGAAGCTTACCAATGGGTTCTTCTATTAGCTTGGAGCTAGAGTTAGATTTGCAGAAGAAAACTAGGGTTTTGGAGTTTTAATTTCCCATCTCTCCCACCATTGATGCTTTAGAACTGAAAAGAGGAGAAAGTGAGGGTGAATGGGGAGGAGTGGCTCAGATTTGAGTATAAGTTAAACATAGGGCTGAACCCAAACCCAAACCCAAAGTGAAAAAGTAGCAAAAATCAACTTTCTCCAAACATATCGAAGCTTATACTCAAAAAGATCGCAAATGGCATTTTAAACTCAATGGGAGTGGTCCTGAGTCCTAATTCGACCGTATGCAAAAAGTAGCTTTTCGGACTAAATTTCGAGTATCGATGAAATATTTAAATAAAATATTTAAATATAAAATCGACAAATATGCTGGTTGTTACAGAAAAGGTAATCATAATGTCAAACCTCATCAACCGAGAATGACTAAAATCAGAGGATATTCTTCAAGGCTATGTGGTTCGCTAACATTAGGGTATGGTTATCACCCAATCTAGTTCGATATTATAGATTATGTATGCTTAGGGCCCATTTAGGTTGTTGATCACAACCAAGGTGATGACATACTCGACACTATCTAGCATGGGGTAGGGCCGGTCTTGACTCGCAAGAACTCCATGTGAGCCTCTCGGTGTATTTTATCTAGAGATGCACCATGGTAGGTGGTACCACAATGCCTTGTCAATGTTAAAATCAATTTCCCAATATATTTCTTTATGGACTTAGTTGTGCCCAACTACTGAAACGTGATATGCAAGCATTTCAGCTATATTAATTAATTATTTTAAACTTTGCACTATGGTAATATCATATGATTTTATATAGAATTGTTTTAGTTATCATAAGGCGACAACCTGACTATGTTTATGTGTGGCATGGTCTTATGAGATACTTTTATTATAAATTTTTTTTTAAGTTAAAAACTAATGATTTACTCACACCAGAGCCATGTATGACCAGGAGTTTTATTTTCTCCCTAAAACTCTAGGGAAACTCAAATTTGTGTGAGCAGCCAAGTGATTTAGGTTTCTCATGGATGCATTTTGGAGGAGCTTGGAGTAGGTGGCTACAATGTTAATTAGCTACTATCTTATTCTGCTGTGTATATATGTATGTATTTTATATTAATGATGTAAGGATAGGTAGTTATAACTGTCCAAGTTTGGAATCTTGTACTATTCTGACTCTGATGTACTAATATATCAGTATCTATGTAAAATATTATGTTGATTAATATATGTTGTTTCATTTCATTGTGAGATTCTATGATTGTGAAGTTTCTTCTTATCTCTCTTTTCTTTACCCCAATGGTTTATCTTTCTAAGTATGAAAGGAGGATCATTACACTTTATTTTGAAACATAAAAGCGAAACTTTTGCAAAATTTAAAATATTTGCAAAAAATTTCAAAATATAAAAGATTTAAAAATTAAAATATTAGAAGTGATCATGGAGGAGAATTTAAAAACGAGCTTTTTCAATAATTTTGTAATAAAAAGGGACAAGCCATGATTTTTTCTCTGGAACACCATAGACAAATGGTGTTAAAAGCAACATAGAATCTTACAATAATGTGCTAGAACTTCATCAACCGGTAATAATCTACCATACATCTTCTGGCCCAGGGCAATTGTTACATCTTGTTATGTTCTAAATCGTGTTTCATCAAGATATTTTACTAAAATTACTCTCTATGGACTCTTCCATGTTAGAGAAGCAAAAGCTTCTTACTATAAAATTTGTTCATCGGAATGTTTTATTTTAAACACTAAAGACACCTAAGAAAATTTGATCTGAAAGAAGATGGAGGAATCTATGTTGGATATTCCAAAAAAAGAAAAGCTTATAGAATTTATAACAAAAGAATCAATACAATATAAGAAACTTTACATGTGTCGTTTAAGGAAAATTTCAATAATAAAACTAATGATGAAGAAAATATTGAAATAAATAAACCTTTAACTAAATTGTTGTCAAATGAACAACAAACTGTAATAATAAACATTGAAAACAATAATGATTTAAAATCCCCTTCTTGAATTTTGAAAGTTCACCTGATAGATAATGTGATTGAAGACATTAATGGAAAATTAGATACTCAAAGACAATTAATTCAAGTTAGTTTTACTGCTTTTATATCTATTATTGAACCTACAAATTACAAAGAAGCATGTAAGGACAATACTAGATTTTAGTTATGCAAGAAGAACGTAACCAATTTGAAGGAAATAACATTTGGGAAATTATATCAAGACCACAAAGTCGATCTATAATTGGTACAAAATGGGTATAAAAAATTAAAGTTGATTAAAATGGTGATGTCATATGCAATAAAGCTAAACTTACGGCTCAAGGATGTAATCTAGAAGAAGGGATTGACTATGAGGAGGCCTTTGCTCTTCTAGCTCATCTTAAAGTCATAAGAATAATTTTAGCATTTGCATGTCATCATAAACTTATATCAAATGGAAGTTAAAAGTGCTTTTTTGAAAATATTTCGTCGAATAACCCCATTTATTTGTTCATGAAAAACTTTTTTATCTTGTTTTTAAACTTTAAAATGATTTTTATGTTCTTAAATAAGAACCTCTTGCTTGGTATGAAAGACTGAAAAACTATACCCCAAATTATGGTTTTGAAATTGATAAGTTGATACAAATTTGTTTATTAAAAGATAATAATGATATTTTGACCGTTCAAATATATGTTGGTGATATTATTTTCGATCCAACCAAATAGAAAGGCTTGTGATGATTTTGCAAATATAATGAAAAGTGAATCTGAAATGTTACATATGGGTGAACTTGATTATTTTCTAGGACTACAAGTTAAACAACTAAAAGGAGAAATTTTTATCGTTTATTAGGAAAAATATTGTAAAGATTTAATAAAAAAATTTGATTGGAAAACATTAGAAATAAACAACCTCCAATGAGTACTAGTCTTCACGTAGATGAAGAGGAAAATATTAAGGATGTTGAACAAAAATATACAGAAGTATGATAGAATCCTTACTCTATTTAACAACTAATCGACCTGATATAATGATGAGTGTTTGTTTGTGTACTAGATTTCATCCTAATCCTAAAGAATCACATTTATGAGCAATGAAACGTATTTTGAGTACTTGACCAATATTAAAGATTATATGCTTTTCTACTCCAAAGGTTGTCTTTTTGAATTAGTATCCAACAATGATGTTGATTTTGGAGGACGTAAGACAGATCATAATAGTACAAACGATACTTGTCATTTTATGGATCATTCTTTGATATCTTGATTTAGTAAGCAAAATTACGCATCACTATCGACTTGTGAAGTAGAAATTCAACTTCTTTGGCATGTACTCAAGTAATCTGCATGTAGCAAACATTATAAGATTTTTGAAGTTAATATAATTAAATCATCTATTTTTTGCGATTACATTAGCACAATAAACCTATCTAAAATTCCTATAAATTATTCCAGAATTAAACATAATGATATAACACATCATTTTTAAGGGATAACATTGAAAATGTTCACTAAATTTTGTTAATATTGAAAATCAAATTGTGGACATTTTTACAACATCTCTTTCTAATAATATTTTTCTAAAATTAAGAGGAGATTTAGGAAAATTTTCACTAGTAGAATGTAAATATAATAATTTGTACAAAATTTTCTTAAATAAAATATAAACATAAATAAATAATATATAAACATAATATCACCCAAAAGCCTACCTTAGATATAAATAGAATATTTACAAGGAATGAGACGTTTTCGGAGTGAGTAGAGAGACCACAAAATTGGTTTGCCAACTCAAAGAGAAAATATTTTATTTTATTAAAAAAATTGACACAAATTACAAAATATTATTTTTTGCATCAATTGAGTTTCAAACTCGAGTGTATTGAATAAAGGTTACTTATATTAATGGCCTGTGTCACTGGGCTGGATTGCCAATCGATTATGAGGGCTATATCTACTACTATAGATAACCTTCTTTCCTTTAATATATATATATATATAACCATAAAAAAATTCTAAAATTATTTTAAAGCTTCAGAAAATATAAAAATATATTTAATATAATATAAAAAACATTTGCAGCATGGCTTACTAGGCATTTTAGCCCCCACTGGTCGACCAGTGGGATTTCTCGTTGGAGCACTGGTGGATGCAATAAAATCAAATACAGTCCATGTAAAAAAAAAATTACTTACCCCTGAGCTGCTGCTTCTCTTCCATCTTCAGCTCCCTCTCTTTCTATTTCGAATCCCTAACTTTCCATATCATTTTAACGGCCTCCACAAAACAAAAGCAAGCTTTTTCCTCAAGCCCATCCACTCAAAAGTCCCTTCTCACTCTCCAATTCAAGGCTTGGCTAAGTAATGAAGAAGAAACTATAAAGATCTATAAGAGTGCAATCGAATTTCAAAACTTAGGAGGGCGACTAGGAAAATTCTCCATTTTTTCTTTTTGAGTCTCTTTTATACAACGAGTTAATTCACGTTCTTGTCAATTTTTTTTGAAAAAACTATATATCCTAGGTGTATGGCTTTTTCTATGCAAATTTAAAATATGTCCATCGACGTAATGAAGTTATTATCTAATCTAGTGTCAATGTGGTTGATATGGAAAGAACAGAAAGAATCTTTGTAGAAATATTGCAAATTCATACTTATCGAATTTATATCAATAAAAAAAAATTAATGAGAAAGAGAAACATATGAATTTTTTTAGATAAAACAAAGGGATTGGAGTAAGAAAGAGAATTCGAGACCTTTGGCTTGTTGTGCCCTTAGAATTTTCTAGTATAACATTATGCTTAAGACCCGTAGATTTGATGAGATTTACCATATTCACAGATAAAGCACATATGCTATTTTGGGGTTTTTTGAAGTAAACTGGGCATATGTTATCTTAAGCAAAATATGGTGGGTATTTGATTGGGACAGCGAAGATCATATAATTCTTATGGAAATTTTCTTACAAGGATTCGTAGTCACTTTAACATCAATTTAGAAAATGAACAAATAAATACCAAGGCTTTCAGGATGGTATTCGATATATGGGTTTTCAAGAAAGTGAAGATTCCCCATATCTTTGAGCTATGTATTCCATATACCCTATGGGTTACTCACATTCCCACTAGACCAGAAAGCAATGACACTTTTAAAGATACATATGATGCGTATGTAACATCTCACTATAATATTGATAATGAATTTAAAGAACAACTTTTAAAGAATCAATAAGACATCTTAAGAAACCAAAAGGAAAGGAAGGATGAAACGGAAAATCAGAGAACAACTTTTAATATTTTTTAGACTCTTGTTATCCTGTTCATATTATCCATAAACATACTTCAGAATTTTCATAGCTTATTTGGTAAAATAATGCCATGCTTAGATTAGCCTAATTTGTAGTTATTAGGCTTAGGGATTGTACATATTGAATTCCCAGAATCCCACTCACGTCGGCTATTTCCAAAGATTAAAATTGATAATATATCACTCAATGTAAATTTGCATTTCCACATCATTACAAGTTCCCTAACTTTGCAACTTGTATCTATTCCCAACTATTACAACAAAGGCCCAAGTACGATCAGGATGGAGCCCAAGGTAGCATGCCACCTTCGGATGGAGATAATTGTGAGTGCTTGTCGCATCGTCGAACGTCGAGTTTGAGTGGTTATTGATGAAGGTTAGCACGCGAAAGCTGTTGGGTCACAGAGCTGACTAAAGTGTGGAAAGATGTTTCCTATTTTGGTTTGTAGGGCAATTTTGAGCTCTTTAAAAGTTTACTACGATGTGGATATTTAAATAGGGAATCATCGGGTTAGAGGAGCAGGATTAGCTTCGCTAGGCATTGTGTAACGACCTCCTCTTTTTGAATGGTTTAAGTCGATGATAAACACACACGTCAGACTCAAACCATTCAAAAGGCAAATTGTTATGGGGTAAATAAGAAAAAAGTAGAGGAAGAAAGAAAAACAAATATAGAATCTTGCAGCGGAATGACAAAATCTAATAATCAAATAAACAATTCATGAAGCTGTTTACAAATAACATTGATTAAACCTTTATAATACAGATCAGAGTTACATAAAACAAGAATAAATAATAAATAAATGCAGCGGAAAAACATGATGTAATGGAATAAATATAATAAATAATAATAGTACATAATCTTCGTCTTCATCCTCCAGAAAGCAGTCTTCGATAAACTGAAAAGCTTAGACTGGCCCGAGCGAATTGAAAAGATAAAATACTCCAGTCAGAACTAAAATAACTTACGTAAGTTAAATCAACAGTACATAAATATGAGTGTAATGGCGTCAGAGATGCTTACGGGGTTTGACGTCTCCTATCCAGTGTCAATGTGAGTGCATTAACTTAAGAGATGTTCGGGATTCACATCTCCTAAGGATCCGTTAAACTATCTACTATGTGGTACAATACGCTATTATAATAGTGTCTACAGTAAAGTAAAGTATTAAAATAGCGTAAAGGCGTTACCCATTTCCCCTTTAACACATTTTTATATATTTCCATATTCTATATAGTACCGTAATTCCTCCGTAAACTAGAGGGCTATCAAAGGGCACTCCATAAGTATGGTACAAACCAAACTCGTAGAAGGCACGATATGGCATGTGAACATGGCACACGAGGCAATGCCAGGGTAGGACTCTATCGTTTTGCAGAACTGGGCTGGTGGTAATGCATAGCAGCTACTGCCATCCACCTCGGAACACAATCCCAAATCAAAATCGCCACCAAATCATCACCAAGTCATAATATGGTATCTAAGAAGCATGTCCAACCGGAAAAATGATCTCACTTGGCCCAGGTATAGCTTCTGTTTTAGTCATATTTAAGCTGATCCATGGGTGTAACGACCTAGAATTTCAATCATTTAAAATTGAGATATTTAATTAATTTTAAATATTCAAAAATTAATTTTATAAGCCGAATAACTTATATTTCGAATACAGTGATTTAATTGGACAATTAAATTGTTAATTTAATATTAGAAATTGTAAATAATTGAAAATTGAATTCAATGTGAATGAAAATGGTTCATAAAGTTGAATTAAATCGTATTTGAATTATAATGATGTTGGTAAACTTTTGAAATTGAATTAAAAGTTGATTTATAGAAATTGAATATTTTAATATTTAATTAACGTGCAAAAAATGGTCATTTTTGACACTATCTCGGATTTCGATGAAACTAGTTTCATTGGATCCGTAATTTTATATTATTGTAGAATTTCAAATTTCATGTCAACCGGACTTACGGTTTGTCCGTGGGAAGCTAAAAAGCGTAGAAATTCATTTAAGTGGATTATTAGTTTAAATAAGTCGATTTGAAAACCTATCTTCCAAATACAATTGAATTGGCTCCCGATATATATATTCCACTATGTTCGGAATAGGGGTAAAATATTATAAATACCATGCGGCACGCTTCGATTGGAGTTCGAAAATTTTTTGGATAAATAGTGTTGCGAAATTTTCTATAAAAGAATCTCAATATTTATCATTTGTTCACAACTCCAGGGTTTTAACCCCTAGCCGCCACCATTATATTTCAATGGCCATAAAACATCCACCTTCATCCCTTCCAATCTCCTCGTCCATCCACTTTCTTTGAAAACCTCTAACTACAAAGACGTAGAGTACGTCGAGAACTTCCAATCCAATGGTGTGATCGAGTTTCATGAAGAGGATAGGCGGCGAAACTCAGTTGAACGTTGCACATTCATGCATGTTTTTCATGGTCATATGAAGGTCGAGCAACATGTGATCAAGGTCGATGGTGTACTTGCGTAGGCAAGTCGAATGGTGGTTCCTAATCAACGTGTAGATGAACGAGGAGGTCGCGATAATTGATTGCATATCGACGGAGATGGGTTGTGCATGCGTTTTTTCACAAGGGGAAGAAGAAGATACTAACGACCCAAATTGATTTAAGGTTTTAAAAATAAAAATAAATTGAAATTAATTTATATAATAATTTGTCTAATGTTTAAAATTGCATAACTTCTTCATACGAGGTCCGTTTTTGACGAAACAAGTTGTGTTGGGACCGTATTGACGAGTACTACATTTTAAAGTAAGTTTGGAGTTGATTGGAGCTAGCAAAAATTTCTCATAAAATTAAATTCCTATTTAATTTTATTCAAAATAAAATGCTACAATGGCAAAAGCAACCAAAGTGAGTACAATTCACTCTTTCTGACTCGCTTATATTTTTATATAAGTGAGAATAGATTTTATTTATAATGATTGATGATTGTTTGGATTATATATGATATATTATCTTTATATTTATTGGTATTTGGATATATTCCTGCCTATTGGAGCAGATGAGACCCTATACGTTCCCGTGTATGAGCGGATGACCCTTTGTACGCGCGTCTACCTCGAAGTGAACATTGTACATATTTTCTAATATATATTTGTTGCAGGTGATAGGTTGGAGAGGTCCAACTGGATTCCTCACCAGTGTTGATTTTATTTACAGATATTGATATATATGCTGTTATCATATGATATATGATGTTTTGGATGTTTGGATGTTGTGATTGATGTGAATTATCTTATTTAGTGTTGCTGCTGCATTGGGCCCTATTTTTGGAATTTTAAAAATGGTAAAGTGATGATTTCTAATTGAAAAGGATTTCAAAGTGATTTTGAAAATTGATGTTTCATTTATTTTTGAATTGTTAAGGAAATGAATTTATTTTAAATAAATAAAAGTTATAGTTTTTATGTTATAAAAATTATGATTTTTGTGAAATATATTAAAATGTGATTTTTGGAATATGGAGTTAACTATTTTATAAAATGGTTAAATTGAGATTTTTGATTTATTATAAATGGTTTATATATGAGATTTATAAAATTTAATTTTTATAAATTAAAATAATGGAAACATAAACGAGTTTTGTAAGTGTTTAAAATGAAGTTATAAATGGATCTTATAAGTGAATAAGATTTATAAATTTACGAAGTTATAAAAGGAATGAATTTGTAAATAAGAGACTTATAAGTAAATTAACTTAAAATTGAATTTTGGCATATAAATGAGATCAATGAGATTTGTTAATAAATGAATTTTATAAATTGAAGTTTTTTACAAATATGAATGGAATTTATAAAGATTGTTTTATAAATGTGAAATCAAATTTATTTTGATAAGTTAGATATGTAAACTTATTAAAGGAAATATATTCACGATTTTGGACAGTGAATAATCTTTCAAATTAAAAGACAGGTTTTGAACAGTGATCTCGTAAATGGAGTTAAATGGTGTGAAGATGTTTTAAATTGTGTTAAGTATTGAAACCATAGATTTCAACATTCATTGTTTGAAATGGACGTTTTCGAGAAGTAAGGAAAGCATGGACTATAACATTGTTGTTATAGTAAATGATTTTCGAAAGGAGATGTTTTGTATAGTATATGGGATTCATATATCTATCTAATTATCGAATCCCTATACATATGATTTTGGGTTGTCGTAACGATGTTTTACGCAACATTCATTTTGACCAAAATAAGTTGTTTAAGAGAATGTTTTGCTTAAAGAATAAAATATATACTTAATCATGATTTAAGTATATGTAATATTTTCTAAGTGTTGAAAATAAATTGATTTGTGAATTACTTATTATTATATCAGTATATGGAAATGTTTTCCAATATTGAAATGGGTTTGGAATTATATCTTTTTAAAGATAATTTGAAGTGAATATTTGGAAAGTGATTCAATTAGTGAAAGATCAATTAAAAGGGTCAAGTGATTTCTTATGGTGCTAAATATTTATTTGTTTTCTTTGATATTTAAATAACCAACTACCAAATTTGGCCATTTTAGTTCCTCAACTTAATGGGGAACTATTTAGTCGTACACTTAGTACGTAGCCATCAGTGTAGGCTTGATTATCGTTTGTGTTGAGGATGTTGATTCATGTAGTGTGGAGTATTACTACAATGTATCGAGCTTCCATCTTGGCCAAAGGATAGCAAGTAGAAAGTTGGAGACGTGATAAGCCTATGAGACTTAGTTTCTGTGTAAGGTTGAAAAATGCTTTTGCGTTGTTGGTGTGAAGTGGCTGGGAATGGTTTATTCGAAAACAACTTCAGACCAACATTTATGCGATGATTATGCAGGTTGGTTGTGATGATATTGATATTCAGGATTTTCATAGTGAAGGGTTGCTTGTTGATCATTTGGGGTTAAAATCCCAATATACATATGGTAGCAGCGGTCTCTTCATTATGAAATATCTAATGCACGCTACTAATCCTAGGGATTTTCCGACAGGATGTGGTAGGGGAGTACCTTCAGTTAATCCTGTTCTTGGACAACTTGTATGGACGTTTGTCTAACATTGTATTTCTAAATATTACATATATTGGTTTTACAAACGTACATCAGTGGTGGTGGAGAAGGCAACTTCTCTTAGCTTAACACCTTTCTTGAGACATACGAGCTTAAGGATTGTATTTTTTTGGAAGGCAATTAGTAGTCAACGGAAATGGCCGTGTGGCATTCAAAGTGATGTGATATGTGATGTGTGAATGGTAATCGTTACCTCGGGCCTCATCAGCCGGAAATGACCGAAATAGGGTTAGATGTGGTAAGGCTAAGTGGGTCATTCCTAATTAAGATATAATCATCCTCTTTTAGATACATTGCTTCCCTCTATAACGTTCGAGATGTAAATTAATGTGGTTTGTATGCTATATGGGCCCTCGGAAAGGTCGGTAACAACCGAAGGATGATATATTCGGTACTACCTAGTTACAGGGATAGGCCGGTCTTGTGTTGGTAGAGGTTCCTTTGTGATGTTCCTTGGTACATTCCTCTAGATATGTACTGTCGAAAAGTAGTCCCTTCACCTGGTCATTTGTATGGAAATCAATATTCCACTACGCGGTTGCCATTTTGATTGTATTACCCATTTTGGGCTATATGTTGGAATTAAATCAATGTAACAATTTCGGCTATGATTAATATTATTTGTGCAATAGACATTATTATAATATAAGAGAATTTGATATGAAATGTATTAGTTATCATAAGGTAAAAACATGTTTGTAGTCATGTGTGGGGGTATCTTACGAGATACTTTTGTTTTGAAAGGAAAAGTTTGGTAATTTTATAAATTCATTTGCGTGTGTTTCTCACGCTGGTTCACCAGATTTATTCGGGCGTTCTTCCCTTTCAATGCTCGAGTCAGACCGAGTATATTTACGAGTTCAGTTTTGGTTGGAGCTTCAACACACGAGCTGGAGATCTTCATTTTCGTATACACATATCAGTTTATTATTCGTTTCTTAGCTATTTTATATTATCAGCAATTGTGAGCACATGTTATTATAACTGTCCAGGCTGATGATTGGTGATTGAATGTTGAACTCTGATTGATGTATGTATATACAGTTTCTATTTTGTAAAGATCATTGATATGATATTATATGTTATTCCGCTGCAATGTGAGATTCTGTATTATTTTGTTCTCTCTTCTCTCTTTCTTCTCTTCTTCTCTCTTCTTTTCTTTCTCATGACTTTCCATCCGTCTGTGCTTTTTGGGTTGGACATGTGTGGTTTATTATCGATGCAAAGGGTATGGATTTGCGAGTCGTCACAATGGGAGTCAGGGTTACGTAAATACCTCATACAGAATCATTCGTCGAACCGTCCTCTTCATTTCTGGAATCTCCACCACCTGCAAAGTTGTTAATATGGTTTTCAGTATTGGTAGAGAGTATGACAATAGCCGATCCCGATCTCTTTAACAACCAAACTCTTATTTCACACCGAATGGTTCTTTTACATTTTCAAACCAGTTCGTAACTGATATCAAAATATCATATTCGATTCAAACCATATCACTTCGAAATCATAATTTCAAAATAGGTTAAACCCTCATTTCAAAATCATCATATTTTCTCAAAATATCTTATTAAATCCTAACTTAGTTTATTACATCATTTAGTCGTATTCTACTTAAAAATCAAGGATATAAATAAAAACTTCCACTTTACACCTGAAATTCAGAAAGTAGTTTAGATAGTTCAAATTAGTTTTAAAAATATTTTAAGATAGTTTAGAATAGATTAAAACAGATTAATATAGTTTAAAATAGGTTAAAATGGATTAATATTTTTTTAACAGATTAAAATATATTAAATGGATTTAAAATAGATTAAATGGTTTTAAAATAGATTAAATAGATTAAAGTAGGTTGTTTGCGCCAAAATTGGTCACAAACCCCCAAGTATTGTGAAAGCACCAGTGTTGGAATATAAATCAGCAATATCCAAACACAAATCACAGATTTAAGCAAGTAACACGCAGTAAAATAGAAATTACGAACGAGAACACACAATTTATAGTGGTTCGGCTATCTCCGGCCTACGCCCACTTCAAAGGTTTTAACTTTTATTGATGTTCTTCGCTAATTACTCTTGATTACAGCGGATTACAGTTGATGATAGCCTTGAAATCTGAATACAACAATGATAATGAAGTATGTAATTCAATCCGGCAGAGTCTGGACGTTCAATGGTGAAAGCTCCCCAAAAGTCCCCCTTTCTGTTGGCTCTGGGGCTCTATTTATAGGCGTTGGAGGCCCAGATCTCGCTCAAACTTCGGGAGACTTCTTCTGGCACGTGAGTGGGCCCACGCGACCGACCCCACCAAGTTTCGTCTCGATCTGACATCGATTCGAAGTGATTTCGAACCCATCAAGAAATGGTCCAATCGAGCTGAAACTTGGCAGGAGCAATCTTTATCTTGTATGTAAGCTACTGTGAAAATTTCATTACATTTGGATCAGTAGATTGGAAGATATGATGGGTTCAAAATGGGGTTTATTGCATGGCTGTTTGGTTCGAAACCATGCTTTCGAACCGATGGTTTCGAATCCATGGTGGCACGTGTCTTCGTGTCGACGTGGAGCGCACACTTCGCTTCGATCCGAGTTTCGCTCCGAGTTGAATGCTTCGACTCCATATATCTCGGCGCATTCGAACCGATGGAAGACACGTCATCATGGTTGGTTGATCCAGTGGGTTCGAACTGGACTTCGTGATGGGTTCGAACTGGACTTCGTGATGGGTTCGAACTGGACCTCTGTGATGGGTTCGAACTGGACTTCGTGATGGGTTCGAACTGGACCTCGTGATGGGTTCGAACTTCGTGATGGGTTCGAACTGGACTTCGTGATAGGTTCGAACTGGACCTCGTGATGGGTTCGAACTTCGTGATGGGTTCGAACTGGACTTCGTGATGGGTTCGAACTAGACCTCTGTGATAGGTTTGAACTGGACTTCGTGATGGGTTCGAACTGGACTTCGTGATGGGTTCGAACTGGACCTCTGTGATGGGTTCGAACTGGACTTCGTGATGGGTTCGAACTGGACCTCTGTGATGGGTTCGAACTGGGCAACGTCCATTCCTCTTAACTCGAATCCATCATAATTTGAGCATGCGACCTCGGATTGACTTGAAATTTGAGGTGCGGACTTCAATGATCTCTCTTGCCATGTCCTATCAATTGTGGCCCGATCCGGACTCGGACAAAATTTATCGATATCCATGGTTATCCTGCAATGCATGGTCGACATTCAAGAATAATAATCATCGATTTTTAGTAAATTTTGGGTATCTCAACTTTGCCAAAAGTTGGGATAACATTTTGCCCCCCAAAACATGCCTTTTTGTAGAAGGTATGTTTTGAACGGTCTTATATCAAGTGTAATAAATTCATTTTTCATCCATAGCTGTGGTGTTATCAATCAAGTTTATGGCTGTTCGAAGCCAAATCAGCATCTGTTCTTTCAGTAGAAGTTGAGGATGAAGTTTCATAGTCTCTCTGGATTATTATTGGCTACTCTAAACCCTTACTAAGTCCATTGAATAGAAAGATCCTATTGCACTCTGGCGTTGCCTTCTATCCCTTGCACTCTTGTCCCGATTAGGACATATAGCAATGTCATGGTCATTCTGGACCGATCATAACCTCTCCGGGCTCTTGCTGGATCCCATCCTGTCACTCTCTGGTGAAGGGGAAACAGCGCTTAAGTGAGTTGATCCTGTCGCTCTCCGGCGAAGCAACTCACTTCTTGCACTCCGGTTCAGTGTATCTGAACATTAAGCGATGTCTTGGTCGTTCGAGACCGATCATAGCCTCTCCGGGCTCTTGCTGGATCACATCCTGTCACTCTCCGGTGAAGGGGAAACGGCGCTTAAATGAGTTGATCCTGTCGCTCTCCGGCGAAGCAACTCACTTCTTGCACTCCGGACCCCGCCTCTCCGGGTAGGGTCATAAAGCGATCACGTTTATATTGAAATTTAATGTTCATCCTTTGACTCTCCGGTCAAAAGGTTTATTGCAAGAGATTCTAATTTATTTATTAAAATTCGAGTTCTAGATGTTCAATCTCAAACATCATAAAAAAGCTAAACATTGCCTCTTCGGGCATATCGGTTTATCTCCATCTCAGAGCGTGCCTAGGGATCTCTCCGGTTCCCGTACATGTGTAAGTGGAGTAACCGTTTATTCTGAAAATAAATCTAAATAAAATTATTCGACCGAAGTCCAAATCCTGGACTTGGCCCTTGCCATCTTTAATCAGTTGATGACGAGTCGTGATCCTGATCCTGGATCGTTCCTGTTAGGTGGAGGCGGTAGTCGTTCAGGTCTTGCTGCCGTTGTCCGTTCTCTGACAAATTGTGGCAATCTACCGCCCCTGGCATGTTCTTCCACCTCATCCTTTAGGTGGCGGCATTCATCTGTGGTGTGCCCATCCAGCTCATGGAATAGGCAGTATTTTCCAGTCCTGCGCTCCCGCTCAGTGGGATCCCTTATGGGCGGCTTTCGATAGGGAAGTTGCCCCCTAGTTTCAGTGTAGCTTCTTTCTAGGCCTGCAGTCAGATCTGTGTACTGCCTAAATCTTGGCTCTCGGAATTTCTTCCGTTTATCAGGACCATCATGCATGTCATCCTGTTTCCTCTTTCCCTTGTTCGCTCCGGACTGTTCTCTAGAGGTTCCTTCGCTTTGCGCGGTATTTATTTCACGACTCTCGATTCGTGATTCTTCTAATCGGATGAACTTTTCAGCTTTATGAAAGAATTCTCCAAGATCTTGCGGTGGATCTTTAGTTAGAGAATCTTTAAACTTGGTGCCTTTCGCGACTCCTGCCACTGCCGCCATTAAAATCATTGATGGATCCGGGCGATCTACAGAAGTCACTGTCACATTGAATCTTAGTAGAAAATCTTTTATGGACTCTCTGGTCCTTTGCTTGATCGAGGCTAAAGTCATCACACTCTTGGGTCGCGTCACGTGGACCCTAAACTGTCTCATGAAGCAATCAACAAGCTCGCTCCATGTTCCGATTGATCCAGTCTCCAGTTGTCTGAACCATAGTGCAGCTAAATCTGATAAATATAGAGGGAAGCATTGTGCCATCACTTCCTCGGATGCCCCCAGCACTTCCATGTGCCTAATATATCTGGTAATATGCATGGTCGGGTCTGATCTCCCGTCATAAGGTTCTAGCGCTGGTAGTTTGAACTTTGGAGGGTTCCTTGCGTTTCGGATGTTTGGAGTGAATGGACTCCGACTAACTTCTTCCAGACCTCCGCTAGGCAATCCTCCTCTCATGATTCTTCGCATGAGGCCAATCATTCTCTCGTCTCCTTTCAGTGGTTGACCTTTTGTTAAACTTCTATCCTGCCCCCCAAGCCTTGAAGGGAATTCTGGTACGTATTCTTCTGGTGGCTCGTTAGCGTAAGCATTGGCTCCAGTCTGTTGAGCTCCGTCTGTTGGTCTTCCAGTATCGGACCCTGAGGGTCTGCCCCCAAGGCCTTGTTGACCACCTTCAACTCCTGTATTCTGGTCTTGAACCTGACCTTCATTAGCTTCTACAATCCTGATTCCTTGTCCCGCACTCGTAGCTGTTGTAGTTGGTCCAAGGTTTTGCATGTTCGTCGCCCTCATCTGTTCAAGGAAATTCTGCAGCATCTCCTGTTGACTCTTCATCATGCTTTCGCGTAATGAATTAGCCATAGCCTCCATCTCGTCTCTAGTGATGTAGACGGAAGCTTGTCCTTCTCCTGATCCTGAGGATGCTTCTTGGCTTCCTCCTTGTTGGCTCCTATCAACTCTTTGTCTTGTTTGTCGAGTCATTGTTTTCGGATTGGAGTTTCTTCAAACTTTTGAATCTGAATTCTGAATCTGATGTAGCGGGTGCTAGTCCCTCTCAGTGAAAGCACCAAAGTGTTTGCGCCAAAATTGGTCACAACCCCCCAAGTATTGTGAAAGCACCAGTGTTGGAATATAAATCAGCAATATCCAAACACAAATCACAGATTTAAGCAAGCAACACGCAGTAAAATAGAAATTACAAACGAGAACACACAATTTATAGTGGTTCGGCTATCTCCGGCCTACGTCCACTTCAAAGGTTTTAACTTTTATTGATGTTCTTCGCTGATTACTCTTGATTACAGCGGATTACAGTTGATGATAGCCTTGAAATCTGAATACAACAATGATAATGAAGTATGTAATTCAATCCGGCAGAGTCTGGACGTTCAATGGTGAAAGCTCCCCAAAAGTCCCCCTTTCTGTTGGCTCTGGGGCTCTATTTATAGGCGTTGGAGGCCCAGATCTCGCTCAAACTTCGGGAGACTTCTTCTGGCACGTGAGTGGGCCCACGCGACCGACCCCACCAAGTTTCGTCTCGATCTGACATCGATTCGAAGTGATTTCGAACCCATCAAGAAATGGTCCAATCGAGCTGAAACTTGGCAGGAGCAATCTTTATCTTGTATGTAAGCTACTGTGAAAATTTCGTTGCATTTGGATCAGTAGATTGGAAGATATGATGGGTTCAAAATGGGGTTTATTGCATGGCTGTTTGGTTCGAAACCATGCTTTCGAACCGATGGTTTCGAATCCATGGTGGCACGTGTCTTCGTGTCGACGTGGAGCGCACACTTCGCTTCGATCCGAGTTTCGCTCCGAGTTGAATGCTTCGACTCCATATATCTCGGCGTATTCGAACCGATGGAAGACACGTCATCATGGTTGGTTGACCCAGTGGGTTCGAACTGGACTTCGTGATGGGTTCGAACTGGACTTCGTGATGGGTTCGAACTGGACCTCTGTGATGGGTTCGAACTGGACTTCGTGATGGGTTCGAACTGGACCTCGTGATGGGTTTGAACTTCGTGATGGGTTCGAACTGGACTTTGTGATGGGTTCGAACTGGACCTCTGTGATAGGTTCGAACTGGACTTCGTGATGGGTTCGAACTGGACTTCGTGATGGGTTCGAACTGGACCTCTGTGATGGGTTCGAACTGGACTTCGTGATGGGTTCGAACTGGACCTCTGTGATGGGTTCGAACTGGGCAACGTCCATTCCTCTTAACTCGAATCCATCATAACTTGAGCATGCGACCTCGGATTGACTTGAAATTTGAGGTGCGGACTTCTATGATCTCTCTTGCCATGTCCTATCAATTGTGGCCCGATCCGGACTCGGACAAAATTCATCGATATCCATGGTTATCCTGCAATGCATGGTCGACATTCAAGAATAATAATCATCGATTTTTAGTAAAATTTGGGTATCTCAACTTTGCCAAAAGTTGGGATAACATAGGTTAGATTGATTTAAAATGGATTAAATAGTTTTAAAATAGATTAAATAGATTAAAATGGGTTAAATACTTTAAATATATTTAAAATAGATTAAAATACTTTAAATAGATTTAAAATGGTTTAAAATAATTAAGATAGATAAATTTAGTTTAAAAGTTGAAAATCTTAATGATTTAGAATTTTAAAGAACATTTACGGTTGATATTAAGAAAATAAATTTGAAATTAATATCAAACTTAACTATTACTTCCATTTCAACAAATCTAGACCATATCCAAATTTCAATCAAACCCAATTTTACGTCCTAAAATATCAATTTTAGCTATTCCAATTCCAATAGATTTTAAAGTTATAAAATTTCAATGTTTCAATAAATCCATTTCAATAATTTCATTTATACTTCAAAAATCAACCTTTGAATTTCAATGTAAATCCCTTAAATAGTTAGTTAAAACAATTCAATTTATATAAATCAAATTCTATTTCAAACATCATTTAACTGGGTTCAAGGATAAAGATTTAAAATCATTTAATTTAACCAATCCAGTGTCCGCATATAATTTTCTACCAGTCAAGTGATATGGATATTTGTCATTTCAATCCGCTAATATTTAAATTTATGAGTATGTATCATTTCAACCCGTAATCCCAAATTCTAAATAAAATCCATAAATTCGCTCGAGTCTATCATTTCAACCCATAACACTTTTTCCCTGATCTATAGATCATTTGGGTATGTATCATTTCAACCCATAGGGAACTCGCAGTGTTATAACAATATAAAATATAACATCCAGTCATCCAATATCAACAATCAAACATCCATCACAATCACCATCCAAATCAACCAATAGAAATCAATAGATAACTTATTATCATTAGCAGGTATTAAATTGACAATTAAATTCAATAGCGAATTAAGCGATGATTAAATGCAATAAAAGTTAAATTTAACTAGAATGACAATTTAAACATACCAAACATCGATCAATTGATTTCTGATCACATCATAAATTTAATTTAACTAATATAAGATTATTTAGTAGTTGTGAGTGGGTTAAAACACTTAACTTTGATTTCCAATCGATTTAAAATCCAAAAATAAGGCTCAAATTTCAACAGTCATAGAATCCATCCAAACCACTTCCATAATGTCCGGAATTTCGGTATGATCCTAGTAGAGAAAACCGCGCGTAAATCGGACCTCGCATGTAAAACTTACAAGCATTAGAACATTTGAAAAAAAAATTAAATTTAAATTAAAAAAATGATACCCAGCCATGCCATCCAGCTTTGACACATGAAACCCTACCTTCTCTCGCCATCACGTATGCGAATTCCTATAGTCTCTGCTCTATACCTCCTCATCGCCGATGATCCACACCGAGCTACCCACATCCAATACCCTCGCCAGCACTACCCCCTCCGGCCGCCCACCCTACCTACACACGTCACTCCTTGGTGACCCCCAGAGGCTCCGCCACCGCGAAGCTATATTCGCTGATCATGGCGATTCAGGCAATCTATGACGTGAACGAACGGCACCGATCAACTCCCCCTGACCTCCTTTATGCTCCAGCACCACCCGATTGTCTTATTGACGAAATCCGTCGCCGGATCATCAAAAATTCATATGGACGGCCAAAACTAATTCAGCAATTTCTGGAAAAACAATAATTCGATTCGAGCATTGGATCGCACCAGTGAATTACACCCGTTGAGAGCTTCGAAACGGTATATAATTTGTCAGGGTTTGGAGGAGTTTAAATCATTGAAATTGGATTTTAGGGTTTGAGTTTGAACTAGTTTCTGCCATTGACAAGAGAGAAGCAGATAGAATTTTACGTACTGAAACGAGAAGTAATAAGGCTGCTAGGGTTAGAACAAAACAATATATACTAACGAAGCCTGATAAGAAAGAATGAACATCCGAATAGATTTGAATTGACGATAACGACCCGAAAAGCCCGTTCTGTCTCCGAAACGAAAGTAGGTCAATCCATATATCAAAATAGATGTTTTCGATAGTTTTAAACTCAGTGGAATAGGTTTCAAGTCGTAGTTTCGTCTTATGAAGAAGTAGTTTTAAAATCAGCTTGTTTAAAATTGATTTCAATTGAATTTAATTAAATTTATTTCTACGCATTTAGAGTCCATACGATCAAACGACAAGTCCGATCGCTACGAAGCTTGAAATCCTACAATAATTCACCGTTACAGATCCGATGAAACCAGTTTCATCGAAATCCGAGACAGTGGCCAAAAAGGCTTTTTTCACATTAAATAAATAAATTATTATTAAACTAATTAAATCACTTTTTCAATTCCAAATTTATAAGTAACAAATTTTATCATTTTTGAATATTAATAACTTATAATCTTTTTAAAACAAGTTACCATATCAATTCAGTGTCAAATATTACACTACTTACGGTGTTCAGTTTTAATAGCAATAAATTCAGTTAATTATATTTAATTTCACTAAATTGATTTAATTTGATTCCAATCTTTTATTCGATCAATCATTACTCCATGGACATAGTTAACATTGGTTTATATCTTATTACATCAAAATCCACCATTATCGTCTTTTATTTAGATTAATTTAATATTTAATTACATTTAATTGCAATTGATTTCAAATTTAATTTAACAAACTAAATAAATAGGTAACATATAATAATTGTCAACATTACTTTAATCACATCATAAGTTTATTATTTATGAACAAATGTTATAACATTTTACACTAATTTTATCCAATTACAATTTATTACATATTATTTCATTAATTAATACCACATTTAAATTATCAGTTATTCTTTTAATCCAATTATCAATTAATACCCACCTTATTATGAAATTTACAATCTATAACAAATTATAACTCTTTAATCATTTCAATTAATCGGAATACATTTAAAGAAGTTATCAATTACCGTAAATTAATACTGTTACATTTCATTCCAGCTATATTCTTATTATTAAATCACAAATTTATATATCTTCCAACATTAAATCACTATTAAATTAACTATTTTTTATTATCGAAAATTACGGGTGGTTGCATATTGAGTTTAGAGAGGTATTGTTCACCAAAATTTAAGTAATGACCTTTTGCTCGTCAAAGTCGTCTCTGATCCATCTCTTCTTGAGTGAGTCTTTTTATTACACAAGTTGTAGTTTAATTTCGTATGGTTGCAAGTGGTTGATAGTTTGACTGTTGTGTTGGATAAGAATTTTTGAATTCATAGTAGCAGTTGTAACAAGCTTCGATTTCCAGTTGCTTGCTTCCGATGGTCTTCTCCATTTTAATGGCATCGATAAAAGTGGGTGTTTGCAAAAGAAGGGTTTTTTTAATTTCTGGTTTAAGGGAAAAATGAAATAGTTTAGTAATGCATTGTAAGTTTGTGATATGGTTGCTTTCTGAAGCTAGATTATTATTGTTCAATGGAGGATGTTTGTAGTAATAATATAGCTTGAGGATATTGAAATAAAGATGATCCAAAATGTTACTTGATTTTCTTGGCAAGTTCCATCCATGATGAAACTTTTTATTTATGATGCATCCATTGCATAGTTTCAAAGATTAAACTGTGAGTCGAGCCGTATTAGTGCAAGGTCAAAGGTTATGGTGGTTTAACCGGTCTAGCCATGAGAACCATGATTGATCGTGATTTTGTTTTATTTAAATGTAAAATTATTTCAACTAATGTTAAAATTTAACCAATTATAATTTATATACGAAACTTTAAAACCAATATTATTGAATATTTCATAAGAAATATTGATTGGAATAATTCTATAATAATTTTTAGCGCAAAATTGTAAATTTCCTTATGTTTTAAGATAAAATAGGTTCGGTTTAAGAATGATTCATAAAATGTACACTAAAAATATATCATACCGTTCACGATTGGTAAGATAATCCAATAATTTGGTGGCTAAGGTTATGAAATTATTTGCTAAACTGATTATGTGAAAAAATGAAAAATGAAGAGGTAGTTTTTTCATCAAATTTGAAGAACCGTGTGGTTTAAAGAGGTCGGTATAGAGATTTTTTAGGGTTTTGAGGTTAGACCGCAGGTTTATACACGCGCAAGGTTATTTCATTTTCAGAGCCTTTAAGGTTAAAAGTTAACCATGTTTCAATTGAGGTTGGATCAGGTCTTCAAAACACAGATCCATTGGACTATGTTAATGATTGTCAGTGAGAAGCTTGCAATATTGACTCTTCGGCCTTTGGGTGTGTTATGGTACGCAAATAAGCATTCGGCTTTAGAAATCTAACAGAATGGATTCGAGATATCAAAAGTCTATAATTTGGATTTTTACATTCATGTTATAGGTGTGTTAGGATTTGATAATAATGGAGGTTGTCGATTTGATTATGAATTGTGGTTTGGTGAGGTAATAGATAATTAAGAAGGTGGGTGGGCTATGGATGCAAATTTAATGTTGATTCTACTCAAGGCTCTTGTGATATGATCAAAGGATGTGTTGAAATGTGAATTGGATTTTTGTAATGTGGCATTTTTAGTTTTAAAGGATGGAAATATTGTTGTTTAATATAGTTCAACTTTAATCAATGGCGTATTGTTATATAGAGTTGGTAACACGGAGGTGTTAACCTTCGTGAAATTCATTTGCGTGATTAAGGGTTGGAAGTGAAGTGTGGGAAGAAGGGGAGGAAAGGAGAGGATGAAAGCACTAAAATGATATGATGCTAATAGATGTAACAACCTAAAATTTAAGCTACAATAATTAATTAACGAATTAATAAAATAATAAAATAACTTTGTCGAATTATCACAATTGAGCTACGGGAGTTGCAACATTGTGTCCGTGGTAATTTTCTAGTCAATTTTCATATATGGATTGTCAAAATCCAAGCTAGAACGAAGAAGTTACAAAATAAAGAAGAAATCAAAAAATAAGAGAGAAAAAAATATAGGGCTAGGTCGACCCTCCCATCAGCTAGGTCGACCTAACTCATATAGGGATCGACAACAAGGTCGACCCGCCTAAGTTTGGTGGACGAGTAATCGTCCGAATTAAATCGTGATGTGTTTTTCTGTTTTAATTCCATCTCATGCGTCCGTGCTTCTATCCGATGGTTTCCAACGAGCCTATGGCGTGGTTGTACTAGATTTAATTTTCAAATCCAACAGTCTGGGATCCACAAGTGACACTATAAATAAGACCCTAGGCCTATCTATTTTTCTCATTCAAATTTTCTCCATCTAGGTTCATTGCCTAAGGCTGGACTCTAAAAGAAATATTTTTCCAAGGAGAAGATCTTGTTAATTAAAATATTTTATACCCTAGAAGTGGATCCGAGAAGGCAAGGAAGTGTTCTAAGGAGCATAGGTGAGTGTTTAAGTAATTATTTCAGATTTTTAAGTAATTTAAAGTAATTGGGTTCTCAATAGTTGTATTTTTCCTGCAATTTGGAGACCGCTTTTATATAAGTTTTTTACAGTTAATTTTTAATGTTCTTTTCAGTCAATTTTGTTCAGCTATTTTTATTTAGCTATTTTATAATTTATTTATAGTCGTTTACTACTATTTACAATTAGTTGTATTTTATTTATATTTATTTTACGTAGAATTTAGCCTGTAAATTTTAGTTATTTTTTTACGCGAATAAAAATAATAAAAATAGGATAATTCGCTAATATGCATAAAATTATACGAAGACTAAATTTATAGAAAATTTTATGTAAATAAGAATAACTGTAATAAAAAGAATGCAGATTGAAATAGGCAAATTTGATATTTGCAAGCATATTTATAACTAGAAGTTATAATTAAAAAATAAGACAAAAAAGAAATTGTAACGTGGGTATAATAAAATAGAAAGAATAGAAAAAGATTATTTTAAGACTTAGAGTTAAGTTAGTAAGCAAATATAGCAAAGATAACAAAAGAGGCTTATTTTGAAGACATATAATAGTTATTAAGAAAATAGAGTAGAATTAATAGAAGAGGCTTATTTAAAAGACTTGTACTAAATTAATAAGCAAAGATAGAAGTAGGACGCATACTGGTAGCATTCTCTTTCAGTCAGAAACCGATGGTCACACAATAGAGTAGGTGGGGCTGGGACATGCTTATGCTGAAGTAATGGTAAATAAGAGGTCAATAGATAGAAGCTCAAATCAGGAGAATTGGGCAAGAGATGCAACTGGATTTTGTTTGTTAGGACCCATACCGAAAGCATTTCTATTGTCAGACTAGGACTGATGGTCTCACAACAGATCAGGTAAGGCTGGACACACTTATGTTGTAGTAATGGTAGATAAGAGGTCAAAAGGTGGAGCAACAGATAGTGCGAGCAGATGACGGCTGAGCGTGCGACCTCGGCGTAGGGATATAAGTTGCTATAGAGTTCCAAAGCGCTAAACATGTATCCTTTTGCTGTAGAACCCATAGGATGGGACTAGCTCACATGCACAATAGAGATAAAAAGTCGATCAAAGGGTAAAATTAGGACTTCAACCTAATTAAAGTAGGATTAGGATTTCAGCCTAATCGACGTAGCAATCTAAGACAAGTGCAAACAATCGAAATAATCAAAGCAAATAGTTAAACAGTATTTTATTCTACCTTTATCTTTTTCTTTATTTCCGTTTATACTAGAACTGTAGCTAAGTCTATTATCTTTATCTTTCTTAAAAATACTAGTAGTTACTTTCACTCACTAGACAATTAGTCTGACCTACTCCTATATTTCCCATTTTCCCTACATAGGCCAACAGAGGCAGGGATAGTAGATTTCGGATTTTCTTGGAGAATCAACTATGGAGTTTTTCTTCATGTATTCTTCTTCCTTTCAGTTTTTATTTCACTTGGACTTAATGTGCTAGTACTCTTGAGAGAGATGGTTTCACTACAACAAACTGGACCTTTAGCAGCGTTTAAAAATTGTTGTAAAAGGATTTAACAACATTTTTAACTATGTTGTATATCAACATGTCATTATAGGTTCGTAACATACCACAGTAATAGCACAAACGCTATAAAAAGAGTGTTTTTAACAACGTTTTGAAGATGTTAAGAATATATTTTACAGCATTTATGACGAAAAGCCAAAACGCTTTGTAGCATTCCACTTTAGTTATCAAATATATTTAACAGCGGTTACTACTTTCTATGATAACTTTTTAATAGCGTTTTTAGCATTGCTGGAGTTCTCTACAACATTTTTTCATACTAAGACTTCTTGTTATAGCACTATATTAGCGTTGTTGTAAGTTAGCACAGCCTTTTTGAAATGTTGTCATTAGGAATATCTGCATTTCTTTACCAACAGGTTCTATCTCCATAGATATCAACTACAATTTATATACCGAATACATAACACAATTAAAATCAACACATCATATACTATTCACACATTTCATCAATCTGTAACATTATATAATCAACATACCCAAAATTATTACACTCATATATAACGTGTCAATAATATTCCATGAACAATGTAAAATAAGTAGTAGCTAGCAACCAAAAGTAGTAATACATACAAGCATACAAACCAAAACGTAATTCTGGCATCAGATATAACTTCAAATCGATAACTTGTTGCGGCATATTACTATCTTGCATCAAAGATATCTTTCTACCTGTAAAGTAAAAGTTCAAAAATTAGCAAAATAAATCTTAAATACAATAAATATAAATCTGAAAGGACAATACCATGATCACGGTAAAGGTTTAACTAATTCTACTACAGGTCACACCACTTTAGATGAAAACTTTGATTCCTAACAAAATAATTCAAACAATACTTTCGAGTACATGCATTATCTTTAATTGCCATCTGGGAGAGAAAGGGAATAAGTATGACAACCGTGTGACATTAACTAAAGGTGATACTTGAAGTAGCTTTAACAAAACTAAAATAGGTTACGATTAATTAAGAGTTGGATGGACGTTTAATTTAGGGATTTAACATATAGGGCAATTTGAAGAATTGCTAAAATGTCAAAAAATGAAAGATGCATGGTCAAATCAAGTGGCAACAGTGGCCTAACCTAGAGAGGCTCAATCTAAAGTAATAGCCAAACAAATCACACGTATTTAACTTTAACAAACCTAATAAATTCCTTAGTAACTAAGTTAATTTAGTTCAATTTTTATAAAACAAAGTTAATTTTTATAAACTTGGGAACTTGATTAAAATTTTCAAACTTAGTTATTTAGTCAAAAAATTTATAAAACTTAGTTAGCTTTTGTAAAAATTAGTTAATTTTATTAACCTAGTTATTTTCATACGCTTATTTAATATTTATAAAACTTAGCGCACTTGAATAAAAATTAGTTGATCTTTATAAATTAAATTAATTTTTATAAATTTGGTTAATTCTATAAATTTAACTACTTCTTGTAAAACTTATTTAATTTCATTAAATTTTTATAAAATTTAGTTAATTTTTAATTATTGATTATAAAATTTCTTAATATTTAGAATTTTTTTGTTTTTTATAAGACTTAGTTAACTTATTAAATTTTTATGACTTTATTTAAGTTTTATAAAATTCGTTTAGGATTTTGAAAATTATTTAATCTTTATAGAACTTGGTTAACTTAATTAATTTTTATGAGCATAATTAACTTTGTTAAATTTTTTTGAAAAATAATTAATTTTTATAAACATTTGGTCAACATGGTTTAATTTTTATAAAACTTATTTATAAGCCTAGTTATTTCTTTATAAAAGTTGCTTAAAATAGTTTTTTTGTAAAAATTAGTTAACTTTTGTAAAATTAGTTAATTTTAATAAAAACTCAACTTTCTTGTAAAGCTTAGTTAATTTGTAATAACTTCGCTGAGAAAATAAACCTAGCTTATTTTTCAAAACTCGGTCAACTTAGTTAAATATTTACTAGATTTAGTAAATTCTTTAGCAACTAAGTTAATTTAGTTAAATTTTTATAAGATATATTTAATTTTTATTAACTTATTTTATTTTTATAAAACTCAATTAAATTTACAAACTTAGTTAATTTAGTCGGACGTCTATGAAACTTTGTTTAATTCTATAATAACAAGTAAAATTTTATTAACTTGGTTATTTTCATAGACTTTTTAAATTTTATAAAACTTAATTAACTTCTATAAAAATTAGGTATTTTTACAAAGTAGGTTGCTTTTTATAAAACTTAGTTAACTTCGTTATTTTTTTGTAAAACTTTGTTAAGTTTATTAATTTATTTAATTTTTATAAAATTTTATCAATATTTAGATAAATTTTATCCTTGATATAAAATTACGACGACACCTCCTTTATGCAGTTAGTGCTTTTCTGCACACTTTGATTCGATTACACGATCAAAACAAAATCGTGTTCATATCATGTATAACTGAATATACTTCACATAGCATACACATTAAAACGCATAAAACATATCTTTGATTAGCAATTTTAACCAACAACCTCCCATGTAGCAAAATAATGTTTTATGTACTTATGTAACAAAGTAAAGGGAATAATTAGGATGAAAATCTATAAAAGAGTTACCTAATTATGCAAAAGAGTTGAATGCTTAATATAAAACTAGATTAATATAAAATTATTTCAAACGATGAAGTATTGAAATGAAAAAAGGAATAAAAAATACCAGCACATTTTATTCTTCAACAACCTTCGGAGTAATCTCTGAACAAAATTCATTATCGTCCTAGTCTAATCTGAAAAATAACCAACAATATTAACATAATATGATACTCTTAAGTATATTCCATAATATTGAATGTCAGAGCCCAGATTCATCAATACTGAGCAAAATACAATGACCTCCAGGTGTGTAAAAGAGAAGATAAGCTTTGCCAAATTTGATTATGGTTAGTATACCTGTAATGCCTTCTGGACTTTGACATATTGAACCAAGCATCTATATGCTTTGGCATTTCATCAACTCTAGAAATAAAGTAAACCTGACAGATAAATTTATATACAAACAGTTCAAGAAAAAATCTTTGGCTTGACCAATTTAGCTATGCTACACCAATTAAAATTATTGATAAAAGAAAGAAATCTGATTAGGATGGAATTCATTACTCGGTTAGCAAAATTAAAGCACCACTAGAAAAGGTATTTGTATGTTACTCCTTTTTTTGAAAAAAATGGTGTCGTAATAACCGTTTCTTCTCTGAATATGATATCATTCGACAATTAAATCTTCAAAATCAAAATATATAAAAACAAAAATATTGTGCAGACTACGAAAATAGAAGGTTCAAATGAAAAACCTTGTATATTAATTATATCATATAATGGATGTTGAGTTTAGTGGCATGAGAACAACACAATTGTAACTTAATTTAGATCAATCAACATGTCAAGTTCATCCAGTAATAATATCAAAACCTCTAGTACAAATAGCATCTCTTATGCAGGCATAACTGCTATCACCCTCAATAAGTCAAAATATAAAAATATAGCTTCTAGAACAATATGGCTGGTACTAAAACCACCAATGTAGAATCAAAAGTCGAACTTGCATCAACAGAGACTTTTTAGATGATCTCATAAAAGAAAATCGATTAGGTTTAGCCTATAGAATGTAACAGGATTCATAAACAACTACACAGCCAAATTGGGTTCAGGTGGATTTGGTGAAGTGTAACAAGGAAGATTTTCGAATGGGATGCATAAAGTAGTTAAAGTACTTCATAAAACACTAAATAAAAGTTTAAAAGAACAGTTCATGGTAGAAATCAGTACCATTGGCAGAACATATCACATCACTCTATTTAAACTCTATGGGTTCTATTTCGAAGACACGACAAAAGCATTGCTGCATGAGTATATGAAAAATGGATCACTAGACAAGTACTTGTTCGATAGAATAAAAAAACATACCATGGATGAAACTTTAGGTTATTGCAGTTGGTAGAACAAAAGGTCTATGGTACCTGGATGAAGAATGCCAGAGAAAAATAATTCGTTACGACATTAAACCACGTAACACTCTTTTACGAGAAGACTTATTACCCAAAAATAGCAATTTTGAATTGACAAAATTGTGTGATAGTGAAAAAAAAAGACATGTAATAGTACTAGCGAAAAGGAAAACCATGTTATGTTGCACCAGAAACATGGATGCCATTACATGTAACACATAAATGTGATGTGTACAATTTTGGTATGCTTTTGTTTAAGATATCAGGGAAAAGAAAAAAATCTTGAATTCAACAATACAGAAAGAAGATAATGATTTTGGATGGGTGTGGAAAATAAAATCTAAAACTGGAGAGTTGGACAAAGGGGTGAAATTGTGTGGTGTGGAAAAATTAGAAAACGATCGAGCGGAATGAATGTGTAAAGTGGCGCTTTGATATGTTCAATATCTGCCACAATCATGACCTACAATGAGCAATGTTGTAAAAATTCTAGAAGGATATTGAAATATTGGTAAATATGTTTCGATACTTGGATGCATATGGTCCAGGTGATGAGCTATGGACTGGAAACACTTGGAGTCCATTAGAACTAACGTTGAGTACATAAATTAGAAAACAAATGGAAATTAGAAAACAAATGTTAAGTGCATAAAAAGAGTAATTCACCTCTTCCGTGACAAAAAGCTTATTTTACTAATTGAACTTGAAATACCCATTAAACTAATATGTTCAAACTACTCAGAATGGTCATACTCAAAATGGTTATTTAAACACATATAAAACAAAAGCACATGTTAAATGATTTAATACAACTTATGATGAACTGTGAAGTGAAAAATTAAAGCATTTAGTAGTACAACAAAAAACCTGGAATGAAAACAAAATCATCAAAAAATTCATCCTTCTGAATGACTCTCCTCTAGGCAAAGATATTCTTTTGAATTACTATTGTTATTTTTAATAAAATACAGCAGATGTAACGACCCGTAAATTTTCGATAAATAAAATAGTTAATTTATTAAGATTTCGTGATTTAATGTTAGAAAAAAAATTTGTAATTCGTTTGGAATAATAATAACTGGAATGAATTGCAACAATAATTATCCAAGTAATGAAAAATAAAATTTACTTAGTGAATGCCTTTGCAATCAATAGTTGAATAGGAAAATAAAATGTTGAATTCATTGGGTATAATAGAGTAATTGATTGTTAAGTAAAATCTATTTAAAATCAAACATTGAATATTGAACAGGTAAATTGTTTAAGTTAAATATTTAAAACTTATTGAATAATTAAATTCCGAATTTGATACGATTAATTTGATATTGTAATTTAATATATGAAAATAGAGTGAATAATTGAAATTTGATTTAATATGATTCAAATTGGTTTTCAAAGTGAACGTAATTTATATTGGGATTGTAATAGAGTTAATAAGATTTTAAAATAGGAAATTATTGGATAATTGAATAACGGGTTTAATATGATTAAAAATGATTTTTAAAATTTTATTTTATCATACTAAAGTTAGAATGATGTTGTGGAACTTTTAAAATCGAATTAAAAGTAAATCTGTGAAAATTGAATATTTTAATATTTAATTATCGACTGGAAAATAGCCAAATTATAAACAGTCTCAGAATTGGATGAAACTAGTTCCATTGGATCCGTAATAGTTAGTTATTATCGGATTTCAATTTTCGTAGCAAACGGAGTTGCCGTTTGACCGTGGCAGCTCGAAACGCGTTGAAATTGTTTTAATATTAATTTGGCGAGTTAAAATAGTCATTTTTCAAACGGTTTCGGATTTCGATGAAACTAGTTTCATCGGATCCGTAATGTGATATTATTGATAGATTTCAAATTTCGTGTCAATCGGATTTACCGTTTGTCCGGAGCAAGCCAAAACGTATAGAAATTCGTTAAATCGGTTTAATTTAAATTTGATCGTTTATTTCCGTAACTCGCACAAACGATCGAATTAGCCTCCGAAACCTATTCCATTGTGTCCGAAACGCGGGGTAAACCTTAAAAAGGCCTAGCGGCACGTCTTGGTAGGAGTTTGAAATAAATATCTAGATATTTGAATTTAAAATAATAATATATATAAATTTGATTTGACCATACCCTTCACATCTGTCTCTTTTCTTTCTTTTCTCAGCCATCCTGACCTATCACTGTACCACTTCCTTTTTAAACACTCTTCCTTCTATTCGTAACAGCCAAGCACAGAGGGAAAATAATAATGAAGCTTTGAAAAATAAAAATGGGAGCTTTGAAAAATTATATCTCACAAATTACTGATCTAAAAATCCTCAAACCAGTTCGTAAATTCGAATTTCTTCCTCCTCTTTGATTTGGTATAGCTATTGTGAGGTGCGGCTATGGTTTATGGAGTTGAGCGTGGGAACTAGTGAGCTAGGGTTTGCTAAATCGAGTGATTTAGCGATCGATTCGCGGATTGGAGTGCGTGTTTGAGCTCGTCATCGAAGATAGCACCTCGGGGCACGTTTTGGTGGTGTGCGGTTGTGGGTTGGGACGTGCGACCTGAACGTGGTCGAGAGGAATGCTACAGGTCGCGATTTCCTAGGTGTGGCCGAGCGTGTGTCTTTGTGGTCGAGATGGTGGAGACTTCGAAGAGAAGAAGTTTGGCGAAGACGGCATGTCAAACGGAGTATCGGAGCTCGTATCACTGGAGATTGGTGCACGGCAATGGTGGGTTTGTGCATTTTTCACGTACAGGCTTCGTTGGGGAAGAAGATGTTGAGTGGGCTGGGCTTCATTGCTTTGGGTATGGATTAATTTAAATATGATATAAATTGTTTTATAAATTCGAATGTCGATAAACTTTAAAATAGCATAACTTTTTCATACGAGGTCGAAAACGCACGAAACTTTTTGCATTGGAATCGTATCGGCGAGCACTACGCAATGGAGTTGGTTTGAAATAATTTGGAGATAGTGAAAATTTCAGGTAAAATTAAACGCTCGTTTAATTTTATTCGAAATAAAACGCTGGAACTACATTGAAATCAAGGTGAGTGTTTTATAACGCTCACACCGTACTAAATATCTTTATGCTAGTTAAATTTGACATTATGAAGTGTTATGATTTTATTTGTCGTTGTTTGATAAAATTTAGTTGCCATATAGATTGTCATTTGAATTAACCGTTGAAAATTAAATTGACAGTTAAATTGAAATTGAAATTGAATTGCGACCAAATTACCTGACATTGATAACTATGAAATTACCATGAATTGTATTGTCTATTGGGTGATTTATTTCGATGGATGCTATCGGTTGGTATTTAAATGTTTGGATGTTTATTTGCTTATATATGACCTGTTATGCATACATATGATACTGTGATTTAATTTAAGTAATATATACTCATCCCTGACATTTAATTGAAATAAATAATTACTTGGCCATAGGATAGAAAATTATATACGGACACCGAATTGGCTAAATTGATAATTTTAAAAATCGTTGATTTGAAATTTGTTTAAATGTTCGATTTAAAAGTGATAAATAGAAATCAATTTATAGAAATCGAATTTATCGAAAAATTGAGTTTGGAATGTTGAAATAAAATTTTGGTTAAAAGAAATTGTTGAATAAATTTAAGTGGAGACTTTGAGATTTAAAATTTGGATATGATTGAATTTCGGAAATTTATTTGTTTTAAAGATTGGACATTAAATTTGAGCTTTGAATATTACTAAGTAAAAGTGACATAAAAATGATATTTTGAAATGAGCTTGGAATTGAATCATATTGGAATTTGGATTTAAATTTGAATATTGAAGGATAATTCTGTTAAGTGTTATAAATTGATATTTTGAAAATCCAGCTCTAAATTGATATAAATTGAAATTGAATTAATTGAAAGTGAATATAAAATTTAATAAATTTGAAGTCAAAGTTGACATTGGTTTGAATTGAAATCGAAATTGAATCGGTAGAATGGAAATTGAAATTGATTTGAATTGAGAAGTTATAATTGAAATGGATTGATTTTGAAGCTGTTTTATTTGTTTTCCAAATTACTCGATTATATAAACCATTTTGAATACTTAAACTATTTTAATCTATTTTAAATCTACTTAACCCAATTTAAATTATTTTAAACTAAATTTATCTATTTCAAATCCATTTTAAGTTTTTAAAGTATTTTAACTATTTTAATTATTTAAAACTACTTTTAAACTACTTAAAACTATTTTTCTAAAATCCTAAGCTGGTCAATAAGGTGAAATGTTTATATTTAAATCTTGAATTTAAATACGAATTGAGTTAAATGAAGTTGCAACCTATATTGAAATTCGAAATGATTTTGAAATCGAAATGAGATATTGAGACGAAAAATGATTTTTGAAAAGGAACCTTAAATTTTGAATGGCTATGTCGATATTTGAAATGAATTTGATTTTTGAAGCGAACATGATATTTTGATATCAATTATGAATCGATTTGAAATGTAAAAGAGCCAATGGTGTAATAATACGTAGTTATTAAAGAGACTGGGATCAGATATGGACATACTCTTTGTCGATACCGAACACCACTTTAATAACTATTATACGCGGAGTGTTGATCCAGAATGAAGTGGATGATTTGGTGAACGCGTTGACTGAAGAAAGAGAACGATATTGGATGACCCCTGACATGACTAAAACAGGAGCCGCGCTGGGCCATTGAGGTTCGCCACCTCTAGCGGACACACTTCTTCGATACTATATCTATTACATTTGTGATGCGATTTGGGTGCACCCCTTGATTTGGGAGTGTTGTTTCGCGGTGTTGGGGTAGCTGCTGGCTATGCTCAACATCAGTCCGGATCACGCAACTACTAGTATCCTAGTTGGTATCGCCTCATGTACCTTGTCATACTGATTACCCTATTCGCGACCACTACGTTTTGATTTGTACCTTGAGTATATGGATTGCCCTCAGGTGACTTCCGGTTTTGGGGAAACTACGGTCTTGTATATGCTTTTGGGAATATAAAATGTGTTAAGGGGGATTATGGTAACGCCTTAACGCTATTTTGATACTTTATATTACTGATAGGCATTATCTACTTAGCGTATATTACTACATAGTAGATAGTTTCACGGATCCTTGAGAGATGGAAAATCCCGTAACATCTTTTGAGTTATTGCACGCACGTTGACACTGGATATGAGATGTCAAACCCCGTAAACATCTTTGATGCCGTTACACTCATATTTATTTACGATTGATTTAACTTTCATAAGGATATTTTAGTCCTGACTCGAGTGTTTTGTCTTTTCATTACGCTCGGGTCAGTCCTGAGTTTTTCAGATTTTTGAAGATCTATTCTGGAGGATGAAGACGAAGATTTGGTATACTATTACTATTATTACCCTTGCATCATGCTATCTGCTGCATTATTTTAATTGTTCTGTTGTATATGTATAACTCTGATAAATATTGTATAAATAATTGTCAAAGTATAGTAAACAGCTTCATGAACTATTTATTTGACTATTATATTTTATCGTTCCGCTGCGAGATTCTGTGTTGTTTCATTTCCTTTATTTCTTTTCTCTTCTTTTCTTATTTACCCCAATAACCATCTACCCTTTTGAATGGTTTGGAATCGGCATGTGTATTTGATCGTCGGTTTAAACTGTCCAAAAAGGCGGGTCGTTACAGCAGAATAAAATAGATGAAATATATTAGCAAATACCTGTAGAAAATCCCATCAACTTTTGGCATCTAGTAAAAGAGACATTAAAGCATGCTTCAAGGGCATGTATATAATCATCACACTATGCTACAAGTTTGAATGTTGCAGTGAAAAAGGCATCGCCTGAGGTCATTTTAGAGATATCCATCATGTGTGCCATTAAATAAATAATTTTATTGACAATACTCATGATTCACCGAAAATTCATAAACCAAATATCAAAACAATTTATCTTAACATCAGTTCACTAAAAGTTGATATTTATAGGTAATCCTTAGAATTATGTTGGTAAGATAATGTCAGTGCTAATGTATCATTTCTTTTAAATCAGCATATAGACGCAATTGTGAGTTGCGTCCATATTTTGTAAAACAGAAAATTATTGTCAAGGACAAAATTTCATAGCTTTTTAGCCTCAAGGACAAACTTTCAATATTTTATCTGAATAACAACTTTCTGTAGGTATCGGTTTTTAGTTATTGATAGCAGTTTTTAGGTATCAGTTTTTAGGTATCAGTTTTTAGCTCGGTAGCAGTTTTGTTGTCCTTATGAATAATTTTGGAAAATGTTTGTCCTTATGAATAATTTTTTTAGAAGAATGTTTGTCCTTGTGGTAAAAATATTGAGGGCGTGTCCTTGAGGCAAAAAATATACAAATCTTTGTCCTTTAAATTAATTCCCCTTTTGTAAAATTGGTACAACTACCGGTTGCACAAATATGATTCTATGTGAGCGCTATTGGAAATTTCTCTAATGCAAAAAAAATGTGTATGTAATTCATAATTGTGACCATAAGCTGATTTTTTTTTCTAATGAGATTGCCACTACTACATTGCGGAGGTGAGTTTGACAACAATAAGCCTATACTTGCAAACTGACTTTTTTTCCAATGAGATTCCCTACTATAGCATTGGGGGTGTGACAAAAATAAGTCTGTGCTTGCAAACAATTTTATAAGCAGACAAAAGTACAAAAAGTTTTGAAAATTAACATAAAATGAAATTGAGTCCTATAGAAATTGAACGTTGTGGCTTTTTTCTCCATGGTATGTTAAGATTAATGCAATGCAGAAGCAGAATGCAAGGTCAAAACAGAAGATTTATAAACAATTTTTGATTTATATTTTATCTTGCTTGTAAGAAATGAAATGGACTAAATATGGTATAGGAATTCCGACCTCTATGAACCCGCAAAACAACTCCACATGCAAGGTACAAATTTTGATTGGCGACTCAAAAGACAGCAGTCATTTTCTTTATCTATAAATAACGTTATGACAACCTATTGAACAAGAAATATTAGTAATAATTCAGGAAATGCATTAAAGTTATTTAAGTAGTTCATCATGTGCAACATACAGGATCAACTTGAGGATAAACTCTTCTCTTGCATTATTCATCTGTGCATGATTTTCGCCTCCCTACATCAGTTGAATTTGTCGAAGATCCACAACGTCCACAAAATCGTGATACTTTATGCCATTCTAGCATTGCCCGGGCCTGAGTAAAGGTAACAGAAATTATTATATAATTGTGTGTAAGCAGAATAATATTTGTCATTTTTGACCGATTAGAACGAAAGGTAAACTAAGTAGACAAGTAAAGGTTTGTAATTAACATTAAAAATACAGTACATAGTATTAGTAGATATTGCACATCAACTAGTGATTTCACCATTGCTTATTTTCTGATGCAAATCATATCAAAGCCATAAACATTATTCTAGACTGTATACATGTAAATTCATATATTCAATGAATGCGATCAATTTGAACATTCAAGTTATTTAATCACTTCCGAAGATTCTTACATTCAATCTTGTCCTCTTTATATTCGCCATTTTCAATTGCTGTTAGTTAAAGGAGGTCGTGCCTAGAAAAATAATTCCCTCATTCATGGAGGCAAAGTATACTGATTTCGAAAACCTAAAATCTGAACAGAAATCAAAACCAAAATCGATTTCAAAATCCAAACTGAAATCGATTTCAAATCCAAATCAATTTTGAAATCAATTCCTACTTAGAAAAACTGAACCGATCCAAAACAAAATTAGCCAAAGGATGAAATGAAATGAAATCGAAATAGATAATGAGATTCACTAAGTGGAGCGAGGTAATCAAAATTCACGAAAGCAGAATATTGATCAATGATAAGGCTATTGGATTTTAATTTATTTTAGTCTTAACTGGGAATGGAATGATAAGAAGTTCGACAAGATTTGACAGGAATGGAGGGGAACAATCTTTTTCCTCTGGTGTTTCGATTAAGCCTGGAGGACTGAACAATTTCTTTTTGAGAAGTGTTTACAAAAACAGCAGGAGGAAACAATTTTTTCCCTAACTTTTGATAGAGGAAGCAGGAAGGAGCTAAATTTTCACAGCTTTGCCATTGAAACAGCGTTTTCACTATTCTCCCTTTTATAAAATAATGAGTGACAACTAGTTTTATTAAAACGTTGTTCCGTTTTGCCATCAAAAGTTACTTTTCTTGTTGTGTTTTGTTCATGTACTCTGATATTATGACTGAGTCGGTATTTTTCATGAGACATATTTATTTGGTATTTTGAGACATATTTTATTTATGACTTATTTATGAAGTTTGTAATTTTGAATGAGTTACTGTTTCTGCTGTTTTTTTATTTGTCTTGTGAATCCTAGTATCTGTAAAGTTTTAGCCATATCTACAATGCACCATATCTTTTAGTGTGACCTTTTGGGTATAGTAAGGGGTGTAGAGGGTTTTTCTTGGTACCAGAGCCTAAGGTTATAGGATTCCTAAAAAATTGTTTCAAAAATAAATTGTTTTTCCAAAAGTATCCTATTTTTAAAAGTAGCATATCTTCAAACAAGAAGTATTTTTCAAAAAGAAACTCTTATTATAGAAATATTTTTTTCAAGTATAAAAGAGTTCTTATAAAATCCCCGTAAAGTCTAGCTCAACGTTCTTTCAATCCTTTCGAACCTAAATTTCCTTTCCTTTGCATATTATGGCTGACTGGTTTCATAGAGCTACGGTACCACAGGCGCAAGGGAAAGTGCCCAATCCACCACCGACGACTAGAGATCTCATTAGTCCACCTACAGCAGCCAATTTTTCTAAGCTATGCAAGGACTTCGCTTGTCTATGAGGCAAGACATTTTCTAGTACAGAGGATTTCGAGGAGGCACGAGCTAGGTTGTATGATACGAAGAAAATGTTTAGGCTATTAGGATTGGAGGACAAATAGAGAATACAGCCTGCATCTTGGCATTTGACGGGAGAGCTTAAAGAGGTTCCTAAGTTAGAAAGCTCAAAGAAGCTATGGTGGAAAAACAAAAAGGATAAGGATAAGAGAAAAGAAGGAGGACATCGGAAGTGGATCAAGAAAAGAGGGAAATGTCATGGCTGTAGATTGGTTGGTCACTACGCAAAGGACTGTAAAAATAAAATGATGAAGGGAAGTTATTTCAACTGTGGGTAGCCTGGACAACTTAGTAGAGCTTGCCCCACGGGACGGGGCAGAGAGCAGGCACACTTACAGCGCAAGTATAGGCATTGGATTCAACACTTCTAATAGTGGAGCAGATGGAGGTAGGAAAGTCTCGGTAGAAGGTTTGATCTCTATATCGAATTTTTCCTATTCGTACTCTTTTTGATTCTGGAACATTTATGTTCATTTCTAGTTCCTTGGTTGATTGTTTGCACTTAGATATCTCTTTAACAGTAGACCGCGTTTTTGTTTCAAACCCAATAGGAAAATCGGCACATTTATCCATGATTTGTTGGGGTTTGAAAAAAAAATTTATACTAGGCGTAGAGTTTGATTACGATACCTATGAATTGTGATTTTATGGGTATGGGATGATTTTGAGGATGGATTGAGTACCCACTTATGGAGTGATATTGGACTGTGAGAGAAGAGTCCTTAGACTAGAGACATGCAGCAATAAGACTCTTGAGGTTTCTTGCGACCCACAAGGGTCAGTCGTGTAGAGATTCCTTTATTCCCTTAATTCATCACTAGAAGTGCTAGATTCTGTTCTAGTCGTTAGAGATTTCCCAAACAGTTTTAAGGAGGTTAAGGGACTACCCCCTAAGAGAGAGATCGACTTTAGGATCTATATGAATGACAATGCTAAGCCTGTGGCATTACCCATGAGACACATAAAAGAAAGGAGTTAATAGGCAGATTGGTGAGCTATTGGAGAAAGGCTTCATCAGATGGATTCTTTGAGTGGTTGGTTATGCCATTTATGCGAACCAACGCCCCAGCCTATTTATAGATTTAATGTGTCGTGTTCATTTGAAATGTCCTAAATAACTTCATAGTAGTACTCATGGACGACATTTTGGTTTTTTCCCAAGAGTAGGGAATAGCATGCTATTCATCTAGAGAAGGTTCATCGCTATCATCAGTTGGAGGAAAAATTCTCGAAGTGTCACTTTTGGCGTAAGGAAGTGCTTTGTTATAGTATAGAAAAGGTCAACACATGGAAAGAGTTTGAGAAACGGTTTTGTACATTTAGGTTCGGATTGTGGTAATCCAAAGAGTTTTAGGCAATGATTGGAGATGTACAATAGATTCAGTTGAACAAAAAGCGTATGTGTAACTATTTTCAAAATGGATAGTGCCTTGAATAAATATAAGCATATAAGAGGAATAAAACCAAAGATTTTAATAAGCAAATGAGATTACCAAAGTTTAGGAAGGGTATTCCTAGAGTAGTAAGAAGGAAATCTTTTTTATGTCTAGCCCAATAAAATGAAATTGTTAGAATTGAAAAGATGAAAAATATAATTGTTAATATTTTTGAGCAAGTAAATAATATGTTTTTGAAAAAAGAAAAGAAAACGTGGTATGAAATATAAACTGGTTTTTATATGATGTAAATTTTGTCCAAAGTAAAATTCTTTTTGAAGACTTATAGAGCATTTATAGCTCACTAGTTTCGTAGTGGGTAAACAAAGATTTTTAATATAAAAAACCAAGATTGTATTAAGTATCGAAAATGTAGGTTATAATATTTGTCGTTGTAATATATGTTTTCGTGAAAAATAAGGGGAACATAGACTATTATGCTGCTGTTATAGTATGTGACTCCCAAAGTAAAAGTTTTTACATAGTATATGAGATTTGTTTGTATTTATTTTTGAATCTGTACACTAGTATTTTTGGGTTGTAGTAAAGGTGTTTTACGCAACATCTATTTTGACCCAAATAATAATGTATTTTGAAGATAATTTCGAAGTATAGAAATAAAGTGATTTGTAGGTACACTTAGTATTTAAATAAGTATGAGGAAATGTTTTCTAGTTATAGGTATATTAAAACAATTTTGAAAAGGATTTTTTTTGAAAAGAAAATTGTGAGCTAAATATTAGAAAATTAATAAATTTCATAAAAATTGTCTATTATAAAAGAATATAGATTAAACATACTTTAATATAATGGAATGAAATGAATAATGATATGACTTTATATGAAACCAAATCACAAATAAAGATGTTTTGTGCAAGTTATAAGGAACATGTGAAAGAGATGTACAAGGTATGGGAAGCACCATATTTTGTAAAGCCTATTTAGAAAAATATAAAATAAGTTCCATGTTATTCATATAAACATGAAGTCCTCTTTTAAGAGATTCGTAGAAGGTTTTAGCGTTAATAGTTTCTCATAAGAGAAAGGAGTTCCAATAGATTAAGGTATAAAATCATTAGGTGTATTAAGAAGTGTAGTAATTAGAGAAAGTGTTAGTTAAGAGAGATGTTATAAAGGACCTTAGTAGAAAAGGCTAAGCAGTGGAAATTTCATATATTTTTCCATTGATTACGCGCATTGGTTACTTGCCTTTGTAGAAAGTCCCGACTTGTTGTAAGTTAGAAACTCCTCCAAGTTTAGGTAATTGGAAAGATAAGGGTTTTTAATAAAATAATTGTTCTTCTCTACTCCAGTTTTTGTAAAATTGAAAATCTATGAAAAGAAGATGTTTTGAAAATATGTGAGGACATTTTAATGATATCTTAAAGAAAAATGGTTTGGTGAAAAAGTAAATAAGTTTTTGGAAGCAAAAAAACTAAGTAACAGTTAAATTTAAAAATCCATATTTCTATAAAAAAATGTAATGGTATTTAAAAGAAAAGGAGGAATAAGTTTTTAAGTTAGAATTTTAAGTTTCCCCCTAGGTTTGGGGAATAATGTAAATTCAAAAGGCAGTACAAGTCTAGGAAGATAAAATGTTAAGTAACCAAGGATCTTTGAATTTAATAGAAACTTGAAAATAACACTTTTAAAGGAAAAGGTTTTGGGATTTGATGTTTTTAAAACATTTAGAAGCTTTAGTTTTTGAAATGAAATAATAAATACTAAACCAAACTTTTAAATGTGGAGCAGATAAGAATCATTTCCTAGGTATGACTGAAAGATGTAAGGCTATATAGGAGACAACAATGACTACTTCTAGAAGTAATAATAGAAGTTTCTGTAAAGTGTATAGGAAACTAGTGAGAACCTAGGATTGTTGCTTCACATGTGTATACTTTATAATAAGGTGATACTAGCAAGATAGTAAGATAGTAAGATACGTATGGTTAAGGATTGTGTATTTTTGGTTTTGGAGGAACTTGGAAAGAGCATCTTCCTTTAGTGGGATTCACATATAATAATAGTTTTCAGCTAGTATTGGAACGACACCTTTCGAAGCTCTTTTTGGAAGGCCGTGCAAGTCGCCTTCGTGTTGGTTAGAGTCTACAAAGAGATTGCTACTTGGTCCCAACATGATTAAAAGAGACTTCGAAGAAGATTGATTTGATTTGGAGAGAAAACGTACCTCTTATCCACGTCTCTTTGATAATAAATTTTGAATTTTCTATTTCCATTTTTAGTTTTGAATAGGTTCTTTTCTTTATTATCCTTGGGAGGGGAGATATTAGGATTTAACCTATAGACGGTAGGATTTGATGTAAACATGTTACTAGAACGTGTTATGTATGATCGATGCTAATGGTTGCAAGTGTTTACTGCTGGATGCTAATGGACGCATATACTACGAGCTGTTATCTCTTATGGATCGGCTTAACTAGGTCACTAGAGCATATGCATATGGATGTGTGCGCATTTGCATTTTAGGGCTTCAACCAAATTAAAGTAGGATTAGGATTTCAGCCTAATCAACGCAGCAATCTAAGACAAGTGCAAACAATCGAAATAATCAAAGCAAATAGTTAAACAGTATTTTATTCTACCTTTATCTTTTCCTTTATTTCCATTTATACTAGAACTGTAGCTAAGTCTATTATCTTTGTCTTGCTTAAAAATACTAGTAGTTACTTTCACTCACTAGACAATTAGTCTGACCTACTCCTATATTTCCCATTTTCCCTACATAGGCCAACAAAGGCAGGGATAGTAGATTTCGGATTTTCTTGGAGAATCAACTATGGAGTTTTTCTTCATGTATTCTTCTTCCTTTCAGTTTTTATTTCACTTGGACTTAATGTGCTGGTACTCTTGAGAGAGATTGTTTCACTACAACAAACTGGACCTTTTGCAGCGTTTAAAAATTATTGTAAAAGGATTTAACAACATTTTTAACTACGTTGTATATCAACATGCCATTATAGGTTCGTAACATACCACAGTAATAGCACAAACGCTATAAAAAGAGTGTTTTTAACAGCGTTTTGAAGATGTTAAGAATATATTTTACATCATTTATGACGAAAAGCCAAAACGCTTTGTAGCATTCCACTTTAGTAACAGCGGTTACTACTTTCTATGGTAACTTTTTAATAGCGTTTTTAGCATTGCTGGAGTTCTCTACAGCATTTTTTCATACTAAGACTTCTTGTTATAGCACTCTATTAACGTTGTTGTAAGTTAGCACAGCCTTTTTGAAATGTTGTCATTAGGAATATCTGCATTTCTTTACCAACAGGTTCTATCTCCATAGATATCAACTACAATTTATATACCGAATACATAACACAATTAAAATCAACACATCATATACTATTCACACATTTCATCAATCTGTAACATTATATAATCAACATACCCACAATTATTACACTCATATATAACGCGTCAATAACATTCCATGAACAATGTAAAATAAGTAGTAGCTAGCAACCAAAAGTAGTAATCATACAAGCATACAAACCAAAACGTAATTGTGGCATCAGATATAACTTCAAATCGATAACTTGTTGCGGCATATTACTATCTTGCATCAAAGATATCTTTCTACCTGTAAAGTAAAAGTTCAAAAATTAGCAAAATAAATCTTAAATACAATAAATATAAATCTGAAAGGACAATACCTTGATCACGGTAAAGGTTCAACTAATTCTACTACAGGTCACACCACTTTAGATGAAAACTTTGATTCCTAACAAAATAATTCAAACAATACTTTCGAGTACATGCATTATCTTTAATTGCCATCTGGGAGAGAAAGGGAATAAGTATGACAACCGTGTGACATTAACTAAAGGTGATACTTGAAGTAGCTTTAACAAAAATAAAATAGGTTACGATTAATTAAGAGCTGGATGGACGTTTAATTTAGGGATTTAACATATAGTGCAATTTGAAGAATTGCTAAAATGTCAAAAAATGAAAGATGCATGGTCAAATCAAGTGGCAACAGTGGCCTAACCTAGAGAGGCTCAATCTAAAGTAATATCCAAACAAATCACACGTATTTAACTTTAACAAACCTAATAAATTCCTTAGTAACTAAGTTAATTTAGTTCAATTTTTATAAAAAAAGTTAATTTTTATAAACTTGGAAACTTGATTAAAATTTTCAAACTTAGTTATTTAGTCAAAAAATTTATAAAACTTAGTTAGCTTTTGTAAAAATTGGTTAATTTTATTAACCTAGTTATTTTCATACGCTTATTTAATATTTATAAAACTTAGCGCACTTGAATAAAAATTAGTTGATCTTTATAAATTAAATTAATTTTTATAAATTTGGTTAATTCTATAAATTTAACTACTTCTTGTAAAACTTATTTAATTTCATTGAATTTTTATGAAATTTAGTTAATTTTTAATTATTGATTATAAAATTTCTTAATATTTAGAATTTTTTTTGTTTTTTATAAGACTTAGTTAACTTATTAAATTTTTATGACTTTATTTAAGTTTTATAAAATTCGTTTAGGATTTTGAAAATTATTTAATCTTTATAGAACTTGGTTAACTTAATTAATTTTTATGAGCATAATTAACTTAGTTAATTTTTTTTGAAAAATAATTAATTTTTATAAACATTTGGTCAACTTGGTTTAATTTTTATAAAACTTATTTATAAGCCTAGTTATTTCTTTATAAAAGTTGCTTAACATAGATTTTTTGTAAAAATTAGTTAACTTTTGTAAAATTAGTTAATTTTAATAAAAACTCAACTTTCTTGTAAAGCTTAGTTAATTTGTAATAACTTCGCTAAGAAAATAAACCTAGCTTATTTTTCAAAACTCGGTCAACTTAGTTAAATATTTATGAAGTTTAGTAAATTCTTTAGCAACTAAGTTAATTTAGTTAAATTTTTATAAAATATATTTAATTTTTATTAACTTATTTTATTTTTATAAAACTCAATTAAATTTACAAACTTAGTTAATTTAGTCGGACGTCTATGAAACTTTGTTTAATTCTATAATAACAAGTAAAATTTTATTAACTTGGTTATTTTCATAGACTTTTTAAATTTTATAAAACTTAATTAACTTCTATAAAAATTAGGTATTTTTACAAAGTAGTTTGCTTTTTATAAAACTTAGTTAACTTCGTTATTTTTTTGTAAAACTTTGTTAAGTTTATTAATTTATTTAATCTTTATAAAATTTTATTTATATTTAGATAAATTTTATCCTTGATATAAAATTACGACGGCACCTCCTTTATGCAGTTAGTGCTTTTCTGCACACTTTGATTCGATTACACGATCAAAACAAAATCGTGTTCATATCATGTATAACTGAATATACTTCACATGGCATACACATTAAAACGCATAAAACATATCTTTGATTAGCAATTTTAACCAACAACCTCCCATGTAGCAAAATAATGTTTTATGTACTTATGTAACAAAGTAAAGGGAATAATTAGGATGAAAATCTATAAAAGAGTTACCTAATTATGCAAAAGAGTTGAATGCTTAATATAAAACTAGATTAATATAAAATTATTTCAAACGATGAAGTATTGAAATGAAAAAAGGAATAAAAAATACCAGCACATTTTATTCTTCAACAACCTTCGGAGTAATCTCTGAACAAAATTCATTATCGTCCTAGTCTAATCTGAAAAATAACCAACAATATTAACATAATATGATACTCTTAAGTATATTCCATAATATTGAATGTCAGAGCCCAGATTCATCAATACTGAGCAAAATACAATGACCTCCAGGTGTGTAAAAGAGAAGATAAGCTTTGCCAAATTTGATTTTGGTTAGTAGGAACTGCTGTATACATGTAATGCCTTCTGGACTTTGACATATTGAACCAAGCATCTTTATGCTTTGGCATTTTATCAACTCTAGAAATAAAGTAAGCCTGACAGATAAATTTGTATATAAACTGTTCAAGCAAAAATCTTTGGCTTGACAAATTAAGCTATGCTACACCTAAATAAAATTACTGATAAAAGAAAGAAATCTGATTAGGATGGAATTCATTACTCGGTTAGCAAAATTAAAGCACCTCTAGAAAAGGTATTTGTATGTTACTCCTTTTTTTGAAAAAAATGGTGTCGTAATAACCGTTTCTTCTCTGAATATGATATCATTCGACAATTAAGTCTTCAAAATCAAAATATATAAAAACAAAAATATTGTGCAGACTACGAAAACAGAAGGTTCAAATGAAAAACCTTGTATATTAATTATATCATATAATGGAATGTTGAGTTTAGTGGCATGAGAACAACACAATTATAACTTCATTTAGATCAATCAACATGTCAAGTTCATCCAGTAATAATATCAAAACCTCTAGTACAAATAGCATCTCTTATGCAGGCATAACTGCTATCACCCTCAATAAGTCAAAATATAAAAATATAGCTTCTAGAACAATATGGCTGGTACTAAAACCACTAATGTAGAATCAAAAGTCGAACTTGCATCAACAGAGACTTTTTAGATGATCTCATAAAAGAAAATCGATTAGGTTTAGCCTATAGAATCTAACAGGATTCATAAACAACTACACAGCCAAATTGGGTTCAGGTGGATTTAGTGAAGTGTAACAAGGAAGATTTTCGAATGGGATGCATAAAGTAGTTAAAGTACTTCATAAAACACTAAATAAAAGTTCAAAAGAACAGTTCATGGTAGAAGTCAGTACCATTGGCAGAACATATCATATCACTATTTAAACTCTATGGGTTCTATTTCGAAGACGCGACAAAAGCATTGCTGCATGAGTATATGAAAAATGGATCACTAGACAAGTACTTGTTTGATAGAATAAAAAAACATACCATGGATGAAACTTTAGGTTATTGCAGTTGGTAGAACAAAAGGTCTATGGTACCTGGATGAAGAATGCCAGAGAAAAATAATTCGTTACGACATTAAACCACGTAACACTCTTTTACGAGAAGACTTATTACCCAAAAATAGCAATTTTGAATTGACAAAATTGTGTGATAGTGAAAAAAAAAGACATGTAATAGTACTAGCGAAAAGGAAAACCATGTTATGTTGCACCAGAAACATGGATGCCATTACATGTAACACATAAATGTGATGTGTACAATTTTGGTATGCTTTTGTTTAAGATATCAGGGAAAAGAAAAAAAATCTTGAATTCAACAATACAGAAAGAAGATAATGATTTTGGATGGGTGTGGAAAAAAAAATCTAAAACTGGAGAGTTGGACAAAGGGGTGAAATTGTGTGGTGTGGAAAAATTAGAAAACGATCGAGCGGAATGAATGTGTAAAGTGGCGCTTTGATATGTTCAATATCCGCCACAATCATGACCTACAGTGAGCAATGTTGTAAAAATTCTAAGGATATTGAAATATTGGTAAATATGTTTCGATACTTGGATGCATATGGTCCAGGTGATGAGCTATGGACTGGAAACACTTGGAGTCCATTAGAAGTAACGTTGAGTACATAAATTAGAAAACAAATGGAAATTAGAAAACGAATGTTAAGTGCATAAAAAGAGTAATTCACCTCTTCCGTGACAAAAAGCTTATTTTACTAATTGAACTTGAAATACCCATTAAACTAATATGTTCAAACTACTCAGAATGGTCATACTCAAAATGGTTATTTAAACACATATAAAACAAAAGCACATGTTAAATGATTTAATACAACTTATGATGAAATGTGAAGTGAAAAATTAAAGCATTTAGTAGTACAACAAAAAACCTGGAATGAAAACAAAATCATCAAAAAATTCATCCTTCTGAATGACTCTCCTCAAGGCAAAGATATTCTTTTGAATTACTATTGTTATTTTTAATAAAATACAGCAGAATAAAATAGATGAAATATATTAGCAAATACCTGTAGAAAATCCCATCAACTTTTGGCATCTAATAAAAGAGACATTAAAGTATGCTACATGGACATGTATATAATCATCACACTATGCTACAAGTTTGAATGTTGCAGTGAAAAAGGCATCGCCTGAGGTCATTTTAGAGATATCCATCATATGTGCCATTAAATAAATAATTTTATTGACAATACTCATGATTCACCGAAAATTCATAAACCAAATATCAAAACAATTTATCTTAACATCAGATTCACTAAAAGTTGATATTTATAGGTAATCCTTAGAATTATGTTGGTAAGATAATGTCAGTGCTAATGTATCGTTTCTTTTAAATCAGCATATAGACGCAATTGTGAGTTGCGTCCATATTTTGTAAAACAGGAAATTATTGTCAATGGCAAAATTCCACAGCTTTTTAACCTCAAGGACAGACCTTCAATATTTTATCTGAAGGACAACTTTCTGCAGGTATCAGTTTTAGTTATTGATAGCAGTTTTTAGGTATCAGTTTTTATGTATCAATTTTTAGCTCGGTAGCAGTTTTGTTGTCCTTATGAATAATTTTGGAAAATGTTTGTTCTTATGAATAATTTTTTTTAGAAGAATGTTTGTCCTTGTGGTAAAAATATTGAGGGCGTGTCCTTGAGGCAAAAAATATACAAATCTTTGTCCTTTAAATTAATTCCCCCTTTGTAAAATTGGTACAACAACCGGTTGCACAAATATGATTCTATGTGAGCGCTATTGGAAATTGCTCTAATGCAAAAAAAAATGTGTATGTAATTCATAATTGTGACCACAAGCTGATTTTTTTTTTCTAATGAGATTGCCACTACTACATTGCGGATGTGAGTTTGACAACAATAAGCCTATACTTGCAAACTGACTTTTTTTTCCAATGAGATTCCCTAGTATAGCATTTGGGGTGTGACAAAAATAAGTCTATGCTTGCAAACAATTTTATAAGCAGACAAAAGTACAAAAAGTTCTGAAAATTAACATAAAATGAAATCGAGTCCTACAGAAATTGAACGTTGTGGCTTTTTTCTCCATGGTATGTCAAGATTAATGCAATGCAGAAGCAGAATGCAAGGTCAAAACAGAAGATTTATAAACAATTTTTGATTTATATTTTATCTTGCTTGTAAGAAATGAAATGGACTAAATATGGTATAGGAATTCCGACCTCTATGAACCAGCAAGATAACTCCACATGCAAGGTACAAATTTTGATTGGCGAGTCAAAAGACAGCAGTCATTTTCTTTATCTATAAATAACGTTATGACAACCTATTGAACAAGAAATATAAGTAATAATTCAGGAAATGCATTAAAGTGATTTTAGTAGTTCATCATGTGCAACATACAGGATCAACTTGAGGATAAACTCTTCTCTTGCATTATTCATCTGTGCATGATTTTCGCCTCCCTACATCAGTTGAAGTTGTCGAAGATTCACAATGTCCACAAAATCGTGATACTTTATGCCATTCTAGCATTGCCCGGGCCTGAGTAAAGGTAACAGAAATTATTATATAATTGTGTGTAAGCAGAATAATATTTGTTATTTTTGACCGATTAGAACGAAAGGTAAACTAAGAAGACAAGTAAAGGCTTGTAATTAACATTAAAAAATACAGTATATAGTATTAGTAGATATTGCACATCAACTAGCGATTTCACCATTGCTTATTTTCTGATGCAAATCATATCAAAGCCATAAACATTATTCTAGACTGTGTACATGTAAATTCATATATTCAATGAATGTGATCAATTTGAACATTCAAGTTATTTAATCACTTCCGAAGATTCTTACATTCAATCTTCCTCTTTATATTCGCCATTTTCAATTGCTGTTAGTTAAAGGAGGCCGTGTCTAGAAAAATAATTCCCTCATTCATGGAGGCGAAGTATACTGATTTCGAAAACCTAAAATCTGAACAGAAATCGATTTCAAAATCCAAACTGAAATCGATTTCAAATCCAAATCAATTTTGAAATCAATTCCTAGTTAGAAAAATTGAACCGATCCAAAACAAAATTAGCCAAAGGATGAAATGAAATGAAATCGAAATAGATAATGAGATTCACTAAGTGGAGCGAGGTAATCAAAATTCACGAAAGCAGAATATTGATCAATGATAAGGCTATAGGATTTTATTTTATTTTAGTCTTAATTGGGAATGGAATGATAAGAAGTTCGACAAGATTTGACAGGAGTGGAGGGGAACAATCTTTTTCCTCTGGTGTTTCGATTAAGCCAGGAGGACTGAACAATTTCTTTTTGAGAAGTGTTTACAAAAACAGCAGGAGGAAACAATTTTTTCCCTAACTTTTGATAGAGGAAGCGGGAAGGAGCTAAATTTTCACAGCTTTGCCATTGAAACAGCGTTTTCACTATTCTCCCTTTTATAAAATAATGAGTGACAACTAGTTTTATTAAAACGTTCTTCCGTTTTGCCATCAAAAGTTACTTTTCTTGTTGTGTTTGGTTCATGTACTCTGATATTACGACTGAGTTGGTATTTTTCATGAGACATATTTATTTGGTATTTTGAGACATATTTTATTTATGACTTATTTATGAAGTTTTTAATTTTGAATGAGTTACTGTTTCTGCTGTTTTTTATTTGTCTTGTGAATCCTAGTATCTATAAAGTTTTAGCCATATCTACAATGCACCATATCTTTTAGTGTGACCTTTTGGGTATAGTAAGGGGTGTAGAGGGTTTTTCTTGGTACTAGAGCCTAAGGTTATAGGATTCCTAAAAAATTGTTTCAAAAATAAATTATTTTTTCAAAAGTAACTTATTTTTAAAAGTAGCATATCTTCAAACAAGAAGTATTTTTCAAAAAGAAACTCTTATTATAGAAATATTTTTTTAAGTATAAAAGAGTTTTTATAAAAATCCCCGTAAAGTCTAGCTCAACGTTCTTTCAATCCTTTCGAACCTAAATTTCCTTTCCTTTGCATATTATGGCTGACTGGTTTCATAGAGCTACGGTACCAAAGGCGCAAGGGCAAGTGTCCAATCCACCACCAACGACTAGAGATCTCATTAATCCACCTACAGCAGCCAATTTTTCTAAGCTATGCAAGGACTTCTCTAGTCTATGAGGCAAGACATTTTCTAGTACAGAGGATTTCGAGGAGGCACGAGTTAGGTTGTATGATACGAAGAAAATGTTTAGGCTATTAGGATTGGAGGACCAATAGAGAGTGCAGCCTGCATCTTGGCAGTTGACGGGAGAGCTTAAAGAGGTTCCTAAGTTAGAATGCTCAAAAAAGCTATGGTGGAAAAACAAAAAGGATAAGGATAAGAGAAAAGAAGGACATCGGAAGTGGATCAAGAAAAGAGGGAAATGTCATGGCTGTAGATTGGTTGGTCACTACGCAAAGGACTGTAAAAATAAAATGATGAAGGGAAGTTATTTCAACTGTGGGTAGCCTGGACACCTTAGTAGAGCTTGCCCCACAGGACGGGGCAGAAAGCAGGCACACTTACAGCGCAAGTACAGGCATTGGATGCAACACTTCTAATAGTGGAGCAGATGGAGGTAGGAAAGTCTCGGTAGAAGGTTTGATCTCTATATCAAATTTTTCCTATTCGTACTCTTTTGATTCTGGAACATTTATGTTCATTTCTAGTTCCTTGGTTGATTGTTTGCACTTAGATATCTCTTTAACAGTAGACATTTATCCATGATTTGTTCGGTAGATATTTATTTGGTTGATTGTTTCAAACCCAATAGGAAAATCGGCACATTTATCCATGATTTGTTGGGGTTTGAAAAAAAATTATACTAGGCGTAGAATTTGATTACGACACCTATGAATTGTGATTTTATGGGTATGGGATGATTTTGAGAATGGATTGAGTACCCACTTATGGAGTGATATTGGACTGCGAGAGAAGAGTCGTTAGACTGGAGACATGCAGCAATAAGACTCTTGAGGTTTCTTGCGACCCACAAGGGTCAGTCGTGTAGAGCTTCCTTTATTTCCTTGATTCATCACTAGAAGTGCTAGATCTGTTCTAGTCGTTAGAGATTTCCCAAACAGTTTTAAGGAGACTACCCCCTAAGAGAGAGATCGACTTTAGGATCTATATGAATGACAATGCTAAACCTGTGGCATTACCCATGAGACACATAAAAGAAAGGAGTTAATAGGCAGATTGGTGAGCTATTGGAGAAAGGCTTCATCAGATGGATTCTTTGAGTGGTTGGTTATGCCATTTAGGCGAACCAACGCCCCAGCCTATTTATAGATTTAATGTGCCGTGTTCATTTGAAATGTCCTAAATAAGTTCATAGTAGTACTCATGGACGACATTTTGGTTTTTTCCCAAGAGTAGGGAATATCATGCTATTCATCTAGAGGAGGTTCATTACTATCATCAGTTGGAGGAAAAATTCTCGAAGTGTCACTTTGGCGTAAGGAAGTGCTTTCTTATAGTATAGAAAAGGTCAACACATGGAAAGAGTTTGAGAAACGGTTTTGTACATTTAGGTTCGGATTGTGGTAATCCAAAGAGTTTTAGGCAATGACTGGAGATGTACAATAGATTCAGTTGAACAAAAAGCGTATGTGTAACTATTTTCAAAATGGATAGTGCCTTGAATAAATATAAGCATATAAGAGGAATAGAACCAAAGATTTTAATAAGCAAATGAGATTACCAAAGTTTAGGAAGGGTATTCCTACAGTAGTAAGAAGGAAATCTTTTTTATGTCTAGCCCAATAAAATGGAATTGTTAGAATTGAAAAGATGAAAAATATAATTGTTAATATTTTTGAGGAAGTAAATATTATGTTTTTGAAAAAAGAAAAGAAAACGTGGTATGAAATATAAATTGGTTTTTATATGATGTAAATTTTGTCCAAAGTACAATTCTTTTTGAAGACTTATAGAGCATTTATAGCTCACTGGTTTCGTAGTGGGTAAACAAAGATTTTTAATATAAAAAACCAAGATTGTATTAAGTATCGAAAACGTAGGTTATAATATTTGTCGTTGTAATATATGTTTTCGTGAAAAATAAAGGGAACATAGACTATTATGCTGCTGTTATAGTATGTGACTCCCAAAGTAAAAGTTTTTACATAGTATATGAGATTTGTTTGTATTTATTTTTGAATCTGTACACTAGTATTTTTGGGTTGTAGTAAAGGTGTTTTACGCAACATCTATTTTGACCCAAATAATAATGTATTTTGAAGATAATTTCTAAGTATAGAAATAAAGTGATTTGTAGGTACACTTAGTATTTAAATAAGTATGAGGAAATGTTTTCTAGTTATAGGTATATTAAAAAAATTTTGAAAAGGATTTTTTTTGAAAAGAAAATTGTGAGCTAAATATTAGAAAATTAATAAATTTCATAAAAATTGTCTATTATAAAAGAATATAGATTAAACATACTTTAATCTAATGGAATGAAATGAATAATGATATGACTTTATATGAAACCAAATCACAAATAAAGATGTTTTGTGCAAGTTATAAGGAACATGTGAAAGGTATGGGAAGCACCATATTTTGTAAAGCCTATTTAGAAAAATATAAAATAAGTTCCATGTTATTCATATAAACATGAAGTCCTCTTTTAAGAGATTCATAGAAGGTTTTAGCGTTAATAGTTTCTCATAAGAGAAAGGAGTTCCAATATATTAAGGTATAAAATCATTAGGTGTATTAAGAAGTGTAGTAATTAGAGAAAGTGTTAGTTAAGAGAGATGTTATAAAGGGTCTTAGTAGAAAAGACTAAGCAGTGGAAATTTCATATATTTTTCCATTGATTACTTGCATTGGTTACTTGCCTTTGTAGAAAGTCCCAACTTGTTGTAAGTTAGAAACTCCTCCAAGTTTAGGTAATTGGAAAGATAAGGGTTTTTAATAAAATAATTGTTCTTCTCTACTCCAGCTTTTGTAAAATTGAAAATCTATGAAAAGAAGATGTTTTGAAAATATGTGAGGACATTTTAATGATATCTTAAAGAAAAATGGTTTGGTGAAAAAGTAAATAAGTTTTTGGAAGCAAAAAAACTTAGTAACAGTTAAATTTAAAAATCCATATCTCTATAAAAAAATGTAATGGTATTTAAAAGAAAAGGAGGAATAAATTTTTAAGTTAGAATTTTAAGTTTCCCCCTAGGTTTGGGGAATAATGTAAATTCAAAAAGCTGTACAAGTCTAGAAAGATAAAATGTTAAGTAACCAAGGACTTTTGAATTTAATAGAAACTTGAAAATAACACTTTTAAAGGGAAAAGTTTTGGGATTTGATGTTTTTAAAACATTTAGAAGCTTTAGTTTTTGAAATGAAATAATAAATACTAAACCAAACTTTTAAATGTGGAGCAGATAAGAATCATTTCCTAGGTATGACTGAAAGATGTAAGGCTATATAGGAGACAACAATGACTACTTCTAGAAGTAATAATAGAAGTTTCTGTAAAGTGTATAGGAAACTAGTGAGAACCTAGGATTGTTGCTTTACATGTGTATACTTTATAATAAGGTGATACTAGCAAGATAGTAAGATACGTATGGTTAAGGATTGTGTATTTTTGGTTTTGGAGGAACTTGGAAAGAGCATCTTCCTTTAGTGGGATTCACGTATAATAATAGTTTTCAGCTAGTATTGGAACGGCACCTTTCGAAGCTCTTTTTGGAAGGCTGTGCAAGTCGCCTTCGTGTTGGTTAGAGTCTACAAAGAGATTGCTACTTGGTCCCAACATGATTGAAGAGACTTCGAAGAAGATTGATTTGATTTGGAGAGAAAACGTACCTCTTATCCACATCTCTTTGACAATAAATTTTGAATTTCCTATTTCCATTTTTAGTTTTGAATAGGTTCTTTTCTTTGTTATCCTTGGAAGGGGAGATCTTAGGATTTAACCTATGGATGGTAGGATTTGATGTAAACATGTTATTAGAACGTGTTATGTATGATCGATGCTAATGGTTGCAAGTGTTCACTGCTGGATGCTAATGGACGCATATACTAGGAGCTGTTATCTCTTATGGATCGGCTTAACTAGGTCACAAGAGCATATGCATATGGATGTGTGCGCATTTGCATTTTATTTCCATGGTTGCTGTAAATTGATGATTATAACATGATTGTTGCATTTGGATTATGATTATAGCACGCATGTAGAACTATTAGTTATCATTAGGAATCTATATCCATTTGGATACATAGCACGGACATGATTGCATAAAAAGTAGGTTGACTGAATCAGTGGACCACCTAATCTTTTGCATTAGATGGGGACATTGACACTACACTATTCACACACACACACACACACAGAGATATATATATATATATATATATATATCATGAATATATATATATATACATATATCATAAATTACATTAGAAAAGATTAATGACAATGTATGTAATGGATGATGGTTGAGTTGTTGGTTGTATAATTTGGATGAAAACATTTATTTCATTCTTTTATCCTTGGAGATTTCGGGGACGAAATCCTTTAAGGAAGGGAGAATGTGACAACCCGAAATTAAACTATAATAATTAATAAATTAATTAAATAATGAAATAACTTTGTGAAATTATCAAAATTGAGCATCTCTGTAAATTTTGGTTGAATATATTGTCTTTTGATACCAAGCTGTTACGCCCCACCCCGAAACCCACATTAACAAAGAGTATTACTGGGTAATACCATCTGCTAATGCGGGGAATAGGGCTATTTAGGAGCGACCATCTATAACCTTGTCTTGAATATCTGTTGAATATGTCGATAAATGCTCTATATTTTTTTCTCTATCTCAAGTGGATCGACATATTCAATAAATACTTAATACAAAGCCATTGGTGGCTATAGGATCTAACGGAACAAAATATTATAAACACAGAACAGAAACACATATTACGGCACATCTAAGTGTAATACAAGTGTTAAGAATCCCTTAATCATAGTGCCTTTTCTTTTTCGTGTCCTTTGGGGTAGATGGAAATTGGGAATACTTCCAGGAATGTATTTTAATTCCGTAATTTCCATATTTAGAGAAAATGAATTAAGGATTTGTACCATTGTGTCCATGGTAATTTTTTGATCAATTTCCATGTATAGATTGTCAAAATCCGAGCTAGAAAGAAGATGTTACAAAAGAAAGAAGAAATCAAAAAATAAGAGACAAGATATATATATATATATATATATATATATATATATATATATATATATATGGCTAGGTTTACCCTAGGGTCGACCCTCCCATCAGCTAGGTCGACCTAACTAATATTGGGGTCGACACCAAGGTCGACCCGCCATAGTTATATGGACGAGTAATCGTCCACATTAAATCGTGATGTATTTTTCTATTTTAATTCCATCTCGTGCGATCGTGCTTCCATCCGACGATTCCCAACGAGCCTATGACGTGGTTGCACCAGATTTATTCTTCAAATCCAACGGTCTAAGATCCACAAGTGATACAATATGTCCCTATCTCATTCGGATTTTCTCTATCTGGGTTCATTGACTGAGGCTAGACCATAAAAGGGATATTTTTCCAAGGTAAAGATCTTTTTAGTTAAAATATTTTATACCATAGAAGTGGATCCTGGAAGTCCAAGAAAAAGAGCTAAGGACCATAGATGAGTATTTAAGTAATTATTTTAGATTTTTAAGTAATTTAAAATAATATAGAGTTCTCAATAATTGCAGTTTTTATGCAATTTTTGAGACTGCTTTTATGTAGGCAGTTTATAGTTAATTTTTAATGTTCTTTTCAGTCTATTTTGTTTAGTTATTTTTATTTAGCTATTTTATTCATTTATTTAAAGTTATTTATATTTTATTTACATCTGTTTTACATTAGAATTCAGCCTATAAATTTCAATTCTTTTTCATCCTTTTTACGCGAATAAAAATAACAAAAAGAGGAAATTCGCTAATATGGACTAAATTATAGGAACACTAAATTTACAGAAAATTTGATGTAAATAAGAAGAACTATAACAGAAAGAATATAGACTGAATTAGGTAAATTTGACATTTGTAAGCGTATTAATAACTAGAAATTGTAGTTATAAAGACAAGATAAAAGAAAAATTATAATATAGGTTATAATTAGATAAAAATAATGGAAAAGGCTTATTTTAAGACTTAGAGTTAAGTTAATAAGAAAATATTGCAGAGATAACAGAAGAAGCTTATTTTAAAGATTTGGAATAAGTTAATAAGCAAATAGAGCAGAATTAACAGAAAAGGCTTATTTAAAAGGCTTATACTAAGTTAATAAGCAAAGATAGAAGTATGACCCGTACCGGCAGCATTCTCCTTCAGTCAGGAACTGACGGCCTCACAATAGATTAGGTGAGGCTGGGACACGCTTATGCTGAAGTAATGGTAAATAAAAGGTAAATAGATGGAAGCTCAAATCATGGGATTTGGGCAAGGGATGCAACTAGATTTTGTTTGTTAGGATTCGTACCGGCAACATTTCCCTTATCAGACTAAGACTGATGGTCTCACAAAAGATCAGGTGAGGTTGGTGTGACGACCTAGAATTTTCGATCCTGAAAATTCCAAATAGTTAGGAAAAAGAAGAAAGAGATAGAAGAACAGAAACACCAACATCTCACATGCGCAGCGGATAAAAATATAATATCAAATAATAATAGTTTATAAAAGAATTCTGTATCTGTCAAATACATTTATAATACATCAGAGTTACATATATATACAAACACTGGATATACACAATCATCATGTCTCAGATATACAATAATATAATACAGCGGAAACACTCCATACGTTCTTGCCATCTAGCTCGCCTCCTGAGCTCCAGAACGTCCTTACCTGAAAATCTGTAATACTCGGTCTGACCCAAGCATTACATCAAAGTAACACCTGGGTCAGGCTGGAAACCAGCATGAGTAAACCCATCTAACATGGAATACAAATCATACAACTTTTATAAAACCCGGGGTAACTCGTATCAGTTTACAAATTCACAATTTGTTATAGACATCATTTATTTCAAACATCAATTTTCTAAGTACCAAAATTTAGATTAAATAGTCCAGTTCACTTAAATCATTTCATTACAGCCTATTGATTCCACACATCAAATCTGTACAGAATTATTATCGATTATAAATCGAAGTGGTTTTAGGTATTTACAAATACCCGATTCCGGTCTCTTCGAATTCAATGTCATCTTAACCCACACTATTCAAGAGACACAATTCAACCTTTAATCACAAGGTATCACTCTTTTACACAACAATTCATCATTGACAGATAACCATATAATCACTATTCAAGACAAACATATCATATCTTAAACATTTCATATCAGAAATTACCAATCACTTATAAGCAAGATTAATTAGTCACCCATTCCTAATTAAATCAAATCAATTTCTTTAATCACTTTTAATCTTGCTTATTTGACAATAATTAATCACAAACCAATTAATTAATCATCATCTTAATAAATCACCCTAGATTAATTGTCCTTTAATTACATTAAGTAATTAACCCTTAATTAATTACATCTAGTAATTATTCATTAATTACTTCACTGTGTATTATACTTTTATAAATTTCATTAAGTAATTATACTTACCGAATTTCACAATTAATTATCCTTAATTAATTAATAAAATTAATCATCTTAAATTAATCACATTAATTAATCATTTGATAATCCTTAATTAATGATCTTTCATTAACTATATTTATTAACCAACCCTTTAATTACTTCTCTAGGTAATTAACTTTAATTAATCATTTTTTAATTACAAATTAATTAATTCTTAATTACGATTAATTAATTTCTAAATACATAATTAATTTCTAAACTTTAACTTAATTAATCTTTAATCACTTGATTAATTAGTTCCTAATCATTAGTTAACAATCCATACTTATTTAATTAATGATTCTTAATTTCAAATTAATTTTACCCTTAATCAATAATCTTAACCCAAACCATTAATTTAAAAAACTTAATAACTCAATTAATTGATCATAATCATTAATTAATTAACTTATTAATTTAACCATTTAATTTGCCTTAAAAATTCAATGAATTACGAATCATTAAATCTTAATTAACTTCAAGATAAAAACATCATTTTTATAAGTGATTTAATTATCATTCTCAAACAGGATTGAAAACATTTACTTTCAAATTCACTTTTAAATTTCATTTCAAATTAAGATTCAAACTAAATACAATTTAACTTGAACAAATTAAACCAAGTTAAAACTCTTTTTAAAATAAAATGTTGTAAAGCACTTACCTTTATAAAAGAAATCTATATAAGAGTTTAAACCAAATCTTTTAAATTCAAACATTTAAAAATATATTTTATATCTTAAACATTTAAACTTATTCAAACATTTTGATTTTTATAAACTTTATTTTCAAAACTGGGATACAAAAGTAAATTTGGATCCATACCTCAAAATCTGATTTTAAACTTATTTAAAATATGTTTTCAAATTTCAAAATTCTATTTAAATTTAGACAAACAGGTTCTACAAAAACATGTAATTCTATTTTTTTGTTTTGTTTTGACGAGGCAAGATTTTTTCAAAAACTGAAATGATTTTTAACTTTTCGAAATGACCTTATTTTGTGCTTGAGATGATAGTAATTAATGCAAATGTCTCCTTACAAGTTTACATAATTATCCTATTTTTTTTATATGTACATAGATATTTTTCTTCTTCTTTTTCTTACCTTGCATATGCACATGAATTTCCATAGTGTGTGTGTGTGTGTGTGTGTGTGTATATATATATATATCTAGAATTACCTTATGTGCTTAATATAAAATTGTTATAGTTATTTTATAGTTTTAACTTAGGTTGCATACATACAATAACCATTTAAATACTTATTTCTAACATAAATCCTTATTATTATTATTATTATTATTATTATTTTAAGCTTAAACTATCGAACACTTAATTTATATTCATATATTTTTTGACTTATATTTAATATTAATAAGATTGATTTTAATTTAAGCACTATTATCTAGATTACATCCATATATATAATTAGATCAAATATTAATAAAGTAGAGCTTTTTAATTTAACGTGAATAAGATAGATTTTATTTTGAATATTTTAGAAAAGCTTTATATTTAAATTTCCAAATCATAGTTTCCTTTACAACACGTGTGTGTGTGTGTGTATAAATGGTAAATGTCCAAAGGTCTTATTCATTTTTGAAATGATAAGTTTGTATTTTATTTAATTAGATTAGATGCTTATTAAAATAATATTGCCAAAATCCTGGGTCGTCACATTCCTCCCCTCTTTAAAACTTTTCGTCCTCGAAAAGGAACGAAGCCAGAACTATTAAAATGCTTAAAATCAATTAAATTTTCTTTGATCATTTTTAAAATACTTTAAAAATCTATATGCTATTACTAAAATAGTTTTTATAAAAATACTTTTATAACTCGATGTTTCGACAAGTCCATCCTTGTTCTCACATAAATTCGGTCATACGTTGATCAGGCGTACGATTGAAAATCTATAAGTGCTTAGCAGACCCCTTTTCAACATCCGGTGAAAATACTTTGGAAAATAATTTTATTGAAAATATAGAAAACATTTTTTGAAATTGAGGAAATATCTTTGGTGAAAATGCTCTGGAATTCATCACCCTCATCCACGGTCGTAGTTACATCTCGGGTTACGTTGCTATCGCAGCAAAAGTCCATGTAACTGTAGGCACTCCGCGCCCCTCGATTACGCCATGGAACCCACAACAGATCGCAGTTACATTCCAAGGTTACGTTGCCATCACAGCAAAAGTTCATGTAACTGTAGGCATCAACGCCCTCGACTTTCGCTGTCAAAAATGAAACTTCTCCACTCCTTCATAGGTCGTAGTCTACCGATGTAAAATCAAACGTAGACTGTTGGCTCTCAGCAACACACACGACTTTCGTTATGTTATCATAGGTCGCAATCTACTGATATAAAATCAAACGTAGACTGTTGACTCTCAGCGGCACACACGACTTTTGCTATGGTTTGCAGTAGATCGCAGTGACATCGAGTTACACTGTCGTCACAGCATAACCCAAATGCCTCTGTAGGCATCAGCGCCCTCGACTTTCGCTACATACTACTCATAATCCTAAGGAACTAGTTTTGTTCGGATTCCTCACAGGATCAACTTTAGAACCCCCCCAGGGTTCAAGGCAGTACCACTCTGTGGCACTCCTGAGAAGTTCATTTCAAGGGAGCACCTTTTTCCTCAAAGCCATTATCAAAACACTTTATACTATACACATATAGTATCTTCTCAATCATACACCTAGTATGAATCTCAAATAAATATCCTTTCTTAAAATCGATTATCCCAAAATCGATAATTCTCAAACTAGGCTTTCTAAATCCAATATTGATTTTACCCAAAAATCAAAAGCCTTTCCAAATCCAAAGGTTCCCAAAACCTTTTTTTCAAAATCCTCATAAGATCCTTTATATATATATATAGATATATATAATTTTTAAAAACTTTAGATCATTTCAAACTTGTATAAAACTCCTTTTATACTTCAAACACTTTCAAAATGCATTTCTTCCGGCAATAGATTCAACAAGGGGAGATTTATCTTATATAACAAAGATATATAACTTTGTTTATTCAAAATCAAATATTCATATTTGATTACTCTATAAAGTCACTTTTATCATAGAAATTTCCAATACCAGTTTCATTCAAACCCGTATGATGCACATATATCATCCGTACGCTGTACCAATCTGATCGCTCACTCGATCACACAATTTCACTTTCGAACTAGCATCGTCCACCCGACTTCCTAGTGCGGACTCAGATCTGGTTTCTTGATCAGAAACCATCATTCTCCTAACATAGCCATAACTATGATAGAGAATATCCAAAACCAATCAACAATCCATATCCAGATTCGCCGTCGAAAATCAAGTGAAAAATCCCAACTCGGATCGATATAACTATCTCGAAATTCTGTGCTCGAATCTGGATCAAATCACTATGCAAATAGAATAATATACGTGCATCCTACGTATTTAACTTCATCGATTATTAGCCAAATCAATTTCCTTTCTATTTGTCCTCACTTTGATTTTATTCATTTATTCACATTTACCTTAATCCCCATTTGGATTATCACTTCAATTCTTACCTCAGTTAGGTATTTAATTAATAACAGTTTGAACTCCGACCAGTTTATATTTAGAAAATAGCTTGAAAAATTTTAAAATAGATAAATAATTATTAGTTTGTAAAACAGCTGTAAAATAGTTAAGTAATTGTAAAATAATTGAAAAATAGTAAAATAATTGCAAAATAGTTGTGAAATAGTAATTAGTTATAAAGTAGTTGGAAAAATGATAATTAGATTATAAAATAGTGGTAAAATAGTTAAATAGTTCCGAAAGTAGTTGTTAAATAAATATAAGATAGTTTTGGAATTTAGAAAGAAAATTTGTATAGTACATAGTTAGGAAAATAGATTTAAAACAGTTTATCTCAAAATGATTTATTTAAAATTAGTCTAGAGCCAAACTATTTAATTCCCTGTCAACTTAATTTAAATTTCCGCTTCCATTAAATTGACTCAATTCAAATTTAAAAAACTTCAATTTCCATTGAACTTGATTTATCCCCAATTCAAGTTGAATTAACCTTAATTTCTTTCCAAATTCAAATCAAATTGCATTTGATTTAAACATATTCACTATAACTATAAATCCCAAATTATTCATATTAATTTAGACTAAATCCAAATTGAATGCACTTCAATTTCAAATCATTTCAATTTCTATGAATTAGTCCCAATTCCCATTTGAATTTGAACTCATTAAATTTTCGATTTAATTTCAAATTAATCCAATTCAAATTTTCTATTTGAATTTTATACTTATCCATCTTCAATTCTAAGTAATTCAAACTAAATTCAATTTGAACAAAAGAAATCTAAATTTCAACTTTAACCTATCTCGAATTATATAAATTCGAGCTAAATTTCCAAATGTTGATTTAACCCCTTAAATTAGATTAACCTTTATTTTTAAATCAGTAATCCAAATCTTTAAACAATTTAATTCTGAGTCCAATTCCCAATAGATAAAGAATTTTTTATATTAGATTGTACTATTACAAAATATCCCATACATTAATTGACTACATACTAGTAGTTCATACTTATCCAAAATAAGAGTCTTACAGAAGTCATAAATCTATACGCCTTTATATTTCCTAAAGGTTTGGAAAGAATAAAGCCTTAATATTCTTGCAAGAATCCATTCTATGGACTTCCTTTCAAAGGAAAAAGCCCGAACATACACTTCTCAATAGGGTGTCCCCACTTATAATATTTACCACAAAATGTTTCTACCTTGTCATCACTCTGGATAACCTTCACGCCTCCAACAGTATGTTCCATAGCTTTACTCCTCTTCTGCCTCTCGGAACAATTCCTAGCAATGTGTCCCGTCTTCTTACAATGATAGCAAATGGTCGATTCATTGACCGGTTCAACTGGTTTACGCTTTGCCTTCCTCAATTCAGGGCAATGATTTAAGAAATGTCCTTTTTTATGACACTTAAAGCACAAGATCTCAGAGCGAAACCGATGGAATGTATCCTTCAATTCCTCCATTGTTTACTGCACTTGGTTGTGTAATGACCCTTATTGAAACATCTACAGCACTGACATTATCATAAGGTCCTGGTTCGGCCCTTTCCTTAACCTGTTTCTCATACTCTTGAATTTCTTCTCATCCCTACGTGCAACTGCTCTTTGCTCTCCGCGTCTAACCTTCAATTCTTCACTCTTATTCATCTCTCTCAAAGACTAAATTTTAGAGGGACTTCCTAACCTATAAATTAGACTTAATTGGAAGAATTCAACTTTTGCTCTTATATATATATATATATATATATATATATATATATATATTAGTTTGCTTACCAAGTTATACCTTATGTTTCAACACCTTTGGTTTTTAATTCCAAACAAGTTTCAAACAACTTCTTGTTTCAAAATAAGATTACTTTCAGAAATATTCTGAATAATATTATTTATCCTTCCCTTTAACAATTTGAAAACAAATTTCAAATGTTTTTAAATCTTAGGATTCTAACTTCACAATTTAAAACCCCACTTCAATTTACAAGTCATACTTATCTAAAAGTTTACTTCCTTAACACATTTCTTTTTTCTTTATCATAATTAGGAAACAATCATCCCAATATTAGGTACAATAACCTTTTTCTTTTATTTTGAATTGAAACCAAATTTAATTCTAATGTTCCTTATATGAATGGTATATTCTATTAAATTTCTATTTGGATATATATATATATATACCCCTTAAATTCTTATTTAATTTCAATAATTTAACATCCCATTGCCTTAATATTTATTAGAAAGAAATATTGCCTTATATATCAAAATATATTCTTATATAAAATCATTTAAAATCTTTATATAAGAAAATAACAAGTACGCTCTCATATATATATACACACACTCAACTCAATTTTAGGGTACTACTTACCCTATCCTTAATGAGTACACCCACCAGAGCTAAGATTCTCGTTTAACCTGCCGCTCTAATACCAACTGTGACGACCTAGAATTTTTGATCCCGAAAATTCCAAATAGTTAGGAAAAAGAAGAAAGAGATAGAAGAACAGAAACACCAACATCTCACATTCTCAGCTGATACAAATATAATATCAAATAATAACAGTTTATAAAAGAATTCTGTATCTGTCAAATACATTTATAATATATCAGAGTTACATATATATATATATACACACACACAGACACTGGATATACACAATCATCATGTCTCAGATATACAACAATATAATACAACGGAAACACTCCATACGTTCTTGCCATCCAGCTCGCCTCCTGAGCTCCAGAATGTCCTTACCTGAAAATCTGTAATACTCGGTCCGACCCGAGCATTACATCAAAATAACACCTGGGTCATGCTGGAAACCAGCGTGAGTAAACCCATCTAACATGGAATACAAAGCATACAACTTATATAAAACCCGGGGTAACTCGTATCAATTTACAAATTCACAATTTGTTATAGACATCATTTATTTCACACATCAATTTTCTAAGTACCACAATTTAGATTGAAAGTCCAATTCACTTAAATCATTTCATTACAGCCTATTGATTGCACATATTAAATCTATACAGAATTATCATAGATTATAAATCGAAGTGGTTTCGGGTATTTACAAATACCCTTCGAATTCAATGCCATCTTAACCCACACTATTCAAGAGACACAATTCAACCTCTAATCACAAGATGTCACTCTTTTACACAACAATTCATCATCGACAGATAACCATATAATCACTATTCAAGACAAACATATCATATCTCAAACATTTCATATCATACATAACAACCAATCACTTATAAGCAAGATTAATTAGTCACCCATTCCTAATTAAATCAAATCAATTTCTTTAATCACTTTTAATCTTGCTTATTTAACAATAATTAATCACAAACCAATTAATTAATCATCATCTTAATAAATCACCCTAGATTAATTGTCCTTTAATTACATTAAGTAATTAACCCTTAATTAATTACATCCAGTAATTATTCATTAATTACTTCACTATGTATTATACTTTTATAAATTTCATTAAGTAATTATACTTACCAAATTTCATAATTAATTATCCTTAATTAATTAATAAAATTAATTATCTTAAATTAATCACATTAATTAATCATTTGATAATCCTTAATTAATGATCTTTCATTAACTATATTTATTAACCAATCCTTTAATTACTTCTCTAGGTAATTAACTTTAATCAATCATTTTTAATTACAAATTAATTAATTCTTAATTACAAATTAATTAATTTCTAAATACATAATTAATTTCTAAATTTTAACTTAATTAATCTTTAATCACTTGATTAATTAATTCCTAATCATTAATTAACAATCCAAACTTATTTAATTAATGATTCTTAATTTCAAATTAATTTTACCCTTAATTAATAATCTTAACCCAAATCTGTAATTTAAAAAACTTAATAACTTAATTAATTAACTTATTAATTTAACCATTTAATTTGCCTTAAAAATTAAAATCATTAAATCTTAATTAACTTTAAGATAAAAACATCATTTTTATAAGTGATTTAATTATCATTCTCAAGCACATTTGGAAACGTTTACTTTCAAATTCACTTTTAAATTTCATTTCAAATTATAATTCAAATTAAATACAATTTAACTTGAACAAATTAAACCAATTTAAAAAAAAATTTAAAATCAAATGTTGTAAAGCACTTACCTTTATAAAAGAAATTTATATAAGAGTTTAAACCAAATCTTTTAAATTCAAAACATTTAAAAATATATTTTATATCTTAAATAATTAAACTTATTCAAACATTTTGATTTTTATAAATTTTATTTTCAAAACTAGGATACAAAAGTAAATTTGGATCCATACCTCAAAATCTAATTTTAAACTTATTTAAAATATTGTTGCAAATTTCAATATTCTGTTTAAATTTAGACAGACAGTTTTACAAAAACCTGTAACAAATGAAAATGAGCCGATGCCAACATCAACTACTTCGAGTCGAAAACTAAACCACTCCGAGCAAAACGCAGGAACCACTCGAGAAAACTCGAGTAAACTTTTCCTGCTTTAACCCAAATCTCACCAGAAAACAAAAGTGCATGGTGCACATGCACCGTGACTTTGATCAACTCTGGCCATTCACTAAGGCTTCATCACGTCGACAACCATCCACGCACGATCCCACGATCATCAGATCATCACCATCATCTCGAAATCCAAATCGAGACTCAACCCAAACCTGGAACCCAAAAGAAAAACCTGGAAATGCCTCGACCAAGCTCCTCCGTCTATCAGAATACCAGCACCACCGGCCACGACTTCGTCCACAATCCAGCAGTCGATTCCCAAAGTTCTATCAAACTTGATTAAACCTAGGCGTCGAGATGATCAAACATTCAGCCACTTTCAAAACTAGGTCTAGAAACAAAAACTAACAACCCTTGTCACCACCGGTCTCTGACCATCCTCCTACCAATTTTGCCCAAATCACCGACCATCCCTCGACCTCCAGCAACAAACCTGGCCTCTCCGACCGTTGGGATCACCAGAAATTCCCAAAAACCAAAAAACAGTGCAACCCAGAAATGCACTTGCATTTCTAATCTAAAAATTGTGATTTTAGTTTTAAAAAACATGATTTAGTTTAAGGTTTCAGCTTATATGCCTAAACTAAGAAATTATGAAGTTTGAGTTTTTACAAAACTCAAGCTTATACTGTTCTTTTAATTTTTTAGAGCAGATTTGAATTTGTTCTAAATTAAATACAATTTTAAAAATTATTTTATAATCAAACAAACAGATGTTGTTTAGATCCTAAGTCCTAACAATCAGTGGATCGAGAGGTAATGATATTTAAATTAAAACTTGGCTTGAAATTTTAGAACAGAGGTATTTACAGGTGTATCAAAACATGCATACTTCATTCATCCAAAATGCACAGAGGTTCACCAATATACATACACAAAAACATACTTATTTCAGACATTTATCAAGCAACAGATTTGTACTTAAGTTTTTAAAAAGTGTTACTCACCTTTTATCAAGATGCTTGAACAGGGCCAGTAACTTGTTTCATGATGAGATGATCTTCTGTTGCTTGAGTTGTTTGGATTCGTTAGTTTGAGATGAAAGTGATATTTATCTTCATTTAACTTAGCTTGCTCTTGAGTGAATGAAGAAAAAGAACATAGGAGTGGATGTATAAATAAGAAAAGGGGTAGGTATTGCTGCACACATATTTTCTCCTTTGGTCGGAGATTTTTTTTGTTTTGTTTTGACCAGGCAAGATTTTTTCAGAAACTGAAATTATTTTTAACATTTCGAAATGACCTTATTTTGTGCTTGAGATGATAGTAATTAATGCAAATGTCACCTTACAAGTTTACATACTTATCCTATTTTTTTATATGTGTATAGATTTTTTTTCCCTTCTTTTTCTTACCTTGCATATGCACATGAATTTCCATAGTGTGTATATATCTAGAATTACCTTATGTGCTTAATATAAAATTGTTATAGTTATTTATAGTTTTAACTTAGGTTGCATACACACAATAACCATTTAAATACTTATTTCTAACATAAATCCTTATTATTATTATTATTATTATTATTATTATTATTATTATTATTTTAAGCTAAAACTATCAAACACTTAATTTATATTCATTTATTTTTGTACTTATATTTAATATTAATAAGATTGATTTTAATTTAAGCATTATTATCTAGATTACATCCATATACATACATATATATATATATATATATATATATATATATATATATAATTAGATCAAATATTAACAAAGTAGAGCTTTTTAATTTAACGTGAATAAGATAGATTTTATTTTGAATATTTTAGAAAAGCTTTATATTTAGATTTCCAAACCATAGTTTCCTTCACAATACATGTATATATATATATATATATATATAAATGGTAAATGTCCAAAGGTCTTATTCATTTTTAAATGGTAATTTGTATTTTATTTAATTAGATTAGATGCTTATTAAGATAATATTGCCAAAATCCCGGGTCGTCATAGCTGGACACACTTATGCTGAAGTAATGATAAATAAGAGGTCAAAAGGTAGAGAAATAGATGGTGCGAGCCGACAGTGGCCAGGTGTGCGGCCTCGGTGCAGGGATATAAGTCGCAATTAAGTTCCAAAGTGCTAAACAAGTGTCTTTTTGCCATGGGACCCACAAGATGGGACTAACTCACCGTGGCACAACGGAGATGGAAAGCCAATCAAAGGGTAGAAAAGTACTGCAGCCTAATGAAAGTAGGATTAGGATTTCAGCCTAATCAAAGCGGCTTTATCTTTTCCATTATTTCCTTTTATACTAGAATTGTTGCTAAATCTATTATTTTTATCTTGCTTTAAAATATTAGTGGTAACTTTCACTCACCATACTTTTAGTCTAACCCACCCTTTATTTTTTCTATTCCCCCCGTAGGCTAACAGAGGCAGGGATATTATGAAAGGGATAGCGGATTAACGATCTTAAGGCTAATTTAACACTAGAGAGTGGTGAATAGTGTCTAATGAATTCTAATACTTATATGGACTAATTTAAAAATTATGATACATACAAATGCAAAAATTAATCACAGAATCTAACACAAACGCGGTAAGTAAATAAAAAGCAGTAAAGGAAAGAACACACCGGATTTTATACTGGTCGGAGTTACCCTACATCCAGTCCTGTACTAAGGCAAACACCTTATACAGATTTTTATTATACCAATGTCAAGATTATACAATCCTCAATTTCTAAAGGCTTTGAGGTACCCTCCTATCTCATGAGTTCGGGGTAAACTCTCTTGATTTACGGGACACAAGAACATCCAGTTGATTTCCAGGCACAATCACACCTTATAGAGAGACTCGATAAACTTTTGATTACAAATTGATCCTATAACTCTGAATAACACTTTGATCTTCGAGAGAGGGCGGAGAAACAAACAAGAATGAGAGTTTAATTTGATTCACTTGAGAATTCGACAAAATTTCGGCACGATCTTATAAATATGAAACTTTTAGAATATGAATTTGTGGAGAAGGAGTGAAGAAAATAAGAATATTGTTAGTTTAAAAAATTCGTTTATGAAGGCCATTTATAGAGCACCGATGGTATAACCATTCGTGAAGAGATTTAAACGAATAGACACTTCTTTTGAAAATTAAAACTTTTGAATTCAATAGCCACTATGTCGACATGGGGTATCCCATAATGTTGACATCCTTATGCTAAAAACAATGTAAAAAAAATTTGTAAATGGTGTAGAAAGGAAAACAAGATAAAATGATTCTGGAGTAAAAATGAAGTTTAAAAAAAGAGTTTAAAAAATGAAAACAAAGAATATTTTAATGCTAAAACATCCTTTTGAAAATCATTTGATAAGATATTTTTAAGGCTAAAATATTTTGAAAAACAGTTTTGAAAATCATTTTGAAAAACAGTTTTGAAAATCATTTTGAAAAACCATTTTAAATAGTTTTGCATGCTTCTTCCTGTAGAATATCTCATCACATCAGGACTCTAGGACTTGTACAAAAACAGAATGTTTATGGGTTTGTAAGCCACTAAAAAGGTAGAAATGGGTTCTATTTCAAATGAAATTCGGAATGAAGTTTTCCATGCTATTACGAAGTTTTAACAAAAACTAGACACATGTCTTGAAATCTTGATCTTGATACTCATGAGTCTTCAAAATTGATTTTTTTTCATTCTTGATCTTCATACTGTACAGTCTTCAATAATCAGTACCTGCCTTACATATATATCCTGCATAATAACATTCATATATATATATATATATATATATATATATATATATATATATATAGACAATAGTGTTAGTACATAAGTTATAATAAAATAAGTTACAAAGGTTGTTCTCATCAAAACACTATCTCAAGTTCCTAACATATTAGATTTCCGATTTTCTTGGAGATTCAGCTGCAAAGTTTTTCTTCATGTATTCTTCTTCCTTTCAGTTTTTATTTCACTTGGACTTTATGTACTGGTACTCTTGAGAGGGATGGTTTTGTTTATGCACTCTAATATTATGACCGAGATGGTATTTTTCATAAGACTTATGTATTTGGTATTTTGAGACATATTTTGGTTATGACTTATTTATGAAGTTTCTAATTTTTAATGAGTTACTGTTTTCGCTGTTTTTTTATTTGGCTTGTGAAACTTAGTCTCTGTAAAGTTTTAGCTATACCTACAGCGTACCACATCTTTTAATGTGCCCTTTTGGTATACTAAGTGATATGGGTGTTTCACTTGGTATCAGAGCCTATGGCTATAGGATTCCTAAAAACTTGTTTTAAAAATAGAGTATTTTTTCAAAAGTAACCTATTTTTTAAAGCAGCATACATTTAAACAAGAAATTTTTTTCAGAAAGAAACTCTTATTATAGAAATAGTTTTTCAAGTATAAAAGAATTTTTATAAAAATTCCCTCAAAGTCCAGTTCAACCTTCTTTCGATCCTTTCGAACTTAAATTCCTTCCCTTTGCATAGTATAGCTGACTGGCTCCATAGAGCTACGGTATTAGAGGTGCAAGGGCATGCGCCTAATCCCGCACCAACGGGTGGAGATCCCATTAATTCACCTACAGCAGCCAATTTTTCTATGTTATGCAAGGACTTTGCTAGTCTAGGAGGCAAGACGTTTTCTGGCATAGAGGATTTCGAGGAGGCATGAGCAAGGTTGGAGGATACAGAGCAAATGTTTAGGTTGTTAGGATTGGAGGACCAACAGAGAGTTCAGCTTGCATCTTGGCAGCTGAAGAGAGAGCTTAAAGTTCCTAAGTTAGAAAGCTCAAAGAAGCCACGGAGGATCAAAAAAAGCAGGAAATGTCATAGCTGTGGATTGGTTGGTCATTACGCAAAGGATTGTATGAATAAACTGATGAAGGGGAGGTGTTTCAACTGTGGGAAGTCTGGTCACTTTAGTAGAGCTTGTCCTCACTGGAGGAGGCAGAGAACAGGCGCACCTGCAGCGCAAGTACAAGCTTTGGATACAACACCTTCTAGTAGCGGACCAGATTGAATAGGAAATTCTTTGTAGAAGGTTTGATCTGTATTTCGGATTTTCCCTATTCAAATCTTTTTGATTCTAGAACATCAAGTTCTTTCATTTCTAGTTCCTTGGTTGATTGTTTTCACTTAGACATCTCTTGAGCAGTAGACCCTATAGTTGTTTCAAACCCCATAGGAGGATTGACACATTTATCCATGATCTTTAAGGGTTTGAAAATTTATTATCCTAGGCGTAGAGTTTGATTGTGACATCTATGTATTGGGATTTTCTGGGCATGGGATGATTTTGAGGATGGATTGGGTATCCACTTATGGAGCGATATTGGACTACGAGAGTAGAGTCATTACACTAGAGACATGAGGCAGTAAGACTCATGAGGTTTCTTGCGACCCACTGGGGTTAGTCGTGTAGAGCTTCCTTTGTTCCCTTGATTCATCACTAGGAGAGATAGATTCCGTTCCAGTCGTTAGAGATTTCCCAAACATTTTTGAAGAGCTTAGGGGACTACCCCCTAAGAGATAGATAAAATTTAGGATCTATTTGAATGACAATGCTAAGACAGTCGCATTGCTCGTGAGACACATGAAAGGAAGGAGTTAAGTAAGCAGATTGGTGATCTATTGGAGAAAGACTTCATCGGATGGATTCTTTGAGTGGTTGGTTATGACATTTGGGCTAACTAACGCCCTAGCCTATTTTATAGATTTGATGAGCCTTGTTTTTATGAAATGTCCTTAATAAATTAGTAGTATCCGTGGACGATATTTTGGTGTTTTTTCCAGGAGTAGGAAAGAGCATACTATTCATCTAGAGAAGGTTCTCCTCGATCATCAGTTGAAGGCAAAATTCTTGAAGTGTCACTTTTGGCGTAAGGAAGTGCATTTCTTAGGGTATAGAAAAGGTCAACACAAGGAAAGAGTTTGAGAAACGGTTTTGTACATTTAGGTTTGGATTGTGGAAATCCAAAGAGTTTTAGGCAAAGAATGGAGATGTAAAATAGTTTCAGTTAAAAAAAAAGCCACGTGTAAATATTTGCAAAAATTGTAATTGTTTAAGGTAAGTGGATTTAATAATAGAGCCTTGAATAATTATAAGCATATAAGAGGAATAGGAAAAAAAGACTTTAGTAAGGAAATGAGATTATCGAAGTTTAGGAATGGTACGCCTAAGGTAGTAAGAAGGAAATCCACTTTATGTCTAGCCCAATAAAATGAAATAGTTAGAACTGAAAAGATGAATAACATAATTGTTAATACTTTTGAGGAAGTAAATATCGGGTTTTTGAAAAAAAAGAAAAAGTGATACAAAATTTAAATTAGTTTTTATATGATGTAAATTTTGTCAAAAGTAAAATTATTTTTGAAGAATTATAGAGCATATATAGCTTCCTAGTTTCTTTGTAGGTAAACAAAGATTTTTGATATAAAAACCTAGAGTATATTAAGTATCGAGGTTTGAATATGCTAGTATATGATTTTTGTTTGATGATAATAAATATATATATATATATTCAATTAAATGTATTTGTTATTGTACTATTTTATTTTTCACATAATTAAATAAATATTTGCTGAATAAAATAAATAACACAGAATTTAAATTCAAGCAAATATTTTATTCAAACAAATATTTTATTACAATTTTGAATAGTAAAAATTTGAGCTCTCACTATATATACACAATTTTCAATTACAATACAATTTCGATTACGTCACAAGTTTGATGCTACAATGTTCACCTCGCTGCATATCACTCAACACTCGTATTTTTATCTTCAACTCTGTTCTAACCTGAATCCAGCATTTGAATTATCTGCAAAATAAACACTGTTACGGTAAAATTGAAAAAGAAATATTTCTGCAGTGTAAATTAAAGTGTGTGTTTTTGAAAATATTATTTGCCTCTTTTATTTGGGTTGTTCGTCATCTTTTTTTCGAATTCAACACACACGAACAACTTGTGACATGCACAGTGTATCACTGTACATACCACAAGGCCGTGCACACCGATATACACTTGATAAAATTACAAGGATAGGTGAGCATAAGGTCAAACCCGAGCCAAAGTTTGATTCAACTGAAGTGAAAATGCTCGATCAAAGCAATCAAGCAACACAACCTCAACAATCAAATGGTTCACATGACAGCATACATGAAATAACAACATGAACTAGACCATTCTAACTCGACGCAGGTCACTATAACTCAACAATCAGTTCAACATTATACTGTATGCAAGTCCAGTTATGACATGAACTAGCTCGATGCAACAGACTCAAGCAAACTGGACATGCGAATCCAAACAACCCAAAGCAATAAAAGACTAACTCAACACAAGTGAACCCAGTCTAACAAACAAGTTCATCCACATCAGTCCACATGAAATCAGTTACATGGAGATGGCCAGCATTCAAAATGACACCAAGAATACTACAAAACAGTAAGGAATACAAGTGCAACATTAATACTACAACAATACATACATGTATACATGAACATGTGTATATCAAAATTAACAGACCTCAAGTGCAAGGCCAACCACAGAACTGACTCAGAAGCTCAAAGAGCAAAACTATCAAGAGCAGTGAACCAGACTGACAAGGATATGTATACATGAATGAACACGGTTCACTTAAAAAACACGGCAGTAAACAAATTAAACTCGTGCAACGCACAACACATATGCACACACATACATATGTATGTATACACATGATGACACACTTCGGTGGAATAAGAAAACAGAGCAACTTGACATGTAACAAGGCCAGAAAATCAAAGTCAACATGAAGACATAATGTAACAGAGCAAAGCCTCAACACCAAAGAGCAACAAGACTAAATTTGCATACAAGTTCATGTGCAATCAAACCACAAACGGCCAGACTCACAAATGCCAGTACCATGGACCAAAATAAAGGCAAGTGCATAAGACCAGTGAATAAGGAAATGGGTCAGGCAACATCAAGTGCATGACAAAACCAAGGCAATGCGCAAACCACACAACAGAAAATGAATCAAGCAGTTCAATTTCACCAGACTCGATAAAACAGAGAGGACCACATGAAAACATGGAACTAGAACCAAACCAGTGCAAATTCAAGTGAACATGCTGGAATAAGACCAGAGGCAAACATGAACATACACATACAACAATGTCAAAGTGAACAGAAAATTAACTCGAAGGTAATCACAAAATAGCCATGGGTCATGAACTAGTAAAGGAAAAGTAGTAGTTTGAACAAGTGAACTGTACTAGTAATCAAGCAACCGAGCATTTAACAATTTTAACAAAGTCAAGGCTGAGATAAAAATCAACCAGATGATCAAGTGATAGCAGAAAGAAATTAACCAAGTCAATTATCTTAAAAATTCGGAGTGCCAAAATCTTAGGAGTCAAAAGAGAAAAGAACGGACCTAAATTCAAATTCATGAAGTGTACGTATGATATGAACAAGTCAAGATTAATCACATAGTTCGATCAAAAATCAATGGCAGAGCAAATCATGTGAAGAATTCAAAACGAAATTATACAAATGTAAACTAAGGTATTCAAACCCTGTAAATACCAAAAAATTATCATTGGCAAAGTTATCCTAGTTCAAAAAAATACCAGAGCTAGCTAAATCATGAACAAACATATAAGTAGAATCGGAGTTGAGAAAATTCGAAATCGAACAAGAAAATCACGTACCAAATCACAACATCCAACTCGAATTATTGAAATGGCCAAAGCACAATCAAAGCTAGGAGACGATTGGCAGAGAAAAGCGAAGTAAATTTAATCATTTCAATCGCTCGAAAATCAAGCAGCGGGTTCAACCACGAAGCCCTAAGTTTTTGAAAGAGGAACGAACGACTGAAGGATTGAACAAAATCAAAAGGTATCGGTAGATAAAAAAAAGGGAAAAGGGGACATCTCTTTTATTTTAAATTGGGCCGATCTCCTTATATTTTATTTTGGGCTTAATTTACTAAATAGGGTTTTGTGTTTAGTTTTTTTTTTCTATTTTGTAATTTTTGTTTAAACTCTTGCAAAATTCTAGTCGTGTGACTAGGATGAACTACAGTCGTGTAGTTCGACAATTCGCAACTCAGTGGCTAAGTTGTAGCAGGGTTTTGAGTGTAGAGTTAGGTTAGTCGATGGCAGATGTCGCAAATTTACATGTGCAAGCATCTGACTAATTAATTTCTAGTAGAAACCTTGGGGCAGCACGTAGGCAGGGTTTTGCCGAAGCCGGGTAAATTTTTGTTGTTCTATTTCTACTTTTATTATTCAGCTATTATCTATCCCGAAATTATTATATATATATTTTCGCATTAATTTTTATTATTTTTAGTATCATCCTATTCACCTCCCTCCCCCTTTAGAGTGAAATTGATCCTACAAGTGCTATCAGAGCTAGGAACAAAATCCATTTTGTTTAAAAAATTGATTCTTTCGAAAACCAATTTTAGTTTTAAAGATTTGATTATTTAAATGAATTCTTTTAATAAAGCTTTTGCTGTGGGTCAGTCCATAGTTAGACCATCTATGTTCAATAGTGAATATGCTTATTAGAAAAATAGAATGATTTGTTTTTAAAACCATTGATGCTTTGAGAAAGAATATCGGACACCAACTATAGTGGTAGATAATCAAGAAATTGAAAAAACCGATGGATCAATGGACAGATCTTAAAAATAAACTACATAATGCTAATTCTAAAGCTATGAATTCTATTATATGTTTATTGGATCAAATTAAATTTAATCGTGTCTTACATTGTCTAACTACACAGGAAATTTGGCACACACTTGAAGTGACTCACAAAAGAAAAATCTCAAGTCAAAGAATCTTGCCATGCCATGCTTAGTAACACATACGAGAACTTCACAATGGCCAAGGATGAGAATGTCCAAGAGATGTACGGACGACTTTCTAATCTCATATACAAATCAAAAGCTCTTATAAAACCATACACATAATTGGAAATAGTCCGGAAAATCCTCAGAGTTCTACCATGAAATTTTGAAGCCAAAGTCACTGCTATTCATGAATCAAAGGATTTGAAACAGATTCAAGTCGAAGACCTTATTGGAAATCTCACCACTAAGCTAGAAATGAAATTTAAGAAAAAAGGTGAAGAAGGTGATACTCGAAAAAAATTGATAGCTCTCAAAGGAATAACGGAAAGTGAAGATGATGATGATGATGAAGTAGCTGAACTAGCGCTGACGATAAATAAATTCAAAAGGTGTAATCAAAAATACGAAAATCCAGCTCTAAATCAACAATTGAAAAGCAGAATATTTAAAGTACTAGACAACTCAGAAGAGCAGGAGATCACTTGTCACAAGTGCAATAAACCCAGTCATATCAAGCCCAATTGTCCTCAGAATCGACTCAGCCAAGGAAAGAAACCAAAAGGAGAATTTTTGCAACTACTTGGGATGAAAGTGATGAAGCTAGTAAAAGCACTGAATGTGAGAGTGAAAAAGAAATTTTGTGTCTTCAAGGAGAAACAACTGGTAGTGATGATGACGAGCCAACCAAGGTATCAAAATTTACTCATTCGGTATTTCTTATATATTTTCACAAAGTAAATGGTTGTTTTGAACGACTTAGGGAGAAGCATGCTAAAATTGAATCACAAAAAGATAGTTTAACAGAACTAAACAAATAGCTTGTTCAATTGGTTAAAAACTATCAAAACAAGTTCCCTAAGTGTGATAAGTGACCATCATTTGAAGAAGAAATTAAAAAATCATAAATTAAAATTAAATCACTTGAAAATGAAATTCTAATTTTAAAAGAAAGTGAAAATACTAGGTGAGTAAATTCTATTAAAAAGTGCACTTGGTTATTGAATGAAAATGAGTCTCTTCAAACACAAGTCCAACAATCGTCTACAACTTTAGGAAAATTTTCCAAAGGAGAAAAATCACTAAATATGTTACTAGGGAAACAAAATGCCAATATTATTAGACAAGGACTTTGATATACTCAATCTGAACGAGTTAGAAGCAAAATTAATAAAGTCAATTCCAAGTGCACGATTTGTGGAAAAACTCGGTATAGTCCCAAACACGTGAAAACCATTCCAATTTGGATTCCAAAAGGGACGAATATAAAATCCGTTAAAGTCAAACAAATCTGCGTGCCAAAAAGAACAAATATAAATTGTCTTGGGTCTACTTAAACATATCTTTCAAAATCTTTAGTCACTTACAACCATGGATCTATAGAAACAAATAGGCCAAAAAAGTCTTTCCTTGTGTAGGTGTAGTGGCAGGCTAAGGAACAATAACAGTGTTGCCTAGATTCTGGCTGTTCTAGGCACATGACGGGCGACAAATCAAAGTTCCTTAGCCTAGTACAAAGTGGCAGAGTCACAATGGGTAACATTGAAAAATTATCGTGAAGGTAAAATAGGTAATGGTACATTTATTTCGAACAATATATTAAATGTGAAATTCTGCGCTATAATCTGATTTAATTCAGCTAGTTATGTGATAATGAAATAAATGTTGATTTTGATTCAAAAATGTTGACCAATCACCTTTTCATCCTTGAGCTACCTCATATAGATACGTTTGGACTAACGATATTGAATGTTTAGGTGGTAAGAGATAGTTCTTGTATTGGTTAATGACTACTCTAGATACACGTGGGTATATTTGTTTATTTTACTGATTCTAGACCTATCATTATGTTCATTGTTTATTTATCTGCACGGTTTCAATTCAAATCCAAAAGAATTTCACATTTTAAAAGTTCTAAAAAGGATTAGAAGGTATTTGTTGCAACTCCATGATTTGGTCTATGATATCTATCAAATGATAACCTTGAGTCAAAGGGGAATTCAGATACAGATTATATTGGTAATTTAGTTGATAGAAAAATTACTAGTGGAACGTGTTTTATGTAGAGACATTCATTAGTTACATCACGTTTTCAAAGAAAATATCTACATATTTTTCATTTCAACTGATATTCAGTTAGCAGACATTTTTAAAATCCCTTCCAGAAAATAGTTTTTGTTGACTTTGTTTCAGATTAGTCATTTTTAGAAAATTTGATTTTATAATTGTTTTTGTATTTGATTTTAAATGACTACATTAACAAATCTGACTACCTACTGATTATTGAAAAGATAAATAGTGACTAAAATATAAATGATGAGTGTTGATACTAATCATACATTATGGCTTGAGACAGCTTATTAAGTAAATTTCTTTAAAAATTTAAACAAGGTCTATAATAACTTTTGTTGATAAAAATTCCATGACCATCTCTATTTCTATCATACTTCTAATGACCATCACTCATCAAAATCCAATATAGTATGTCAAAATGTGGTATTTTGAGAGGGAAATTATTCATTTTTATTTTATTTTTTTGCAATAAAAGTATCCCAAGTATTCACTCTCATTTAAAAGTCCTCACGATTATAATCATTGGTGAATTTCTTGGAATATTTGTTTATATGCCTTCATGCTCATTTAAAAGTTCTCACGGTTATGCTTGTATGGAACACATATCAAAATTGATTACTAATAGACAAGTTGATTATAATCCCACTTAAAAGCCCTTACGGTTATGCGTGGTTAGAAGATGCTTGAAATTCATTTTTTTTATAAAAATTGAGAATACTATTAATCTCATTTAAAAGTCCTAATGGTTATGCATAGTTAGTAAATATTCAAATTCCTGATATAAATATACCATAAATAGACACAACTATATGGTTTTATATTCTAAAACACCGCTTTCACTCTAAAGTGGAATATGCGCCTAACAGAGTATTTATGATTTTTTTGATTTTTTATTGAAATTTAATATTTATACTTAATTGGGTATTAATGTTGTATTAATGTTTGTCGCTATATCTCTATTTTTCTAACACTATTACTCTTTTGCTGATAACAAAGTGGGGAGAGAAAAGTTAAGATTTTGGTAAATAAAGGTCAAATATTTTATTTACATATTCCCATCTAGGTTCATTCGCATATTTTTATTTGTTTTCATGCATATATGAAGGGGGAGCTTTGTTATAGAGAGGAAGCATGAAAATAGGGGGAGCAAATAGATTTCATTAACAACCAAGTATATTTAATAAATTCAAAATCTAAGTATATGTTTGTTATCATCAAAAGGGGGAGATTGTTGAATATGGTAGTATACGATTTTTTTTGATGGTAATAAACATATATATATATATTCAATTAAATGTATTTGTTATTATACAATTTTATTTTTTACGATATTAAATAAATATTTGCTGAATAAAATAAATAACACAGAATTCAAACAAATATTTTATTCGAATATTTTGTTACAATTTTGAATAGTATAAATTGAGCTCTCACTATACATACACAATTTTCAATTACAATACATATTCAATTACATCACAAGTTCCACGTTACAATGTTCACCTTGCTACATATCACTCAACACTCATATTTTTATCTTTAACTCTGTTCCAGCCTAAATCCAACATCTGAATTATCGGCAAAATAAACACTGATGTAGTAAAATTGAAAAAGAAATATTTTTGCAGTGCAAATTAAAGTGTGTGTTTTTGAAAATATTATTTACCTCGGTTATTTGGGTTGTTCGTCGTCATTTTTTTTGAATTCATCACACACGAACAACTTGTTACATGCATAGTATATCAGTGTACATGCCATAAGGCCGTGCACACCGATATACATTTGATAAAACTGTAGGAACAGGTGAGCATAAGGTCAAACCCGAGCCAAAGCTGGATTCAGCTCAAGTGAAAATGCTCGATCAAAGCAACTAAGCAACTAAGCAACATAGCCTCAATAGCCAAATGGTTCACAGGACAACATACATGAAATAACAACATAAACCAAACCGTTCTAACTCGAGGCAGTCACTATAACTCGACAAGCAGTTCAATATTATACTATATGCAAGTACAGTTACAACATGAACTGGCTCGAAGCAACAGACTCAAGCAAACTGGACATGTAACTCGAAACAACCAAAAGCAATATAAAGACCAACTTAACGCAAGTGAACCCAGTCCAACAAACAAATTCATCCAGATCAGTCCACATGAAATTAATTACATGGAGTGACCAACATTCAAAATGACATCAAGAATACTACAATACGATAAAATAAATACAAATGCAACATCAACACTCCAACAACACACACATATGTACATGAATAAGTGTATATCAAAATCAACAGACCTCAAGTGCAAGGCCAACCATAGAACTGACTCAGAAGTTCAAATTGCAAAACTATCAAGAGCAGTGAACCAGACTAACAAGGATATGTATACATGAAAGAATACAGCTCACTTAAACAGCCCAGCAATGAACAAATTAAGCTCGAGCGACTAACAACATGTATACACACATACATATGTATGTATACACATGGTGACACATTTCGAGTGGAACAAGAAAACAGAGCAACCTGACCTATAACAAGGCCAGAAAATCAAAATCAACATGAAGACACAATGCAACAGAGTAAAGCTTCAACACCATAGAGCAATAACACAAAATCTGAATACAAGTTCAGCTACAATCAAACCACAAATGGCCAGACTAACAAACACCAATACCATGGACGCAAATGAAGGCAAGTGCACAGGACCAGTGAACAAGGAAATGAGTCAGGAAACATCAAATGCATGATAGAACCAAGGCAATGCTCAAAGACGTACAACATAAAATGAATCAAGTAGTTCAATTTCATCAAACTTAATAGAACAGAGAAGACTAAACGAAAACATGGAACTAGAACCAAACCAGTTCAGACTCAAGTGAACACGCTGGAACAAGACCAGTGGCAAACATGAACACACACATCAACAATGTCAGAGTGAACAGAAAATTAACTCGAAGCTAATCACAACATAGCCATAGGTTATGAACTAGTCAAGGAAAAGTAGTAGTTTGAACAAGTGAACATGTACTAGTAATCAAGCAACCGACCATTTAATAGTTTTAAAAAAGTCAAGGCCGAGATAAAAACAATCAGATGATCAAGTGATAGCTGAAAGAAATTAGCCAAGTCAATTATCTCAAAATTCAGAGTGCCAAAATCATAGAAGTCAAAAGAGAAAAGAACGGACCTAAATTCAAATTCATGAAGTGTACGTATGATATGAACAAGTCAAGATTAATCACGTCTTCAATCAAAAATCAATGGCGGAGTAAATCATGTGAAGAATTCAAAACGAAATTATACAAAAATAAAATAAGGGATTCGAGCCCTATAAATACCCAAAAATCATCATTGACAAAGGTATTCGAGTTCAAAAAATACCAGAACTAGCTAAATCACAAACAAACATATAACTTGAATCAAAGTCGAGAAAATTCAAAGTCGAACAAGAAAATCATATACCAAATCTCAACATCCAACTCGACTTATTGAAGCAGCAAAAAACCAATTAAAGCTAGGAGACGATTGTGGTAGCAAAGCAAAGCAAATTTAATCACTTCAATCGCTTGAAAATCAAGCGGCAGCTTCAATCACGAAGCCGTAAATTTTTAAAAGAGGCGAATGACTAAGGACTAAACAAAAGCAAAAGGGATAAGCGGATCAAAAAGAAATGAAAAGGGGGACATTTCTTTTATTTTAAATTGGGTCGTTCTTCTTATATTTTATTTTGGGCTTAATTATTATAGGGTTTTGTGTTTAGTTTTTATTGTATTTTGTAATTTTTCTTTAAACTCTTGTAAAATTCTAGTCTTGTGACTAGGGACGAACTACGGTAGTATAGTTCGAGAATCATTAACATAGTGGCTGAGTGGTGGTAGGGTTTTGAGCGTAGAGTTAGGTTAGTCGAGAGGGGGTATCACAAGTTTATGTGTGTAAGCGTCTGATTTCTTAATTTCTAGTAAAAAACTTGGGGGTAGCATGTAAGCAGGGTTTTGCCGAAGCTGGGTAAATCTGTGTTGTTCTATTTCTGCTTTTATCATTCTGCTATTATCTGTGCTGAAGTTATTATATATATTTCGGCATTAATTTTTATTATTTTAAGCATCACCACATTCAACCCTCCCTTATATGGTGAAATTGATCCTACACAGACGTAGGTTACAACATTTATTGTTGTAATAAATGTTTTCATGAAAAAAAAAGCATAGATTATAACACTACTGTTATAGTAGGTAACTCCTAAAGGAATTTTTTTTGCACAGTATATGAGATTTGTTAGTATTTGTTTTTGAACCCATACACTAGTATTTTTGGTTGTAGTAACAATGTTTTACGCAACATCTATTTTGAACCAAACAAAAATATATTCTGAAGATAATTTATAAGTATAGAAATAATTTTAGAAAAGAAAAGTGAAAGTTAAATATTAGAAAATTAATAAACTTCACAGATATTGTCTGTTGTAAGAGAATATAGATTAAACATGTAATTCAAATCACAAATAAAGATGTTTTGTGCAAGTTATAAGGAATACATGAAAGAGATCTACAAGGTATGGGAAGCACCATATTTTGTATAGCTTATTTCGAAAAATATAAAAGAAGTTCCTTGTAATTTCACATAAACATGAAGTCCTCTTTTAATTGTTCATAGAAGGTTTTATTGTTAACATTTTCTCTTAAGAGAAAGCAGTTCCAATGCATTAAGGTATAAAACCATTAGGTGTAATAAGAAGTGTAATAATTGGAGAGAGTGTTAGTTAGGAGAGATAATACAAAGGGCTTTAGTATAAAAAGTTAATCAATGGAAATATCATATATTTTTCCATTGATTATGTGCATTAGTTGCTTGCCTTTGTAGAAAGTCCCGATTTGTTGTAAGTTAGAAATTCCTCCAAGGTTACGTAATTGGAAAGATAAGGGTTTTTAATAAAATAATTGTTCTTATCTACTCCAGTTTTTGTAAAACCAAAAATCTATGAAAATAATATGTTTTGAAAACATATGAGGACATTTTAATGATATCTTAAAGAAAAATAGTTTAATGAGAAAGTAAATAAGTTTGTGGAAGCGGAAAAAACCTAGTAACAATTAAATTTAGAAATCCAAATTTCTATAAAAAGTTGTAAAGGTCTTTATAAGAAAATGAGGAATAAGTTTTGAACTTAGAATTTGTAAGTTCCTCTAGGTTTGGGGAATGATGTAAATTCAAAAAGCTGTAAGGATGCAAGTCTAGGAAGATAAAATATTAAGTAGCCAAGTACCTTTGAATTTTATAGAAACTTGAAAATAACACTTTTAAAGGCAAAAGTTTTGGGATTTGATGTTTTTAAAAATTAAGAAGCTTTAGATTTTGAAATGAAATAATAAATACCAAACCAAACATTTAAATGTGGAGCGGATAGGAATCATTTTCTAGGTGTGACGTAAAAAGTGTAAGGCTATATGGAAGATAGCAATGATTACTTTTAGAAGTAATAATAGAAGTTTTCGTAAAGTGTATACGCTACCAGTGCGAACGTAGAACTGTTGCTTCACGTGTGTAGACTTTATAGCAAGGTGATATTAGTAAGATAGTATATGACGCCACAACCTCTATACTCACACTAGAAAAGAACATTATGGGGTGATACCATCAACTAGCATGAAGAATAAGACTGCTGAGGAGAGAAAATATATGTAATTGCTTTGTGCGAGTGCCGATATGTCAGATAGTCTAACATGCGTTTCATTTTAAGGCGGAAACAGATATGAATATTAACACATAGAAAAGAACATCAATGTAGTGGTCATATAATATCCACAAAAATCATAAAAGAATAGGCACAAGTGCTAGTAAAAAGAATAACCTTACATCAACGAGTCTCTGTCTCGAATGTATAAAAACAAAAACTGCGATGACCTAAAATTTTGGGTAATAGCGATTTGATAATCTTCATTTAAAAATTATTTAAATTGGCAGTATTGATTTAAATTTGGTAATATTGTTTAATAATTTTCTTTTATAAATATTTAATTTGGCAAAATTTATCTTTTTAAAACTAATAATATTTAATTGGTAAATTTTATCTTTTAGAGCTAATAAAATTGTTTTCTATTTATAATGTGTATATATTGGTGTATATATTGTAAATAGGAAGTCTTTGGTTTTATATTAATAAAAGATTTAATTTTCAAATTGTAATATATATGTATATATTGTGATTGGAAGCTTTGTTTTAAAATTCAATTTATGATTTTCAAAAGCTAATTTAAAATTTAATTGAACACTTTTAACACTAGTATTTATTTTTAATTATCAATTTAAGTTAATTAGCTTGAGTTTGAAATAGAATTTAATTAAAAGATTTAACATCCTTCCTTTTTAAAATTTAACATGAATAAAGGTGATTTATTTATTCATAAGCATTTATAAACATAATACGTAAGTTTATGTAAAATATAAGAAAAGATTTAAATAAAAGTTTAGTATTCTTTCTTTAAAAATACACATGCATAAGAATAATTTATATATATATATACATTTCAAGACATAAACATATTAATTTAAAAACATAAATAATTAGAAATAATATATTTAATGAAGGTTTAAACACTTCTAAACCTTTAATTCTTGCATTGTAACATTTGTAAGAAATAATAGCATGGATTGAACATTTGTAGCTTAAGTATTAATCATATTTATAAGTGGCTAATATGGTTTTTTTTAATTAAAATTTTATATAATAAGTGTTTTAGAGAAATAAGATGGCTTTCATTTTTAGTTCAAATTTTTTTGTTTTCTTCTTCTTCCTTAAAAAAAATCAAAGGGAATCAAATTCAAGAGGTGTTCAACATTAGTCTTCAAGCTGCAGTTTCAAGTTTCAATTCAACTCAATAGTACATCAACATAAATTTAGATTCAAGTTAAACAAGCCACTCAACATCAGGTTCTATGCAAATCAAATACAACAATTTCCAAAAGATTAAAAAAAGACTGTTCTCTGTGTTTAAATTTCGATGAGTAAACCTTTTTAAAAAAACAGCTTTAAAAATCTATGATTAAACTTTGATGTATGTGATAGATTGTGTTGTGATGACATATATTTGTTTATATGAACATTGTATGTGAATGCATGTTGAAAGTATGAAATGTCTGTGTATATATAAGTTTCCTATATATACACATCTTCTCTGTTCTTACTTACAAAGTTTAATTTTCTAAAGAAAATTTTATATCTCTTTATTCAAGAAAATTTAAGCTTGGATCTTTGAATAAAGTATGATTAGTACAATATAATATCAAATCTAAAAAGGGTTTCAAGAATTTTAATTTTGCAATTAAATCAAAAATAAGGAAATACAGTGATGACAAAAAATATGTCAAAAATCGATGTTGTTATTTTCGTGATTTGATTTTAGAATCTGAATCGTAGTACTAAATGATGAATTCAGGTAATAAGATCTTGATTTTTAGCATAGAAATTGTTGAGTATTTACGAGATGATCGACTCGGGAAGTTTCGTCGATCCATGGCAATAGACGAAGGGAGGGATGTCGAGATTGAGGGTGAAGGTTGCTGGAAGGGTGGCGATCTCTAGAAAAATGGTCTGTTGATTTTAAGATGACCGTGGAGGCGGGTTGACGGCCAAGTAGGGTTTCGACGTAAATTTGGGTGGTCTTTGATTTCGAGGTAGTTGCGTTATCGTTGGATCATTAGAGGCGATTGAGATGGGGGGAAACGATTCTGGGGTTCGTGATGAAGTTTGGTTGGTGGGATTGTAGGATCTGGGTGGTCGTGTACGACGGCGAGGTGGTTGGTCGAGAGTTTTGGTTCCTGGTTCAATCACTAGTTTGATTTTGATTCGGGGTGGGATTATAGGATCGGGTGGTTATGTGTGAGGGTGAGGTGGTGGTCGACTTGGGGAAGACAACGACGTTTATCGTTGATGACCAGAATGTTTGTGCATGTGCATGTGTGCACGGTTGTTTTTGATGTGTTTGATAGGATCGGGAAGAAGAGGAGAACCCGGGACGATCTCGAGTTTGTAGTGGTGTTGATCTCGAAGCCGTGGTTTGTTCGTGAGCAACTCGAGTGAGATCTCTGGGATCACTAGTGATTGGCTCGGGTTATTCTATTTTTAGTTCCAGGTTTTCGAAATTTAAGTAAAATCATAACGAGGTTTAAAAATAGAGTGAAAACATGAACAAGCTTTATAAAAGTAAATGTTTTAAACAAGTTTAAGTTTTAAAAGTTATTAAAATAATTTAGTTTAGCTTAGTTTTCAAAGAAAAAATAAATTTAGTTAACAAGTTTTAGAAATTTAAAGAAAATGAATATGTTTTCAAAGGATTATCAACCGGGTTTCCAAAGTAATTTATTACAACAAGTTTTTAAGACAAGTTTCAATGATTTAGAATGTTAAAGTAAATGTTTAAATTTGGGTTTTCTTTTAAAAAGATATTATATTAGGTTAATTTTGTAATAAATTCCTTAATGTTTTCAAAATAAAGTTTATTGGTGAAGTGAAGAAGTGGTTAAGATAAGTGTATAAATTTTAATCAATCAAGAATTCTCTAAATGGTGTTTGTATAGATTAATTTCAAGCTTTATTTTAATCGAATTTAAATAATAAGTAAGAATTAATTAAGGTACATGAGTTATCTTAATTAATTATGGTCTAATTAATAAACGTGATTAAAATTTTATTACTTAAGTAATTAGGATGATTAAATAATGTAATAAAAATAAGATAAATAAATTGGTTAAATTAAAATAAGATAAATAAATTGGTTAAATGAATTAAGATAGTTAATTACTTAATTGATTAAGGGTTAATTGATCTAAGTAATTAAAGGTAATTAATTAGAGAGTAATTAATTAAAGAGTAATTAATTAATGGTAGTAATTAAAAGCGTTAATTACTTAATGTAATTAATTAAATTAATGTGATTAATTTAAGTTGATTAACTAGTTTAATTAATTAAAAATAATCACTTGATGATTGATTAAGTATAATTACTTAATGTAATTCATAAGTGTAACTACTTAGTGTAAGTAATTAATGGGTAATTACTGGATGTAGTTAAATTAAAGGGGAATTACTTAATGGAAAGTAATTGAAGGATAATTACTTAGTAGAAGTAATTAAGGAATAATTACTTGGTGTAACTAATTAAAGAATTAATTAATATAATTAATTAAGGAGTTAATTAATTGATGTGAGTAACTAAAGGATAGATAATTATTGTATGTGATTAATCAAGGTTAATTAATGAATATGATTAATTAAAGATTAATTATTAAATTAATTAGAAAAATAATTAATTAATGAGGATCATTAATTAATGTAATTAATGAAAGTAATTAAAGGTTGATTAATTTAATTAATAAAAGGATAATTAATCAATATAAGTGATTATAGAATAATTAATTAATATAATTAATTAAGGATCAATGTAATTAATTATAGTTAATTAATTAATGGGAGTAATCAAAGGTTAATTAATATGATTGGTTTAAGAATAATTAATTTGTGTAATTAATTAAGGGTCAATTAATTAATGTACTTAAAGGATAATTAATCAAGGATGATTAATTAAGATAATTAATTGGTTTGTAAATAATTAATAAGCAGGATTAAAAGTAATTAAGTAATTAATTTGATTCATTGGTAGTTAATTAAATTAATCAGGGATGGTGTATCTTGCTTATGGATGATGGAATGATAGTAAATGCCTTGGATTATGTGATATCTCTGATATGTGATATGTGTTGCTTTGTGATATGAGATGCTTTGGTTGACTTGTGATAATATAGATTATCTATTTATGATAATGTGAATTATCTATCTGTATGGATATAGATAATAAAGTAAATTGTTTTAACCTAAACAACTTGGACGTTAACACGGCGTTTTGGATTTCGGTGAGGTGGGATCGGATTTCCAAATTTGGATATCTGAAAACCACATCAATCCAAATTAAATGATAGGTCGTGAATCTCAAGTGAAGATCGAGATGAAGATTCAAAGTGCAAGGGCTATTGTCGTTAACTCTAAGGGTGATTCCAAAATGAGTGTAACGAGATAGTGCCTTCGGTTTTGTTCGAACCCGGAACGAACTTGTATGGACTGAATGCTTTCAGAACATCGTCACTGGAGGACGATGAGCATTCTAAGATATGTGTTCTAAAAGGTAATCGTAGCCTCAAGCCTTATCAACCTGGAATGACTAAAATAGAGGAGGTGCGGCAAGGCTAAGTGGGTCGCGCCCAAGTAGGATGAGATTTTCCCCTGTCTAGAGGTCCATTTTTATTCGGATTAGTGGGCAGTTGGTTCGTGACAACTGTTGGGGTTGTCTTATTCGGGACTATCTAGTAAGGGTTGGTTCTGGTCATGTGTTGTAGGGGATCAGGGTGGATCCTTGGTATGGTGATCTAGGCCATATACTGTGACGGACGGTACCCCAGTAGCCCTGCCATTGATGGAAACCCATTTTCCCGTTTTGATTGTATAACCCACTTTGTGGCTAGTATGCTAGAATTTAATCATGTAACAATTTCAGCTATTTTCTATTTATGTGAAAACCCTAGACATTATCATAATATCACTGGGTTTTCTATCAAATGTTTTGGTCATCGTAAGGTAAAAGCTTTTCCGTGTTTATGTGCGGAAATTCCTACGATATACCTTTTGATTTCAAAGGTTTTCAAAGTTAAGCAACTTTAACCCGTTTACCCACACCAGACCCATGTCTGCCCCGGTGTTTATTTACAGTTTTATTAAACTCCTGGGTACTCAAATTTTTACAAGTAGCCAAGGGATTCAAGTTACCTTTGATGAATTCTAGACGAACTTTGGAGCAGGATGCTTCAGCATGTAGATATACAGAGTTTCTGCCGTGTTGTATCTCTGTGATGAGTCTGTATTATGTGATAGATAGGTCTTTATAACTGTCTAATTTGTGATGTATAAACTGTATAACTCTGATGTATATGATAATATGTAATATCTTATGGGATGTAATATAATTTATTCATTTTGCTGTGAGATTTTGATATTGTTTAGTTCTTTCCTTTCTATCTTTTCTCTTTCTATTCCTTTCTTTCTTAATAATGATGCATCTTTCTGTGAGATGAAAGGCGGCCGTTACAAAAACTACTAAGCTAAAGTAGTTAGCCAAAAGTCATAAGCTAATCCCTGTTAAGAAGTCAAGTGAAACCACCTGAAACACCTCGGTCTGACCCGAGTATTATTTAAGAAGAAAAATAATGAACGGATCAGTCTAGCTATAAATATCATACAACATGAGAAACAATTAGAGATACTACGAAAATATATGACAACAATAATGTCATGCTGTGACAAGTATATATTAGATAATAATGAAAATCATACAATATCTCAAATCTCCTCAAATATTCAAAGAGAATATCATATTCTTTAGCTTATTCACCAAACCTCAAATATTTACAAAAAATATCAATGCAAATCGCAAAAATTGGTGAAACACAAATTCCAGAAATCAATAATTAGAAATCTAGAAAACACAAAGGGGGGAGGCCTATCACAAATGGGAGAATGAAAACTCACCAATACGTGTATCACAAATGTGACATTATCCCATGGTCGCTAACCCATCAAATTTGAGTCAAAGCTCCACAAATGAACCGATGATCATGATCGCTATGCCACCAATTTAAGCCAAAGCTCTACCGAAATGGGGTTTAGTCTCCCACGCAGACAAAGAGACGTCGCACATCGCTAGTCTAAATCACAACATGATCATCATTGATCGATAAGTGTAAATTACACTAAGCTAATAAATAAATGAGTTTAGCTTCATGTCCCATAACCACTAGCTTAATTTAAATATTTACGCACAGATTGTAGATTTCCACTCGAAAATTGTCAAAAGAGTTCAATCAAACAAGTGCAAGAATTAACCGATGAAGTAAACGCAAGCATTTCATACCACTTTTTTTGCTAAGTTGTTTAAGTGGATTTCTCATATGAATGAGGTAAAGGTTTGTATATACTAATAGATTGGAAAATGGATTTTAAAATGAGCTTTGTATTAAAGGTAATGTTGAAATCGTTTTTGTGAAAGAGATTTATTATTTACTACTAGTATAAATACCTTTACATTTTAAAATGATAAACCACAGAAATGATTGTAAAAATAATCTATCACCAAAAATTCACGTTCGACGACGTGAATTAAAAACATGAAAATCGATATCAAATCCATCAAACGGAAACAAAAAAAATTCCGAAAAGAAATCACCAAAGTCGGTATTGATTGACAATGACTATTTTGATGGTTAAAGATGGATAAAATTTGGAAATTCACTCAAACATAGGCAAATAGGGAAAATTTCACAGGACCAGATGTCTGGTTTATTTGGCTAGACGTTTGACCCAAAGTTTGGGAAATTTTATCCTTTTTTCTTTTTTTATTCCCTAAAGCCTCCTAGATGTCTTGTTGGGTTTATCTAAACGTCTGGTTCTTGGCTCTGCCATTTTATTTTTTATCGTTTCTTTTTTTTCGGGAGACTAAACCAGACGTCTAGATTTTTCGACCAGGCGTCCAGTTGCCCATGCTTGGCTAAAATTTGCTTAGGCCATTGATGACCAAATCAATTCGGAAGCGATCGGACGAGCAATGAAGGCTAGGGATTTATGCCAAGCGACAACCCTGACCAATAGGCTCCTCGATACACTCCAAACAACATGTCCAAACATTCAAGATAGGATCTATAAAGATTTTGACTTCAAAACCAAATTGGAAAATTCATCAAATCAATTCAAATAAAAAGCAACTGAACATGAAATAGATGTTAGGAATTCATACCTAACTACAATGAAAGCTATAGACATAGATGTGAGATCAAGATCTCACCTTTAAACTCAAAAACAACAATTGAGAAGCCCTAAAACAAGGAAAGGTCAACTCCACTTCAATCACAACTCTAGAAGCTCCAATCTATTTTCAAATGCGAAGTTTTTCCTATGTTAGGATATAGGAAAAATCAAGAACTGAAGAGGAACCGAGATGGAGAAGATGAAGAGGATGCTCACCTAAGCTTCTCCTTGATTTTAGAACCTGAATTTGAATTTCCTAACAGAACAAGGGCTTAGGAATTTAGTTTCCTCTTCCCACCTTTTTCCTAGGGCTTGAGTGTTAGGAATTTAGAAAATGGAATGGATGAATGAAGAGGAGCAGAGTGGGAGCTATTAGGTAGAAGGTTTGGGTTTTTTTATTGGGTTAATGGTCTAGAACCCAACCTAAAGCCCAAATGAAAATACCAAAATCCTAATCAACTCCAAACACATTGATATTAATACTTAAACAAGTTATAAACTTCGTTTTAAACTCCATGGAAGTGGTCTCGAGTCTGGATTCGACTGTTTACAAAAAATACGTTTCAAAATTTAATCCAACTAACGATGCTATATTTAAATAAAACATTTAAATATTTAATTGTAAAATATGTGGGCTGTTACGTATTCCCCTCCTTAAAGAAATTGCATCCTCGCTGTATTTAAGAAGAAAATAAGGAGTGACAACCATTCCGTGACATAATAACGCAAAAGGAAAAATTGAAATGAGAAGTTAACCTTAAAGGAGCATGAGAGAGTAAATCCGGATGTGTTCGCTCGATGAGTTCTCTAGATTCCCAAGCTGTGACGCCCCAACTCTATAGTCACACTAGCCATGAATAATCCTTAGGATTTGAGGACCATTGAACTTTCGTAAGCGGACCATCTTTATTATGAAGGCGTTTAACCTCCACAGCAATCATACGAATATGATGTTGCTCATAGGTCAAATTAGGTGAAACCTCAATTTCTTCAATAACACCAAGCTCAAGAATAGAATCAGAATCAGAATCCCTAAGGCATTTTCGTAGTTAAGATATGTGAAATACGTCATAAATAGCGGAAAATTGATCCGATAATGAAAGGCGATAAGCCATAGAACCAATGTGTTCAGAGGTGGAAAATGGGCCAATATATCGAGGTGCTAATTTTCCCGATCGAATGAAACACACAACACCTTTCATAGGTGAAACATGAATGAACACCAAATCTTCCACAGAAAATTATGGATTCCTCCTTCAGTTATCGGCCTAAGGCTTTTGTCTACTTTGGGCTTCTTTCATCCTATGACGAATAAGGTCAATCTTTTCTATGAAATTACGAATAAAATCTGGACCTAAAGCCAGCTTCTCGCAGGGTTCAAGCCAACATAAAGGAGATCGTCATGGCCTTCCATAAAGTGACTCGAAAGGTTCCATACCAATATTAGATTGGATGCTATTATTATAAGAAAACTCGACAAGGGAAATATGATCTTTCCAACTTCCATCAAAATTAAAAACATATGTACGAAGAAGATCTTCAAGAGTTTAATTCATATGCTCGGTTTTTCCATCGGACTGAGGATGATAAGCTGTGCTAAAATTAAGCTTCGTTCCCAAAGATTTTTGAAGATCCTTCCAAAATCCACTGCTAAATAATGGATCATGATAGCTAATAATAGAAGTAGGAACTCTATGCAATTTAACAATTTCTTTATCATAGAGTTTGGCCAAAAGAGGTATGATCTTATTGGACAGAATTAGACGAAAATGAGGGGACTTTATAAGTCTATCTACTATCACCCATAGACTTTTATGACCTGAACGAGAACGGGGAAGACTGTCAATAAAGTCCATGGAGACTTGATCCTACTTCCAAACTGAAATGTCTAAAGATTGCGATAACCCATCGGGCCTTTGATGCTTGGCTTTAATGAGTTGGCAAGTCATGCAATGCTTAATGAAGTTAGCAATATCAGATTTCACTCCATTCCAATAATAAATTCGCTTCATGTCCACGTACATTTTTTTTTACTACCGGGATGAGCGGTAAATTTAGAACGATGAGAATCTTCTAAGACGTCTTTATGAAGATCACTAATATTGGCACAATAAGTCTAACAAAATTTTGAATGCCGCCGCGAGCATCGATTTTAAAGTCTTTCAAACCATTATTATTTCTATCCCTACAACTTTGGCTAAGATGAGCCAATTTGGGATCATGCTTTTGAGCTTCGAGAATGCGGTCTAAAAGAGAAGGATGAGCCTCAAGGCTACAAAAAAAAGAGACGAGCATGAATCGAATTCAGGATCTAGAATCTCACAAGTGGACAAAGTCACAAGATCATTCCATTCGGATATCATCATGGAAACAGCCACTTGTTGCTTACGACTAAGGCATCGGCAACACGATTTTCCTTTTCGAGAATATAAAGAATATCAAGATCATAAGATGCAAGGAATTCGAGTCAACGTTGTTGACGCAAATTAAGTTCCTTTTGAGAGGAAAAATACTTTAAAGATTTATGATCGGTGTAGAGAACAAATTTCTCTCCCAAAATATAACGACGCCAAATTCTAAGGGTGAAAACAATGGCCATGAGCTCTAAATCGTGAGTGGAATATCTAGTCTTGGCAGGCTTTAATTTCCTAATAGCATAAGCAATAACACGTTTCCTTTGCATGAGAACGGCTCCCAAACCAACATGACTAGCATCGGTATAAGTCTTGGTTCCCTTCGGGAATCACAAGAATAGGAGCATCAGAAAGGAGTTCTTTTAATTTTCGAAAAGCATCTTCACATTTGTCCGACCAAATGTACTTAACTCCCTTCTTTGTCAAACTAGTAAAAGGCATGAAAATTTTAGGAAAATATGTTATGAAACGATGGTAATAGCCTGCCAATCGAAGAAAACTATCAATTTCCATCACACTCTCCGGTCTCTTTCAATTTTGGATCGCTTCAATCTTTAAAAGATCCACGGAAATTTCGGATTTAGAAATAATATGTCTTAAAAATCTCATACGAGATTGCCAAAAGTGGGACTTAGAAATTTTTTCTTTCAATTGATTGCTCCTAAAGGTTTCCAAGACAATTCGAAGATGCTTTTCATGCTCTTCCTCGGTTTTAGAATAAACAAGAATATCATCTATAAAGATTAGAACAAATCGATCAAGGAAGTTTTTGAAAACTCGAATCATAAGGTCAACAAAATAAGTTGGAGCATTCATTAAACCAAATGGAATAACAAGCCATTCATAAGATCCATAATGTGTATAAAATGATATAAAAGGAATACTATCCTCTGCAATTTGAAGCTGATGAAAACCGGTTGCTAGTCTAACTGTGAAAGACTCTAGCACCGCTAAGTTGATCGAATAGATCATCAATCTGAGGTAAGGGATATTTATTCTTAATAGTGAGATCATTAAGCTTGCGGTAGTTAACGCAAAGCCTAAGTGTACCATCGGATTTCTCCACAAAGATAGTTGAAGCTCCCCAATGAGAGAACTAGAATGAATAAACTGTTTTTCTTCCCGTTTGGATAATTATTTACGCATCTCCTCATTTTCCTTATTGGACATACGATAAGGAGGACGAGTGATGGGTAAAGCTCCAGGGATTAGATTAATTCTGAACTCAATTTCTCTCTTAGGGTATAATCCTTAAATGGGCTCAAATATATCGAGAAATTCACGAAAAATATGAATGAGGGAAATGACGTCTTCCTCATCATTTTTATCGTCATCATGTGGATTTAGAGAATATAAGGATGCTACCGAATTAGAATCCGAATCTTTAAGAATAATAGAAATATGCTTAACAGATTAGGGATGTCGAAGATGGAAGTCCTCTCGGGACATAGGATGTGGGATTTATAATGATTAAACCAATCCATTCCTAAAATTATTTCGAAACCTAAGTAACACATAACATGCAAATCGACACAGAAAGTATAATCATATAAAACAATTTCAACGTCCTTACAAAATAAACCGAGTGTTGCGGATCCACCAACCAGATTCACAATTCTTAATGAAGTCATCAAGCCCACAACATTCAAAGAAAAAGTATCAACAGGTTCTTTTGATATAAAAGAGTGAGATGCACCCGTATCAAAAAGAATTCAAATTATGATCACGAAACATAATAATGCCATTAAGGACAGAATGAGAAATATCTTGACCAAAAGAAGTATTACAAGGGTCTTGCACAACATTCAGCTTTCCCTCTTTCTTGCTTTGAAGTTTGGGACATTAAGATATATAATAACTCGGACTGTTGCAATAGCAACAAGTAAGGGGTTTCAGACACCTATTTGCATAATGGTCTTTAGAACCACAATTGTATCATTTTCCACGACTAGAGCTAGGACTCTTTACTATCAAGGTTGCTTGCTTCCCTTTCTCTTTGAGATTAGGGCCTTTGAATTTATTATCGGGATGTGTCTTCTTGTTGTTATTGAAGTTCTTTTTGGTACTCCCAACATCACCATCACTTTCTTTATCGGCCTCTTCAAGTCGAAGTGCGATATCTACAAGTTGATTGAAAGGACTTCTAGTTTCAGAAGTAAAGTATTTTTAAGGTTCTTATTCAACCCATAAATAAATCTCTGATTTTTGTTCAATGGGGTATTAATATGCTTGACCCCATATTTAGAGAGGAATTCAAATAATGTGACATAATCCATCAAAGAAGATTCACCTTGAACAAGGTCAATAAAGTATCGGGCTAAAGTTACCTTTTCAGCATCCGACACAAACTTTTACTCGAACCTTTCCCGGAATCGCTCCCAAGTAAGATCCACTTCAATAATTTTCGAAACCAAAAGCTCATACCAATCTAATGCTCTCTTCTGGAGCATGGTAGAAGCCACTTGGACTCGATATAGATCAACAAGATTCATGCGAGAAAAGATACGATTGCATGTTTCAAACCAAGCTTGGACTTCTATAACGCTTTAGGAACCCTTGAATAGCTTTCCACCCAAATTGGTATAGTCACTGCACAAGCATGCAAACCAGGATTTATGGTGAGTAGGCTCGGGAATGTGTCCGACAGCTTAGGCATTCTTTACAAGATCCAAAAGCTGTTAGGCAGATATGAATACGCCATCCTAAGGAGTAGCATTGGATTGACCGACGCTAGGACGGCCAGGTCTAACAATTTCTCTTCTTTAAGAAAGAAAGAAAGAAGAGGGAAAAGTTTACTCTAAGAATGAATATCAAACAAACTTGATTGATAAAACAAGGCATCATAAAAGGAAATAGGATAGAACGGGTCCTAAGACTCGAATTAAATCCTAAGGCACGATTCCTAAGAGAGACTTAGTACAATGATCCTTGCTAGATTATTATACATTGTTCCGAAGTTTGGCTTTGATACCAAGCTATGATTCCCACCTCTGTACTCACACTATCCAAGAACACTACGAGGTAATGCCGTCGACTAGCACAAAGAATAAGGCTGTTGAGGAGCAACCATCTGTGTAATTGCTTTGTGCGAGCACCGATATGTCAGATAGTATAACATGCATTTCATTTCAAGAGGAAATTTGATGTATCCAACGCAAGCTCAAACTATTACGCAGTGGCCATGTGGCCTTTGAAAACAAATATAAAATAAATATAGCACAATTCAGTCACAAATATTCATATCACTAAGGCAGAAATAAATATGAATATAACAAATAGAAGTGAACATCAAAGTAGTGGTCATACAAGATCCGCTAAATCACAAAAGAATATGTACAAGTGCTAGACAAAAGAATAAGTATACATCAAGGAGTCTCTATCTCGAATGTATGAAAACAAAAACTTTTAAGCTAAAGTAGTTAACTAAAAGTCAAAAGCTAGTCCCTGCTAAGAAGTCAAGTGGAAGCACCTGAAACACCTCGGTCTAACCCGAGTACTATTTAAGAATAAAATAATAAATGGATTAGTCTAGCTATATATATCATACAAGATGAGATAGGATAAGAGATACGACAAAAATATATGATAACAATAATGTCATACTGTGAGAGGTATTATTTGATAACAATGAAAATCATACAATATCTCAAATCTCCTCAAATATCCAAAAAGAATATCATATTCTTTACCTTGTTCACCAAACCTCAAATATTGACAAAACATATCAATGAAAATAGAAAAAATTGGTGAAACACATATTCCAGAAATCAATAATTAGGAATACAAAAAACACAAAAGGGGAGGCCTATCACAAAAACGGGAGCGTGAAAACTCACCAACATGTGTATCACAAATGGAACACTATCCCATGATCATTAACCCATCAAATTTGAGCCAAAGCTCAACAAATGGACCAAAGACCATGGGCCCCTACCCCACCAATTTGACCCGAAGCTCCATCGAAACGGGGTTTGGTCCTCCACGCAGACAAAGAGACATCGCACATCGCTAGTCTAAATCACAGAATAATCATCATTGATCGTAATTGTAAATTACACTAAGTTAGTAAATAAATGAGTTTAGCTTCATGTCCAATAACACTAGCTTAACTTAAATAATTACGAATAGATTGTAGATTTCTACTCAAAAATTGTCAGGAGGGTTCAATCGAACAAGTCTAAGAATTAACCGATGAAGTAAACGCGAGCATTTCATACTACTTGTTTTGCTAAGTCGTTTAATTAGATTTCTCATACGATTAAGGTAAAGGTTTGTATATACTAATAGAATGGAAAACGGATTTAAAAATGAGCTTTGTATTAAAAGTAATGTCAATATCATTTTTATGAAAGAGTTTTATTATTTACTACTAGTATAAATACTCTTATATTTTAAAGTGACAAATCACAAAAATGGTTGTAAAAACAATCTATCACCTAAAATCCACATTCGATGACGTGAATTAAAACCATGAAAATCAATATCAAATCCATCAAATGGAAACACCAAAAATCCAGAAAAGAAATCATCAAAGTCGATATTTATTGACAATGACTATTCGGATGGTCGAAGATCAACAAAATTTGGAAATCCACTTAAAAATAGGCAAATAGAAAAAATTTCACGGGACCAGACATTTGGTTGGTTTAGCCAGACGTCCGACTCGGAGTTTAGGAAATTTTATCCTTTTTTCCTTTTTTATTCCTTCAAGCCTCCCAAATGTCTGCTTGGGTTTATCCAAACGTCTGGTTCTTGGCTCTGCCATTTTATTTTTTATCATTTCTTTTGTTTCTTCAAGAGCCCTAACCAGACGTTTGGATTTTTCGATCAGACGTCTGGTTGCCTGTGCTAGGCAAAAATTTGCTTTGGCCATTGATGGCCAAATCAACTCAAAAGTGATCGGATGAGTGATGAAAGCTAGGGCTTTATGTCAAGTGACAACCCGGCCCTATAGGCTCTTCGATACAACCCAAACAACATGTCCAAACATTCAAGATGAGACTTTAAAGATTTTGACTTTAAAACCAAAATTGGATAATTCATCTAATTAATTCAAATCAAAAGTAATAGAACATGAAATAGATGTTAGGAATTCATACTTAACAATAATGAAAGCTACAGACTTATATGTGAGATCAAGATCTCACTTTTAAACTCAAAAACAATAGTTGAGAAGCTATAAAACAAGGAAAGATCAACTCCACTTCAATCATAAATGTAGACGCTCTAATTTATTATCGAATGCAAAAAATTCCTTAGTTAGGTTAGAGGAAAAATCAAGAATTGAAGAGGATGCTTACCTGAGCTTCTCCTTGATTTTAGAAATTGAAATTGAATTTCCCAAGAGAACTAGGGCTTGGGAATTTAGTTTCCTCTTCCCACCATATTTCCTAGGGCTTGATTGTTGGGAGTTTAGATAATGGAATGAATGAATGAAGAGCAGTGGAGTGGGAGCTATTAGGTAGAAGGTTCGGGTTCTTTTATTGGTTTAATGGGCTAGAACACAACCCAAAACCCAAACGAAAAATACCAAAATCCTAATCAATGGAAGTGGTCTTGAGTCAGGATTCGACTATTTACAAAAAGTCACATTTTGGAATTTAATCCAACTAATGATGCAATACTTAAATAAAACATTAAAATATTTAATCGTAAAATATGCAAATTGTTACATAGTAAGATACATATGGTTGAGGATGTGTATTCTTGGTTTTGAAGGAACTTGGAAAGAAGATCTTCCTTTAGTGGAATTCGCATATAATAATAGTTTTCAAGCTGGCATTGGAATGACACCTTTCGAAGCTCTTTTTAGAAGGCAATGCAAGTCGCTTCATGTTGGTTAGAGTCTATAGAGAGATTGCTACTTGTCTCGACATGGTTAAAGATACTTCGAAGAAGATTGATTTGATTAGGAGAGAATAAATACCTCTTATCCACATCTCTTTGATAATAAATTTCCTATTTCTATCTTTAGTTTTGAATAAGTTCTTTCCTTTTTTATCCTTGTGAGGGTAGATCTTAGGATTTAACCTATGGATGGTAGGATTTGATGTAAACATGTTACTAGAACATGTTATGTATGATGGATGTTAATGGTTGCAAGAGTTTGCTAATGGATGCTAATGGACGCATATACTTACACTAGGCACTATTATCTCTTAGGGATCGGCTTAACTAGGTCGCTAAAGCATATGCATATGGATGTGTGTGCATTTGCATTTTTATTTTATTTTATTATCTCTTAGGGATCGGCTTTAACTAAGTCGCTAGAGCATATGCATCCAAAATTGTTTCTACCTTCCCTATCCGAGAAAGGATTTTTTAGCTTTGAGTATTATTTTATCGATTAGTTTTGCATATTTTTAACTTCGAAATATTATTTTATGCATCCAAAAATGAGCTACATATTTTCAAGCCAAACTCTAGGAATACCATGATTCTCAGTACGAACATTTGCACTACTGTTGTCAAGGACCATTAACTACCACCACCCTTGTAATGAGTTGTAAATTTATCACTTTGATAAATTATATTTATTTTCAAAATATTAAAATATAAGTTTTTCTAGCATAAACTATGATGTTTTGAATAATAAATAAAAATGGTAAACTTATTTTGAATTAGTATTTACAAATATATATACTTTGAAAAATATCGATAAAATGGTCGAAAACCGTTTTATCAATAAAAGCTTTATTGTAATGACCCCACTGAAACCCAAATTAGCAAAGAACATTACAAGTAATGTCATCTGCTAATCAGGAGAATTCGGAATATTAAGGGTGATCAAATGTGAATATGTGTTTACCTTTTCACTTAATATCTATACTGAATTTGACGTGTACAGTATTAATACAAGTTAATAGTCTCATCAATTTCTCAGAATCAGAATAATATATCATATAAATAACATCCACAAATCACAGTAGAATAAATCTCAACTTACACATATACAAATTTTGAGTTTACAAAATGAAATACTAAACTTGATTGTTATACAAGTTTTACAATTCTCTAAACTCAATTGTACATCTTATAAACACATTCAAAAATTTCTAAATACATTTTTATATACTAGATCCAAATTCCTAAATGGGATAAACTAAAAGTCCAAACGTTATCTCCTTGCTAGCATAAACATTTAAAGGTCAACATTTCCCGTAACCTGAAAAGTCTCGGCTTGACTCGAGCAAAATAACGCCCGGGTTGGACTATCTCTAAATATCCAAAAGGGTGAGAACAAGATATATGTAACGAACCGAGATTTTTAACCCTCGAAAATCGACATCAATACGTTCACTGTATAGCATGCCGAATATGCAAGTGCTAGAAATACCAGATCATTAGGGGTGAAGAAGAAAAGGGATAGAAGGAAATAAAAACAATAACACATAATCTCACAAATCGAAGCGAAAATATATATAATATATAATAACTGATCTTTATACAAAAAGAAACTTTAGCAATTAATATCCATATAATCATTAGAGTACAAAAATTAACAAATCAAACCAGGACAATTATAATAACTTGTCCTCACAAATAATGAATATACAGCATACCCACACATTGGAATATAAATCAAGTACATGAGATAGGCCTGAGAATGCTCCAGCTCGTCTCCGGAGCTCCATAGCATTCTAACCTGAATCTATAATGCTCGGTTTGACCCAAGTATTATAATAAAAAACATTTGAGTCAGTTTGAAATACCAGTGTGAGAAAACACACTCAAATTGATTTATTAATGTTATCAAAATCCTTGGAAAACAAAGGTATCTCGTAAGACCACGTCGCACATAAACACGATGCTTTTTTACCTTACGATAACCAAAATATTTTACATCAAAATCATCTGATATTATAGTAGTGTCTATAGAAAATAAACTATAAAATAGCTAAAATGCATGCATCTTATGGTTCAGCATATTGGTATACAACTAAAACTGTACAGGCTCATAGTGGATATTGGATTCCATTCAATGACCGGGCTATTGGGATACCACCCGCCATAGTACACCTCTCGAAAAATATACCGAGAATGCACCTAATGATCCCTGTCGACACAGGACTGACCTACCTCTGACTTGGATAGTACCGAACATTTTATCACCTTGGGGTGTCCCCACCCCATCGAGCACTCTCTTTTCCATACACAACCATATCTATAATTATAATATATCCGAAGGTATCTAGAAAACTGATAACATACCCTACTTGGGTGCGACCCACTTAGCCCTGCTGCATCTCCATGTTTAGTCATTCCCGGTTGATGACGCTTGAGGCTACATTTTACCTTTAGAATAGCATTCATACTTGGAATGCTAACATTGCCTTCCAGATCACTATGCAAATGATAGCATTCATCCATACAAGTTATTCTGGATCTGAACAAACCGAATCTCCAAAATCACCATCTTCATTACCTTCACGATATCATAATTCGTAACGCACAAATCATATGAAAGTGTTTTCAGATAATTAAATCTAATCCCAGTCTCTTTGAAACGATTAACGAATTTGGCCAGATTTGGTAATCGTTTATTTAACTATCAAACAACACACATAAGCACTCACTAGGCCCATATTATAAATTTTTCAAAATATTTATTTCAAAATATCTTTACAAAGATATATATCCAAATCTGCAACGACCCAACTTCCAAAACGCCAGGAAGTTACATCGCCAATAAGAAAGAAAGGAATAGAAAAGAGAAAGAAAGAAAAGAAAGAAGAAACAACACATCAGAATCTAAACAGCGGAACGAATAAATTATATTAATAACATAAAATATTACATAGTTTACAACCACTATCAGAGTACACAGATATATAACACATACTAGACAGTTATAAACACATGTCTAGTATTTACAACATAATACAACTCAGAGACAATCACAGAACACACATCGGAATACTAATATCTAACGCAGTAGCCTCCTGCTCCATTGCTCCTCCAATATTCGTCAAAGCTAACCTGAATCCCTTGGCTACTTGTAAAAATTTGAGTACCCAAGAGTTTAAGAAAACAAAGAATAAACTCCGGGTCAGACATGGGTCTGGTGTGAGTAACAGGTTAAAGTTGCTTAACTTTCAAAAACCTTTTGGAAAAGAAAGGTATCACATAAGACTTCCCACACATAAACATGGAAAAGATTTTACCTTACGCTAACCAAAACATTTGATAGGAAATCCAGTGATATTATAATAGGACTAGGGTTTTCAAGTAAATATGAAATAGCCGAAATTGTTACATCTATTAAATTCCAGCTACTAGCCACAAAAGTGGGTAATACAATCAAAACCATTGGCACTTATTGGATTTTGGATTCCATACAATGGCTGGGCTACTGGGGTACCGTCCGTCACAGTACGTGGCCTAGATCAACGTACCGAGGAGTACGCCCGGTCCCTTGCAACACAAGGCCGGACCCTTTCCTTACTGAATAGTTCCAAACAAGACATCCTCGCAGTTGGCGCGCAATTCCAACTGCACACTAAGCCGAATAAAAAGGGACCTCTAGACAGGGGGAAATCTTGCTCTCCAGTGGGAGCTACCCACGAACCCTTGCTGCACCTCCCCTGTTTTAGCCATTCCCGGTTGATGAGGCTTGAGGCTACGATTACCTTTATAGGATACATTATCTTTGAATGCTCATCGTCCACCTGACGATGTTCTGAAAGCATTCAATCCATACTAGTTCGTTCCGGGTTCGAACGAAACCGAAGGCATTATCTCGTTACGCTCATTTTGGAATCACCCTCAGAGTTAACGACGATAACCCTTGCACTCTGAATCTCTATCTCGAGCCTATAAGTACTATTTCGGTCAAACTCATCACGGAATCACCCCAGAGTTATACTGACTAATAGTCCTTACACCTCGAGTCTTCACTCTTCACATAAGATTCACGACCTATCGTTAATTTGGATCGATGTGGTTTTCGGATATCCAAATATGGAAACCCGATCCCGGTCTCATCGAAATCCAAAGCGTGTCTTTTAAGTCCAAGTTGTTTTAGAGTTTAAAAACAATTCAATTACATTATCTGTATACACACAGATAGATAATTCCCAGATTCACAACAGATAATTATCATTATCATAACCACAGATAATCCATACTATCAATATCAAAAGATAATCCATATCATTATCACAATGCAACCAATGCATCAATATCACTCAACATTATTAATCTCATAGCTGAGATTCCAAATCATTCAAGGCAACCAGTATCACCCATTTATAAGCAATGACTTATAATCATACTATCTATAATTAATTTAAAATGAATTAAATTAATTACATCATCTCTAATTAAATTTAAAATGAATTAAATTAATTACTTACACAATACAAATCTTTCTTACATCATCATTAATTAATCACAAATTAATTAATTAACTAACCTCTAATTTATCATCTTAATAAATCAATCCTGATTAATTATACTTTAATTAATTTCACAAAATCAATTACTTTAAACCAAATACAGTAATTAACCTTTAATTACTTCATAAATTAATTAACTATAATTAATTACATTAACCTTAATTAATTACAATTAATTAATTATACTTAATCATTTATTATTAATTAATCAATCTTAATTACATCATTAATTATATTAATTAATGACTCTTAATTATATTTAATTAATTACTCAATTAAATTAATTATCTTCAGTAATTAATCTCACTTAAACCATAATTATTAATCACCTTTGATTAATCTCATCTGTAATTAACTTCCCTTAATTACTTATCAAATTAATTATTCCTTAGTTAATTTCTGAATTAATCCCTTGATTAATTATACAAAATAATTTAATCCAAATTATTTCCATAATCCCAATATCATCCACTAATTACATCCGGTAATTATCTTTAATTACTTCCCTGAGTAATTTCACTTCATTAATTCTATCAAGTAATTATTTTCAAACCCAATGTTAAAATAAATTAAACTTAATTAATTAATTTAAACCAATCTCAATACACCCTATTAATTACATTAAGTAATTAATGTCTTAATTACTTTTATTTAAGTAATTAAATTAAACAAATTTCACAATTTATTATCATTAATTAATCAATCTAATTAATTATTAAAAATTAATTATATTAATTAATTGTTAAATTATCTTAAGTTAATGACCATCATTAACCCTTAACTCTTTAATTACTTTTCTTTAATCACTTCTTAATTAACTCTAATTTATATTAATTTAAATTATTAATTATAAATTAAATAAATAAGTCACTCCTAAATTTTCCTATTTATTTAATTATTTTAATATCTTGATCATTTCTAAAATAACCCATTCCTTATTAATAATTTTTATAAATATTAAAGTGTACTTAGAACATTTAAAATTGAAATTTCATTTTGAATCTAAAATTCAAAATGATATTTATTAAAGCATTATCCAATTTAAATTCATTTATATTCCTTTTTTAGAATAAATGTAAATAACATTTATTATTTAATTAAAACTTATATAAGATGAGTCTTAATTTACTTAATTTAATTTAAAACTTGAGTTTTAAATACATTACTATTTAAATTTCAAATTCAAGTTAACAATCATTCAACTTTCTTTATAAACCATTTATAATGATTTCATTCAAAAAGGGAAATCAAATTAAAATATTTGTTTAAAACAATTTTACTTCTAATAAACAATTTAAATTAAACTTGTTTAAAAACATTCAAATTTTAAACTTATTCAAATATCCAGATTTTAAATTCAATACACTTGATCCATTCCTTATTTAAATTATTTGAATTTAAACTTGCATTAAACTTTTGATTTAAACCATGATTCTAAAACTCTTTATTCAAAATTTCAAATTCCTTTTTAGAAAGAAACTGAAAATTCAAACCCTTAAGAAAACTGAACTTAATTTTGAAATTCAAATTTGCTATTTAAAATTTTGTTTCAGGTTCAAAATGAAAATTTTAAATTTTCAGAAACTGCCAGGTTTCCATCTTTTTTTTTAACTGAAACCATTTTCAAATTTTTAGAACTTATAAGATTTCAAACTCCTATAAAACTATAACTCTTACAGCAGATTTAAACTTTGTTTAAATATTATCATAACTACTAATTCATTTAAAATTTTGATTTAAATTTTAAAACCGCAGACAGTTTTTCAAGAAAACTGTAATATTCAAATTACCCGAGCCATCCTAAAAACTGCTTCGAGTCATCATGCTAAAAACTCCGAGCAATCTCTCCAAAATCACGAGTAAAACTCACGTGTCCTTCTCAGCCTTTACCTGAACATCATCAGACAAGTTACCTCGCCGTGCATATGCACGGTGACTCCAGTCCTTATTGATCATCGGCGATGATCAAGACACACCAGAAACCAACATTGTGTCCCATCTCAATCATCAATTCTTGCTTTAACCCTCAAATTCGAGTTCGAGAGTACTAAACCCAAACCTGGAACAGAATGGTCAAGCCCATCCCAAACCTGTCATCGCTTCAACATCCATCCTCCGACCACCGAAGAACTTCCACCACTGGTCACAGTCCCACCTACGACCAAACTATCAACCCCTAAAACCCGTTCAACTCGAACTTACCTACGTGAAGTACTGACTCAAACAAGAGGCCTAGTTTAAACTAGGGCTACTGATAAATAATCACAACTGCTACTTCCCTGTTGATTTTTTTCAACATTAAATATTTTTCCCTGTATCAATGATAACTCAACTACCTTCAAGATGAATCCCGGCTCTCAAATTTGCAAAGATCATCTAAAAATCCCCCAATTCCATTTTCTGTTCAACACAGAACTGCACCTCTCCCTTTAATCTATAAATTATGAATTTCATATTGAATTTCATATTTTGCTTTGTGTTTCTGTTTTATATTACTGAATTCATAAATTTACAGAGTTTGATTTTTTCTTTGTAAATCAATCGGTACTGTTATTTATTTATTTTTTCTAAAACCTGAACAAAATTTAAACTTTGATTCTCAATTTAACAAACACATTTGAATGAACCTGAAAACACTAACATATATTGTATTATGTAATGATGGTGTTTGAACAGATTCTTGCACCTGGAAATAAAATACAGAGGACCGCATGATCAAGTTATTCGTACACTTCTACAGAAAAACAACTGATACAAATGCATATATCATTCACACTGAAACATGAAAATCAACAAGCAACTTTCTAAACTTCTTAAACTTCATTAATTAGGATGTTAGTCACCTTATCATTTGAAAAATAGAGCCCCTTTTTGCTTTGAAATTTAAACTGCAGCATGCTCCCTTATATGAAAACTGCATACTTTCATTGATTTCCAGGTTCTAAGTGAAATGCTTCATCTTTGCTTCCAGATCTTTCAATTGCGTGCATGCTACAGATTTTGAAATGCAGGCTCAAACAAAATTTGAAATTGCAGGTTGTTTTTGATGCAGGTTTACTTGAATGTAGAATTGCTTTGATGCAGGTTTGAATTCCAGAGATACAGAATTCCCTGCTTGATTTCATGTATTTGATTTAATTTTTTAAAAATGATATGCATGCTTTGTTTTGAGAAGTGGATTTGAAGATGTTTCAGATTTTGGTTTGGCCTTAGATTTGAAAAAAAGAAAAGAAATGAAAAGCGTGGAAGTGTTTTATATGGAATAAAATTTTGTTTAATTAAAATTTAAAGAAAATAAAACAAATATTGACACTTGTCCTTTGCATTAACATTTGTCATCTTAAATGACTTATTTTCTAACACATGTTAAGTTTACACTTGTTATTAATGTTAACGAGCTATAAATTTAGTTAACTTGTATTTTAAATTAGATGTTTAATATAAGATATGTTTAGTTAATTAGTTAACATGCATTTATTTACATGTATATAGATTTTAAAATGAATAAATCAAACTATATTTATAAAATTAAACTTATACAAATATTTCAAAATCAAAACAAATTAAAAACATTTATACTTTAAATTTTAAAAACTTTGAATTCAAGTTCAAATTAAAATTTTGAAATCCAGTTTATTTACAAATACAACTACAAATTTGAATTTTGAAAAACAATATTTTTTATTAAAAATTTATTTGTTGAAACAATGTATTATTATATATATATAATAACAACATAACAACATTTGATAACCATAAATAACTTATAAAAGAAATTATTTCTTTTTTTATTTTATTAAATTATATCAAAATAACACTTATTGTTATTTTATTTAAATTTAAACTTGAGTTACACATATTTTAAATCATTTCAAAATTTGTCTTATGTATTTAAAAACATATTTATTTATTAAATAGCCTTTTAAAAGTTTAACTTTTAAATAAAATCATAATTCATAATTTACTAAAGATACATATTTTATAGAAAACAGGATTTATTTATCTATCAATAAAAAAACAAGATCTAATAACAATATATACATATTCTATATATATATAAATATAAAACAATTATTTAGATTTAAAATGATAAAATCTATCAATTAACTATTTATTTTATTTGGATTATTAAATTAATTCAAATCTTATTACAAAGATTATCTAATCAATTTAATTTTTAATTCAGATTATTAAATTGATATTGCTTTCAAATTCCGGGTCATCACATTCCTTCCGCCTTAAAAGAATTTCGTCCCCGAAATTTAAAACAAAGGTAATTAATAATCTATTTAAAGATTTAATTTCAAAACACAAGCATATACCAATGATATGCTAATAAACATAGCAATCAATTCATCCAATCAATGAAATATAGTTATCCAGAAAAATTCTGGATAGAACTTCCACGAGTTTCCCTGGTATAAATATCGGGATACTCGCTCTATAGATTCCAAACAATCAATACAATTAAGGTACATAGCTCCTATTCGTCTAGCTCTACAAAACTAGACAGCATATCAGACTACAGACGAGTCTGATTCAACAACCAACCTCAATAACTGCTGGTTCTAAAACCAGAGATAGACCATTCACGTACTCCCTCAAAGATACGTGAAACTCATCGAATCTCATTTATCCAATCTGGTAATTCAATCCTGAAAACCAAACGCTGATCCAACCAAAATACAGATGAGATCCAAAACATCTCGGAGCTAGCTTTTCTAGTCTTACCAAAACTTATAGCTCCTGAATCAGAGAAAACTCCAATAACAACGAAGTCTCCAACTTCGAATTCCAAATTCCTCCTTCCCTTATCTACAAAAGTCTTTGGACGATCTTGGGCTGCCAATATCCAAACTGATCAGCTTAACCCTTGCTGATCTCTCTAGAAACAATCAGAACCAAAAACAACCCAACACAATGATCTCCTCAAGATCAATCCAAAACCAAAACACAATTCTACTCCATAAACAACAGAAGACTACAAACTTCTCCTAATCTGGAAAAATAATAATCAGACACACCTCTAAACAGCTTCCGCTGCACCACTCTGATCCGAAATAGATAAGAAAATGCTGATGAAGAATACTAACACAACTGGACATCACTTCCCAGAAATATGGTTCAACAGGTTCATAAAGAAAACTCAGAAATTTCCCCAAAACTGAGTTGCTTCACCAAACTCTATCTCTAGGAATCATCCTCCAACTAAACTGAACCTCCAGTTCCACTCCTGGAATACTAGTCGATCAGAAAACTCAATCTCCAGATGCTGACGAACTTCTGTCTTCCCAGAAGACATCCAGAAAATCTCCAACAATCTAAGAGAACTCTCAAACAATCGCAAGTCACTTTTGCAATCAACCCAGATAAATTTCCAAAGAAAAACTGTCCTCTCTTTACCAAACAGAACAACTTACACTGGTCTAGTCAATCCATTAAAGTAACGGTTTCACTCAGCAGCTTTCTGAACTCCATCTTCAGAAAAACTACCCAGCTAAGACCTCTCTGTCGGCTCACAGAACACTCCGAGCTGCACTGCTGACACCAATTCCAAACTTCCTGATCCAAAACTCTTCAAGAAACTCGAACTTCAAAGCTAACCACAAAATCCTGCTGAATCCAGCCACAACATTGAGGCAGACACACTTCCTAAAACTTGTTCCAAAGAAAACATCTTCGGAAACAATCCATAATCGCTGCATCTCATCATGCAGTTACAACTTCCTAAAGTATCAAAATACCATCACTTGCTTCAGCCCATTCGAATAGACCAAACTCTACTCATCAAACTCTGCACTTCAAAGATGTCTTCTAACCTTAACAGGTTTCCTTCAGAGATCGATGAAATATTTCAACACAACAAAACTTACTCGAGACGGTATTAGATCTACAGTCTCGACAGATACACTTCCAACCTTAAACATTAGACTCCAATCAATGGTAGTAATTGTGTTACACACACCACTATCTTACCTACCTTTTATAACTTATATTGGTAAACCCGAACAGGTAACCCAACAGATAGGTAGAAATAGATAAATATATATAAATATTTAAAATTACAAATACGCTCTTTCAAGAAAGACACCACTCCAGAGCCTAGGTATTCACTCAACCTAATGCTCTGATACCACTACAACGACCCAACTTCCAAAACGCCAGGAAGTTGCATCACCAATAAGAAAGAAAGGGATAGAAAAGAGAAAAAAAGAGAAGAAAGAAGAAACAACACATCAGAATCTAAACAGCGGAACGAATAAATTATATTAATAACATAAAATATTAGATAGTTTACAACCACTATCAGAGTACACAGATATATAACACATACTAGACAGTTATAAACACCTGTCTAGTATTTACAACATAATACAACTCAGAGACAATCACAGAACACACAGCTGAATATTAATATCTAACGCAGAAGCCTCCTGCTCCATTGCTCCTCCAATATTCGTCAAAGCTAACCTGAATCCCTTGGCTACTCGTAAAAATTTGGGTACCCAAGAGTTTAAAAAAACAAAGAATAAACTCCGGGTCAGACATGGGTCTGGTGTGAGTAACAGGTTAAAGTGCTTAACTTTCAAAAACCTTTTGGAAAAGAAAGGTATCACGTAAGACTTCCCACACATAAACATGGAAAAGTTTTTACCTTACGCTAACCAAAACATTTGATAGGAAATCCAGTGATATTATAATACGTCTAGGGTTTTCAAGTAAATATGAAATAGCCGAAATTGTTACATCTATTAAATTCCAGCCACAAGCCACAAAAGTGGGTAATATAATCAAAACTGTTGGCACTTATTGGATTTTGGATTCCATACAATGGATGGGCTACTAGGGTACCGCTCGTCACAGTACGTGGCCTAGATCAACGTACCGAGGAGTACGCCCGCTTCCCTGCAACACAAGGCCGGACCCATTCCTTACTGAATAGTTCCAAACAAGACAACCCCGCAGTTGGTGCGCAATTCCAACTTCACACTAAGCCGAATAAAAAGGGATCTCTAGACAGGGGAAAATCTTGCTCTCCAGTGGGAGCTACCCACGAAGCCTTGCTGCACCTCCCCTGTTTTAGCCTTTCCCGGTTGATGAGGCTTGAGGCTACGATTACCTTTATAGGATACATTATCTTTGAATGCTCATCGTCCACCTGACGATGTGCTGAAAGCATTCAATCCATACAAGTTTGTTCCGGGTTCGAACGAAACCGAAGGCATTATCTCGTTACGCTCGTTTTGGAATCACCCTCAGAGTTAACGACGATAACCCTTGCACTCTGAATCTCTATCTCGAGCCTATAAGTACTATTTCCGTCAAACTCATCACGGAATCACCCCAGAGTTATACTGACTAATAGTCCTTACAGCTCGAGTCTTCACTCTTCACATAAGATTCACGACCTATCGTTAATTTGGATCGATGTGGTTTTCGGATATCCAAATATGGAAACCCGATCCCGGTCTCATCGAAATCCAAAGCGTGTCTTTTAAGTCCAAGTTGTTTTAGAGTTTAAAAATAATTCAATTACATTATCTATATACACACAGATAGATAATTCCCAGATTCACAGCAGATAATTATCATTATCATAACCACAGATAATCCATACTATCAATATCAATAGATAATCCATATCATTATCACAATGCAACCAATGCATCAATATCACTCAACATTATTAATCTCATAGCTGAGATTCCAAATCATTCAAGGCAACCAGTATCACCCATTTATAAGCAATGACTTATAACCATACTATCTATAATTAATTTAAAATGAATTAAATTAATTGCATCATCTCTAATTAAATTTAAAATGAATTAAATTAATTACTTACACAATATAAATCTTTCTTACATCATCATTAATTAATCACAAATTAATTAATTAACTAACCTCTAATTTATCATCTTAATAAATCAATCCTAATTAATTATACTTTAATTAATTTCATAAAATCAATTACTTTAAACCAAATACAGTAATTAACCTTTAATTACTTCATAAATTAATTAACTATAGTTTATTACATTTAACCTTAATTAATTACAATTAATTAATTATACTTAATCATTTATTATTAATTAATTAATCTTAATTTATCAATCTTAATTACATCATTAATTATATTAATTAATGACTCTTAATTATATTTAATTAATTACTCAATTAAATTAATTATCTTCAGTAATTAATCTCACTTAAACCATAATTATTAATCACCTTTGATTAATCTCATCTGTAATTAACTTCCCTTAATTACTTATCAAATTAATTATTCCTTAGTTAATTTCTGAATTAATCCCTTGATTAATTATACAAAATAATTTAATCCAAATTATTTCCACAATCCCAATATCATCCACTAATTACATCCAGTAATTATCTTTAATTACTTCTATGAGTAATTTCACTTTATTAATTCCATCAAGTAATTATTTTCAAACCCAATGATTAAAATAAATTAAACTTAATTAATTAATATAAACCAATCTCAATAAACCCTATTAATTACATTAAGTAATTAATGTCTTAATTACTTTTATTTAAGTAATTACCTTAAACAAATTTCATAATTTATTATCATTAATTAATCAATCTAATTAATTATTAAAAATTAATTACATTAATTAATTGTTAAATTATCTTAAGTTAATGACCATCATTAACCCTTAACTCTTTAATTACTTTTCTTTAATCACTTCTTAATTAACTCTAATTTATATTAATTTAAATTATTAATTATAAATTAAATAAATAAGCCATTCCTTAATTTTCTTATTTATTTAATTATTTTAATATCTTGATCATTTCTAAAATAACCCATTCCTTATTAATCATTTTTATAAATATTAAAGTGTACTTAGAACATTTAAAATTCAAATTTCATTTTGAATCTAAAATTCAAAATGATATTTATTAAAGCATTATCCAATTTAAATTCATTTATATTCCTTTTTTAGAATAAATGTAAATAACATTTATTACTTAATTAAAACTTATATAAGATGAGTCTTAATTTACTTAATTTAATTTAAAACTTGAGTTTTAAATACATTACTATTTAAATTTCAAATTCAAGTTAACAATCATTCAACTTTCTTTATAAACCATTTATAATGATTTCATTCAAAAAGGGAAATCAAATTAAAATATTTGTTTGAAACAGTTTTACTTCTAATAAACAATTTAAATTAAACTTGTTTGAAAACATTCAAATTTTAAACTTATTCAAATATCCAAATTTTAAATTCAATACACTTGATCCATTCCTTATTTAAATTATTTGAATTTAAACTTGCATTAAACTTTTGATTTAAACCATGATTCTAAAACTCTTTATTCAAAATTTCAAATTCCTTTATAAAAAGAAACTGAAAATTCAAACCCTTAAGAAAACTGAACTTAATTTTGAAATTCAAATTTGCTATTTAAAATTTTGTTTCAGGTTCAAAATGAAAATTTTAAATTTTCAGAAACTGCCAGGTTTCCATCTTTTTTTTTAAACTGAAATCATTTTCAAATTTTTAAAACTTATAAGATTTCAAACTCCTATAAAACTATAACTCTTACAGCAGATTTAAACTTTGTTTAAATATTATCATAACTACTAATTCATTTAAAATTTTGATTTAAATTTTAAAACCGCAGACAGTTTTTCAAGAAAAACTGTAATATTCAAATTTCCCGAGCCATCCTAAAAACTGCTTCGAGTCATCATGCTAAAAACTCCGAGCAATCTCTCCAAAATCACGAGTAAAACTCGCGTGTCCTTCTCAGCCTTTACCTGAACATCATCAGACAAGTTACCTCACCGTGCATATGCACGGTGACTCCAGCCCTTATTGATAATCGACGATGATCAAGACATGCCAGAAACCAACACCGTGTCCCATCTCAATCATCAATTCTTGCTTTAACCCTCGAATTCGAGTTCGAGAGTTCTAAACCCAAACCTGGAACAGAATGGTCAACCCATCCCAAACCTGTCATCGCTTCAACATCCATCCTCCGACCACCAAAGAACTTCCACCACTGGTCACAGTCCCACCTACGACCAAACTATCAACCCCCAAAACCCCGTTCAACTCGAACTTACCTACGTGATGTACTGACTCAAACAAGAGGCCTAGTTTAAACTAGGGCTACTGACAAATAATCACAACTGCTACTTCCCTGTTGATTTGTTTCAACATCAAATAATTTTCCCTGTATCAATGATAACTCAACTACCTTCAAGATGAATCCCAGCTCTCAAATTTGCAAAGATCATCTAAAAATCCCCCAATTCCATTTTCTGTTCAACACAGAACTGCACCTCTCCCTTTAATCTATAGATTTTGATTTTTATATTGAATTTCATATTTTGCTTTGTGTTTCTATTTTATATTACTGAATTCATAAATTTACAGAGTTTGATTTTTACTTTGTAAATCTCACGACTGTTATTTATTTATTTTTCTAAAACCTGAACAAAATTTAAACTTTGATTCTCAATTTAACAAACACATTTGAATGAACCTGAAAACACTACCATATACTGTATTGTGTAATGATGGTGTTTGAACAGATTCTTGCATCTGGAAATAAAATACAGAGGACAGCATGATCAAGTTATTCATACACTTCTACAGAAAAACAACTGATACAAATACATATATCATTCACACTGAAACATGAAAATCAACAAGCAACTTTCTAAAATGCTTAAACTTCATTAATTAGGATGTTACTCACCTTATCATTTGAAAAACAGAGCCCCTTTTTGCTTTGAAATTTAAACTGTAGTTTTCTCCCTTATATGAAAACTGCATACATGCATTGATTTCCAGGTTCTAAGTGAAATGCTTCATCTTTGCTTCCAGATCTTTCAATTGCATGTATGCTGCAGATTTTGAAATGCAGGCTCAAACAAAATTTGAAATTGCAGGTTGTTTTTGATGCAGGTTTACTTGAATGCAGAATTGCTTTGATGCAGGTTTGAATTCCAGAGATACAGAATTCCCTGCTTGATTTCATGTATTTGATTTAATTTTTTAAAAATGATATGCATGCTTTGTTTTGAGAAGTGGATTTGAAGATGTTTCAGATTTTGGTTTGGCCTTAGATTTCAAAAAAAGAAAAGAAATGAAAAGTGTGGAAGTGTTTTATATGGAATAAAACTTTGTTTAATTAAAATTTAAAGACAATAAAACAAATATTGACACTTGTCCCTTACATTAACATTTGTCATCTTAAATGTCTTATTTTCTAACACATGTTAATTTATGTTTCTAAAAAGTTTACACTTGTTATTAATGTTAATGAGCTATAAATTTAGTTAACTTGTAGTTTAAATTAGATGTTTAATATGATATGTTTAGTTAATTAGTTAACATGCATTTATTTACATGTATATAGATTTTAAAATGAATAAATCAAACTATATTTATAAAATTAAACATATACAAATATTTCAAAATCAAAACAAATTAAAAACATTTATACTTTAAATTTTAAAAACTTTGAATTCAAGTTCAAATTAAATTTTTGAAATCCAGTTTATTTACAAATACAACAACAAATTTGAATTTTGAAAAACGATATTTTTTTATTAAAAATTTATTTATTGAAACAATGTATTATTATATATATATATATATATATAACAACATAACAACATTTGATAACCATAAATAACTTATAAAAGGAATTATTTCTTTTTTTATTTTATTAAATTATATCAAAGTAACTCTTATTGTTATTTTATTTAAATTTAAACTTGAGTTACACGTATTTTAAATCATTTCAAAATTTGTCTTATGTATTTAAAAACATATTTATTTATTAAATAGCTTTTTTAAAAGTTTAACTTTTAAATAAAATCATAATTCACAATTTACTAAAGATACATATTTTATAGAAAACAGGATTTATTTATCTATCAATAAAAAAACAAGATCTAATAACAATATATACATATTCTATATATATATAAATATAAAACAATTATTTAGATTTAAAAAGATAAAATCTATCAATTAACTATTTATTTTATTTAGATTATTAAATTGATTCAAATCTTATTAGAAAGATTATCTAATCAATTTAATTTTTAATTCAGATTATTAAATTGATATTGCTTTCAAATTCCAGGTCATCACAAAATCGCTTCTAATCTTTCAATATTTGAAAACAAATTCAAAAACTTATATCCATAACAGGATATTTTTGAACCATTTCAATACTTAGAAATATTTCTTCCAAATCCATTTATAATTCAACACTTTGAAAATATTACTATAATAATCTCGTATTTAAAATATTTTAAACCCTCCATGTCCAATACTTAGGAAATATTCCATTTATTTCATATTTCTCAAAATCCTTTACAATTTATTTTGTAAATTTCTTAACTCATTTTAAACGAATTCTATAAGTTTTTGGAATTTATTACTTAACTTCCTTTAACTTTCCAAAATTGATTATACTTGTCTATAATTCCTACTACGCATTTCTAACTTCTTCTGTGAATTCTAATTCATTTTTCAAACTTCTCACGTTTCAAAATTTCAGAAGTTTTCCTTAAGTTTTCAGAATTCCATTTCAAGATTTTCTTATAAATATCATATCCATTAAATAAACTATGTTTACAAATTTGGAGAGGATTTATAAATAAATTACAATCATTTCAAAACTCTGAGTATATGATAAGTATTTTTAAAGAATAATAACTTATTTTTAATACATGTTTAAGTAATTTTTTGAAATATTAAAACATTTTAAATAATTCATCGATAGTTCATTTCCAATTCATTTTTAAATAAAACTAACAGATTCACAAAGCTAATCATAAAAATTAGAATTTATTTCAATTAATATTAGATATTTGAAAAAATCCACTTTCCAAAGTATTCTAATACTAAACAGCTTTAAATTACATAGTTTGAATAAATAAAATTTTCCTTTTAAAATAAATTTAAATTCTTGATAAAAATATATTTTTAAAATTTCAATAACCAATTTCAGTTTATAAACCCCTCTCGATTCATAACATGTCGATTTCATTCCAATTCCCTAATCACTCTCACTTTTCAAAAATAGAATCCACTATTTTATCAAAACTGTTTTCCATATCTTAATATAAAGTCACACTATGAATTTTTATTTCCAATTTATCAACTGATAATTAGTTCCCTTTATTTATAAATATCGTTTATAATTTTATAACTCATTTTTAGTTTATAATAGATTTGTATTACTAAAATCCAATTATAAATCGCTTTCTATTGAAATTTCCACTTGGAAATCTATTTCCTAAATAATCCAACTATGTTCCAAAACCGTTATCAATTTTTTACTTCCATCTCATATTCAAGAAATCTTGTTTAATAATCATTGTTTTAAAAATGCTCAATTTAAAATTTTCCATTGGAAACCATTTTATGAAATAACTAATTAAATATCCAAAATCAAATTATTTATTTTATCCAATCAAACCCTTAAAAATATCCAAAATTTTTGTATAAATATTTCATTTCAAAATCGCATTTAAATTTCCCTTTTAAATTCCAAAGATATTATCTAAGGTATTTATAGCACCAAAATTAGAGCTAGTACTACTATAACATCCAATAAATCAAATCACATCATAATCTATAATAGATATTCAACACATCATATATCACTATATATGAAAATAAATTCAACCACTTTGAGGAATCCAGTTGGATCCCTCTAACCTGTTTCCCTACAACCATAGATATATAACATAAAATACCAATCCCGCTTGGAGACGAGATATCGCGGTAAAACAGGATCATCCGCTATTATGCGGGGAGCATATTATCTCATTCGCTCCAATCAATGGGAAACATATCCAACTACTAATATTTATACTACGATATATAATATAACATTCAACTGATAAAAATATATCAATTCAATCAAGCATCCAATAATTAATTTTAATTATTATAAATTAAATCCAGTAATCCAAAATGAGTGAGATTTACTTACCTTGATTTTTAATGTCACTTCTGCGTTCTGCTTCGTCTAACATCAAACAGGCATTTGATTTAAGCACGAAATTCCAATAGCTCGGACATTTCCAACAGCACACCATGATTAATCCCAGAACTGTAACCAACTCGAGCCAATACAGCCTTGTAATTAGACTGCTGTAACATATGCTGCTTCTCTTTTGCATCCATGATGTACATATTTGTCTTCCACTGGCCCATTAAAGCTTCTCGAGCAGCAACATCGTTTTCAAACTTCGCGAAGGTTTTGTTATCTTCCATATCTTTGACTGAAAGCAAGTTAGCAACTTCGGTGACGAACTTAACACAGTTAACAACATTAGGCGAAAGCTTATTGAATCCTAACCCGATCGCATCTAGAATCTCCTTAACCCCTTAAATTAGAGCTCGACACTACCTCTAAGATCATGACAACACCACCAAACGCGATGCAAACCACCAGTGTAACGACCCATAAATTTTTAATAATTAGTTTGGTTATTTAATAAAAATTATGTGATTAAATTTAGAAGAAATAAAAATTTTAATTTATATCGAAGTAAATGTTAAGAATGTAATGTAGCAATAGTTATAAAAAAACTAAATTTTGATTTTTGAAGTGAAATCACATTTTAAATGAAATAGGGAAAATTGTTGCCCTGGGTATAAAATTTGAAAAAAGCAGATTAAGGTAAGTGTTGTATAAATAAAAGAAATTTGAAACTTGTTAACGAATTTATAATGGGAATAAAATATAAAAATGTTGATGTAAGATAATAAATATATTAATTCAATGCCATCCCAATTAATTGAAACAGATTTGTAAAGCTTTATTTGATTGTAATATGTAAGTAGGGAAATAGATTCAAAGTTATATATAAATTGTTGGAATGATAAGTAATAAAGTGCAAATTAGATATAATCAATGTTAGTATAAATTTAAGGAATAATTGGGAACCATGTTTATGAAATAATAACGAGAATGCAAGATAAACAATGCTAATTAAAATTTATAATTAATGGATTCTAATGAAATGACAATGAAGATAAATTATGTTATACTTAACTATAAGTGGAACTTAAGCGAATAAGTGGAATATTAAATGAAATTAGTAGTATGCAAATATATTTCAATAAATGTTACATTAATGTAAAATGTAATATAATGTTGGAAGTTGTTAAATTAGAATATATTAAGAAATAAAAATTGACTTTGGAATCTATTGAAATAAATCTAAATGTTATGTTTGGTTATAAATTGAACGTAAGTGAATGAAATTAATAGGATGAGAATAAATGACAACATTAATTGTAAGTAAAGAAAGCTTATTAATGTAAGAAAACGAAGACAAACATTAAGAGTTATAAATGTTATAATAAACTTAGTGTATTGTAAAGTTAATGGTAACGTCTGTTATAACAAATTGGTTTGCTAAATCAAAATAGGAAATCAATCAATTTATTTAGGACTAATTAATTGATATTCATTTATAATGAATGGGTTTACTGTTAGAAATTGAAATTAGATACTACGGTAAACGGGAATTTAGATGAAATTGGAAATAATGTCAAATCGATTTATAATATGACTATATGTTGATTTAAAGTATAGAAAGCAAGATTTATTAATTTAATTGAAGTATAAAATTCAATCATTGTATTTATTGCAAAATAAAATGGAATTAAACGTTTAAATATTACGTTATTGAAATTAAAATGAAATTTGAGGATAATAATGTAATAAATCAGGAACCAATGTTAGTGGCATCCTTATTTTGGTAAAAGATATGAATAAGAAGTTTAATTTTTTTTTAATAAATGGGTTTTTGAGAATAAAATTTATAATTTCTAAATATAATGAAGTGGAGAAATTAACACTGCAATTGATAGATTTATCAACTTTTAATTCACATCTAAACTTTTTAAAATTTTTGTAAATGCTTAAGAAATATAAAAGTGATAAAATTGTCAATTATAAAATTGAAATTTAAAAATTGGATTTATTAATTGATTATTAATTTGTTTTATTAATGTAAAAAAAAGCCATTTTGGCCACTAACTCGGATTTCGACGAAACCAGTTTCATCGGATCCGTAACGGTGAATTATTATAGGATTTCAAGTTTCGTAGTGATTGGACTTGTAGTTTGATCGTACGGACTCAAAACGCCTTGAAATCGATAAATTGAAATAAATTGAAATCAATTTGAAAATATTGATTTTAGCATAACTTCTTCATACGATGGAATTTGGACGTGAAACTTTTTTCATCGCGTTTAAAATATTTTTAAACACCTATTTTGATATCTGGGTTTACCCAATTTCATTCCTGGCCAGAACGGGCTTTTTGGGCCACTTTGTCGTTAACGCGTATATCCAACCTTATCCATCCATTCTAATTTCTGACCTACCTGTATAAATCCGGTTATAAACCCTAGTTTCCCTCATTCTCATTTGTCTGTGCGTAAAATTTCTTTCATCTCCTCAGTTCAATGGCAGACAAACACCTAATTTCAACTGCAATTCAAAATAAAAGCAAAATTTTCAAACTCCTCGGAAAAATTTAGAAAAAAAATATATGTTGAAGAACTCGATGTACGCATCACAGATCTGAAATTCGTTTCTCTGTTCGAATCACCGGTTGTTTAGAAATCAATGGATTAGTTTCGGCCGTTCATCGCTTGACGATGAATTTCGCCTGATCGTTCAGTCGAAGGCATGGGTACGTGGAGAGTTAAGAGGGGATCTCATCGGAGTGGGTAGTTCGACAAGATGACGGCCAGATTGGCCGTGAAAATTCAATTAGGGTTGAAACCCTACGGCGGCGCACGGGGTTTTGGGGAAAGCAGAGGGAATGGCGCGGTCGTCTCAGTATGGCGAAGAGCTCTCTGAGGTGGCGCGCGCGGTTAGAGGTGGCCGAGATGGCCTGCGACGGCGGCAATCGAGATTTGAACGCGGCGGCTGTAGGTTGTGGTTCGTGATGGATATTAGGGTTCTGGAAAGTAAGAGCGTGCGTGTTCTGTAGTGGTGACGTGGCAAGTAGGGTTGGTTAGGTATAGTTTATTTTATTTTATTTTATTTTTATTTTAAAACTTAAACACACAAATTGCAATAACTTTCGCATACGGTGTCCGTTTTACGCGCGGTTTCTTTTGTTAGGATCGTATCTGAATTCCATACATTTTAGCACTGGTTTCATTTTATTATACTTTACTTTAAACACTATTATAATAGCGCATATTACTACATAGTAGATAGTTTAATGGATCCTTAGGAGATGTGAATCCCGTGTATCTCTTAAGTTACTACACTCACGTTAGACACTGGATAAGAGATGTCAAATCTCGTAAATGTCTCTGACGCCGTTCCACTCATATTATTTACCGTTGATTTAACTTACATAAGATCTTTTAGTTCTAACACGAGTGTTTTGTCTTTCCAATTCGCTCGGGTCAGTCCGAGCATTTCAGGATCGAAGACTTTATTTATGGAGGGCGAAGATGAAGATTTCATTATTATTATTATATATTATATTGTTCCACTATGCACTGTATTCTGCTGCATCGATTATTATTTGTTGGTATGTGCAACTCTGATATGTATTGTATAAATATAATCAAATGTTTATAAAACAGCTTCATGAACTGTATATTTGATTATTATATCTTATCGTTCCGCTGTAAGATCCTATTTTGTTTTTCCTTTCCTTGCTTTTTCTTATTTACCCCATAACAGTCCGCCCTTCCATATGGTTTGAATTGACACGTGTGTCGATTTAAAGTGTGCGAAAAGGCAGGGCGTTACAACCAGAGACCCCTTCCTCCATCGTCGCCCTCTCTCGACTGCGCAACAGCCTTCAACAAACACGACGAAGACCTTAAACTCGCCAATCGATGAGCCAAAATACCCAAACATCTTACCTTGGCATTATAGTTGAACGCAGCAACTTGCCATGCCTTGTCAAGCACCAAACAATGTGTGTGTCTGCGAACGATCAATTCCCTCGACGACTCACGATTCGATTCGATTTTTATTTTTTTTTCCTTCTGCGCTTCAATTTTTACAAGAAGAAGAAGAAGGCATGTGCATTTTAAAGTGTTTAGAAGGCAGCTTGTATCATAGAGTAGGGTGGCTGACATGGGCTAGGTTGACTGTAAGGTTGATTTGAAATTATGTAATATTATTTAATTTTCAAAATATCACATTTACTCACCTTAAAATCCCCAACCCCTATCAAGGTGTGTCGTCTAGCATTTCTAATGTTATACCTCTACTCTGAATGACATGGAACAAGTTTAAAGGCCTACTTCGATCGTATGTGGAAGATTGCTTTTTGAATCCAATTATTATATTAAATTTTCGTTATTAAATTTCAATGCATTTCTATTCCGTATGACCTAACGGTAACTCCAAAAGCCATGAAAATTGAAATTCGATAATAATTCACTATTACAGATTAAATGAAACTGGTTTTATCGAATTCCGAAACTGTGTCCTGGATCGTTATTTTAACGCGTCGATTAAATCGAGAGTTTCAAAAAATTCAAAATCACTTGAAATTCCAGTTTAAAAACTTGCTAAACCAATTCTAATTCAAACAAAATTTACATTAATATTAGAAATCGTTTTGATTCATATTCAACTCAAATTTCAATTATTCACTGATTTTGTCTTACGATAAATAGCTATATCTAAAATTTAAATTCATTCTATAATTTCAACCAGAATCCTCATATTTAAAAATCAATCTACATTCCAAATCCAATATTTAAAACCATTTAAATGTTCAAAATCAAATGATGGAAAATCTGGTTCATCACAATATGACAAAAGAACAAACAACTTATAAGTAAATACAGATGTCCATGAAATAATGAGTCACGGAAATTAATTTTACTTAGAGTTCATCACAAGGCACATGGTTATACCTTTAAGTCACAAACACATATTAGTCACTAAATATAGAATAACAGAATTAACTTAACATTCATCACAAGACACAAGAACATTTATTTATTTCACTAACACTAGACACAAGAATATATATTTATTTCACTAACAGAAGACACAAGAAAATATATTTATTTCACGAACACAAAATAGTCATGGGATCCAAACATCCAGAATCCAAGAGATCATAATCCAAACTGATCGTAATGATCTTCCAAAATAATGGCAATGATTATACTCAAAACCCATGGCAAACAAACAAACAAAATGGTATCACTCGAATCGGTCCGATACCAAGGATCGTACTCAGACCGAGAAAATAGAAACATGGAATGATCTCAAAGATATCCATACCGATCAAGGTGGTCGTAGAAACCATGACTCGATAAATCTACATTTATTTAATATTATTATATTATTAAGTTCTAAAAGAAATGAATGAATAAACTTCTTAAGGATCTAGCAGCCACTTGCCGCACACCTAAAGAGAGTAAACTCTAAAGTGCCAAATACTATCACCTTCAGTAATCACTAGAATTTAACCAATACGTCCTATACCATATGTTGAAATCCAAGTATTTACTAAAAGCTAGCAAATATCACTTATTACGGATACCATTGGAAAAAGCTGAACTACATTCTTTTAAGGATCTACCAACCACTTGTCGCACACATGAAGAGAATACAACTCTAAAGTGTAAAATACTTTCTAATAGCATTCACATGAATTTAACCAAGGCATCCCATACTACCTGATCAAATATGAGTATTCGCTAATGGGCTATTAAGTTCCATTCAAACATTCTATTCAACGAGTTAGACCATATTATACGAAGCCTCTAAACAAATCAAAGACACTAAGTCGATTATTAGTACTCCCCAAATTATGGAATTAATATTCTTAAAACATTTTTCTCTTTTGAGTTTATTATTTAAAACACTTATTATAATTTATCTAAATCTGTTTATTACTTAAATTCACAAAAATATTCACAGATTTGCTAAAATATTCTATGACTTCGAATTGTTCCAAGATTTTACTTATATACATAAAGTTGTCTCAAATTCCCATATGGTCGTATTATTCACAAAACTATACTTTAAAACCATATTTAATTACTCTTCTAAATCCATATTAAAATATAACCATTTTATTTAAAAATAAATTAATTTATACTTTTCAAAACAACATTTCCAAATTCCATGAATCCTATATTATTTATTTAATAAAATCGTAATACTTATATTCGAAATCCATAGTCACTTTTATGTAAAAATAAATTAGATTTGTATTTCCAAAGTCATATTTCCAAACCCATAAATATTTTACTAAACGTACTTAATACATAAAACAACTTGCTAAATAAATCACTTTTAATATATATTAACTTAATTTAGAAATAATTCTTAGATTTATCAATATAAATAATTCTCTTTCATAAAATTACTTGAATACAAAGCTTATCTATTAGTTTCATTTAATTCAAAATTATGATTAAAAGATCTATAGTTTTGATCATCTAAATTTCATAATTTTATAAAACTTACATGAAAGTTGTAGATAAAATTCCATGTTTTCAAACAAGAAAATGATCATCCAATTTAGATTTACGTTTCGAAATTTATGACTGAAAACTTTCTGATTTATATTTATTAACTCTGTCTTTCATTGACAAGGCAACAAAAAAGAAATAAACTTTTGACCAACTAAACTTCATAATTATGCAAACCTCAAAACATGAAAGTTGTTGTAAGACAAAGTCTAAGCTTTCCAGAACTTTAAAAATTACCAAAATCCAATAAGTAATGCGTAAGTTATGCTTAAATTACTAATAATGTTTTAGCTTATATAATTTGATAGGGCAGAGACTATTACCCTGTTAAAAACCTAATTTTGACTTAGAGATATTCAAAATATGAAAATGTGATTAATATAAAGGTTCTTCCTTAGGGAATTATCTTTCTACTACAAAAATATTCAACATAACTGGATTCATCAATCAAAATTAGTGTCCATTTTACTATCAGGTATCAACTAAGAAAATTTGATATGGCCGTGCTATAACACCAGATTCAAACTTAATTTAGGCCCTTTAAACAAACATAGTTTTTCCAAAAATGTTCAAAAGAAAAATTATAGCATATTAAAATATCTTTCTACCACAAAAAAGATTGAACTAATTCGAATTATTTTACACCAAGATATCTTTTTTTACTACAACGATTTCCATAAATAATTTTTAGCAAGCAAATTTGCAAATTTCAATAAACAATCATATGCAAGCAACAATCAACTATAGACATTGAAACAACACTAAAACTTAGCATGGATACGTTGTTTGCAGTAACAATAAGTAATCACTCACTTTCTAACATCGCTAAACATACAAAACATAACATACAACCTACTATAATCACCAATATCAACATACACAAATGTGCGGGCAATCATGAAGAATGGTTTTGGGGAAATGCATCTCTAAATTAACTTAGAGATTCATAATTCATCAAATTCATAATTATCACAAATATACAATAGTTTATAGACAAAAAATCACAAGATTTAGATATAGCAATGAGTGTAAACTCACATTTACTCCTTGCTATCAACTCTAGAACTTACCTAACCTTGATAGTCGCCAATCTTCACCAAATCATGCTCAAAACCATAACTTTGATCTCAGGACAGCACATAGAAGAGATCAAAACAAGTCTAAAACTGAAAATAAGATACCTAAAAGATGTAGAATGGATAGAGAGACTCACCAATAATTTTCTCCTTTTTTGGGCAAAATTTTGAGCTAGGGCATAAGAGTTCAGGAGAGAGGGGTTCAATTTCTTATGTTCTATATATAGAATTGTACATACAAAATTTGAGGAAGAAGATAAGGAGAAAAGGCTCTATCATATTCTCTCTAAGTGTTGGCTAAGTGGGAATAAAATGAATGGACCCAATAACCAATTTAACTAAAACAAAGGTTTAAATTCCTTTTCTCTCATTTACAACAAAAAATGAAAATGCAATCAAAAACTCTAATTTTTAATTGAAAAACTAATTTAAATCTTCTTCATTAATGAAATGATTTACTTCCACAAAATCCCATTTTAGCCCAAATATAGAACTAAATCATTTTCTTAACAAAATTACCCAATTTATCAAAAATGAGAAAATCCATCTTCTAAAATAAGAAAACATGACAAATAAGTAATTTAACTTTAAAAATCCTCATTTTTTTCTTTAAGTAAAAGTACACAATATTTAGCACTAACACATTATTTAACAAGTTTCAAAACAAGAATTTTAACATCAGCATATTTCTTATTTTTATCTTCCAATTATTATGCAAATAAAACGCTTAATGTTCGTATCTAATTCAATAAAGGAGAAATACTATTTCCCATTAAAACTATAAGTTTAAATAATTATTTAATTTAAATTAACAACACTAAAAAATCAGGGTTATTACAAACTTCCCCCTCAAAGAAAATTACATCCTCGCAATTTACTTGATGAAAGAAATTTGAAAAATTAAATTTCCAACAAGGTCTTTCTACAATTTACATCTTTTCAAATTATTTTTCACCAAAATTTTCAAATTTCACAATCATATCAACTCATTGGATTATTCACTTAACATTATTATCAAACTCCAATTAATCTTAATATTTATATATAACAGTTTCCTTTAATGAAAGAAATACATAATATAAATTTTTTCTTAAAAAATTATTCATTAGTTGTTTCCTCATTTAATTTCAAAACAATCGATTAATACCATTTCAAATTATAATGCTAAAAAATTAATTTTTTTTAGTTATCACAATTTTCAAAAATTTCTCAAAAAATTTGTAACGCCTGAATTTATAGAAAATTTCGCCAGCGTCTCCTTTGTGCAGCTAGCGTTTCAAAAATTTACAATATGGATATAATTATCTCAATGATGAGGCATCTCGTAGGGAAAAACATAAAATAAGATATGTAATTCGAGATACGTACCTTATATTTGAAATATTAGCGAGTCCGCTAATATTACTTAAGCAAACAATTTATAATCTTTGAAGTGATATCTATTTAACTTTAGATACCTGCTCCTGTCTCAATTTTTTTAATTAATATTTAATATCAAATTCATATCATATAGGAGATATTAATTAACAATTCATGATTACATTTTAATTAGAACGATATCATAACGTTCCATAACGAATGAAATCCGTACTTAAATTTCCATGTTTATTTATTACTTACATTAAAATGTCACGTTCGATGTTAAAAAACCTCAATCGATAACATGGCTTCATACACATCGATCAGAATCCTCAAACAACGTCCGGATAAGTCAATACAATAGATAATCACAAGTTTAGATGCATAACATCCATGCATCCAATTTAAAATAAATGCAACCAAGCAATTAATTCCTAGCAACCCATCAACCAATTAATCAAAACAAATATTCACATACAATGGAGCAATTTAATGTCTAAAATTCCGCTGCGCAACTCTGATTAATCCTAGATCATTTAAACTCTTAAACTTATTTACTCGGTTTCCTCTAATTCTCTTATTTAAAAGCAAACTGCTCTCAAGTTTAATTCCAAAATTTTCTAAAGTCTAAAATATTTTACTCATTAATTTCCAAAGTTTTAATGTCACGAATTCCAATTGATCAATTTAAAATTTTTAAATCATTTTACACCCTAAATGATTATCCCTATAATCATTTTATATTCCCACCCTAATCAGATAATTAATATAACTATCTAACACACACCCCACAGAACATCACTCTAAGATATCTAGGTCTCAGATCCGTAATATTATATGTTATAATGTTCTGACACCGCTCTGATACCAATGGTAACGACCTCACCGTGATGCCCAGATTAGCAAAGAACATTACAAATAATGTCATCCGCTAATATGAAGAATTCGGCTTTTAAGGGCGACCGAATGTGAAAATATGTTTATACTAACACTGATACATCATTTATACCTTTTCACTTATTATCTGAACTGAATTTGAGATGTACAGTATTAATACAAAGTAATAGGCTCACCGATTTCTCAGAATCAAAAAAACAAATCATATAAATAACAGTCACAGATCACAACAGAGTAAATCTCAACTTACACATATACAAATTTTGAGTTTACAAAATGAAATACTAAACTCGAATGTCATACAAGTTTTACAATTCTCTAATCTCGATTGTACATCTCATAGTTATATTCAAAAATTCCTAAATACAATTTTATATACACGATCCAAATATCTAAATGGGTGTAACGACCTGCCATTTCAAACCATTCAAATCGACAACAATTCATACATGTCAGACTTGAATTGCTCAAAACAAGATATTGTTATTTTTATATTTGGCAAAACTTAGCATATATAGTAAATAAATCAATCATAGAATCACAGACACAAAGTAATACAACAATAAGCAGCAGAAATAGATAAACAGTAGTTCATGAAGCTACTACAAAACATCAGAATCTAAAGCAAAATACAATAGAAATCCAATACATAGAAGTCTCAATACAAAAGCAAATGACAAGTCTGAATATAAACAACTGGAAATAACTGAAATAACAGAAAAGCTGAATAGATAAAGATAGATCTCCAAGCAAAGCTCCAAGCTGCAAAGGTGAGTCTCAAATGCTGTGACACTCAGGCCTGTGCAATTAAAGCGCTCGGCAGATTCAAAGCGGTGGAGGTGCAAAAAGTCATAGCGGGGATACAGCGAGGATGCAGCGGGATATAGCGGATAGCTCTAAAATAGCATATAAAACTCGTACTTAATATTTTTACAAATATATAAATGTTAATTAAATGAAAAATTATCATTCAATCGAATTATAATTAATACATAAATGATTTTAAATAAAAAAAACATGTGCGAATATACTTTAAATAAACGTAAAAATGTTATATAACATAATTGAATTTAGTATAATATTAGATTATTTTCATTTCTGAAATTATATTAAAAATTAAATCAAATAAATTAGTTTTATAACTTTTATAATGTATAAATGCAATTTTTTAATTCATTTTATTAAAGAAGACATAGCAGAAATAGCAAAATATAGCGGGAATAACGGGATATAGCGGAAATAGCGGGGATTAAAGCGGAAAGGCTATATTTTGGGGCTATATGGAAAAATCATTGTGGTAGAAATATGTATGAGATATTGGTAAGAGAGGGGCATTAACTACACAGACTCAGGCTGACCCGGGCATAAAGCAAAACACAAAACACTCGAGTCAGGAGTAATATTCTTATGCAAGTAAATTAACTTAAGTGAAATATCCAAGTGAAATGCAATACAACTTAAAGGATGTTAGGATTCCATCCTTTAAGGATCCATGAAACTATCTACATACATAATACAATATGCTATATAGATAATGTTTACAGTAAAGTAAAATATTAAAACAGCGTTAAAGCATTACTCATATCCCACTTAACAAATTTTTATATAAATGTCATAATCTATACAGTGCGGTAATTCCACCGTAAACTGAAGGTGTAACGACCCGAAATTTTGGTCGTTTAGTTTTGAACATTAATTTTTTTTAAATGTTGAACTTGAATTATTAATTGATTTGAATATGGAAGAATCAGTGAAATAGTTTAAAATTCCAAATGCAGCGATTAACGGATTTAGCAAATGGTAATTTAATATTTAAAAATTTGGTAAATATAGGAATCTGGAGTTAAAATTAAATAGAAATGAATTCTCAGTTGATTAAAAATTCTATTGGATTAGAGTGATGGTAATAGATCTTGAATGGAATTAAAAAGGTCAATAAATTTAAAAGTCGATAAGTTAAAATTTGTAATTTTATATATTAATTTAACAGTGGAATTCATATATGGTAATAGTGCAAATAATGAGATTTTGATTTAATATAAATCAGAATGATTTCCAATATGGTATAAATTCTATCTGATTTATAAATGGAGTTAGTAAGTTTTAAAAATTGAAATTTTAAACGATTTCCACGATTTTGAAAATCGCTCGATATAATCGATGAGTTAAAATAATCTTCTGGGGTACAGTCTTGGAATTCGACTAAATCAGTTCCATTGGGTCTGTAATGGTTTATTATTATGGGATTTCAAATTTCATAGCATTTGGAATTACCGTTTGGTCGTACGGGATAGAAATGTATTGAATTTAATATCGAAAATTTAATATTTTAATTCGTTTCGAAAAGCTATCTTCTACATTCAATCAAATTAGGCCTCGAAACATATTTCATTGCATTTGGAATATGGGTAAAACAATATAAAGGCCAGGCGGCATGCCTTGTTTGGAGTTCGTTCGGAAAAGCACGTGAATAATCGAGTTGATATTTAAATATTATATATTTACGTGTGCAATTTCGCGTATCTTTTTCCAAACCCTAATCTAATGAACGTAGCCACCATTATTATTCCAATGGCCGAAAGTAAATATCCTTCCTCCTCGATTATCTTCTCCTACAAGTAATATTACCAAAAAAATTCAACTGCAACATTGAAAAGCTCGACAAGATCTTCGATGTGAACGATAGTGTTCGATTTTTATGCAGCATGGAGGGAGAATTTTGCTCATGAAGGCCACGCGTTCGCACATGATTTGGAGGAGATGGGTGTAGCCTAGCTCGTCGTGCTTGCCAACATGGCAGCGGTGGAAGAGGCTGCGAGGTGGTGGTCGCAGATCCCGTTCCAGGTGGTCGATGGATGAACTAACGTTGGTCAAAGCATGTCGAGTTAGGTTTGCTCAAACGGGACGAACGCATGAAAGATGGAAGGGAGCGACTGTGATTTTCTTGATCCAGATCTAATGGCCACGATTTTCCCTTTGGTAAAAAAAAGAAAGAAAATTGAAATTTATTTATGTAAATTATATTCAAAACTTGTAGAAATCATAACTTCTTCATACGTTGTCAGAATCAGACGAAACAAACGGCGACAAAAATATGGTAACGAACACTACGATGTGGAATAGATCTGAAGATTTTTGGAGCGAGTTAAAATTTTAGGTTAAAATGAACGTGTTCAATTTAATTTAAAATTGAATGTTTGGCAAATTAAAACTTAACGTGAGTTAATTTCACTCAATTTTGGACTGCTGACTTTAATTTTAGATAGTTAAAATTAATTAATGATTGATTGGTTGAATTGATACATTTTTATCAACTAAATGTGATATTATATATAGTATTATATATATTGGATTGATTGATATTCCCGCATATATATAGCAGATGAGATCTTACGCGTCCCGTATAATAGCGGATGACCCAATATACCGCGATATTCCACCTCGAAGCAGAATTGGTATTTTTATTGTTGTGCTGGCATCTTTGGATGCAGGGAAACAGGTTAGAGGGATCCAACTAGATTCCACAAAAATGTTGAAATTAAATTCATATATGGTGATATATGTTTTGTTGAACTAATCGGCGATAGATTATTATTTGTTTTGAATTGATTAGATGCTATGGCAGGTTTCGACCTAGATTTTGGTTTTTTAAATACCAGTAATATATGGGTTGAATTGGAAAAGAATTTAAAGGGATTTTTGAAGTAAAGTGTTCACCTAGAAATTTGGATAAATTGATCTGGTAAAATGATGGTTTGAATTTTGTACTTAGAAAATCTTAGGTTATTGTAAATAGAGATTTTGGGATAAAAGTATATAAACGGATTTTTGAATAATAATTTCTTAAGTGGTACTTGTTAAATATAAAGAGCCTAAAATCGAGATTTTTAATAGATCGAAAGGATATAAGTAAATTTGGAAATAAGTATAAAATTGGTTACACTGGAACTCAAGTAAGACTTCCAAATTTACGAGATAAAATAAAATCAACGAATTGGGCTTGTTTTTAAAAGAGGATTTTTAATTATTAACTCGATAATTTTAAAATTGTTAAAATATTCTAGAAATTAGTTATTTAATTATTTTGAATTTTTTAAAGCATATTTAATTATTTATTAATAACCTTATAATGATTTTTAATGATTTATTATTAGTTTAGAACTACTCAGCATTTTTATTTTCAAAAGATAAATTATTAAATATTAGTACGGCTTTGTAAATAACTTTTGTTAAAGCACAATGACTAGATTAAACTTGGAAATTTATTTTTGAACTTATAAGCATTATTTTGAGAAAATTTCATATAAAGTTTTCAGATAGTAAGGGTATATTCGCATTGCGTAATCGAAGGTAATGAGTGCCAACGGTTAAGTCTTGGATTTCTATGGGATAAAGACGTAAACATTGAGCCGTAAATCCATGGTTTGATACCGCAGTGTACCTAACCCTATTGTTTTAAAAGGGTTTTCAAATATTTTTGAAAAGGATAATTTGTGAATATGCTGAATTCGATAAGATAAGTATATATATTTGGGTAAAGAGATTTAAGTGATTGAGGAAATATTTGGTTGAAAGATTCTTTATTTGATAGTTAAATAACCGACTATCAAATCTGGACTAAAGTATAACTTTGGTAATATCTAGGAGAAATACGTAAATTATATGGTACAATTACCGTTCGATGTGCTATACTGTACGTGTAAACTCATTTTGTTCTTCTAGGACGATGATAAGGAAATCCATCCACTAATGGTTAGGAGTTGATCTCCGATCTTATTTTCGTCTGTTTATTTCCTAAAAAACCGAGGTTGAGTTTACCGAAAATATCGAACGTTGTTTTGAAGAGACCGGGATCGGGTAAGTTATTCGAAAACCACTTTGATTCAACGAGCACATTTTCGGTGTGAAAACAAGAGCATGGAGTCAAAGATGGAGCAGTGAAGTGCAAGGGTTACTCGCTACTAATCCTAAAGGTGATTCCAAAATGGATGTAGTAGGAATAGTGCCTTCGGTTCCGTTTGGACCCAAAACAGACTTGTATGGATGAATGTTATCAATACATTATCATTGGAGGACAATAATCATTCTAAGTTAAATTCCTATAAAGGTAATCGTAGCCTATAGCCTCTTCAATTGGAATGACTGAAAAGCAGGGAAGATGCAGTAAGGCTAAGTGGGTAGCACCCAATTAGGGTATGTTTATCACCTTTCTAGATACCCTTGGATATTATTATTTTCATGGAAGGAGCTCGGAAATAGTGGGAATACCTCGGGTGATAGCATATTTGGTCTATCTAGGTTAAGGATAGTACGGTCTTGTGTAGTAAGGGATCCCGGCGTGGTCCTCGGTACGCGGTTCTAGAAATGTACTATGACAGGCGGTACCCCAGTGCTTAGTCATTCGTGTGGAATCAATTCTCCAATACGTGACTTTACGGTTTTGATTGTATAGCCTACTATGCTAGAATTTAATTAATGTAACAATTTCAGCTATTTGAATAAGTATTTTTACTTCGACATTATCATAATATCAGAGGATTTGAAATGAATTATTTTGGTTACCATAAGGTAAAAACCCATCATGTTTATGTGTGACGCGATCTTACGAGATACCTTTGATTTTCAAAGGATTTTGATAACTTTAATAATTAAAATTGAGTGTGTTTTCTCACGCTGGTTTTCCAGACTGACTGGGTGTTATTTTATTATAATGCTCTGATCAGACCGAATGTTACAGTTTAGGTTAGGATGCTATGGAGCTCAGGAGACCAGCTGGATGTCTGAGACGTATTCTCGTACTTGTTTTATTCCGATGCAATGATTTGTTGAAATTACCAGCAATTGTGAGGGAATGTTGTTATAACTGTCCAGGCTGATAATTATTGATTTGTGTAGTTTGATGTGAGATATGTATATTACAATTTTGATTTGTGTAAAAAACTGTTTATATTATATGTTATTCAGTCCGCTGTGAGATTTTGTCTTGTTTAGTTTCTTCTTTCTTCTATTTACTTTCTTTCCCCTCAACAATCTGTTTTTTCGACACTCGATCGTTCGGCATGTTATACAATGAGCGTACTTATGTCGATTTTCGAGGGTCAAAAAAGCGGATCGTCACTGTTGGTACCGGAGCTTAGGTTGGCGATATACTTAGGCTTTGGTGGGGATTACTCATTAGATATAGAGTCAGATGTATTTTAAAATGAGTTGAGTGTATTAATAGATATGAGCGCATAATTGTTAGTGAATATTAAATGCTTTTATATTGTGTTGACTTATCGATTGAGTGTTTATGAATTTTGGTTAGTACGGGAAGTACAACCATAATGATAGAGGTTTCTAAACTCTTAAACAAGGTAAACCGACGCAGTACTGTTTTAAAGTGGGTAAATTAAATAATTTTACCCAAAATTATATTTTTGATATAAATGAAATGATTTTCTGAAATTATTATAGTGTATATGTTTGGAATGTTGGTTGTTAATATTATAATCAAATAAGATTATAAAATTTGAAATGGTTTTACATATAACCAGATAGAAATTGTATAAGTATGATTTATACAAAAGGAGTTATAACTAAAATTTGATTTAAATCAGAATTTAAGTCCTAAAATTTTTGGAAAACGTTTAAAATTGGGTTTGAACTAGTGGAAATTTTTAATTTTTAGAGCTTTTTGGAAATGTTTTCCAAAGTGTTTGAAAGGAAGAATGGTGATATTATTTTTGGAGACATCTTTGAATAAAAATTGTTTTAAGATGAATTTTGAGAGTAAGGAAGCACTGAACACACTTTAGTCGCTGAAAAATAATTCTGGTAATGATGGTCACATCATCGGTATTTATTTTCGAGTTTCTAAGTGGCAAATTGCTACTGTAGTGTTTGGTTGTGATTATTTGTTTGGACTTGTTGATAAACAAGTTCATTTTAGAAATTATAAAGGGGAATTGTTTTGGGTAAAACCAAGTTGTTTTGAAGACCCGGAAGCATGATTTGATATACCAAGGTGATATATATATATATATATATATATATATATACACACACATATATTATGATTTTAAAATGATTTGAAATAAAACCAGGTGATTAAATTCTAGGATTTCCATTTATATCATTTGTAAAGTCGGATAAAATCAGTTATTGGACTTATAAATTGGAGTTGAGATAGATAAAGAAGGGAAGTGTGAATTTTAATTCTGGAATTAAAGTTTAACTTGAGTAAGTTAAAATGAATAATATTGGTTGGAATTTAACTTAAGATAAGATAAATAAAATTTAAGTTGGATTCGAATTGAACGGAATATAAAGTTAAAATGTAAAATGGTTTTGTAATTGTAAGTTATAGTTATTGAATGAGATGGATATACTTAAGTTATAAAGTGATATAGATAATTCAAAGTTATGATTATCAAATGTAAATGGACTCAGGTGTGCAATACAAGATTTTAAGAAAATAAGTTCTTAGGCTTATGAATTGAAAATGAAATGGTAAAACCTAAATGAAAATGGTTTGGTATTAAGGTAAAAGAATTGGAAATTCAAAAATTAAATTTTAAATGCAGGGTGAATTGAAATTGAGTAAATTGAATATAAACATGAATTGTGAAGTGATTATATAACTATATGTTATAAATATTGACTGTGAGTAAACTTAAGTGGAAATTCAGAAAATTGTGAATAAACAAGCTGTATAACTTATTAAACTGGAAAGATGAAAAAGTACAACAAAGTCAAATGGTTAAGTAACTGATAACAAGATATGAATTCAATCTAAGAGTAAATGAGTTGAATATGATATTTGGGATTTGATTAGATTGGGTATGAACTTAAGTTTAAGCTGAGTATGAACTTAAGCATCGATATGTAAGGTTTATAATAGTAATTAGAGATAATTTTTTGAAATGGTTCATAATACATTAGCATGAAATGAAAGTCTTTCACTATAAAATAAAGTGGATAAATCTATGTGAATAAGATGAAGTGAATGGAAAGGATGTAAAATAAGTTGGAAGTAAAGTTAATAGAAGCGCAAGTGCATGATCCATGTTATGATATAACGAATGGTTCGAGAGTTGATCTATATGAAATGGTTTCTAGGTTATAGTGTAAACTGGGTATACTAAGAAAATGAAAGCAAATAAATTGAATGAGATCAATTTAAAATGAAAATTTGGTTACAATGAAAACTTAACTTAAGTGGTTATTTATGAAATGAGTTCATCAATAAATTGACATGGATTGGAATGTTGTGTAATATAACATAAAGCAAAAAAAGTTTGGTGGATAACTTGAATGGGGATTAAATGGAAAATAGAAACATTGATTTAGAGTCAACTTAAAAAGGAATAAATTGAAGCTTAATAAAATATATTTGCATATAATGAAAGTCAATAATGGATGGAATACAAATAAAATTGATTTTGAATCAATTTGAAATTGAATAAAAGTGAATTTATGCAAGTAAAACACATATAAATCAATTTGGAATATATATGAGTTGTTTGTTGTAAATATGAATTGAATGCAATAAATTTGATTCTAAATCATTTCGACTTGAATGAAATGATATATGGGTTCGTGGAAAGAAATTAAATTAGTGTTGGAACCTTAAAATTGCTAGTAACATATGATTGGCTTGTTCATATTATGAAATTTATATGTTTAGCTAGTTAAAGGAATAAAATGTTGTAAAATTTCATGTTTATGAAATTATGTGCTTATTTTGAGCAAGTACAGGTACATGAAGCTGTTATATAGATTTTGGTTGCGTAAATGCATAAAAAATAAGTCGGTCGCTTAAAAACATTAATATGCGGTACGCCTATGAAATAAGTAAAGAAATGATGATATATATTGATATATTTTGTTTTTCGACCGTGTGGGTCAATGTTTATATTTTTATCTCTCTTGTCATATTATAAAAGCCACTCCGTACAAAGGAGACTCTGTCAAAAAAATTCGCATATTTAGGGTGTTAGAAAAAATTTGAGAAGTTTTGGACATTTTTTTGTTAACTAGAAAAGTTGATTTTTGAATCGTATTAGAAATTAAGGCTTTTGGAAATAGAAATGAAAGCTAATCATTTTGAACAAAACTGAAAGGGTTTACAGAAGTGTATGTAGGATTTAACTAAGTGGGTTTTAGAAAAGTTAATGGGTTTGAGAGCATTTTTCCTGGCTTAGCAATTTCGGGGATGAAATTTTTATAAGTGGAGAGAAATGTAAAGACCCAGAATTTTGGTCGTTTAGTTTTGAACATTATTTTTTTTAAATGTTGAACTTGAATTACTAATTGATTTGAATATGGAAGAATCGACGAAATAGTTTAAAACTCTAGATATATCGATTAACGGATTCAGTAAATGGTAATTTAATATTTGAAAATTTGGTAAATATGGGAATCTGGAGTTAAGCGTGAATAGAAATGAATTATAAGTTGATTTAAAACCCTATTGGATTAGAGTGATGGTAATAGACCTTGAATGGAACTAAAAAGGTCGATAAATTTAAAAGTCGATAAGTTAAAATTTGAAATTTTATATATTAATTTAATAATGGGATTAATATCTGGTAATAGTGCAAATAATGGAATTTTGATTTAATATAAATCAGAATGATTTTTAATATGGATATAAATTCTATTTGATTTATAAATGGAGTTAGTAAGTTTTAAAAGTTGAAATTTAAACGATTTCGACGATTTTGAAAATCGTTCATTATAATCGACGACTTAAAATAGCCTTCCGGGCACATTCTTAGAGTTCGACGAAACCAGTTTCATTGGGTCCATAATAGTTTATTATTATTGAATTTCAAATTTCGTAGCGTTTGAAGTTACCGTTTGGTCGTATAGGATAGAAAAGCATTGAATTTAATATCAAAAATTTGATATTTTAATTCGATTCGAAAAGCCATCTTCCACATACGATCGAATTAGGCCTCGAAACATATTCCATTACATTCGGAATAGGGGTAGAACGGTATAAATGCTAGACGGCATGCCTTGTTTGGAGTTCGTCCGGAAACGCACGTGAATAATCGAGACAATATTTAAATATTATATATTTACGTGTATATATTCGCGTACCTTTCTCCAAACCCAAATCTAATGATCGTAGCTGCCATTATTATTTTAATGGCCGAAAGTAAATATTCTTCCTCCTCGATTATCTTCTCCTACAGGCAATATTATCAAAAAAATTCAACTGCAACATCGTAGAGCTCGACAAGATCTTCGATGTGAACGGTAGTGATCAATTTTTATGCAGCGTGAGGGGAGAATTTTGCCCGTGAAGGCCACATGTTAGCACATGATTTTGAGGAGACGGGTGTAGCTAAGCTCATCGTGCTTGCTGGCAGTGGCGCGTGCTGGAAGGGGTTGCGAGGTAGTGGTCGACGATCGTGTTCCAGGTGGTCGATGAGGGAGCTAATGTTGGTAAAAGCATGTCGAGTTGGGTTTGCTCGAACGGCAACGAACGCGTGAGAAAAGGAAGGGGCGGCTGTGATTTTCTTGATCCCGATCTAACGGCCATGATTTTTCCCTTGGTAAAAAAAAGATAATTGAAATTTATTTATATAAATTATATTCGAAACTTATAAAAAACATAACTTCTTCATACGTTGTCAAAATCAGACGAAACAAGTGGCGACGGAATCATAGCGACGAGCAATACGCTGTGGAATAGATATAGAGGTATTTGGAGTGAGTTAAAATTTTAGGTTAAATCGAACGGGTTTGATTTGATTTAAAATTGAATGTTTGGCGAATTAAAACTCAAGTTGAGTTAATCTCACTCAATTTTGGACCGCTGGCTTTAATTTTAGATAGTTAAAATTAATTAATGATCGACTGGTTGAATTGATACATTTTTATCAATTGAATGTGATATTATATATAGTAGCATATATATCGGAGTGATTGATATCATGGATATATATAGCGGATGAGACCCTACGCATCCTGTATAATAGCGGACCACAATATTCCGCCTCGAAGCGGAGTTGGTATTTTATTGTTGTGCTAACATCTGTGGATGCAGGGAAACAGGTTGGCAAGATCCAACCGGATTCCTCAAAAATGTTGAAATTAAATTCATATATGGTGATATATGTTTTGTTGAACTAATCGACGATAGATTATTGTTTGTTTTGAATTGATTGGATGACATGGCATGTTTTGACCTAGATTTTGGTACTTTTAAATACCAGTAATATATGGGTTGAATTGGAAAAGAATTATAAAGGGATTTTTGAAGTAAAATATTTACCTAGAAATTTGGGTAAATTGATCTGGTAAAATGATGGTTTGAAATGTGTAGTTAGTAAATCTTGGGATAATGTAAATAGAGATTTTGGGATAAAAGTATATAAAAGGATTTTTGAATAATAAATTCTTAGGTGATACTTGTTAAATATAAAGGGTCTAAAATAGAGATTTTTAAAAATCGAAAGGATAGAAGTAAGTTTGGAAATAAGTATAAAATTGTTTATACTGGAACTCAAGTAAGATTTCCAAATTTACGAGATGAAATTAAAATCGAGGAATTGGGCTTGTTTTTAAAAGAGGATTTTTAATTATTAACTCGGTAATTTTAATAGTGTTAAAAAATTCTAGAAGTTAGTTATTTAATTATTTTATATTATTTTACGGTACGGAAAACGAGGAAGACATAACGATCGTAAAAAAGAACGTTTATTGCGCTATAGATACAGTAGACAAGCTTTTGACCCATATCCCCATTTATTACCCCGGTGATCCAAAATATCGTAAATATCGAGTGCTACAGTGTGAGCATGCTCAAGGGTTTCGCGAAGATCGAAGACGTACGCCAATACCGTCGAATCGGATCAGCAAATCATATTTAATTATTTATTAGTAACCTTATAATGATTTTTAAAGATTTATTATTATTTAAGAACTAGTCGGCATTTTTTTAAAGATAAATTATTAAATGTTAATATGGCTTTGTATAATAACTTTTATTAAAGTATATTTGACTAGATTAAACTTGGAAATTTATTTTTCAACTTACAAGCATTATTTTGAGAAAATTTTATATAAGTTTTCGGGAAGTAATGGTATACTCACATGGTGTAATCAGAGGCAGTGAGTGCCTGCAGTTAAGTCTTGGATTTCTCTGGGATAGAGACGTAACCATTGAGCTATGAATCCATGGCTTGATACCGGAGTGGTACTTGTTTTATTCCGCTGTAATGTTTTGTTACAATTTCCAGCAATTGTGAAGGCAGGTTGTTATAACTGTCAAGGCTAGTAATTACTGATTTGTGTACTCTGATGTGAGATATGTATATTATATTTTTGATTTGTGTAAAGAACTATTCATATTATATGTTATTCAGTCCGCTGTGATATTTTGTCTTGTTTAGTTTCTTCTTTCTTTTACCAACTTTCTTTCCCCTCAACAATCTGTCTTTTTGTCACTCGATCGTTCGGCAAGTTATACAATGAGCGTATTTTTGTCGATTTTTGAGGGTCGAAAAGGCGGATCATCATAGGCGGGATATAAGAGGGCACCCCATAGTGTGCGACACAAACTAAACTCATAGTGGGTGCAATAAGACATACGACAAGGCACACAAGGCATTGCCCAGTGTAGGGGATCAGACTGGTGGTAATGGATAGCAGCTGCTATCGCCAACCTCGTAACACACTTCCATAATCAAATCGAAGGTGGCCCCAAATCAATCACAAAGTATACATATGTTATCAAAGAAGCATGTCCGATCGAAGGAGCGATCTTACATATCCCGACATGGCTCCTGTTTTAGTTATATCAAGCTGACTCGTGAAGGTTAGGACTGCGTTCATACCTCATACAGACGTTCGCCAAACCATCTTACTTCGTTCTGGATTCTCCGCCACTTGCACAAATGTTAAAGCGGTTTTCGGTATTAGCAGACAGCATGACAATATTCGATCACAATCTCTTTAGCAACCAAATGCTTATTTTACACCGTGGTTATTTTATAAAATAACTTTTATAAACATTTATATAAAATTTCAAATTACCAAAATTTCAAATCAAAATTAAATATCCAACTTCAAATTTTATTTAAGTTTGAGATTATTCACTTAATGACTTTTATAAACATTTAAATAAAATCTCAAATTACAATTTAAATCAAAAATAAATATTCAACTTCAATTTATTTACTTTTGAAAATATGCGCTTTTATAATTATTGAAATAAAGTTTCTAATTACAAATTGTAAACCAAAATTAAATATCTAACTTCAATTATATTTAAATTTGAAAACATTCACTTAATCACTTTTAAGTAAATCAAATTATAAATCCATATCCTTTAAAATCTCAAATCAATAGGTTTCAAATCAAATTTTATTTAAATTTAACAAATTAAACTGCAATTAACTTAAATTTATCTTCCCAACCTTTATTTATTAAAGTTATTACAAAAATCTATTTTCAAAATATTAATATAAAGTTAACTAAATATTTTAAAACATATTACATATATATATATATATTTGTTAAATTGAATTTGTTATATTCATATTAAATTAAATCTTATTTTATTAAATATATTGTAAAATATCTTATTTTTTATATATTTAAAAAAATTATAAGTAAAATCTTAAAATTTACATTTTCAACTTAACTTATAATTTTAAAATTTCCAAACATATAATTTAAAAATCTAAATTTTACACATATATTAAAATAAAAAATTTATATTATATTTCATAAATCAATATTTATTAAAACACATAATTTAAAATTTCTGGAAATCATTTGATAATTGACCAACGGTGTCCGTATATAGTTTTCTAACATATGGTCAAGTGATACAGATATTTATCATTTCAATCTGCAATAATTAAAAATTTTACGGGTATATATCATTTCAACCCGTAATCATAAAATTTCAAAAATCAATAAGATCGCTTAGATTTATCATTTCAACCCGTAACAGTTTTCCCTAATCTATAAGATCGTTCAGGTATGTACCATTACAACCCATAGGGATTGCCTAAACTAACAGGAAAGTTATAGTGTGAGAACAATAACATAATAATTTAAAATAACATAACATATCAATTACAAGCATGGATCATATATAACAATTTAAAATATAATATATATACAATGTTTTATGGTGTCATATGTCAATTAACATAGGTTAACAAATGTAGATAATAACATATCATACTTAACAATAAAATTTCCAACCAATTCAAAATTTAACAACATATTTCAATCGTCAGTCCATGTGAATTAAATTTACTAAATATAAGAATGTTAATCGTGAGTCGTCGCTCAACTTTCGAAGCTATGAAATTTGACAACACAACCAATGTAACGACCCACCATTATGTACCCTTTGAGTTGACAATAAACCACATTTATCCAATCCAAATTGTATGAAATGGCAAATAACTAAGAGAAAGAAGAGGTTAGAAGAAACCGAAAACAACAACACATTGTCTCAAAATCGCAGCGGAACAATATATAATATATAATAACTGATCTTTATACAAAAACCGTATCAGTTAATATTCATACAATCATCAAAGTACAACAATCAACAAATAAATCAGACAGTTATAATTACTTGTCCTCGTAAGTGCTAAATATACAGCATACACACAACAAAATATAATAAAGTACGAGTAAAAAGCTTATAGCTCCTCAGCTCGTCTCCTGAGCTCCGTAGCATCCTAACCTAAATCTATAATACTGGTCTAACCCGAGCATTATAATAAAATAGTGCTCGAGTCGATCTGAAAAACCGACGTGAGAAAACACATTTTTGAATTGTTAATGTTATTAAAATCCTTTAAAAAACAAAGGTATCACATATGTCACACATAAAAGATATGGGTTTTTACCTTGCGATAACCAAAACACTTTTATAGAAAATCCTATGATATTATAATAGTGTCTAAGTACAAGTACTTATTAAAATAGCCGAAATTGTTACATTAATTAAATTCCAGCATAATAGGCTCTACAATCAAAACCGTAAAAGCTCATAGTGGATATTGGATTCCATACAATGATTGGGCTATTGGGGTATCGCCCATCACAGTACACCTCAAAAAAAATGTGCCGAGGACCTTACTTGGATCTCCTGTCGACACAGGACTGGCTTACCCCTGACCTGGATAGTACCGAATATGTTATCACCTCGGGTGTTCCCACCGTAATCGAGCACTCTCTTTTCCATGCACAGCCATATCCATAATTATAATATAATATATCCGAGGATATCTAGAAAGGTGATAACATGCCCTACTTATGTGCAACCCACTTAGCCCAGCTGCGTCTTCCCTTTTTTAGTCATTCCTGGTTGATGGGGCTTGAGGCTAAGTTTACCTTTAGAATAACATTCATACTTGGAATGCTAACACTGCCTTTCAGGCAAGCAATGCAATGATAACATTCATCTATACAAGTTGTCCTAGGTCTGGACAAACCGAATCACCTTCGAGGATCCCCATCCTTATTATCTTTGAGATATCACAATTCGTAACGCACAAATCCGGTCGAAGCGGTTTTTGGATAATTAAATCTGTTCCCAGTCTCTTTGAAACAATCAACGAATTTGGCCAGAGTTGATAGCCGGTTATTTAACTATCAAATACATCCATAAGCAGTCAATAGGCCTTATTTTATAAATCTTTAAAACTTTCATTCAAAATATCTTTTCAAATATATATATATATATATATATTTATATATATATATTCAAAGCTCTTCCAGTGTTTCAATATTTGAAACAATTTCACTTATCCATAATAGCTATTTTATTCATCATTTCAACACTTAGAAATATTTCGAATTCAAGTTATAATTTCAATACGTTAGAACATTCTTAGATAAATCATTCCATTGTTAAAATAATTTCAAAACCTTTCTTTTCAATACTTAGGAGATATTATATAAAAAATTAAAACCCACTTATAGTATCAATATGTAGGACTATCTCTAATTTTCAATTTCCATCTATAATTCAATACTTTGAAAATATTTATATGATAATACTCTTGCAGTTAAAATATTTCAAACCCTTCCAGTTCAATACTTAAGAAATATTTACAAGTATAATTTCCCAAAATTATTTATTTCCAGTACTTAGAAAATATTCCATTTATTCCTATTTCTCAAAATCTTTTACAATTCATTCGTATTCCATAACTCATTTATAACAGATTCAATAACTTCCCAAAAATTCAAAAATTATTTTCCTTTTAAAATTTCCAAAATTGATTATACTTGTCTATAATCCCAAATACCCATTTTTAACTTCTTTTATGAACTCAATTTCTTTTTTTCGAAGTTCTCATATTTCAACATTTCATCAGTTTACTTAAGTTTCCAGAATTCCCTTACAAGATTTTTCTAATAAAAATCACATCCGTTAAATAAACCCTGTTTTCAAATCTCGAGAGAATTTATAAATAAATTTCAATCATTTCAAAATTCTATATATATAATAAGTATTTTCAAATAATAAATTATTTTTACAACAATGTTTAAGTAATTATTTAAAATATCAAAAACACTTTAAATAAACATCAATAACCCATTTCCAAATCATTTTAAATAAACTAATCGATTTGCAAAGCTTATTATAAAAAAAATAGAATTTATTCCAATTAATATTAAATATTTGAGAAATCCACATTCCATAGTATTTTAATACTAAAGCAGCTTTAAATTACATAGTTTGAATAAATAAATTTCCTTTTAGAAACAAACTTGACTTCTTGATAAAAATATATTTATAAAATTTCAATAACCAATTTCAATTTATAATTCCCTCTCAATTCGTAATACACCGATTTCTTTTTGATTCCCTAACCATCCTCACTTCTCAAAATAGAATCCACTATTTTTTTCCAAAACCCATTTCCATATCTCGATTAAATTCACACTGCAAATTTATATTCCAGTTTATTAACTTATATCATTTTCCCTTATTTATAAACATCGTTTATAATTTCACAAACTTCCCTGAGATTCACTTGTTCATAGAACTAATCTCTTTTATAAAATTTCATTTTATGAATCCACTTCTTATAAATCCCATTTATTTTACAAATCTACTTTTAAATATCTATTTCAACTTCTTTTCCAAATTTTAGAAATATCATTTAAAAGTCCATTATCAATACTTTACATTAATTATTTTCAAATTTCTAATTTAAACATTTTTCGAATAGATAAGTACAAACCCCAATATCAAATCACTTATTTTATTCAAAGCAGTTTTCTTTAAATAATCCAAATTTTGATATAAATATTTTTATATTCAAAATCTCCTTTTAATTCCTTTTTAAAATTCAGAAATGTTGTCTACAGTATCTATAATACCAAAATTAAGGCCAATGCTACTATAGCATCCAATAATTCAACCACAACATAATCTACATTAGATTATTCACATAAATCATATATCACTATATACGAAATTAAAACAACATTTTTGAGGAATCCATTTGGAACTTTCCAACATATTTCCCTGCATCCACAGAAGTTAGATAACATAAAATACCAATCCTTCTTCAAGGCGGGATATGTCAGTGATATAAGGCCATCCGCTAATATGCGGGGCGCATAGGGTCTCATCCGCTTCAATAGGTGGGAAATAATATCCAACTACTAATATTTATACTACTATACATATATAATATAACATCCAACTTATAGCAATATATCAATTCAACCAATCATCCAATAATATATTTTTAATTATTTAAAATAAACCAATTATTCAAGATGAGTGAGATTACTCACCTTGATTTTCATTTGCAGTCCATTCCAATTTTAATTCTATCGCATAGATTTCCCAACCACAAATCCCACATGACTAATTTAGTTCGATTGAACCTTGTATAAGCAAATTTTGAATTATATAAATTAACGATTTAAAATTTAATTATAATACATCAACTAAGTACTTAATTTAAAATATTTGCTCACTAAATATACTTTTATTAAATTTAATTAAAATTAATTACTTTACCTTCTACCCTTATTGGTTTCAACTCATGTGACCCAGCCCCTCCAAAAATTCAACGCTGTCGCTGCTTCGCCGTAGACCACCATCGCACTTCGACTTGAAAGCGACCCCAGAGCCACCAGAGTGTTCCCTGACTACCGCCTCCATCCTAGTATTGTCCTAGAGCTCGACCATAACCCCTCCGGGTAGCTCGCAATTGATCGATATTCACAATATGATGATTAACAACAAGATTTCCATTGCCTGAAGTACTATCGTTTACAGTATATGCCACCGTAGAGGGATAGATCGAACTTTCCTCCAGCCCATGGTCGAACATGAAAACAACGACCACCAATCCTTGCCATGACGAAGCGACCTATGCGTGCATCAGCAAATCGAGCCAACGCCCTAGGCAATCGAACGTGCCTCCTCCCTTCCGCCTACGTCACTCAGGTCGTGACATCCTCACTTACTTTGATCGCTTCCCCAATGCACTCTCGTCCAAGATGATCGTGATTTATCGCAAGCCCTTTCCCTTTTTTAACGAGGTTGCCATTATTTCCATAAAGGCCGGGTTGCGATTTTCTGATTTCTAATTCAAAGTATGCTTCCTTTTTTTAGTTCTAATTGATTTTTTCTTAAGAATGAAGATAAAGGAAGAAGCAGAGATACGCGTTTTTTTTTAAAACAAATTTGATTTCGTCAGAAGGAAGGAAAGGATATACGAGATTTAAACAAGATGAGGGAGGTAGGTCGGCGTGTATTGGCTAGAGTGGCTCAAGGCAATATAGGGTTTGATTGTTTTTTTATATTCAAAATATCTCATATTATTACAAGGGAAATCTCAAACTCATATAGAGGTGTACCGCCTGGCGTTTCTAATGATATACCGCAACTTCGAACCCGATGGAACAAGTTTCGAGGCCTAATTCGAACATATGTGGAAGATGGCTATTTAAATCGACTATTTAAATTAAATTAAATTAAATTATTTCTAGGCGTTTTCAGATCGCAGAACCAAACGGTAAATTCAAGCGCTATGAAATTTAAAATTCGATAATAATACACTATTGCAGATCCAACATAAAAGGTTTCGTCGAATTCCAAGACAGTGCCTCAGATGGCTATTATAGACTAAATCGATGATTCCAAAAATTGACCAAATCACTTGAAATTTCGATTTTAAAAACTTATTAACTAAATTATAATTCCAATAGAATTTATATCAACATTAGAAATCCTTTCGATTTCTATTCAGCTCTAATTCAATTATTTAAACGATTTCAATTATTAATTCAACAATTAAATTTATTCAATAAATCACTATATCTGGAACTTAAATTTTATTCCACTTATTTGATCGATAAACATGATAATAAAATTCCGTTTACATTCCAAATTGAACATTTAAAATAAATTAAATGTTCAAAATCAAATGTTCAAAAATTCGAGTTGTTACATTCTTTCTCTCTTAAAAGAATTTTGTCCTGAAATTGCTAAGGTAGAAAAATGCTCCAAACCTATTAACTTATCAAAACCCACTTAGTTAAACCCTACATTTCGCTTTCCAAACCTTTTAGTTTCAACCAAAACAATTAACTTTCATTTCTAATTTAAAACCCTTTATTTTCATTATAATTCAAAAATCAGCTTCTTAGTTAACAAAAAAATTTCAAAAATTTCTAACACCCTAAATTTCTAATTTTTTTTGGTAATCTCCTTTGTATGGAGAGTCTTTTGCAATATGACAAAAATGATAAAAACATATACATCAACCCACGCGGTCGAAAACGCAATATATATATCAATATTTATATCATCTATGTATTTAATTCGAAAACATACCTTTATTTAGCGTTTTTAAGCGAGCTAGCTTACTTTATATGAAATTTTACAACCCAAATCAATCCCAATAGCCTCCATGTACCTGTACTTACTCAATTTAAACACATAAGTACCAAAACATGATGAAAATTTAATAACATTTCATTTGTTTAAATAGGTAAATACGGCATTGCCTAAACCTAAAATGTTATACATGTATTATAAACAATTGCCAGGTTCCAACATTAATTAGGTGACTACCGATCGACTTATATACCATTTCATTCAATTTGAAGTGTTTCACAAATAATTTATTTGTATTCAATTCATATCCACTCATTAATTCATTTCCAAGCAAATCTAATTACATTCACAAATTTAATTTATTAGTTCATTCGATTACCCGGTTCCAAATCCCAATCCATATTCATAATTAATTCGTTACAATTAAAAATTAGTTTGTTCTCACTTACATTGAATTTTCATCAATTTATTTATGATCCAATTCATAAATTAGTTACTTATATTGAATTCTATTCTTATTAATAATATTCCCAACCATATTCAATTTACATTTAAATTAGATTTGTTTACAACTTAAATCATCACCACTTCAATCCATTTCTATTTTATTCGACAACATTTCAAGATATATTTAATTCGCTTGTATTTAAGTCGAATTTCATTTATAAAACAAGTACCATTTCAATATTCAACTTACTACCTAATTCATTTAATTAGTTACTTCCATTTTCCAATTTTCATTTAGATTTTTATTTCAAAAATCACTTCATTTAGTTGGCTTAAGTATAAATCCATTTTATAATTCAAATTTGGATTTCCATTTTGAAGTTTAAGCTCACTTCCCTTAATTCATTCCATCAAAATTATTTCTTATTATAATCATTTTATACCATTACTTAAGTTTATATATACAACTTTAAAACAAAGTACATAATCACTTTAATCACTCGATATTTCGAATCCAAATTCAATTCACTAATTTGTTAGTCTAATTAGTTCACTTCAAATTTACTTGAGTCAAATTTCTATTCAATATTTCTATTAAATTAAGTTAATTTGTTATCGTATGAACACTTCGACTATTCTTAAGTTCATTTTTATTGTAGTCAATTTCCATTCCATTTAATTTTGCTTAAGTCCGATTCTTTTACACTTAATCACAAATCACATCCAATTCCATTTGGGTGCTCCTAAACTCTAATTTCCACTCTAGAAATTTCTTAATTTAGCTCGTCTTGAGTTAATTCCATTTTATAATCCAAACCTGGATTTTCATTTCTGTTAATCCAAATATTTATCTTTCATAAGTTAAAATTTAATTTCACATTGAAATTCATATTTCTCAAGTTTTAGATCAAAACATATTCTCTTTTGGTTTCACTTCTTATTTTATTGGAAATTTCATAATTTAATTACTTGGTTCTATTTCAAATCATTTGGAAATCATATGCGCGCACACACACCAAATGAACTTTTTAATTTAAACCAAACCTGGTTTTTATCCAAAACAAGTCCAAAAGAAATAATATTGGTAGCAACTCGTCACTTAGAAACTCGAAAACGAATACTGATGATTTTCCAGTCATCACCAGGATTATTTTTCAGCGAGTGAAATGAGTTCAGTACTTTACCACCTGTAAATCCATTTTTAAATCCAATTTATAACAATTTTTCCAAAAATAATGCTATTTTACTTTCACAATTCGGAAATTATGTTCCAACTTTCTAGATTTCAAAATTCCTAAATATTTAGTTCGAATCCATTTAAAACATTTCCTAAAATTTCTAGGATCTAAAATTTCAAATTCCGATTTGAATCCACTTTTCGTTTAACTCGTTTGTATAAATCATATTTATACAATTCCTATTTGGTTATATAAACCATTTAAATTTTATAATCTTATTTTGATTATAATAATAACAACCAAACACATCAATATTCTATAATAATTTTCAGAAAATTATTTCTTTTATATCAAAATATAATTTGGGTAAAATTATTTCATTTACCCGCTTCAAAACCATACTGTGTCCGTTTACCGTATTCAAGTGTTTAGAAACTCCTATCGATTTAGTGGCATCCCACTATTCGATTAGAATTTATAAGCCACTCAACAGATAAATCAACACAATATAAAACATTTTATATTCACTAACAAATATGCACTCATATCTATTAATACACTCAAATTCATTCTAGAGTACTACAGACCTTATCTTTAATGAGTAATCCCCACCAAAGCCACGGTTCTTCCTTAACCTTCAGCTATGATACCAAATGTAGCGACCCGTCGTTCTGTATGCTTCGATTTGACAATAAACCACACTTATCCAACCCAAATTGTACGAAAGGCGAATAACTAAGAGAAAGAAGATGATAGAAGAAACTAAAAAACAATAAATAATCTCACAATTGCAGCGGAACAATATATAATATATAATAACCGATCTTTATACAAAAGAAACTATATAAGTTAATATTCATACAATCATCAGAGTATAACAATCAACAAACAAATTGGACTGTTATAATAACTTGTCCTCATAAGTGCTGATTATAAAGCATGCACACACAGCGGAATATAATAAAGTACGAGTAGTACGCCTGTAACACCTCCAGCTCCTCTCTTGAGCTCCATAGCATTCTAACCTAAACCTATAATACTCGGTCTAACCCAAGCATTGTAATAAAATAACGTCCAAGTCAGTCTGAAAAACCAGCGTGAGAAAACACACTCAATTTGAATTATTAATGTTGTCAAAATCATTTGAAAAACAAAGGTATCTCGTATGACCACGCCCCACATAAAACCAATGAGTTTTTACCTTATGGTAACAATTTTTTTATAGAAAATCCTATGATATTATAATAGTTTCTAAGTACAAGTACTTATTAAAATAGCTAAAATTGTTACATTAATTAAATTCCAGCATATTAGGCTTTACAATCAAAACCATAAAGGCTCATAGTGGATATTGGATTCCATACAATGACTGGGATACTAGGGTACCTCCCATCATGTACACCTCTAGAAAAATGTGCCGAGGAACTTACTTGGATCTCCTGTCGACACAGGACTGGCCTACCCCTGACCTGGATAGAACCGAATATGTTATCACCTCGGGTGTTCCCACCCTAATCGAGCACTCTCTTTTCCATGCACAGCCATATCCATAATTATAATATAATATAGCTGAGGGTACATAGAAAGTCGATAACAAGACCTACATATGTGCAACCCACTTAGCCCTGCTACGTCTTCCCTTTTTAGTCATCCTCGGTTGATGTGGCATGAGGCTATGTTTACCTTTAGAATAGCATTCATATTTGGAATGCTAACACTGCCTTCCAGGCAAGCAATGCAATGATAACATTCATCCATACAAGTTGTCCTGGGTCTGGACAGACCGAATCTCCTTCAAGGATTACCTTTCCATTATATTTGAGATATCATAATTCGTAACGCACAAATCGAATCAAAGTGGTTTTCGGATAATTAAATTTGATCCCAGTCTCTTCGAAACGATCAACAAATTTGGTCAGATTTGATAGTCAATTATCCAACTATTAAATACATCCATAAGCAATCATTAGGGCTTATTTTATAACTCTTCAAAACATTCATTCAAAATATATTTTTAAACACACATACATATATATTTAAAGCTCTTCTAGTATTTCAAACAATTTTAAATACATATCCATAACAGAAGATTTTATTCATCGTTTCAACACTTAGAAATATCTTTGACGTTATAATCCAGTACCTAGGAACATTCCTAGATAAATTATTCCATTGTTAAAATAATTTCAAAACCTTTCTTTTCAATACTTGGGAGATATTATAAGCAATTTTTAAGAGCAATTTATAGTATCAATACGTAGGAATTTCTCTAATTTTCAATTTTCATCTATAATTCAGCACTTTGAAAATATTTCTATGATAATACTCTCGTAGTAAAAATATTTCAAACCCTTCCAGTTCAATACGTAGGAAATATTTATAAGTATATTTTCCCAAAATCATTTATTTCCAATACTTAAGAAATTTTCCATTTATTCCTATTTCTCAAAATCTTTTACATTTTATTCGTAAAGTCCATTACTCGCTTATAATTGATTTAAAAAATTCCTGGAAAAATAATTTCTTTTAAAATTTACAAGATAGATTTTACTGGTACAATCCAAATTATCCATTTCTAACTTCTTTTATGAATTCAAATTCATTTTTTGAAGTTTTTCATATTTCAACATTTCAGTAATTTACTTAAGTTTCAAGAATTCCCTTACAAGATTTTCCTAATAAAAAGCATATCCCTTAAATAAACCCCATTTCCAAATCTTGAGAGAATTTATAAACAAATTTCAATCATTTCAAAATTCTATATATATAATAAGTACTTTTAAATAATAATTTATTTTTAAAAAATTGTTTAAGTAATTATTAAAAATATCAAAACACCTGAAATAAACATCAATAAACCATTTCCAAATCATTTTAAATAAACTAATCGATTTGCAAAGCTTATTACAAAAAAATTAGAATTTATTTCAATTAATAATAATTATTTGAGAAATCCACCTTCCAAAGTATTTTAATACTAAAGCAGCTATAAATTACATAGTTTGAATAAATAAAATTTTCCCTTTTAAAAAAAATATCTTCTTGATAAAAATATAATTTTTAAAGTTTCAATAACTAATTTCAATTTATAATCCCTCTCAATTCATAACAGACCAATTTCTTTTGGACTCCTTAACCATTCTCACTTCTCAATATAGAATCCACTTTTTTTTTCCAAAAACCCATTTCCATATCTCGATATAAATTCATGCTGTAAATATATATTCTAATTTATTAACTGATATCATTTTCCCTTATTTACAAACATCATTTATAAATCTACAAACTTCCTTGAGATTCACCTGTTTATAAACTAATCTCTTTTATAAAATTTCATTTTATGAATCCACTTCTTATAAGTCCCATTTATTTTACAAATCTACTTTTAAATATTGATTTCAACTTCTTTTCCAAATTTCGAAAATATCATTTTAAAAGTCCATTATTAAAAATCCTTTATATGATTATTTTCAAATAACTAACTTAAACAATTTTTGAATAGATAAGTACAAACCCCAATATCAAGTCATTTATTTTATCCAAATCAATTTTCTTTAAAATAATCCAAATTTCGATATAAATATTTTTATATTTAAAATATCCTTTTAATTCCTTTTTGAAATTCAAAAATATTACCTACAGTATCTATAATACCAAAATTAAGGCCAGTGCTACTATAGCATCCAATAATTCAATCACAGCATAATCTATATCAGATTATTAACACAAATCATATATCACTATATATGAAATTAAAACAACATTTTTGAGGAATCCATTTGGATTCCACCATATTGTTTCCCTGCATCTACAATTGTTTGATAACATAAAATACCAATCCCTCTTCGAGGTGGGATATTGCAGTAATATAGGGTCATCCGCTATTATGCGGGGTGCATAGGGTCTCATTAGCTCCAATCGGAGGGAAATAATATCCAACTACTAATATATATATATATATATATATATATATATATATATATATATATATTATTATACATATATAATATAAAATCCAGCTGATAGTAATATATCAATTCAACCAATCGTCCAATAATTTATTTTTAACTATTTAAAATAAACCAACTATCCAAGATGATTAAGAATTACTCACCTTGATTTTCATTTGCAATCCATTCCAATTTTAATTCTATCGCGCAGATTTCCCAGCCACAAATCCCACATGACTGATTCCGTTCGATTGAACCTTGTATAAGCAAATTTCGAATCATATAAATTAACGATTTCAAATTAAATTACAATAATCAACTAAGTACTTTATTTAGACTAATTACTCACTAACTCTAATTTTGTTAAATTTAATTAAAATTAATTATTTTACCTTCTACCCTCACTGGCTTCAACTCACGTGACCCAGCCCTCCAAAAATTCAACGTCATTGCTGCTTCGCCGTAGAACACCACTCCACTTCGAATCGAGAGCGATCCCCAAAGCCACCAGAGTTTGCCGTGATCGCCGTCTCCATCCTAATATTATTGTCGAGCTCGACTATAACCCCTCTAGGTCGCTAGCGATCGAACGATATTCACAATATAATGAGTATCACTAAGATTTCCATTTTCTGAAGTACTATCATTTACAGCATATGGCACTACAGAGTGATAGGTCGAACTTTCCTCCAGCCCATAGTCTAACGTGAGAAGAACCACCCCTAATCCCTGCCACGATGTCGCGACCTATGCGTGCATTAGCAAATCGAGCCAGTGCCCTAGATGATTAAGCATACTTCCTCTCTCTTGCCAATGTCGCTCAGGTCATGACATGTCTTAGCTACTTCGATCGCTTCCCCAATGCGCTCTCATATAAGACGATCGTGATTTATCGTGAGTCCTTCCCTTTTTTTAATGAGGTTGCCATTTTTTTCTTAAAGGCTAGGTTGTGATTTTTCGATTTCTATTTCAAAACCTTCTTCCTTTTTTTTAGTTCTAACTGATTTTTGCTTAAGAAAGAAGATAAAGGAAGAAGCCGAGATACGCGTTTTATTTTATATTAATTTGATTTCGTTTGAAGGAAGGAAAGAATAGACGTGAATTAAACAAGACGAGGGAGGTAGGTCGCAAGTACAGGCTAGAGTGGCACAAGGCAATATAGGGTTTGACTTTTTTTTAATATTCAAATATCTTGTATGATTTATAAGGAAATCTCAAACCCCTATTGAGGTATACCACCTGGAATTTCTAATGTTATACCACTATTCCGAACCCGATGGAACAAGTTTCGAAGCCTAATTCGATCATATGTGAAGATAGCCTTTTAAATATACTATTTAAATTAAATTCAATTAAATTATTTCTAGGCGTTTCCAAATCGCATGACCACGGTAAAATCAAATGCTATGAAATTTGAAATCCAATAATAATACACTATTACGGATCTAATGGAAGAGGTTTCGTCGAATTATGAGACTGTGCCCTAGATCGCTATTTTAACGCGTTGATTAAATCGACGATTTCAAAAATCGCCCAAATGGCTTGAAATTTCAGTTTTAAAAACTTATTAACTAAATTATAATTCCAATAGAATTTATATCAACATTATAAATCATTTTGATTTCTATTCAACTCTAATTCAATTATTTAAACAATTTCAATTATTAATTCAACAATTAAATTTATTCAATAAATCGCTAATCTAGAACTTAAGTTTCATTCCACTTATTTGATCGATAAAATTCATATTAAGATTCCATTTATATTTCAAATTCAAATTTTAAAATAAATTAAATGCTCAAAATCAAATGATTGAAAATCCAGGTCGTTACGAAGAAGCTACGATTTGAATCACGAATTAATCAATCCAAACAACGATTTCCAAAGCAAAGCAAAGAATGGTGAATTAAACTCGATGAATTCGAGGAACCAATATATATATATATATATCCTCTATTTTTATATAAGAGGAGCCTAGGGGTGGAGCTGCCGTGAAAAAGCATGGTGGTTGGAGGCTGGTGGCTCGACACAGGCAGAGAAAGGAGGGGTCGGGCTGTTGGATTTTGCTGCACAATGGAGTGATGGCTGAAGGGGATGAGCTGGGTAGGTTTCGGGCAAGCTGTGGTGAAGGAGCTCAGAGGGTATGACTGTTGTGGGCATGGGTGGCGATCAGGGAATGAAGGCTGGAGTGGGTTGGAGGCGGAGGATGGTTGGGGCTACTGGAAGGGATGGCAGTGGGAAATAAGGCGAAGTTAGGGAGAATAGTGGCTGCTTTAGGGTGGATGGAAATGGGTTCGTTGCATGGAGAGGGTCTGCCCAGTCGGAGTGATAGTGGGGAGAGGCGCTGGCTGTGGGCGTTTGGGTTCAGAGTTCGGAGATTACAACTGCAGATCTAGGTTTGATTGGCGACCTAGGTAGAGTGATCGGAGGTTGGTGTTGGCGTGTTAGCGTTAGCTGTTGAGCAAAGGTGGAAGGGTGGTTGATGAGAGGAGCAAGGAGTTGTGGGGTCTGGAGCACTGGGCGGCTGTCATGGTGAGAAGGAATGGTCGAAGGGAAAGGGTGAGTTCGATTTGCAGTGGGAAGGTGGACCAGGCTGTCTGGTGAAGATGGGAAGGGTCGGAGAAGCAAGGTGGAGGATCGATTGCTGCGTGTTTGTGAACTTTTCGGTGATGGGAATTTCAAGTGGCAGAGATGGGTTGATGGAGGGGCGGAACAAGATAGTCGAAAGAGAGGGGAACATAGGGGGCAAGGAAAGAAGACATGTAATCCTCTGAAAACAAATATATAAGCTTCTTATTGTTTCCTTATAAAGCAAAGCACATAACCAAAAATGAAGAAAGGAGAAAGGCACGAATTAGGAATATATATAGAAATATTAGGAATGGAAAAAGCCAAATGGTTGAATTCAAAGAATAATGAAGGTAAGTGGCTATTGGTTTCTCCCGTTGGATAAATGAATGGACATAAGGAAACCCAAAAGGTATAAAATGGGTACCAATATGGCTACCGTTTCGTAGATTTCGCTGCGTACCGGATGTCGAAATACATAAATGATTATACTATGGAGATCCGTGTGATGAAATGAACAAGATGGTACACAAATATCAACGATATGACCAACCTATCAAAACTCAATATTTGTTGCTCAAAATGCTGCTAAACCGCCGAAAATAAAGAAAAATGGGGCTAGGGCAGTCCAAATTTGGCGAAATGAAATATGATGACTCACTCAGATAATGATTTACTATTTTATTATATATAATATTCAGATTTAAAAAAATATTTTATTTCTAGCAAATTTTAAATGATTTTAAATTTTAGAGAAATTTCACAATAGAACAAACTTTCATATTTTCCGATAAAAATATGTCATTTTCTATGCTTCAATAGATGCATACCAAATACAAAATTTTCATTGCAAAATCTTTACTGTTTATTTTGATAAAAAATTATTAATTATGTTATTTAAAATCGCTAAAATTTCCGGGTCATTACAATGGGATAAAATAAAAGTCCAAATATATATCTCCCTGCTAGCATAACCATTCAAAGGTCAACCAGTCTCATAAACTGGAAAGTCTCGACTTGACCCAAGAAAAATAATACCCGGGTCAGACTATCTCTAAATATCCAATAGGGTGAGAATAAGATATAACACAAGAACAAATAACATATAAGTAAATACATATATCCGTGAAATAATGAGTCGCGGGAATTAATTTAACTTAGAGTTCATCACAAGGCACATGGTTATACATTTAAGTCACAAACACATATTAGTCACTAAATATAGAATAACAAAATTAACTTAACATCCATCATAAGATACAAGAACATATATTTATTTCGTTAACATAGGACATAAGAATACATATTTATTTCACTAACACAATACACAAGAATATTTATTTACTTCACGAACATAGAAAGTCACAGAATCCAAATATACAGAATCCAAGAGATCTTAATCCAAACCGAGCGTAATGATCATCCAAAACAATCGCAATGATTCTACTCAAAACCTATGGAAAACAAACAAACAAATTGGTATCACTTGAACCAATTTGATACCAAGGATCGTACTCAGACTGGGAACACAAAATCACAAAATGATCTCAAGGATAGTCCATACTGATCAAGGTGATCGTAGAAACCATGACTCGATAAATCTACATTTACTTAATATTATTATATTATTATGTTTGAAAAGAAATCCAGGAATAAACTTCTTAAGGATCTAGCAGCCACTTGCCGCACACCTAAAGGGAGTAAACTCTAAAGTTCCAAATACTATCACCTTCAGTAATCACTAGAAGTTAACTAATACATCCTATACCGTATGGTCAAATCAGAGTATTTACTAAAAGCTAGTAAATATCAGTTATTACGGATACTACTGGAAAACCTGACTTACATTCTCTTAAGGATCTAACAACCACTTGTTGCACACCGAAGAGAATACAACTCTAAAGTGTAAAATACTTCCTAATAGAATCACACGAATTTAACCAAGGCATCCCATAATACCAGGTGAAATTAGAGTATCCACTAATAGGCTGTGACACCCCACCTCTATACTCACACTAACCAAGGACACAACGGGGTAATGCCATCAATTAGCATGAAGAATAAGGCTGTTGAGGAGCGACCATCCGTGTAATTGCTTTGTGCGAGCACCGATATGTTAGATAGTATTACATGCATTTCGTTTCAGGAGGAAATCTGACATATCGAATACAAACTCAAAGCTACTACACAGTGTCTATGTGGTCTTCGAAAATAAATATAAAATCAATATAACACAAATCAATCATAGATATTCACATTACTAAGGCGGAAACAGATATGAATAAATCACATAAAAGTGTACATCAAAGTAATGGTCAGATAAGATCCACTACACCACAAAAGAATAGATACAGGTACTAGACAAAAGAATATGTACACATCAAGGAGTCTCTATTTCGAATGCATAAGAGGAAAAACTACTAAGCTAAGTAGTTAGCCAAAAATCAAAAGCTAGCCCCAACTAAGAAGTCAAGAGGAAGCATCTATAACATCTCGGTCTGACCCGAGTATTATTTAAGAAGAAAATAATAAACGGATCAGTTGAGCGTAAATATCATATAAAATGAGATAAGATAAGAGATATGACAAAACCGTATGATAACAATAATGCCATACTATGAAAAGTATACATTAGATAACAACAAAAATCATAAAATGTCTCAAATATTCTCAAACACCAAAAAGAATGTCATATTCTTTAACATATTCACCAAACCACAAATATTGATAAAACTTATCAATGTAAATCACAAAAATTGATGAAATACAAATTCTAGAAATCGTCAACAAGAAATCAAAAAAACACAAAGGGGGAGGCTTATCACAAACGGGAGCATGAAAACTCATCAACACTTGTATCACAAACAGAACGCCATTTCATGGTCGCTAACCATAAAATTTGAGCCGAGGCTCAACAAACAGCCCGAAGACCTTTGAGATGAAGCTCCAAAAACGGTCCGAAGACCTTTGAGCCGAAGCTCCACAAACGGTCTGAAGACCATTGAGCCGAGGCTCCACAAACGGCCCGAAGACCATGGGTCGCTACCCCCCTAAATTGAGCCGAAACTCGATTGAATAATCATCATAGATCAACAAGTGCAAATTACACTAAACTGGTAAATAAATAAATTAGGCTTCATGACCCATAACCACTGGATTAACTTAATTATTTACAAACAAATTGTAGACTTCCACTCAAAAATAAGTGTAAATTACACTAAGCTAGTAAATATATGATTTTAGCTTCACATCCCATAACCACTGGCTTAACTTAAATATTTACGAATAGATTGTAGATTTCCTCTCGAAAGTTGCCACAAGAATTCAATCGAACAAGTCCAAGAATTAATCCGACAAAGTAAACGCAAGTGTTTCATACCACTTTTTTTCTAAGTCGTTTAATTAGATTTCTCGAACGAATGAGATAAAGGTTTGTATATACTAATAGATTAGAAAATGGATTTAAAAATAAGCTTTGTATTAAAAATAGTGTTAAATCATTTTGGTGAAAGAGTTTGTATATTTATTACTAGTATAAAAACCTTTGTATTTTAAAGTGACAAATCACAGAAATGATTGTAAAAACAATCAATCGCCAAAAATTCACATACGATGACGTGAATCAAAACCATAGAAATCGATATCAAATCCATCAAATGGATATTTCCAAAAATCCAGAAAAGAAGTCATCAAAGTCAATAGTAAACGATAACAACCAACCGAATCAACAAAAATTGATTAAAATTGGAAATCCACTCAAAAACAACCAAAATAGGCAAATTAAATAGTTTCAGACGTTTGAAATTACCAACAAGACGTCTGAAGGTTCTGGAAAAATATATATTTTTCTCCTTTCTCTTTTTAATTCCAGAACTATTTCAGACTTCTGGATTTTTCAACCAGACATGTAGATTGTGTTCCAGACATCTGGATTTGTTCCAGACATCTAGGTTTTAGATCTGCGCTTTCCACGGACCCTTTCCAAAGGTTTAAATTTTTCAACCAGATGTTTGGATTTCATCTCAGACGTTTGGATTTTGTTCCATACGTCTACATTTTTCTGCTAGGCAAAAAAACAGCCTAACTCAAAAAGAGCAAATGCAAACCAAAATGCAATCGAATGAGCGATGGATGCTAGGAATTTATCAATCAACTACACAGTCCTATAAGCTCTTCGATACACCCCAAATAACATGTACAAACATCTAAGATAGGATCTTTAAAGATTTTGACTTCAAAACACCAAAATTGGAAAATTCACTAAAACTATTCAAATCAAAAGCAAATGAACATGAATAGATGTTAGGAATTCATACTAATAATTATGAAAGTTATAGACATAGATGTGAGTTCAAGAACTCACCTTTAAAACTCAAAAACAACGAATGAGAAGCTTTAAAACAAAGCAAGACCAACTCCTCTTCAATACACCTTTAGAACCTTCAATCTATTATCAAAGGTGAAGTTTTTTCTAAGTTAGGATTTAGGAATTTATGAAAATTAAAGAGAGATTGATATAGAGAAGATGAAGAGGATGCTTACCTAAGCTTCTCTTTGATATTAGAGCAAGAACTTGAATTTTCTGAGAGAACTAGGGCTTAGGAATTTCTAATTTCCTTTCTTTTCTCCTATTTCCCTTTAGCTTGAGTGTAAGGAAGTAATAGAATGAATGAAGAGGAGTTGGAGGAGGAGTTAAGGTATTTGATGAGTTAGTGGGCTTAAACCCAAACCCAAAGCCCAATAGAAAAATGGAAAAATCTACTCAAATCTAAACATATCGATGTTCATAGTCAAAAAGGTCGCAAACACCATTTTCGACTCAATGGAAGCAGTCTCGAGTCCTAATTCGACTGTTTGCAAAAAGTAGCATTGCAGATTTTAATCCAACTAACGATGTTGTATTTAAATATACAATCGTAAAATATGCGGGTTGTTATAGACTCCCCTCCTTAAAGAAATTGTGTCCTCGTAATACTTAAGGAGAAAATAAAGAGCAACAACCTTAAAAGCATGTCAACACAAAAGAAAATTTTGAAATGAAAAGTTCACCTTAAGAAGCACGAGAGAGTAAGTCCGGATGTGATCGCATTATGAATTCTCTGGATCCCCAAGAGCAATCCTTAGGATTTAAGGACTATTGAACTTTCACAAGCGGAATATCTTTATTTCAAAGACGTTTAATCCCCATAGTAATGATACGAATTGGATATTACTCATAAGTCAAATTATGTGAAACTTCAATTTCTTCAATAACACCGAGCTCAAGAATTGAATTGGAATCCCTAAGGCATTTCCATAGTTGAGAGGCGTGGAATACGTCATGAATAGCTGAAAATTGAGCCGGTAATAAAAGACGATAAGCCATGGAACCAATGCATTCGGTGATGGAAAATGGACCAATGTATCGAGATGCTAATTTTTCCAATCGATTGAAACGCACAGCACCCTTCATAGGTGAAACACGAATAAACACCAAATCTCCCACAGAAATTACCAAATTCCTTCTTCGGATATTGGCATAGGATTTTTGTCTGCGTTGAGCTTCTTTACTCCTATGACGAATAAGGTCAATCTTTTCTGTGGAGTCACTAATAAAATCTGGACCTAAAATCAGCTTCTCACCGGCCTCAATCCAACAAGAAGAAGATCGGCATGGCCTTCCATAGAGTGCCTCGAAAGGTACCATACCAATGCTAGATTGGAAGCTATTATTATAAGAAAACTCAACAAGAGAAATATGATCTTCCCAACTTCCACCAAAATCAAGAACACATGCACGAAGATGATCTTCAAGAGTTTGATTCACACGCTTTGTTTGTCCATCGGACTGAGGATAATAAGCGGTGCTAGAATTAAGCTTCATTCCCAAAGCTTTTTTGAAGACTCTTCCAAAATCCACTAGTAAATAATGGATCATGATCGATAATAATAGAAGTAGGAACTCCATTCAATTTAATAATTTCTCTAACATAGAGTTTGGCCAAGAGAGGTGCGGTCTGGTTAGACCGAACGGGAATAAAATGGGTGGATTTTGTAAGTCTATCAACAATCACCCATAAACTGTCATGACCCAATCGAGAACGGGGAAGACCGTCGATAAAGTCCATGGAGACTTGATCCCACTTCCAAACTGCAATGTCCAAAGGTTGCAATAACCCACTGGGCCTTTGATGCTCGGTCTTGATGAGTTGGCAAGTCATAGAACGCTTAATAAACTTAGCAATATCCGATTTCATCCCATCCCAATAATAAAGTTGCTGCATATTCGTGTACATTTTACTGCTACCGGGATGAATAGTAAATTTGAAACGATGAGAATCTTCTAAAATGTCATTACGAAGATTACTAATATTTGGCATGATAAATCTACCAAAATTTCGAATGCTGCCACGAGCATCGATTTCAAAGTCTTTCAAAACCATCAATATTTCCATCCCTACAACTTTGGCAAAGATAAGCCAATTCGGGATTATGCTTTTAAGCATTTAGAATATGGTCTATAAGAGATGGATAAGCCTCAAGGCTACATAAAACAAGAGATGAACATGAATCGGATTCACGATCTCAAATCTCATAAGTGGATAAAGTCTCAAGATCATTCCATTTGGATATCGTCATTGAAACAACTGCTTGTTGCTTACGACTATGAGTATCGGTAACACAATTCCCCTCCGAGAGAATAAAGAATATCAAGATCATAACATGCAAGGAACTCGAGCCAACGTTGTTGACGCAAATAAAGTTCCTTCTGAGAAAATAAATACTTTAAAGATTTATGATCGGTGTAGAGAACAAATTTCCCTCTCAAAAGATAATAACGCCAAATTCTAAGAGTGAAAACAATAGCCGCGAGCTCTAAGTCATGAGTGGCATATCTAGTCTCGGCAAGCTTTAATTGTCTAGAAGCGTAAGTGATAACACATTCCACTTTGCATGAGAAAGGCACCCAAACTAATACCACTAGCATCGGTACAAACAGTAAAGTCTTGGTTCCCTTCGGGAATCACAAAAATAGAAGCATCGGAAAGTTCCTTTAATTGATCCTCTTTCCCGAAAATCTATGACTTTCAAAATTATAATTAACTTTATGTAATTATCTTTTTAGAAAAATTTGCTTATTCCAAGTCAATATATTGTGTTTAACTGTCTCATCATAGCTTTTAGGAGATTCCTATCGATAATGTTGATCAAGCGCATTGACCAGAATTCTTAAGCACTTAATGGGAAAAACAACACAAAATCATCTTCTTATAAATATCTTATTAAAAAGATTTGCAAATTTTAAATTGTTGTTTTCATCCATAATTGATGAATACAAGGATGGTCTCATCATGATATTCGTAGAATACTCGATTCATAAGATGAATGAAATAAGCTGGACAAACCGAATGACATCACGAGTCACTCATGCATGATGAGTGCGGAATGCGGTAAGTGGAATGCTACCCTCCTCAACTCGTAGCTGATGAAAATCAGTGGCAAGGTTGAGCTGAAAAGACCTTAGCACCCTTGAATAGATCGCTTAGGTGGTAATCCTAGGACAAGCTCAAAAATACCGAAAAATTCACAAACTACTTGAATGAGAGAAATAACATTTTCCTCATCATGTGGGTTTAAAGAAATAAATGATGGCACCGAATTGGAATCGAAATCATTAAGAAAAATTAAAAACCTGCTTAACAGAGTGAGAATGTCGAAGATGGATAGTCCTCTCGGGACATAATATATGGGTTTCATAATGATAAAGCCAATCCTTTCCCAAAAATCAATTCTGAAGCCTAAGTAGCACATAACATGCAAATCGGATCGGAAAGCACAATTTCATAAAATAATCTCGACATCTTTACAAAGTAAACTGAGTGTTGTGGATCCATTAACCGGGTTCGCAATTCTCAGTGAAGTCATCAAGTCCATAATATTTAAATAAAAGGTTTCAATAAGTTCTTTTGATATAAAAGGTGAGATGCACCCGTATCAAAAAAGAACTCAAATACGATAATCACAAAACAAATGTCATCAAGGACTGAATGAGAAATACCTTGACTAAGAGAAGTGTCACTAGGAGCTTGCACAACATTCAACTTTCCCTCTCTCCTACTTTGAAGTTTGGGACAAGAAGATAAAAGATGACCCAAACTTTTGCAATAGCGGCAAGTAAAGGGTTTTGGACACTTATTTGTGTAATGGTCCTTAGAACCACAATTGTAGCATTGTCCGCCACTAGAAGTAGGAGTCTTTGCTACCGAAGTTTCCTGCTTCCCTTTCTTGTTGGGATTAGGGCTTCTGAACTTAATATGCATCTTCTTGTTGTTATTGAGGCTTTTTTGGAACCTCCAACATCGCTATAAGTTCAGTTATCGGCCTCTTCTAGTCGAAAAGTGATTTATACAAGCTGATCGAAAGGAACTTCTAGTTTCAGAGGTAAAATTTTTTGGGGTTCTTACTCAAAGCACAGATAAACCTTTGATTCTTTAAAGGATTCAAAAGTTGTTGGGAAGACATGAATACGCCATCCAGAGAAGGACTACTAGATTGACCAGCGCTAAGACTGCCAAATCTAACCATCTCTTCTTCTTAGAGAAAGAAAGAAAGAAGTGGAAAAAATTTATTCTCAAAATGAATATCAGACAATCATGATTGATAAAACAAGGCATCACAAAATAAATTAGGATCGGACGGGTCCTAAGACACGAATTAAATCCTAAGGCACGATTCCTAAGAGAAACTTAGGACGATGACCCTTGCTATAATATTCTACATTGTTCTGAAGTTTGGCTTCGATACCAAGCTGTGACGCCCCACCTTTATATTCATACTAGCTAAGGACACTACGGGGTAATGCCATCGACTAGCACGAAGAATAAGGCTGTTGAGGAGCGACCATCCGTGTAATTGCTTTATGCGAGTACCGATAAGTCAGATAGTATTACATGCATTTCATTTGAAGAGGAAATTGACATATCAAATACAAACTCAAAGCTACCACACAGTGGCTATGTGATCTTCAAAAACAAATATAAAATCAATATAACACAAATCAGTCATAGATATTCATATCACTAAGGTGGAAACAGATATGAATAAATCACATAAGTGTACATCAAAGTAATGGTCATATAAGATCCACTACACCACAAAAGAATAGATACAAGTGCTAGACAAAAGAATATGTATACATCAAAGAGTCTCTATCTCGAATGTATAAGAGCAAAAACTAATGAGCTAAGTAGTTAGCCAAAAGTCAAAAGCTAACCCCAGCCAAGAAGTCAAGAGAAAGCACCTGTAACACCTCGATCTGACCCAAGTATTATTTAAGAAGAAAATAATAAATGGATTATACTAGCTATAAATATCATATAAAACGAGATAGGATAAGAGATATGACAAAAACGTATGATAATAATAATTCCATATTATCACAAGTATACATTAGATAACAATAAAAATCATAGAATATCTCGAATATTCTCAAACACCAAAAAGACTGTCATATTCTTTAACATATTCACCAAACATAAATATTGATTAAACTTATCGATGTAAATCAAAAAATTGATGAAACACAAATTCTAAAAATCATCAACTAGAAATCTAGAAATAACAAAGGGGGTGGCCTATCACAAACGGGAGCATGAAAACTCACCAACATGTGTATCACAAACGGAATGCTATTCCATGGCCGCTAAACATCAAATTTGAGCCGTAGCTCAACAAACGGCCCGAAGACCTTTGAGACGAAGCTCCACAAACGGTCCGAAGACCTTTGAGCCGAAGGTCCACAAATGGTCGGAAGACCTTTGAGGCGAGGCTCCACAAATGGCCTGAAGACCATGATTCGCTACCCCCACCAAATTGAGTCGTACTGCACCAAATGATCATCATAGATCAACAAGTGTAAATTACATTAAGCTAGTAAATAAATGAGTTAGGCTTCATGTCCCATAACCACTGGCTTAACTTAATTATTTACGAATAAACTTCCACTCGAAAATAAGTTTAAATTACACTAAGCTAGTAAATATATGATTTTAGCTTCATGTTCCATAACCATTGGCTTAACTTAAATATTTACGAACAGATTGTAGATTTCCACTCGAAAATTGTCATAAGAATTCAATCGAACAAGTCCAAGAATTAACCGACTAAGTAAACGCAAGCGTTTCATACCACTTGTTTTGCTAAGTCGTTTAATTAGATTTCTCAAACGAATGAGGTAAAGGTTTGTATATACAAATAGATTAGAAAATGGATTTAAAAACAAGCTTTGTATTAAAAATAGTGTTGAAATCATTTTGTGAAAGAGTTTGGATATTTACTACTAGTATAGAAACCTTTGTATTTTAAAGTGACAAATCACAGAAATGATTCTAAAATAACTAATCACCAAAATTTCACATATGATGACGTGAATCAAAACCATAGAAATCGATATCAAATCCATCAAATGGATATTTTCAAAAATCTAGAAAAGAAGTCATCAAATTCAATAATAAATGATAACAACTAACCGAATCAACAAAAATCGATTAAAATTGGAAATCCACTCAAAAACGGCCAAAATATGTAAATTAAACAGTTCTAGACATCTAAAATTACCAGCCGGACATCTGAACCTATGTTCTGGAAAAATATATGCCTTTTCTCCGTTCTCTTTTTAATTCCAGAACTATTTCAAACGTTTGGATATTTCAACTAGACATCTGGATTGTGTTCCAGACGTCTGGATTTTGTTCCAGACTTCTTCATTTTAGCTCTGCCCTTTCCAAGGACCCTTTTTAGACATCTGGATTTTTCAACCACACGTCTGCATTTCGTTTCAGTTGTCTGGATTTTGTTCCAGATGTTTTGATTTTTCTGATAAGCAAAAAAACAGCCTACCTCCAAAAGAGCGAATGCAAACCGAAATGCGATCGAACGAGCGATCGATGCTAACGATTTATGCCAATCGACAACCCAGTCCTATAGGCTCTTTGATACACCCCAAATAACATGTTCAAACATCCAAGATAGGATCTTTAAAGATTTTGACTTCGAAACACCAAAATTGAAAAATTCACCGAAACAATTCAAATCAAAAGCAAATGAACATGAGTAGATGTTAGGAATTCATACCTAACAAAAATGAAAGTTATAGACATAGATGTGAGTTCAAGAGCCCACCTTTAAAACTCAAAGACAACGAATGAGAAGCTTTAAAACAAAGCAAGACCAATTCCTCTTCAATACACATCTAGAATCTTTAATCTATTATCAAAAGCGAAGTTTTTCCTATGTTAGGGTTTAGGAATTTTTGAAAATTGAAGAGAGATTGACATGGAGAAGATTAAGAGGATGCTTACCTAAGCTTCTCTTTGATTTTAGAGCAAGAATTTGAATGTCCTAAGAGAACTAGGGCTTAGGAATTTCTAATTTCCTTTCTTTTCCCCCATTTTCCTTTAGCTTGAGTGTTAGGAAATAAAAGAATGAATGAAGAGGAGTTAGAGGAGGAGTTAAAGATTTAATTTGAAATCTTAAAGTTGAAATTGAGATATGATTTGAAATATTGAAAGTGAACTATTCTACAGGTTTAAATTTTGATTTAAACATTGAATTTACTTTGAATTAAAGTGGTTTAAATTGGTAATTCAATTTTTTGGTTATGAAATGGATTTAAACTAAATGTTTTAAAAAATAAGAATTCAAATTGAAACTTTCAACCATTTAAATAGAACTGTTTAAACTAAATTTTAAGTAAGCTTGAAATCGTTTTGAATTGAGGCTGATTTAAGTTGACTTTTGAACATGAGGTTGACTTGAATTGAAATTCAAAAAATTGATTTCATTGTGATTTGGAACATGGACTCAAATTGTTGTGAAAGAATGAAAGAGTTTTAATACAAATATTTAATATAAAAACTATTTTAATATACGAACTATTTTAATTATCTAAGCTATTTTTAATATTAAATCTATTTATATTCAAAACTATTTCCAATCTTTAAAATTAAATTAATTATCCAAGTTATTTTTCCATATTAAAACTATTTCAATTATTTAAAACCATTTTTAAGATTCAAACTGTTTTGACGGGGGAATTATTTGGATTTAATTCATTGATTTAAATATGAAGGTTTGGATATAAAGGGATAACCTATTTGAATTCGTAATGATTTTCAAGCAAATGTGATATTATAATATAAAGTATGACTTGTTCTTGAAATGTAAAAGAACCAACCATGTGAAAAATGACTTTTGGTTTTTAAAAAGACTAGGGCTGAATATTGGCATACTCTCTGTAAATACCAGAACCTCTTTAACAACTGTGTACGTGGTAGATAATCCAGAATAAAGTGGTGGGATTAGCGAACGATTGCTGGATTTGAAGAAAGAGAACGATGATGGATGACCCTGGCACTTGTGTTAATTTGAAATGACTAAAACAAGACGGCTTGTCAGGGCTAAGTGGGCTAGCTACCCCCAGCAGACATACTTCTTCATATTACTATATCGATTTTGACTTGATCAGTGCACCTTGATATTATTTTGGGAGTATTGGATGTGGTAGGTGGTCGTGGCTACGATGTGTTACCACTAGCATAGCAGTATCCTACCTTTGGCATTACCTCATGTGCCTTGTCATACTTTTATCCCTATATGCTGCCACTACGACTTTGTTTTTAGTGTTGTCTTATCACAGCGCCTCTTTGGTTACCGACATTACTAGAGATGCTACTAAGGCAAACTGTAGGGCAATGCTTAAAAATTTGTTATGGTAAATCAATGTAAAGTCTTAACTCTATTTTAGTACTTTACTGGTAGACACTACATATATAGCATATCTTACTATATATAGATAGTTTGACGGATCCTTAGGAGACGGAAAATCCCATGCCATCTCTTAAATTATTATACTCACATTGTACATTTGATTGGAGATGGAAAATCTCATAAACATCTCTGAAGTTATTACACTCATGTTTACTTGTTTTTGATTTAACTTACACAAGGACTTTTAGTTCTAACTCGAGTGTTTTGTCTTTTCATTATGCTCAGATCAGCCTGAGCATTTCAGTGTTTGAAGACATTATTTCTTAAGGACGAAGACGGAGTTTGGTATAGTATATTATTAGTATTATTCCACTGCATCGTTATTGGTATGTTGTTGTCTGCACTCTGATTATGTTGTAAAAATTATGTAATCAAATTTATATTATAACAGCTTCATGAATTGGTTATCTGATTATTATATTTTATCATTCCTCTGTGAGATTCTATGTTTTGCTTTCCTTCTTTTCTCTTTTTTCCTTCTTATATCCCATTGAAAATTCTCTCGTTTGAATGATTTAAGTTAGACATGTGTGGTTTATAGTCTACTTAAACCATACTAAAAGGTGGGTCGTCATAGTTGGTATCAGAGCGAGGTTTAGAGTTACCGTAGCATATTAGGGTTAACTCATTATAGATAGGCTTACTAATACCCTAGAATGAGTCTGAGTGTGTATGTGTGAGAGCATATTTGTTAGTGCTTTAAAAATGTTTTGCATTGCGTTAATTTGTTCTATTAAGTATTTATAAATCCCGGTTGGTACATAGGATGTTATGGCATCGATAGGGATTTCTAGACACTTGAATAGGTATTATTTTTTTGAAATAGGTAAATGAAACAATTTTACCTAGTATTATATTTTATATTTAAAAGAATAATTTTCATAAGTTGATAATGTTATTTGTGTTGTATTGTCTGTTAGTAAATGATATTATTCAATTATTGACATTTTTTGTTGGTTAGTCAAGGTTATTAAAACTATGAACTATGGCATGTTACAAGTAAATGTAATTTTATGAATATGGTTTATAAATTATGATTTACAAATAAATTGAATTTAAATTTTAAATTTAGGAACTTAAGTTACGGTGTTTTGAAATTAGTTTTCAAAGATTTTTGGAAAAATAGTATTAGTATTATTTGGAAGTATTTTCAAATAGAAATATTTTCAATGAACTTTGAAAGAAATGTTTCTGAAGGGATTTAAAAGGAAATAAGTTATGCACTCCCCTCTTTTATCGCTGAAAAATAATTTTGATGATGATCGTGGCATCACCGACGTTTATTTTCGAGTTTCAAAGTGAGAAGAACACTATGGTAGCTTTGCTACACAGTTGTTTTGGTGCAACAAATTTTAATTTTTTTATTTCCTAAGTATGATTTGATATATTAAAAGATATAAGTATATATTATTTCAAGATGATTTGAAATGAAATCCGGTATTTAGTTCTTAAGTTTCTTTTAATCAATGATTTTTAATTATTGTAATAGAATTATATCTTGACTATATCAATAAGCTGGAAACTTCCAAATTGAAGTCTGAACTAAAAGATAATTGTTTAATTAAAATATAAGAAATTGAAGTTTTGTAACTTGAAAATTAAAAGATAATGGAATATCAAACAAATAAAACATAAGTATTAAAAATGTTTTAAAATGAACTTATTGCTACAAATAAGGGATTAAGAGGTATAAGAAATATTATAAACTTAAGTAAATATTTTGAAATGCTTAATAACTAAATTAAATAGTCAAAAGGAGAATATCATTTAAGTAAATGATTATAAACTTAAGAAAATGTTGAAATGATTCAAAATAGATTTTATGTTGAATGATACTATATATGAAGAAATAAATAGGAATCAAAGAATAGAGAAACTAAAGTATGAGATGGTTTATTAATGAATATTAATATTAAATGGAAATCAAGTATATAAGTAAATAATAAACGTGAATTAAACTACAATGAAATAACATGATACTTCAATAATGGATTCATTGATCATTTCAAATATTGAATGGGAAATAAATTATGTAAGTAATGAATGTATATTAATAAAAGATGACCTTGTATGAATGACTAAAATAAATGGAAAGTAAATGATGTGAAAAGAAACCAATAGAATAAACTTAAATAATATTTAAAATTCTATGTTGTTTGGCCTATGGAAAGTTTGGGAAATGATACTTCAAATCGTTTGAGGTTGTATGAACAATATATTAAGTAATCATCTAAGGTTGTTGAGCGTAAGGTACACTTGGTAGTTTATTTATCACCCTTGTGCAATGCAAAGTTTTTGAACCTGAACAAAACATTTGTTTTGATTGCTATGGATGCGTGATGGATTATTTGGTTGCATATAATGGTCGTGTTGCTTTTGTTTGCATTTGATTTTATTTCTGTTGTATTGTTTGTATTATTGATTGAAACAACTAAATATTGCTCTTTTTACCTAGTTTTAACTCTTTTGGATTACGTACGTAAAATACAGGTTTATGAAATAGGTACGTTTTCGGATTATGGTTTTTGTAGCGGTATTTTATTGTTTTTCTCATGGTTTGGGACGTTTTATTATTGAAATATGATATGTACCATGTAATTATTGATATTGTTAATTTTTCAAATCAAGCCACGCAAAACAGATGTTGCCGAAATTTTTTTAGAAGTTGATTTATTTAAATTTATATTAAACTTAAATATTTAAGATCTATTGCTTATAAATTGATTATATAAATAAAATATGTCAAACCTTTTGATTCTTTCTTGTTTCTTTTCGAGGACGAAAAGTTTTGAGTGGGGGAGATCGTAATGACCAATATTTTGGACAATTAAATATTCAATTAAATAAGACTTTGCTGTGACGCCCCACCTCTATACCCACGCTAGCCAAGAACACTACGGTGTAGTACTGTCAACTAGCATGGAGAATAAGGCTGTTGAGGAGCGACCATTCATGTGATTGCTTATCACACGGTGGCTATAAATAATCTTCGGAAACAAACATAGAAATAAGCATAACACAAATCAGTCACAGACATCCATATCATAAAGGCGGAAGAAGATATGAATATATAACTAACACATGAAAGTGTACATCAGAGTAGTGGTCAAAAAGATCCACAATATCACAAAAGAATAGCAACACGTGCTATACAAAAGAATACAACTATGAGTCTATATCTCAAGTGTATACAACAAAAACTGCTAATCTAAATAGTTAGCCAAAAGTCAGAGTAGCAAACCCCGGGAAGAAGTCAAGCAGAAGCACCTGTAACATCTCGGTCCGACCCGAGTATTATTTAAGAAAATAATAAACGGATCAGTCTAGCTATAAATATCAGATGACATGGTATAAAATAAAAGATATGGCATAAACATAAAATATTCATACTGACATACTACTATAAGTATGTAAATGATGATCAACAGAAGATCAATCAATAAGAGATAAATCGATATCACAAGAATCTTCTCAAAGATCCAAAGAGGGCATCATACCCTAAACTTGTACTCATAACAAGTCAATGACATAAATTCCAGAAAACAATACAGGAAATCCAGAAATCACAGAAAAAGGGAAAGAGGCCTATCACATGACGGTTCGAAGATCATGGGGAGCTACCCCATATGGATGAGTCAGAATCACCCAGATGAGGTCTAGGCTAACCAAAAAGGAAAAAGGTATGTGTGAATGGAATCACACAAATGGTGTCTAGCCTGACCTCGCAACAAAAAGGTATGTGTGAGTGGAATCACACAAATGGTGTCTAGGCTAACTAAAAAGCAAAAAGGTATGTGTGAATGGAATCACACAAATGGTGTCTAGCCTAACCAGGAAGCAAACAAAGAGACATCGCACAATTCCTAGCCTAAATCACAAAATGATCGTCATGATCAACGAGAAATGTCAATTACACTAAGCTAGTAAATATAAAAGTTTAGCTTCATGTCCCATAACCACTTGCTTAACTCAAATATTTACGAACAAACTGTAGATCTTCACTAGAAAATTGCCACAAAAAGGTTCAATCGAACAAGTCCAAGAGTTAACCGACGAAGCAAACGCAAGCGTTTCATACCACTTGTTTTACTAAGCCGTTTAATTCAATTTCTCATACGAGTAAGGTAAAGGTTTATATATACTAGTAGATTGGAAAATGGTTTAAGAAAAGAGCTTTGTTATTGAAAATAGAGTTGAAATCATTTTGTTGAAAGAGTTTTGATATTTACTACTAGTATTGAAACCTTCATACTTTAAAGTGACAAATCATAGAAGTGATTGTAGAAACAATCAATCATAAAAATTCACATACGAAGACATGAATAAAATCCAAAGAAACCGATAAAGAATCCATCGAAATAGATATTCAAAAATCCATAAAATCGACCGAGAAGCCCAAGATAGTTTGTCTCGAAGAATGGTCAACTCAGCATCTCAACAAGGGAAGTTCTATTGAATGTTTTTCAGATAAGATCCCCTACGGAGGGGGGTGGCAACCCCCCAAGGTGGGGGTGCGGGGGCAACGCCCCTGCTACGGGGTTCGACCTACCCAGTCAGGTCGCGGGGGTCCAGGGGGCAGCGCCCCGTCCAAAACGGTACGACCTAGTGATTAAAGGAGCACGACCTAATGGTCCAGCGACCTAAAGGGTAAAGGTAATGCGACCTAAAATGGGTTCGCGACTTAACTCTCAAACGACCTAAAGAAGATAAGGACCCGAGCGACCTATAAGAAGCAGCGACTTAAATAGAATCGAGGTCCAACGACCTACGGGTTAGGTCATGCGAGTTAAGGAGGTCGACGACCTAACAGAGACACGCGACCTAATAAAGGAATGCGACCTAAAGGCACGCGACTTAGCGACCTAAGCAGGAAACGCGATCTATGAGGGACAAGCGACTTAAGTGGGTCAACGATCTACGGAATATAGGTCACGCGACCTAACGGTTTATAAGGTCTTACGACCTAACTGGAAACGTGGTCTAGCGACTTAGTGGTTTAAAGAAGATGGGTCACGCGACCTAAGGAGATAAGGCCTAGTGACCTACGAGCTAAAGGTTCAACGACCTAAAAGGATGTAGGTCCAACGACCTAACAGGTAAGAAGATCACACGACCTAAAATGCCATAGGACCTAACGACCTAAGGTCATACGACCTAGCGACCTAAAGCCATACGACCTAACGACCTAAAGCCATAAGACCTAGCGACCTAAAGCCATACGACCTAGCGACCTAAGGTCCATACGACCTAACTCCGAAGACGTTAGAAATGGCCAGAACGACCTACGACCTAAGGTCCATACGACCTACGACCTAAGGTCCATTCGACCTAAAGCCCAACGACCTAGCGACCTAAAACCAAATGACGTACGACCTAATTCCGAGTGCCGAGCGACCTAACGTTGTAGGCCATTTTAAGGTCGGAAACGAGCTATTTTGAGGCCGAGACTTTTCCAGGCGAACGACCTAGCATAGGCAGAACGACCTAAGTGCAGTTTTTCACCAAAAACACTAAAATATGGGGTTTTTCGCCAATCCAATCAAACCAAATGCAAATGTACATGCAAACATGATAGGGATTCATTCCCAACAGTCCAAGATAGTTATAGGCTAGATTTGTGAGATAAAAATCTCACCTTTTCACCAAATTTATGATGAAAAGATTGAAAGCAATGGAGAAGTAATCACAAGCTTGAATCCAATGTCTTCTTCTTGAATTTGGAATTGAATGTTGGATTTGCAAGAGAATTTGAGCTTGGAATTTTAATTTCTCTTTCCACTCACCATTAACGCTTAAGCTTGGTTGTTAGGAAATTTATGAAGAGTGAGGAGAAAGAGAGAAGTGGGTTTGAGTTATAATGGCTAATCTAACCCAAAGTCCAAAGCAGGAAAAGTAAGTAAAATTCCACTAACTCCAAACCTATTAATGTTTATACTTAAAAAAGTTGTAAACGGCATTTCGAACTCAATGGAAGTGGTCTCGAGTCCTAATTTGACCGTTTGCAAAAAGTAGCTCTTCGGACCAATATTTGATTAACGACAAAATATTTAAATAAAATATTTAAATATAAAATCGATAAATATACGGGTTGTTACATTTGCAATTTAATATTGTCAGAAATAAAAATTTATGATTTGTTAATGACAAAATTATTATAATATAATTTAATAATATTGATTCAATGTGACTAACAACTGTTTTTAATGTAATTTCAATCAATTGTAACTGTACAGTTAAATTTGGAATGTAATCGTAAAGTTTAATTTGGAATGTAATTGTCAAGTTTAATTTGGATATAATTTTAAAGTTTAATAATGAATAAGATAAATGATGTATTAATGAGGAAATTGTATATTATTTAATTGGAATTGCTTTTAATATAGAATATGACATTAGTTATGTGGTAAGTTATTTATAATCCTTGTTTTGTAAACAATAAGTTAAAAGATATGAATATTAATGTATAAAAATTGTTTTATTTATCATCTTATTATTAAATCTGTTTTGAAATTAATTTGGCAATTAATGAAATTTAGTGTAATTGGAATATTGCAATTAATATAAGAAAAGACGTTAACTATAGGATATGAGTGTAATAAAATGGAAAATTATGTTCACAAATTCATAAGATATTTTTCGATTTAATAATAAGAATGTAAATCAAATAAAAGAATTTGTTGAATTTTAAAATATAATGAACTGGATTTTATTACTGTTGTAATTTAATATTGAATTTAACGTATTATTTAAATCTTGGTTTTAACGTGGAAAAAATTAATTTAAAAAGATTATTAATTCATGGTTAATCTAGAATGATGATAGAAAACTTTTAATTTAGAATTTAAAGTGATTAAATCTGTTTTATAATAAATCGGTTAGTTAACACGCAAAATTAAATATAATGCGATTTTAAAAGCTAACTTCTATATGCAAAAGAATTAAGGTTTGAAATTAGTTTCATTGAATTTAAAAATATTGAAAACCTATGTTTCGATATATGGAATGACCTATTTTCTTTTTGAGAACGAAACGGACTTCTCGGGTCTTTTGACCTAATCGATTTATATTCAAATAAAAAATGTTATTTTGGAAATGTAATTATTCAAATTGATTCAATCGAATTATTAATAAATGTCGTAATTGTAATAATGTATTTGTAAATTAGAAATATTGAATTTACCCATACTTATGAACTGGTAAATTATTTGATATAATTTAATTTCAATCTATCGAACAATAAAATGTTAGCTTTTTCATACGATGGAATTAGGCCTCGAAACTAGCTTCATTATGTTCAGAAGGACCTTTTTCATATAGATTGCCTGTAAGCACGCCTCGATTGGAATTTGGGCTGCTTTGAATCTTATACATTGGCACGCAAATCGATACGAAAATATTATTAAAATATTTCAAAAACCCTAATTTCTCATGGCAGCCGCCGCATATTTCGACGGCCAGAATCGCTCCATCTTCTTTCCTTGGATCTCTCTCATCTCTTGACAAGATCGCTCGACCCCAAAATGAAAGTTGTAGAACTCGATGAGATCTACAATCTATATGGTTGGATCGAGCTAATTGCATTGGAATTTGTCAGAATCTGGCAATAAAGGTGGTAGTGTTTATGGGTGTTTGCGTGCAAATTGAGGCGTCGGAGGCAGCGAAACTTTCGACGAAAGTGGAGGAGGGTGTGGCGAATTCTGTGGTGGTAACCGATCATCAAACCATGACTTATGCCAGGGGACGGTTTGGAATTGGGTATGGTAGTTTTATGGGTTATGGTGAACATAAGGTTGACGAAGGTGATAGGTTATTTACCATATTGACCCTAGTTAATTTAAATTTAATTTTAAAATTTAAAATTCTAACCTTCATAACTTCTACATACGAACTCGGATTCATACGCGTTTCTTCCATCGGAATCGTATTGAAATTTCAAACAATATGTAACTAGTTTGGTTGGATTTGGAGACCGTTGAGATTTTGGTTTTTTGTTGGATTTTTAATTGGCTATAAATCAAATGTGAGTGATTTACCCCACTTGTGCATTACCGAATGTTCTGATATTAGTTAAATTAAAGTTAGGAAGTGATAAAAATTTATTGCTTATTGTTTGATAGTTTAAATTGACATTTGGATTAATTGGAATTGTATATTGAATAAAATTGACATTTAAATTAATATTGAAAATTAATTGCTAAATAGACACCAACAACGGATAATTAAAACTATTGTGATATTGGTTGATATAGATGTTGATTGCAATTGGATGTTTATTGATTGATGTTGGATGTATGGTTGTTTTGATATATTCATGTTATTACACCATTTATTATTTAACATCCTATAAATTGTCATCTAAATTATTTCGAATAAACTAAGAAATAGGTTGAAATGATATATACCTATGCCATTTACTTTTTGGGCTGAAATGATATATATCCATTCATCAAACTAAATTGAAATAAATTATCACTTGAAATTAAATTGAGATAAATTATCACTTGGCCATGGGGTAGAAAAATCTATATGGACACCAGATTTGGTTAAATTAAATGATTTTTAAAATCTTGAATTTTGCATTTATATAAATTTAATTAATCCCAAATTCGAGCTTGAATGTTGAAATTGAAGCTGTTAACTAAATTTTTTTAAAGATTTAATTTGAAATCTTAAAGTTGAAATTGAGATTGATTTGAATTTATTGAAATTGAATTATTTTACAGGTTTAAATTTTGATTTAAACATTGAATTTACTTTAAATTAAAGTGGTTTAAATTGGTAATTCAATGTTTTGGTTGTGAAATGGATTTAAACTAAATCGTTTAGAAAATGAGAATTTGAATTGAAACTTTCAACCGTTTACATAACCGTTTAACTTTGAATTTGAAATAACGTTGAAATTGTCTTGAGTTGAGGCTGATTTAAATTGATATTTGAATATAAGGTTGACTTGAATTGAAATTCGAAAAATTGATTTCATTATGATTTGGAACATGGGTTCAAATTGTTGTGAAAGAAAGAAACAATTTTAATATAAACAATTTTAATATAAAAACTGTTTTAATAATCAAATTATTTTAATATACAAACTATTTTAATTATCTAAACTATTTTTAATATTAAATATACTTATATTCAAAAACATTTCCAATATTTTAAATTATTTTAATTATCCAAGTTATTTTTCCATATTAAAACTATTTTAATTATTCAAAACCATTTTTAAGATTCAAACTGTTTTGAAAGGGAAATTATTTAGATTTAAATCATTTATTTAAATACGAAGGTTTTGATATGAAGGGATAACCTATTTTGAATTACAAATGATTTTCAAGCAAATATGATATTTTGATATAAATTATGACTTGTTCTTGAAATGTAAAAGAACCAACCGGTGTGAAAAATGATGTTTGATTGTTAAAGAGACCGGGACCGAATATTGGCACACTCATTGTCAATACCGAAACCACTTTAACGGCTATGTACATAGTGGATGATCCAGAATGAAGTGGTTGGATTGGTGAACGATTGCTGGATTTGAAAAAAGAGAACGATTGTAGATGACCCCTGCACTTGTTCTAATTTGAAATGACTAAAACAGAACAGCTTGTCAGGGCCAAGTGGGTTAGTTGCCCCTAGCGGACACACTTCTTCATATTATTATATTGATCGGCGCACTTTGATTTTTTTGGGAGTGCTGGACGCGAAGGACGGCCGTGGCTACGACTTAACACCAGCCCTGCAACTTAAACTAGTAGTATCAAACCTTAGGTACTGTCTCACGTGTCTTATCATATTTTTATTTTTATACGTGATAACTATGACTTTGTTTTAGTATTGTCTTATTACGTCGCTTCCCTGGCTACCGACGTTATTGGTGATGCTACTAAGACAAATTATAGGACAATGCTTAAAATTGTGCTAAGAGGGATTAATTTAAAGCCTTAGCGCTATTTTAATACTTTACTTACAGATAGACATTACATATATGGTGTATCTTACTATGTATAAATAGTTTGACGGATTCTTAGGAGATATAAAATCTCGTAACATCTCTTAAGTTATTGTACTCACGTTATACACATGATAGGAGATGGAAAATCCCGTAAACATCTCTGAAGCTATTACATTCATGTTTAGTTGTGGTTGATTTAACTTACATAAGAACTTTTAGTTCTGACTCGAGTGTTTTGTCTTTACATTATTCTCGGGTCGGCCTGAGCTTTTCGTATTTGAAGGCATTATTTTTAGAGTACGAAGACGGAGTTTGGTATTTTATATTATTAGTATTGTTCCGTTGCTCATTATTAGTATGTTGTTGTTTGTACTCTGATTATGTTGAAAAGATTGTGTTATCGAATGTATATTATAAAACAGCTTCATGAACTGTTTATTTTGATAATTATATTTTTTCATTCCGCTGCGAGATTCTGTATTTTACTTTCCTTCTTTTCTCTTATTTTTCTTACTAAATCCTATTGAAAATCCTCCCTTCTGAGTGGTTTGAGTTAGACATGTGTGGTTTACTATTGACTTAAACCATACTAAAAGGTGGGTTGTCACGTCGATGGAATTGGCAATATGGCATTCAAAGTGGAATGTGCTATGTGAAAGGTAGTCGTTACATCGAGCCTCATCATCTAGAAATGGCTTAAACAGGGCATGCTATGAGGCTATGTGGTTTGCAACCATTAGGGTATGGTCATCATCTTCCTAGATTACTCTATATATATTTAGTATGTTGTGTATGCTAAGAGATCTCTCGGATGGGCTAGTTACGGCCGAGGTGATGTCATATTTGGTTCTATCCGCCACCAAATTGGGTCCACGGGTAGGCCAGCCTTGCCAGTTTGCAGAGGTTTTAAAAGTTATTGATCTTCGGTACATCTCTATAGAGATGTATTGTACAGAAGGCCGTTCCTTACCTGCCATTGTATGGAAATCCATTCTCCAATTAGTGCCTTCGGATTTGATTATAGAGCCTACTATGTGGAATTTAATAATGCAATAATTTCAGCTAAGATTACGTATATTTACCTGAAAAGTGTTTTTAAAAGTCATTAAAAGTAATATTACCAGATTTTGTGTAGAAAATATTTTGGTTATCATAAGGAAAGCACCTGTTTCGTGTTTATGTGCGACGTGGTCTTATGAGATACCATTTGTTTTCGAAATACTTGTATTTTGAGTTTCTCATACCAGTCCCATGACTGACCCAGGGTTTACTTTCTTTCCCTTCAAACTTTGGGTGGCGTATTTTTTTGGACAGCCTAGTAGTCAGGTTTAGTTAGAATAAATCTGGAAGAGCTCAGAGCATGGAGTTAAAAGATTCTTCAGTAGACTATTACCTCTTTTTCACCACACTTGTGTACTATTGTAATTCGTATTTGCAAGGACAAATATTTATAACCACCCATGTTAATGTTAAGTTAAACTCTGTAAATGTATTCAAATTTTCGTTGTAACGACATATACATATATTGAAATAATATATATTATTCCATTCGTGTAAGATTTTGTTCTATCTTTATTTTCTTTCTACCCATGATGGTCGGGTTTTCTAGCACTTAAATTTTTGGCATGTGAATGCCGAGGATGTATTAGTGTAGATTTTCGAGGGTCGAGGAGGTGGGTTGTCACATTTAGTATCAAAGCATGTGGTTCAACGAACACCTGAGTCTGACAGGGGTGAAGTCTCGTCAGAGATAGGGTTAGTGATACCCTAGGATGAGTAATGCATTAGAGATAGGGTTAGTAACACCCTAGAATGAGTTTGGGAGTATTATATAAGAGCCCGTATTTGTTAATGACATATAAAAAATTGATTTGTTTTACAAAAATATGTAAATGAAATAATTTTACCTAAGATTATATTTCAATAGAAATCAACATCTTTCAAATGATATAGTTATTTATATTGTGATTAGTTGTTTAATTTATAAATACAAACACCTTGTAAATTAAGTTTCACGATTTGATTATAAGGTGTTTGATAATAATATTGGGTTGAGCTTAATGAATTTATATGATAATAAATGTGCATGTTGTATAAAGGTGTGTTTTACAAGAAAATAATGATTTTGTAAAAGATGAATTTGGAAGCTATGTTTTATAAAAGGGTTTTGAAAATTTAAATCCTAATGTTTTGAATTTTTTTGCAAAATTTTAAAGAAATTGGAGAAATGCCATCTAATATAAAGTAATTAAATGCTTTATAAAGGGATATATCTTTATTAATAGTTGGTTTTGAAGCGCAATTTTTTGGTCCGACCACAAAGTCCCAAAATTGCCATTTACATGTATTCCTTTAGTAATAGTAGTAATATATCTGCTGTCACACTCTTTTGGCATCGGTATGAAATACCAAAAATGCCACTATACAGATATTACTAAAATTTAACATCACTTAAAAACAGAATCTGACAATTAAGCTTTCTTTACAAATTCAATTTTTCCTCTACAACTATTTATCAAGTCTTCATATCACTTAAAAATAGGATATAACAATTAAACTACTTTATAAATTTGTTTTTTTATTAATTAATAATATAAATAAAAATTTAAACTAATAAAAACTTAGATATTGCAACTTAGAAATAAAAATTCTGATTAACTATGTTTGATTCAACACAATAATATGGCTAAATATTTGTAGAAATCATTTTTTCTAATGTATTAAACAAATACAGTTTTCAGAAAAATAATTCAGATGTCGTCATCACGCATGAAGCGCGTGCCGTAACGATTGTATATATATTGAGAGCAAAATTATTAATGTGATATTTTGTAAATAAAGTAATAGATTTATAAATGGAGTTTTACAAATATTAAAAGTGGATTTGTAATTGATATTTTGTACATGGATTTATAAATAGGATTTTACAAATAAAGGAGATTTAGAAAGGAACAGATTTATAAATAGAATTTCATATATAAAGATTTTTATAAAAAGGAAGGAGATTATAAAACATGGTTTTATAAATATAAAAGGGTTTATCTTGATAAGTAGAGGATGGTTTTTATAAAGAGAGATACATTCACATTGTAAAAGTTAAAATAATCTTTTAAAGGAATGTTTTGAAAGTTATATTTTTCAAATGAGGATTAATGAATTTAAAAAGTGATTTAAAATGTACTAAGTGATTAAGACATAGATTTCAACATATATTATTGTAATAAATGTTTCGGGAAAGTGACGAAGGCATAGACTATAGCACTATTGTTATGGTAAGTGATTTTCCGAAAGGAAGTTTTTTATATAGTATAAGGGATTCGTATATAAATATGAATAGTTGAATCCCTATACTATTGTTTTGAGTTGTCATAACGATGTTTTACGTAATATTCATTTTAACTCAATAAAGTGTGTTATCGAAAAATATGAATCTTTTCTTAAAGATTTTTATGGTTTTAAGTATATAGAGATAATTTCCAAGTGTTTTAAAAGGTTTCTTTGGAAAGAAGATGAAAAGTTTTGGTGAATAGAATTTTTAAATTAATTATGTAAAGAAGTATCTTTACAAAAATGTTTGCATAAATGATAAAGGTTTTTTGAAATGTTTTCATCAATAATTTTAAAAAAGGAATTTGATATAACTAAGTACCTATGAGGTACATAATCATTTCGTTGCACGATTCTAATATAAGATTCGAGTACAGAACTTTGATGTGTTTAAACCAGTTCGAAAGAGGATTTTTTACTCAATTCTTGACGATGAATATTGATGAGGGTTTATGGTTGGATACCTAAGTTTTCTATCATAGTCGAGAGCTATGAAAGAAAACTAAAATTCTTATCGAAAAGCCTGATCAGAGTCCGCACTAAAGGATTCGGGGATCAATACTAGTTTGAAATTAAAGTTGTGGATTCAATAGTAGATCGAATCAAATATCTGCTTACGGATGATCTGTATAAATCGTACATATGTAAGTTTAAAAAATAAGTATTTTGGGCAAACACCTTTGGGTTTTGCATTGTAAATTCGAGGGCGAATTTTTTTTAAAGGAAGAGTATGTAATGACCCACAAATTTATCACTTTGATAAATCAAATTTATTTTAAAACATTAAAATATAAGTTTTTATAGCATAACTATGATGTTTTAAACAATAAATAAAAATGATAATCTTATTTTGAATATGTATTTATAAAAATATATACTTTGAAAAAATATTGATAAAACAGTCGAAAACTGTTTTATCAATAAACTGATCTATAATTATCAGAAGTTGCGCACGAAGCTGGATACATACACTTATTTATCTATTTAAACAAGAATATGACTATTTTTTGGAAATAAAATGTATTTATGACATCATCGATAATAACATCATATTTAATAATTGACTTTTGAATTTACATTGTGATTTATTGATTTAATAATTATTATAATTATTCAAATAATTATTTTTTAATGATAATAATCCATTTTATTTGATTATATAGTGATAGTAAATGATTTGCAATAATTTTATAACAATATGTTTGATTTGAAAATATAAGAAAATTCGCATCGCTTTATCGATATATACGGCATTTTTTGTAAACAATTATTTAATATTAATTTATATGGTTTTATAAATCAAATGTGATCATTTTAGTTGAAAATGATGAGAAATTAGTTTCAAATTTTGTTTATAAATATATATATGTTAACTAAGAAGTAAAAATATGACCAGAGATCGGAATTGGAATTCATAACGGTTTAACATATCGAAGTTGTAAACAAACCAATATAAAATTGTGATACATATACACATACATGAACACATATACAAATGTATACACATATACATTAATTATGTTTAGGAATTAGTCAAATCAAGCAAAGAAAATATCCTAACATAATGTATATATACAAGCCCATTATGTGTAAACAAGAGATAAAAACAAAGCACCATATCACATCACAACCAAGCACATGGAAGGGGTTGTGGGTCGACCACATAGAGGGCGATGGGGGGTAGAACTCACAGCTAAAAAGGTAATGGTAGTGGGTGATGTGAGCAACCACATGTAAGGAGAAATATCATGATATTTTTGGTGCAAAATTTTCCTATAAATACCCATCCTACATTCACACATTCATTTGCACTATGCTCTTCTTCTCCCTCTTTCTTCTTAAAGATATATGAGCCCCTCTTTAATGGCTTCCATGCCTAGAAAAAATAGTAAAGTTATGGAAAAATATTCCAAAATAAACTAAAATATATACGCATGTGTATACAATATTGATCCACTTCCAAACCAAAACCAAATTACTTCACATTCCATCCAAACTCATGGCCACCACCTCTTACAACCAAGTTCTACCACAATTCCATTTGCAAGCTTAGGTCGTGGCCTTCTTATGATCCAAGGCTTGATTCTGTAGGCTTAAATTTGATTGTAGCAAAGCTATAGCAAATTTTCAGAAAGATAGAAACCAATGAAGGTGAGAAACTCTATTTGTGTGTGTATATATATATACATACACACATACGTATGTATGTATGTATGTATGTATGTATAATATGATGATGTTATATGATTGTTATGGATTTTGATTATATATTTATTTTGATATTGAAATGATTCACATTTAGTATACGTCGAATATCACAAAGGAAATCATTTTCATTAAATAAATGAAATGGTGTGCATGATATTGTTAAACTTCTTTAAAATGGTTTAAAATGGTTTATAAATGCTTTATAAACACTAAAATCCAATTTGGTGAAGTTTTGACAAGTTGTGAAAATTAATTCAAAAATAGACACATCGCGTAAGGGTGGCTCGTGATTTCGCACCGTAAAAGATAAATCTATGTATACAATGGATTCATAGTCAGAATTCTTTGTAAGAAGAATATCTCGAGCTCTTATAATCAGATTTTCCAAATAAAAGAAAAAGATTGAGATTTCATTTACTAGATTTTGAAATATGTGCAAATCAAGTTTTCAAAATAGTAATTGTTTAACAGTTCGGAAACCAAAGCGATAAATTCTTTATAAGTGATATTTTTAATTCTTTACAAATATTAAATAAATTCTATAAATATTTTAAAAGAGATTTGATTTATAAAAATGGATTTCTAAATGATCGAAAATTTGTTTTGATCAAATAAGCCTTAAAAGCACTATTTGTAGAACTTGTTGCAGCGGTTTTTAATAACTTCTGAAAAATGACTTTAAACTTAAGTATTTTTTCCCAAATTTTTTAAATGTTTTTCAAATAAATAAATAAATAAGTGTTTTAAAGATGGTTTGAGGGTTTTATAATTTATTTTAAAAGGTTTGAATAGTTGATTTTAAAAATGATTTTAAAATCAAGTGATTTAATCTTGGCTCTAAAAGCTGATGAGTAGACTGGATTTTTTTTATTCATGAGATTCGGTCTAAGGTGCTTAAACTAAGGAGATGTTTGGGAGCAACCAGTGCCCTGGTTTACTTGGCCTTTTTCCTCGGTGAGGAATTGATAGGGTCGAAATGTAGGAAACGAGACAAATATAAAAGATTTAAATATACAAATTTAATTTAATACAACTTGGATTGTATAGAGATAATCCTCTTAAACTTGGTATTAAATTCCAAGGAAAGAACCTATACTATCCGTGTAAACTTAAAAGGTGATTTCACCATTATTCGATGGATAGTAAAGGTCGAATACAGAAATTGATGTTGAGTAGAAGCAGTATACTTTCTATCGACCATTTTTTAACTCAAAAAGGTTTTGCAATATGACTTATGAAAATGAATTGGTATTTCCAAAGTTAAAGAGAGGTTTAATGAATCCATATATACCGAAAGAAATGTTTTAAAGATACATATCTCTAGAAGATATTTTTGATAAAAAGAAAGTAATTAATCATATGATAAGCACATATTTACTTTATATCTTTTATCAATGATTAGTACGAAGGAACTAGGGTCAGATTCGAGTGATTCTTATCCAAAAACTACTTCGAACCAATTTACGTGTTCGAAGTGAAGATGTGAAAAGATAACAAGTGGAATGAAGGCTGCTTGTCACGGACCTTCAAGGGGGAATTTTCTTATATCATATATATGTGGTGGTGGTATCTTCATTTGATCTTCGATGCAAGGCTGCTCATTACTAATCCTAGGGATGATTCCCGATAGGGTATGGTAGGAGAGTTCCTTCGATTTGTCCTATTTCGGGACAACTTATATGGACGAATGTCTGACATTGCATTTCCAACATATACGTACACTGATTTTTATGAAAGCACATATGTTTGGTGGTGTAGGAAGTAACTCTCCTATACTTAACACCCTTCTCTAAGACGTAAGAGCTCAAAGGTTGTACATATGATGAAATCAATGGTGTATGATGGAATTGGAAAAGTGGCATTCAAAGTGAATGTGCTATGTAAAAGATAATCGTTACCACTGGCATCATCACCTAGAAATGGCTTAAACAGGGCTTGTCGTGAGGCTATGTGGTCCACAACCATTAGGCTATAGTCATCACCTTACTCTTTTTATATTGAGTATGTTTTGTATGCTAAGAAAGCTCTTAATAGGTCGGTTATGATTGGGTGATGTCATATTCGGTTCTATCCACCACCAAGTTGGGTCTACGGGTAGGCTGGTCTTGCCAGGTGCAAAGGTTTCAAAAGTTGTTGATCCTCGATACATCCCTCTAGAGATGTATTGTACGGAAGGTAGTTCCTTGCCTACCATTGTATGGAAATATATTCTCCAATAAGTGTCTTCGGTCTTGATCGTAAAGCCTAGTATGCTGGATTTTAATAATGTAACAATTTCGGCTAAGATTATGTATATTTACTTAAAACTATTTTCAAAAGAATGTCAATAAAAATAATATTACCATATTTTAGTTATCATGAGGTAAAAACCTGTTCCGTGTTTCTATGCAGCATGGTCTTATGAGATACTCTTTGTTTTCAAAACACTCGTATTTTGAATTTTTCACCCTAGTCCCATGAGTAACCCAGAGTTTACTTTCTTTCCCTTAATACTATGGGTGCCCTATTTTTTTGGCCAGACTAGTAATCATGTTTAGTTAGAAGAAATCTGGAAGAGCTCGGAGCATGGAGTTGGAAGATTATTTAGTAGACTATTACCTCTTTTTCAGCAAACTTATGCACTATTATATTCCGCATTACTAAGGACAGATATTTATAACTATCCATGTAATGTTAGTTAAACTATGATAAATGTATTTAAAATTTCTACTGTAAAGATATATATATATATATATATATATATATATATATATTGAAATAATATATGTTATTCCACTTGTGTGAGATTTTGTTCTATCTTTATTTTCTTTTTACCCTTAACGGTCGGATTTTCCGACACTTGAATTTGTGGCACGTGAATACCAAGGATTATTGGTGTCATTTTTGAGGATCAAAGATTCCATTCGTCACAACCCTCATTAACTTGACCGAACATATCTCCATTAACTCAAAAGAAAATAATAATGGAAATTAACATATTGAGGATATTCAACTAGGAGAAGATGAAATCCCAAGAGAAACTTCAATTGCTTGGGCATAAGAAAGAATATAAATAATAAAGATTACCATTGTTTAAGGCGAGTGTTTGTAGCATTTCTTATGAAAAAGTTTATTCTATAAGTTGTCGCTTGCCAGCGACTGTATTCCTTATGCACCTAGCTGATTGGTTGCACTATCTTATACAATTTACATTCTATTTTTTATAAATTTCAAGTAGGTCCCACATTTTTTTGTATTAACCAATAGAATAACGAGTAATAGTAATAGTCGTCCTGAGGCGAGTATTGTAGTGTTTCCTCATTTGAGTTCTGCTATTCTATATGCAGTCGCTTGCAAACGATTGTATTCCACATAGGCCTACTCCATTGGATGCACTAAGTTGTACAATTTACACGATTATTTTTAAAATTCAAGTAGGTCTCATCTTTTTATATTTACCAACAGAACAGTAAGTAGTTAAAACAGTCACCCAGAGGCGAGAGTTTGTAGCATCCCTCATCTGAGATCGACAATTCTATAAGTAATCCCTCGGAAGTGACTATATTCCTCATGCACCCAGCTGATTGGTTTCACTATGTTGTACAATTTGCATTATGATTTTTTTAAATTCAAATGATTCCCAACTTTTGTTGTATTAACCAATAGAATAGCAAGTAATTTAGTCACCCTAAGGCGAGTGTTTGTATCATTCTCATCTAAAATCCGTTATTCTTTAAGTAACCGCTTGCAAGCGACTGTACTCCTCATGCACCTAATCGATTGGTGGCACTATACTCAATATTTTACATTATGATTTTTAAGAATTTAAGTGGGTCCTACCTTTTGTTTATTGACTAATAGAATAGCAAGTAATTTAGTCACCCTAAGGTAAGTGTTTGTAGCATTCCTCATCTGAGATTTGTAAAGGAGCAAAAAATCCAAGAGAGCATTCATATTCACTTATATAGCATAAGGCATTAGATTCGAGAAGTCATAGAAGATCGAAAATGGAAAAGGAAATGAATTCTATAAAAAGAGATAAGGGAAATTTCATCAAACAAAAGTTTGGTTTCTATCCTTAAAACATGAAATAAAGGGTTTTGGCTTTTATTGTAACAGAAGTGAAAATTCTTGTCTAAATCTATATGCATGAAGTAGGATGTCCTGGGAGCTTAAAAGAGAGGATTTACCAACCCTTTCCTCAATTTCCTCATTTCAGGATAGAAATCTACAAGATGGACTAGGAGGAACTATACTAGTCTCCATTTAAAATCCCAAAACGAACCCTGATGGTGCTATAATTATCGTTGGAATTATTTTCAAGTGACAAGTTGATCGTTCTTTTCAACAACATTGAATAAATAGAGCAATTAAGTAATTTTGTTACATAAATTGTATGTACGTTCCAATTTCCTATTTGCATCCATGGAAGGGTAAATATATTATAACAAAACATAAATAACTGTGACATGCGTGATATATAAAGATACTATCATGTTCATTTAACCGGTTATATAACCTAGTTTACAATACTGGAACTAAAAATAAAATTTTATCATCTACTAAGCATCCTGCTTCGTCTTTGGAGCTTTTATTTGTCATAAACTCAGCATATCTGTATGAGTGACCATGAGTATATGAGGGAAACAATAATAAAAACATAGGCAGACATAAAGTCTAGTATGGGTAATACACTTTCTTAAACATAACATATGGCGAGATCATGCCACCAAGTAGAACTTGTTTTCTCTTCAGTAAACCATTAATAATAATTATATCCTATCATGTAACATTGTAACCAAGTATCATTACAAAGACAAGTATACCATATACTCATTTATTAGTTAAGAATCATGTCATACATTCGTCCATTTCATCATAAGTACAACCTCTACTTATCAACATTTTATGAACCATGTAATATAGTTATCATTCACATTTGCAAACATACCTAGAATCTTATTTATGTGCCAGTTTACAAGTTATCCTTAACTTTATTTAGTGATTACCTATTTAGGTTTATCTACCACTAATTAGCTATTCTCGAATTACGTCACCTGTGAAATAGCCACTCATCCTTCTTGGGAGCCATAATAACTAAAGCCACCCTGACTCTCTTAAGAGGTTAAATGTACGCACCCCGAATACATTTCTACTAAGCTTCCTTACATAGCGTCTCCATTGAATTTAGACTTCATTAAGCCTTAGCACCCTGCCATTCAATATCTGTATGAGCGGGTATAGTTTAAGATCTTGGGTTTAATCCATTTCTTTCATTTATTAGTTGCGTAACCATTTCCATCTTCACATAGGTTATTGGATTTCTATGAGTGGGTATATTTTAAGATCTTGGGGTTTTAGAAACGTACATACAATTTATGTAACAAAATTACCATTTTCTTAGCTACCCATAGGTAGCCATTAGTTGTCATTTCTTAGCTTCCCATGAGCTTAACCATTTCCACCTTCACATAGGTTAATGTATTTCAACTTATCATTCCTCTTTATAATTTCATATACTATGAAGTTCATGTCATCTTGAAAATTGGCTTACAAAATGCTTCTTATGATTTACATATTTAGCTAATGAATTTATCACCATTTTCTATTGCAGATGTAGCTATCGAATCTCTAAGATATAGCTATTAAAGGTCAATGATAATGTGTTTCTAAGGCTAGCTATCGCGTATCTAAGCTTTCGACCTTCTAAGTTTAGCTAACATATATTTAAGGAATCAAATATCTAATATAGGCTAACGAAGGACTGATATGGGCTATCGAAGATGAATCTATTAGGATTTTAAAATAGGCTACCAAAGATTTATACAGTATATCAACAAAGCTACTAAAATAAAGCCATCAGAGATTTACATAGGCTGTCGATGGTCTAACAAGGGCTATCGAAGATGAAGCTATTTATCTTCTAATATAATGTTATCAAAGACCTAACATGGGCTATCAAGGATGAAGCTATCAAGATTCTAAAATGAAGCCATCAAAGATTTAACATATGCAATCAAATGTCTGACATGGGCTATCGAAGATGAAGCTATCGAATTTATAAAATAAAGCTATCAAAGATGTAATGTAGGTTATCGTATATCTAAGCCATCACATTTATAAGATATCACATATGTAAGTTTAAGGCTACTGAGTCTATAGAAAATGATACTGAAGATATTACTAAAAGCTGACAAGGATCTAACTATCGCACATCTAAGATTCATAATCTGTAATTAAGTAGAAAACTAATTTCTCCACAATAAATAACTACTTTTTTGACTAATTCTTTATATGTGTCATTTGCTTACTCGTTAACTTTATATCACAGTACAAATCTCAGTCCCAAGCCATGATTTAATTCCTCGATTGCTCCCTTATTAGTCTCATTCTTTAATTATTTCATTAATTGAAGATAGTTTTTGCCTTACCATTTAATTCATATTAATTCAAACAACCATAGAAAAATTCCTTAGAAGTTCATAGAATATCCAAACACAGTTATTTACCTTCTTTCAAATCAAAACATTAAATTTCAATATTTTTAAACGTTATATTATTGCCAAAATTACCCATTATCATCTTAAAAAATTCATAAGAAATTAATTTCTCATTTGAAAATTTTGAAAGTTAGAACCCATATCTAGGTTAATGTTAAAAATGTCATATTAAAATTTCAATCCATTCTGATATAATTAACTTATTTTTTTGATCTTAAACATATAATTGACAATGTCATTTAATAATAAAATTTATATAGGTTTAATCTATCTCGTCGTTAAAACATGACAGCATATGAGATATGAATCCTGTTATCCCATCTTTTGGTCAAGGCCGGGATACCAATAAACTGGCTGGAAAGGACGAATATCAGGGTTGGAGATCGATTGGAAACAAGGCTATGATCGATGTCATTAAAATTTGACCGAGCTCCAATCAAGACGGGATCGATTAGGAATGATGAACAAGGCTAGGTGAGGCTGCATTTCAAATTTCGGGTCAATCGAAGTTCGTATGCTTGAGGTATGGATGGATCAATATTGGTGAGAAATGGTTCACGTTGATACCTTCATATCGATATGGTTCGTATCGATCGGCATGGATCTGTTCGCATCGATGGAAGTCGTTTGTATAGATGCGGTTCATATCGATCGGCATGAATCAGTTTGTATCGATGTGGTTCGTATCGATCAATGCTCGCTCGGCTATCTACTTCGAATTGATACTTTCGTATCGACCAAAAACCTACTCAATATCGATTAGAATGGAAATGGCAACATGCTTCGAATCGATGACTTCATATCGATGTAGCGCATATTAATTGAATGGTTACAGCAAGGCACACTTCGTATTGATCAAAGTTTGGATCGATATGGAGGGACATAACTTGGGATCGATACGAACAAGGGAGCAACCGATGGATACAAAGAGGTAAAGCTTTGATCGATGTGAATGCTATGGACTTGGATCGATGGATGCGAACAGGGGCACAGTTGAGGGATACGAATAAGCCCACAGTCGCTGGTGGACGGATATGAAGCATGGAGGCGAAAGGCTATGGTCTAATAAATACAAAGAGCATAGCATTCGACCGATATGAAGGAAACGTGTTTGAATGAAGAAGCGGTCAACTCAGCATCAAAAGTGGATCTCCCCTAGGTTTTTGAGCTATGTCATCGATGCGATTGTGATAGACACGAAGGTGATGGATACAAGATTCACGAATACGAATACGAACGTGACAGTCAATCAGTGAACACAAACTTGCATTGATCATAACTCGCAATCTACAAGTCCAAATGCTATGAAATTTTCAGAGGAACTTCCTGATGCACTCGAGAACCTCTATGACTGATCTCAGCTTAATCGGACCACTTTTGGATCGATACGAATTGAACACGCATCGATCCAAAATCACTCAGATCGATGTGATGGGCCCACTTACGCAAGAGAAGAGGTATTCCAGGTTTTGGGGTGGATATTTTTGGATCTACACCTATAAATAGGAGTCATGTGGCAACTAAAAAGGGGATCTTCTTCTCTCCTAAGTGAAGCTCTGCCATTTTTGGTATTGATTTTCAAAGGCTTGTAATTGTAATTACAGTACAAAAGCAATAAAAAGGATTGATTCAAAGTGGACGTAGGCTGGATTGCCGAACCACTATAAAACCTTGTGTTCTTTCCTACTTTCTTTTATTTTAATTTTACTATTTCTTTATTTTTATTCTCTACTTAATCTGGATCTGAGATCTGTGTTGGAATATTGTGAATCTGTGTACATCCACTAGTGCTTTCACTACTTCTAGGGTTTGTGACCATTTTTGGTGTAAACACTTTGGTGCTTTCACTGAGAATTGAACTCAGGGATTCTAAAGCTTGGATTTCATATCTGAAAGCTTGAAGACTTGTATTTGAAAAGCTATGGCATTGCAATTGGCAAGGAGACAAAGGACTGAAGGAGTCGACATGAAGGGAGTCAGGAGGCTTCCCAGGGAGCGATTCAAGCGTCGATCTTCATCACCAGAGACGAGATGGAAACGATGCTCAAGAGACAAGAGGAGATGATGTAGAACCTATTTCGAAAAGTTGGATAAGTTGGAGTGCAGAATCAAGTTAACGCAACTATAGGAGATGCTGAAGATAAGGATCGGGAGCACGAAGCAAACATAGTTTAGAATGGAGCAGGACCATCTGGTGCAGCACCAGAACTAGGGGGCACTTACCCAGAGTATGATCCAATCCTGGACAGAGTACCATATGGAGCCGAGAAACATGGCACTTATAGAGGAATGAATGCTCATCCAGGAGAGAAGATTCTAGGATTCCCTCGTGAACTTATGGTGCAGATCGGGGGCAACGGACGAGGACTGCAGCTTGGTGACAGCGATGGATTGACAGAGATGGTTAGGCGGGCCATGAAAAGCAGATTGGTGAATAGAGACTTGAAGTATGTGAATAGGAGTCCTTTTGCTCCCATGATCAAGCAAGCTAGGAACCCACCAGATTTCAAATTGCCGACACTGGAGATGTATGACAGGAGAACGAATCCTGTTGTTCACTTGACAAGGTACATGAGGCATATGGAAGTGCTGGGGGCATCAGAGGAGGTCATGACATGATGCTTCCCTTTGTATTTGACAGATATTGCAGCATTATGGTTAAAATAGCTGGAAAGTGGCTCTATTGGCACATAGACAAAGCTAATTGAAAGGTTTATGAGGCAGTTTCGGGTCCACGTAGTCCGACCCAAGAACGTGATGACTTTGACATCGATGAAACAACGATAGAAAGGAGAGCGCTCAAAGATTTCTTAACTAAATTCAATGCAAGAGTGGCTTTAGTGGATAGACCAGGATCCATCGATGGTTTTGAAGGCGGCAGTTCGGGAATTATATATAATTCAAATTTCAAGATATTGTAGGAACGGGACCCATCGAGGGTTCTCATGGAGTTTTACCATAAGGCGAAAAGGTTTCTGAGGCAAGAAGATGCGCAAGTTGAGAGAGAAGGGAGAGAGGTTGAAGCTTATGCAGTAAGGGGTGGAGGTCCACCTAGGGAGGACCCGGTCAAAGTTGATAAAGGAAAAAAGAAAAATGAATGTCAACGGTAGCACTCTGAAAAGGCCACAGAGGGAGTCAAAGTTTTCTTCTTACATGGATCTAACTGAAATTCTAAAAAGGATTTCCTTGCATACTTGAGGGCGCCTCCAGTATCGAAAGCCGACAAGAACAGAACCTTCTGAATACGAGCGGGCATCGGAAAAGCATTGCATATTCCATGAGCTGAATGGGCACAATACGAATGACTGTAGATATTTGAAGGATATCGTTGAGAAGCATATAAGAAATGATCATCTGCAACAACGTGTAAGGAATCGAGTTGTGGCCGTGGAACAGGAGCGGCCACCGCCCACCACGAACGAGGATGGCACTGGATCTAGGAATCATCGGCTCGTCTTCAACTAAATAAATTTGTAGCATTGAATAAGTGATAGTGCTCGAAGTAATACAGCTAAGTCGCTTACACATGTATTGGATAGAGGACAGTCTCTAGGCATGTCTGAGATGATGACAAACCTTATTGCTTGATTCTATGAAATCCTGTTTTCTTTCTACTTTCCTTCTTTCTTTGACTGTGTGGACATTTTTTCAGTTTTCCATGTTTATTTGGACTTTCAATTTGTTAACTAGATTATGTAACAAATGGATTTGGATTAATGTAATAAATAATACAGGTCTCGCAATTACGATCTCGACCAGAGAGACGGGGCAGTAATCGCAAATTAGAGTCCCTTCTCTAGAGAGCGATGGAATGGACTAAGACAGAATATAAAAGTCCTTGGCCGAAGAGCCGAGGCCGGAGAATATAAAAGTCCTGGGGCCGGAGAATATAAAAGTCATTGGCCAGAGAGCTGAGGCCATAAAATATAAAAAGCCCTTGGTCAGAGAGCCGAGGCCGAAGAAAATAAAAGCCCTCGACCAGAAAGTCGGGGTAGGAATTGGATAATGCGACCCGGAGAGGTCCAGGATTTGGATTTCGGCTTGGGATAAATGGACCAGGCGAGTTCCTGGATTAGGCAAAAGGCCTGGAGCGGTCTTGAATTTGGATATTAACCCAGAAAGGTTATGGATTTGGTTGTTGGTCATTGGATAGATTAAAGCTCGGTTGACGGATTCGGATAGCTACGGAATTGGCTAAGGATGTGGTTACAGGACTTCGAATTAGACATCGACTTAGAGCAGTCGTGGATTTGGAAATAGCTGTGGCATTTGGATAGGATGGCTTAGTAATAGATTGGATTATGGACCAGACGGAATGACTATGGATGGAATATGGACTTCGAATGTTGGAATCAAAGCTTTTCAAAACACACCTTCTTACCACAAGGCATGTTTAGGGGGGAAAATGTTATCCCACCTTTTGGTCAAGGCCAGGATATCAACAAATTGGTGGAAAAGGACGGATATCAAGGTTGGAGATCGATTGGAAATAAGGCTATGATCGATGTCGTCAAAATTTGACCGAGCTCCAATCAAGACGGGATCGATTGAGAATGATGAAAAAGGCTAGATGAGGCTATATTTCAAATTTTAGGTCAATCGGAGTTCGAATGCTCGAGGTATGGATGGATCAATATTGGTAAGAAATGATTCACGGTGATACCTTCATATAGATACCGTTCATACTGATCGATATGGATTAGTTCGCTCGATGGAAGTCGTTCGTATAGATACAGTTCGTACGGCATGAATCAGTTCATATCAATGTGGTTTGTATCGATCAACGCAGGCTCGGCTATCTACTTCGAATCGATACTTTCGTATCGATGAGGAACGTACTTGATATCGATTAAAATGGAAATGGCAATATGCTTCGAATCTTGACTTCGTATCGATGCAGCGCACATCGATTGAATGGTTACGACAAGGCACACTTCGTATCGATCAAAGTTTGGATCGATATGGAGGGACATAACTTGGGATCGATATGAACAAGGGAGCAACCAATGGATACAAAGAGGTAAAGATTTGATCAATACGAAGGCAATGCACTTGGATCGATGGATACGAACAGAGACATAGTTGATGGATACGAATAAGCCCACAGACGCTGGTGGATGGATACGAAGCATGGAGGCAAAAGGCTTTGGTCCGATGAATACGAAGAGCATATCATTCGACCGATATGATGGAAACATGTTTGAATGAAGAAGGATCAACTCGGCATCGAAAGTGTATCTCCCTTAAGTTTTCGAGCCACGTCATGGATGCGATTGTGATGGACACGAAGGTGATGGATACGAGATTCAGGGATACGAACGTGATGGCTAACCGGTGAACACAAACTTGCATCGATCATAACTCACAATCTATAACTCCAAATGCTACGAAATTTTCAGAGGATCTTCATGATGCATTCGATAATCTCTATAACTGATCTCAGCTCAATCGGACCACTTTTGGATCGATACGAATTGAACATGCATCGATCCAAAATCGCTACAGATCGATGTGACAGGCTCACTTGCGCAAGAAAAAAAGTATTCCAAGTTTTAGAGGCAGATATTTTCGGATCTACACCTATAAATAGGAGTCCTGCGGCAATTAAAAAGGCATCTTCTTCTCTCCTAAGCAAAGCTCTACCATTTTTGCTATTGATTTTCAAAGGCTCCTAATTGTAATTACAGTACAAAAGAAATAAAAATGATTGATTCAAGTGGGCGTGGGCCGGATTGCCGAACCACTATAAAACCTTATGTTCTTTCCTACTTTCTTTTATTTTAATAGAACTATTTCTTCATTTTTGTTCTCTAGTTAATATAGATCTGAGATCTGTGTTGGAATATTATGAATCTGTGTACATTCACTAGTGCTTTCACTACTTCTAGGGTTTGTGACTATTTTTGCCGCAAACAAATCCAAATAGGTTAAAGCCTCCTCTTTTTACAAATAAAGCTTGTGTTATCTTTGATTTATTTTCCTCTACTTCCCTCTCTCTAACAATGACTACCTTGCTTGTATTTTGATTTGTCTTTGTGAAATGAAGGTGAGTGAAGAGAATAGTATGTTTATGGGTATAATGGTTAATAATTTGGGCTTGGGATAAAAACCTTTCCTACCCAATCTTATAATTCCCTTCCCTTTGTTATACATCCCCTTAATTCTTTTCTAATTAATGGTCAATAATAATTATATTAATTACCCTTAGTTCGCAGATAATCTATTACGTGTCCTACACTTAATAAAATTACCTTTGGGTAATGCCTTATTAAACCCATTTAATCGCTATTTAATAATTTTAATCATTAATTTAATCAAATATTATATCACTTCAAAATATAGGATGTTACAATCTCCCTTTTTTATGGGAATTTTGTCTTAGAAATTCGAATAAGGCAGAGAAATGGACATTGTCATTGAAATAAATGTACACACAAGTATAACAATCAAACTGTAACGACCCAGTTTTTTAGTCATCTGAATTTAAAATATTTAATTGAATATAAATTTTTAAAAATGAATATTATAAGTTAAATCAGATAATTAATTGAATTTGGAATCTAATGTGAATAAAAATTATTTCCGATGTTGTTTTAAATGCTATTTGAATTTGAATGGAGTTAGTGAAGTTTTAAAATTGAATTAAAAGTTAATTTATAGAAATTGGAAATTTTTTTATTTAATAAACGTGAAAAATAGTCATTTTTGACACTGTCTCAGAATTGGATGAAACTAGTTTCATTAGATCCGTAATAGTATATTATTATAGGATTTCAAATTTCGGGTTCATCGGACTTACGGTTTGGTCGTGTGAGTTTGAAATGCACTGAAATTATTTAAAGGAATTTTAATTAAAATAAATCGATTCGAAAACCTATCTTCCATATACGATAGTATTGGTCCCAATAAATATTCTATTGTATCCGGAATAGGGGTTAAACATTATGAACGCTAGGTGGCACGATAAATATTCCATTGTAAAAATGTCTGCAATTTTTTGATATAATTCCATAAAAGTCTGTAATTATTCACTGAATAATTGCATAAATGTATGCTATTATTCAGTAACTTAATTCTAGAAAGCTAATTTACAAACTTTTTTTACTAGGTTCTTTGTGTATTTTGAAACTTATTAGGGACTTGTGCCAAACTTTCCCTTAATAAAATTCCGAAGATTGTGAAATAAGACGGAATATTCCTAAGTATTGGAATTAAATGGTTTTGGAAATATTCTAACTATGAAATGATTTATATTGAATAATTTCTAAGTAATGAATGATAAGTTGGATTTGAAAATAATTCCTAAGTGTTGATATGGGTTAAAAATCCTGTTACAGACTTAAGAATTTGAAATCGCTTCAAATATTGAAATACTGGAAGGGATTTAATGTATATATATATATATATATATATATCTTTGTAAAGATATTTTTAAATAGATGTTGAAAGATTTATAATATGGACCTAGTGAGTGCTTATGGATGTTATTTGATAGTTACATAACCGACTATCAAATCTGCCTAAATTCTTTGATCGTTTCGAAGAGAACAGGATTAGATTTTATTATCCAAGAACCACTTCAATCCATTTTATGCGTTACAAATTGTGATTTGTGAAGGTAATGGAGATAGTTATTTAGAAGGAGACTCAGTTTGTTCAGACTTAGTACAACTTGTAGGGATGAATGCTATCATTGCAACGATGCCTGGAAGGCAGTGTTAGCATTCCAAGTATGAACGCTATTCTAAAGGTAAACATAGCCTCAAGCCTCATAAACCAAGAATGACTAAAACATGCGAGATGCAGTAGGGCTACGTGGGTCGCACCCAAGTAGGGTATGTTATCATCTTTGTAGATACCCTCGGATATATTATATTCTAGTTATGGATATGGTTGTGCATGGAAAAGAGAGCGCTTGGGAAGGGTGGGAATACTTGGGGTGAAAACATATTTGGTACTATCCAGGTCAGGGATAGGCCGGTCCTATGTTGGCAGGGGATCCAAGCGAGTTCCTTGGTATATTTTTCTAAAGGTGTACTATGGCGGGTGGTACCCCAGTCATTGTAAGGAATCTAATATCAACTAAAAGCCTTTTTGGTTTTGATTGTAGAGCCTAGTATACTGGGATTTAATTAATGCAACAATTTCGGCTATTTTAATAAGTATTTGTATTTAGGCACTATTATAATATCACTGGATTTTCTTAAAAGATGTTTTGGTTGTCGTAAGGTAAAGATACAACGTTTTAATGTGTGGCGTGGTCTTACGAGATACCTTTGTTTTTAAAGGATTATGAAATAAGAATAATACAAATTGAGTGTGTTTTCTCACACTAGTTTTCTAGACTGACTCAGGTATTATTTTATTCTACTACTAGGGACAGACTAAGTATTACAGATTCAGGTTAAGATGCTATGGAGTTCAAGAGACAAGCTGGATGACAGAGATGTATTTCCATACTTGATTATATTCCACTGTGTATAGGCTGTATATTCAGCACTTATGAGGACAAGTTGTTATTACTGTCCAGATTGATTGTTGATTGTTGTACTTTGATGGTGGTATGTATAATAATAGTTATATTTCTTTTTTTATAATGATATGTTGTTATCTATCATATATTGTTCCGCTGCGATTATGAGTAACTATGTGTTGTTTAGTTTTCTTCTTATCTATCTTCTTCTTCTTGTTTTCCTCTGACTATAGGGTTTCCGGCATTCGATTTCTCAACATGTAATACAGTGAACATATTAGTGTCAATTTTCAAGGGACGAAAATCTCGATCTTACAGGATAACCCTTTGTACGTGCGTCTGCCTCGAAGCATACATTGTACATATTATTATATGCATATTTTTTGCAGGTTACAGGTTGGAGAGATCCAACAGGATTCCTCACTATGGTTGATGTTTATTTAGACATATTATTATATATGTTGTATTATGTGATATTTGACCTAATGGATGCATGACTGCTATTATTGATGTGAATCCCCTTATTTAGTACTTCTGTAGCATTAGGCCATATTTTATGGAATTTAAAATATAGAAATGATGATCTCGATTTAAAAAGGATTTCAAAGTGATTTTGAAAATATATATGTTTTAATAATTTTTTAATTGTTAGAGAAATGAATTTATTTTAAATAAATAAAAAGCTATAACTTTTATGTTATAAAAATTATGGCTTTGTGAAATTATACTTAAATATGATTTTTGAAATATGAAGTTAACTGTTTTGTAAAATAAGTTAAATTGATAATTTTGAACTTATTATAATCGGTTCATATATAAGATTTATAAAATTGATATTTTATAAATAAAAGTAATGGAATTGTAAACGAGTTTTATAAGTGTTAAAATGAAAATTTATAAAGGAATGCTATTAGCAAATAGATTTAATGAAATAAATTTTATAAATAGTGTTTTATAAATATTAGAAATGGAATTGTAATCAAATTTACATGTGGATTTGTTTTTAAAATTTAGAATTGAATTTATAATGGACTTTATAAATAATGAGATTACAAAAGAATGAATTTCTAAATAAAGAGATTTGCAAGTAAATAAACTTATAATTGAATTTTGAAATATAAATGAGATATAAATGGGAGTTTTTATAAAATAGAAATGTGAATTATAAAAATTGTTTTATAATGTGAAATCAATTTAATTTGATAAGCTAAATATGGATTTTTTATAAAAGGAATTATATCCACGTTTTTAAAGAGTAGTTCTTCAAATGAATGTTTTGGAAAGTATTTTAAAATGGAGTTTAAATGATTTGAAAATAAAATGATTTGTAAATTTTCTTATTATTAAAATAAATATATAAATATATAATTTTTTCTCCAAATATCCAATAAGTGAAATGGTTTTGAATATTATCTTTTAAAAGATATTTTGAAGTGAATAATTGGAAAGTGATTTGATTTATAATTTATAAAATCAGGCCTAGTGAATGCTTATGTGCTAGATTTTGTTTGTTTCTTTGATAGTCAAATAACCGACTATCAAATTTGGCCATTTTGGTTTCTGAACTTGATGTAGAAACTAGTTAGTCGTACACTTGTACGTAACTGGCTGTGTAGGCTTGATTATCATTTGTGTTGAGAATGTTGATTTGTGTAGTGAGGAATGGTTACTCCAATCTATCGAGCTTCCTTCTTGCTGAAGGATAGCAAGTTAAAAGTTGGAAACGTGATAAGTCTACGAGACTTGGTTTCTGTTTGAGGTTGAGAAATGCTTTTACGTTGTTGGTGCGAAGAGACCGGGATCAAATTTATTTGAAAATCACTTTGGACCAACATATATGCGATGATTGTGCAGGTTGGTCGATGATAATGATATTTTGGATTTTCATAGTGAAGGACCGCTTGTTAATAACTTGGGCTTAAAATCCCAATATACATATAGTAGTAGTAGTCTCTTCATTATGAAATATCCATTGCAAGGGCTGTCACTGCTAATCCTATAGGATGTGGTAGGAGAGTACCTTCGGTTTGTCATGTTCCTGGACAACTTGTATGAGTGTCTAACATTGCATTTCTAAGATTACGTATATTGGGTTTTACAAACGTACATTATATGTGATGGCGGAGAAGACAACTTCTCTTAGCTTAACACCCTCCTCGAGACATACGAGCTCAAGGGTTATAGATACTTTTTGGCAATGTGCCATTCAAAGATGATGTGATATGTAAAAATTTATAGATACTTTTTGGCCTCACTCCTAGAAAAATGACTGAAACATGGATAGAAGCAGTAAGGCTAAGTGGGTCGCTCCTAATTAGGAGATGTCATCACTCTTCTAGATATATCTTTACACGCTATGACATCATGTATCTGATTATTGTTGATTTATGCTTGTGGCCATGGATTAAGGTTGGTAACGACTGGAGTGATGACATATTCGGTACTATCCAAGGATGGGTAGGCCGATCTTGTGTTGGTATAGGCGGGCAATATCTACTCCCTAGGTACATCCCTATAGAGGTGTATCGAGTTTGGTTCATAAAGGTAGTCCCTTCACTTAGCCATTTGTATGAATCCAAAATCCAATACGTGTCTGCCATTTTCTATTATAGAAAGCCTTGTATTACAAGGTGTATGCTGGAATTTAATAATGTAATAGTTTCATCTATTTTAATATTATTTGTATAATAGACACTATTTAATATAAGAGAATTTGATAATGAAATGTTTTGGTTATCATAAGGTAAAAACCTTGTCGGTAATTATTTACGATGCGGTCTTACGAGATACCTTTTGTTTTGATAAAGGAAAAGTTTTGATAACTTTATAAATTCAGTTGAGGTGTGTTTTTCTCATGCTGGTTTACCAGATTGATCTGGACATTCTTTCCTTTCAATTCTAGGGTGAGACTAAGTATATTTACAGGTTCGGATTTGGTGCTTTTGGAGCTTCAACATGCGAGCTGGAGATCTTCATGTCATATACACGTATCTATCTATTTTTCCGCTGAACTGCAGTGTTGTTCAAATTATAATCATTTGTGCGGACATGTTATTATAACCATCTAAGCTGATGATTACTTATGGTGTACTCTGATATTGATTTATGTACATTACAATTTCTCTTTGTAAAGATTATTGATATATATATATATATATATATTATATGTTATTACGCTGCGATGTGAGATTCCGTATTGTTTTGGTTCTGCTTCTCTCTTCTTCTTCTCTTCTCTTCTTCTTTCTTCTCACCCTCTCTTTTCTTTCTCATGATCATTTGCAATCAGTGTGCTCTTGGCAGACACGTGTGGTTTGGTGTCGGATTCAGAGGGTGCCGAGTGCGGGTCGTCACACAAGCTAGTACCCTGCTAAAGTAAAATCATCAAACATTAATCAAAATGCATTAGTGTAACTGCTAATACATACTCATATCATAATCACAAGACATATTAGTGCCACAACTAGTTCATACAATAGAAAAACAAAGCACACTGTTAACAACCTCAATTGTACAACAATTTAGGATGGTTACTACTAATCTTATCCTCTATCTTCCAAGTACAATCATCCTTAACGTCACTCTACTAGACAAGAATAAGTCTAATAAGTTTGTTCCTTAACTCCTTTTTATCACGATCTACTATTCATTTCGATTGTTGGAACATATGTCGAATTTGGTACTAGAGATAAATCTTATATTGCCTTCGGTTCTACAACTAGATTAGGGTCATGTATATATTTTCTCAAATGCAAAATAGGCAAGACATTGTGTACATCCAATAAACTATCAGGTAACTTGACTCTATATGCAAGTTTATCGACACTCTCTATAACTTGAAACAGACCTACTTATCTAGGAGCTAATTTTCTTACCTTTCCAAAGCGCATAATACGCCACATGGATGAAACATTCATGAACACATTATCTCCACTATGAATTCTAGTTCCTTTTACCTCTTATTGGCATAACTCTTCTACCTTGACTATGCAACTTTCATTCTGTCGCAAATCCATTTGATCGTTTTAGTAGCATCTCTTACAAAGTCGGGTCCTAGCAAGAGTCTACTTCTCGTGTCCAACCAACATACATGTGACTTACACGATCTGCCATGAAGCGCCTCAAACAATACCATTCCAACACTTGACTAGTAACTATTATTGTAGCCAAAAACTACTAAATGCAAATGATCTTCTCAAGACCCTCCAAAATCTTAGATGCATGCTCTCAAAAAAATCCTTTAGAACCAGGTTCATCTTTTTGGTTTGACCAATAGCCTATGGGTGATGAGCTACACTTATGTTCAATTCTAGGGCTAAAATACTCCACAAACTTTTCTAAACTTCGCTAGTGAACAATTGGTCTCTATGACTAACAATGCTGCTCAAAATCCCATGGAGTCTCATAGCATTATTTATACATAACTTTGCTAAGTTAGCCATTATTTTCATTGTCTTTCTAGGATAAAATGAGTGCTCTTAGCCAGTCTGTCAATTATTACAGATATACTATCATTTCCCATTCTTGATTTCAACAATGCATATATAAAATAAATAGATATTGAATCTCACTTCTAGGTTGATACTTCCAAAAGTTGAAGTAATTCGTTTGGCTTTTGATTCTTAGTCTTACCATATTGATAGGTAAAAATCTTCTTCACACATTCACCAACATCCTTGTTCATCCCTTCCCAAAAGAATACATGCTTCATGTCGAGGTACATCTTTGTTACTCTAGAGTGAATCATGAACTTAGACCAATGACTCTTATCCAAGACTTATTTTTGAAGATCTCCTATGTTCAAGACACACAAGCTCCCCCTTTACCTGATCCATTCTTTCGAATCTATCTCAAACCCATTAGGTCTTCTACATCTAGAGCCATCTCTAATTGATCAATCCTCTCAGCTAACAATGGGTCCTCTATATGCCTTATAGCGTTTGTTTCCACAAATGCTGGATGAACTTCCAAACTTGCTAATGCAGCTGGATCTTGACTAGATCCTGCATTAAGCCTAAAATGCACTCTACAAGAAGCTAATGCCACTAAGGCCTTCCATTCTTTTATCATGGCTAATGTTCCATTCTGCTGCATCCTACTTTAAACAACATCATATTCCCCTATCTTGACGTATAGCCAGTTAAAGTCGTATATGGTCAAGAACTCTAACCAAATATGTTTTCTTATATTTGACTCCTTTTAAGAGAATAAATACCTAAGAGACTTATGGTTCATATGTAACTCGAACCCTTTTCCTAACAAGTAATGTCTCCAAATCATCAACACAATGATCACCGCTGCTAACTCTAAATCATGGGTTAAATAGCTAATTTCATGCAGTCTCAACTGTCGAGATGTATAAACTATTAATCTTCCTCTTTGCATCAATGTTGCTTCCAATCTGATTCCACAATCACTGGTATAAATAATTAAATCATGATTCCCTTTAGACATAATCAAAATAGGAGTATTTACAAATAACCTCTTTAAATCCAAAAATATTCCTTTATGCTTATCAATCTACTCGAATTCCTCATTCTTGTTGGTCAACTTAGTCATTAGTGCTTTTATACGCGATGATATTTAATGAATCCATAGTAATAGCCAACCAGTCCTAAAAAACCTCTCCTTTGCCATCTTTGGTCATCTTAACCCATTAATGGTTTCTATCTTTGATGGATCCATATCTTATCCATTTTTGAATAAGATGACATAGAAACTTAACCTCTCACTTCCAAATATGACACTTGGAAAACTTTTCCTTTAAATGATATTGACTCAAGGTTTCTAACACCAATCTAAGATGGACTTCATGGTCTCACTCATCCTTAGAGTACACCAGAACATTATTTATGAAGATCGACACAAACCTATCCAACTACCTATTGTGCAGTGAAAGTCCCACTAAAGCCTTGCAAAATCCTTACTACAGCACATAGCGTTCCTCGACCGTTATACTCATTCAATAGAGCGCTATTACATAGTAGATACACTTTAAACCTTGCTATTTTCCGCTACACCCCAAAATAAAGACATTTTAGTACCCAGTTTAGCAACATTAAAATAAAAAGGTTATTTAACTAATTCTCTTTTAAACAATAAAGTTAGGGTCAAGACCTAATTTTAAGGCATAATTACTCAATATAAGTTAGAATCGATTATATTCATCAAATATGAACTACATAAATCAAGATATTCTTCGGTTTTTATATAAGATTAAACAATATTTCCTTTTTCTATACAAAATACGTGAGAATGAGAATACATTAACATTAAATATTTTATTTTGTAACTGATAAACTTTTTGCGCCATTGCTATTTTCCACTATATCCCTGCTTTAACCCCGGTCTAACCTTTTGAACCTCTACCGCTATGGAACTAAGCACTTTAATTACATAGGTTGATCGCCAATGATCTGGTTCATTAGATCTACAAAGAATGCGGGTTTAATAGTTAGTCCAAATGGATGACTAACTACTCATATGAACCTTATTTAGTTCAAAACGCGATTGTTGTCATCGTTGTTACCATAGTAGTTGAAGTTGCAAAAGTCACAGAAAAAGGATATGTGGGTTCTATGATAATATACCTAGTTTTGGATACAGAGATGAAACTAGAGGTCGCTTTAATTAAGTTGGTGGCCTCTGTTGGGAGTCCTTAAAAAATGGGAGTTGAACTTTCCCCAAAATCCTTGGAGTCGGATATGGAAAGGACCCCAGCAAGCACCTGGGTAGTAGAAGTAGAGCTTTAAAATCTAGCATCACCTGACTCATAATAAGAGCATCTAAATCCTCATTATTAAAGAGGTCGGCCTTTAGTTGCTCCTCGACAACCTCATTGGAATGCTCTCTTTCTTATCTGAGGATTTCCTCCCAGGCCATAACAAGCGCTCTGGTGTATTTATCATCAAGCCATTTCAGTCACATAATTCGATAACATTCACATAGAATTCAATCGGAGTAGGCTCAATTGTAGACTAGATCATTTCTTCAATATTAGTCGTGTTGTCTTCTGCATCCCTTTGTGCCTATTCACCATTGAGCGCTTTGTTCATAGAATCTTCGATCGTGGTGAGAGCATCATCCATTTCTTTCTTATCGGCCTCCAATGTAGTCCCTAGACTTAGAATCAGTGATCCCAAGATCATCCTTTTCTGTGATAAGAGTGTGACTTATATGATAAATTCGTACCTTTCTGTGTCAACAACCGTAACTCGAGCGCATCCGACTGCTATCAACCTATCTCAAGCTGCTCTTTTTGTATCTTAAATTTGTTATTGAAGGCTTTTCTCTTGTCCAATAAATTCTTTTCCATAGCCATGATGGATTTCTTTGTATCCTTTAGCATTTTAGCAAATGAATAATGATCCGCCTATTTTTCTTTTTATCTACTTCTCTTGAAGGGGTAATCGATTAGCTCTGTTAACATCAGACAAAACTTAATTGAAATTCCTTCATATGTAATACCAGTCATAGGCATTGTCCACACAAGCTTTGACGTTGTTAGCCACACTAATAGGAATGTCCTATAAGGAATATGTAAACCTAACCCCCTCAATATAAAATGTAGGGAATGCTATTTATAATGCAACAAGTTATGGATTTAAGATAGATTCTGTAATTGCCATAGAAACTTGATTAGAAGTATGCTCTTTACCAGCCCTTTGTTTCGTACACTCGGAGGCCATAGAGCCAGACAGTTGAACATTTTGTTTGGATTTGTGGGAGGATATCATAAGCTATGTAGAAAGAGGAAATGAAGTGGGAATAGTTGGAACCATGGAGGGGGGAACAAGATTAGGCTTTGAAGAGTGTGGATCTTGCTCTTTTGGCAAAAGAGAATGAGCATGATGTTGAGAGAGACATATCCTTCTTGATCCAGACCAATTGCATAACCCACTTATGATCATCATAACACCTATATTCCTCCTCCTTTTGACTTTCCTTCTCTTTCCTCTTACGCCTCGTTGAGTCAGATTCATAAGATGATTTATGATGTCGGCATGAGGGTTAGTGCTTACGATAATCGATAGATTGGCTATGCAAATCATCTTAAAGATTGGGGCTTCCCACTAGACCTGAAAAAGAAACATGGCTAATTTAAGATTTGGAGGTCAAGGAATAATGCTTGTATTATTAATGTGTTATGACTTTAAGTAGTATTATTAATGTGTTATGACTTTAAGTAATTGTGTAAAGTGCTTGTGTGCTCCATTGACCCCATAGACCATGCTCATGCAGTCGATCCAGTGGAATTATCTCCCCCACTGCAGTTGAAGGTATGTTCATAGCCATACAAATATGAGAAAAAGGTTCGGGAGACTGAAATTAAAAATGTCGTATGAAGAGATACAACTAGGGTTACTCCCAAAAGAACCGAAAGTATCATCATTCTAGGGAGCCAAAATTTTCTTCCCAATAGGTATTTGATGTGGTTGTGGAACTGGATGGGGTGATATTATCTTTACCCTTGGAAAACAAGCGGGAGGCGATGCTCGAACATTTCCACGTGTTTCTCCCACGGACTCATAGCGAAAATTTACTTTTTCATCATTGCTCTTATCCTCATCATCATTATCTTCATTGTGTCACCACCCTCATCTTCCCTTTGATCAAGGGGAGGAACCTATCCTATAAGCGGGGCCTCTAGATCTGAGCCGATGGTGGTTTGACCTGTCTCTTGAGCAGGCTAGGAACCCCTATGGGTAACAAAAATGATACCAAGGCTGTGATTTTTATGTAAAAGCCAGGATTGTAGCATTTTAGGATCCATCAAAAGAAATTTCATTTTTCGTTCTTCAGCAGGGATATTTTGCAAAAACTTAAAGTGTATGGGCTTGAGTTGCGCTACCATGTCTCTTTGGAATATTTGCGTATTTAAGAAAAGATGGAGATAACAGTTTGAATGGAATGAACTCTGCCAAGTTAACGAATCATAATAGAACTTACATTTGAACAGCCAATTCTGAATGAAGCTAGCTGGACAGTCGACGAACAAATACTCATCTTTAAAGTGGCTAAGCTTGTTCAAAAGACCAATAATAACATGGTAGTCTTAGACGAATCCAGATAAGTTAAATATGGACTATCTTGCTGCATCTTGAAACTAAATAGATATCTAATCTCCTCCATCGTAGGCACCCTGCAAAAATGCTAAAGATAAACCATATAAATGCAATTTAACAAAGCATAACCATTCAAATGAAGTAGAGCAGAGGCAAGCTTCATAAACTGGAGAATGAGTTGAAACAAATGATTTAATGGAGCAACTCCCCTAAAGAGGCACATATACAAATTACAGGCTATATAGCCTTCAAGTGGATCATAGGCCCACTAAATGAGCATTGGAGTTAAAACTTCTTCAAAAAGAATTCCATGTTGATCAAAAATGCTCCTAACATCTACCTTGGTCAAAGAAGATGCCAAAGAGTCTGGAAGGTTATCAAGGATTATAGTACCCTCAAGATTGATGTTGTAACATCCTGACCCGGTACCCATGCTACTAAAGGGAGGTTACCGTCCGAAAGCATGGAATAAAGGACACGATAGGAGCTTGTGTCAACACGAATACGTGATATAATATACCTAAATCTCTACCAAACACGAATCTTATCTCGGCACAAAGTAATATACACTAGTTCCCTAAGTTGAATAATACAGTGATATGGTTACATAAAATAAAATATCAACAACTTCGGTGTGGGCAAAATGTCACACACACATATCACATTCTTATATACATTAGATGGCATCATCCACTTACAGTCACTATCTAAAAGATATATACACAACTACACACATAATCTCCATCTTCCTTTCAAACACCGGAGTACTATCCTGAAGTCTGGAATGACCTGGTCGAAGATCACCTCATCTTCTACTGCTAGTACAACAAAATATGAGAAATGGAATACTACATATAGACCATATGTGTTCCTTTCCAAAAAGAATAAGATAGAAAGATATTGTGAAAGAACATCTTGAAATACAACCTCAGTCTAACCCAAGGTTGTTAAAACAAATAAAAACCCAAATCATGCTCCAAACTAGCTGTGAGAAAACTCAAATATCAAACTATAAAAGAGAACATAGCAAAATAATCATATTAATATGTCAATTACCCAATTTCTATGTAGGTATCATATATAAATCATAGAATGCACGGTGGTAGACTTACCCTTGCATAAACAACATAATAGAATAAATAACAGTACATCATAATAAGAAGGGGTAGACTACCCTTGATTTTACACAATTCCGTGGTATGTGCTTTAATTTCCAATATGCAGAAGTAGAGGTAGGGGAAGTTTACTCACAAAATGAAGCTTCCACTTGACCTTTGGGTGGAGTGCTTTAATGGAGGTAAGGAAGAGTAGGAAGGAAATCACTGTGAATTAAAATAAGATATGGACTCTGGTATTTATAAGTGAAGAGAAGGGTACTTTAGTAATACCTAACCTTCCATAGCCTAACCTGATTTGACCATATTTTGGTCCAATGGCAATCATCCGCATTGCATATAACTCGATTCAACCACATTTTCATCCAATAGAAGAAGAAAGCTTATAGTGTAAGCTTAAAAATAAATTAAAATATAATAATCATATAGATAAGTATGAAAAGTCTGGTCGAATCAAAGAGCTGACAAATTCAATTTTTCTTCTTATACGTTAAATATAATTATTATATGGATAAGCATAAAAGTGTAGTCCAACCAAAAAGTAGACAAATTCAATTGTTCTGCTTATTCTTAAATAAATTGGAACTCCTAATTACCCAATAACTCAAACTGCCTCCAAGCTAACATTTTACATATGTTTAAAATTCACTCGAGACATTTTATCCAAAATTTTATTTTATTCTTATAATATTTTTCTTTTTGAAAAATATTACTTTTTAATTTCAAAAATTATAAGTAAATATTTCCAAAATATTTTTAAAATGTCAGATTAAGATATCTCCAAATTTTATATTGTTACAAATTTCTTGGTAACCCTTACATAAGATTCATCTTCCATTGTGAAAGGAATTAAGTGTAAAGATTGCATAGCCTAATAACGGGATGGTCGAGGCCAAGCAGATGATGAAGTAGATGTTGAGGCTGAAGTCGAAGCTACTGTGGGTGAGATGAACTCTGAAGCAGATGGACCCACACATAGGCAAAGAGACACGAGGAGCGTCTACGGTTCATAACTACTGAAAAACTCAATAGATGAGCAAGGTAAGGTAAGATTCAACTTCGATCTTCGTACTGTAAATAAGCCATGTGTAGTCGATGTATAGGACCCAATGGATTTAAATGTTTATTGACCAACCAGATTCATACATTAACAGGGGTAGTGATATGCAATCCAGTCTATATAGTGTGTGTTTCCTATGTCTAGAGAACGATGTTCATGAATACTCTATGAAGAAAGTTTGCTCGTACTGGCAAACAAGCTCTACCGCATAACAAACTATGTTTTTGATTTTACCGGTTATCATATAATTTATGATAATAGAATCGTTGTTCAGAGCAACACGGAACTTTCCTTTTTAGAGACATGGAGGTTAAATGTTTGACCTAAAGTAGTAATTCATGACTCCATTGGACGCTTAAGCATGTTAAATTCGACTGTTCTTTAAAACCGTCCAACCGAAACCAAGTCGTCAACCCATACTCGGCCAAAAGCTGAGATTGATTATATTCCTCCTTGCACTTGAGGAATCGTAGCAAAATAATGAAAAACCATGGCCATACAAAAAACTCAAAGCAAGGCTTGGAAAGACTCCAGTCTACCTCCAAGCATCTAAAGACAAAACAAAACTCAACGTCGAACCAAGGAAATTTTGGGTAATACTCGGACCAATCATGAGGTGTCCAGAGTCCCTTAAGCTCAAGTTTTCTACATGCTATGGTTATGCATAAGGAAGGATAAAGAGAATGGGACCGAGGTCGAGTACTAATCAAAGGTCACCACAAGTAACAGATAACCACAGTTCGATGGCGACCTACCTGAGGTTGAAGGTGATGAAGGGGAATGGCGTCAAAGTCAAGAAATCGAGCAAAGAACTCGGTTGAATTGGCAGCAAGATCGGTTGAGTTGAAGTTGTTAAGTCACCCAAGTCAATGATGACATTGGCTAAAATAGGTAGTGGCAAAGCTAAGGCTAGTGGCGAAGTTGATTGATCCTTGAATTGAAAGTCGAATAGGGGCTGGAAGATGAATTCGAAAATGATGCAAGGCAGTGTGAAATAAAAGTGAAAGAAGAGAAGTAACAATGTGTTACTTAAGTAAAAATTTAGCAAAAATTTGGTGTCGAATTAAAATTCTCAGCTCAGTGCTGAATCATAAAAAAAAGAAAAATAAAAGAAAAGAAGAGAAAAACGAAGGTTGGGAATGAGAATAGAAATGAAAATACTTGAGATGGGAAGATGTTATCTTACCTGATAGAATAAAAGGGGAAGACTTCCAAAATTTCTAGAATTGAATGATGAACCTAAGTGGGATACTTTAACTCTTATATCATCCAAGGGATATGAATCCAGACCCTTTAAAAAGACATATCGATCCAAAAGGGTGCATTTCCTTATGAAAACATTTCAAAGGATAGAAAATTCCTTTCAAATCAGAGTTCAAAGATCGATAATTTTTCTTGATCCAAACCATGCCTTATTAGTGCAAGGCATACGTTATGGGGAAAGTGTTATCCCTCTTTTGATCTGAGTAATATTTCGACGAGTTAGAATCATTGAATGGTTGTGAAATAAAGAAGAAGGCTAGAATGTTAGTTAGGTGCTAGAATTCGGATGAAATCCCAAAAATTATTGTTGACATACTTGCCACGAATAGGTACATAACAATCTTTTAGATAAGTTAAATAACAAGAAGCAAAAGGGGAGATACAACTCAAAGCCATAACTAAGTATCGAGTCTTATTGTTTAATGATGAATAAACATATGCTTAGAAAAAAATGGAAGGCAAAATAAGCCGAAGACAAAAACGAACACAAGGTAAATAACTAGGTACCGAATAATGAGCATAACTTGGTATAGAGTTATCACCTTTGCTGATTTGGACATGATCTTCACCTAAAGCTTTATGACGGAAGTAAAGAACATGGGGAGCATATTTCAATGTTCTTCTTCTATAAGTAGGAGGAGTGCATATGAAGGGGGGTCTTCTTTTTGAATCTTTTTTTACATCCTAATTATATGATTTTACCATGCAACTCTATTGGATCCATACTAGGGTGGTAGGTAACCAAATTTTAAGATTGCCCTTGTAAAAGAAAGAAAGAATCAGTAACAAAGTTGACAGTGGAGATAGCTATTGATTTTGGCTAAACCACCATAAATCTTGTGTGTTCTTATCTATTTTATTCTCGGAAACCTTTTAATTTACATATATTAATCAATTGAGTGTTTATTTCATTTTTAGCGCTAACAAGTATATTAGATAAAAATCTTTGAACGAAATGTTACGTTATAGTAATTATAATGTGTTGTAACCATGAGAAATTTATCATATTAAAAACCACATATTATTTAAATATTCCTAGTTAAGATGTTTTGAGACATAATATCAATACATCCGTTGAGACTAAAGTACGTAATACTCTTCAAATGTTGGACAATATATTGCTCACGGTTACCGGGGGCACAAGGAATAACGTACCAATAGTTATTGGATAACTATGGAATGATTCACTTAAGATTTTTCTATTTGTTAATAAAACTAAGATCAAACAGAGAATCTCGAAGTGACAATATTACAAATTTCTCTCTATTTGAGAATACTATTGAATTTCAATGTGGACACTCCACTATTAAATCATGGAATGGTGTTTATCGAACGACTGTAGTTGGGTCTGAGTTGAAGCATTGAAAGTGAAACACTATTCAATAAAGAATTCATCTCCTCAATTATATGAGATTAGTATCACGGTCAAGTGTAGTCATTTCAAATTCAAAGTCTCTAGGTAGAGTGGTACAGTTAGTTGTTGTTGTTGTTGTTGTTATCGAACCAAGGATTTTATGGTTGGACTTATCGGGTTGAATGTGAATGATATTAGAATTTTGAACAAAACCAAATTTCATAAGTCTTAATGTGATATATTGTTGACGTAGGAATTGGTGTGAATAATTGTTACCATCGGTACAGCTTATAATAAGTAAAATTTGATTTTACCAAAAAGATGTGTAAGCGACAAATTCAGCCAAAATGACATACCACTAGCTAAGGTGATGTGTGAGTTTAGTATTCGAATTGTTCGATATTAATCACTGACTAAATTTACATTTTCGAGTTACACAACCATAATGATAAATACTTCGAAAAACCACACGATTTAATTAATTTATAATCATTATAAATTAATTATAATTTATGAAATATTAATTATTTTATTTTATTTTATTCGTTTGAAAACCATTTGTATTTAATAAAGTGTGTACATAAAAGTTATATTCGCTCGTATCGATATACGTTATCGATAAAATATTTAAACTGGATTTTAATATATTAATTGGTAGGTGATTTTGGAAAATTTTTTAGGCTCATATTGTGTCCTTTATGGCTAGCCATGCATAATGAAGTGGGGAGAGGATTTGATGAGATTTAGTTACGAATTAAACATGGTAGGTTTTAAAGTAGGAAATCGAAAGGTTTCAACGTTTCATTGAGACAAAATTTCCTTTCAATCATATATTATTATTCTCTTAATAATTCATTTTTCTTCGTCTCTCCTCTCCATCTCCTATCATGGACATAAATTTCATGCTCCCATGAAAGAAAAATTTCCAATAACAAATTAAAATAAAATCAATCCGCTAAAGATAGTTTTTGCCTCTAGATCCTTGTAAAATCCAAAGACTGATTCAACTGAATCGGAGTTTTATTCTTCATTTAATGTGCAAATCTTTAACTTCATCTGTAAGTAATTCTATGAAGTAATTCTAATTTTATTTGATTGTATAATCAATGTGCTAATAAAGTTTAAACTTGTGCATGCTTCACTCTTTGTTCATTATGTCAACGCATAGTTTAGATCCAATACATGTTACACTTCAATTGATTGAATGTACGCCATGTTAATATAATTAAATGCTACACTTGCTATATATCTTTGGATCATATGTTTAAATTGTTTGTATAGTTTAGATCCAATTTATTTTAATACCAAGTTATATGTGCCTAAATTGTTCGATCTAATTTTGTCATTGTTTTAGAAATTATTTTAAAAACAAACAAACAAACAATTTCGAATTCGAAACTAATTTTAATTAATTGATGTATTTGATAACTTATTATATACACAAACATAAATTAACTACATATGTTAATTATTGAAATTACTTTGGAGTTTGAATACATGTTTCATGTTTAGAATATAATTCTATTTGGTGGATGTTACATTTGTTTAAAAGCGGTTGTGCATAACTAGAACAAAAAAAGAGTTACAGGTTCCTATTTTTGATGTTGTTATAAGAAAAGTCCATGTAAATATAAATATGTAAATTTGGTCTCTATTTTTTGAAAAATAGAAAATGCAAGGTGATTTACACTTTTCTGACAGAAAATGCAAGCTAACTTGCAACTTTTAGACTTTGAATTTTTTTTTTCCAAATTTTTCAAATTTTAAAACTTTTGAAATTTTTGAAAGGGGATTTTAGGCTTAAAGAAAAAGTTGTAGAAAAATTTAGTTCTATGGACAAGAAGTTTGTTTTTTAAGCTGAAGGTCATTTTTTAATGAAAATCAAGGAATGATAGTTGTAACTATCATTTTCTGTTTACACTAACGAATGTACTTCAAACTAAAAGACAAACTTGTTGTCTCTGAGACTAAATTTTTTTGGCAACTTTTTCTCTGCACCATTTTTCCTGTTTTGAAAAGCGCTAGTTAGCCTGCGCTTTCTATCAGGAAAGCGCAAGCTAGTTTGCGCTTTTATTTTGATTTTTTTTTTAATGTTTGAAAATTTAGAAATTTTTGAAAAATGCAAGTTCAAGCTAGTTTGTGATTTTGATTTTGGAATTTCTAAAATTTTCTGAAATTTTGAAATTTTTGAAAAGCAAGTTAATTTGCACCTTTCATCAGAAAAGCGCAAGCTAGTTTGCGCTTTTTCATTTTGAAACTTTTTATGAAAATTTTGAAATTTAAAAAAAAATTAAAATTTTAAAAAGCGCAAGTTAATTTGTAGTTTCTATAAGAAAAGCACAAGATAGTTTGCACTTTTCGATTTCAAAAAAAATAAAGACTTAATTTACATACTAGAATAACCTGTTTCTGTTACAACAATCAGGGATTATTCATCCATATCTGGCCCATTATTAAATCTATTGAAGAAGGGCTCGGCCTAGTGGATCGCACAAGCTGAAAAAGCATTTAATTGATTAAAAAATTCCATTCACACAGGCCCTGATGCTTCATAGCCCCAATTTCACTTTCCCGTTTGATGCCCAGATCGATGCTTCAGGAATTGCAATGGGAGCCATTCTATCATAAAATTATCGCCCTTTAGCCTATCACATCCAACGCTTACCTCCTTGCCTTCGCAATAGCTCCACATACTCCCATGAAACGTTTGTCTTCACGTCGACCGTTCGGCATTGGCACCATTACCGGTTGGGCCGCCGATTTACAATAACAACCGGCCACCAAAGCTAAAGACAGCTAACAATGCAGACGATTCAGACCCTTGAACAGCAATGATGGCTGGCGAAACTGCTAGGCTTTGACTTCATACAAACCTGGTTCCTAAAATCGAGTCGTTGACTCGCTGTTCAGATGGTTGGACTAAGCCATAATGACTCGATTTCAAGGCCAATCTATCACCTGGCCGATGATATTCGCTTGGTCAAAACCTCAGATCCGAAGTACCAACGCTTACTTCAGACGGTGCAGTCAGGTAAAAGTCCTTTATTATGGACTTTATCGTTGTACGGAAACCGGTTGTCTGTCCCCAATAATACTAGTTGCATCACAAGTTAATTTGAGCATTTCACGGCTCAAAGAGGGTTGACGCTGCGGGATCATCAAGCCGCAATTGCAAAACGTTCAGTAAGTTCACACTGGCCTAAAATCTCTCAGCCTTAAAAAAATTATGTTATTGGTTGCTCTGTTTGTTTGCAACGCAGATCAGACAATTCTACATCCCAGAGGTTGCTCCAACCATTACCAATATCATTGCAAATTTATGATGATATATCAATGGACTTTATTATGCGTCTTCTCTTTTCAATTCCAAAAGTTCCATTTGGGTAACTGTGGATCGGTTGTCAAATATGCACATTTTTGTGCTTTACCAACTTCAATTTGTCTGCTCAACTGGCTTCTCGTTTCATACATGAATACATCTGTTTACATAGATTTCCCTGTACTTCATGTTAGATCGAGATGACTTTTTCGTAGTGGATTTTGGCAAGAACATTTTCTCCTCCATAATACGGAACTTCGGATGACACTGCAACAAAATGATCCTATAACTTCTTGTTTACAACCTTCGCACAATGAAAGTTCTAATAAATGGTCTTTTACAACCTTTTCTCGTGAAAGTAGTAATAAAGTTGTTTTTATGCAAGTTTATGTGGGGATTAGGAGTTTCATCGAGTGAATATGATGTTTTATGGTTTGGATGATAAACTATTCCAATTAGTGTCAAAGCCTGTTCTGCAGTGATTTCTTAATTCCTGAGCTTTCCCAGGTGTTCTAATTGCTTATCACCATCAAATCAAATAGATTACTGAAATCTCTTTGTTGAAGTTGAACATTGAATGGATTGTGATTTGAAATGATTTGTTTCTTAGACTGAAATGGAGGGAAGCTCAGAAAACAAGCTAATTCCAGTAAATGAAAACACTGTAAACTTGCAAATTTTCTTATATGTCTTCACCCTGAAAAAATAATATAAGCTACTTTGGCATTAATAATGCAAAATGAGTTTATTTCTGTTTGCATAAGCACATATCAAAAAATATTAAAGCGGTATGCTTATGTAGATGGCATAGTTGTCTTGAATGTTGTGATGTATATGTATTATTATACAGGGATACTGCAAGAATGTGTAGTTTTTAAAACAAACTGCAACTCTGGGAAATGCTTGTGGAACTATTGCTCTTCACCATGCTATTGGAAATGCAACTTCTGAACTCAAGCTCGGTGAGTTGATTTCATTTCTATTTCAGTGACAACGTAGTTTACCTTGTCACATATGCATGTTTACAGTACAAAATATTGAACTGTATTTTTGAACTTCTATGTATTTAACTTGTTGGGAAATTTTATGTTAAGAAGAAGCCCATACATGGTACTTTATTCAAATCACCATACCTTTTTTTGGATGTGATTGCACTTCCTTTCAACCGATGAGTCTTGCTGAAGTTATTTCATCAGTTTAACAGCCAAGATGGATCCCTTTGTGGTTAAGATTTACATCTCTTTCAATTTATTTGTTACAATATTTTTGTTGTGAGTACTGAGTATAAATTATAAACTGTGGTCTCTTCGAATCTTTTTATCCAGCATGCTACTTTTCTGAAAATAACATAGAAATGGAGAAAGCACTTTCTCGAGCTGCAATTGCTGGCAACACAGGGTAGGGTATCTTTCAAATTAAGTCATAAGTTTTCAGTTATTGAGAGTTATAATAAATTTAACTATACGTTATGATCTTTACAAGAAGATTTTTATTGCTTGTCAGGCAACCCAAAATGTGGAAGAACATTGTATTGTGCTTCACATGTGCTAATGGTACGTGGGTTGTCTTTCTGGGATAGTTGTAGTTTACTGAACTGTAGATATCTTCTCTACTATTTTTCTTTTTCTGTAGATTCCTTCTCTACTATTTTTCTTTTTGTTTTTGATATATCTCATATTTCTGTGTGAAATTATTTTGATGTTAGGGATGCTTTATGAACTTGATGGAATGAAGCCTGGGCCAGTACAGCATGATTTCTCATCTCCTAACAGTATGTTGCACGTATTATTTCCATCTATTAGAGCATCCCCAACCATGGGTATCATGTGTTGGCTATTGACCATATGTAATAACATGCAAATGTAAATTTGGTTGGAGACAAATAGGAATTCAAATAGTGATCCACAAAAACAAAGGAAAATGCTCGAATTAAAAAAAATCCTCTAAATTACAAGTCTAAAACTGAAAAAAGAAAATTACCTTCAATAAATGAGGATTTCCAGCAAAATTGGACATTATGGGCATACTTTCAATTGATTTTGTGATTTATGGAGCAGATGAATTTGGTACATGCATATAGGTTGGAATATCAGGAAAATAATGTATATAATTTGTCGATTTTGGTTGAAAGTATACCATGGAACAATTAATGGTAGGAAGACTGAAGAATCGGCATTAATTGAGTATGTTTATTGATGGTGAAAGAGGTTGATGCTTGTTCTAAAAAGCAGACAACATATTTTAATTTGCCTAAGGTTCCAAAAGCACTTCATGTTAATCCAGGTTATGCACCAGTCAAGTGGGAAAATTGTAGGTAATCGAATTTGTTATGGTTAATATATTGTCAGGTGCAGTATATTTGCAATTTTAAAACATTTTTGCGTTTATTACCATTTCTTTAATTTGCAGGGATGATATTAGTAGGAACTAAAAGGATTCACCAAGCTCGGTTGTCCCCGTATATCACCAAGTAATAAAACATGAGCTTCGCATATGGATGTTCAAGTGGGTTCAATCAATTTCAAGAGCATTTTACTAGACATTAGCCTGTGTTAATTAATAACTGAACCATTAATTTCTACAGCTATTATTAGCTTCAATGATACAAGGCCAAACATTTGTTAATGTGCAGCTTTCACTCGAAGCTTTATTTGCGTTTATGTGGGTAATGCATGTTAGATCACAAGTTGCTACTATTTTCCTTTTTATCAGATTTATGAGTCGATTTTTATATAATTGAGTAAAAACCAAGGTTCAAGATTTCATCCGGCATGTCGGGGTCTCGTCCATTCCAACCCAGTTCCGGCACCGATCATAATAGAATCTGTGCAAAAATCCGTTTTCAAACCGAAAACGTTAAGATAGGTAGAAAAAATCAATTTCTGAGCAAGAACGGATAAAACTATGAAGTAGAAGGAGAATCAAAGAAAAGAAAAATCAATGCTACCTGTTTTGAGAATTAGCGATGAACTTGAGTATGCTGGAGCAATTGTTTTCATAAACATCATCGCTTTTAGTGGCTAAATTGTGTTATGCTCAGAATTTGTTGACAGCAGCAAATGATGAAGAATATTGCAATTTTCATTTTTCGGCCAAAGTTCACCCGGAAACTTGCCGGAGGTGATCAGAGGAAGGGCTTGTAGTAACAGGTTAGAGGCGGCATCCATTGCTGCAAGAGGTCAAGCTATGAATTGATCAAACGAAGAGAATATCAATTGTGCATGTATGCACGTGCAGAGGCATGCACATGCTGATTTGGGCCTAAATTGAGTTTGCTAATTACCTAGCGTTAATAATTGCGTTAGTGTTAGTTTGTGGCCATTATAGATGAGGCTATATATGTATTGGTTGAGGAGTTGATTATGTGCAATAGCGAATATATGTATGGCTGGGTATTTTTCCATTTTTCCGTCAAATTCCTCCCGACTATTTTCGGAATTTCCATTTTCCGTTTTCTTTCGAAAAAATAATTTCGGAAGGAATTCCTTCCGTTTAATAACGGAAAAAGACGGAAATTTTCCACAATTTCCGCGGTATTCCTTTTCTTCCGAAATAACATTTAATTGGGCTGCACCCCACAAGCCCAATATCCTTCCTGTATGTAAATCCGTAAATGCACCCACGTCCACCACTTCAGACCGAAATTCCCAACAAGAAAAACTATAACCCTAATTCGACATTTCTTCCTTCAACAAAAGAACACGAACCCTAATTTTGTCGCTTAATTTTGCAGTCAATCCACTCTACAGGTACATAACCAATTCAATTTCGGTTCTTTAGGTTTTTTTTATTTCGTTTGTATCCAGATTTGTTAACATGTAAAATCTTCAGGTTAATGGTGATTTTGTATGTTCTTTCGCTTAATTTTGCTGCCAACCCTCATTTCTTTTCAAGGATAGTTTCTTAGTGATCTGTGGGTTAATTTTATGATTTTTACTTTTCAAGTTTCGATCGTGGAAATGTGAAGGGCTTTTCAAGTTTTGACTTTTTAAACGGTGGTTGTTACTGGAAAAAGCAAGAGAAAGAGGTTTTAAGATAAATAAACTCTTCTGTACGCATATAAGTGATTCGATATATCTGGTTTTAGAGATATAGCTTCAGATATGTATAACCTCAATTTAAGTACTAAACTTTCTGGATGAATAACAGTTTTAAAGTTTCACAGTTTTATATGGATTTAGAGTGTATATACATGTGAGTCCTTGAAAGAATATGATATCAAAACATATGTCAAATTTTATAAACAATAGTTTTGAAGAGATGAAACTTTATATATAGCCTTTTTTGAATATATGCCAGCCTTGTACATATAAAGATATCTGAATGTAGGTAAGTCTATTTTTTGAAAACAGACCCATATGCATAAACTTTCAAGAAATATATATGGATTCCACAACACACACATATGAGTTTTGAAAACATTAAGTTTTGCATACATATAGTACCAAACATATGCATGATGTCAAAATATATATTAAATTAGAAATCAGCGAGAATTTTTAAATGAAAGCGGTTTCGTATGCATGAATTCCAAATTTATACTGGATTTGCACAAAGTCAGAGATGAACAAGGCGAGTTTTTTTTCTTTGGTTTTTTTCGATTTGTTTGTGAAATTTTGGTTTATGTTGCTTTGAGGCAGCATAGATTTTGTGGGATGTTTGATGGCAGAGGTGGTTTGTAAGGGGAAGGTTTATGTGTTGTGTAGTGATGGAATAGTAGAAGGCTGATGCTCCAATGATGACAGGGGTTAAGTGATGATTGTTTGGTGGATGGTCAGGGGGAAGTTTGTCTGTGATGTGGATTCCCGATGGACGTGGGTTCGTGTTGCAGGTTAGTATTTTTATGGCGAGAAGGATTCTTGTGAAGAATGTCGAGGTTGCGGTTGCAGTTGTTTGCTAGAGAGCAGTTGCTTTGGGTAGACGGTTGTGGATGGAAGGCAGTTGTTGCAGGTAAACAGGGCAGTTGACTGTAGGAGGTAGTTTTTGTGATTGTGTTTTTGTCATAGTTGGTGGTGAATGCAATGGAAGGAGTGGAGATGTTTGAGTGCTACTTGAAGTTGGTTGTTTTTGGTCTAATGAGTGGTGGGTATTCAAGTGGTTGGAGTTGAAGGATATGTATGAAGTGAAGTGGAGTGAGTGTTGTAGGCAGTTTCTTAATGCAGAAGTCTTGGATAGTTTAGTGGGATAGTGATTTGGAGTGCACAGTCGAAGCAGAGTATATGTTCAGCGCAATGTGGTCAGCAATGTGAAATTGGATTGTGACAGCAATGGAGGTGAATAGAGTCAGGCAGAAGAGAAAGGAGACGTGGTCAAGATGATGGTATGGCAGAAGTGAAGTAAATGATTGTGCAGAAAACTATATCGAGCAGCAGTTGAATATGAAATGGCAGTGTGATATTGGCAACAACACATGGTGATGTGTTTTATGAATGGATGGATGAAGTATGAAGTCAGTTTGAAGAAATTAATATAGCAGCGACTGTTGCAAGGAAAGGATGGTTTGTTTGATGCAAGGGTGGAACAGTTTGTTTGATGTACTTCCTTTTGTTATACTATGTTAATAATTTATTAATGGATGTACTTCCTTTTGTTATACCATGTTAATAATTTTCCTTTGTGGCATGTTATCCTGATTGAATTACAACCATACTTCCATTGAAATTGTTGTGTGCGTATATATTTGTGTTTATTCGTGTGCCTTGATCTCTGTTATTTTGTTTTTCCTTGTTATTCTTCTTTTGAGGAACTGATTTAGGATGGTAATCTTCTGCATATCCCTTTAGCGCTGCACCTAGTTTTACCATTGATTTTGCACTCTACTGTTTTTAAGTTGTGTATGCATATCTTCTAACATCTTCTATTTTCATATTGGTTTCTTATGGACTCTAGTGGATCAAGTGCGGCGAATGAATTAGGACAAACACAATCCGATTCACAAAGTCGGACCGAGATTCATCATAGAAAACCTTTAAGGCAACCTAAGTCGATAGTATGGGATCACATGACAAAGATTTTCAGAAAGAAAGACGATGGAGAAATGGAGACGATTGCACTATGAAAGTATTGCAAAATGGAGTGTCCAGCTGAGTCGAAGCAAGGGACAACTGGTTTACGGTATCATCTTTTCTATTTATGTCCAGAATCTCCTATATATAAGAAAAAAGACATAGACATGGGTCAACCTCAAGATGGATTGGGTGGAGCTTTGGTTCCACATTCTTTTAATCAAAATAGATGTATGTTAGCACGGGCTAAATTCATTGTTAAAAATGAGATATCATTTAGGATGGTAGAAAGCGAAGGGTTTAGAGAATTATTTGCTGAACTTCAACCCAGATTCGTTGTACCTGATAGGAAGAAATGTGCCTTGGCTATTTGGGATTTATTTACAATAGAAAAGACAAAATTAAGAAGTGTGATAGGGGATCAAAGGGTTAGTATTACCACCGATACATGGACTTCAGTTCAAAATATTAATCACATGGTAATTACTGCACATTTTATGGATAACGACTGGAAATTACACAAAAGAATTGTAGCTTTTACAAAAATCAGTGTTCATAAAGGTGATGAAATTGGAAAAGTATTAGAGAATTGTTTGAATGAATGGGGAATAGATAAAAATTTTACCATCACCGTTGACAATGCTAGTGCTAATGATACTGCAATTGGTTATATAAGAGAAGATTAGAATATTCTAATTTTTTGTTGCTTAATGGGAAATATTTACATTTGAGATGTGTTTGTCATGTCTTAAACTTAATAGTTAAGGATGGACTTAAATTTTATTGTGAAGCCGTCGAAGGCATTAGAAATTTAGTCAAGTACATCCACTCATCTCCTTCTAGATTAGACAAATTTAGATATTACTCCAACTCGATGAAAAAAGATAAAATGGCTATCGTTCCACTTGATTTTCCTACAAGATGGAATGCAACATTTAAAATGCTTGATGTTGCTTACAAGTTTAGGAAAGTGTTTGATAGGATGTGTATAGAAGATGAATCGATTAAAGCTTACTTTAATGAGATGATCAAAGATAAGAAGAAAAATTTAGTAAAAAGAACGGGACCTCCGAAACAAGAGGATTGGGAAAGGGGTCTTATTTTAATTGAGTTTTTGAATGGATTTTATGAAACTACAATGAAACTTAGTTCAAGTAAGAATGTCACTTCTTCATTAATTTTTGATGAGGTTATATTGATTCAAGAAGCGATTGAACAAGTTGGTGATAATATTCACGATTTTAGTTTGCAAAGCGTGGAAAAATTGATGAAGGTTAAGTTTGACAAATATTGGGGCAACATCGAAGTAATTAATAAAGTTATTTTCATAGCGCATATTTTGGGTCCAAGGTATAAATTCCAATCTTTGAAGATCAGTTTTCTTGATATAGGTTGGAGTGATGGTAAAATAAACGAGTTTCTCAATGTTATAAAACATGCTTTAAATGAGTTATACGATGAATATAGAAAGAGTATGAACATACCCATAATTGGATCTAATTTGGTGGTAAGAATTGAAGAGGTCGATGAACAAATTGATGGTAACGTTAGAAGTAAAAAGTTAAAAAGACTTCAACAAATAAGAAGAGAAGAACAATCGCTTGAGATAACTAATGAGGTTGATCGATATTTAAATGATCCATTTGAAAATCTTATGAATAGAGATTTTAATTTGTTAGATTGGTGGAAAAGCAACCAAACAAAATATTCAATACTTTCCAAAATAGCTAAAGATATTCTAGCAATTCCTAGTTCAGTCGTTGCTAGCGAAAGCGCATTTAGTCTTGGTCGAAGAGTCATTAATCCTTATAGGGCTTCATTGGCTCCTAGAATGGTTGAAGCATTAGTATGTCTTAGTGATTGGTTGAAAGCAGAGATATTTAATTTTCATCAAGTGCAGGTTGAAGAAGACATTGAATTATTCATGGATACAGAGGCGATATGTGAAGGTAAATAATTTTCTTGGTATTGATATGTTAATAGCTAGAATCTATTAACATGATTCAACTATATGGAAGAAAACCCTTGCTTGAGTTTTTAATTTCTATCACAATTTACATTATTGTTTGTGACTAAGATGACAAAGTGCATTATAAGTAGTTTCTAGTAGTCTGCTAATTAATATTTTGTATATGGACTTCTTCTTTATCCTTGGGAGCATCGTCATCATCACAACAAAATGATGCAGAATGAAGATTGCTTTCATTTATTATCTCCCATTTATGCCAAATAAGGTAATATAATTTGTCATGCTTTCATTCACTGTTTGGCCATCGGGTCAATATTTTGTTTCTATCATATAAACTGGACTTGGTATCTCTATTTTGCAAATTAATATAGATACCTCTGTTACAAATAGGATGCAGATGTATATATACTATACAGACCTCTATGGGAATCATACCAAGGTAAAATAAAATGAAGCAAGATGCATGTTCAAGCTGCTAATCCACTTTCCTTCAGTTTGCCTTGTAATATTCAGTTTCCAGAAAAGTGTAATATCAAACATGCACAAAGTTATCAACATATTTTGGTTATGAAGATGGTATTTAATATAGATAACATGCATACGTAGAATAATTAGTGAACTTTATGTCCAAGTGTCCTGAAGTATGTTATTCTTTTCATACACAAAGTAAACAGTGTCTCCAAATAATATGTTTGGGTGCCAAATTTTATAATGTCTTTAGCAGGAAAGACGTCAAGCATATGAACAACCAATAAAATTCACACCAAATAAGCAATTCTTTTTCAATGTGGTTATATAAAAATGACACTATTACTGGAATGTTTGGTTATATATTTTTCAATGTGGTTGTAGCTTAAGTGCTTGAGCCTAACAACTAAATTGGTTTGAATGATGAACTGAACAGATATTAAAAGATGCTGGATTTCATGAGGTTATTGCTGATGATCAAACCAAACAGGTTATACTTAACTCCTTTATATCTCAATGTCACCATATAATTGTAATTTAGTTTGCATTGCTGATCTCCTTGATCATTGTTTTAGTTTTTGGAAGTTTTGATTATCAATACCAGTATTGGTCGTCGGAGCATCAAGCAACTGGGATATGTCTGCTGTATCTGTTTCATTAAGAAGCTCCAAAACAGAGAATGACTTATTACATGTAGTTCTATATTTCTTTTTCTGTTAATTATGATTGTTTACAGCGAATGGTCTGTATTGGACTATAGGTCATATCTTAATATTTAGCAGCAGTATTCTATATTGGACTTATTCATGAATGTTGCTTTAATATGAATTTTCTTTACATCTGAAGTTTGTAGCAGCAGTAACATTGCATATTCAGAAGTAGCAGCAGTAATCTGCACGCAGTTTGTCTGTTATATTAGTATGAATTTATGATTACCCTATTTAGTTTCCATCAACTTTGATTCCAAACATTTTGGACCTGCAAATATATATTTCAAGAGTTGTCAAAGCCTAGTCATTTCCACAACCATCCTCCAATAGCCTGCATGGTATTCATTGTCAGTTTTCTTTACCAGAAAAAGTGGAATTTCCATCTTCCTTCCGCTTTTTCCAATTCCCACGATTACCAATTATAGGAATTCCAGAGTTCACGAAACAAAAACTGAAACAAATATTATCTTTCCATCAACGCTGGGAAGAAACGGAAAAATCCCCGGTTGGTACGGAAATTTTCCAAACCCACCCCTAAATATATGAATAACTAATTTTCATTTTATCTTTACTGTGCATTTCCTTGTGCTTTTCTGTGTGCATATTTCTTCTTGCTTGATCATCTTGTGCCTGAAACTTGCTCTCCACTTGACTCTCAGTTCAACTTCATCAATCCACCTTTCTTGTTCCTGCAACAACTCAAAACCCCTTGCCTCCAAACTTTACTCATCCAATCATATACAACTCAAACCACATTTCTCTCTACTCCATCACTACAAACTTCTGCGTTGGTCATGACTGATACCAGACAACGAGCAAAGCTAAAAGGGCCTACCAATTTGGTATCGGAGAAGGATGCAAACTCAAATCCTTCTGCATAGCAACACAGCACACACACTCCTGAAACCAGCACTCAAGATGAAAGCCACCTTTCTATCCCCACTCTTGGTGAAAAAGAACTCTGGGCTAGGCAGGAACATGTTAATGAAAGGACCAACCACACCTTGAATCAACTTCAAGAAGCCCAACAAGAACTTCACCAAACACTTCAAGATTCCAAGAATCGAATGAAAAATGGATCTTATTTCTACAACTTTGGAATCCTTCATGCAAGAAATGAAAAGCAACAGAAATTTTCCTATTAGTACCCTTTAAGAACTACTACATACTTTAAGAAGTGCACCATATGTCCCTTCTTTCCAGAGAAAAACCAATAGAAATTCCTCAGAAACACCCTACTTTAATGATCAAACCCTACCCTCCCATCAAAAACAACAACCTAGTATTCTCATTTCCCCTAGATTGTTGCAACACACCACAATCAAATTTGAATTCCCTGTCTATTTTGGAGATCATACTGTCTTTGAGTAGTTAGAACAAGTGGAGCAGTTGTTCAAATATCATCGTGTACCAAAAAATGAATGGGTACCTACATGCTCATTTCATCTCCAAGGTGGTGCTCAGAAATGGTTTGAGTGGTTAACAAAAAAATGCTAAGCATCATGACCAGCGGAAAATATTTAGGGAAGAGATCATTGTGAGATTTGCACTCCCTGAATTAAGAAAACCTTTTGTAGCCTTTGCTAACCTGAAACAACTTACCACGGTCCAATCTTACCTCACTAAAATTTGAACAACGTCAAGGCCTTTTTGACCACCTATACCCAGATTATTTATTTGATAAATTTATGGATGGTCTGAAGGGAAACATTAGGATTGATGTTGAAGCTGCTAGACGCACCAGTTCAAAGAAGCAATGGCTTTGGCAAAGATCTATGAGAATAGATGGTCCAAGCCTAGAAAATTACCCAAGCTAGTTTTTCCTTCACAATCCTCCCTATTAAGAAACCTAGCCTCAAGAAACCCTAAGCCAAGTTTTTCAACCCCCTTCTCTAATAACAGCTATGCACTGGAAGGATTTGCTAGAAGCAAAGGTTTATCACCGAGAGAAATCTTGGGAAAAAGAAAAAATAATTTATGTTTTGGGTGTAATGAGAAATGACATGTTGGTCGTCTGTGCAAAAATAAACAGGTATACGTCCTTCAAGGAATAATAGAGCTAGACAATGAAAGTTAAGAAATAGAGGATGAAGAACAGGATGATGTTGAAACTCCAGAAATTATTGAAGAAATAAACCCTGTCATCGCCCTTCATGCTATGTATGGCATTCCCCCACTGCATACCATCAAGATCAATGAGTCAATTCAAGGTAAGCCAGTTTAAATATCAATGACTCTTCTTCTACTCATAGGCTTATTACAGAGTGGTCATCCGTATTACAGACCAAAGGATGACTCATCACATGAGGAATGCTACAAGGAACTCCATTTCTGGAGTAGATAAAGGAGCTAGCTTGGGAGTTGCTAATCTCGATTTGCAGACAATGTTCAATACCATGATGAGAAACATACTACAAAATGTTCAAGTAGCTGCTTCTAGTGTTGTTGTTAATGGTAGTGCTATGGTGCAGGCACCTAGAGTCGATTTCGATAAGCTAAATAAAGACATCACTAGTCTTGGTGGCAAACCGTTCCAAGGAACGAAGTTGACTTTGGAATTTTAGGATAAGTTAGACACCTACGAAATAGTTTTTAATGACTTAGAACTTGAGGATGCTATAAAAAGAAGGTTGGATTCCCGACAGCTCCAAGGGTGAGCTATGAACTGGTGAGCTATGAACTGGTGGAACTTTGTAAAGGTTGTTGCACCCGAGGACCAGTCCACTGAGGACCAGTTCAAAACCAAATTCTAGGAGAAGTTTATACCGACAACGCAAAAGTCGGTCATGTTCCATAAGTTTGCGAACCTAAAATAGGGAGACTTGCCTACCTTCGAGTATGTTTTTGAGTTTGACGCTTTGTTGAAATATGAGATGTCTTTTATCGATACTTCATTGAAAATGAATGAGAAATATATCATTTGCTTAGATAATTACTTGGGAGGGAGACTCGTGGGTTATATTGATGAGACCTTCAAAATGATAGTTGAGAAGGCTTTTGTGGCATGAGAATCTTTATTTGAAGTCGAAGATTTTTCTTCCTGAGGGAGATCCAAAGCAGCAACCGGTGGGGTGGCAAGAAGAAGTAGAATAGTAATAACAAAACAAAGCAGTTTCAAAAACAAAAATAGCTAAAAGAAGAGCAGGACAACCCTAACTTGCTACAACTGCTTAAAGAAGGGTCATTACAGTGGAGACTGCAAAGCTAAGGGGAAAAAAATACTACAACTACAATAAGCTTGGGCATAATCCGAAGGACTATCCAAAACCACTAAAGCAGAAACAGATGGTGAAAGCATATGCTCTCAATGCTGCCCCAACTTCATTGAGTGCTTCATCGGTGAAAGAGAATGGAAAGAGCGTCGTTATTCAAGGTATGCTTTCCATTTATGATGTTCCCACACGTATTTTGTTTGATACTGGGGCTTCACATTCCTTCATATCTAGCCACTTGGTAGATAAGTTAGGATTGAAACCCGAAATTGTTGACAGATCTTTGATTGTAACGAACCCAATTGGAGGCTCTACTAGCCTATGTATGGTTTGTTATGGTTTTGTCTTATTGGGTTATGAATGTTCTTTTACTTATGATTGCTTTGTTTTGGTTTTTTTTGTGATTTGGTATTATTCTAGGTATGGACTAACATCAGAGATAGAGAGTAGTGGCCAATTGTGAGAGGTCTTAGTGAAGATATGGGTTGATAATGGGCAGAAGGTAGTGTGGGATGCCTACTAGATGATGAGGTGATGGTTAGATTTATATATTTTATCGGTATCTCATATGAAAAGTTATCATTAGTACCTATTTCTATGGAGTATCTAGAGATATTTAAGGAAGTAACCAAACTTTTTCCATACAGAGAGATAGATTTCCATACTGATATAGTAAAAGATGCTAGACCAGTGGTTATGCCTTTGAGGAGGATGGCGCCTAAGGAGAAAAGAGAGCTCGAGGAGCAAGTGAATGACAGAGAGGTTCATTTATAAGAGTACCTCTAAGTGGGGAGCACCCGTAGTATTTTCCACGAAGGCGGACAGTTCCTTTTGGCCGTGTGTCGATTACTATGAGCTGAATAAAGTGACGAAGAAGAATAAGTATCCACTCTTATGTGTAGATGATTTGTTCGATCAGCTCTATGGTGCTAGATTGTTTTCATAGTTGGATCTTGTGACAGGATTTCACCAGTTGAAAGTAGCAAAAGAGAGTATGCTAATTACAACGCTTTGTACTTGGAAAGCGAGGAGGTGACATTACAAGTTGTCACTGACTTGAGAAACTAAGGCCAAATTGCTTGCGAGTTGAGGGGATGACAGGGAAGGTCATACGAAGCTATGTTCCAAATTTCAAGTCATTTGGATTTGTTTGCTTAAGTTATAAAAAGGAAAAATGTTGGATCGATGGATCATCTACTTTGAGTTTTAGGAGCAAAGACTTATTGTTTAAGAGGCAATTGCTTCAAGTTGACTTAGGGAAGCAGTAGAGCAACTTGTATTCGTGCTACCGCTTTGGGTTCCATAGACAGAAACTTCGAGTCTGTGGGGGAGATTTCTTTAGATCGGCTTAGGAAAAGTGGCAAGAATTGGGGTTCAAGAACTTATCCAGGAAATTTGCTAGGTGTACGACTCGGGAACTGAGTCATGCTTGAGTTGGTACCGAGAAACGAAGGCTTTGGAAATTTTTGATGATTGGCATGGCTCATGCATATGTAAGGATGGGAGAAACTTGGAATGGACTTGGGCAAGGAAGGATGCCAAGACGACTTAAAATACTTAGCTAAATTTTGGCTAGTGTGGAATGTCATGACTCAATGCCAAGTCAAGCATGACTCTGGTACTGAGTTGTGAATTTTAAGGAACTTGTCTTGCTAGTAGGAAGTGGTGACTTATATGATGGGATAACTGCACTTCAGACTTAGACCATGGAGCTTCAGGCCAAATCTAAGGGGATTACTAGAGAATGTTTTGGGACATTATGATGGCACTCTATGAAAAATGATGGAAGTCAAGAGTTGTCCCAAATTACTCATTGATGAGAGCTGTATGATGATTCAAAGAAAGTTTTAGGATGTGCTTTTCCATGAACGATGCTTACAAACGGATTGTTTATATCCAGGAGTTTTGAAGTGCACTCATAAAGCAGGGTATGTGGGGGAACCTACATGGACCATGATGGGTCCTGATCTTTATGATGTAAGATCTTTCTTACCTTAGACTTCCATAACAGGTGGTCTAGTTTCTGGACTACTGGATTCGATTACTAAGAAACCAGGTCATTTCCTAACAGATGGGTAGCCTAGCTCCTGACCATGGCGAACGCACCGAGTGAGTGATGTAAGGATAGATGCCATGTTTGCTTTGTTGATTAGGGATGTCACATTACGTAGTTATCTTTGATGTAGAAACTTGGTACGTTTATGTATAGTACACCTATGATGATTATGATGCAGAGTAGCATATTTTCTATGTTATATGTTAACTCTTTGGATGTAGGGATATGTTAGGTATGATCCCCTATGCCCTATATCCTAGTATATAAACTTTACAGTATTTGAGATTTTCTACCACTCACACGAAACTGTTGTCCAACTTTGGATTTTATTCTTTGCTCTTTATTATCTTAGGTACTTTTAAATGAGTAGACTAGATAGCATGTGTATGTGATAGGTGGAGTTGTACAAATGGACGAGTAGAAGGAGATGCTTTCTTGCACTTATAGTTGGACTCATTGCAGCTTATTCCACTGTACAACATCATGTAGCCTAGACAGTCTGTTTATATTATTTAGAGATAGTTTCTCCATTAAGTTTATCATCAGTTGTATAAACCTTATCGCTTATATTATATAACTATATGGATCTGTGCATTCTGATTTTGTGCACTAGTACAAAATACGTCCGTTGCTTCATCTTGTTTGCTTCGGTTAGGGTTGCAACAAAAGCAAATAGTATCATTTGCTTCGGTTCCTCCTTAACAACCAAAGCAATTGGTACATGGGAAGAAATAAAATAAAAAAACTACAATTTGCCTCGGTTGTTGATAAACAACCGAAGCAAAATAGTGTTATTTACTTCAGTTTTCTTACAACCGAAGTAAATAGTGTTATTTGCATCGGTCACTTAGAAACTGAAGCAAATGAACCGAAGCAAATAGTGTTATTTGCTTCGATTCCTTATGGATCGAAGCAAATGAAATAAAGCAAATCGCGTTGCTTCCAACCGATTGCTACCAACCTGCTTTATTTTTTGCCGTACCCAAATTATTGAGAGGGAAAAAACAAACCCTATTTTCGATTCGTACATTTCAATGGACCAGCCTCTTTCCACCCATTCCAAACAAAAAAAGAAGAAGAAGAATAAAAAAAGAAAATAATCGATACACCCATTGCCCTGATTCACCAATTTCCATCGATATGCCCATTGCCTTGATTCACCAGTTTCCATCGATTTTCTTTTTCGGTTTCAGTTTCCCGCTTCCATTAGGTATTCAATTTCCTTTTTTATTCGATTATTTCGATTTTGATTTCTTGCCATCTTTTGAGTTTGCCATCAAGGTCGATTTCGATTGCCCGGTTACTTCAGGTCTTTTGAGTTTATCATCAAGGTTGTTTTAATGGATGTTAAGTTTTAGATAAAATTGTTATGTGTATTTATGTTTTCCTTTTAGTGTTATTTGACCTACAAATTGTTGTGATGTGTCTTGTTTGGCATTGTATTAGTACTGATACTGTTTTGCATTCCTTGGTCGAGTAATTTTTCTATTTTAACCGCAATAAGGAGAAACTCCGTGTTATTTACTGTACATTTTTTGTAATGACTCAGTTTTTAAAATTAGATTTTTTGATATCATTCTAGATCATTGTGACTTTAAAACCAACATTAATAGATTTTTCCTTACCCTTCAGAATAACATTAAGAAATATTAGGATGCGTTGGGTACTAGTTACTGTTGATGATTTTCCAACTATTATTTTACACCCTTGTTCGATAAAAAGTCGTTGTTTGACATGTTTTTTCCTATATCTTTTATCCAATACATAAGGTGGGTTACCTAAGCTTTCTAAATATGTGGATTAGGTGTCTGTCGAAATTATCAAGCTTAATAGTACTTCTCATATAACTAAGGTCAATTAAATTCCATAATAAGTTGGTGCATTAGTCCTAAAAATAAATGATAATATCGCTGCTGAGAAAAATGAGTTGCATGTAAATTTATTAAAACTAGTTTGGAAATGGCTAATGGTAAAGTTTTAGTGGTGCATGACTATTGAAATTTTATTGATCGCTTATATATCTCCGATTTGAATTCTACATATGTTATTGCTATGTGCTTACCGAATTTAAGCCACAGTTTGACCATAGTTCAAGTAGTTTCATAACTGAGTGGGCTTAGACATATTTGGAATAAGAGTACACACCGGTATACATAAGTTGACATAAGTTGATTATGCATTCAAATAGTTGACATCAACTTTTATTTCTAAAAAAGTGATTAGGAAGTAAATAAGTTTTTAGCTCTTTTTTGAAAATCCATAATAAAATTACATAGCAACCTTTTGAATAATCCATTATCCCATTAAACCCGAAACCCTTTGTTGGAAAATCATGAAGATTTACCTGGTGGCGAAGAAGATGATGTGGCGTTGAGTTTTTCCCTAAGAATTTGTTAAATTTTGGTGATACAAAATCGCAAATAGAGGGAAATAAATATACAAAAGAAAGAAAGAGAAGATTTTGTTTCTTCTAATTAATATGCATATTTGAGTATGTTAATTTCTCTCTCTAATTGGCTAATCAAATTATTGTTTGCCATCTAATGTTAATTTAGGCATTAAGTAATTGATTATATAAATAGAGACTAGAATAGAGGGTAAAAGTGTGGTGGAAAATCTATTTGCTAATTTTCTCTTCTTCATCTTTATTCTTTTTCTCCAAACAATTTTAGCCATATAGATATTTGCTTCCTTTCTCAATTTGGTTATTGATTCAATGGTATTTTGTTTACTTTAGCTTTGTTCTATTAATTGTAAACAAAAATTTGGTGAATCAATAAAGTGAGTGGTTGGGTGGAATATTTTGTGTTATTGCGTTTTGATTTCAATTCCATCTTGTTTTCAATCCAAGTTATCTCTTTGTGATTTGGATGGCAAAGATCTGTTGATAAAAGCTTCCGCAAAGCGCTACTATTTTCATAATAGTTTGGTATATCGGTGCATAGATCATCGCAAAGCTTAGAGTAATTTTGGTTTGAAAAATTATTGATGTCAGATATGATTTCGTTTTCAAAGATGGCTATCTTGGGTGCAAAAAATTAGGGTATTTGGAAGCCTAAGATGGAGGATGTTCTGTACCTCAATGATCTTCATGATCCGATTGATGGAGATGGAAAGAATCCCTCTGATGTAGATGAGAGAAAATGGAGGAAGATGGATAAGAAGGTGATTGCTTTGATTCGCCAGTATCTTGATGATTCAGTTTTCCATCATGTGGCTAGTTGTGAATCCACGAAGGCTTTGTGGGACAAGTTGGTATTTTTGTATGAGTCAAAGAGTGCTATTAGTAAGGTTTTTTGGTTCGAAAGTTGGTACAACTGAGATTAGACGAAGATAAGTCTGTTGTAGAGCATTTGAATAAATTTCAAGGTGTAATAAATCAATTGAAAAATATGAAGGTCAATTTTGATGATGAGTTACAGGATCTTTTATTAATGAGTTTGCTTTCAGAAAGTTGAGAAACATTGGTTGTTTCATTGAGTAATTCCAATGCTAATGAAACTATCTCTCTGGAAACTGTTCGAAACAGTCTTTTAAATGAGGAGCTTAGAAGAAAAAGGTCAGGTATGAAATCAATTCAAAGTGAGGCTATGGTGGTAAGGGACTCGAAGAAAGAAACAATTTGAAAGAAGAAGGACGCTAATAGTAAAGGTGTTATCACTTGTCATTATTGTAATAAGAAAGGTCACATACACAGCAAGTGTTATGCTCATAAAAGAGGTCAGAAAAAGGCTGCGCATGGTAATACTTGTAGTGATGCACATGCAGGTTTTGCTGAAGGTACCGATAGTGATGCTTCTTGTGATGTCCTCTTTAGTGAAAATAAGCATTGGAAGATGGATTCAGGAGCCAGTTTTCACACTTATAGAGATGTGAATTGTTTTTCTTCTTATGAGAAGAGTGTCAATATGATTAAGATGGCCAATGAAGAAGAGCTACCGATTTGTGGTATTGGATCTATCCGATTTCGTATGCATGATGGTGTGGTTAGAAAGTCTCTAGAGTGAGACATGTACCCACTTGTTCACATAATCTTATTTCTCTCGTTCAGTTGGATCGCGGTGGTTGCACTTATGAGACTCAATGTGAAGTTTTGAGAGTGAAGAAAGGTGGTCATGTAAGGATGAGAGGAGTATTGGAAGAAGGAAACCTTTATAGCTTGGTTGGTTCTGTAGTCGACAACGGAAAGCGAGTGACGGTTAAAGGACCTAGTCCACAATAAGGTAGAGAGGTTAATGTGGTCACTGCTTATGATTCTAGCATTGAGGATCATATTTTAGACAGGGGTCTTCATATTGATGATGCTCTAGGGATCGATAATGATCAGATAATGAGCTCAGATCGAGTGATAGACGGGTGTCGAATTGCAAAATCCACAAAGAAAAGATAGAGATCTTTGTGGTGTTACAAACGTTTTTGAGATCAAATTTGTGTGGTGCACCTCATATGGGAGATGCATCACTTGCAAACGATGGTTGAGGTTTGTAATTTAGTGTGGTTGAGATATGGGGATTTGTGATAGATCTAGATATGGCATGCTTGATATGTTGGAGATATGTGATTTTGCATCAAGGTGGAGTGTTAAATTTTGGTGATACAAAATCACAAATAAAGGGAAATAAATATACCAAAGAAAGAAAGAGAAGATTTTGTTTCTTCTAATTAATAGGTATATTTGAATATGTTTATTTCTCTCTCTAATTGGCCAATCAAATTATTTTTTGTCATCTAATGTTAACTTGGACATTAAGTATTTGATTATATGAATAGAGACTAGAATAGGGAGTAAAAGTGTGGTGGAAAATTTTTTTGCTAATTTTCTCTTCTTCATCTTTGTTCTTTTTCTCCAACAATTTTAGCCATATAGATTTTTGCTCCATTTCTCAATTTGACTATTGATTCAATGGTATTTTGTTTACTTTGGCTTTTTTCTATTAATTGTAAACAAAATTTTGGTGAATCAATAAAGTGGGTGGTTGGGTGGAATATTTTGTGTTATTGCGTTTTGATTTCAATTCCGTCTTGTTTTCAATCCAAGTTATCTCTTTGTGATTTGGGTGACAAAGATCCGTTGATAAAAGCTTCCGCAAAGCGCTACTATTTTCATAACAACATCATTGTCAAGTGAAACTTTGGTAAGCGTTACACATACATAATTTTTAATTTGTTTATGCTTCGCATTTAATGGCCTTGCATCACACATTCAAGTTTTATTTATTTATTTTATTATTATTTATTTAATATATGCTTCACGATTAATGACCTTTGCTCTATTCACAAGAATATGCAATAATTAGTTAATTTCTGTGGAAGAAATAGTTTGAAAAAAAAAACTGTGGGTGGAAGTAGATTTTTCCTAAACTTAGACTTAGGCCATCTTCGGTAGTATGGATTCAACTTTAACTTTGAAAGAAGCGGGATATGTAATTTGGTATGTTTTTAATTTTTTTTGTCTTGATGTGATTTCAATTTTATTTAATAATCTTTTGTAACATCCCAAATTTTATTAGCAGTTAAATATAATTTAATTGATAACTATGAAAACAGTGAAAAAGGAATTTTTGCTAATGTTGAAATTTGACCATGAAACTTATACCATTGCGTTCGTGACAATTTTCTGATCAACTTCCATATACAATATTTTCTGAATGGACTTCAAACGGAAAAATTATAGCCGTTTGAAGTTTTAGCGTCAGAAATAATTACATAACAAACATGGAAATTTTATCAATTATAAACATTTGCGATGAATTCATAGATATTTATAAAAGTAGTAACAAATTTATTTTGTTTGTAATGAATGTAAATAATTAAGGGAATTAGATGTAAGAGGAAAAAATAAGGGGAATAATTAACATTGCAAACAGAATCAGCTAAAAGGTACAGTTAATTAATATGTGAATTAATATTGGAGATTAATATATAACACGTGTGTGTGTGTGTAAGATCCCTCAATTTAAAGAGGTTAACATATAAATGTAATAAATAAATGCTCAACCTAGATAATAAAATATATATGCATATTAAAGATATATGTTAATTGAATGGTGGAATTAATTGACATGCCAATTAATGAAAGGGAAAATTAGGCTAAAGGGCACATTTAGTCCTACTAATTAGTTTCCAGGCCCACAACATTAAAAAATAAGTTTGCAGGACATTTTACATTTTCTGCGTAACAAAACAAACCCAACAATTTAGGGTTTTCGTTCCTACTCTCTCATTCGACATAGGTTCAAAATCGTTTAACAACAATTTCTTCCTAATCGATTCGAATCTATAGTCGGCCGAACAATTTCTTCCAAATTGATTCCAACTGGAAATCGCTCTAATCCAAATCTATAGTCGGTCAAACAATTTCTTCTCAAAATAAGGTAATTTTGTTATGCCTGTAGAGTTGTAGAGCAACATTAATTCTGCATTTTTGAATTCGTTTTCATACAACGTATTGTTATTAAGAATATTGTATTTTCTACTGTTGTCTGTAATTTCGAGCATGGAAAGATTATTGCAATGTAAAGTCCTATTTCTAAGAAGTTACTAGTACTTTAACCATGTGTTAAGCAAAATCGCTTGAGTTTCAATCGTAATTTTCGTGAACTGTATTTATCTTGTGTGTTGTTAGATAAGCCAACATAACTGAAACAATCTAGATTTGAGATTTCTACTAGTCTAAAGTAGATTCCAATCTCGCACAATTGCGTAAAGACTTTGCATGCTAATTTTTCATCATTAGAACATTTTTAAAGTAGCATGCGTCTACATTACATAAATAATAAACTTCGACAAAACCTTTGAGAAAGCTTTTGATCTTGGACTTCATTTTTGTTACTGATTTGGTTAGTAACTGCGTATCATTGAAATTGTTCTTTTTAACATCAAGTCAAGTATCCTTGATGCATTTTCCTATAGTCTGTAAATGTTTGCTCCATGTACTTAAGCTAAGTGTAATAAAGCTACTTATTGTTTAGTAAATGATAAAGCTATTTATCATTTAATAAAAACCATTTGCTTCTACCTTTATTGTTTATCAAATGATAAAACCATTTATCTTTATGTCAAAGTAATTGTAGTAGTTTTTTTTAAATGTTTATATATTAAATGATAGTTGCATTTATATTAATTTCAGAATAATTGTATTGAATCAATGATAATTCTTTTTATCTTTATGTCAAAATGATTGTATTAAGTATATTAATTATACCGTGATAATATGTTTACGTATTATAATACATAAAGGTATATATGTTTATCTTTTTATCATTTATTAAATGACAACATATATTAAATGACAATTCTATTTATCATTTATTAAATGACAATTCTATTTATGATTTAGTAAATGATAAAACTATTTATCTTTACTAAATGATAATTCTATTTATCATTTAGTAAATGATAATTCTGTTTATCATACAAATCCATTTGACACAAATATCTGATTTAGAATACATCTAAAAATCATGGACTTGAGAATAATCATAATATATAGTTCAAGATAGACAATTAACAATATTTCTTTATGTCTTTTTGCAAAAATGATAAACTTCTTTATCATTTTTATTCAATATATATACAGTTATTTTCATTTAGTTCGTATATTTTTATTCAATTATACTATTATTCTGGAGCAAGACTATTTATCATTTAGTAAATGATAGTTCTATTTATCATTTAATAAACGATAAAACTATTTACCTTTAGTAAATGATAGTTCTATTTATCATTTACAAATAATTGACTTGAGAACATTGAAAATATATAATTCAACATAGATAGTGACAATATTTCTATATGTCTTTATGCCAAAAGGATAAACTTCTTTATCATTTTCATTCAATATATACTTTTATTTTCATTAAATTTGTATATTTTATGTACTTTCAACGTATGATTTAAGTTATATTGGTTATAATCTGTTTACATTTTATTCATTTTTTATTTCTTGGTTTATAATTTTTTTTAATTTTTGATTCAATGATTTGTTAAATGATAGATTATTTTATCATTTTCGTTTTAATCAGTTCACAACAATCTGCTCAAATTTTTCATAACCTATTGGTCAACATATAACACAGAAAAACTTCATTTCCTCTCCACTTCAGCCTCTGTCAACTTCAACCTCTTGGTTAACTTATAACCCATAAATATAAATTTTTGTTTGTTGGTTTATGGATGTTTTTAATAAATTTCATACATGGCATTGTTAAATGATAAACTGTTTAATCATTTTAGTAATGTTTTTTATATTGATATTTTGTTTATATTTTTTCCTTCATTCATTTGTTCATTTGTGACTGATTTTATTTAATTTTACAAAATAATAAACTTTATCATTTATCTTCTATTTTTTTTTCGGAAAATGATAATCTTCTTTATCATTTTCATTTCTTTTTAAATATTTATAGTTTTACTTAAATGTGTATATTTTATGTACTTTAAACATATGATCTAATTTGCACATATTTGTAAATAGTTTCTAATTTTTAGTTTTTATTTATCTGTTTCATACAATTGCATGTATGTATTCTTCATTGATAGTCATTGTTTTTTTTCACTTTCTAAAAAATTCATTGCATTCGTTTTCCAGGTTCCATTCTTTCATTTCTGTCTGCATCTTTTAATTATCAGTTACATGGCCTAGAATTTGATTTACTTTCATACCTTCTCCACTCAATCACAAACATCCAACACATTCACTTCGTCCTCTAATTCTTTCACCATACTGCATACTTCAAATTCTTTATGTCTATATGTTTCTCTTCTACATGATTATTGTGCAATAAAAATAAGTTAAACATATTCATTTACTATTAAGATAAATATATATATATATATATATATATATATCATTTACAAAATGATATAACTATATATCATTTAGTAAGTGATAATTCTATTCATCTTTATGTCAAAGTGTTTATGTTTTCATTTTAAAATGATTGATAACTAAAATGGTTGAAGTAATCATTGTCTTTAAATGATTGACAATTAAAATGGTATTTAACGTATTTCGCGTTGTTTAGTTGCTTTTATTAAATACTTATGTCCTTAAAAAATAAGATAAGAATGTTTATCTTTGATGTAAATGCTAAAATTACTTATATAAATGATAAAACAAAATAAAAAGTTTACCATGAAAAAAATGCAATGTGATCAGCATTATTTCTTATGTTATTATTTTATCTTAATGGCAAAATTTTCTTTTTAACACGGCTAGAAATGTGCAAACTAGAAGATCAGCTCAAGCTGCTAAAAAACAGAAGATAAAAAAGGAAGATCTTCCAAAAATTGCATGTTTATTGATATCAAAGGGAAGCTGTGTATAAATATGAGACCTATGAGCAGTGTTTACTTTGAAAAACACAGGAACCACCAGCTCTCCATAGCAAACACCTACTGTAAGTCGAATTTCTTTTAACATATATATTTCAAAATATTTTGATCAAATAAATTTGTACATATGTTTTTATGATTCCTATTTTCAATTTCTGACCAACATGATTTATTATCATACTAAGAAACTGTGTATTCTCAATAAAATGAAATCATACTTGAATAACTAACTCAACTCTTTATATGTATCTAATTTTATGTTTGTATGTTTAGTTAACTGTACACCTGTGTATACTTGCCCTCTTCTATGTTTTTTTCTTTTGTTTTTTGTTGCATAAATCTATTTTCTCTTCTCTTTTTCGAATTCCAGACATAAAAATAAAATCAAAACGGTTTTCATTATGTTCTTTCCTTTAGATACAATGTCAGTAACTTAACAGGCAATATTGATCTCTTGCTACCATGTTTTTTTTCCGGACATAGTTTACTGCAAGTGCCCATATAGTTACTGCAGTAATTAGAAAAAGATATTCTGTTTTATCATTATATTCAAATTACTAAAATTATCAAATACAGGTTCGACTGCAGTGTTTTTGTGATGATGTTCTTGCCAAAAAATTGCACAAGGGATGGACAGTACATCAAAAATTAGTCTCCAACAAATAAATGCATTCAGAGCGTAAATATCTGTGCAAATCCTCTTCGATGAACCTTTTTGCTGCTGGACGGTCGAAAATTTTTGTAGCTCAGCTTCAGCTACCAAGAATGCAAACTAAGAATGATAGAGACAATTTTTTTGATGTTTGAGTGGATGCAAATAGTCATTTTATCAGACATTTGTTAAAAAATTATTTGATAACAGGTTTTGGGCGATATATTTGAATTTACTGATGAATTTGATTATGAATTTGTAATGGCTGATGTTAACTAGCAAGTAATTACACAACTGATGTTAATTTGATTATGAAATTCTGGTAATAGATAATGAATTTGTAATGGCTAATGTTTCTAATGCTCTGTTCAAAAAGATAAAAGCATTTATCTTTTATTGACAGTATGTTGTATCACTTTTATTAGTTAGCATTCTGCATATCTTGTATCAGTCTTTATTATTGTTAAATATCAGCTTTCTCCAAGTTTCAGTTTTTTATTACTTTAACATCAGTTTAATTTTATTAAGATTTTACCATTTTACAGAACAAGATTTATTTAGTATTATTGAATGTTGCACCCTCTTTTCCTTTCAGCATTAACAAGAAATGTAACAACCCGCATATTTATCGATTTTATATTTAAATATTTTATCATTCGTCGGATTTTAGTCCGAAAACCTACTTTTTGCATACGGTCGAATTAGAACTCGAGACCACCTCCATTGAGTTCAAAATGCCGTTTGCGACCTTTTTGAGTATAAGCTTCGATATGTTTGGAGAAAGTTGATTTTTGCAACTTTTTCCCTCTTAGGGCTTTGGTTTGGGCTGAGCCAATTAACCACTTACTAACTCAGTCCCAACCCACTCCAACTCTTCATTACTTCATTTCTAATTCCTAACTCTTCAAGCTTTCAACAATGGTGGAAGAGAAAAAGAATTAGGAAATCCTAAGCCCTAGTTTCCATTAGCAAATTCATCTCCTAGCTCCAAACTCAAGAAGAACCCATTGGTAAGCTTCTCTTCTTCTTCTCCAACTCTTTCTCCATTCAATTTCAGAAATTTCCTAAACCTAACTTAGGGAATGTTCTTCTTTTAAGCTTAGATTCAAGCTTCTAGAGTTGGTTTTGAAGAGTGGTTGATTCCCCTTTGCTTTCAAGCTTCATCTTCATACATTTAGCTTAAAGGTGAGATTTTTAATCTCACATCTATGTCTATATCTATCTTTGTTGTTAGGTATGAATCCCTAACATTTATTCATGTGCAATTGCTTTTGATTTAGATTGGTTTTGTGAATATTTCCAATTTTTGGTGTTTGAAGCCAATTCTCTAAAAATCATAACTTTGATGTTTGATCATGCTTTAAGAGGTGTTTCGGAGAGCCTATAAGACCGGGTTGTCGCTAGGCATAAATCCTTAGTCGTCATTGCTCGTCCGATCGCTTCCGATACGTTTTGGCCACTTTGGCCTAGGCAAATTGTTGCCTAGACCAGGTGACCAGACGTTTGGTGACCAAGTCCAAACGTCTGGTTTGGACCTGGAAACTAAATATGTATGCACGTATATTATAAAAAAAGCCAGAGACTATTTTCAGACGTCTGAACCATCAAACCAGACGTCTGGATAGATCTCAGACGTCTGACTTGAGGTTTCAGATGTCTGAGTGTTCTCTGGGTTATTTCCAGAGAACAAATCCAGACGTCTGGATTCCAAATCAGACGTCTGGAGATGTTTATTTTTGCCTATTCAGGCTGTTTTGTGTGAATTTCCATTGTTTATCGATTTTAGCGATCCTATTAATCGTTATCACTTATTGTCGACTTTGATGACTTCTTTTTATGGATCTTTTTGGAAATATCCATTTCTATGGATTTGGTATCGATTTCTTTGGATTTTATTCACGTCTTCGAATGTGAATTTTTATGCCCGATTGTTTCTACAATCACTTCTATGATTTGTCACTTTAAAATATAAAGGTTTTCTATACTAGTAGTAAACATCAAAACTCTTTCTTAAAATGATTTCAATACTATTTTATTACAAATCTCGTTTTCTAAAACCGATTTCCAATCTATTAGTATATACAAACCTTTACCTCACTCGTATGAGAAATCTAATTAAACGACTTAGTAAAACAAGTGGTATGAAACGCTTGCGTTTACTTCGTCGGTTAATTCTTGGACTTGTTCGATTGAATCTCTTGTGACAATTTTCTAGTGGAGATCTACAATTTGTTCGTAAATATTTAAGTTAAGCTAGTGGTTATGGGACATGAAGCTAAGCTCATATATTTACTAGCTTATTGTAATTGACACTTCTCATTGATCATGACGATCATCTTTGTGATTTAGACTAGCAATGTGCGATGTCTCTTTGTCCATGTCGAGGACGATACTTCATTTTTTTTTGGAGCTTCGGCTCACCAGGAGGAGCTTCTGCTCAATGTCCGCAATGGGGGACTATACCCTGTCATGAGGAACTTCGGTTCACCAGGAGGAGCTTCGGCTCAATGTCCGCAATGGGGGACTATACTCTGTCAGGAGGAGTTTCGACTCACCAGGAGGAGCTTCGGCTCAATGTCCGCAATGGGGGACTATACCCTGTCAGGAGGAGTTTTTGGCTCACCAGGAGGAGCTTCGGCTCAATGTCCGCAATGGGGGACTATACCCTGTCTGGAGGAGCTTCGGCTCAATGTCCGCAATGGGGGACTATACCCTATCAGGAGGAGTTTCGACTCACCAGGAGGAGCTTCGGCTCAATGTCCGCAATGGGGGACTATACCCTGCCAGGAGGAGTTTTTGACTCACCAGGAGGAGCTTCGGCTCAATGTCCGCAATGGGGGACTATACCCTGTCTGGAGGAGCTCCGGCTCATTTTTCTGGGATTGGCCATCCTTTTTATTGTGATTTCTGGATTTCGTGTGTTGATTTCTGGAATTTTTGTTTCACCAACTTTTACGATGGGCATTGATATATATGCCATTTATTGTGGCTTGGTGAATGAAATTAGGAGTATGACATTCCTTTTTATCTTGAGTAGATTATTGTGATATTGATTAATCTCTTGTTGATTTTCAATTACTTATTTATCACAGCTTGACATTGTGATTATTATATATTTATGTCATATCTCTTATTATATATCACTTCATCCGATATTTATAGCTAGACTGATCCGTTTATTATTTTCTTCTTAAATAATACTCGGGTCAGACTGAGATTTTACAGGTGCTTCTGCTTGACTCCTTATCGGACTATTATCCCGACTTTTGGCAAAGTACTTAGATTAGTAGTTTATTTTGTTGTATACACTTGAGATATAGACTCATAGTTGTATTCTTTTGTATAGCACGTGTTGCTGTTCTTTCGTATTATCGTGGATCTTTTGACCACTACTCTGATATACACATTTATGTGTAATATTCATATCTATTTCCGCCTTTGTGATATGAATTGTCTGTGACTGATTTGTGTTATGTTTATTTCTATATTTGTTTCCGAAGACCTTTATAGCCACTGTGTAGTAGCTTTGAGTTTGTGTCGGTATGTCGGATTTCCTCTTGAGATGAAAAGTTATATTTTTATCTGGCATATCGGTACTCGCACAAAGCAATTATACAGATGGTCGCTCCTCAACAGCCTTATTCTCCGTGCTAGTCGACAACATTCACAGTAGTGTTCTTGGCTAGCGTGGGTATAGAGGTGGGGCGTCACAGCTTGGTATCAGAGCGAAACTTCGGAACAATGTAGAATAATTTAACAAGGATCATCGTCCTAAGTCCATCTTAGGAGTTGTGCTTTAGGATTTTATTCGAGTCTTCGTACCGATTTATCCTACTTTCTTTTATGATTCCTTGTTTTATCTATCAAGATTGCTTGATATTTATTTCGAGAACAACCTTTTCCTCTTCTTTCTTTCTTTCTTAAAGAAGAGAAATGGTTAGACCAGGCCGTCCCAGCGCCGGTCAATCTAGTGCTACTCCCCTGGATGGAGTATTCATGTCTGCTTAACAACTTTTGGATCTTGTAAAGAATCAAGAGTTTATCTATGCTTTGAGTAAGAACCCCGAAATGGTTCTACCTTTGAAACTTGAAGTTTCTTTCAATCAGCTTGTGGATGTTACTCTTCTTCATGGAGAGGTTGGTAAAGGAAGTGCTTGTGATATTGGGACTTCCAAGAAGAGGCATATTAAGTTCAAGAGCCTTAATCCCAATAAGAGAGTGAAGCAAACTACTTTTGTAGCAAAGACTCCAATAACTAATCGTGGAGGATGCTACAATTGTAATTCTAAGGAACACTATGCGAATATGTGTCCAAAACCCCATTCTTGTCGCTATTGCAAGAAACCGGGTCATCTTTTATCTGCATGTCCCAAACTTTTGAACAAGGACATGAGAAAGCTAAATATTGTGCAAGCCCCTAGAAACTCTTCTCTTGATCAAGGTATTTCTCCTTCAATTCTTGGTTTTATTTGTCTCGTGAATATTCTTTTCAAGTTCTTGTTGATATGAGTCCATCTCATTATTTTATATCAAAAGGACTTGTTAATTCTTTTTCTTTAAATATTTTGGGCTTGTTGACTTCATTGAGAATTGCGAATCCGGATGGTAGATCCGCAACACTCAATTTGCTTTTGTTTAGATGTCGAGATTGTTTTATGTGACTTTTCTTTCCGAGCCGATATTTACTTTGGCTTCGGAATTGACTTTTTCTGTAAGGATTGGCTTAAATTGTGAAGCCCATATCCTATTTTTCCGAGTGGATTATTCATCTTCGACATTTTCAATCTGTTAAGCAGATTTCTATTTTTCCTTTGTAATTTTGATTACAACTTGATGGCATCATTTTATTCCTTAAAACCCGCATGATAAGGAAAGTATTATTTCTCTCAATCATATCGTTTGAAAAATTTCCTGGTATTTTTGATCTTGTCTTAGGATCATCACCTAAGCAATATCTTTTGTGTGGTGCGAAGGTCTTTTCAGTTTGACTTTATCACCGGTTTTCGTTTGCTACGAGTTGCGGAAATTAGCATTCCACTTACCGCATTCTGCACTCGTTATGATTCTTATGAATGACTTATTATGTCATTCAATTTGTCCAGCTTATTTCATCCATTTTATAAATCGAATATTCTATGAATATTTCGATGAGACCATTCTTGAGTTTATTGATTTTGGATGAAAATAGTAATTTAAAATTTTGCAAATCTTTTTCATAAGATTTATTTATAAGTAAAACTGGATTTTTGTTCTTGAAACGAACAAAGAATATTCTTAAAACTTTTTAAGAGATTTATTTATCCTATAAAAGATGATTTTGTGATTGTATTGCCCGTTGAGTGCTTTAAGAATTTTGGTCGATGCGCTTGATCAACGTTATCGATAGGAATTTCCTAAACGCTTTGATGTGACAATCAGACACGGTATATTAACTTGTAAAATGTAAATTCTTCTAGAAATAATTTTTACATTGAAATAAATGTAATTTTGAAAGTTTTAATTTTTCGAGAAAGAAGATTATTTAAAAGAACCCTTCCTTTCGATACTCTTATTCTTGTGATTCCTGAAGGGGAACCAAGACTTTGCTATTTGTACCGATACTAGTCGTATTGGTTTGGAATGCCATTCTCTTGCAAAGGAGAACGTGCTATCACTTGTGCTTCTAAATCATTATAGCTTATCGAGGCTAGATATGCCACTCATGATCTAGTGTTCGTGGCTATTGTTTTTGCTTTTGGAATTTGGCATCATCATATTTGGATGAGAAATTTGTTCTCTACCTCGATCATAAATCTTCGGAATATTTATGTTCTCTTAAGGAACTGCATGTTGACTCGAGTTCCTAGCTTCTTATGATCTTGATATTCTTTTTATTCCCGAAGGGGAAATCGTGTTGCCAATGCGTTTAGTCGTAAGCAACAAGGGGTTGTTTCTTTATTGATGACCAAATGAAATTATCTTTTTATCAAGTTCATCGGGCGTTTTGATGTACTTCGTTTTATTGAGTTTCATCTCATTTCTTTTATGAACTTGCGTCCGATGTTCTTTTATTGTGTTCGGTTCATTGGACGTACCGTTTTTGTACTACGTCGGTGTTCTGAAAATCATTCGGGCTTCGGTTCATTGGACGTACCGTTTTTGTACTACGTCAGTGTTCCGAATTATTTGGGTTTTGATTCATTGGATGTACCGTTTGTACTACATCAATGTCTTTTCTTTTTGGATTCATTGGATGTACCGTTTGTACTACATCAATGTCTTTGTTATTTGATTCATTGGATGTACCGTTTGTACTACATCAATGTCTTTTCTTTTTGGATATATTGGATGTACCATTTGTACTACATCAGTGTCTTTGATTCATCGGATGTACCGTTTGTACTACATCGATGTCTTTGCATTTGATTCATCGAATGTACCGTTTGTACTACATCGATGTCTTTGCTTTTGATTCATCGGATGTACCGTTTGTACTACGTCGATGTCTTTGCTTTTGATTCATCGGATGTACCGTTTGTACTACGTCGATGTCTTTGCTTTTGATTCATCGGATGTACCGTTTGTACTACATCGATGTCTTTGCTTTTGATTCATCGGATGTACCGTTTGTACTACATCGATGACTTTGCTGTTTGATTCATCGGATGTACCGTTTGTACTACATCGGTGACTTTGCTCTTTGATTCATTGGATGTACCGTTTGCACTACATCAATGTCTTTGCTTTTGATTCATTGGATGTACCGTTTGCACTACATCAATGATATGCTTTTGATACATTGGATGTACCGTTTGCACTACATCAATGTCTTTGCTTTTGATTCATTGGATGTACCGTTTGCACTACATCAATGATATGCTTTTGATACATTGGATGTACCGTTTGCACTACATCAATGTCTTTGCTTTTGATTCATTGGATGTACCGTTTGTACTACATCAATGACTTTGCTGTTTGATTCATTGGATGTACCGTTTGTACTACATCAATGTCTTCGCTTTTTAGTTCATTGGATGTACCGTTTGCACTACATCAATGACTTGGCTTTTTGGTTCACTGGACGTACCGTCTTTGTACTACGTCGGTGTTCCAAATTATTCGAGTTTCTATTTTCTCGGGCGTACCGTGATTGTACTACGCCGTTGCACCGGCTCAACTTTCTGCTATTCTTGACGTTTTTCACGTCTTTTAACTATGGAAATGCTTTTATGTTTTCGGTTTTTATTCTTGAGCCCGGTGTTATTGAGGGATTGAAGTTTCACCAAATTTGACTTTTGAGCAACATTCTATTCGCTTCATTGCTTCGGAGGTTGAGCGCCTTCGATATAAAGATATTCTTTTTGATAGAAGTTCAATGGTTCTCAAATCCTAAGGATTGCTCATGCGAAATCTTGAGATTCATCGAACGAAAACTTTCGGATTTACTCCTTCGTGCTCTTTATGGTGAACTTCTTGATTCAAATTTTCTTTTGTGTTAATATGCTTCTATGGTTGTTACTTCTTATATTTCCTTCTTAATTATTGCGAGGACGCAATTTCTTTAAGGAGGGGAGTCTGTAACAACCCGCATATTTATCGATTTTATATTTAAATATTTTATCATTCGTCGGATTTTAGTCCAAAAACCTACTTTTTGCATACGGTCGAATTAGGACTCGAGACCACCTCCATTGAGTTCAAAATTCCGTTTGCGACTTTTTTGAGTATAAGCTTCGATATGTTTGGAGAAAGTTGATTTTTGCTACTTTTTCCCTCTTAGGGCTTTTGTTTGGGCTGAGCCAATTAACCACTTACTAACTCAGTCCCAACCCACTCCAACTCTTCATTACTTCATTTCTAATTCCTAACTCTTCAAGCTTTCAACAATGGTGGAAGAGAAAAAGAATTAGGAAATCCTAAGCCCTAGTTTCCATTAGCAAATCCATCTCCTAGCTCCAAACTCAAGAAGAACCCATTGGTAAGCTTCTCTTCTTCTTCTCCAACTCTTTCTCCATTCAATTTCAGAAATTTTCTAAACCTAACTTAGGGAATGTTCTTCTTTTAAGCTTAGATTCAAGCTTCTAGAGTTGGTTTTGAAGAGTGGTTGATTCCCCTTTGCTTTCAAGCTTCATCTTCATAAATATAGTTTAAAGGTGAGATTTTTAATCTCACATCTATGTCTATATCTATCTTTGTTGTTAGGTATGAATCCCTAACATTTATTCATGTGCAATTTCTTTTGATTTAGATTGGTTTTGTGAATATTTCCAATTTTTGGTGTTTGAAGCCAATTCTCTAAAAATCATAACTTTGATGTTTGATCATGCTTTAAGAGGTGTTTCGGAGAGCCTATAAGACCGGGTTGTCGCTAGGCATAAATCCTTAGTCGTCGTTGCTCGTCCGATCGCTTCCGATACATTTTGGCCACTTTGGCCTAAGCAAATTGTTGCCTAGACCAGGTGACCAGACGTCTGGTGACCAAGTCCAGACGTCTGGTTTGGACCTAGAAAGTAAATATGTATGCACGCATATTATAAAAAAAAGCCAGAGACTATGTTCAGACGTCTGAACCATCAAACCAGACGTCTGGATAGATCTCAGACGTTTGACTTGAGGTTTCAGACGTCTGAGTGTTCTCTGGGTTATTTCCAGAGAACAAATCCAGACGTCTGGATACCAAATCAGACGTCTGGAGATGTTTATTTTTGCCTATTCAGGCTGTTTTGTGTGAATTTCCATTGTTTATCGATTTTAGCGATCCTATTAATCGTTATCACTTATTGTCGACTTTGATGACTTCTTTTTATGGATCTTTTTGAAAATATCCATTTCTATGGATTTGGTATCGATTTCTTTGGATTTTATTCACGTCTTCGAATGTGAATTTTTATGCCCGATTGTTTCTACAATCACTTCTATGATCTGTCACTTTAAAATATAAAGGTTTTCTATACTAGTAGTAAACATCAAAACTCTTTCTTAAAATGATTTCAATACTATTTTATTACAAAGCTCGTTTTCTAAAACCGATTTCCAATCTATTAGTATATACAAACCTTTACCTCACTCGTATGAGAAATCTAATTAAACGACTTAGTAAAACAAGTGGTATGAAACGCTTGCGTTTACTTCGTCGGTTAATTCTTGGACTTGTTCGATTGAATCTCTTGTGACAATTTTCTAGTGGAGATCTACAATTTGTTTGTAAATATTTAAGTTAAGCTAGTGGTTATGGGACATGAATCTAAGCTCATATATTTACTAGCTTATTGTAATTGACACTTCTCATTGATCATGACGATCATCTTTGTGATTTAGACTAGCAATGTGCGATGTCTCTTTGTCCATGTCGAGGACGATACTTCATTTTTTTGTGGAGCTTCGGCTCACCAGGAGGAGCTTCTGCTTAATGTCCGCAATAGGGGACTATACCCTGTCATGAGGAACTTCGGTTCACCAGGAGGAGCTTCGGCTCAATGTCCGCAATGGGGGACTATACCCTGTCAGAAGGAGTTTCGACTCACTAGGAGGAGCTTCGGCTCAATGTCCGCAATGGGGGACTATACCCTGTCAGGAGGAGTTTTTGACTCACCGGGAGGAGCTACGGCTCAATGTCCGCAATGGGGGACTTTACCCTGTCAGGATGAGCTTCAGCTCAATGTCCGCAATGGGGGACTATACCCTATCAGGAGGAGTTTCGACTCACCAAGAGGAGCTTCGGCTCAATGTCCGCAATGGGGGACTATACCCTGTCAGGAGGAGTTTTTGACTCACCAGGAGGAGCTTCGGCTCAATGTCTGCAATGGGGGACTATACCCTGTCTGGAGGAGCTCCGGCTCATTTTTCTGGGATTGGCCATCCTTTTTATTGTGATTTCTGGATTTCGTGTGTTGATTTCTGGAATTTGTGTTTCACCAACTTTTACGATGGGCATTGATATATATGCCATTTATTGTGGCTTGGTGAATGAAATTAGGAGTATGACATTCCTTTTCATCTTGAGTAGATTATTGTGATATTGATTAATCTCTTGTTGATTTTCAATTACTTATTTATCACAGCTTGGCATTGTGATTATTATATGTTTATGTCATATCTCTTATTATATATCACTTCATCCGATATTTATAGTTAGACTGATCCGTTTATTATTTTCTTCTTAAATAATACTCGGGTCAGACTGAGATTTTACAGGTGCTTCTGCTTGACTCCTTCTCGGACTATCATCCCGACTTTTGGCAAACTACTTAGATTAGTAGTTTATTTTGTTGTATACACTTGAGATATAGACTCATAGTTGTATTCTTTTGTATAGCACATGTTGCTGTTCTTTTGTATTATCGTGGATCTTTTGACCACTACTCTGATATACACATTTATGTGTAATATTCATATCTATTTCCGCCTTTGTGATATGAATTGTCTGTGACTGATTTGTGTTATGTTTATTTCTATATTTGTTTCCGAAGACCTTTATAGCCACTGTGTAGTAGCTTTGAGTTTGTGTCGGTATGTCGGATTTCCTCTTGAGATGAAAAGTTATATTTTTATCTGGCATATCGGTACTCGCACAAAGCAATTATACAGATGGTCGCTCCTCAACAGCCTTATTCTCCGTGCTAGTTGACAACATTCACAGTAGTGTTCTTGGCTAGCGTGGGTATAGAGGTGGGGTGTCACAATAAATCAAGCCACCACACTTCCTGCTTCCTGCGAGATTCAGGCTTCTCCTAGCCAATCATGTTCTATAAAACTGAACTAAAATGATAAAAGAGTTTATCATTTTATAGAACCAGATTTGTTAACTTTTCTTAAATGCTGCAACCCCAATGCCTTTCAACATATACAAAACTTAAGCCACCACCCTTACTGGTTCTTCCAAGATTCAGTCTTCTCTTCTTAATAAATCATGTTGTGTAAAACTGAACTAAAATGATAAAAGAATTTATCATTTTACAAAAGCAGACTTGTTAAATTTTCTTGGATTCTGAACCCCTACTGCCATCGAAAATCTACAAAACTAATCCATCACCCTCCATAGTTATTGCAAGATTTAGGCTACTTTTCTTAATTAGTCATAGCATAAAGCTGAACTAAAATGCTAAACAGTTTATAATTATATAGAACTACATTTGTTAAACATTGTTTAATAATGCACCACCTCTGCCTTTCAACATCAACAACACTCAAGCCATCATCCTCCTTGGTTCTTGAAAGATACAGGCTTGAAATAATGCACCACCTCTGTCTTTGATAGTCATGTTGCATAAAATTGAATAAAATGAAAAAACAGTTTATCATTTTACAAAAGAAGATTTGTTAAACATGCTTGAATGCTGAACCATCTCTGACTTTCCACTAAACAAAAATCAAACAAAAATCAACAGGACTCAAGACAAATAAATTCTTAAAAATCAAACAAAATAATAAAAACAATTAACAATTAAAATATCAGTTTATCTATAGTCTTCACATTAAACACTTTCACCTGCTAATACATTGTATTGCATTGCATTGCATTGTTTTTCTATCACTCATATATTGCATTGCATTACAAAAATTTTCATGCAAAAAGTTACAAACAAACTCCAATCTGTTCACCTTTCTCCTCTATTTACATTGTCAGTTTTCTGTTCTTACAATTCATTTTATACAAGAACAGTTTACATTGCATATTTCTTCAACTTTCTCACATCCATCTGCAGAACTACTCCAACACCATCAGCCCTCATTTTTGCTACCCTTCTGCTAACCCCCCAATTCTATAACCAGACATGGCTGTCATCCATCACTGCACCTCCACCATCCCCTCAATGCAGTAACCAATCACCACCACTCATGTCTACCTTACATTGCATATACATACACACATGTGTATAACTTATTAAATGATAATACTATTTATCATTATAAAATGATAAAACTATATATCGTTTAGTTTTATATATAAAAGATAAACTTATTTATATATAGTTTTATCATTTTTTTAAATGATAAATAGTTTTATCATTTAATAATAGATAAATATGTTTAACTTAATTTTATTAAACAATGTTTATATAAAAGACAAACATACTTACTTTTTTTATTCAAAGATATAAACATATTTTCAATTTAAAATGAAAATATTTAATACAATCATTTTAACATAAAGACAAAAAAATTATCACTTAATACAATTATTTTTACATAAAGATAAATACAACCATCATTTAATAAATGATAATCGCAAAATGATTACTACAACCATCTTGACATAAAGATGAATAAAAATATTGTTTCCTAACGATAAATAGTTTTATCATTTTATAAATGATAAATAGTTTTATCATTTAGTAATAGATAAATATGTTTAACATAATTTTATTAAACAATATTTATATAAAAGATTGAACATATTTATCTTTTTTTATTCAAAGACATAAACATATTAGTAATTAAAATTAGAACATTTAATGCAATCATTCTAACATAAAGATAAAAAAATTATCACTTAGTATAATTATTTTGACATGAAGATAAATACAACTATCATTTAATAAATGATAATCACAAAATGATTATTACAACCATCTTGACCTAAAGATGAACAGAAATATTTTTTACTAAACGATAAATAGTTTATCATTTTATAAATGATAAATAGTTTATCATTTTATAAATGATAAATAGTTTTATCATTTAATAATAGATAAATATGTTTAACGTAATTTTATTAAACATTATTTATATAAAAGATACACACATTTATCTTTTTTATTCAAACACATAAACATAATGCATGCAATAAATCGAATGCTATATTCACATATCATTCTATAACCATCTATTTGATTGTATTCTAAGATCTGGTAAAATGGAAATGCTATGTTCACATATCATTTCAACATAATGCATGCAATAAATCAAATGCTATATCCAACTATCGTCTAAAACTATCTATTATTTAAAAAAATTAAGTGATATACCGTTGTCTTCCTTTTTCTATTGACGATTTCGTCACAAAGCTCCTGTTTATTCATTTCAACTTCATTCATGGCCTTCGATGCCCTAGTGTTTCTCTTCGTCTTTGGTTCTTCAACGACGCTCTTCGAATCCATAATGTTGAATGCATTCTTAGTTTGTCACGTGTCACCAATAGTTCATCACCTCCAGTTTGTCAGCATTCTTAGTCAGCTCTCTCCACCTCAACCGATTCGTATTCCAGATTTGCAGCATCCACCTCACAACTCCAGCTTCAACTTACATCAGACCCCTCTCTAGCATGCAATAAAAAAATTCTTATTGATTACTGCACCTTCAGGAAATCTATAATGATAAATAACATGTTCTAATACCAACGCTTTTAAGTTTAGTACTATATCAACAACTGAACAAAAACGATAAATCACTTTATCATTTTACAAAAACATATACAAATTTAACTAAAACAACAGCAAACGGAAACTGAAATATGGACGACGTTATAACTCTGATATTAAGATTGAGAGAGAGATAGAGATTGAATCGAGATTGAGATTGAAATCGAGATTGAGATTGAAATCGAGATTGAGATTGATAATAGCATACAGGAAGATCAAGATTGAGATCGAGATTGAGAGAAAAAACTTGATCCAAGAAGGAGCGAAATACGTACCAGTTAGAGCCGAGGGAGCGAAGGACGCACTAAAATGATCGCGAATAAGAAATGTCCTGCAAACTTATTTTTTAAAACTCTTGGCCTGGAAAGAAATGCCGTATGAAATATGGTCACTGAAACATAATTTCCAGTTAATGAAATGTTACAATATGTAAAATATTAATTAAGGAAATTAACTAATAGAGGTGACATGTTAATCTATTAATGAGGCTATTAAATAGGATTGTAATGTAATCAGTAGAAAATGTCAATTAATTAGGAAATAAAATAATAGTTGACCTAGATTTGAATGTGTACATATAGGTAGTATATTGCTGCACATAAAAATTAATTGAAGGATCAATTAAGAAGAGGATTAATTAGATAATTGGTGGGCTGCATCTATATAAGAGAGAATGTAATGTAATTCATTCCATCAGCCATCACTTTCTCCATCCCTCTCTTACAGTAAACAATGGCTTCTTTTTTCATTCTTTTCTTCTATTTCTCGCAAATCTTCACCAAATGAATCCAAATAAAATATATGTGAACAAAACAGAGAAACTGCAACAAATTAAAGGAGAGAAGTTGTAGAACAGCGTAGTAATTTTAGAAGATAGAGATTTAAAGCTAAGGATGACATGTGAGTAGATTTAATTATATATCTTTTATGTTTATGATATATTATCGTTAGATTCTCATTAAATAACTTTATTCAGTATTTATTTCAGTAATTAATTCTATTAATTAGTTATCGAGAGACTATAAATTGTATAAGAGAGCTTATATGTAATTATTATTCATATGGAAAATAGTAATCAAATTAAATATGAATAATATTAGGCGTAACAATTAGAGAAAGGGATAAGAATAAAAAATAAGAAATTTATAGTTATTTACATCTTTAAAAGTTACCTGTAAAAGTTAGCTTCTTTTTATTCCTTTTTACGCGAATAAAATAGTAAAGAGAAGAATTTGCAAATACGAACTAAAATAAAAGAACACTAGATTTACAGAAATTAGATGTAAATAATAAAAGCTGAAATAAAAAGAGACAAATAGAAATTTGTAGAAGATTATGCGAAAAAGGGTAAAAATAAATTAAAACGGGAAATTTAATAACTTGATAGGGAAGTAAGTGATAGATTAGTTGGTTAGCTTAGAAAAGAGAATACATATCCATAGTTCAATATTTAAAAGATAATGATTAACGTAATTGCAAGAATAAAAGAAAGAAAAAGGGAATTAGTGTAAAATAGAGAAACTACTGTATTTTGCACTGTCCAAAAAGTAAAAGAAATGAAATATCTCACAGTTATAGATTATTGTTTATAGCATCATTAAGTATTAAAATATGGAAATGGATTTTTAGTACAGTTGCCGTAACCAACAAATAAAATAGAACTACTTCCTAGAATATAAGGAAATAAAGTAAAGATTTGAAGGAATTAAGTTAATTATTAGACAAGACTATAAGCTATAAACAGAAATGTACCTAGATCTGCATTTACCGCATAGATAATAGAATAAAAGTAAAGCAGTTATTATGATAAGTTGTGACGATCAGACGTAGTCCCAAGCCAAGATTGTCATATAATATAAGAGAATTAAAGAGAATTCAATATCATAATAAAAGAAGACAGACTAGAATAGAAAAGAGACGCTTGCAGTTATATTTATAATATGCAGATTATAAAAATATAGTAGTGATAATTGCAAGTAAAATTATAACATAAGTTAAACTTTAGTAGAAAGAACAGAAAGGCTTATTTTAAGACTTAAATTAATTTAATAAGAAAATGGAGCAGAAATAACAGAAGAAGCATATTTTGATAAATTTAGATCTTAGATTTAGTTAATAAGCAAGATAATAGAAGTGACCCATACCAACAGCATTCCCTTTCAGTCAGGAACTGATGGTCTCACAATAGTCAGGTGAGGCTAGGAGAAGATTATGCTAATTAGGGTAAATAAGTAGCCAACAGAATAAGAAAAGTAAACTAAATGCAAAATAAAAGATTAGACTTAGGGTCTAATAAAAGAGTGATATGCGTTTGGAACAACCAAAAGGATGAAGAGCCTAACGAAGCAGTTCATCACCGATTTTAGCACAGAAGAAGCACGTCTAGCTTAGTTATTTTGGGCTAGAAGAAAGTATGAGACTTCAACGGGACATGAGGGTGCTCTAAGATAGCCCTCTTGTAATAACCCGTAATTTTCGATCCCGAAAATTCCAGATAGTTAGGAAAATAAGGAAAAAGATAGAAGAAGAAACAGAAAAGAAACACAGAATCTTACATGCGCAACGGATCAAAATATAATATCAAATAAAATAACAGTTATACAAGGAAAAACTGTATCAATTAATTTGTATTATTACATCAGAGTTACAACATTCACAATCACTGGACAGTTTAAATAATTAGTCCCAGATAAACAATAACATATCATAGCGGAATACTCTCCATACGTTCCTGCCATCTAGCTCGCCTCCTGAGCTCCAAAACATCCTTACCTGAAAAGCTGTGATACTCGGTCTGACCCAAGCATTACATCAAGTAACACCCGGGTCAGGCTAGAAACCAGCGTGAGTAAACCCATCTAACATAAAATACCAATGCATAAATCTTATTTAAATCCCGGGGTAACTCGTACCTCTACAAGTTCTTAACCCGTCATAGTCAAATACACATCTTATAATCATCTAAGTATCATTACTCAGATTAAATGACCAAGTTCACATTATTTATTCCATTCCAGCCTATTTATTTCAAAGTCAATCCAAAAGAATTATTTTAGATTACAAATCGAAGCGGTTTCGGGTATGTATCGATAACCGACCTGGCCTCTTCGAATCCAATATCATCTTTAAAACAAAGTAGCTAAGTTTTAAACAATTCCATATATATCCAGAATTACAAATTTACATAGCCATTCGTCACAGATAGACAAACCGTATTATCTCAATTTAGTCCAATCATACCATATCACATATCATCACTTATCAAAGATATCATGTAATCCAAGGCATATAATATCATTCAGTTATTCATAAGCAAGATTAATTAGTCACACCATTCCAATTAATTTAAATAGATTTAATTAATTACCTCCATCACTACACACCCTGCTTACTTAACCATTAATTAATTCCAATCCAATTAATTATTTATTCCTTAACTATCCACCTTAATCAACCTTCTTTAATTAATTATTTTTAATTAATCATCCTTGGTTAAATATTCCTTAATGACAAATAAGAATTAGCTCTAAATTAATTACTCAAATTAATTAATCTTTACCCTCCCATTGCTTATTAATTACATTTATCTTAAATTAATTACTCAAATTAATTATTCGATAATCACTTACATTGATTAATTTATCCTTAAATTAATCACACTCATTAATTTGATTTATTTCCTAATTTAATCAATTCTTAATAAATCATTCCCTAATAAATTTCATTAATTAATAATCCTTTGTTAATTTCCTTAATAAATAAATCCTTAAATTAATTACACTAAGTAATTAATCCTTGATTACTTTCATTAAGTAATTTCCCCTTTAATAAATTACTTTCATCAAGTAATTATCTCATTGGTTAATTATCCTCAATTAATTAGTCTTTAATTATTAATTAAATTAATCCTTAACAAATTTATCCTTCACATCAAGTAATTATTATTAAAGTAATTAATCACTAATTTTTTTTGGCAAAGCAGTAATTAATCACTAATTACTTACATTAATTTACCCTTAACTATGAATAAATTAATCTTTAATTAAATTAACTCATAATTAATTAAATTAATTATCTGCCCCTTTTTCTCTTTAATCACTTTATTAAATTTAATCATTTTATAATCATCCAAGGTCTTAATTAGACTTAAGATAAACTATTTATCTTTATTTAATTTCTTAACTATCAAAATCATAATCATATTTAAAACATTTATCTTTAAATTTTACTTACCCAATTAAAGTGTTTAATTTAAGTTTAAATAAATTACACATTTAACTCAATAATTTAAGTTAAACAAATTTCATAACTTCCTTAAATCAATATTTAAACCTTTTATCATACAATAGTTAAGACCGATTTCATTTTAAATTTTTAAAACTTGTTTATATTTAGCTTAAAACTGTTCAAAATTTTTGCTTCGGGTCCAACCCGTATAATACTCGAGACTAGACTCAAGAAAATCACCTTCCCTTCTCTTTTTTTTAAAAAGAAAAGTTAATTTAGTAAAAAGTTTAAACCTGGAAACGTCCCACCAGAAAACCCGTAGTCCTACACGAGCAAATCATCTGAACTCCCGAGCAAAATCTCACTGCCTTGATTCAGATACTCAACGATATAAGTGCATGTGCACGCGCCACGGCCGCCACTTCGATCATCGTCACCCCTGCCGGCGAGTCAAACCTGACCTTCCCACTCGATTATGACCACCAGAGCCTCCATTCAAACGTGAAATCGAGAACGAGCTATAAAGAAACCCACCTGGAACAGTTCGTTCATCCATAACCACCTCTAACCTCCATCACTGATCACCATAATTCGTGCATCTACCCCTGAGAGCTCGCCAACCCATCCTTCCCCTAATCTCGCCTGGTCCGATCCACTCAAATCCACAAACGTCGTTGAAATTTCCACTCAACTATTTGACATTCAGCCCGTCCTTAAACCCTAATACCACCTTGCTACGCCACCATGGCGAGTGGTAACCCATCCGATCATTTTTCCCATATGCCTCGACACCCAAGCATGCTTCAGCCAAGGACTCGGCCACTCTTCGATCGTCGATCGCCTGGATTTGACCCAAATCCAAAATTCTATCAACCCAAAATTTCAAGATGTCCATCAAATTAAAATTTTCCATATTAGTTTTAAAATTCATCATATTTGATAACAAATCCGATTACATGATCAAAACTTGAAGATTTTACAATCGAATTTCTGCCATTGATTGATTTCTTCTGCTATTTTAAATTTTCGAATGAATCACCTAATACATATAGTAGAAATTATTTTTAAAAATGAAATCATATCCATATACAAACTTTATCTTCAACGATCACAACCTAAAATTAAGTACAAGAAGGGAATTCGATTTTTATATGTTTGAACTTGATATTGCTGTTAAACAGAGACATAGGTATATATTGAACAGACATGCACATGTTCATTTCAACTTAATACACATTAACCTTGATAATTTATTCTTTTGAACCTTAAATCACTCATTACTATAAGAGTTATGCATCAGATTTAGGTTTTAAGGATGTAGTTTACTCACCTGAACTTTGTACAAAGTAGACCTGGAAGTTTGAGTTTGATTTTTTAAAGCTGGAAAACTATTCTGGTTTTTGAATTAAATCTTGCTCTGGAAATGCTTTTGTTTCCTAAAACTTTATTTGATAACTGATCTTGCTTTGATTTGTTGAGTTGTACCTAAGCTAATCTCCAGGTTAAAAATGTTGTTGATGATATGGTTGGTTTCTTGCAATGATTTCTCTCTGGTTTAAGTTTCAGATTTTAGTTTTTCTTCTCTCATTTTTTAAAAATGAAGATAGAAAAGGGTTGAGATGAAAGAGTATAAGTAAAGTAGCTTGTGACACTTGTTTAATTTGTATACACTTGTAAATTGCATGTAACAACACATTTATATTTCTAATTTAGTATATAAACAATTTACACTTGTATTTGTACATATATTAATGTTTTAAATAAATAAATATATATATATATATGTATATATGTATATATATAATATTTTCCATTTAGTAATTACTTTCCTTAATTTATATAGATGTGATCTTTTAAAGAAAATAATATAAATCAAATCATATACTAATAAAATCATATTCATATATGTTTTATAATTTATTTTAAGATATTTATTCTTTGAGTTTCAAATTCAAATTCAAATTAAAATCAACTCATATAAATACAAATTCAATTCTATTTATGTTTTATAATTTATATATGTTTTATAATTTATTTTAAGATATTTGTTTTTTGAATTTCAAATTCAAATTCAAATTAAAATCAACTCATATAAATATATATATTTAAACGAGCACAAATTCAATTCTATTTAAAATCCATTTATATATATAAATAACACATTATTATTATTGTTTTGAAAACAATTAGTTCAATCAATTTTAAATAATTATAAAGGAGGTTATCACATTTATTTGTTCAATTTATAAATTAGTATTTTCAGAGGTTAAATCAAATAATTATCCAATTATTTGATGCTTGAAAATCCGGGTTATCATATTCCTCCTCCCATTGAATCTTTTCATCCTAGAAAAGGAACGAAGCCAGAATTTATTAAAATACTTAATATTAGTTAAATCACTTTTTGATCATTTTTTTAAAACACTTTAAAATCTATATAATATTGCCAAAATAGTTTTTATAGAAATATCATTTTATAACTCGATGTTTTAACAAGTCTGTCCTCGTTCTTACAGAAATTCGGTCATACGTTGATCAAGCGTTAGACTGAAAATCTATAAGTACTTGGTAAACCCGTTTTCAACACGTTGTGAAAATACTTGAAAAATAATTTTACTGAAAATATAGAAAACATTTTGAAAATAGAGGAAACATCTTTGGTGAGAATGCTCTGGAAATCATCACCCTCATCCATGGTCACAGTTACATCCTGGGTTACATTGCCATCACAGCAAAAGTCCACGTAACTATAGGCACTCCATGCCTCTCGATTACGCCATGGAAGCCGCCGCAGATCACAGTTACATCTTGGGTTACGTTGCCATCGCAGCAAAAGTCCATGTAACTGTAGGCATCAGCACCCTCGATTTTCGCTGTCAAATGAAACTTCACCACTCCCACATAGTTCGCAGACTACATCTGTCAAATCCCAATGTAGCCTTAGGCTCTCACGGCCTCTCGACTTTCGCTATGTCACCATAGGTCACAGACTACATCAGTCAAATCCCAATGCAGCCTTGGGCTCTCACGACCTCTCGACTTTCGCTATGTCACCATAGGTTGCAGTCTACCGATGTAAAATCAAGCGTAGACTGTTGGCTCTCAGCAGCACACACGACTTTCGCTATGGTCTGTAGTAGATCGCAGGGACATCAAGTTACACTATCGTCACAGCATAACCCAAATGTCTCTGTAGGCATCAGTGCCCTCGACTTTCGCTAGCCAATAATCATCAGAAACTTCAGTTTGTTCGGACTTCCTCATAGGATTCACTTTAGAGCCTCCCCTCTTTATGGCTCAAGGCAGTACCAACCTTTGGTACTCCTGAGAAGTTCATTTCAAGGGAGCACCTCTTTCTCCAGAGCCATTTCAAAACATTTTATACTATACACATAGAGTATTTTTCAAATCATACACCTTGTATGAATCCGATATAAATCTTCTTTCTCAAAATCGATTATCCCAAAATCGAGAATTCTCAACTTGGCTTTCCAAATTTTCAAAATTGATTTTTCTCCAAAAATCAAAAGCCTTTCCAAAATCCATAGGTTCTAAAACCTTTTCTCCAACATTATTCTCATAAGATCCTTTATTTATATATATATAACTTTAAAAATCTTTGGATCACTTCAAATTTGTATAAATTCACTTTTATATACTTTAAATACTTTCAAAACTCTTTTCTTCTGGCTATAGATTCAACAAGGGGAGTTTATCATATATATAACAAAGATACATAACTATTTTTTATTCCAAATCAAATATTCAAATTTGATTACTCTTATAAAGTTATTAACCATATTATTTACTTATATAAAGTAAATTTCTATTATAGAAATATCCAATTTCCACTTTATTTCATCATATATTTCACAAAATATACTCTTCATTTCAAAAATCATTTTACATTTCTATTCACTTATTCACATTTGCCTCAACTTCCCATTTGGATTATCACTAAAATTCTTATCTCAATTGGGTATTTAATCATAAACAGTTTGCACTCTGACTAGCTTAAGTTTAGAAAATAGCTTGAAAAGTTTAAAAATAGATAAATAGTTAAAAACAATTATTAGTTTGTAAGATATATGTAAAATAGTTAAGTAATTGTAAAATGGTCGGAAGATAGTTAAATAGTTATAGAAATTTTAAATAATTGCAAAATAGTAATTAGTTATAAATTAGTTGGAAAAATAGTAACTAATTTATAAAACAGTTGTAAAATAGTTAAAATAGTTCCAAAAGTAGTTGTAAAATAAATATAAGATAGTTTTGGATTTTAAAAAAGAAAAGTTGTATAGTAAATAGTTAGGAAAATAGATTTAAAACAGTTCATATCAAAATAATTTATTTGAAAATAGTCCAGAGCCAAACTGTTCAATTTTCAATCTCCATCCCCATCAATTCAATTTATGTTTCCACTTCCATTTAAATTGACTCAACTCCAATTTGAATAACTTCAATTTCCCTTAAACTTGACTTATTCCCAATTCAAGTTGAATTAACCTTAATTTCTTTCCAAATTCAAATCAAATTCCATTTGATTTTAAACATATTCAACCTTAATTACAATTTCAAATTATTCAAACCAATTTGAACTAATTTCAAATTAATCCACTTCAATTTTAAATCATTTCAATTTCTGTTTGAATTAATCCTAATTTCTATTTGAATTTGAACTCATTCAACTTCAGTTTCATTTCAAATTAATCCAATTCAAAATTTCCATTTGAATTGTATACTTATCCATCTTCAATTCTAATTAATTCAAACTAAATTCAATTTGAACTAATGCAATTTAAATCTCAACTTTAAACCATCTCGAATTATATAAATTCGAGTTAAATTTCAAATTTTGATTTAACCCCTTAAATCAAATTAACCTTTATTTTATTTAAATCAACAATCAAAATCTTTAAACAATTTAATTCTGAGTCAAATTCTCAAAATTCCATTTTAAATTATCTTTACTTAACTTATTTCAAAGTTCAAATAAGAGTTCAAAACAATTTTATCTTTAAAATTCAATTTATTACCCAATTTTATCTTCCAGTTTTGAAACTAGTTCTTAAACAATTTTAATTTACAAATTCAATTCTTAACATTCAAATCTTCAGTTCAAAGTAATTCCATATCCTTAATTTCAAATTAAAGTTTAATTTCCCTTTTATCTCAATAATGGATATATTACCACACTTCATTTCTTCATTCATTTAAACAAATCCAATTCAGAGTTCAAAGATTATTAATAACAATAGGATGATATCATCCAATTTATTTTAAAATATTCATCCATTTTCAATTCTTAGATCTCAACCCATTTTGAGATCACACAAACTCCCAATACAAATCTACCATTTAGCTTCCCAAATTAAATCTTAATTTCATCTTGAAATTTCCAAATCAGGTTGATCATTCAAACTTATTTAACTTCTTCTAAGTTAAATTCAATTTAAAACCCCACTCAAACTTATTTTACTTTGGGTTATTTACATCACCTCCAAGGAAAATCAAAACTCATCACTTTAGAGTTTATTTCAAATAATCTTTGATATTATGTATATCCACACATATATATATATATTTACATCTTGGCCCATCAAGCCAATTTTTAAAATTTAAACCACCTTTGGTTTTAATTCAAAACAAATTCTTTTAAAAAATCTTCCAAAACATCTCTTTAAAATAAGATCACATTCAAAATAGTTTAAATAATATCATTTCTTTTAACATTTTGAAAACAATTTCAAATTTTCATAGACTTGGAATTCAAAACTCCTCAATTTACATCCTTTCTAATTTACAAGTTATTCTCCTCTAAAAGTTTTCTTCCCTAAAACATTTTCATTTTGCTTTATCAATATTTACTAGAAAACAACATCCTAAATAACCATTATATATTCTGGTTCGAAACCAATTCTAACTCATCTTATCTGTATAGTTCACTCTTTTCAATTCCCATTTTGATATATATATATATAATATAAGCTTTTATAAAATCATTAATTAAAACCATTCTTAAAACCTTCATATAAGAAAATAACGAGTGTGCTCTAAAACATATATATACACTCAACTCATTCTAGGGTACCACTGACCCTATCCTTAATGAGTAAACCCACCAGAGCCAAGGTTCTCGCTTAACTTCAGCTCTGATACCAAATGTAACGATCCATAATTTTCGATCCCAAAAATTACAGATAGTTAGGAAAATAAGAAAACAGATAGAAGAAGAAACAGAAAAGAAACACAGAATCACACATTCGCGACGGATCAAAATATAATATCAAATAAAATAACAGTTATACAAGGAAAAACTGTATCAGTTAATTTATATTATTACATCAGAGTTACAACATTCACAATCACTGGACAGTTAAAATAACTTGTGACGCCACACCTCTATACCCACGCTAGCCAAGAACACTACGGTGTAATGCTGTCAACTAGCGCGGAGAATAAGGCTGTTGAGGAGCGGCCATCAGTAGTTAGGCCTTACACTAGTATTGGTTATCTCGATAGGAGTGGTATATAAATATATATATTCTTTCATTTTTCATCTCTGATTTATTTTCTCCCATCTACATACCCCAATTCCAGTATAAAACAAACTACGATGGTTCATAATAGTTAAGGATGAAATATAAACTAATAACATAGATAATATAAATGCGGAACACAGATAAAACAGAAAGTCTCATATATACAATAACTAATGTCAGTTACAATACATTTGACACGGTACATATGATACAACTACAACAGTCGACTCAGGAAGTTTCATATACAAGTACATTAACGTATATAATATACATGAATACATATCTTCCTATACAATTATACAGACCACTACAAATGACGACGACTACTCCAAAAGATATGAAAGAACTTCATAGCTCTAGCAGCAACCCAAAGCAGAATATCTACAACCTGAAATACTCGGTCTGACCCGAGTATTAAATTCAAAAAATAATACTCGGGTCAGTCTAATTCAAACTCAGTTATTAGTGCACAGAAGCAATAATAATTAACTAATGAATAGACGACAGTCACAATAAATCTCGTCTATCCGATCCTTAAATAAAGAAATCGGATAACGATAAATATAACTCGTAACAGTGTTAAACAACAAATCAGCAAATTTAAACCAAATCAGAATGCAATTCAGAATATTGAATTGAATAAACAAAACAGTTCAAACTATTAAAATATCAATTAAAATATTAATTTGAGTAGGGCTGCAGTACACGCACGCGTGCACTGCCTCGCCACTACAGCATATAGAATATGCAAAAGATCAATAAATCAAAGCAAGATAGAATAACATAAAAGCCATGCCGTGTGGCTGCAGTTCACGCTTGCGTGCACTGCCTTGCCACTACAGTGATGATGTACACAACCGGGCAAAAGGTCAAACCCAAAATAAAAAGACGGGTTCAACACAGGTGAAATATATTTAAAATCATGACACAAGCACAAGGTCAAACCCGAGTTTTAAAACTGGGTTCAACACAAGGCACAATAAACTGAATGCACAAAGTAAGTAACTGTACAACAACAAGTTCAGACCAAACAGCAATGCAATAGCAGTAATGGGTGAACAGACCGCAAATGTGCAATAACAAATTTAGTGAAGCCCAAATATACCGAAGTCAATGCCGAGATAGAATGAGTACAACTACTGAAGCTCAAGAACTCAACAAGGCAGACTCAAGTCAGGTAGTGGTAAAGTCAAAGCCCAAAGTGAATACAGTGAAACATGCATAGGCAGTGCCCATATAAACATGCACACAAAAATCTCAAGTCTGGACCAAATGCCCTCAAATGAATGTGGGACAAAGACCCGACTTAATACCATGGAGGTGGCTTCCTGGAGCTGCAGACCACAGGGATTGAAAACTAAGCATCGTATGCAAATCAGGTAAGGTTTCCAACCAAGCTTCATACAAATGCAAGAATTAACTGTGGATACAATTGTATCACAATTCAAAGCTACAGGGACAAGCAAGCAAGACCGAAATGCAACTGCACAAGACAGGTGCAGGCATAAGTAATGGACCAAGTATGCTACAGATCTGAACCCACAACAACACTGACAATATAGAAAATTGACCAGGCAGTATGAATTATGTAACCTGAACACCTCAATGACTACCATGACCAAGTGCACAAAGGCATTGGTACAACCTACGTGAAGACAGCCGAGTGAAGGTGAGGGCACCAAAAGTATGACACCACAGCACACGACAGTAATGAGTCATTGCAACATGAACCAATCAATGTGAAAAAAGCTCAAACACATGTTAGCCGAGAAGCATTATCATCAAAGAATGCAACAGTCAAGCAAATAACTATATGCATATCGAAACAGTCAGCGACAACTGATGGTATACAAGTGGTGCAAAACAAACGTGCACACTTGTGTACATGTATACCAACATCACGAAGTGCAGACCGAATAGCCAACATGATCAAAGAAACATATGAATAGTATGTCAAAGCAAGCTGCATATATGACAATCAACCAGACTGGATCAATGACCTAGGTTACAACTTAATGACCTAGGTTACAACTTCGAATGAATCAGTGTGCAGGTATGGACATAGCTCGAGCACATGATATAGCAACCGATAAACCCAACAGTGATGTGTTCGAAACAATGAACCAATGTACTCCAGACCACAAATGCATAAACACAACAGAGGTCGAAACAAATAGCAACCCAACGTGATACGACGGTCACAATAATAAAAATAAAAAAAACACTTGAACCCAGTCAATAAGTGAAGCATCTATGTAAACATATAGCAAGTTCAAGCTACAGGTCGAAACAAAGTATCACAAAATATTTCATAGTCGAGAGACAAAATTTAAAACCAAGTTCAAAACCGAGAAACAACATCCAGACCTCAAATATGCACAAGTCCAATTGCAACAAGTTCGAACAATACCAAAGTCAGGAAAAAAAGTCACGAAATCACCAAAACAAAATTCAATTGCCGTAACACAGAATTAAGTTGAACTAGATGTGAGTAAATAAATTTACTCACCTTATCGACGAATAGAAGCAGCCGCCATTTTTTTTCTTCGTTCGATTTTATTTTTCTTAGGGTTTCGAATGAAAATAAAAAGAAAGGGGGACGGGTGAAAATAAACGAGGCCGCCATTATTTTCTTTCGATCGTTCATTAGGGTTGCGAATGAGAGTGAAAAAGGGTAGGCCGGTTATTTGCTTTTTTTGTTAATTTTCACGGCCCAAATTAAAACATGGTCCACTATTTAATTTAAAGCCCACAATTCCTTTTTAACAAATTATAAAAGAATTTTAATTCAAAATTTAAAACTTCAATTGGCAATTTGTGACAATATTCATCGTTAAAATGTCGATTATTAATTGATGCTAAATACCGGGTTGTTACAGACTCCCCTCCTTAAAGAAATTGCGTCCTCGCAATCATAAAGAATAAATGGACAAATGGTAACAACCATAAAGAACATCATCACAAGATGAAGAAATTTGAAATAGGAAGTTCACCACAAAGAGCATGAAAGAGTAAGCCTGAACGTGTTTGCTCGATGATTCTCAGGATTCCTAAGTGCAATCCTTAGGATTTGAGAACCATTGAAATTCTGCAAGAAAAACATCATTATTTCGAAGGTGCTACACCCCCGAAGCAATGATGTGAATAGAAGGTTGCTCAAGAATAAAAATCGGAAATCCCTAAGGCATTTCCGTAATTGGAAGACGTGGAAAACATCATGAATAGCAGAAAATTAAGTCGGTACCCCAGCGTAGTACTATATAAACACCAAAGAAATCTTTTAATTTCATAAAAGAAATTCACAAATTCTCAACAAAATTTAATTATCAAATAGATAGTCAGAATACAAAAATCACGAAACAGCAATATCTAATTATCGATACGATAATTAGGAGACAACAAAATCTAATTATCAACAAAGATAATTAGAAAACAAAAATCACAAATATCTAACTATCAAAAACGATAATCAGGAATTACCACAACGGTAATCAAATTTCAAATCAGCAAATATTCAATTATCAAAACGATAATCAAATATTAAATCACAAATATTTAATTATCACAAACGATAATTAAATCTCAAATATCTAATTATCACAAGCGATAATCAGAAACAATAAATATCTGATTATCAAAAACGATAATCAGAAATCACAAATAAACGAATATTTAATTATCACAATTGATAATTAAATCTTAAATCGCAAATATTTAATTATCACAAACGATAATCAAATCACAAATATCTAATTATCACAAACGATAATTAGAAACAACAAATATCTAATTGTCAAAAACGATAAATCAGAAATCACCAACATCCGATTATCAAAACGATAATCAGAAATCACAAAATTTTCAATTAACGAGTCCGGAATTAATCGAAATAGCAAACGCACATGACCCATAACCACGAGTTTTACTAAATAGTTTAATTCATTTCATCGTTTTCTTGAAAGTGCATAATTGTGTATTTTAAAAATAACATTTCACAGTCTCAAACGGACAAGTCCGGAATTAAGCGAATCAGTAAAAGAAAGGGGTCATAGTCCTTGATTTTTCTGAAACGTTTAAATCGCTTCCTCATTCTTTTGAAAGCGCAAACTGTAAAAAATTTGAAAACAATTTTAATTTTAATTTTGAAGAATAACAAATTTTCAAAACACGTGATTAAAATAGCAACGTCAGTAGCAACTTCGACAAGTAAATTTCACTTCTCGAAATACCGTAAAAACGGACAACAAAATCAGCATTGCGGGATAACCGCTTGAAAATTCATTTTAAAATCGACGGTTACCGAAGTTAATACGTCAAAATTTCATCGAAATAATTGGCATCAAAATATAATACCAATGAATTTTCATTCATCAAAAATGTCACAAGAATCTTCTCAAAGATAGGAAGGGGTATCATACCCTAAACTTGTATTCATAACAATTTAATAACACACAAATTCACCAAGGCACAAAAATTGATAAAACTTATCAATAGAAATCACAAAAATTGGTGAAGCACAAGTTCTAGAAATCATCACAAGAAATCCAGAAAACAAAAATTCTAGAAATCTACACAAGAAATCCAGATATCACAAAATGGGAGTACGAAAACTCAAATGGGAGTACGAAAACTCGAATGGGAGTACGAAAACTCGAATGGGAGCACGAAAACTCGAATGGGAGCACGGAAACTCGAATGGGAGCACGGAAACTCGAATGGGAGCACGGAAACTCGAATGGGAGCACGGAAACTCGAACGGGAGTATGAAAACTCAAATGGGAGTATGGAAACTCACCTACACGTGAGCATGAAAAATCACCAACACGTGTAACGCAAAGCGAGAACGGAAGCATGGAAACTCACCTACACGTGAGCATGAAAAATCACCAACACGTGTAACGCAAAGCGAGAACGGGAGCATGGAAACTCACCTACACGTGAGCATGAAAACTCACCAACACGTGCAACACAAAGCGAGAACGGGAGCATGGAAACTCACCTACACGTGAGCGTGAAAAATCACCAACACGTGCAACACAAAGCGAGAACGGGAGCATGGAAACTCACCTACACGTGAGCATGAAAAATCACCAACACGTGCAACACAAAGCGAGAACTGGAGCATGGAAACTCACCTACACGTGAGCATGAAAACTCATCAACACGTGTAACGCAAAGCGAGAACGGGAGCATGAAAACTCACCTACACGTGAGCATGAAAACTCACCAACACGTGCAACGCAAATCGAGACGCTATCTCATGGTGGCTAACCGAAAAGCAAAAAGGTATGTGTGAATGGAATCACACAAGTGGTGTCTAGCTTATCCAGAAAGAAAAAAGATGTGTGTGAATGGAATCACACAAATAGTGTCTAGGCTAACCAAAAAGCATAAAGGTATGTGTGAATGGAATCACACAAGTGGTGTCTAGCCTAACCAGAAAGCAAAAAGATGTATGTGAATGGAATCACACAAATGGTGTCTAGGCTAACCAAAAAGCATAAAGGTATGTGTGAATGGAATCACACAAGTGGTGTCTAGCCTACCCAGAAAACAAACAAAGAGACATCGCACTATTGCTAGTCTAAATTATAAAATGATCGTCATGATCAACGAGAAGTGTCAATTACACTAAGCTAGTAAATATAAAAGTTTAGCTTCATGTCCCATAACCACTTGCTTAACTTAAATATTTACGAACAAACTGTAAATCTTCACTAGAAAATTGTCACAAAAGATTCAATCGAATAAGTCCAAGAATTAACCGGCAAAGTGAACGCAAGCGTTTCATACCACTTGTTTTACTAAGTCGTTTAATTAGATTTCTCATACGAGTGAGGTAAAGGTTTGTATATACTAGTAGATTGGAAAACAGTTTAGGAAAAGTGCCTTGTAGTAAAATAGTTTTGAAATCGTTTAGAGAAAAGGGTTTTGATATTTACTACTAGTATAGAAAACCTTTATATTTTTAAAGTGACAAATCACAAAAATAATTGTAGGAACAATCAATCACAAGAATTCACATACAAAGATGTGAATAGAATCCAAAGAAATCGATACCGAATCCTTCAAAAAGTATGTTCACGAAAATCCCGAAGAAAATATCACTAAAGTCGCTAATAAATGATAGCAACAAATCGGGGAAATAACACGAATCAGTTAAATTTGGAAACCAAATCAATTCACAAAAATTCACATTCGAAGACATGAATAAAATCCAAAGAATTCGATTCCAAATCCATCAAAGTAGAAATACCTAAAAATTCCAGAAATAGAAGTTATCAAAGTCGAAAAGATGACAACAACTAATCGAAAAAGAAGAATCAATTAACAAATGGAATAACGAAGCAAAACGAGCATAAATGCATAAATGACTCCAACAAAAATAAAAATCAAGTCAATGCCGAAGTCAACAAGTAATGGCCAAATTCAAACAAAATCAACGTCGGCTAAATCAATTCAAAGCCGAAAACACAAGAATAAAATCCTCATCATCAAAAATCCAACTTGAGTTCGTAAAGCAAATGGAGGCCGAAGCCAAAATACTTTCACGAAATCAAAATCAAATGCACATGAATAAGCGTTAGGAATTCATACCTAACAATCAAAGACAATCATATGCAAATATGAGAGATAAAACGTCGACAAATAGTTGTAACACATGTACTATCTAAGTTATGTTTTATATTTGTTCTAAACCCCAGGCTCTGATACCAAGCTGTGACGCCCCACCTCTATACCCACGCTAACCAAGAACACTACGGTGTAATGCTGTCAACTAGCGCGGAGAATAAGGCTGTTGAGGAGCGGCCATCAGTAGTTAGGCCTTACACTAGTATTGGTTATCTCGATAGGAGTGGTATATAAATATATACATTCTTTCATTTTTCATCTCTGATTTATTTTCTCCCATCGACATACCCCAATTCCAGTATAAAACGAACTACGATGGTTCATAATAGTTTAGGACGAAATATAAACTAATAACATAGATAATATAAATGCGGAACACATATAAAACAGAAAGTCTCATATATACAATAACTGATGTCAGTTACAATAAATTTGACACGGTACATATGATACAACTACAACAGTCGACTCAGGAAGTTTCATATACAAGTACATTAATGTATATAATATACATGAATACATATCTTCCTATACAATTATACAGACTACTACAAATGACGACGACTACTCCAAAAGATATGAAAGAACTTCATAGCTCTAGCAGCAACCCAAAGCAGAATATCTACAACCTGAAATACTCGGTTTGACCCGAGTATTAAATTCAAAAGAAAATAATACTCGGGTCAGTCTAATCCAAACTCAGTTATTAGTGCACAGAAGCAATAATAATTAACTAATGAATAGACGACAGTCACAATAAATTTCCTCTATCCGATCCTTAAATAAAGAAATCGGATAACGATAAATATAACACGTAACAGTGTTAAACAACAAATCAGCAAATTTAAACCAAATCAGAATGCAATTCAGAATATTGAATTGAATAAACAAAACAGTTCAAACCATTAAAATATCAATTAAAATATTAATTTGAGTAGGGCTGCAGTACACGCACGCGTGCACTGCCTCGCCACTACAGCATATAGAATATGCAAAAGATCAATAAATCAAAGAAAGATAGAATAACATAAAAGCCATGCCGTATGGCTGCAGTTCACGCTTGCGTGCACTGCCTTGCCACTACAATGATGATGTACACAACCGGGCACAAGGTCAAACCCAAAATAAAAAGACGGGTTCAACACAGGTGAAATATATTTAAAATCATGACACAAGCACAAGGTCAAACCCGAGTTTTAAAACTGAGTTCAACACAAGGCACAATAAACTGAATGCATAAAGTAAGTAACTGTACAACAAGTTCAGACCAAACAGCAATGCAAGTGCAGTAATGGGTGAACAGACCACAAATGTGCAATAACAAATTTAGTGAAGCCCAAATATACCGAAGTCAATGCCGAGATACAATGAGTACAACTACTGAAGCTCAAGAACTCAACAAGGCAGACTCGAGTCAGGTAGTGGTAAAGTCAAAGCCCAAAGTGAATACAGTGAAACATGCATAGGCAGTGCCCATATAAACATGCACACAAAAATCTCAAGTTTGGACCAAATGCCCTCAAATGAATGTAGGACCAAGACCCGACTTAATACCATGGAGGTGGCTTCCTGGAGCTGCAGACCACAGGGATTGAAAACTAAGCATCGTATGCAAATTAGGTAAGGTTGCCAACCAAGCTTCAAACAAATGCAAGAATTAACTGTGGATACAATTGTATCACAATTCAAAGCTACAGGGACAAGCAAGCAAGACCGAAATGCAACTGCACAAGACAGGTGCAGGCACAAGTAATGGACCAAGTATGCTACAGATCTGAACCCACAACAACACTGACAATATAGAAAAATGACCAGGCAGTATGAATTATGTAACCTGAACACCTCAATGACTACCATGACCAAGTGCACAAAGGCATTGGTACAACCTACATGAAGACAGCCGAGTGAAGGTGAGGGCACCAAAAGTATGGCACCACAGCACACGACAGTAATGAGTCATTGCAACATGAACCAATCAATGTGAAAAAGGCTCAAACACATGTTAGCCGAGAAGCATTATCATCAAAGAATGCAACAGTCAAGCAAATAACTATATGCATATCGAAACAGGCAGCGACAACTGATGGTATACAAGTGGTGCAAAACAAACGTGCACACTTGTGTACATGTATACCAACATCACGAAGTGCAGACCGAATAGCCAACATGATCAAAGAAACATATGAATAGTATGTCAAAGCAAGCTGCATATATGACAATCAACCAGACTGGATCAATGACCTAGGTTACAACTTCGAATGAATCAGTGTGCAGGTATGGACATAGCTCGAGCACATGATATAGCAATCGATAAACCCAACAGTGATGTGTTCGAAACAATGAACCAATGTACTCCAGACCACAAATGCATAAACACAACAGAGGTCGAAACAAATAGCAACCCAACGTGATACGACGGTCACAATAATAAAAATAAAAAAACACTTGAACCCAGTCAACAAGTGAAGCATCTATGTAAACATATAGCAAGTTCAAGCTACAGGTCAAAACAAAGTATCACAAATATTTCATAGTCGAGAGACCAAATTTAAAACCAAGTTCAATACCGAGAAACAACATCCAGACCTCAAATATGCACAAGTCCAATTGCAACAAGTTTGAACAATACCAAAGTCAGAAAAAAAGTCACGAAATCACCAAAACAAAATTGAATTGCCGTAACACAGAATAAAGTTGAACTAGATGAGTAAATAAATTTAATCACCTTATCGACGAATAGAAGCAGCCGCCATTTTTTTTCTTCGTTCGATTTTATTTTGCTTAGGGTTTCGAATGAAAATAAAAAGAAAGTGGGACGGGTAAAAATAAACGAGGTCGCCATTATTTTCTTTCGATCGTTCATTAGGGTTGCTAACGAGAGTGAAAAAGGGTAGGCCGGTTATTTGCTTTTTTTGTTAATTTTCACGGCCCAAATTAAAACATGGTCCACTATTTAATTTAAAGCCCACAATTTCTTTTTAACAATTTATAAAAGAATTTTAATTCAAATTTTAAAACTTTAATTGGCAATTTGCGACAATATTCATCGTTAAAATGTCGATTATTAATTGATGCTAAATACCGGGTTGTTACATAACTAGTCCCAGATAAACAATAATATATCACAGCGGAATTCTCTCCATACGTTCCTGCCATCCAGCTTGCATCCTGAGCTTCATAACGTCCTTACTTGAAAAGCTGTTATACTCGATCTGACCCGAGCATTACATCAAGTAACACCCAGGTCAGGCTGGAAACCAACGTGAGTAGACCGATCTAACATAAAATACCAATGCGTAAATCTTATTGAAATCCCGAGGTAACTCGTACCTCTACAAGTTCTTAACCTGTTATAGTCAAATACACATCCTATAATCATCTAAGTATCATTACTCAGATTAAATGACCAAGTTCACATTATTTATTCCATTCCAACCTATTTATTTCAAAGTCAATCCAAAAGAGTTAATTTAGATTACAAATCGAAGTGGTTCCGGGTATGTACCGATATCCGACCCGGTCTCTTTGAATCCAATATCATCTTTAAAACAAAGTAGTTAAGTTTTAAACAACTCTATATATATCCAGAATTACAAATTTACATAGCCATTCATTAAAGTTAGACAAACCATATTATCTCAATTTAGTCCAATCATACCATATCATGTATCATCACTTATCAAAGATATCATGTAATCCAAGGCATATAATATCATTCGGTTATTCATAAGCAAGATTAATTAGTTACCCTTTCCAATTAATTTAAATAGATTTATTTAATTACCTCCATCACTAAGCACCCTGCTTACTTAACCATTAATTAATTCCAATCCAATTAATTATTTATTCCTTAACTATCCACCTTAATCAACCTTCTTTAATTTTTTATTTTTAATTAATCATCCTTGGTTGAATATTCCTTAATTACAAATAAGAATTAACACTTAATTAATTACTCAAATTAATTAATCTTTACCCTCCCATTGCTTATTAATTATATTTTTCTTAAATTAATTACTCAAATTAATTATTTGATAGTCACTTACATTGATTAATTTATCCTTAAATTAATCACACTCATTAATTTGATTTATTTCCCAATTTAATCAATTCTCAATAAATCATTCCTTAATAAATTTCATTAATTAATAATCCTTTGATTAATTTCCTTAATTAATAAATCCTTAAATTCATTACACTAAGTAATTAATCCTTGATTACTTTCATTAAGTGATTTCATCCTTAATAAATTACTTTCATCAAGTAATTATCTCATTGATTAATTATCCTCAATTAATTAATCTTTAATTATTAATTAAATTAATCCTTAACAAATTTATCCTTTACATTAAGTAATTATTATTAAAGTAATTAATCACCAATTACTTACATTAATTTATCCTTAACTATGAATAAATTAATCTTTAATTAAATTAACTCATAATCAATTAAATTAATTATCTACCCCTATTTCTCTTTAATTACTTTATCAAATTTAATCATTTCATAATCATCCAAGGTCTTAATTAAACATAAGATAAACTATTTATTTTTATTTAATTTCTTAACTATCAAAATCATAATCATATTTGAAACATTTGTCTTTAAATTTTACTTACCTAATCGAAGTATCTAATTTAAGTTTAAATAACTTTCGCATTTAACTTAATAATTTAAGTTAAACAAATTTCATAACTTCCTTAAATCAGATATTTAAAACTTTTATCATATAATAGTTATGACTGACTTTATTTTAAATTTTTAAAACTTGTTTATATTTAGCTTAAAACTGTTCAAAATTTTTGCTTCGGGTCCAACCCGTATAGTACTCAAGACTAGACTCGAGAAAATCACCTTCCCTTCTGTTTTTTTCAAAAGAAAACTTAGTTTGGTAAAAAGTTTAAACCTGGAAATGTCCCACCAGAAAACCCGAAGTCCTACATGAGCAAATCATCTTGACCCCCAAGCTAAACTCATAGCCCTGATTCAGATACTCAAGGATATACGTGCACATGCACGTGCCACGGCCGCCACTCCGATCATTGTTACCCCTGCCGGCGAGTCAAACCTGACCTTCCCACTCGATTATGACCACCAGAGCCTCCATTAAAACATGAAATCGAGAACGAGCTATAAAGAAACCCACCTGGAACTGTTCGTTCATCCACAACCACCTCTAACCGCCATCACCGATCACCAGAATTCACGCCTCTACCCCTGAGAGCTCGCCAACCCATCCTTCCCCTAATCCCCCTGTTCCAATCCACTCAAAACACAAACGTCGACGAAATTTCCACTCAACTATTCGACGCTCAACCTGTCCTTAACCCCTAAAACCACCTTGCCGCGCCACCATGGCTAGTGGTAACCCATCCGATCATTTTTCCCATACACCTCGACACCCAAGCCTGCTTCAGCCAAGGACTCAGCCACTCTTTGATCGTCAATCGCTTGGATTTGACCCAAATCCAAATTCGATCAACCCAAAATTTCAAGATGTCCACCAACTTAAAAATTTCCATGTTAGTTTTAAAATTCATCATTTTTGATAGCAAATCTGATTACATAATCAAAACTTAAAGATTTTACAATCGAATTTCTGCCATTGATTGATTTCCTCTATTATTTTAAATTTTCGAATGAATCACCTAATATATATAGTAGAAATTATTTTTAAAAATGAAATCATATCCATATACACACTTTATCTTCAAAGATCACAACCTAAAATTAAGTACAGGAAGGGAATTCGATTTTTATATGTTTGAACTTAATATTGCCGTTAAACAGAGGCATAGGTATGTATTGAACAGACATGCACATGTTCCTTTCAACTTAATACGCATTAACCTTGCTAATTCATTCTTGCAAACCTCAAATCACTCATTACTACAAGAGTTATGCATCAGATTTAGGTTTTAAGGATGTAGTTTACTCACATAAACTTTGTACAGAGGAGAGCTGGAAGTTTGAGTTTGATTTTCGAAAGCTGGAAAACTGTTCTGGTTTTTTAATTAAATCTTGATCTGGAAATGCTTTTGTTTTCTGAAACTTGATTTGATAACTGATCTTGCTTTGATTTGTTGAGTTGTACTGAAGCTAATCTCTAGGTTAAAAATGTTGTTGATGATATGGTTGATTTCTTGCAATGATTTCTCTCTGGTTTAAGTTTCAGATTTTTCTTCTCTCATTTTTTTTAAAATGAAGATAGAAAAGGGTTGAGATGAAAGAGTATAAGTAAAGTAGCTTGTGACACTTGTTTAATTTGTATACACTTGTAAATTGCATGTAAAAACACATTTACATTTGTAATTTAGTGTATAAACAATTTACACTTGTATTTTGTATGTATATTAATGTTTTAAATATATATATATATATAAAACATTTTCCATTTAGTAACTACTTTCCTTAATTTATATAGATATGATATTTTAAAGAAAATAATATAAATCAAATCATATACTAATAAAATCATATTCATATATGTTTTATAATTTATTTTAAGATATTTATTCTTTGAATTTCAAATTCAAATTCAAATTCAAATTCAAATCAACTCATATAAATATGTATCTTTAAACAAGCACAAATTCATTTCTATTTAAAATCCAAATATATATATATAAAAATAACACATTATTATTGTTTTGAAAACAATTAGTTTTATCAATTTTAAATAATTATAAAGGAGATTATCACATTTATTTGTTCAATTTATAAATCAATATTTTCAAAGGTTAAATGAAATAACTATCCAATTATCCGATGCTTGAAAATTCGGGTTATCACACCTCTAGGGTAGGCATAGAAAAGCAGTCCTCCGTAGGCAGGTGTGTAGGTGTTCCATCAAAAAGTATGCCTTGACTGCTTTTCGCATGGCAAGACCATTGTAGGCAATCAAAAGGGGTTGATGTTTGGAGTAGCATATTCATATGTCCCAGTACTTGCAAGTAAGTTTTAGTGGGCAAGATCCAAAAGGATAGCCGCATGCGAATATCGGGCCAGCATCAAAACCAAGAAGCAAGTTCGAGAAAGACTAGAGTTAAACCTGTAGTCCAGTGATTCTTTCTCTATCGAGACATAAGATGAAGGGTGCAACCAAGTTGAGAGGTGGCTACATGGGGCCATAGCCACGATAAAGAAAGAGACAGACCAAGTAGAATATCTATATTGTAGGCCTAACGAGGCAGTCCTTTAAAGAACTAGAAAATCCCTGACTGGGTTCCGTACAAGGTAGGCCTTGTTAAGCGGGATTCAGAGAGTAGACATAACGATTACATATAGTCCTCAAGGTACGTACTGGGTGGTACACTATGGATGTCCGAGCATTAGTATGGACCAGGGCGGACACGGTTTTATGTTTTCATAGTAGGCGACGGAACATATGTATTGTAGGCCTTACAAGGCAGACCTTTATAGATATAGTCATAGAACACCATAGAAGCAAGACGATAGAGTCCTTTGCGAGGAAGATACGGAAGGTACTATAGATATACCTAGAACCGATGCGGTCATTGGGCTTATAAGTACATATATATATATATATATATATATATATATATATATATATCAGTTATTAGGTTTTGATCTACCAGGGAGTAGATGGGCACGATTCACCAACAGAGGCGAGAGTATTATGAACCCAATGAACCTAATATAACAGTAATGAAAAATAAAATGGTATATGTAGAATTAAGCTTAGAAGTGTATAATTTTTTCATTCACCAGAACTTTAGTTCCGACCCCCTCCTCATACCTATAGGTAGGTAGATGGCAAAGACTTTCCAACTTTGAGATACCTATCTAGAAAGTGTTGTTATATTGGTGAGTATTTACTTAGTATTATACTTTAGTCAGTTCCGCCGTGAGATATTTATCTAAGCTCTGATATATTTGTCTTTACCTCTTTGCAAGATACCAGAAACCCAACTCAGGTTTCAGTGGGCTAGATTTTAGCATTTTTGCGAAAAATCTAGACCCACTGGAATTCGAGTTGTTACATTTGATATCAGAGCTTAAGTTTAGGATTTCTAGGTAGATAATGAGTGAACATATTTTTACTGTTGAACAAAATATAAATATTATGTACTAAAATCCAAATAGTCGCCAATTATAGATTTTAACACATGGAACGTTTTTAGAAGTGTATATATATGCATAGTTTGCTAGTTGGGTTTGGAATGATCTAAGGGTGTTGAGCCCTAAGTTTTTTCCATTTTATAGTGTATAATAAGCCATGTTTAAAGAGAAGATTGGTATCCTTATGTTATAGGAAGTGGTGAAGTTCCCTAGGAATAATAGGAAGAGTGTTTTAATTTTGTATGGAATAAGAGGTTTTAGTAAGAAGAAAATCCACTTTAGGTCTAGCCTAATAAAATGAAACTTTTGGAATTGAAAAGTTGAAAAATATAATTGTTAATATATTTGAGCAAGTAAATATTGGGTTTTTGAAAAAATAAATGGTATAAAATTTAAATTGGTTTTTATATGATATAAATTATATTAAAAGTGAAATTTTATTTTCATTCGAGTAATGGATTCTTACAAATCGAAAGGATCCTCTGATCAATCCAGAGATCATTTCGATTCCATTAGAAATGAGGATTCAGAATATCACACATTGATCAATCAAACAGAAATTCAGCAACTAAAAGAAAGATCGATTCTTTGGGATCCTTCTTTTCTTCTTTTTGAAGAATTATAGAGCATGTATAGCTCGCTAGTGTCTTTGTAGGTAAACAAAGATTTTAAAATTTAAAAACCTAGAGCGTGTTAAGTATCGAAGACGTACGTTACAACATTTATTATTGTAATAGATATTTTTGGTAAAAATAAAAGATGCATAGACTATGACACTATTTTTATAGTAGGCGACTCCCAAAGTAAATGTTTTACATAGCATATGGGATTTATTAATATTTGTTTCAATTGAATCCATATATTAGTATTTTTGGGTTGTAGCAACGATGTTTTACGCAACATTTATTTTGACCCAAATGAGTTTTGGATATAATTTATAAAGTGATTTGTATGTACACTTATTATTTAAATAAGTATATGAAAATATTTTCTAATTATGAAAATATTAAAGCAGTTTTGAAAATGAGTTCTTTGAAAAATAATTTATGTCAAATTAATAAATTTAGTAGAAAATATGTTATGTAAGTGAATAAAGAGTAAACATACTTTAATCTATTGGAATGAAAAGAATAATAATATAATTTTCGATGAATCACAAATAAAGATGTTTTGTGCAAGTTATAAGCAATACGTGAAAGTGATGTACAAGGTATGGAAAGCACTATATTTTGTATAGCCTATTTCGATAAAATATAAAATAAATTCTTTTTAATTTCACATAAACATGAAATTCTCCTTTAAAGGATTCATAGAATGTTTTAGCGTTAATAGTTTCTCATAAAAGAAAGTAATATTAATACATTAAGGTATAAAACCATTAAGTGTAGTAAGTTAAAAAAATTCCTCCAAGGTTAAGTAATTGAAAGAGTAGAAAAGTTAAGGGATTTTTGATAAAATAATTGTACTTATCTACTCCAGTTTTAGTAAATTTAAAAATCTACGAAAGAAAGATATTTTGAAAACATGCGAGGAAGTTTTTTTAAGTCGAGAAAAAAGAAAAATGTTATAAGAAGAAGCAAGACATGTTTTAAAGAAAAATAGTTTGGTGAAAAAGTAAATAAGTTTTTGGAAAGATAAAATTTTAAGTAATCAAGTAACTTTGAATTTCATAGGAAACTTTAAAATAACATTTTAAAAGGTGAGAATTTTGGGATTTGATGTTTCAAAAATTTAGAAGCTTTATTTTTCGAAGTAAAATAAAAAATACCAAACCAAACTAGACTTTTAAATATGGAGTAGATAAGAACCATTTCATAGGTGTAACGGGAAAAGCATAAGGCTATAGCAGTAATTACTCCTAATAGTAATAATAAAAGTTCCCCTAAGGTGTATAAGACACTAGTGGGACCCTAGAAATATTGCTTCATGTGTGTAGACCACAGAAGAATAGTGAAGTGATATTAATAAGATAGTAAGACACACGTGGTTAGGAAAAGTAGACCTTAGTTGGGAAAAAATGAAAGTTAAAGAGAGAATTTCCCCAGGTTTAGATGCTTTTTTAGATAGAGATTGCATAGATTGAAATCCTTATCCACTGCAGTAAATGAGATTTAGTTATGCCTTTTTAAGCATGGAATAAAGAGATGAATGGATCCTATTCGTCATGAGTAATACAGTGAAAGTTCGTAATAAGTAATAGGCGGCCGAAGAGCATATGAGTTACTTGAATTCCTAGAGTATGACCTTTCTGTGTCGGAGTGGATATGGTCCTAGACTTCCTAGCCCTAGATGATAGCTGTGTTTAGTTGCTATATTAAAAGAAGAGTAAAAGAAGACAAAAGGTACCTAAAAGAAAACAGTAAGATCTAAAGAAAGCAACAGAAACATCAATAGAAATAAATGAGAATTGCGAAAGAAATACACATCTTTCCTATAAATTAAGCTTGGAAAAAAGTTTGAAAAGAAAAATCTTTCTTACGTAAACAGTGCTTGGGAAAGAAAATAGAGATTTTACAGGATAGCGGCATAAGTTCCAAGTATGAAGGGAGAGGTACGCAAGAGTAAAACGGAGTAATGTAAAGTTTTTCATTTTCTACCTTCTTTCTGACATATGAAACCGAGTTCGGAAAATTAGATTTTTTTTTTAAATTTGAATATTAAAAAGTTGCGTGGTAGGATTTGGATGGAAAATTCGTTGAACTACACCTCTAATCAGTAGGAGTGTGGGAAAAATTAGATGAAAATATTTTGAGTTTCAAAAGATTGCATTCATATAGAAATTGTAAGTATATTTAGGATATGTGCATCATATTTTAAAATAAACTTTTAAAAAAAGAAAAGCTTTCACATACGAGGTACCGCTTAGAAATTCATGCACATGCATATATTTTGTATGGAATAACACTTTTGCACAAGAACATGGACAGTCGCAAAATTGGATGTACACAAGATGGTTGTGATTAATGCAAGAAATTACATAATTTTACCTTATCGAAGTTTGGAAACAAAATTTTCTAATGGGTGGGAGAATGTAACATCCCACATTTTATTGACAATTAAATTAAAATAAATTTAATTGATAACTATGAAAACAGTGAAAAATAATTTTTTTCTAATGTTGGAATTTGACCACGAAACTTATACCATTATGCTCGTGGCAATTTTCTGATCAACTTCCATATACAATGTTTTCTGAATGAACTTCAAACGGAGAAGTTATAACCGTTTGAAGTTTTAGCGTCAGAAATAATTACATATGCAAACATGGAAATTTTATCAATTATAAACATTTGCAATAAATTCATAGGATATTTATAAAAGTAGTAACAAATTTATTATGTTTGTAATGAATGTAAATTATTAAGAGAATTAGACGTAAGAAGAAAAAATAAGAGGAATAATTAATATTGCTTACAGAATAAGTTAAAATGGGCAGTTAATTAATAGGTGAATTAATATTGGAGATTAATATATAATGTGAGTATATATATAAGATCCTTCAATTTAAAGAGGTTTATGTATAAGTATAACAAATAAACGTTCAAATTCATATCTGGATAATAAAATATATATGCATATTAAATATATATGTTAATTGAATAGTGGAATTAATTGACATGCCAGCTAATGAAACGGTACAATGTGTAAAATATTAATTAAGGAAATTAACGAATAGAGGTGACATGTTAATCTATTAATGGGGCTGTTAATTAGGATTGTAACGTAATCAGTAGAAAATGTAAAGTAATAAGGAAATGAAATAATAGTTGACTTTGATTTGAATGTGTACATATACAGTATATTGCTGCACATAAAAATTAATTGAAGGATCAGTTAAGAAGAGGATTAATTAGGTAATTGGTGGGCTGCATCTATATAAGAGAGAACGTAATGTAATTCATTCCATCAGCCATCACATTCTTCATGCTTCTCTTACAGTAAAATGGCTTCTTTCTTCATTCTTTCTCCTATTTCTCATAAATCATCACTAAATGAATCCAAATAAAATATATGTGAACAAAATAGAGAAACTGCAACAAATTAAAGGAGAGAAGTTGTAAAATGGCATAGTAATTTTAGAAGATGCAGATTTAAAGCTAAGGACGACAGATGAATGGATTTAATTATATATCTTTTACGCTTATGATATATTATCATTAGAGCCCAGGTAAATAATTTTATTCAGTATCTATTTAAGTAATTAATTCTATTAGTTAATTATACCGAGGCTGTAAATTGTATAAATGAGCTTACATGTAATTATTATTTATATGGAAAATAGTGATCACTAAAAATATGAATAATATTAGGCTTACAGTTAGAGAAAGGCATAAGCCTAAAAAAATAAGAAATTTACATTTATTTACATCTATTTTAAAAGTTTCCTATATATATAAGCTTTTTTTATTCCTTTTTACGCTAATAAAATAGTAAAGAGAAGAATTCGCAAATACGGACTAAAGAAGAACGCCAGATTTACAGAAATTAGATGTAAATAAGAAAAGCTGGAATAAAAGGAGAAAAATAGAAATTTGCAGTAAATTATGTCAAACGGGGAATAATAAATTAAAAGGGAAATTTTAATAGTTTGATAGGGAGTAAGTGATATATTAGTTGGTTGGCTTAGAAAAGAGAACACATATCCATAATTCAATATTTAAAAGATGATCATAAACGTAATTTCAAAAATAAAAGAAAGAAAAAGAGAATTAGTGTAAAATAGAGAAACTACTGTATTTTGCACTATCTAAAAAGTAAAAGAAACAGCATAATAGAACTACTTCCTAGAATATAAGAAAAATAAAGTAAAGAATTGATGGAATCAAGTTAATTATTAGATAAGGCTAGAAGCTATAAACATAAATGTACCTAGATTTGCATTTACTGCATGGATAATAGTATAAAAATAAAGCAATTATTATGATAAGTAAATTTGTGACCATCGGACATAGTCCCAAGCCAAGATTGTCATATACTATAAGAAAATTAAAGAGAATTCAATATCATAATAAAAGAAGACGGACTAGAATAGAAAAGAGACGCTTGTAATTATATTTACAATATATAGATTATAAAAGAATACAGTAGTGACAATTGCAAGTAAAATTATAACATAGGTTATAATTAAGTGGAAAGAAAAGAAAAGGCTTATTTTCAGACTTAAATTAGTTTAATAAGAAAATGGGGCAGAAATAACAGAAGAGGCTTATTTTAATAAATTTAGACCTTGGATTAAGTTAATAAATAAGATAATAGAAGTGGTCCATACCAACAGCATTCCCTTTCAGTCAAGAACTTATGGTCTCACAATAGTTTGGTAAGGGTGAGACAAAATTATGCTAATTAAGATAAATAAGTAACCAACAGAATATGAAAAGTAAACTAAATGCAAATAAAAAATTAGACTTAGAGTCTAATAAAAGATTAAGATGCGTTTGGAGAGGCCTAAAGAATGAAGAGCCTAACGAAGTAGTTCATTACAAATTTTAGCACAGAAGAAGCATGTCCAACTTAGGTATTTTGGGCTAGAAGGAAGTACGAGACTTCTACAGGACGTGAGGATACTCTAGGATGTCCCTCTGGGATAGGCATAGCGATGCAGTCCTCCGGAGACACGTCTGTAGGTGTTCCATAAAAAGAGTATGCCTTGACTGCTTTTTGCATGGTAGATTTATTGTAGCAGTCAAAAGGGGTTGATGTTTGAAGTAGGATATTAGTATGTTCCAGTACTTTCAAGTAAGTTTTTGTGGGCAGGACCCAAAAGGATAGTCGCATGCGAGTATCGGACCAGCATCAAAATCAGGAAGCGAGATCGAGAGAAGATTTAAACCTACTGTCTAATGATTCTTTCACTATTAAGACATTGGATAAGGGACGTAGCCAATTGGATGTTTAAATTGTTTGCAGTAGGGCACAACCACTTATCCTTTTAGAGGTCTTTCGATTAGTTGAGGGGTGGCTATGTTAGGCCATAGCCACGATAAGAAAAAGGACGGACCAAGTAGAATATCTATATTGTAGGCCTAACGATGTAGCTCTTTACAGAAATAGAAAATCCCCAATTGGATTTCGTACAAGGTAGACCTTGTTACGCGTGATTCAAAGAGTAGACAGAATGATTATGTATAGTCCTTAAGGTACGCACTGGGTTGTACATTGTGGATGTCCGAGCATTAATATAGACTAGTGCAGATGCAATTTTACGTTTTCATAGTAGACGACGGAACATTTATATTGTAGGCTTTACTAGGCAGTCCTTTATAGATATAGTCACAGAATGCTGTAGAAGCAAGACGATGGAGTCCTTTGCGAGGAGGATACGGAAAGTACCATGGGTAGTACCTAGGACCAATGCGGTCATTAGGATTATAGCTACATATATATTAGTTATTAAGTTTTGATTTACTAGGGAGTAAATGGGCACGATTCACGCATGAAGGCGAGAGTATTATGAAACCAATGAACCTAATATAACAGTAATTGGAAATAAAACGGTATATGTAGAATTAAGCTACAAAGTGTATAATTTGTCCACTCCCAGAACTTTAGTTCTGACCCCTCCTCATAACTTCCTACAGGTTAGGTAGATGGCAAAGACTTTCCAGCTTTGAGACACTTGTTTAGAAAGTATTATTATATTGGTGAGTATTTACGTATATTTTTGTCTTTGCCTATTTGTAGGATACCAGAAACCCAACTTGGGCTTCAATGGGCTGGATTTTAGCATTTTTTTTGAAAAATTCGGACCCACTTGAATTCGGGTTGTTACATCTTTGGTAAGAGATTTGAACTCAGAAGCACATTAATTTGTATTTTTGTGGCATCATTCTTTTAGCGTCTCATATTCTAGTAAGTCTGATGGTTTTGGACATTTGAATGTATTTTACATTCATTGCATGAAAAATAACATCAAATTAGACTGTATATACCAAATCAAGACGATGACTCACCAAAAATATTGTATTTGTTATTGAATTAAAAAGGGTATTGCTTATTGTCCTTAGAAATGAAGTGAGATATATTTGATGTGATTAGACTAGTAAACATATTGCATGCTTGTCTTTTATATTGGTCGGCATATAGTTAGATGAGCCTAATTTTGCAGAATTTATATTTTTTTAATGTAGTAATCTCTGAATTCTTTTTATACACAACATTTGAAGCTTGCAATATTATTAAATACTTTATACCATGTTGATGATTTGGTATAGAATATTATCCTGGTGTGGTTAAAATTTTTAACGCAATGATATGTACGACTTGTATGCATTATCTTTTATGTATGTGAAGTAGAATTGTTTAGCACTTTAGGTAGATTAATTTTTGACAGGACTTAAAATTTGCAACTGATTTTAGAAGAAAAGGGGAACAATTTGCAATGAATTTTTTATACCCTCTTCCTCTAAGTTTGCACAAAAGAAAATGGTATTCATGGAAGTAACACAAATGTGAGGAAAAAGATGCATTTTTTACGGTTTCTTCCCAAGCACTTCAAATTAAGTTTTTATAGGAATTTTCAATCATTTTCATTATGTTAGCAATTAGGTGGAATTTTTGGCTGCTTAGATCTAGAAGATGTGAACTATTTGATACCTACTTATGTATTATTTAACATGTATATAATGGTTTGAAGAGTAATATGGAAGGTCTTAAATTTCTATTTTAATATTAAAATATAACGCCCTGCATAATTGCTATTTTTAGGTAATAAGGCTACAACCTTGTAACGACCTGGTTTTACGACGCCCAAAAGTCGACATTTATACGTAAACTGTATCAAATGTCGAGCAATCGAATGCCGAAAAACCGAACCGTTAGGGTTTAAGAAGAAGAAGATAGAAGAAGAACAGAAACAATAACAGAATCTCACATTTCGCAGCGGAACAACATATAATATATCAATGAATACTTAAAACAAAGAATCATATCTGTTATTACATTACATCACATCACATTATCATAGTGTACAACAACAAATAGCAGAAGAAAATACTACTAGTAACACGCTTCGCCATCCAGCTTTAACTCCTGATCTCTACAGCAACTCCTGAATTCCAGAATGACCTGATAACCTGACTCTAGGCTGCCCGTGTGGAAAATAATGGGCACCCAGAGTTTAGAAAGGGAACAATAAACTCCACGTCAGTCATGGAACTGGCGTGAGATCTTAAAAACAGTTATTCTTTAACAAAAGAAAAACAAAGGAATTAAAAAGAAATCCGCAATGCTTTTTAGAAAATGAAACTACCATAAGGCCTCCCTCCACACACAGAATGCAAACGCAGAATTGGAGGAGATATCCCCTTATGATAGTCAAACATGATTAATATGCAAAATCTTTTGATATTATTATTATTAGTGCATAGTGTGGGAAACATTTCGAAAGTATAATATAAATCTTAGCCAACATACGTACCATTATAGTATGCCTACTATAGCTACCATATTAGATGGCAGGTTCTACAACTAAAACCGTACTGGGTTCATATTGGGAATTGGATTTCCAACAAATGGTCAGGCCAAGGAACTTCCCATTGCCACATGGGTACGCCTTTGGATAGACGCCCCGAGAACCTAAGCGGATCTTTGCCAACACAAGGCCGGGTTACCTCTGCAAAAATTGGTAACTACTACACGAGTATGCCATCCCCCGACCGTAAACAACCTTTATCCGAGGATCCTCAACATCAACAATCACAAAGTAATATATATTTGCGACATTCACAAAAGTTAAGTATCTGGGCACCATACCATGATACCACTTCTATCTAGAAGGAAATGTACATACCCTAAGGGGCGCTACCCCCTATAACCTTGCCGCATCCTTACTGTTTTGACCATTCCGGGGTGTGAGGTTCGACGAAGTCTCGTCCACAAAGCTACGCTTTTCACAAAAGTCGTGCTTCGATCAACAAATAATCAACAGCACTTCGTATGCCACATTACCAATTTGGGAATGTATCACTAGTACCATCAATTACATAACCTCTGAGCTCGTACGTCTCAGAGAAGGGTGTTAAGCTAAGAGAATAAATTCTTCGCCACCAACAGAAATGTATTTGATAGAAACCAGCTTAACATCTCAAAGTGTAACGTCAGACACACATCCATACAAGTGCGTTACGGGATCGAACGGAACTGGAGGCACTTCCAAAGAAGCTCTTGCAATCCGGATATTCACTAATCACGTTCGGAATCCCTGTCACAAAGGGTGATAAAAATCTCTATACCGGAGCAACCCGGTGCAGAGGCATTCGACAAGTATCCTTTCGCTTTCGAAAATACCCGGTCTTCAACACCATCTTCAAATGCAATCCCATTTCGTCATATCGTTATTCAGAATGGGTTTTATGACACAAGGTCCTCTCCCGGCTAATCCGAATAACGAGCGCTTATTTTAAAATAAGTGTTCATTCAGATTCAAATAAATCACAACAATCTCACTTTGATCTTTTAAACAAAAGATCCATCATAATCACAAAGGTTCGATGTGGGTTTCGAATATCCATTTGGAATTCGACTCCCGGTCGCATTGAAATTCAAATGCCATTAAAAAAACAATATTGATAGTTGGTTATTTAACTATCAATCATCATTCACAACAGTCACTAGATTTTAAATAATTTTCCCCCAATTATTATTATTTCAATATATCTTCGCAAGGTAAAATTTCACACTTCAATCCTTTGAAAAGTAAATTTCAAATCAATTCCCAAACATTTATTCATTTCCACTGAAAATCTGTCGATTTCAAATATTTTAAAACAATATAAAAATACTTATTCAAAATATACTTGGAAACATTTAAAATAAATTATTTTAGAATATTTGCTTAAATATTAGTTATGAAAATTATTATACTAATATCTCAAATAAAATTCAAGTCCAAAAACTAATTTGAACACAAAATTTGTAGATAGAGTATAAATATTTAAATACCTATTTTCTAAATCAAAATCAATTTAATCTTTTTATATAATCAATTAAATAAAATTTTACTTTAAAATAATCTCCAAAACTAATTCCTCCAACAATATTATTTTTAGAACCAAATCTAAAACTTTTTAAATTTTATTCAAAGGCTATTTTAAAAATATTCTCGGCTTTCCAGGGAAGAATTTCTTTTCCCAATATAAATTGGTCCATTCAAATAAACTAATAAATCTTCTCGATTTATTTTAAATTTACATTCCAAATATCAACTGATAGATGAATTTAAATCGATTCCCAAATATCATCTTCACACCCAATCGAATTCCAAATTAATTTCTAGTTTATTTCAAATAAAAAAATCAATTCCAATTTGCTTTCTCCAAATTAATTTTCCAATATCAAAACAAATCAATTTCAAACTGATTCCCCAAAATTATTTCCAACACACCAAACCAAATTTCCAAATCGATTCCTAAGGTTTATTTTACACCAAATTAATTCCTGAATCGATTTGTAAAATTAATTTCAACTCCAAATTAAATTCCAAAATTTAATTTCTAGGTTTATTTCCTTTTGAAATAAATTCTTTATCGCTTTAAATTATTTAAAATCCGTATCTTAAATAAATTCTTCAACTATTTAACAACCTTACTCGAAATTCCTTTATACAAATATTTTCCCATATTTTTTGAATTTATTCAATAAGTTTTCAAAGACAAACTTTATCTAGTAAAATTTCCTTCTTTAAAAATTCACCCGAGTCCTTTGAGTGAATTCATTATAAATTTTCTATCCAAAATTTCAAAATCAATTAACTATTTATTTCTGGTATCCCACGATACCAAAAATATATTCGGCTGAATTACTGCCTTCACGGTTTCAATCACAAACATTCACATGATTTAAAAATAACCAACACACAACATAAGCAACAAATTAAACATTTGAGGAATCCAGTTGGATCCCTCCAACCTGTTTCCCTGCATCCACAGACGTTAGCACACAATTAAATACCCATTCCACTTCGAGGTGGAATATCGCGGTATATGGGATTTATAAAATATTATCCGCTATTATGCGGCGCAATAGGGTCTAAACTAATATAACTAATAATAAATAAATCATCCAAACATACAATCAATCAATTCTAATTTAACTATCACAATTTCACAACCAATCAATAACCAGAATTTTCAATTAAAATTTTGAGTGAGAAGATCTCACCTTTTATTGTGCATGCAATCCATTTTCAACCCAACTCGTTTTCTTCACTGTGTTAGACCTTGTATAAACAATTTATACAATTTATTAATATTCGAATCAATCGAATAATTAAATTCCTATCGAATAGTTTAAATTAACCAATGATTTAATTTTTAAAAATTAAAAATTGATTTGAAACAAAAATATCTTCTTTTCTCTTCCTTTGAGACCCTTATTTATAAAAATAAATTTATATAGTTTAAGAAATCAAATTTTATATATCCCTTCAAACAATTTAAACTAATACTTTTAACTTTAAACAAATTCCTTTTTAATTTGTATATGTAAATAATAAAACAAAAATATTATATATATTTTATTGTAATTAAGATTTCATTTCTATATAAATTTCGGACCTGCATGTATATACTTTCTTTTGAAACCATATACATACTCTTATAAAACAAAAATTTAGATTCCAAAAATAAATCTTACACTGTATATACATACATATATAAAACTTTCAAGTATTTTAAAATTCATATTTATTTTATTTATTTCAAACTGCTTATAAAAATGAGCTATTAAAAATCTTTTCTTTATATAATTCTTACATATATTTTTCTGTGAATAAACAAATTTAATCCACATTAAAACAAAATTTTATACCTTACTGTAAATCGAGTAACCCGGACCTCGACGAACTCCATCTCGCTAATCTCACTGCTCGAATGAACCCTAGCCGGCACTCCACGCGCGCGCTCCTCAAAATTGATCGCCCCCAACCTCGCGATCCCTGCCCTAGTACCCACGTGACCTCCCACGCGAGCGCATGACACCGCCTCAGCCACCTAGCCGCGAACCCGCCTCTACATCGCGATTAGCTTGGAAGCTCGTACACCTCTCTCGAGCCTGGCCCATCCGCAGTTGCTAGCGACGACGCGGCTATGCGCCACCAGCCCTAGGCTCCCTGATTCCACTTCGAGTTCGATTTATTTTTTAATGTGATTTCAAGATTGAAAAACTGAAGAGAGGGAGGGAGGTTGCGATTTACTAAAGGATAGAGGGAATCGACCATTATTTGATTGCTGTGTTTTATTTTGTTTTGAACGAGAATCATCATTTTATTTCTTTTAACGAACGCGTGTAACTAAGGTAAACACATGTTGTCAATCGAGTGCCAAGTTTTGAAATGAGATAAAACGTGTAATATTTTCCTGAAAGAACATTATTAAATACGTATAAAAAGAATTTTTTTTTTAAAATTTAAATCGTTTTTGAATTCATAGCTCAAAATGTTGAACTCTAATCGAAGCGTGCCGCCAGGCGTTCATAAGATTAATCCCCTATTCCGGACACAATGGAAAAGATTCCGGGTCCATATTCGATCATATGGAGAAGAAAGCTTTTTGAACTATTTAAAATATCGAATTTTCGATTTAATGTTTAATGCGTTTGCTTACCGTACGATCACACGACAACTCTGAATGCTATGAAAATTGAAATCCGATAATAACACAATATTACGGATCCAATGGAACTAGTTTCGTTGAATTCCGAGACTGTGCCTCGGAAAGCTATTTTTTAAATATCGATTTAAACGATAAATTTTCAAAAATGATTAAATCACTTTTAAATTCAATCCTGAAGCTTCCATTATCTTCAGTATTATCGATATGAATTTACTAAGCCATTAAATTATTTTTAATAGCTCAAAAATTGAAGATTTACAATTTTACCCAAATTTCTATAATTAAATTTGATAATTAAATTGCTAAATTCATTGTTAAAATTAAAATTCAAGTTAAATTAACGATTCAGATATTTGAAATCATTTGAATATTTTCAGTTTCAAACGTTGAAAATTTTGGGTCGTCACATCCTTTCCCCCTTAAAAGAATTTCGTCCCGAAATTACAAGTTAAGAAGAATGAACCTTAACACGTGTAATATTTTCCAACCCAAACAGTTTTATCAATTTATCAACCCAAATCTTTTTATTAAAGATTCATTTCAACTAACTTTCCAAGTTCAACTATAAATTCCAAACAATATTGTTTACTTCCCAATTCAAATTTTGATTTGAATTCAAATTTTCAAACTTCCAAAATTTTCTCAAAAATTTTCTAACATCCTAAATTTTCGAAAAATTTCGCCAGCGTCTCCTTTGCGCGGCTAGCTCGCTACGACTACAAAATGGCACCACAGGCCCTCAAATCCTAAAAGAAAACAAAAAGCCAAGCGGCTGGACAAGAAAATCACCAAATTTCATACTGAAATTCAAATATATACCTTTTGGTCGAGCAATTCAATTTTATCTTTAAAATCATAATCCCAATTCCATTTCCTTTAATACACATGTATATCCTTATATCCACAATATCCAATTACAATGTTCAAATATCGTTTTGCACTTTTCATTACAAATTTTTTAATATATATGTTTCTTGTACCATTTTTACTTCATTATTGAAGTTACATATCCATTTTCATTAAATCTTGCATTTTCAATTTTATTTTAATTCAATTTACACTACAATTCTAGTTAAATTCAATTTATCTTTTACTATGGATATTGAATTTTATCTTTCAATTATAACTGATTCATATTATTATTTTAAATCAGTTTCATTCACTAATTTACTTCAATTTCAATTTGAAATCGTTTGTGGCTAACAATTTTTTTTCAAAAAAAATTCTAACTCCCAAAATTTTCGAATTTTTTTGGCAGAGTCTCCTTTGTACGGAGGAGCTTTTGCAATTTGACAAAAGATATAAATATACATATATCGACCCACCCGGTTGGAAAAACAAAAACAGTTCATATTTCCTACTTTTATTGCATAGACGTACCTTATTTAGCATTTTTAAGCAAAGCCGTTTGTTATTAGCATTTTAGCACGACCAAATCCAGGAAAACGGCTCTTCTGTACCTGTATTTACTCAATTTAAACATATAAGTGACATATATAAGAAATTTATTCACATTTCACTTATTTCCAATAGTAAACACATAGTTTTTTACAAGCAATACATTCAAAATAGTTTCCATAAGCAATTTATATGGTTCCGATACAATTTTAATTGTTTACAATCAATCACATACCATTTCTATTTAATTCAAGTGATTTACAACTCACTTTCTTTCATTCAATTTATTGTTAAGTGAAATGAGCTCATATATATTTCAATTGATTCAAAAATCAATTTTATTGGTTTCATTAACTCATAGGATTTTATGCAATCATATTTGCGTTAAATAGCAATCATTTCTATGCAAATTTCAATGATATTCACTTAATAGAATATCCAATCTAGTTTATAACTAATTTAAATTTATACAAACTCAATTTACTCTTTATTTTATTTCATTTCCAATTGATTCCATTTAATTCATTTTGCATTCCATATTCACATTCATTTTAATTAAAACCATTTCACAATTTCCAGTTTATCCTCCATTTAATAATTTAGAATGTTTCCCAACTCTATATTTTACTTAAGAATTTTACCATTTATTTCTTAAGTTCAAGATAATTATTCTATATACTTCTTATATTTAAACTAGATTCCAAATTCTATATGAATTCATTTTACCTTTCATTTATAAATATTGAATTCAATTCATTTTGAACCATATTAAAATTGTCATTCTTTCAATTAGTTTCACTAACTAATTTAAATTAAAAATTCAAATTTATTTTTCCTTGTAACACTTCCCAATTTAAATCCTTGATTTTATTTCCATTTACCAAATTCACTCCATCTACTAATTTAATTAAATTAGTTTTACTCACTTATCCATTTAAATTTCATCTTTCCTTTCTCAATTCATCTCGGATTTATTTTATCAATAACCAGGAAATTTTCAATTTATTTCTACTTACTTGAATTTATCTGCAAATTCAAACCATTTTTATTTAATTCACAATTCAAGTTTTGATTTAACTAATTCAACTTTCCTATTTCATGAATTGATTAATTATCATATTAGTTAACTTGAATTTAATCCATTTTATTTCTTTTTCCCCAAGTTTGGATTTTTATTTAACTTGATCCATTTAAATTTCATTTCAATTTATAAAACCCATTTATACATTCATATTACCAATTTCATTCCATTAATGAATTTTATTCCAAATTATAAATTACATTTAAAATTTACAGTTACAAATCTCATTTGTATTTTTATTTTCTTAGCTTTTGGTTTTGATTTCAATTTCTCATACAACGATGATGATAATCTAATATTATTGCTTCCTAACAACCAAGCAACCATAAATTATAATAATTCACAGAAAATTTATTTCTTTTATATACGAAAATAGTTTTGGGTAAAATTATTTCATTTACCCTATTTTAAAACAATACTTTGTCGGTTTATCTTGTTTAAGAGTTTAGAAACCCCTATCGAAATAGTTGGCCAGACTGCACCGACCATAATCTATAAACAATCAACCGACAAGTCAACACAATATAAAACAATTTATATTCACTAACAAGTACGCGTTCATATCTATTATTACACTCAAACTCATTCTAGAGTACCACTGACTCTATCTCTAATGAGTAACACCCAACAAAGCCAGGGTTGTCGCTTAACCAAATGCTCTGATACCAAATTGTAACGACTCGGTTTTACGACGCCCGAAAGTCGACATTTATACGTACACTGTATCAAATGCCGTGCAATCGAATGTCGGAAAACCGAACCGTTAGGGATTAAGAAGAAGAAGATAAAAGAAGAACAGAAACAATAACAGAATCTCACATTTCGCAGCGGAACAACGTATAATATATCAATGAATAATCCTTAAAACAAAGAATCATATCTGTTATTACATTACATCACATTACATTATCAGAGTGTACAACAACAAACAGCAGAAGAAAATATAACATATACTAGTAATACGCTTCGCTATCCAGCTTCAACTCCTGATCTCTACAGCAACTCCTGAATTCCAGAATGACCTGATAACCTAACTCTAGGCTGCCCATGTGGAAAATTATGGGCACCCGGAGTTTAAAAAGGGAACAATAAACTCCAGGTCAGTCATAGGACTGGTGTGAGATCTTAAAAACAGTTATTCTTTAACAAAAGAAAAACAAAGGAATTTAAAAGAATTCCTCAATGCTTTTTAGAAAATGAAACTACTATAAGGCCTCCCGCCACACACATAATGCAAACGTAGAATTGGAGGAGATTTCCCTTATGATAGTCAAACATGCTTAATACGCAAAATCTTTTGATATTATTATTATTAGTGCATAGTGTGGGAAACATTTCAAAGTATAATATAAATCTTAGCCAGCATACGTACCATTGTAGTATGCCTACTATAACTATCATATTAGATGGCAGGTTCTACAACTAAAACCGTACTGGGTTCGTATGGGAATTGGATTTCCAACAAATGGTCAGGCCAAGGAACTTCCCATTGCCACATGGGTACGCTTCTGGATAGACGCCCCGAGAACCTAACCGGATCTCTGCCAACACAAGGCCGGGTTACCTCTGCAAAAATAGGTAACTACTACACGAGTATTCCATCCCCCGGTTGTAAACAACCTTTATCCGAGGATCCTCAACATCAACAATCACAAAGTAATATATTTGCGACATTCACAAAAGTTAAGTATCTGGGCTCCATACCATGATACCACTTCTATCCAGACGGAAATGTACAAACCCTAAGGGGCGCTACCCCCTATAACCTTGCCGCATCCTTCCTGTTTTGACCATTTCGGGGTGTGAGGTTCGACGAAGTCTCGTCCAGAAAGCTACGCTTTTCACAAAAGCCGTGCTTCGATCAACAAATAATCTGCAGCACTTCGTATGCCACATTACCAATTTGGGCATGTATCACTAGTAACCATCAACTACATAACCTCTGATCTCGTACGTCTTAGAGAAGGGTGTTAAGCTAAGAGAATAAATTCTCCGCCACCATCAGAAATGTATTTGATAGAAACCAGCTTAACATCTCAAAGTGTAACGTCAGACACACATCCGTACAAGTCCGTTCCGGGATCGAACGGAACCGAAGGCACTTCCAAAGAAGCCCTTGCAATCCGGATATTCACTAATCACGTCCGCAATCCCCATCACAAAGGGTGATAAAAATCTCTATATCGGAGCAACCCGGTGCAGAGACATTCGACAAGTATCCTTTCGCTTTCGAAAATACCCGGTCTTCAACACCATCTTCAAATGCAATCTCATTTCGTCGTATCGTTATTCGGAATGAGTTTTATGACACAAGGTCCTCTCCCGGGTAATCCGAATAACGAGCGCTTATTTTAAAATAAGTGTTCATTCAGATTCAAATAAATCACAACAATTTCACTTTGATCTTTTAAACAAAAGATCCATCACAATCACAAAGGTCAAATGTGGGTTTCGAATATCCATTTGGAATTCGACTCCCGGTCGCATCGAAATTCAAGTGCCATTTAAACAAACCCAATATTGATAGTTGGTTATTTAACTATCAATCATTATTCACAACAGTCACTGGATTTCAAATAATTTTCCCCAAATTATTGTTATTTCAATATATCTTCGCAAGATAAAATTTCACACTTCAATCCTTTGAAAAATAAATTTCAAATCAATTCCCAAACATTTATTCATTTCCGCTGAAAATCTGCCGATTTCAAACATTTTAAAATAATATAAAAATACTTATTCAGAATATACTTGGAAACATTTAAAATAAATTATTTTAGAATATTTGCTTAAATATTAATTATGAAAATTATTATACTAATATCTCATATAAAATTTAAGTCCAAAAACTAATTTTAACATAAAATTTGTAGATAGAGTATAAATATTTAAATACCTATTTTCTAAATCAAAATCAATTTAATCTTTTTAAATAATCCTTATATAATTAATTAAATAAATTTTTACTTTAAAACAATCTCCAAAACTAATTCCTCCAACAATATTATTTTTAGAACCAAATCTAAAACTTTTTAAATTTTATTCAAAGGCTATTTTAAAATATTCTCGGCTTTCCAGGGAAGAATTTCTTTTCCCAATATAAATTGGTCCATTCAAATAAATTAATAAATCTTCTCGGTTTATTTTAAATTTACATTCCACATATCAACTGATATAGGAATTTAAATCGATTCCCAAATATCATTTTCACACCCAATCGAATTCCAAATTAATTTCCAGTTTATTTCAAATAAAAAAAATCTACTTCCAATTTGATTTTTCCAAATTAATTTTCCAATATCAAATCAAATCAATTTCAAATTGATTCCCCAAAATTATTTCCAACACACCAAACCAAATTTCCAAATCGATTTCTAAGGTTTATTTTACTCCAAATTAATTCCTGAATCGATTTCTAAAATTAATTTCAACTCTAAATTAAATTCCAAAATTTAATTTCTAAATTTATTTCCTTTTGAAATAAATTCTTTATCTCTTTAAATTATTTAAAATCCGTATCTTAAATAAATTCTTCAACTATTTAACAACCTTACTCGAAATTCCTTTATACAAATATTTTCCCATATTTTTTGAATTTATTCAATAAGTTTTCAAAGATAAACTTTATCTATTTAAAATTCCTTCTTTAAAATTTCACCCGATTCCTTTGAGTGAATTCATTATAATTTTTCTATCCAAAATTTCAAAATCAATTAACTATTTATTTCTGGTATCCTACGATACCAAAAATATATTCGGCTGAATTACATCCTTCACGATTTCAATCACAAACATTCACATGAATTAAAAATAATCAAGCCACAACATAAGCAACAAATTAAACATTTGAGGAATCCAGTTGGATCCCTCCAACCTGTTTCCCTGCATCCACAGACGTTAGCATACAATTAAATACCCATTCCACTTCGAGGTGGAATATCGCGGTATATGGAATTTATAAAATATTATCCGCTATTATGCGGCGCAATAGGGTCTAAACTAATATAACTAATAATAAATAAATCATCCAAACATACAATCAATCAATTCTAATTTAACTATCACAATTTCACAAACCAATCAATAACTGGAATTTTCAATTAAAATTTTGAGCGAGAAGATCTCACCTTTTATTGTGCATGCAATCCATTTTCAACCCAATTTGTTTTCTTCACTGCGTTAGACCTTGTATAAACAATTTATACAATTTATTAATATTCGAATCAATCGAATAATTAAATTCCTATTGAATAGTTTAAATTAACCAATGATTTAATTTTTAAAAATTAATATTTGATTTGAAACAAAAATATCTTCTTTTCTTTTCCTTTGAGACCCTCATTTATAAAAATAAATTTATATAGATTAAAAAATCAAATTTTATATATCCCTTCAAACAATTTAAACTAATACTTTTAACTTTAAACAAATTCCTTTTTAATTTGTATATGTAAATAATTGAACAAAAATATTATACATATTTTATTGTAACTAAGATTTCATTTCTATATAAATTTCAGACCTGCATGTATATACTTTCTTTTGAAACCATATACATACTCCTATAAAACAAAAATTTAGATTCCAAAAATAAATCTTATACTGTAAATATATACATATATATAAACTTTCAAGTATTTTAAAATTCATATTTATTTTATTTATTTCAAACTGCTTATAAAAATGAGCTATTAAAAATCTTATCTTTATATAATTCTTACATATATTTTTCTATGAATAAACAAATTCAATCCAAATTAAAACAAAATTTTATACCTTACTGTAAATCGAGCAACCCAGACCTCGACGAACTCCATCTCGCGAATCTCACTGCTCGAATGAACCCTAGCCGGCACTCCACGCACGCGCTCCTCAAAATTGATCGCCTCCAACCTCGCGATCCCTGCCCTAGTACCCACGCGACCTCCCACGCGAGCGCGTGACACCGCCTCGACCACCTAGCCGTGAACCCGCCTCTACATCGCGATTAGCTTTGAAGCTCATACACCTCTCTCGAGCCTGGCCCATCTGCAGTTGCTAGCGACGACGCGGCTTTGCGCCACCAGCCCTAGGCTCCCTGATTCCACTTCGAGTTCGATTTTTTTAATGTGATTTCAAGATTGAAAAACTGAAGAGAGGGAGGGAGGTTGCGATTTACTGAAGGATAGAGGGAATCGACCATGATTGTTGTGTTCTATTTTGTTTTGAACGAGAATCATCATTTTATTTCTTTTAACGAACGCGTGTAACTAAGGTAAACACGTGTTGTAAATCGAGTGCCAAGTTTTGGAACGAGATAAAACGTGTAATATTTTCCTGAAAGAACGTTATTAAATACGTATAAAAAGAAATTTTTTTATATTTAAATTGAAATCGTTTTTGAATTCATTGCTCAAAATGTTGAACTCCAATCGAAGCATGCCGCTAGGCGTTCATAAGGTTAATCCCCTATTTCGGACACAATGGAAAAGATTCCGGGTCCAAATTCGATCGTATGGAGAAGATAGCTTTTTGAACTAGTTAAAATATCGAATTTTCGATTTAATTTTTAACGCGTTTGCTTACCGTACGATCACACGACAACTCTGAATGCTACGAAAATTGAAATCCGATAATAACACAATATTACGGATCCAATGGAACTGGTTTCATCGAATTCCGAGATTGTGCCTCGGAAAGCTATTTTTTAAATATCGATTTAAACGATAAATTTTCAAAACTGATTAAATCACTTTTAAATTCAATCCCGATGCTTCCATTATCTTCAGTATTATCAATATGAATTTACTAAGCCATTAAATTATTTTTAACAGCTCAAAAATTGAAGATTTAAAATTTTACCCAAATTTCTATAATTAAATTGCTAAATTCATTGTTAAAATTAAAATTCAAGTTAAATTAACGATTCAGATATTTGAAATCATTTGAATATTTTCTGTTTCAAACGTTGAAAATTTTAGGTCGTCACAAACCTAATTTTTGTGTACTTCGATCTTTAAACAATTTTCTAGTATCTTCAATTAAAGTTATTAACTAATTACTAGAGTTGTGATATTCTGTAATAATTTTTGGTTTTTCTTTTTCCTTAGAAAATAAAATTAATGCCATGCAAGATTTTTTGTACTTATTGACCGTGTGACTAACTTTTTGTGTGTGTCATCCTATGGGCTGTGATGTGTTTTTTGCAGTTTGAATGTTTGGTAAGATCAGACAATGAAAAGTCATACATGTTAAATTTGATTAGCAAATAGACTTAGGCATCATTATATGCGAACCTGGATCGTATAGCAAGTATAGTTTTTTTCCTCTCATTTTGGACCTGACCTTATTTTTTCATTTCCTCTTCTGTATAAACTAAAATCATAATCTTATTGCTCATGAAACACTTTCAAAGTACTTTAAATGTTAAGACTTAACAATATTCAATGTGTATTTTCTAATCATTGTTATTCTGTGTTTTTCTTATGTAATTTCCCACTCCCAACTGCCTTTGCTAAGAAATTATCAGTGATGTATATTTCCTTTAGTCAGATTGGATTTTGCACACGTCAATACTGAATTAATTCACTTATGATGTTCGTTTTACTTGGTTTATCTCCTTATATCTCAATACCAAAGTTTTTCAGAATTAATTCAACCATGATTTATATTTCTACGTAAGGATATATTCACTACTAGAATCGGCTTGTATAGTGTGCAGGCTTTGGGTCGGCGAGAATCGGCTAAAAAACACGGCCGATTCTAGCCGATGCAATATCGCATTACAGAAGGAAAACCCGCGAGAAGTTTTCATTATTTTCGCGTCGTTAAAACCCTCCTCCTCATCACCCGCCGCAGCCGCCTTCCGTCACCGCCGTCTCAAATCAACATCTAGCCTCCGACGCTCTCCAAAGCTCTCCGGTATCTCCTTTCTTCCCGATTTCAGTTTATTTGAGCTATGATTTAAACCCTAAAATTTGAAATTAGTTGATGGTAGATTAGAAATTGATGATTGATTGGTATTATTAGATGATATTACTGTTTTAGATTGGTTTGGAAATATAATTTTGACATTGTCGGCTTGAAATTAGGGAAATTAGGGAAAAAAATTGATTATCAATTTGTAATTATTGATTATTGCGTATGGGTTATTGATTATGGTGTACATTAGTTGATGATAAAAGGTATTAGTTGATTTAGTATAAAAAAATCTATTTTTACTAATTATATTTATGTGTGAACGACTTATTTTAGTTTACATAATTGGCAAATTAAAAGTTAAAATAGTTAAACGAAAGTTAAATTACGTTGTAAAATTTCAAATTTAGTTAATAAATATTTAAATAGTTGAATGAATATTATTAATTATAAAAGTTTTATTTTTTAAACCCCTTAGAGAATTTTTGGCCCCGTTTGACAAGTGTTGTATATGATCGTTATATAACTGTTTGGTTTTTCACAGAATGGACATTTATATTCATCTGATACAATATTTGTAGGATTTGTCCCTGTATTTGACAAGTTTCGGATATAATAAAATATAATTACATTTTGTAAATCATATCATTTTAAACGGTTCACAAAATTTCGATTGCACTTCCGTTTTGTTCGCTGTGTGCACGTATTTGTGTATGATACAGGGAACAAAGAGAAATTGCTGCCGAAATTTTGTGAACCATTTAAAATGATATGATTCATGAAATGTAATTACTTTATTGTATTTGTAATGGGAATTAGGATGGTCGACCATCATAGTTAAAACAATAAAGCAAAAAGAAAAAAATAAATCGAATTGATTATTTGGATTAATAAACGATAAACTTTATTGTGTTTCTAACATATATTTTCAAATCAGGAAAAATGTTCGATTATTTTCTCGACCATAGTTGGATGTATGAAGTCAGAACTGGTATGAACGGTTCAATAAAGAAACATTTCTGTAACAGTGTACACGAATTTATTAGATTCACTAAATCTAATAATCGTAATATCGAAGAACTTCATTGCCCGTGTAGTAAGTGCAAACATTTGAAGCATTGGAAAGCAGATATAGTTGAAGTACATTTGTATAAAAATGGTTTTTTGCCGAATTATTACTTTTGGGATCGTCATGGAGAACTTCTTGCACCCACACCTAATCCTGTAGCGTTAAATGACAATAACGTTATGACGAATCCAATAGAAAATATGGTGGAAGATGCAGCACGATCAATGTTTCCAATGTTTGAACAAGATGACGATGAAGATGTAAATGTCGAAGAAGAACCGACTGTGGAAGATAAAAAATATATGATTTATTGGACTATGCTAAAAGGCCGTTGTGGGATGGTTGTAAAAGTGGAACTGAATTATCAGTAACTGCCGAATACATTACTATGAAATCAAAATGCAACCTTACAGAAGCTGGATTTACAGTAGTTGTACAAGCAACAAAACGACGCATGCCACCCAATAATCTGATGTGCGATAGTCATTATAAAGTGAAAAAACTTATGTCCGCTTTTAGTCTGTCGCACAAAAAGATAGATACATGTGTAAAAGGTTGCATGTTGTATAGGAAAGATGACGTTGAGCTTAGAAAATGCAGAATATGTAACGAGGAAAGATACAAACCAAGAAAAAAAAGGAAAAGAAGTTCCATACAAGAGAATGCATTATTTACCCATCACTCTCAGACTTCACAAGTTATATGCATCTTCTGCTACAGCATGCCATATGCGATGGCACAGTGTGAGAACACCGAAAGAAGGAAATTTGATACATCCATTTGATGGAGAAGCGTGGAAACATTTCAATAGGACTTATCCCGCATTTGCTGCCGAAAGCCATAATGTCAGACTCAGTTTATGTACGGATGGATTTGCATCATTCTCTCAGTTTGGTAGTAAATATTCATCATGGCCTATTATCGTAACTCCTTATAATTTACTTCCATGGATGTGTATGAAAAGTCCATATATGTTTCTCACTACTGTCGTCCCTGGACCTGATGATCCAACACAAGGAATCGATGTTTATTTACAACCATTGATCGAAGAGTTGAAAACGCTATGGAATGAAGGAGTTGAAACGTATGACATTTCGAGAAAAAAGAATTTTCGTATGTTCGCTTCTTTGTTGTGGACTATTAGTGATTTTCCTACATACGGGATGCTTTCAGGTTGGAGTACAGCTGGTCGTCTAGCTTGTCCTTATTGCATGGAAGAAACACGGGCGTTTCTGCTATGGTATGGAAGAAAATTTCTTGGTTCGATTGTCATTGATGTTTTGTCCATCTCAATCATACTTTTAGAAGAGAGAAAAAAAGCTTTATAGCTAACAGAGAAGAGAGTATGCAACCACCGAAGACTTGGTCAAGCGAAGAAATATATGAAATTGTAAAGGAGTATCCGAAGATACATGAAACTGGAGCGCAGACTGAAATTCCAGGTAAATAAGATATTCATAATTGGTGCAAACAAAGTATATTTTGGAAGTTACCCTACTGGAAAGATCTCCTACTCCGACATAATATTGACATGATGCACATCGAAAAAACGTGTTTGATAACGTGTTTAATACAGTTATGAATGTAAAGGGGAAAACAAAGGACGATTTGATTTCAAGACTTGATATAGCAAACTTTTGTAAACGTCCGAACTTCATATGAAACCCAATGACAATAAAAAAACCCAAAGTATGCTATGAGCTAGACAGTAAGCAAGTAAAACTCGTGCTAAAGTGGGTGGAAGCACTAAGATGTCCTGATGGGATTGCTTCTAATCTTCGTAGATGTCTTGACTTTAAAAACAATAAATTGAGTGGGATGAAAAGTCATGATTGCCATATCATGATGGAATATCTATTACCCGTGATTCTCAAAGAACTGTTGCCCATAAAAGTATGGAGCATTATAACAGAATTAAGTTTGTTTTATAAACAACTTTGTTCGACGACGTTAAAAGTCGACCGTATACGTAGACTTGAAGTAGAAATTCCTATACTACTCTGCAAGCTGGAAAAAATATTTCCGCCAGGTTTCTTTAATGTAATGGAGCACCTTCATGTTCATCTTCCATCCGAAACACTTCTTAGAGGTCCTGTTCAATATGGTTGGATGTATCCATTTGAGGGGTAATATTGAATATCGGCAATATTTATGTTAGTTTAAAATTCAGTTTTATATACCTAAATTTAAAATAAATCTGTAATATGCACTTGAATCATTTGTAGAAAAAAATTAGGCAAACATCACGAGTTGAAGGTTCGATTTTCAAATCATATCTTAAAGAAGAAGCTTCATTCTTTTTCTCTTATTATTTTACTGATCATGCGAACTTATCGTTTGTATGTGTTCCTCGTAATGAAGAAGTCGTTGAACATGATTCTTCTCATGCAATGTTATCTATTTTTAGATAATATGGCCGACATGCTGGAAAATGTGTGGAAATATGGTTAGACGATAGAGATCACCATGTTGCACACACACATGTTCTTCTAAATTGTCCAGAAGTTGCACCATTTGTCAGGTAATAATAAATTCATATATAATTCAATTATACTTACATATTAATTATATTAAAACATATTACATATTTGCAGTATATACGAATCACTACATCCATTTGGCGATCTCAGTAAAGAATTTGCTAAATGGTTTTCAAATTATGTTTATGATCCAATAAACTGTGTCGTTGATGAAGGATTACGACATCTTGCGATCGGACCAAAAAGAAATATCAAGACATATCCAATCTTCTTCGCCGATGGATTTAAATTCAACACCAAAGATCACGGTGCTGAAAAATTGACATAAAACAGCGGTGTATTTGTTAAAGGTAGTGACGATCTAGACGAGCATATAAAAGATTTTTATGGTGTCTTAACACAGGTTTTAGAGTTGACATATTACATACAACCTGTAGAAAAAGTTTTTTTATTCAAATGCAACTGGTTTAGCAATGTTCCTGGTACTGGAATCAACGTGCACAAAGATTATAAACTTATTGAAATGAAACACGCCTCACATTACTATAAGTATGTTCCTTTCGTATTGGCCAAGCAAGCGTTACAGGTTTATTTTGCTCCGTATCCATCCTTGAAAAGAGATAAAGCGGATTGGTCGGCTGTTTTTGAAACAAAGGCAAAATTTACATTTGACGGAAATAATATTCCAGACGAAATAGCGTATCAAGCGGATCCTGAGCCAAATACTGAAGTAATAATAACCGATGATATTGATGTAGGATTGTTGAATGATGAATCAAATGTTTTGATAGATGCATTTGAAAGTGTTGAAGAAAACGATATAGAGTACGAGACTGAGTCTGAATCAGGGAACGACGAAGACTGATAATTTTAAATATTTGAATTGCATGTTGTATAATGTACTTTTATGACATATGTAATATTTAAAGTTTGAATCAAGTGGAATGTTTTATGCGATGATATGATATGATATGTTCTGATATGATATACGGTATATGATATGATATGTTTGTGGCAGATATGTCTTACAGGAGATACGGCAGTAGGTCTGAGCCTTATCCTTCTTCCAACGCAGGTGCTAGTGGCAGTGCGCCGGATTTAAGCCCCGTTGCTGAGTTAGTTCCGAAGATGGCAGGGTAAGTATCAAATATATTTCAAGTATGTTATTTAAAATATATTAAATATGTACATAAAAATTTATACAGGGGCTTTTAGGTGGATCCTTCAGATTTCATTTTACAAATGTCGAGACAGGTGTTTATGAGTAGGATGTCCGGCTGTTGGCCACGGTGGGATGACAGCCCAGTGCCTGTAAAGAACGCAATATGGGCAGATTTGATGGTAATTAAGTATAAATTTTGATTTGATTTGAATGTCAATAGAATGTTTATAATTCAAGTTAATTTCAATATGCAGGCTGCCGTACGTGTTGAGCCCTAAGATCTGGATGTGTTTAGAAATCATTGGAATTGAAGAATGAGAAAAAATTATAGAAACACGATAACTAAAGCAAAGAGTGCGGGGAAAAAGCCAAGTTGGATGAGCGCTGAAGTATATAGTGAGTTTCTTCGGCTCTGGGATACTCCTGAATTCAAAGTAAGCTATCCACTTTTGAATTGTAATTTAATTTTTTTAAGATTTCGTATATTAGTTGCATTAATATAGTTAACCTTGTGTTTAAATATGTAGGAAATATCAGCGCGGAATCGCGAAAACAGAAATAAGAATCCTGCTGTACATCGTGGTGGCTCGAAATCTTTTCAGCAACATAAAAACAAATTGGTAAATTTATAAATTGTGTTTATAAATATCTGTAATATTATTTAATCATATTGGTAACATTGTTTATTCATATGTATATTTTTAGTCTTAGAAGTACAATCACGAGCCTACGATGGCTGAGGTGTTTACTGCCACACATGCTGTGGAGGAGACAGACGAGGAACTCAATGTTTCGTATAGATGGACAGACGCCAAATCTCAATCTGTAATGGTAAACATGCTTATCCGTAATGATAGTGTTTTATAATACTTTATTTCACAGCTACAAAATCGTAAATTTAATTTTTTTCGTGTCAAACTTTTATTTATAATCGTAGGAGTCATATGAGGCGGAGCGGTCATGTGTTGCGCAGACCACCAGACGTGAGGAGTTGACCGTAAGGAGTCAAACCATATTTAGGACGCCGTTATAGATCCGCCTACGTGAAATAGGCGATATAGTTATGGAAATATGGAGGTAAACTGCTTCATTAACTAATATATATACATTTAATATGATATGAAGCATAAACTATAACTAGCTATTAACTATTTCACAGGCGATATCGTCCCAGAGGGCTTGCAGGAGATCCCAGGCAGAGGAGGAGATAGCATTGTTGCGTCAGCGGGTTATGAAGATCAATGACTGGCGGAAGAGCAATGCTTTTGCACAGCAGCTCGATGCGCATGTCGCGGCATACGTGGCAAAGCATGAAAGAATGCCTCGAGAGGATGCGTCTGGAGATGATGAGTAGGTAAGGTTGTGCTTGTCACATTTTTGGCGTCGTTTTGTGTTGAACTTATTGTAATTTGATGTATGATGATGAGTAGGACAATGATGTATGATTTGTTTGATAGTTTTTATATGTATTGTTAAGTATGATGTATATTAGTGAACATTGTATTTGATTGATGAGTTTTTGGATATATAGTTGCTGTTTGATGGAAAATTATGAATGTTATGTTTGATTGATGAGAGGTTGGTGTTATACTTGTGTTGGAAGATTGAATGTTGTTATAGTTCGACGGAAATTGTTTATATTGTGGTTTGAGGGTACAAACAACAGCTGTTTACAAATAGCAGAACACAGGCTTGCATCGGCTGGAATAGGCTTGCGTCGGCCGTTTGGTTACAAGATTGCGTCGGCTAGAATCGGCTGTTTGGTTACAGGATTGCGTCGGATAGAATCGGCTAGTTATGACAAACAGAATTTTGAAAAAAATGGCCACGTGGATATAGCTGTCACTTTCCGACACTAAAGTGGTGACGAAACAGACACGAAACCTGACTCGAATGCTTGGTGGTGACGTTTATTTTTACGACGGTTTTTAGAATCAGCTTGCGTCGGCTATAATCGGCGGGCGTCGGTTTTCTGCCGAAGCAATTGCCGATTTTCCTTGTAGTGATTTTAATTTTCATAAAAAATATATCTAGAGATGCTCCTTTACTTATAAAACATTGTTAATACAATTGATATATTTCAATAGAAAATTCATATGTGGGCTTGGCACCACCATAACCACAAAATTTCCCAGACCACGTAATTTACTTATCTTTTATTTGGCTACACTGAATCTATAGAATATATTCAGAGAGAATGGATTTAAAAACATATATCAATATATTAAAAAGAATTACAAAATATACCAAATCTAACTATTGATACAGGAATAATGGAAATAGAACTATATGGACATACTGAAGAGCATAACTCTTCTGCTTTGTAGTTGACATCAAAGAAGAGGTAAAGAGGTCCAACAACTGAAAAGAAATATAGAACAACAGAGCCAAAATTCATTGAGTGGAGTGATGATGTCAAACCCATTGGAAAGTGGATGAAGTCTTATAAGACGTACATAGGCAATACAACTAGATCCAAAATTGATATCAATATCAACAATTGGCATAACATTAGTCTGGGGCTTAAGGGATAGTATCTGCGAAGATGATAAGGTATTATACATTCATTTATTTACTATTAAAGTATCTTAGAAAAGATTATATACCTATTTCTTAAAAAACTTAAATGTTTTATTCTCTTCGAAGCATGATACATTGATTCTCTCCGATTTTTTGTTTTGATTATTCATTAATATTTGTAGTTTTTGAAGAACTAATTCATTTAGGACAATATGTAACTAATTGCATGAGTAATCTTGATTTTATCATTGCGGTAAGATCATCTCCAATAGATTAGCGTTTAAGCATAAATAGTTTCAGATGATGAAATATACTGCTTTTAAGTTAATTATAATTTCTAGGAGCCTGATAACAAAAGATTTAGATAAAGTTAGCATTTGATTTAATTCTATTGTTTCTTCAGCAATCAAATTCATTTATTTATGGGATAATGTACATATTCTCATTCAAGTAGATGTTTGGTTCAAAATAATTTTTGTGGTTTCTAGGCTTTTGAGTTGCATTAGAAAGAATAAATTGGGCTCTCTTATTATGGATTTTAGAGTCATGATTTAAATTTCTCTTGTACATAATTTATCAATAACTTTGTAGCATGTATGCGTTAGCCATCTATTGGATAAGAATGCAATATCCATTTATGTTGATGCATAAACTTAATACAATATTCATTTATAATTACGCATAAACTCTCATCTACCTTTAGAAATTTAAACCCATATCCAATACCCAGTTCTGCAATGCAACACTACGGTGAAATATGTGATTTAATAATGTATGTAGTATAATAGTGAACCGTTAAATAATGTCTTGAAGAAATAAAATATCTCAGTATTTACCATCAACTAATAATGTCTTGAAGAAACTAGCGTGGGAATTTCTTTCTTCACCATTTTGGAAGTGGAAGCATTTGGTAACCACTAATTTCATGTTTTGGTTGTAAATAACATTAACTTGTAAATAAATGATACATTACATATGTAATAGTAATCTAAACATATAACGTAATTTAATTTAGCAAACATCCATATATGGTTCATTTGTGCTTTGGACAACCAACATCCATATCATACTAGTAATTAGAAAAAAGGAACAATTACTTTGTCTTTTTATTCAGATAGAATTTCATATTACAAAGTTGTACCATATTATATACGACTTCATATGCTAACTTATTCAATTTGCCAGTTGTTACAGATTGATATAATTACATTATTACCCCTGATGATAGGGTATATGACCATATCATTATACGGATTATATCATTATACTTTCAGTATGTCTACGCGTTGATAGTATGCTAGTAGGTGATTGATGATGAGTTTTCCCTCTAACACTTTCTCGCGAACGAAGTATAAATCCATTTCGATGTGCTTCGTTCGGGAGTGTAGTGTGAGATTGGCTGTCAGTAAGACCATGCTGAGGTTGTCACACCAGATAATAGGCCTTTTCTTCAGTTGAATTCCTATCTCACTAAGGAGAGATTCGATCCATGTTACTTCAGCAGTCGTGCTTTCTGCGCTGTGGTACTCAGCCTCAATGCTAGACCTGGACACAGTTGGTTGCTTTTTCGAGCACCAAGACACTGCGTTCCCTTATAAATATATACAATAGCCAGATGTGGACTGTTGATCATCTGTATCGGCTGCCAAATTGGCATCCGAGGATCCTTGAATTTCAACTAAATCTTATTTCATTAGAACAATCCCATTAATAATCTATCTTTTGAATAGTTTGAGTCAGACATGTGTAGTTTATTGTTGAGTTAAACCGTCCAAAAAGGCTGGTTGTTACACAAATCCAAATATGATAATCTAGAAAGACAATGACACATTTTTTATCGAAGCGACCCATATAGCATTGATGCATCTACCATGTTTTAGCCATTATCGGGGTATGAGGCTTGAGGAAACGATTTACCTTCTTTTAGAAATTTTCTTTTGGAATGCTAACACTACCCTCCAGGCAGAAAAGCAATGCCATCATTCATCCATACACGTTTTTCCACGATCGAACAAACATTTAATAACCACAATCTTCTATTTTGGAATCACCTTAGGAAGAATAATACAACTCCATAGAACATTTCAAAACAATCCGTCATGAACGTCATTAATTTTTGGAGTATTTCAGATAAATCCGATAACCAGTGTCTCCAAAATAAATGGTGATTCTCGACAAATTCAATTCTGATTCTTTGGAAGTATGCAACAAGTATTCGAGTCCTCAATAGAGAAATCGAATATATACAACATAATTCCTGAGTTAAAACAGGGCAAGATTTGATAGTCGGTTATTTAACTATCAAATAAGTAATCAAACTGCAATCTAGAGATTTAATTTTTCCATAGCAACCACTAAGCCTCAAAATAATATTTCATTTATTTAAATCTCTTTCCATAATTTTTATCAAAATATTCATATACTTATTACAATGGCATAAGTATATTCATAAACCATTGTGAAATATTTCTCGTTTCAAAATCATATTAAAAGGATCAAAACATTTGTTATTTAAATTAAAGATAAGGATTACCCTAAATACAATTCCTTCGGAGTTAAGCATGGAACAAATATCTACACTACCACAATTATAAAGGTCAATTAAGGGAAAACCGCATCTCAAATTCCTTTATAAATTTCTTCAGTAAATCCTTTTAATAAATCTCTTTCATTTATGGAAATATTCTTTACTAAAATTCCAAATCCATTTATAAAACTCTTTATAAATCTCCAAGTTTATTTATAAAATCCTTTATAGCTATCTAAAACTATTTATAAATCTTCTTCTCAAATTTCAAGATCTCTTTTCAATTTACAATACTCGTTTTATAAACTTTCCTAATTTAATACAAAACTTCTTTAATAAACTTTAATCAATAATGTTTCTTTGATAAATAATCAATTATTAGAATACCTTTAAATAATAAGTTATTATTTAAAATATCCTTCGTTTGAGTTATCTTTAAACCTCATCAACAAAATAATGATTACAAGCCATCACGTATAAAATATTAAAATAACATCAAACACCTTTAATAAAATCATTGCTTATTTATCCTTTAAATATCATATTTAAAATGGACTAAACTTTAAACCATTATCATAAAGTGTAAAATGAAATATTTGACTTCATAATTTCGAAAAGAGGCTTAGTGTTTACAATGATTCTTATTTAATTTAGTTTAACTTTCCAATTCAGGACATGATTTTTTATAACAAGCAGATATGTCAAAGGAACTAAAAAATAGCATCCAATCAACATATAGTTAAATGCCTAAGTTAATATAATAGAAGACGGGGATTTGTTCTGCTAAACATATGTTCAAGTTAACATAATAGCAGAATGTGTTTTTATTCTGCCTAAACTCATGTCTATATAATATATTTGGTGAATTATGGCTGAATTGTGATTTATTCTACCAAACAAATGTCAAATATAACTTAATTAGCATAACACTGAAGTATTTTGCTAAATAAATATTATTGGGTTTCATATCCATATAACGTTACTTTAAAATAACCAACAAAGAAATCTCTTGAATTTAAAACATTGTTTAAAAGAGTATTATTTAAAAACAAAATCGATCTTTAGAAATAAAGTGTTTTACAACTTCAAAACCTTTATTTAATAATTAAATAACATTTAAAGTCTTTATTTAATAATAATTAGACTTTAATTAATAATTAAACAATCATTAGCTTTTAAATAAATAATAATTAACCTTTAAATAAATAATTAAATAACAGTTGATTTTTTATATAAATAAATGATTAAACCATAATTAATCTTTATTTAATACTTAACTGATTAAACCATACTTAAATAACAGTTAATTCAAAATTGGCTTTTTTTGCAATACTAGTTTCGGCTTTTTTGGGTTGATTGCTCATTTAGCTGTTAGTATTTCACTAGTGAGTAGCCCGTGCTACACACATGGGCATTGTTATACACTATAAGGTTTAATCAGAACATGTGAAAGACGATGTTAGAGCAGAAGAGTGACCATATCGTTCGTATGCATATTGATGCACAATGTACAACATATACATATGTCAGCACGGACATTACATGCAGTTAAAGCGGTAGTGCAACTGAGCATGGCAAATGAAAATAGTAGTTCAAAGCTGGAGTTGCGATTTAAAAAAACTGAACATATATATGGTGGACGGAAGAAAAATAATTCAATCATCATACGTCATGACGTACAGTCTTGTAAAAAATTGCAAAATGAGGTAGCAGAAAAGAAAAGGAAGACGTGAAAACATACAAAAATTTAGCAGCTACAGATATAAAAACATAAATGTACCACAAACATGAAACCATAAACGGCTAGAAATTAATTTTTCTGCTTCTTCTTCTGAATCTCGATCCTAGGAGTTGCTCTATCATGCTGATATATATCACCATCCTACGGATAAGGGAAATAAGATATGGTTTAATTTCGTTAGTAAGAACATGTTGAAGTAAAAATAGTTTTCAATATCAAGTTAAGACACATAGAGACATGATAGGTTTGAAAGGTATAACAGTTCAAAGTGTAGGTATCCATAAGTACAACAATCGGGTAGGATTTGGTAGTGACAAAGTCAGATATTGTTATTGGGTAAAACAACATAACATAGGATGTACAATGCAACGTCAGGAGTGACATGTAATAGATGTTAACTAATTAATGGGAGTAGTAAATAGATAGTAAAAAGGTGAAAATATATGTACCAGAATCGCATTTCCTCTTCTTAGTGTCTTTCTAGGGAGTGGTGGATCAAAAGCCCGAACTACCGGATGGTCCACGGTAGCGTCGTCCTACCAAACAGAGTCATTTACATGCAACCAATTGAATATGGACAGAAGGGCGTCCAAGACTGTAAATCAAGCATGAGCAATATGTTTCTTTCCTTTGATGTCTGTTCCAGACTATATGCTTATCCGTATTTGAGGTACAAACTAAGTTAGAACTTTGACTTCTAGGTGAAGTTAACTGTAAATTTCGAAAAATGTAAAAGAACAGAATACAAGAGTAAGAGTGAAGAGGTAAGTACATAAATTATAACTTAATAGGCAATCGAGTTTTGAGATTGTATCGTCTCAATCATTGCGACGTTTTTTTTGATTTTTCTTGTTGTGAGGTAAGCGTCCATATCATAATTACTCGGTCTAAATTCAAATATCACTTCAGATCCCTCGAGGTAGTGGAAAAGTTTGTCAATTTTTGGTACCCCATTTTCCTACAGCATGTAATAGTTTAAGTTGGGGAACAATGTTGGAACATCATGTAGTTACCGATGTTGTTGTCAATGTAGTTGTGTAGATGTGGAGCATAAGTGCGTACGTATGAGAAGTCATTTTTAGGTTGATATGCAATGTAGGAGACGAAAATGTACATTCAGATGTGGCTAACATGTGTGCTTACTACAGTGCAGGGAAACAACCGGGTGGGAAGTAATAGTTATTAAATAATTCAAGAGTAAGTGGAAGGTGGTGCGACATAAGGTGTATATCAATTATAAACTATCACGGTCTAGCTAGCCACATAGAGAGTATTAAATATGGTTGTACTCAGTTTCAGACCTATGTCAGCGATTCCTTAGAAAACCATAAATATTTATTTTTTAATATACAGGTCACAAATTTGTGTATATACCTATTAAAAGGTAACACACCACGCAGCTACATTGGCCAACATATGACTATTCAAAATTTAATTTACCACATAATATGGTAAGAGCTAAAAATATTTGTTGGAACTTGGAATGAAAATGGACTGTACATAAATTTGAAAAAGTGTCATGTAAAGAGCAGTAATTGAAGAAACATTTTTATACGAATTAATACCAAAAAACATGTATGTACAAAGCAGTTTCCACAAATATTTATTTGAACTATCGGTTTACAGAAATTGATGAGCAGACTTGAAATAGAGGAAGAGAATACACAGTAAGTAGAATCGTTTGAATAGTATAAAAAATTTCTACAGTTAGAAGGGCATAAGTAAAATGGCACTTTTGGAGGAATAGAATGTTGAAATGTATGTTCAAGCTACTTCGGACATGAAACCAATAATCCATTTGAATACAAATTATGAACACACAGGTAGAAAATGGTTGGTACTAATCTTTTTGAAAACATAGTACGACTAGCAAGGATAATAAACAGTGTGTAACATGTACAACTATCCGTACAGGGTAAAAAATGAAATTACTCGCCATATAGATAGAGCGTCCACCATTGTTTTCAACAAGGTCAAATAGATGTTTTTATCCAATGTATATTTTTTAGAATTTGCTCTCTAACCCGATGGGAATAACATGGCGGTAATATATTATTACTCAGTTTTGAACAAAATTGGACAGCACTAAAATGTATAAACTCAGTTTCAAACTTAGTTTTCAAAATGTATAGAAATATACACACACATATACATACATATGTGTGTCTGTATGTGTGTGTATACCGTAAAGTAAACTGAGTAGAATAAATCGAACACATCACTAAAATGTATAAAATTGTTTTTTTACCGAGTTAAGAATAGCAAGCATGTCGTCAACCTTATGTCCTAGCAGCCATTCGTCTTCCTTGTCAAAAGCAGTGATAGTAGTGGACGTAGAGGAGTCCAGTATGTCCACATTTAAGTGGTACGTACCAAACAAAATTTTTGGTGATTGCAATTAATGTAAAAAAAATTGAACAAAGAATTGGTCGACTGTTACCTATTTATGGGTTGCACGGCCATTCGGTGGCATCCAAAGCAGAAGTAGTTTATTCCCTCAAAGTGAACCGTTGATTCGAAGAATGCAAATGAAAGACAGCTCCAGGTAGAGCTTTTTAATTTCATAATAGTTGCGGGCACGACATATATTGTACCCTAAATAAAATTGTTGTTTTAAATAATTTATCATTTATATCGATATAAATGCTAAATCTGAAAATGCAAATGTTGAATATAAGAATGGAAAACAGAGTAGAGTTCATTTTTTTTTTTCTAAACTGGTGAATGCATAGACTACAAACAGTACCTAAATGAATGGGTTAAAAAAGTTATGATCAATCAGTAACATATTACTATTATAAAGTAGTGTTGAGTGATTCATTGTTGTACTAACTGATGTCGATATTGTTATATTCTATCAATTTGTAGAAATTAGTACCCTTATATTTTCATAGTTTGATGTAGCATATTATTTACATGTAAAATTAGTAACAATCACAAAAAAATTTAAGGCTTTAAATTTTCATGATTTTGGTATGGTCTAGGTATCCAACTTCTTTAACTATGAGAACATAAGGTTGAGATGAAATACCAAACTGTTTACTAAAGCATAAGCTTGTTAATTGCAGTACCTAGTAAAAAAAATATAGTAATGTGATAATAACATGGGTAGTTGCTAATATGTATTATAGAAAATTTTCTATGTGCAAAATTGTTAAATTTGACTCACAAAGCATTGGGAAACTTAGCCATTACGAAACATGTTGTTAGCTCCCATGCAGATGTAGACTTATTGCACCATTGAGTAGAAATAAGATGTTGCTACTCGCCAAGAATACTTTTACTACGATATAAGTATTATAAACAAACAATACCGAATTTATATATGCAAAGAAATGTTGAAAGGAAATACACTTCTAAAGAAAATTATGAGATACCGAACTATATAAAAGCTTTACCTTATCATAAAAAATAAGCTTAAATATATTTAACCATATAGAATAATTGCTAAAGTGAATACAAAACCATTTTGGTGTTAGTAGAAACAAAATTAAATTTGAATGATTTTCAAATTCCTTATGAACAACTAATGATCCTGCCATCATTAAAGAACAACGTAGTGCTTATCCATGAGATAATTATATATACTTCTTAATATTACATAAAATAGGGCATTTGAACCAATATACACCCTATTCCAACATATTTAAGTTAAACACTGTTAATATCTAAACTCATAAATGTTATTAATTTTTTTACTACATTTTGATTGCTATGTGGATATTTAGAATTTAAATATTTAAAATTACTTTTATGTACGGATTTATAACAGAAACGGGTCAATAAAAGATTTAACAATAAAGTAGAAAAATTGGTAAGAATCTAACCATTTTGGAGAATGCAATCGTTCCATCGGCATCTTGATCTATAACGCCTTCCACTTCCTTATCAAAGGCCGGGATTGTTGTTGACATACTCGAGTCATTTTTACCCACATTTGGACGATAACTTCATGGAAGTAGCAGTTGAAGGCGGAAGAGTCTTTACAAAGTTGTTTAAAAACTTATGGTTCAACTCCTGTTAACTTTACTGTCAATCATCATGATGCTTTGCGTGAATAAAATTTGTGCATTCCAAATGGATGGATTCTTTGCAAACAACAAAGGATAGGTAGCTCCACGAAGATGTTGCACGTAGCCTTAAAATAGAAGCAAAAATAAAAACTGATTTAGAAAATGAAGATTTTCCATTTAGAAGGGGATGTTTACCATCAAGTTGCACTTACATTGGACATAAATGCAAATGTTAATTGACTATGCTAACTATGGCCATATAGTAATCACAAATATTTTTTTAATTAACTCGTTTGCACTTGGAAATTTATCGTGAAAATTAATGTACATAATTTAGTCGAAGTATATTTGAATTACAACCGCTATAGGCATTAACACCTATATAGTAGAAACGTTTCCAAGAAAGCTTGATTCAATGGACATTCAACTTCCAATTCATCTTCCAAAAGGTATAATACATGAAATCGGGTGAAATGTTAATAGATATATGCTGGACAGAAATACGGTAACCTGTTTATTCAACACTGAGTTGACTAAAATATGGTGGAAGGAAACAAGGTAACCTGTTTTGACTATAATAGGAGTCAACATTGCTAAAAAATAAATTAGATGAAAATTAACAAATATAATTACTTACTGCACTTTCTAGTAACTGCATGTTGATTGCAAACATTCCATTTGTCCTCGAGTTTACAAAGTTCCACAGCCTGCCAATTCCAACTCTGATAGTACCCTGGTTAGGTCCATAGAGGACATCAGACTAATTTACAACCTCTACTTGCTTCCATCTTGTTGCACCAGTCAGTTAACCAACACATCGTCAATCTTCTACGTCTAAATCCACACAACAAGATATAAAGTTCGTCAAATTATTTGGACATGATTCTGTAGAGGTCGATATGTTTTGAGATTTGACGACAACATCATTGTAATTATTTGTAAGCTAGTTGGATGGAAATGATGACCATAGAGGAGTGATTAACAGAGATGGTTGTAGTACACAGTAATTCAAGTGGTGCATAAGAGCATGTAATATAAAAAATCCTACAAACATTCGATAACAATGTATTTACCATTTTTAACCTCTATCTATTGGCTTCCTAAAATCTAAACAGAAAATGCATCACCTGCAAATTACATTTTCCTTTTGTTATTAGTTCCAAAGTCATTTTAATACCAAAATAGTTGTTCTATCGATCTGATTAAGATAAACGACAATCTTCGAATATGCTTAGAAGAAGGTTAGTTGCTTGGTCATTACAATTACTACCATGAGATTTTGAGCATATCCATGCATTCGACAGTGTTAATTTGCTATAACTAAGAATAATGAGGTATCGTAATAAACAATATCAGAAAATTCTTTCATCAAGCGATAAATCAGCTTGCTGCAACTTTATGTCATTTACCTTAAGCACTTTAATGAATCAGAAAGTTATAAACAATATGCTAGTAGAAATGTGTTATTTAATCAAAAATAGTAACTTGAATAGCACCCTCAATTTCTTTTCATGTCCCCTACTCCTCTAGCAATTATGTGAACCAAGAAATAAGCAGTTTAAGGATTTGTCAAGAAAGTCATAGCATACCGACATTTTTGCACTCTTTTATAGGTGGCTAAATAATAAGAATGTATTATAGAAACACAAGCAGATAGGAAAAGATAAGAAAAAATAACAATGAAGACATGGTACATTGGAAAGTCCTTTCATACGCAACAAAGCCTTGCAATTGCAAATTTTTGCGACAAAAATGACATTTGCTTGCAAAGTTTCCTCTGGCTATCTCCGATACGTTCTATAATTTTAAACCATTAAACTTGCAAGGAAAACAAAAAAGGCAAACCTATATGACACATACAAGAATTTAGAGTAAAATAGCATGAAATGATTAGAAATTTGAAGAAGATGCACGGAAGATGAAATGAACATGTTTCATGATCTCACTACATACGGCTAAAGTATGTATGTATGAAAAAAACTAATATATTACCATAAAATTAAGAAGTCACATATAGCAATTTTCAATACTAATCTCAAGAAAGAAAATAAGTGTTTTCTCTCTTTACGATCATATTTATAATATACATGCATGTTCCCAAAACCGCCGACTCACCCATACCGTATACAGAAGATTGCAAGTATCCATTTAATTTCAATGTAACATGATAGTTTTGTTATGTTATTTAATATACAAAATAACCTCTAATTTAGTTAAGTTTAAAAGGAGGCACAAGCAGCTATTTAATACATTGATATTCATGGCAAATAAGGTTTGTAAAACAAAGGTTTTTAAAAGACAGTAGTACTGTGATGTAACTCAGAACTAATATAAAAGGGAAATAAGCATTTTTGAATAAAAAATTAGAGCTAAATAGCGTTTAACAAAAAGCATAGTAGCAGGGAACTAACCGTGTTTTATATGATTACCAGCTCATCCACCTCTTGGCTTGTATGTGCTTTCCATTAAATAATGGTAGTTGTGCAGGACGTGGCACACCGAGTATCTAATTCTTCAGTCGTCAACGTTATTGATTTTTTTCGCATGTTGATTGCCTCATATATTGTTTCAGACGCACAATACAATAGATATGGCAGACATTAGTAGTTAAAACAGTTAATGTTTACTTTTTTGATAAGCAAGTGTGATTGTCCGAACTGAATTTGATGGTATATTTGTGGATGCTGCCACAGGTGCACCAATCGATAGTCCTATTACAGTTTGCTCTATTCTTTATTCAACATCAAGGTAGTTGAATGTTCCATTTTGAAATTGAGAATGTAAAAAATTATTCTAACATAAAAGCAGTATTGCAATAAGTTTACTAACATTCTCTGATTTGCTTAGTTATTAAAAAAAAGGTTAAAAGCTACATGTATGTTCATGCACATTTGCATGCAATTAGTAAATACATACCATATTCATTTCATCACACATGTCTCTTGCTGACAAATATAACAAAGTAGGGCATTGTGAAACATGAATGCGATCTGTTTCTTGTGCTGCTATTGCAAATGTGATTATTGGTGATTCATCTTTTGCAGTTCTGAGTTGGCAGGTTAGCGTCAGTAGTGGTTATAAACTTTAGGGAAAAAAATTAAATGTTTATCTTTTATGACCTTTGATGTAGAAGTACTCCAAAAGCACTGTCATTTTCTTTACAGGTCATGTAAATGGCAATTCACGAGGTTACAGTTCAGGACTCATAAAAGATATTCCGATATACATAGTAATACCAAATTAATAAGAATTTAAAAGCTCACTTCATTTAGAATTTGAACGATTCCTAGTAAATACAGAATTCCCACTAACTGAATTCTGCATTAGTGTTGAATATATAAACACCTCTTGCATTTATTATAACCTTTGGTTATAGTGATGCTGATACATTAAAGAATGTACAATAGATTCCAAGAGAAGGAAATTGATCAAAAAAATAACTAAATTGGACAAAAAATACATAATACTACGATTAATATTCCTATTATGATGTTAAAAATTATTATACGTGCATGATGTATAATTTGTTGAAGTTATGGAACATTGTGAATGAAAGTTGTAAGAAGAATTGTACTGGAACATTCAAAGTGTCGGTTTTTTTAATTTCTAAAACTGAGTTTGAAATTTTGCCATGATATTGAGGGTGTAATAGCTTTACACAAAAGTTATATTATGTAGTATATATAGAGCTTCTAATTTTACCAGTAGGTTTTCCAATAAAAAAACGACTGGTAATATTAAAGAGCATTATGTATTCGTTGACAACCAATTAATGAAATGTATCTGAAGCAGAAAACTATTTACATTTGACCTTCTACTCAACTTCTTTCAAACTGATAACCAATGTTTGGTTTCATCGGCAAACCAAAAAATAGAAATTGATTGTACATCAAACCCAGTGAACTCTTTCACGAGTTGACAGTAGAACAAACGGAATACAGTTAGATAGCAGATAGATGGAAACATACATGGTTTCATGTTTTCAGCAAATGAAAGGTTAACTTGTTGACTGTATTACTTCATAAAATCATATCAGTATTTTGTGATATAAGTACATATCGCGGATTATACTTGAAGATAGAAGTAAGGATCATTTCCAGTTAAAGGCATAATGAAATGTTATTATAGACAGTAATTACTTGCACATATCGTTCCAATTTATATCATATAAGCTTCTTAAATTCATAATATACATATTGTTCACAACTAAACATGTGGTATAATAAAAAATCTTGTTATATTTTACTCAAGAAGCAACACACTTTGAAAGCTAAAATTGTATACTCTTGAAAGTGTTCTGAAAGAAAAAGACAACCATCTTACTACAAATGGCAGTTAAAAATATAGTTGTCATAAATTATTTTACTATTAAACATTTTCAGTCCAAGATATGAAAAAAATCACCATGATACAACAATCACCTTTCACAATCTTGGTTTAGTAGTCTCTATTTCATGTAATTACCATCAAAATTGTGGGAATGAAAATGAAGGCCTTTCTTCTTCTTTTTTTATGGTAAAGAATCTCATGGAGGAAAAAGTGGACATAAAGATTCCAAGTTATTCGCAACTCAAAAATGTATTTCAAAGTAATGGAAGCTACTATATGTATACGTGATTAATAATACATACTAAAATAAACTTAAATTAAAGTAATTAATAAATGGTATTCAGATATGTTGGTCCATGTTAGGAATTTAAACTAAGATTTATAAATAATACTCTAGATATGAATACTGTAGAAACAAATGGAAGTGTATTCATTTCAAATCTCAAACTCCCAAGTATAAAAATGAAACTCAACCACAGCATAAGAAATACCATATAATATATGTTAAAGTACATACGAAATATTTTGAAAATAAAACAATATTTAAGAATCCTATAAATATTGATCATGTCTTACAGCAAAGAAATTTTTTCTTAGAATGTATGGATGAAAAATATTATTGAGTACCTATTCATTTACAATCAAGGAAAGTAGTTGGAATGCAAACATAAGCACATAAAAAATACTCACTCATTTTTTCAAAAGTGGAAAGTTTTACAGTATTAACAAAAGAACTGACTTCACAATCATCACAGTGGAATCCCAACCGCATTTAGCAGACGTATTAATCAAATATCTAGCTTATGGTATCCAACAGCACACTAAGTATATCAATTAACATAATTTGGCTTATGTTAACAATAAGCATTCTAACTTAATTTAGTTTGAGAAAACAAAAATTTAGGAAAGTAGAATGATATATTCTTTACGTTAAACTAGTGGACTACCGGGTTTCGGGCATAAATTCGCCATCATAGTAACCGGCACCACTAATCACATCCCTTCCCGCATTAGATCATCGCCTCCATCTTGCACCCGCTCAATAGATCATAAGTTCGTGAGTGTAACACCAGTTGTAGTACAATTTATCTATCGTCGTTGCCCAATCGCTCCTTCCACCATGTTGCGTCAGCCATGCTTCTCATCAGGTGGGAATTTTTCTTCCTATCCGTTTTTAATCCCTGGGGAATTAGGGTTTTTTTCAGTTGAAAAGGGTAAAGTAGGAAGGAGATTTGAGCGACGCTGGTGATGAATGATGGATCCACTGGGATATTGGATGCTGTACGTAATCCGTTTTGATGTTAGATTGAAGGGATGAAGAGATGATGGTGAGCGGTTACAACTGATGAGATAAATTGAAAACTGAACTGGAAAAAATAGAAATGGTGGGTTGTGAAAGAAACTATTCCGTAGTTCTCTAAAGAAAGGAGTGAAAATGATTGTGAAGCATGGAAGGGGAATGATGGACAGGAAGAGGTTCCACATAAGCAGTTTGGGGGAAGTTAAAAAAAACGCGGAAGTGGATAAGGATGGATTATTTTGAAATGAGGAAAATATAGCAGTCCACGTCAGTTTGGGGAAATTCCTGCTTTGATATAAATAATAGATTTGATTATAAATTGTATTTTGCTGGTTCTCCACTGCAGCATCAAATCTTCTTTGTCATTTCATTTCTTAACTGCTAAATGTTCAACAAAGTATACGTGACCGCCCATTTTCTTTAAATTTCTTAGTCACTTGAGATGCAGAGTTATTTATGCCAAGCATACTGATACCCTGTTTTTATTTTCAACACGTATTATTTTGCCCTTCCATGATATTAAAGACTTTATTTATTTATTTTTATTTTTTGAAAACCTAGGAGAACCCGGCGGACCGGTAAAATCCCGAGGAGGGTATAGTAAAGCCGTCCACTAATACAACCTCTCATACACTTGATAAATTTATATAAGATAAGGAAGCGCATGGTAGGAATCGAAATTGGATCTTTTTACCTGAACTCAAGCCTTCTTTCTACAGTGCCGCATCGACAGACACGATGTTAAAGACTTAAGTTTACATTTTGATTTGTATCATTACTCGCTTTTACTGCGGATTTAGATGCAAAAAATGTCAACCAAGTAAAAGATGTAGAAGTGGTAGGAACTTACTATAATCTAACTATGTGTATTTCGCCCAATGATACAAGGATGAACGTTAGTGATCATTTCGATTCTTAATTTATTTATTATTGTATAAACAGATTTCATTGTTCATGTAGTGTTAAAAAATTGTACTATTATATCATTTGAAATTTTCATATCAAATCCATTGCGAAACTCAAATTATTCATGTGTGTATGTATGTTGGCAATTACATATTTACCATAGCATCTGTTAGCCATTTTTTATAAATAAAAGTTGACACCGTCGAATAATAATATAAAATTTGATTTTATACTACGCATCGTCATGGTACAAACAAAAGAAACTAATAATATATGTTTACATAATGTGTAGGTGGTTAAATCATATATGCAATGATCTCAAAGTGGAGACTATCGAGTGTATGTCTCCATGCAAGCTTTTTCAAGTACAGAAACATCCAGATACGACAAATACATATTTGTCGAACAGATGGAGAGCATCACAATCTTAATCTTAATTCCGCACAACGAAAGATATGAACATTAAAATTTTAGTAACTAGTTTACAAATTTGTTGCTAATTTTAACTTCCTATAAACCTTATAATGCACGAAACATTGTTTTGCTGTTTATTTTCCACGTAGAAATGAATGAAATTTATGTTTTCGATCTTCAAGCCAGCACGAACTTATTAAGATGTATTTATTTACTATCTTATATAATTCTCTACATAATTATTCATCGCTCTTTTATATAATTCAATCAGTCTCATATATAGTAACGACATGTTAAAACCATTTAGGCTTATATACATAATTCATTTGTGTTTTTCATTTACAGAAAATATAGGAGTTAAAACCATTTCGGCCTATATACATAATTCGGAGAAGACTTTGGAGTTAGCACGTCTACATTTTAGAGGCCTATATCTACCTCTCTAACATGAAAGTGAGACCCACAAGTAATCCACATTTCTAATGGATATTTGCTGTAAATGGAAGAAAGCTAATAATTAATGTCAAGCTTGTAATAAAATGAACTGAGATAGAGAAGAAATGAAAAAGTAAATAAGATTGACGGATTAAAATAATGAGATTAAAGTAACGAAAGCAGAATTAGAAATAAACAAAATGCAACTATTAAATAAATAAAATGAAGATAAAAGAGAATGCATCAGAAATGAACAGCAAAAAATAAAGAAATCTTGCTGAGAAGAACCGAGAGCAAGCACATGTGTAAACTTTAAACTTGTTGGGAGAAAGTGGCAATTTTATTAATGATTTTTCTAAATGATCGTATAAAGCAAATGCTCATTAGTTTGTATACTTGGAGTTGTTGAAGTGATGAGCTCCTTATGTGCTGTATTTCTATTATTTTTTATGAGAGCCAGCAACATTTGTCACCACCACTGCGTGGAGAATTTCTTTCTACTGGTGTGAATCTCCATTTCTTTGCTCTTGTTCACCTTTCTATCCCAAGACTGTTTCAGTTATTGCTGAAATGTTAATGGGAAGCTTGGCACCATAGTTTTCATGACTGTGTCGTGCCTTGAACCGTGATAATTAAAGGTTTAAGGTTTTGATGGTTCAACCGCTCGAACCGTCGAAACCTTGATTTATTTTTTTGAAAAATTTACGCAAAAATATTAAAATAATAATGCTATGTACACAAACTGTAGATGGTCTTTAAGGTATGCAACTGAAGTTGTGTGTTGTTATGGTGCACAACTACAGCTTTGTATATAGTAGAGTAGTGCACAACGATGGAAGTTTGATGACGACAAACTTGACGAGTCTTACAGTGGTATTAGAGGAGATCGCATCAGTGAAAAACATAGTGATGAAGTTAGTGATTTAAATTTTAAAACAGTTATGATTTTCGAAATATATATATTTACTTATTTTCTTCCAAGCAATGCAACAGACGAAAATGAGAGAGAATTACACGATAAGAAAGTATGAAAAAACAAAAGAATCATGGTTTAACTAGGTAAAATTGACGGTTGAACTATTGAATTAAAGGTCCGATCAAGATTCATGGTGAAATGAGGTCCGATTGAGTTCCGGACCGTGGTGGTCCAAGGTTCAAGGTTATTCGAGCTCAGACCGAGGCAGGATAGAGTCATGAAAACGCTACTGGGCACCACCATTCATAAGTCTGAGTAGTGTAGCTAGCTCTCGACTTGAGGTAGGGTTGCATCTTCGATATATATATATATATGTATGTATGTATGTATGTATGTATGTGTGTGTGTGTGTGTATATATGTGTGTGTGTGTGTGTGTATTACATACTAAGTATAAAACACTAAAAAAGCATACTTGTTAAGTTACGTGCAATCTTGTGGAAATGAGGAGAAAATATAGAAGTGCTATTTTTTCCACACTATGTGAACAAAACACGACTCCCCATGTGGAGCCCATTGATTTCAACCAATGGAGAATAAAATAGAATTCGAAATATGGGTTATATGCATAGATAAATTTGAGGTGAGTCACCTTTTATGAATAAATCATTCAATCTAGGTATGGCATTGGCCCTTACTAAGCAATTTTCTTCTATTGCTAACAAACCTACACCTCAACTTCTTTTTACTTATTATCCGTATTTAAAATAAAAGCAAGCAAATGAAACTCGAATTTGATAACATAGGCAGGAAAAAGTATATTGTAGTACTGTGGCAACACTAATCCATTAAACCAAATAGTTTTTCTTTTTAAAAAAAGTTAAAAAAAAATAAAAAATAGGAAGGTGTATTCTATGATGGCCTGATGCGAATTCTAAAGATATTGAATTTTGAATAGGTTTAGTTTTCCTACTGGGCTTTATCATATAATAATACCTTTCGCAACTACTTATTATAGTTTTAATATTTTAGTTTTCATGCTTTTTGGAACCAAATTGACACACTTTTAACCTTGTACGTCACTATAAGAAATGCTGTCCATAGCTGCAGCTTTTTGCTCAGTCGGCAAAAGCTAAAACAATAGATCGACGCTAGTCGTCGCTAGCCGATGCATAATCTGGGTATACAGATTCAAACCCCCAAACAAGAAAATTTATTGATTAAAATTAGTGTATGCAAATAAAAAACCCACGAACTTGAAAACTTTTCATTCTTTCGCACCAAAAAGTATGGATGATTTAAAATCATAAAATTAGTGTATAATTATTGATTAATATGCTTATCGATAAGTTTATGCGAATGTTTAGTGTAGTCTAAAACAATGATTTTGTTAATTTATACAATAGTGTATAATTATTTATTAATATGCTGCTAGATATTTAAATGAATTATATAATATGTTTCAGAATTAGTGTTTAATTATTGATTAAAATTAGTGCAAACTTCAAATTTAGTTTACAAAATCGATTTAAAATTTAAATAGTTAAATGAATTGTAAAATATGTTTTTAAATTTGAAATTTAGTTAATAAAATATTTAAACAGTTGAATGAATTATAAACTTAAGAAATGAAGTGAAGTGAAATAATAAATTAAGAAATAATAAATTTTAGTCTATGCAAAAATAAGCATATAATATGTTTATGTGAATGTTTGTTATAGTTTAAAACAATGTGTTTTTTAGTTTACACGAAAATAAATGTATAAAATGTTTTAAATTTTCAAATTTAGCTAATAAAATTTTAAATAGTTGAACGAATTATAAATTTGAGAAATGAAGTGAAATAATAAATTAAGAAATAATACATTTAGTTTCAAAATAAGCGTTAAATATTATTTTAACAACTACAACAACAAATTAGAGCCTTTATGTAACAACCCGCATATTTATCGATTTTATATTTAAATATTTTATTTAAATATTCTATCATTAGTCGGATTTTAGTCCGAAAAGCTACTTTTTGCATACGGTCGAATTAGGATTCGTGACCACTCCCATTGAGTTTAAAATGCCGTTTGCGACCTTTTTGAGTATAAGCTTCGATATGTTTGGAGAAAGTTGATTTTTGCTACTTTTCACTTTGGGTTTGGTTTTGGGCTCAGCCCTATGTTTAACTTATGCTCAAATCTGAGCCACTCTTCCCCACTCACCCTCATTCTCTTCTCTTTTCAGTTCTAAGGCAATAATGGTGGGAGAGATTGGAAATTAAAACTCCAAAACCCTAGTTTTCTTTTGCAAATCAAATTCCTAGCTCCAAATTCAAGAGAACCCATTGGTAAGCATTCTCTTCTTCTTCTCCAACTTATTCTCTTACCAATTTCAGAAATTCCTAAACCTAATTTTGGGAATGTTCTTGTTTTGAGCATAGATTCAAGCTCATTTGGGTTGTGTTGAAGAGAGGTTGATTCTCCATTTGCTTTCAAGCTTCTTCTTGTTTGATTTTGGTAAAAAGGTGAGATTTTTATCTCACATCTTTGTCTATAATTATCTTCGATTGTTAGGTATGAATTTCTAACGTTTATTCGTGTGCATTTATTTTGGTTTGGATTGATTTGGTGTATATTCCAATTTTTGGTGAATTGGTCTAATTTATGAAAATCCTATTATGGATATTTGGACATTGATATTTGAGGCGTATCGAAGAGCCGTTTAGGCTGGGTTGTCGTTCGACGTAATTCCTTAGTCATCGCCATTTGCTCGTTCGATCGATTTCGATATTCGTTTGGCCATTTTTGGCCTAGGTTCAGGGAATGCCCTGAACCCTTCATTCAGACGTCTGAAACGTGATATTCAGACGTCTGAATATTGTCTGGGAAGTTTTCTATTCCCAGATTCAGATGTCTGAATATATGGTTTCAGACGTCTGAATTGGCTTATTTTCAAACAGAAAGAAAATAGGCTAAAATATGCCTATTTCAGACGTCTGAAACATTTGGTTCAGACGTCTGAATCGTGTTTTGGAAATTTTTATATTTCTAGATTCAGACGTCTGAACCAACAGTTTCAGACGTCTGAAACTGTTGTGATTTTGCCTTCTTGCCTTTTTTGTTTGAGAATTCCAATTTAAATCGATTCGTGATAATCCTATTTGTTGTTATCATTTATTATGACTTTGATGACTCTTTTTAGGGATTTTTGAATATCCATTTCGATGGATTCTTTATCGGTTTCTTTGGAATTTATTCACGTCTTCGAATGTGAATTTTAGTGATTGATTGTTCTTACAATCTTCTTTGTGACTTGTCACTTTAAAAATATAAAGGTTTTCTATACTAGTAGTAAATATCAAAACCCTTTCATCAAAACGATTTCAACACTATTTTATTACAAAGCTCGTTTTCTCAAACCGATTTCCAATCTATTAGTATATACAAACCTTTACCTCACTCGTATGAGAAATCTAATTAAACGGCTTAGTAAAACGAGTGGTATGAAACGCTTGCGTTTACTTCGTCGGTTAATTCTTGGACTTGTTCGATTGAAACTTTTGTGACAATTTTCTAGTGGAGATCTACAATTTGTTCGTAAATATTTAAGTTAAGCTAGTGGTTATGGGACATGAAGCTAAGCTCATATATTTACTAACTTATTGTAATTGACACTTCTTGATGATCGATGATGATCATTTTATGGTTTAGACTAGCAATTGTGCGATGTCTCTTTATCTACGAGGGAGACTAAACCCCGTTTGTGTGAGTTTCAACTCACATATGTGGGGTAGCGCCCCATGGTCTTCGGGCCGTTCGTGTGTCAAAAATTAATGGCTAGCTACCATGAGATAGCGTCTCGTTCGTGTGATACATATGTTGGTGAGTTTTCATGCTCCCGTTCGTGTGATAGGCCTCCCCCCTATTTTGTGTGATTTCTGGATTTCGTATGTCGAATTCTGGAATTTTCTTCTTCACCTATTTTTGTGATTTCTATTGATATGATTTATCAATTTTTGTGCATAGGTGAATTCGTGTGTCATTGACTGGATTTCTTGAGATGATTTCTAGAATTTGTGCTTCACCAATTTTCGTGATTTCCATTGATAAGTTTTATCAATATTTGTGCATTGGTGAATTTGTGTGTCAATAACTTGTTGTGAGTACAAGTTTTGGGTATGATACCCTTTTTGGATGTTTGAGAAGATTCTTTGATATTGATTAATCGTTTGTTGATTATCATTTTCATACTTATAGTAGTATGCCATTATGGATATTATACGTCTATGCCATATCTTTCGTTCTATATCATGTTATCTGATATTTATAGCTAGACTAATCCGTTTATTATTTTATTATAAATAATACTCGGGTCAGACCGAGATGTTGCAGGTGCTTCGACTTGACTTCTCTCCAGGGATCCATTACTCTGACCTTTTGCTTACTACTTAGATTAGTAGTTTTTGTTGTATACTCTTGAGATATTGACTCATTGATGTATTCTTTTGTATAGCACATGTTGCTATTATTTTGTGATAGTGTGGATCTTGTTAGACCACTACTCTGATATACACTATCTTGTGTAATATTCATATCTATTTCCGCCTTTGTGATATGAATTATCTGTGACTGATTTGTGTTATGTTTGTTTCTATATTTGTTTCCGAAGATATTGTAGCCACTGTGTAGTAGCTTTGAGTTTGTTTCGGTATGTCGGATTTCCTTGCATGTTATACCATCTGACATATCGATGCTCGCACAAATCAATTACACGGATGGTCGCTCCTCAACAGCCTTATTATCCATGCTAGTTGACAGCATTCACCGTAATGTTCTTGGCTAGCGTGGGTATAGAGGTGGGCGTCACAGCTTGGTATCAGAGCCAAACTTCGGAACAATATAGAATAATTTAACAAGGATCATCGTCCTAAGTCTACCTTAGGAGTCGTGCTTTTGGATTTAATTCGAGTCTTCGTACCGATTCATCCTATTTTCCTTATGATTCCTTGTTTATCTATCAAGATTGCTTGATATTCAATTTGATGAATAACCTTTTTCTTCTTCTTATTTCTTTCTAAAGGGAGAGAAATGTCTAGACCAGGCCGCCCAGAGCCGTACCGTTTAGCACTCCACCCCAGGATGGAGTTTTTATGACTGCTCAACAGCTTCTTGATTTAGTGACAAATGCTCAAGCAGCTGGAGCTAATCCGGAACCTACTCACCCAAAGTCGGGATTTGAACGCTTGTGCAGCGATTACACTAATTTGGGTGGGGAGCCATTCAAAGGTTCCGAAACTGTTATTGAAGTACAGGCTTGGCTAAGGTCATGCGATCAAATCTTTTCTCGCATGAATCTTATTGACCTTCACCGAGTTCAGGTGGCCTCTAGTATGCTCCGAGAAAGAGCATTGGACTGGTACAAACTTCTTATTTCTAAGATTAATGAAGCGGATCTCACCTGGGAGCAATTCCGAGAACGCTTCGAGTTGAAATTTGTACCAGAAGCAGAGAAAGTGACATTGGCTCGACGATTTATAGACCTTGTTCAAGGTGATTCTTCCGTGACTGATTATGTCGCCTCCTTCGAGTCGCTTTCTAAATACGGGGTTGAATACATCAACACCCCTTTAAAGAAGAACCAGAGGTTCGTCTATGGCTTAAACAAATATCTCAAGAAGCCATTACTTCTAAAATTAGAAGTTTCTTTCGACCAACTTGTTGATATCGCTCTTCGTCTTGAAGAGGAGGATAGGGAGAATGATGTTGAAGTGGTGGGTTCCAAACCAAACTTCAACAACAAGAAGAGGCCAAGCAAATTCAAAGGCCCTAATCCCAATAAGAAAGGGAGGCAAGCAACTCCTGTTGAAAAGACCTTTTCCTCTACTCAAGGGAAATGCTATAATTGTGGTTCGAAAGACCATTTTGCGAACAAGTGTTCAAAGCCTCGTACTTGTCGCTATTGCAAAAGTCCGGACCATTTTATGCATGTGTGTCCCAAACTTCAAAATAGGAAGGAGGGAAAGCTTAATGTTGCTCAAGCCCCTGGCAACACATCTCGTGGTCAAGGTATTTCTCATTCTATTCTGGATGGAATTATTCTATTTCGTGATCATCCTATTCGAGTTCTTTTTGATACGGGTGCGTCCCATTCTTTTATATCAAAAGAACTTGTTGATACCTTTTCTTTGGATGTTTTGTGTTTAATGACTTCTTTGAGAATTGTGAATCCGGTTGGTGGATCCGCGACAATCAGTTTATTGTGTAAAGATGTCGAGATTATTTTGTGTGATTTTTCTTTCCTAGCCGATTTGCATGTCATGCGTTATTTAGGCTTTGGAACGATTTTGGGAATGGATTGGCTTAACCGTTATGAAGCTCATATCCTATGTCCTGAGCGGACTATTCATCTTCGACATCCTCAATCTGTTAAGCGGATTTCTATTAATCTTCAAGATTCAGTTTCCAGCTTGGTCGCATCTTTATATTCTTTAAATCCTCGTGATGACGATGATGATGATGAGGGTGATATTATTTCTCTTATTCACGTCGTTCGTGAATTTTCCGACATATTCGAGCCCGTTTTAGGATTACCACCTAAGCGAGCAATTGAGTTCAGAATTAATCTCATTCCTGGAGCTCAACCTATCACTCGCCCTCCTTATCGTATGTCCAATAAAGAAAAAGAGGAGATGCGTAAACAATTATCTGAATTGGAGACGAAGCAATTTATTCGCTCTTGTTCCTCGCCTTGGGGAGCTTCAGCTATTTTTGTGAATAAATCCGATGGTACACTTAGGCTTTGCGTTGACTACCGCAAGCTTAATGATCTTACTATCAAAAATAAATATCCTTTATCTCAGATTGATGATTTATTTGACCAACTTAGTGGTGCTAGAGTCTTTTCACAATTGGACTTGGCTACTAGTTTTCATCAGCTTCGTATCGCAGAAGATAGCATTCCATTGACCTCGTTCCGTACTCGTTATGGATCTTATAAATGGCTTGTCATGCCATTTGGTTTGACGAATGCTTCGGCGTATTTCGTTAACCTTATGAATCGAGTTTTTAAAGACTTCCTCGATCGATTTGTTCTCATCTTTATTGATGATATTCTTGTGTATTCTAAAACCGAGGAGGAGCATGAAAAACATCTTCGGATTGTGTTGGAAACTCTTAGGAGTAATCAATTAAAGGAAAATTTTTCTAAATGCCACTTTTGGCAATCTCGTGTGAAGTTTCTCGGCCATATTATTTCCGAATCCGGAATTTCCGTGGATCCTTCAATGATTGAAGCGATTCAAGATTGGAAGAGACCGGAGAGTGTGACAGAGATTCGTAGTTTTCTCGGATTGGCGGGCTATTACCGTCGTTTTATCAAATATTTTTCTAAGATTGCCGTGCCTCTCACTAGCTTGACGAAGAAAGGTATTAAATACATTTGGTCGGACAAATGTGAAGCTTCTTTTAAGAAACTAAAGGAACTTCTTTCTGATGCTCCTATTCTCGTTATTCCCGTGGGGAATCAAGATTTCGTTGTTTATACCAATGCTAGTCGCGTTGGTTTGGGTGCCGTTCTTATGCAAAAAGAACGTGCTATTGCTTATGCTTCTAGGCAATTGAAGCCAGCCGAGACTAGATATGCCACTCATGATTTAGAGCTCGTGGCTATTGTTTTCGCTCTTCAGATTTGGCGTCATTATCTCCTAGGAGAGAAATTTGTTCTTTATACCGATCATAAGTCTTTGAAGTATTTATTCTCCAAAAAGGAACTTAATTTGTGTCAACAGCGTTGGCTCGAATTTCTTACACCATATGATCTTGATATCCTTTATACTCCCGGAAAGGGAGATCGCGTTGCGGATGCACTTAGTCGAAAGCAACAAGCGATTGTTTCTATGATGATATCTGAATGGAACGATCTCGAGATATTATCCTCTTGTGAGATTCGAGACCGTGTCTCCGATTTATGTTCATCACTTGTGTTATGTAGCCTTGAGGCTCATCCTTCTCTTTTAGACCGCATTCTTGAAGCTCAAAGGCTAGATCTCGAAATGGCTCTTCTTGGCCAAAATATTAGGGATAAAATTGATATTGAAGGATTGAAAGAATTTGATATCGATTCTCATGGAGGCATTCGAAAATTTGGTAGACTTATCGTACCAAATATTATTGATCTTCGTAAGGATATTTTGGAGGATTCTCATCGTTCTAAATTCACCATTCATCCCGGTAGTAGTTAAATGTACGCAGATATGAAGCGACTTTATTATTGGGAGGGAACGAAACTTGACATCGCTAACTTCGTTAAGCGTTGCATGACTTGCCAACTCGTTAAGGCCGAACATCAAAGGCCCGGTGGGTTATTGCAACCTTTAGAAATTCCAATTTGGAAGTGGGACCAAATTTCCATGGATTTTATAGATGGCCATCCCCGTTCTCGATCGGGTTATGATAGCTTATGGGTGATTGTTGATAGGCTTACTAAATCCGCCCATTTTATTGCCGTTCGGTCTAACCGAACCGTTCCTCTTTTGGCCAAACTCTTTGTTAAAGAGATTGTTAAATTACATGGTGTTCCTACTTCTATTGTTAGTGATCGTGATCCATTGTTTACTAGTGGATTTTGGAAGATTCTTCAAAAAGCTTAAGGAACGAAGCTCGATTTTAGCACCGCTTATCATCCTCAGTCCGATGGACAAACCGAGCGTGTGAATCAAACTCTTGAAGATCTTCTTCGTGCTTGTGTTCTTGATTTTGGTGGAAGTTGGGAAGATTATATTTCACTTGTTGAATTTTCCTATAATAATAGCTTCCAATCTAGTATTGGTATGGCACCTTTTGAGGCACTCTATGGAAGACCATGCCGATCTCCTTCTTGTTGGCTTGAGACCGGTGAGAAGCTGGTTTTAGGTCCCGATTTTATTCGTGATTCCACAGAAAAGATTGATCTTATTCGTCATAGGATGAAAGAATCCCAGAGTAGACAAAAATCCTATGCCGATAATCGAAGAAGGAAATTAGAATTTTCTGTTGGAGATTCTGTTTTTATTCGTGCTTCACCAATGAAAGGTGTTGTACGTTTCAGTCGATCGGGAAAATTGGCGCCTCGATATATTGGGTCATTTCCTATCACTGAACGTATTGGTTCCATGGCTTATCGCCTATCATTACCGGCTCATTTTTCTGCTATGCATGGCGTGTTTCACGTTTCTTAACTTCGGAAATGTCTTCGAGATTCCGATTCTATTCTTGAGTCCGGTGTTGTGGAAGAGATTGAAGTTTCGCCTAATTTAACTTATGAGCAACATCCTATTCGTATCATTGCTTCGGAAGTCAAACGCCTTCGAAATAAAGATGTCCCGCTTGTTAAAGTTCAATGGTCTTCAAATCCTAAGGATTGTTCTTGGGAATCTAGAGAGTACATCGAGCGAACACATCCGGACTTACTTTCTCGTGCTCTTTGAGGTGAACTTCTTATTTCAAATTTCTTTTGTGTTGAATATGCTTTTATGGTTGTTACTTTATGTTCTCTTCTTAAAATATTGCGAGGACGCAATTTCTTTAAGGAGGGGAGTCTGTAACAACCCGCATATTTATCGATTTTATATTTAAATATTTTATTTAAATATTCTGTCGTTAGTCGGATTTTAGTCCGAAAAGCTACTTTTTGCATACGGTCGAATTAGGACTCGGGACCACTCCCATTGAGTTTAAAATGCCGTTTGCGACCTTTTTGAGTATAAGCTTTGATATGTTTGGAGAAAGTTGATTTTTGCTACTTTTCACTTTGGGTTTGGTTTTGGGCTCAGCCCTATGTTTAACTTATGCTCAAATCTGAGCCACTCTTCCCCACTCACCCTCATTCTCTTCTCTTTTCAGTTCTAAGGCAATAATGGTGGGAGAGATTGGAAATTAAAACTCCAAAACCCTAGTTTTCTTTTGCAAATCAAATTCCTAGCTCCAAATTCAAGAGAACCAATTGGTAAGCATTCTCTTCTTCTTCTCCAACTTATTCTCTTACCAATTTCAGAAATTCCTAAACCTAATTTTGGGAATGTTCTTGTTTTGAGCATAGATTCAAGCTCATTTGGGTTGTGTTGAAGAGAGGTTGATTCTCCATTTGCTTTCAAGCTTCTTCTTGTTTGATTTTGGTAAAAAGGTGAGATTTTTATCTCACATCTTTGTCTATAATTATCTTCGATTGTTAGGTATGAATTCCTAACGTTTATTCGTGTGCATTTGATTTTGGTTTGGATTGGTTTGGTGTATATTCCAATTTTTGGTCATTTGGTCTAATTTATGAAAATCCTATTATGGATATTTGGACATTGATATTTGAGGCGTATCGAAGAGCCGTTTAGGCTGGGTTGTCGTTCGACGTAATTCCTTAGTCATCGCCATTTGCTCGTTCGATTGATTTCGATATTCGTTTGGCAATTTTTGGCCTAGGTTCAGGGAATGCCCTGAACCCTTCATTCAGACGTCTGAAACGTGATATTCAGACGTCTGAATATTGTCTGGGAAGTTTTCTATTCCCAGATTCAGACGTCTGAATATATGGTTTCAAACGTCTGAATTGGCTTATTTTCAAACAGAAAGAAAATAGGCTAAAATATGCCTATTTCAGACGTCTGAAACATTTGGTTCAGACGTCTGAATCGTGTTCTGGAAATTTTTATATTTCCAGATTCAGACGTCTGAACCACTTGTTTCAGACGTCTGAAACTGTTGTGATTTTGCCTTCTTGCCTTTTTTGTTTGAGAATTCCAATTTAAATCGATTCGTGATAATCCTATTTGTTGTTATCATTTATTATGACTTTGATGACTCTTTTTTGGGATTTTTGAATATCCATTTCGATGGATTCTTTATCGGTTTCTTTGGAATTTATTCACGTCTTCGAATGTGAATTTTAGTGATTGATTGTTCTTACGATCTTCTTTGTGACTTGTCACTTTAAAAATATAAAGGTTTTCTATACTAGTAGTAAACATCAAAACCCTTTCATCAAAACGATTTCAACACTATTTTATTACAAAGCTCGTTTTCTCAAACCGATTTCCAATCTATTAGTATATACAAACCTTTACCTCACTCGTATGAGAAATCTAATTAAACGACTTAGTAAAAAGAGTGGTATGAAACGCTTGCGTTTACTTCGTCGGTTAATTCTTGGACTTGTTCGATTGAAACTTTTGTGACAATTTTCTAGTGGAGACCTACAATTTGTTCGTAAATATTTAAGTTAAGCTAGTGGTTATGGGACATGAAGCTAAGCTCATATATTTACTAACTTATTGTAATTGACACTTCTTGATGATCGATGATGATCATTTTATGGTTTAGACTAGCAATTGTGCGATGTATCTTTGTCTACGAGGGAGACTAAACCCTGTTTGTGTGAGTTTCAACTCACATATGTGGGGTAGCGCCCCATGGTCTTCGGGCCGTTCGTGTGTCAAAAATTAATGGCTAGCTACCATGAGATAGCGTCTCGTTCGTGTGATACATATGTTGGTGAGTTTTCATGCTCCCGTTCGTGTGATAGGCCTCCCCCCTATTTTGTGTGATTTCTGGATTTCGTGTGTCGAATTCTGGAATTTTCTTCTTCACCTATTTTTGTGATTTCTATTGATATGATTTATCAATTTTTGTGCATAGGTGAATTCGTGTGTCATTGACTGGATTTCTTGAGATGATTTCTAGAATTTGTGCTTCACCAATTTTCGTGATTTCCATTGATAAGTTTTATCAATATTTGTGCATTGGTGAATTTGTGTATCAATAACTTGTTGTGAGTACAAGTTTTGGGTATGATACCGATTTTGGATCTTTGAGAAGATTCTTTGATATTGATTAATCGTTTGTTGATTATCATTTTCATACTTATAGTAGTATGCCATTATGGATATTATACGTCTATGCCATATCTTTCGTTCTATATCATGTTATCTGATATTTATAGCTAGACTGATCCGTTTATTATTTTCTTACAAATAATACTCGGGTCAGACCGAGATGTTGCAGGTGCTTCGACTTGACTTCTCTCCAGGGATCCATTACTCTGACCTTTTGCTTACTACTTAGATTAGTAGTTTTTGTTGTATACTCTTGAGATATTGACTCATTGATGTATTCTTTTGTATAGCACATGTTGCTATTATTTTGTGATAGTGTGGATCTTGTTAGACCACTACTCTGATATACACTATCTTGTGTAATATTCATATCTATTTCCGCCTTTGTGATATGAATTATCTGTGACTGATTTGTGTTATGTTTATTTCTATATTTGTTTCCAAAGATATTGTAGCCACTGTGTAGTAGCTTTGAGTTTATGTCGGTATGTCGGATTTCCTTGCATGTTATACCATCTGACATATCGATGCTCGCACAAAGCAATTACACGGATGGTCGCTCCTCAACAGCCTTATTCTCCGTGCTAGTTGACAGCATTCACCGTAATGTTCTTGGCTAGCGTGGGTATAGAGGTGGGGCGTCACACTTTAGTCCCAAAAGGTATTAGTTAATACAACAATAACAATATACCCATTGGATGCAAAGTTATTCATAAAAGAGAAGTAAAGTACTATCGAAATTAGAAATAGTGTGGTGTATGAAGTCTTTAGTCCCAAAAGGCTTTAATTTTGCTTTAGAAAGAATTAAGGTGTTGTTGAAATTACTAACATATATTTTTAAATTAGAAACAATGTTCGACTATTTTCACGATCGTACTTGGATGTGTGAAGTCAGAACTGGTATGAAAGGTTCGGTGAAAGAACATTTCTACAATGATGTACACGAGTTTATTAGATTCTTTACATCTAATAGTCGAAATAACGAAGAACCTCCTTGCCCTTGCAGTAAGTACCAACATTTAAAGCAATGGAAACCAGATATAGTTAAAAGACATTTTATTGACAAGAAAACTTGTCAACATCCCCAATGTTTTGGTAAGACAATTTTGCTTGGGCATAACTTGGTTAAGATGTGTCCCACTTCTAAAAATGTCTTTGAATAAATTGTCCTAATAAATTGAGTTTGGAAGAAAAGGGCAATAGATAGTCATACCTCCCGATCTTGTCAAAAGGTTAAAGAGGTTGCTACAACCCTTCGACCAAGTTGACAATGTACTGGATTATCAGACTTTTTTGCCTTGTCGAAAGGTTACAGGCATGTCCATCCAAACCTTTCATTTGGGCTGAAGTGATAAGGATTAGTTCAACCTTTCAACCTTGTCGAAAGTTATTAACATGATCAACTCAACCTTTCGACTAGGCTGGAATAGATGTAAGTTTCCAGACATTTTGTCTTTGTCGAAAGGTGTGACAAGACTCTTCCAACCTTTTGACTAGATTTAAGTAACTTTTAATTGTTTAGCTTTCAAAAATCAATAATGTTGGTTGTTAATGATAAATATCGTCACCACCCCTATTAGTGCTTTGGATCATTGATCATATTTAGGTAAAAACAAGAGTTGATATAATATGTCATAGAACCATATCAGGGATTAGACATCGTATATTTATTGAGTCACAAGTTGTATTCCTATTTCGTGGCCGAAACCATGAATTCGAAGTATAGGAAAATAAAACTCGTAGAAGTATCCCATGATGGTTCCATGACATATATTCATAATGAACAAAGAATATAAGAAATAAATCATGTGTGATTAGCCGTTAATGTTGAATTAACGCCCGATCACGATCATCCCCAAATTCCAAGTTGACTACAAGCCATAATCCTCTTTATTTTCTCATGATGAAGTTTGATACAAAGTTAAAGAAACAAATCCCCAATTTGAATTCTAAATTTGGGTTACAAACATAGTGAGTGGTAGCAAAATTTGTGGAGTGAGAGCAAAATGGAAGGAATCAGATCCTACAACGGGACCTATTAGATCTTATTTATAGATGCAGGCGGCCCTCCTTTCGACTTCATGCTTTCGACAGGGTTGAAAGGTCACCTTTTATATTCAGTTGTAAACCTTTCGACCTTGTTGAAAGGTTTACCCTTCATACGCCATTATGGACCTTTGAACATTGTCGAATGGTCTGCTCTTCTCTATGCCTTCATGAACCTTTCGTCTTTGTCGAAGGGTTTGCCTTCTATATGCTATTGTGTACCCTTCAATCTTGTCGGAAGGTTGCTCTTCACTTGACTATTATGAGCCCTTCGACCTTGTTGGAAGGTTTCTCTTCACTTGATTGCTGTGAACCCTTTGACCTTATCGGAAGGTTGCTCTTCACTTGATTGTTGTGAATCCCTCGACCTTGTCAGAATGTTGCTCTTCACTTGATTGTTGTTGAGAGCTATGCATCCCTTCAATGTTGTCGAAAGGCTGTCCTTCATTCTTTACTGACTCATGAATGTTGCCTTCTTCATGAACCTTTCGACATTTTCGAAAGGTATTTGTATGTGTTCCAACTGGTTCGAAAGGCTTGTTATGCTTTCGAAAAGGTCATTATAGAGTTGCTTGCACTTGCTTTGACTTCGCCTCTTTTTTCGAAAGGTAAGAACTTCTTGAATGCTGAGAGATGAAACCTTTCGACTCTTTCGAAAGGTCAGGGACTAATATACACTGTTGATTGCACTCTTTCGACCCTTTCGAAAGGTTTGATTTGAACTCCTTTTATTTAGTCTTTGCTTTATGATGAATGGTTGCGGAACTATTCTTCTATCCCAGCCAAAAGGTGCTTGGAGGTTCTTTGTTGTGCCTAGCTGCTTTGCCTTTAGTCTTTAGCTTGTACCTAGCTGCTTTGTTGTGACTTAGTAACTCTTTTCCTCATGCTTGCGAAAGCCTTGCTCCGAAGTTCTTATGTGCTCTTCTTTCCTAGCATCGAACAATCCTTTCGACGCCGTCGAAACATGACTTTACCTACTGCTCTTTATTCATACGGAAGCTTTTCGAAATGCCTTCTTTATCTTTATTCATATTTTATGGTTAAAATTTAGCCTCCTTTGTATAAAGAAGGCTTTTGTTCTTTAGGACAAAAATTCCAAGATTGCCAAATTGTCCTTGTATTCCTGCAATATGTCTAATAATATTCACATGGTTCATACTACAAGCATCTTTTTAGTTTGGTTGACTTTTAACTTTGATTTTATTTTAGCAGAAGATTCATCTTTTGAACATCCAGAACCTATAATGATCACTAGTATTTAAAGTCCTAGATTTGGATCTTGATGGTCAGAATTTATCAGTTTCTTGCCAGATAGAAATTATTTCCCATTTTGTCATGAATAATAGAAATTCCAAAAGTCATAGTAAAGGACCCGTATCTCCATGATGGATTGACCTTATTAATAAGAATAGGGAGACCAGAATCATCTTGATCATCATAATAGAAGGCTAAAACCCCCATTCAACCTGGTAATAATTAGCGAGGACCAGAATACCAATCAGATCATCCGTTCTGATATTAGTAATGAAGGTCCAAGAGATTATCTTTGGTTGTAAACATTAGAGGTTCAGATTGATTGTTTTGTCATTCAATAATAGAAGATTACAAGCCTTTTTTTGGCGATAAACGGTAGTAGACCAGAAATCTATATCTGATAATAAGTAATAGAACACCACAAATTCATAGATGGTAATAAGCAATAGAAGGCCAGAATACCCAATTTGGCACTGATAATGGAATTCTAGAAAACCATTTCTGTCAATAAGTAATAGAAGACCAGAATACCCATTTTTGTTATTTAGTAATAGAAGACCAGAATACCGTTTATGGTAATTAATAATAGATGACCAGAATACCATTTATGTTAATTAGTAATAGAAGACCAAAATACCATCTTTGGTAATTAATAATAGAAGAGTAAAATACCATTTTTGGTAATTAATAATAGAAGATACGAATACCATTTCTGGTAATTAATAATAAAAGACCAGAAAACTAATTTGTCGAATGTGCCATCTTAAAGCTTTGATGATATCTTGCATGCTTTTTCTTCTCGGGCCCGAGTTTTCTTTATTCCTTTGTTTTGGCCTATTTCAGGCTATTTTTATTTTGGACGTTGCCAATTTCTGGCGGTTGCCATTTTAGGCGGTGTCGATTTATGACTTTTCCATTTCTGGCAGGGACTTTTCTTAGTCCATCGGACATTCCATCCGAGTTTTCAGTGCGCTCGGCTAGCTTATTCTTAAGCAGAGCCTGAGGACTTACCTGACCTCTCTCTAGGAAGTGCCTTAACCTGGCCATCGCGTGACGCGACTAAGGGCTTGTTCGATACCTTGGCCAGGCCATAGCATGGCGGGACCAAGAGATTACCCGTCTTGCCTCTAGGAGGCGCCTTAACCTGGCCATAGCATGACACTGATAAGGGCTTTTGCTGCTTTAACCTGGCCATTTCTGACTTTGGCGCGGCTAAAGGCTTATGCCCTCCCTTCAGAAGGTGCCTTGACCTGGCCATCTTGGTACGATTAAGGGCTTTCTACCATTATTGGTAGCCTACCATTTTAGGTAGTTCAAGTTTAAGGAGAATTTTACTCCTGACCACGTAGACTTTTCTTAGTGAATCATAGTAGAGACATTTTTGAAAATGCTTTATTCATTCATAGTCGAAAAATATGGTTTCAAATGTTCCACATTCCAAGTTCTCGGTACCATATTACCATCAGGATGATACAACTTGTGGGCCTCTGGGGGATTTCCTTGAAAATTATTAGCGGACCTTCCCAATTTAGTCCCAATGGCCATCTGATGGGTTTCTTGTATTGGCCATTACTCTCCTAAGTACCAAATCTCCTTGTCTGAGTGATCTTGTTTTTACCTTTAAGTTATAGCACTTCGATATTCTCCTTTGGTATTCAGCCGTTCTCAAGGCTCTTTTGTCCCTTAATTCATGAATCAAGTCAAGTGATTCCTTTTTTAGTCTTGATTTGGGTTTAAGGCATAGGCAATCCTTCGATGTGTAGGTACTTCAATTTCTACCGGTAGCATTGCTTCACAACTATATGTTACGGGATATGACCCGTTGCAGTTCTAGTGGATATTCTGTACGCCCACAAAATTAGGGGTAATTCTTCTACCCAATTCCCCTTCGCTTTATTTAGTCTCTTTTTCAAGATCCTCTTTATTGTTTTATTGGCAGCCTCGATGGCTCCATTGGCCTTTGGGTGAGCGACAGAAGAGAAGCTTTTAACGATTCCGTTCTTATGGTAAAATCATGAAAATTATTCACTTTCAAATTGGGTTCCATTGTCGGAGATTATCTTGTGTGGTATCCAAACCTTGTGACAATGTTCTTAATGATAAATCTTAGCACTTTCTCAGAGGTGAACTTTGGAAGTTGTTCTGCTTCGACCCATTTTGTGAAGTAATCAATTGCCACCACAGCATACTTCGCCCCACCTTTGGAGATCGGAAGAGGTCTGATTAAATCGAATCCCCAAACATCGAATGTCCATGGGCTTGTGATGGGGGTTAGCTAACTCGGAGGAAGACGTGGTATCTTCGAGTAGCGTTGGCACTTTTCATATCTTTCAACATACCCGATTGCTTGGTTGGTCAAATGTGGCCAGTAAAATCCTTATTTCATTATCTTTTTGGCCAATTAGATCCCATTGGAGTGATCTCCACAAAGACGTTTGCGGGCTTCCTTTAATATCCTCAATCCGCTCCAGGGTTTTGCACAACACAAATAAGAAAGGGCATATCCTTTCTTGTATAGTACTCCCTCCATAATGGTAAAGTTTTGGGCTTGCCTCTTTAGCTTTCGTGCCTCTGTTTTATCTGCAGGTAGTGTCCCATTGATAATATAACTCGTAATCGGGGCCATTCAAGTGTTTTCATAGTATTCTTCCGTTATTGGAGCCACAGATTCTTCACTTGGCCTTTCCTAATCTGTTTCCCCGTTTCTTGTGCTATAGCCTATGATTGGGTCAATACTAGTAGCTTTTAGTTTTTTCTTATTTATTTTTCTTAATACTGAGATAAGCTTGAAATCCCATAGGCACAATTCGAGTCTCAGGGGCCCCTCTTGAACTTGCCAACTTAGCCAATGAGTCTGCTTGGGAATTGTCTCCCCTTGGTATTTGGTGTATAGAGAAATCTTCGAAAAGTGTGAGCATTTTTAATACCTTTTTCACATACTGACCGAGTTTGGGATCTTTGGTCTGGTATACTTGTTTGATTTGATTAACCATTAATTTGGAATCACTGAATAATTAAATCCTTAGGATTTTGAGTTGTAAAGCAAGGGTTAATCCTGCAACCATAGATTCATATTCTGCCACATTGTTAGTTGCTGGAAACCCTAATTTCATAGCATAATGAAGTTTTTGTCCATCAGGGGTAAGTATTACATATACCGCTCCAGCCCTTGTTCATTTGAGGTACCATCCACAAATAACTACCACTTGGGCTTTAAGTCCTTTTCCTTTTTAGATTGCTCTGAAACGAATCTCGTACATTCATTAATGAAGTCTGCCAATGCTTGTCCTTTTATAGCCACTCTAGGTTGATATTCTATATCATATTGACTTAGCTCAATTCTCCACTTAATCAGTCTTCTAGAGGTTTCAAGTTTACTAAAGACTTATTTCAATGGAAAGTTGGTCAACACCTTTATTGGGTGCGCTTGAAACAAGGTCTTAACTTTCGAGTCATGAGAATTAATTAATATGCTAGTTTCTCAATAACCGGATATCGGATCTCGGCATCCTTCAGCCTTCTACTTACATAATAAACTAGTAATTGCAATTCCTTGGTTTTCCTAATCAATACTGAGCTTACTGCATGCTCTGAGATTGCCATGTTCAAGAATAGATCCTCCCCATCTTCAGAGCTAGAGAAGATCGGAGGTTTTTCCAATGTGATTTCAACTCTTGAAATGCCTTTTTGCAATCTTCACCCCATTCGAAATTTTTTTCTCTTCTTTATTACCTCAAAGAACGTATTTTTTTTTGGATTTGACCTTAAATGCCTATGTATTCCTATTGATTATCGAAAAGATAAATAATGACTGAAAAAAGTGATGAGTGTTGATTTTGATCATACATCATGCCTTGAGAGAGTATATTTAGAAAATTTCTTTAAAAATTTTAAAAAAATTGTAATAACTTTGGTTGGTAAAAATTCCATGACCATGTTTGTTCTTATCATATTTCTACGACAATCACTCGTCAAAATCCAATATAGTATGTCAAAATGTGATATTTAAACAAGAAATTATTCATTTGTTAAATTAGTAATAAAATCATCCAAAAGTACCCACTCCCATTTAAAATTCCTCACGGTTATGCATGGGTGAACTACTTGAAATCTCTGATTATGTGCTTTCATGGTCATTTAACAATCGTCACGGTTATGCATGTATGGAACACATATCAAAATTGGATGAAATAGGCGAGTTGATTCTAACGGCATTTAAAAATTCACACGGTTATGCGTGGTTAGAAGATGCTTGGAATTCATTTATAATAAAAATAGGGAATACTACTAATCACATTTAAAAGTCCTAACAGTTATGCATAGTTAGTAAGTATTTAAATTCTTGTTATAAATATACCTCAAATGGATACGACAATACAGCGTTCTATGCCGACATCACCCCTATCACTCTAAAATAGAATATGTGCCTAACAGAGTATTTAAGATTTTTGTTTGATTTTTTTTTGAAAATTTAATGTTTATACTGGATTAGGTATAAATGTTGTATTAATATCTATCACTCTTATTTAACATTGTTACTCTTTTGCTGATAACAAAAGAGGGAGACAAGTTAAGATTTTAGCAAATAAATCATATTTTTTTATTTGCATACATATTCTCATCTTTGCATATTCTCATCTAGGTTCATTGCATTTTTTTGTTTGCATATTTTTTTATTTTCATGCATATGTGAAGGGGGAGCTTTGTTGTAGGGGGGAGTATTCAAATAGGTGGAGCAAATAGAATTCATAAAGACCAAATACATTTAATAGAGTCAAAATCTTAATATATGTTTATTATCATCAAAAGGGAGAGATAGTAGAATATACTAATGTATGATTTTTATTTGATGATAATAAACATATATATTCATTTAAATATATTTGTTATCGTACTATTTTATTTTCCACATAATTAAATAAATATTTGTTGAATAAAATAAATAACTCGAAATTCTTGTTCGAACAAATATTTTATTATAAATTAAAATAGCACAAATTTAAGCTCTCACTATATTTACATAATTCCAAATACAAATTTAAATACAAAAAAATTTCACTATACAAATTTAAATACATATTTCACCTAACTACATATTCACTCATCACTCGTATTTGATCTTCAACTCTATTCCAGCCTGTATCTAGCATCTGAACTATCTGCAAAATAAAGACGACGCATTAAAATTGAAAAAGAAACATTTTTCAGTGCACAAAGAAGTGTGTCTGTTAGAAAATATTGTTTGCCTCAGTTATTGGGTTTGTTCGCCATCATTTTTCTATTTCAAACTAGAATCAGAAATACGTGAACAACTTGTGACATGCCCAGTGTACCACTATACATTCCACAAGGTATGAAGTGACCCACTATTCTTACCTATATTTTTAGGGATTTTTAGTTGAGTTTTTTTTAACAAGGGATCACTTCTTTTAATCACTTTCCCAAGATCCAGCATTTACTAATATAAACATATCAGTATTTAAATCAAGTCATATCATTTATATATATGAAGATATATAAATGTTTCTTTGCCTATTAGAGTTTTAAAGTAGCAAAGAAATTTAATCACACACAATTTCTCATATTTGAGAGGTTTTGTGTCACATAGCCCTTTTTTCTACTCTTTATTTTTTTTAAACTCAAGCTTGACTAACATAGGATTCAAATATTACCACATATTATTTTCTTGTTTTAATTCCCAGGTTACTTTATAAACCAGATTAATTGATATATGGATTTACCCCCCATGTATTTGGTCTTTGGGATTTAGAAATTCATACAAGTGGTTTTAGATTAATAAAGGATATTAAAATAATTCATAAATGTTAGTCTAGCCCGGATTCTGAATTCAAACACAAACAAATCATGTCAAGCCAATTGTACATATCCTGGTTCATAGAGTATGTAATGATCATATGGGTAATAGGGTTATAAACTAGTTTAAAGGTCAAATAGATGAAAACAGCACAAATGAGCAAAGTGCAAACTCAGACTAAAATTCCCAATGAAGACTCAGCATATACATGATGGCAGCAATTACAACTGATTCAAGTGAATGGAAAATATAAACATGACGTCGGTATGGTCAAGGCAACAAGCCTAGATCCCAAGTTAGAGGTGACAATAATGTATTCATATGGTCAGGCAATGTTAAAAATCAGAATAAGGCAAAACTTCAAAATGAACACATGACGAAGACACTGATGAACTCCAAGTAAAGAACGAATGACAGTGAGCAATATGCAGTGGAGTAGTGGACATGCTTATTACACAAACAAGACCACATGACACTACAAACTACAACAGACTTGACTAAAACCAAATGTAATAAGGCTTTGAATCATGTATATAGACAATAGGTTTTAATTCAATTTGGTTACAGTGAAGACTTCAAGTTCAATGCATGCACATCAACTCACTACATAATGTAATACAGGCTTCAACTGGTAATTCATATCTCCAGATAGGATTGCAGGCTAAGACTTCAAGCTTTTGCATGGACTTATATCAATTATAAGACATGGTTAAGCTTTACTGGTTAGCCATGACCATGTTCAACCCATCCACTTAATACTTTAGTACATATTTATTCAAAAACATCTTCAACCTTATAACTGAAATTAAACAAACATTGCCAAAGAGAATATGTCCACATATCAGATTACATGGCATAATCTACTTCATTATAATCAACTGGAAAAATCCCAGAATCTATTGCTTAAGTCAATAACTCACAAACACATATAATACTTAAGTTTTTACATGTTCTTTTCAAGTTAACAAAGAAAGCATCAATTCTGAGAAATACATAAAACATAAGAGAGTTTGCCTAGCTTATTTATTACAACAATACTGCTACTTTTCTTAAGCATTTTAAATTCAACTAGATCTTCAAATATCCATGCAAGCAAGCTACTCATGCATCTTTCCCTGCAGCAATGCTTTGAACTGCCTCCATAAAAATGAGACACCCCAAATATTGCAAAGGCAACAAATAGGGTCAGAAAATAAATTCTGGTGTGAGTGAAATCATAAATTATAAATAGCTTGTGATTGTCTAATTACTATGAAGAGAATTTATATATATCAGATGTTTATTATGCTAAAATCTGAGTATATACCTAATGTAAGCTCTTTCCATTATTAAAGCACACAAGCAATCATCCATCCACACTATTCAATTATACATACATACATACATACATACATACATATATATATATACTCCTATGGATTTACTCCCTAAATTCCATAGCTTAATTTCTCAATCCCACTTATCTTTTAATTGGTCAGAACTCTTGCCATTGAACACCATGTGTGCATTGCAAAGGGTCTCAATTCTGTTAACCCTTTACACAGAGGCCTACAGGACTTAAGCAAGTCATGCACATACCCATCATCCACCTGATGATGAATAGATCAAGGCACTACTCCTAAATTAGCTTATAATTTAGAGGCCCTTCTCATTATTTTCAGGAGAATTTTATTAATACTTGAAAGGCTTAATATTCTTTTCTTCTTTCCATAAATCACAAGGTATTGAACTCACTCAAGGATTTCAGCCAGACATGCCAAGCATTAATGCAAAATACCGCATCTCATTTTTTTTAAGGTCATTTTTATTTAATCATATTTTCTAAAACTTGCATAAATATTTATGTCCAGAAATATTCTCATGCCTTACATAAATCTGGAGAAGTCAGATGAAATATCACATTCATTTTACTGTGAACATAGGGTACGGTTTTTGAGAAAAACCCATAAAAACATATTAACTTATGATTGGAACAAATCAGCACATATACATGATATTGGATTGTTCATATCATTTTTAAAATTAATTAGACATAAGCATGAATCTCTTATTTCAGACTGCCTACTTCACTCTTTATTAATACCCCACTTCTCAGCAAAAATGTTTAGCTCATCTCCATATAAAAGCTAGATTATAAGTTACATAATCCATTTCTGTGATCAGGGGGTTTATCTTTTCAAAGCATCAACCAAAAACAATCAAAACAGATCAAAGCATCAACCAATAACTCAACCAAAATACCAACCATAATCAACATTTATTTATTAAGAGAATAAAAATCAAACAAAACATGATCTGGTTTTTATAAAAATAATATGGATGCCCTTAACTTGGTTCTTAGTGCCTTAAATCTCATACGTGATTAATCACTCACTTTCCTTCTTCTTTTCCCGGAGAATGTTTAAGCTTGAAGACAGTGTGAGTTTACTCTTTTTTTTTATATATCTTTCTGTTTTCCCTCAGAGTAAACTGCTGCTTTACCTTGATTTAAAACATTTAGCTAGGGTTTTAGTGGAGAGAAAAACCCATTTTATCCTCGCACAAATAAGAGAATTTTGTATACATATTTATGGCTAATTATGCCATTTTCTTTTTGATTCCATTCTAGGTAAAACAGTGCTTTTCTTCTTTTCTGGGTATATGCCATTTGCATGTTTCATATGCACATTAGTTTCATGTGACTTATTAACATCATGTATATATATTTTTTGAAACAAATCTCAAATGTTTACATATATATATCTTCTGCCAATTTAATTCCTTACTAATATTTCTAACTATTTGTTTCCCTTGATTTGTTTTTTTTAAATGTATTTATACCTATATAATATTAAACTGGTTTCATATATTTTAATTATCATAAGAGTTCATTTTATCACTCTATACTCCTCTGACTACATATGTATGATATATATATATATATATATATATGAATATAAAACTCATTCATACTTAGCTATTTTCTTCTCATTATTATTTATTGAAAACAATTATCTTCTTCCTTATTTATTTCACTTATTCTATTTATTTTCAAACTATTTTGTTCTTTTGAATATTTTCCATTAACGGATTTTTTTTCTTTTCTTTCCTTTTAAATTTTTTTGTCTCAATAGTTTGGGTCCTCACATACTCTTATCCTAAAAGGAATTGTGTCCCACAATTATTATTTTTTTCATTTCCATTCAATTGCATACAAAGCATAATTTCATTTCATAAATTTCAAAAATTTATGCATTCAAAACCAAGCAATCACACTAAGTATTATTTAAATTTATCATAATTTTAGGCATATTTTTAAGCAGAAAATAGATTACGATATTTATCCTTCATCCTATCTTCAGCCTCTCATGTACAATCATTCTTATCTAAGCTCCATTGGATTTTAACCAATTTAATTATTTTATTTCTCAATTTCTTTTCTTCTCTAGCCACAATACCCACTGGTTCCTTCTTATAAACTAGATTTTCTTGAACTTCAACTTGGGTAGGATAGTCAAGAATGGTTTCCTTGTCATGCACCCGTTTTCTTAATTGAGATACATGAAATACATCATGTATATTACTCAATTCCTCTGGCAATTTCAACTTATAAGCCAAAGTTCCTACTCTGAGTAATTTCATATGGCCCTATATATCTTCGTGATAATTTTCCTGCCTTGCCAAATCTTAATATTTTTCTCATTGGTGAAACTTTGAGAAATACATAATTTCTCACTTCAAATTCCACTGGCCTTCTCCATGTATCTGCATAAGCTTTTTGTCTCTCTTGTGCTGCTCTCATTCTCTGCCTTACAAGTTCAATCCTTGCAAAGGTTTCTTTCACATGTTCTGGTCCAAGCAACACTCTTTCACCTGCCTTTATCCAGCATGCAGGAGATACACAAGGCTTCCCACACAAAGCCTCAAATGGAGCCATACCTATTGTGGACTGATAGCTATTGTTATAAGCAAATTCAGCTAGATAGAGGTGATCTTCCCAGTTGCCTCCAAAATCAAGTATACATGCTCTAAGCAAATCCTCCAAAATCTTATTAACAATCTCAGTTTGCCCATCTGTTTGTGGGTGGTAGGCTATGCTCAAGCTTAATTCTGTCCCTATGGCCTCTTGAAAACTACCCTAGAACCTTGAGTTAAACAAGGTGTCTCTATCACTAATGATAGTCTTGGGGATGCCATGTAATCTCACTATCTCCTTCACAAATAATTGAGCTAATTTGTGAGCATTTCTATTTGAATTCACTGGAATAAAGTGAGTTGTTTTTGTGAGCCTATCAACCACAACCCAAATACTATCATTTCCTCTTCTTGTTCTCGACAAACCTTCCACAAAATCTATTGAAATGCTTTCCCATTTCCAGGTAGGTACTTCCAAAGGTTGTAGTAGGCCTGAAGGTCTTTGATAATCTACCTTTGACTTGTTGACATGTTAAACACTTTGCCACATACCTTGCCACTGCCCCTTTCATTCCTGGCCAGCAATAATTTCTTTTAAGATCATGGTACATTTTTGTACCACCTGGATGTATGGTGTATTTTGTCTTGTGATGCTCATCCATAACCTCTTGCTTCAGTTCTTCCACATTGGGTATGCAAAGTTTCCCCTTCTTTCTTAAGTAGCCTTTACCATCAACTTCATAATTTTCCACTGATATGCCTTGTGATATCATGTCCTTCTTTTCTTTTAAATTAGCGTCTTGATTCTGTATCTTTCCTATTTTATCAACCATGGTTGATCTTAAGGAGACGAGGCTTAATTTTCCATATTCAATCATGTCACTATGTGCATTGTCTGATGCACCAATTTCTTCTTTTATTTCTACTTCACTGAGGATTGTTAAATCCTTGAATTCAGTCATCATTAAGCTTGTCAATCTTGCTTGATGCCTACTCAAAGCATCTGCTACTTTGTTAGCTTTTCCAGGAGTATATAATATATCAGGATCATAGGCAGCTAAAAATTCTACCCACCTATGTTGTCTCATATTCAAGTCTTTTTGAGAAAACAAATACTTAAGTGATTTATGGTCTGTAAACAATTCAAATTTAGTACCTAACAAATAGTGTCTCCATAGCTTCAATGCATAAACAACAGCAGCAAGCCCTAAGTCATGAGTGGCATATCTAGTTTCATTTGGCTTGAGTTGCCTTGAAGCATATGCTATGACTCTACCATGTTGCATGAGTACTGCCCTTAACCCAGACCCACTAGCATCAGTATAAACCACTAATCCTTCATTTCCCTCTGGAACTTGCAAGACTGGAGCTTCCATCAATGCTTTCTTCAATGATTCAAAAGCTTGTTCACACTTTTCTGTACACACATATGGTTTCTCTTTTCTGGTTAACTTGGTTAGTGGAATGGCTATCCTTGCAAAGTCTTTTATAAATCTTCTATAATAACCTGCCATTCCTAAAAATGACCTCACCTCTGTCACTGATTTGGGTCTACTCCAAGATTGCACTGCTATGACTTTGTTTGGGTCTACACTAATCCCTTGTTGAGATATAATGCGTCCTAAAAATTTAACTTCATTTTGCCAAAATGTACACTTAGTATATTTTGCCTTTAAATTATGTGCTCTTAATCTTGACAAAACCAGATGCGAGTGTTTTGCATGATCCTCTTTTGATTTTGAATACACCAATATATCATCAATGAAAACAACTACAAATTTATCTAGAAAATCTCTGAATGTCCTATTCATTAAATCTACGAAATAGGATGGTGCATTTGTCAATCCAAAAGGCATACTAAAAATTCAAATAGGCCATACCTTGTGTTGAATGCAGTGTATTTAATACTCTCCTCCTCGACCTTCATTTGATGGAACCCAGAGGCTAAGTCTAGCCTTGAAAAGATTTTTGCTCCATTTAATTGATCAAATAAATCATCAATTCTGGGGAGTGGGTATTTATTCTTGATGGTGACTTTGTTTAATTCCCTGTAATCAATACACATTCTCATTGTACCATCATGCTTCTTTACAAATACCACTGGAGAACCCCAGTTTGAACTACTAGGCCTTATGAAGCCTTTATGCTCCAATTCTTCCAATTGCTGTTTTAATTCCACTAACTCTTTAGGGCCCATTCTGGTAGGCTTCTTGATGATAGGACTTACTCCTGGAATTAACCTTATCTGAAATTCAACTTGCCTGTTTTCTGGAACTCCTATAACCTCTCTAAAGACATATAGGTATTCATTTATTACTTTTATATCTTCCAGAATTAATTCTTTTTCAGTTATGCTCCACATTTTACCAAGGCAATTTGTTTTGGTTATTTCACTCATGACTATAATATTTTTACCATTTTTTGTTTTCAAAGAAATAGTAAAATTTTCTAAGTTCAAGATTGCTTTGAATTTACTCAACCAATCTACTCCTAGAATAATTCCTAGTCCAAGATATTTTAACACAAACAAATCAGATTTAAACATATTTCCACCTATGTTTAATTCTACTCCCAAACTCCTTAATCCTAGCAAGTAAGAGCTACCTAGGGGACTATGAATAAACAATGGTTTTTCAACTAAATTACATGTGAGAGCCAATTTATTCACTATGTCTTGTGATATTAAAGAATGAGTAGCCCTAGTGTCATATATAACTGAGATCGGATAATCTTTAATTAGGAGTATACCTTCCAATTGTCCAGAATTTCCCACTGCACTTGATTTTGCTTTGCCTTCCAATGCCCCTACTTTTGCTCCCTTCTTGAACTCTGGGCAATTCCTTTTGATATGACCTTCTTTCCCATAATTATATGAATGGGATCTTCTTAGCTGCTTGACACCTATTACTCATGTGTTCTTCCTTTCCACAATTGTAGCAAATAATTTTTTTCTTAATTTCCTCACTGGTTGCTCCTTCAACCTTCTTGTCTGCATTCTTTTTGTCATAAGGATGTGCTCTGTTTTTCCCTTTCTTTTGGTTATTAGCCCTCATGTTCCTGAATTTCTCCTTTGCATTATCATGTTGTTCAAAAGAAAGAGTGAGATCTATGACTTGATCAAATGTTTTGTCCTTGTATGGTAGCAATGCTCTACTTAAACCAGCATTAAGTCCTTGAATAAATCTTGAATTCTTTGATTCCTCATTCCCTATGAGCATGGTTCCATACTTAGACAGGCTTTCAAACTTTTGAGTGTATTCAGTCACACTCATTGGTCCTTGCCTCAACCTTATGAACACCTCAAGCAAGGTTGCCTTACCGGTTGCTGGGACAAATCTAGCCTCAAGCATATCCTTGAACTGATCCCATGTTATCTCATTTTTTGGTCTTCCTGTGATGATTACCTCCCACCAATCTAGTGCTGCTCCCTTGAGCCTTCTAGAAGCTATTTGCCTCTTCCTTTGATCATTGATTTGCATGTCTGCAAATATCCTTTCTAAGGTTCTCAGCCATGTTTGCACACCCATGACCCCTTCAGCGCCTTCAAAATCCTTGCCTCCTAAATTTGAGCATGTTTTCAGTAGCTTAGCTAACTCCTCATGAGGATTTTCTTCCCTCTGCGCTGCTCCTTCCCTAAATGCCCTCACCAAATCTTGCAAATTGACCAATGGTGTTGCATTAGAGGGTCCTGCTCTAGAGCTTGGTCGTCTTCCTACCATGATTCACTATTCAAATTGCATAGCTAGTTAGTCTTTTTTCTTCTTATTTACAATTGTTTCAGTAATTTATTCCCACTGAAAATATTATGTGTGTATATATATATATATATATTTTGCTATGTTTTGGCAACATAGCTCTGATACCAACTGAAGTGACCCACTATTCTTACCTATATTTTTAGGGATTTTTAGTTGAGTTTTTTTTAACAAGGGATCACTTCTTTTAATTACTTTCACAAGATCCAGAATTTACTAATATAAATATATCAGTATTTAAATCAAGTCATATCATTTATATATATGAAGATATTTAAATGTTTCTTTGCCTATCAGAATTTTAAAGTAGCAAAGAAATTTAATCACACAACATTTCTCATATTTGAGAGGTTTTATGTCACATAGCCCTTTTTTTCTACTCTTTATTTTGTTTAAACTCAAGCTTGACTAACATAGGATTCAAATATTACCACTTGTTATTTTCTTGTTTTAATTCCCAGGTTACTTTATGAACCAAATTGATTGATTTATGGATTTACACCCCATGTATTTGGTCTTTTGGATTTAGAAATTCATGCAGGTGGTTTTAGATTAATTAAGGATATTAAAACAATTCATAAATGTTAGTCTAGGCCGGATTTTGAATTCAAACACAAACAAATCATGTCAAGCCAAATGCACATATCCTGGTTCATAGAGTGTGTAATGATCATATGGGTAATAGGGTTATAAACTAGTTTAAAGGTCAAACAGAAGAAAACAGTACAAATGAGCAAAGTGCAAACTCAGACTAACATTCCCAATGAAGACTCAGCATATACATGAAGGCAGCAATTACAACTGATTCAAGTGAAGGGCAAATGTACATACGAAGTCAGTATGGTCAAGGCAACAAGCCTAGATCCCAAGTTAGAGGTGACAATAATGTATTCATATGGTCAGGCAATGTTAAAAATCAGAATAAGGAAAAACTTCAAAATGAACACATAATAAAGACATTGATTAACTCCAAGTAAAGAACAAATGACAGTGAGCACTATGCAGTGGATTAGTGGACATGCTTATTACACAAACAAGACCACATGACACTACAAACTACAACAGACATAACTAAAACCAAATGTAATAAGGCTTTGAATCATGTATATAGACAACAGGTTTTAATTCTATTTGGTTACAGTGAAGGCTTCAAGTTCAATGCATGCACATCAACTCACTACATAATATAATACAGGCTTCAACTGGTAATTCATATCTCCAGATAGGATTGCAGGCTAAGACTTCAAGCTTTTGCATGGAATTATATCAATTATAAGACATGGTTAAGCTTTACTGGTTAGCCATGACCATATTCAACCCATCCACTTAATACTTTAGTACATATTTATTCAAAAACATCTTCATCCTTATAACTGAAATTAAACAAACATTGCCAAAGAGAATATGTCCACATATCAGATTACATGGCATAATCTACTTCATTATAATCTACTGGAAAAATCCCAGAATCTATTGCTTAAGTCAATAACTCACAAACACATATAATACTTAAGTTTTTACATGTTCTTTTCAAGTAAATAAAGCAAGCATTAATTCTTAGAAATACATAAGACATAAGAGAGTTTGCCTAGCTTATTTATTACAGTAATACTGCTATTTTTCTTAAGCATTTTAAATTCAACTAGATCTTCAAATATCCATGCAAGCAAGCTACTCATGCATCTTTCCCTGCAGCAATGCTTTGAATTGCCTCCATAAAAATGAGACACCCCAAATATTACAAAGGCAATAAATAGGGTCAGAAAATAAATTCTAGTGTGAGTGTAATCATAAATTATAAATAGCTTGTGATTGTCTAATTACTATGCAGAGAATTTATATATCAGATGTTTATTATGCTAAAATCTGAGTATATACCTAATGTAAGCTCTTTCCATTATTAAAACACAAGCAATCATCCATCCACACTATTCAATTATACATACATATACTCCTATGGATTTACTCCCTAAATTCCATAACTTAATTTCTCAATCCAACTTATCTTTTAATTGGTCCGAACTCTTGCCATTGAACACCATGTGTGCATTGCAAAGGGACTCAATTCTGTTAACCATTACACAGAGGCCTACAGGACTTAAGCAAGTTATGCACATACCCATCATCCACCTGATGATGAATAGATCAAGGCACTACTCCTAAATTAGCTTATAATTTAGAGACCCTTCTCATTATTTTCAGGAGAATTTTATTAATATTTGAAAGGCTTTATATTCTTTTCTTCTTTCCATAAATCACAAGGTATTGAACTCACTCAGGGATTTCAGACAGACATGCCAAGCATTGATTCAAAATACCGCATCTCATTTTTTTAAGGTCATTTTTATTTAATCAAATTTTCTAAAACTTGCATAAATATTTATGTCCATAAATATTCCCGTGCCTTACATAAATCTGGAGAAGTCAGATGAAATATCACATTCATTTTACTATGAACATAGGGTATAGTTTTTGAGAAAAACCCATAAAAACATATTAACTTATGATTGGAACAAATCTGCACATATACATGATATTGCATTGTACATATCATTTTTAAAATGAATTAGACATAAACATGAATCTCTTATTTCACACTGCCTACTTCACTCTTTATTAATACCCTACTTATCAGCAAAAATGTTTAGCTCATCTCCATATAAAAGCTAGATTATAAGTTACAGAATCCATTTTTGTGATCAGGGGGTTTATCTTTTCAAAGCATCAACAAAAAACAATCAAAACAGATCAAAGCATCAACCAATAACTTGGCAAAAATACCAACCATAATCAACATTTATTTATTCAGAGAATAAAAATCAAACAAAACATGATCTGGTTTTTATAAAAATAATATGGCTGCCCTTAACTTAGGTCTTAGTGCCTTAAATCTCATAAGTGATTAATCACTCACCTTCCTTCTTCTTGTCCCCGAGAATGCTTAAGCTTGAAGACAGTGTGAGTTTACTCTTTTTTTTATATCTTTCTGTTTTCCCTCAGAGTAAACTGCTGTTTTACCCTTGATTTAAAACATTTAGCTAGGGTTTTAGTGGAAAGAAAAACCCATTTTATCCTCACACAAATAAGAGAATTTTGTATATATATTTATGGCTAATTATGCCATTTTCTGTTTGATTCCATTTCAGGTAAAACAGTTTCTTTTCTTCTTTTCTGGGTACATGCCATTTGCATGTTTCATATGCACATTAGTTTCATGTGACTTATTAACATCATGTATATTTTTTTTTTGAAACAAATCTAAAATGTTTGTGTATATATATCTTTTGCCAATTTAATTCCTTACTAATATTTCAAACTATTTGTTTCCCTTGATTTGTTTTATTTTAAAATGTATTTATACCTATATAATATTAAATTGGTTTCATATATTTTAATTATCATAAGAGTTCATTTTATCACTCTATACTCCTATGACTACGTATGTACAATATATATATATATATATGAATATATATATATATATATGAATATAAAACTCATTCATACTTAGCTATTTTCTTCTCATTATTATTTATTGAAAACAATTATCTTCTTCCTTATTTATTTCACTTATTCTATTTGTTTTCAAACTACTTTATTCTTTTGAATATTTTCCATTAACTGATTTTTTTTCCTTTTCTTTCCTTTTAAAATTATTTTTATCTCAATAATTTGGGTCCTCACAAGGTTATGCACATTGATATACACTTGCTTGTTAAAGTTGCAGGGACAGGTGAGCATAAGGTCAAACCCAAGCCAAGACTGGATTCCACTCAGGTGCAATGCAAAAACAAACAACACAGCAATTGTCAGTACATATGAATATGGATATGCATTCAGGCATTCAGGCAGTCAGACATTTCATATGCAAGCATTCAAGCATTCAATAAACATGCTCATATGGATATGCAAACATTCAGGCATGAACACACATGAAATCAACACCCAACCAGACTTCAAATGGAGCCAGACTATAACAACAAAGAATAACAATATGTTCATTTTCAACATGTATATGAAGTTCAGTTTCAAATGCAACCACATTTCAAATGCAACCAGACTTCAAATGGCACAAGGAAAACAATTGAATTACAATAATAACAATCAAATTCAGTTTCAACATGTATATGAAAATATATAATATGTTCAAGAAAAATCAGAAAACAGGGCTAAGTATGGAGAAGATATCAACATGAAGTGCATAAGGATACACACATATATGTACACGGTAAACAACAATTTAACTTGAAGCAAATCTACATGCAACCAGAATTGAGGATAGAGATAAATGCAAGTGTACTTGGATAAATTGAAAAAGACAAGCAAATGAACATGGAAAATCAACAAGCCAGTGGAAGTAGTTTTCAAAGAGGCTACAGTAACAAAGGAACCAAGTTTATCAGCCCAGTAAACATTACAAAGAAATGAGCATGGAGATCGACAAGAAACTATCACAAAATCATTATGTCCAGAGAATACGAGTGCACCAAATACGAGCAAAGTCAGAATGCAATCACTCGAGTGGACAGAGCATAGCGATAGCAATCACACACATATATACATATATTTATATACATGGAGACATCAGAGCAAACTCAAGCAAGGCTAACATCCAAGGCCCCGAGAACAGAGCAATGAAATGACAAAACCTTAGACCAACTAATCATAGTACAACAAATGTAGTGGAGCAGCCGTGGGTCATACTAATAAACATTTCAAAAACATATCAGAACCCTAAACAAAATAGAGAATAAATTAAAGAAGGAGTAGAAAAAGTCACAGTGGACTTCATATTGAACAAATCAAACTTCAAGAAGTCAAAATTATCTCAAATTCAAATGTCTAGATGTAAGCGAATGATGGACAAGTCGTAGGCAGCAATGAACGGAACAAATTTAAATGCATGTAAGCATAGTAAAACATATCTAAAATATATTCAACTAATGAACAAGTAAGTCAGAAATCATCAAAATAGTTCAATCAAGAATCGAATAGTCGAGTGCAGTAATTGAAAAATTCAAATCAAAATATACGAAATGAAATTATAGGGTTTTGATCCCTATAAATACCCAATTCATCATTGGCAGAAAATTAGAGTTTGAGTTCAAGCAAATCAACAAAATAAATAACGTGGAAATTGCATACCGATATTATACAAAAGTCGAACTCAAATCCTTTGGAGCAATCGAAGAACACTGATCGAAGAATCACAAAATCCAAATTCATCGGAATTGATCAACTCAACCAACAGAGATGATTCGAAAGCTCCATAAATTTTGAAGCCTAGATCAGAGACTCTACAAAAGGAAAACGATTTATTTTAAGGAATCATAAGCTTGAAAAAAAAACCTAATTCCAGATCGCAAAGAAATACGACGACATGAAAGAGCAGGAAGCAAAATAGAAAGGGAACTCATTTATGTTTTTTTTGCGCCGTTTAGTTAAATGAAAAGGATACTCCTTTATTGTTTTTATTTGAGCCGTTTAGTTTATTAGGGTTTTATTTATTTAGTACTTTTTTGTTTTTCATTTAAGTCAAACTCTAGATTAACTAGGTTACGAACTACAGTTTTGTAGTTCGAGAATTCGCAACTCAGTGGTTGAGTTGTGTCAGGGTTTTGAGTTTAGAATTAGGTTAATCAAGTTAGCGGGTATTGCAAGTTTACTTGTCGTTGTAAATGTCTAATTACTTATTTTCTGGCAGAAACCTTAGGGGCAGCACGTAGGCAAATTTTTGCCGAAGCTGGGCAGAACTCTATGTGACCTTTACTGCATTAGTTTTTGTTTTTATTTTTATTTACGTATTAATATGTAGCAAACCCTATTTACCCCCCCCCCCCCCCCTCTAGGGTGAAAACGATCGTACAAATTGAAGCCGCTGCCACCTACCCACGTCAGCCACTACCGCCAACCTCAATCATCTAAACCCTCCAAAGCTCACCATATCTCTTTCCTTGCCAATTTCAGCTTAATCCAGGTATGTTTAAAACCCTAATTTCTAAAATTGGTTGATTGTGGATTGGATATTGATGATTATTCTGTATTAGTTGAGAAAATACTGTATTAGTTGATAAGGGATGTAATTAAAATCCTAATTTTGAAAAAGTTGATTATGGTTTTGAAATTGATGATTATTTCGTATTAGTTGATGATAATAGTGTATTGGTTCATTTGAGGATATTAATCAGTGGTTTGATTGTTTAATTTGTAATTAAAAATTAAGGTTGATTTCAAATCTAAAAATTAATGTATAATTATTAATTAATATGCTTATTGATAAGTTTACTTGAATGTTTATTATACTTTAGAACAATGTTTGTTTTAGTTTAGGCGAAAATTAATGCATAATTATAGATTAATATGCCGCTAGATTGGTACGATTAAACATAAGCAATATTTTATAATTAAGTAATGTGTGTTAATTATAAGTGTTGGTGGTTAGTATAAAATAAATTTATTTTAATTTATTATAAGTGCAAATTTCAAATTTTAGTTTACAAAATCGGTAAGTTAAATTTTAAACAGTCAACTGAATTGTAAAATATGTTTTAAAATTTCAAATGTAGTTAATAAAATATTTAAATAGTTGAATGAATTATAAAATTAAGAAATAAAGCAAAGTGAAATAATAAATTAAGAAATAATAACTTTTATTTGAAATAATAAATTTCTTTGAAACAAATATTCTACTAAAATCGATGCTAGCCTTTTGCGTTGGCCAGCGACGGCTAGATTGAGCAACCGAAGCTAACCATTGCTAGTCTATGCAAGATCTGTGTATACAAATCAAAAAACCCACAAACTTGAAAACTTTTCATTCTTTCGCACCAAAAGGTAAGATTAATTTAAAATCCAAAAATTGGTGTATAACTATAGATTAATATGCTTATTGATAAGTTTAACCAAATGTTTAGTATAGTTTAAAACAATGTTTGTTATAATTTGCGCAAAAAATAGTGTATAATTATTGATTAATATGCTGCTAGATAGTTACATGAATTGTAAACACTATAAGAAAATGTACAGTACAGTTTCCGATGGCTGGCGGCTGTCGGAAGCCGTCGGAAACCGATGAAAAATGCCGTCACAAGTAAACCCTTCGCCGCACAGTTTTTCCAGCTACTTCCAATAGCCTACGTCGTAACATTTTCGACGGCTACCAACAGTGGCCCGACGGCTCTAGAAGACCGTCGAAGATACATGGATGTTCAAGAGGGAGCAAAAAAACCACTGAAAGCCGTCAGTATTTTTCGACCTGACAACCGTCGCTAGCCATCGGGATTTTTTGAGCTGGAGGCAGTCAAAAGCCATTGGAAAAGTTGAAGCTATTTTCACCTTTTTCTATTGCGTTATAGCCTACTTTACATAATCGAGAAATATATATATTCACACATAAGCACATCCAATTTAAATATTCAATATAATATCAAATCATACAAATAAATCACATAAAGAAATAAACCAAGCATAACTCGCATAAAATCAAACCAAAACTCCGCTAACATAATATACATACATGTCAATGTACAAAATATACACTGTGGAACACCAACCCCCCACCTCGAATCAACATATGTCAAAAGTACCATCATCAAAAGTACCATCAAATAATATACATAACATTTTAAAGTATCCAACTCCACCAACTCAATTATCATCAGAAATTACTAAACAATTACCCAAAACAAAAAACATACCTATCACTCCTGTCAGTCCCCTCCACAACCTACGGAACCAGCTGAAGATGGAAAGCGGCCACTATACTACTGCATGTACTCAGCAATACGCTGGTCCAACAGCTGTGTCATCTCAATGGCCTACCGACGATTCTGCTCCATCAACTGCGCCACCTTAGCTCTCAATTCTTCGATCTCTGCTAGATCGATCTGAGCTCTGGTTTGGCTGGCTCTCCCCTATCTACCCTGCAATACTTATTTAATTTAGTAAAAATTCAATTACTATAATCTTACTATCGAAGCTACAACATAATATGTTAATTGTTATATCTGTAAACTTATTATTGAAACTAAAGTGATGTGAAGTCCTTAGAACTTAAAGGTTAATAATTATTATATCTTAATATATTATTCATTACCACTTGATTGACAAAAACGTAATGCCAGTTTCGTGAAGGTGGATTTATGACTGACTCAAAAATGACGTCCTCCTCGTCCGTTGTCAGCTGCTCTCAACTAGTTTCCTTCAGGAGTATCTGCCATTGTTCCATAAACCTTGCCTGCATGAAAAAATAAAAATACATTTGAAATTAATAGCATGATATCTTAATTCATTATACTTTAATAATTAAAACAATTACTAATAGTATTTGAGCTAAAACATGCTTACATTGCTCTTCCATGATTTATCGTCATGCCATGTATATGTATAACGATCGAGAATTTTCGACCCTCGAAAATTGACATCCATAAGTAATTGTATAGAATGTTGAGCAATCGAGCGTTGGAAATACCAGATCGTTAGGGATTAAGAAGAAAAAGATAGTAGAAAACAAAAACAACAACACAAAATCTAACAATCACATCGGAATAAAATATAATATATAATGTCAAATTTTTATGCAAAAGAAAAATATAACTGTTAATATACAGACAAATTATCAAAGTACAACCACCGACCTAGAAATTTAGACAGTTATAATAACTTGTCCTTAAACTGCTGAATATATAGCCTACAATACACGGCGGAATATAATCAAGTACATGTAATACGTCTCTGTCTTACAGCTCGTCTCTTGAGCTCCAAAGCATCCTAACCTGAATCAGAATACTCAGTCTGACCCTAGCATTATAATAAAATAACACTCGAGTCAGTCTGGAAAACTAGTGTGAGTAAAGACTCTCAATTTGAATTATTAAAGTTATCAAAATCCTTTGAAAAACAAAGGTATCTTGTAAGACGTGTCACACACAAACATGATGGATTTTATTCTTAGGATAACCAAAATCCTTTTATAGAAAATCCGGTGATATTATAATAGTGTCGAAGTACAAATACTTATTTAAAATAGCCGAAATTTGTTACATTTATTAAATTCCAGCATACTAGGCTTTACAATTGAAACCCTAAATGTTTGTAATGAATATTGAATCGAAGTGGTTTTCTGATAATGCAGATATCTGATCTCGGTCTCTTCGAGTCCAAGCGACAAATTTTTAAAAGGGAAAGTCGTTAAAATAACAATTTCGCAATCAGGGTGTCAATATCCACATATGGAAATTCATTCCATATGTTTACTTTATCAAGACATGTCCATCGATATTTATTTTCTTGTAATCATTACAATTTCCAAAATCGAAATAGTGATCAGTACGAGTCGATTTACTTCAAATAAACGTGTCAACGTTTTATTCTACTTTAATTTGTTTGGCTACTTAATGGCAACGACAAAAGATAATTGAAATCAATATCAGAGTGGAATATCAACCCAAACATAGATCATTTACTCCAATCAATGATTTATAATTAATATTAATCAATTTATAAATCAGAATTGAACTGATTTTAATTAATTGAGTCAAATTATATATACTTATATTTTTTTCCGATTACGGGTAAATCAAAGAAATAAAATAAAATAATTTATTTTAGTTAATTAACATTAAACAGATCATCTAAAAATTAATCAATTATCCTATAATTAATCTAAATAAGAAGTTACTTATTTTTCTATTTTAATTGTTATAAAACATTGAATTTTACATTGCAGAAACTTGAAGATATTAGTTTATATGAAAATATTTTGCGATAAAAACTCTACTCAGTAGTCTACTCGTCGATTGGTTTTAAAATGAAGAAGAAAACTTATTTTTAAAAATTTTAAACTTGTCAAATAAATTAATTTGAATTTTCTTTTAGAACTCTCGGCCCAATACCACATCCAAACCCGACCCAACTACTGCCTACCTTGTTCTTCCACTTTTCTTTTCTCTCCTCTTTTATTTGCATTGGCCCAAGCATGCACGTCACCGTGCATATGCGCACGCTTCCTTCGGCCTACCCTTCACCGTCGATGATCCATGCCGATCGACCCCGACCTTCTCCTTACGACTACACGCCTGGAACCACGTTTCGACCTTCGAATCGAAATTCGAAATGCCCTAACCAAAAACTGGAAGCAACGCCAAACCACTTAAATGCCACGCTATGACACTATAGTCACTCATCAACCACCAAACTTCGCCTATAGCTACGCCAACGTCCATGCTACCTCTTCCTCTTGGCGTGCACGACCCTTTCTCCCTCTGGTCGTCGCAATGGCCTCAAACCCGAAACCACAAAACAACTCACTTGAAACCCTAGATCGACCTCGCCACGCTCACCTACGCCATAAAAACATCACACCCCATTTTTCGTGGATGCGCCACCCTCTGAGCCACCTCCATGCCAAACGCCTTGCCTCCAAATCAGCCACATTGTCTTAATTCGATGAAATCCCCAATTTTGTTCAACTCCAAATTTCTTCCTCTACAAAATGTTAAATATCCACAAACCAATCCTAAAAATAATATTTTTCCACAACGAACCCAACTATGCAATCCATTGACTTGGTTAGGATATTTGATTTTCGTCCATTACTGACTTATTCACGGTTACGTGGGTTTCTCTCGGCCTCTACTTGATGGAAATAAATGAAATAAAATTTTAAAATGTTCCAAACGTAAAAACAAATAGCTTTGGTTCTAAAGTCGAAGTTTAAAACTAACCGGGTGATGAGATATGGAGTTTAAAAGTTAAAATGACTTGACTGTTTTCAACTAAAACATGTGCAAGGAAGAGAAAAGAGAAGCACAGTGGATTTGGGTTTAACTGACCATGTCAAAAATACATATACACACATATCCACAACACACACACACACACATATATACTTGATACAAATCAGAGATTCAGCAAGATCATAGTTGTATATGCACATATATGTTAGCTAGTGGACAAAATTAAGAGGTCTACTCACTGTTATAAATGAAATGATGAATTGTTGCTCTTTATTTCCCCTTCAAGCTTGAACGCTTAACCTATTTTATGTTTTAATGGTAGGTCTTTGTATTTTTTTATATGATATGTAGAGGAAAAAGTGAACAAGGCCTGACTATAAATAAGATGGATGAAAGTGTACAGTGATCATTAGGGTGGCTATGATGCTCAAATAGGGTGGTTGAAGTTTGCATGTACATGCTTCATTCACTTTTCATTTTCTTTTTCATTTGTCTTTCCTTTTCTTTTGCTATGATGCTGACTTGATTTCGGCCTTGACTTGATTTATAAGTGATTTTCTATTTTATGTATATGTGCTTGATTTGAAGTTTTGGCATGCTTGAATTTGATGTTTTCCATCATGATGCTTCCATGTGTATATATATAGCTTACATGTATATATATTTACCGTATACATATTTATTTTGTCATATTTACATATACATATGCATACATATATATATATATATATGTATATATATACATATATATTTACATACTTACATATTCACCATTTTATAAAAACATATATACATATACATATACTACACTTATATATCTTTTTGTCATAAGTTTGAAATTTTTCCATCATAAAGCTTGTATATATAAACATATATTTTTATCATAAATTTGAAATGATGAAGCCATATATATACATATTTTTATCATATACAGAAATTAGCATTTGCAAATCTCATATAGCTTTCAAAATTTACATATTCATATATTCCCAATATTAGAAAATTTATTCATTCGACTTATGTTCTTCTTTTATTAACAGCCAATCAATCTCGTATTCAAAAATGAACATTTGTTAATTCGAATTCTATTATTAACTCCTTACAATCAATAGCAAAATGTTATATTGAAATTTGTTATCATCTTTTATCTTATTGCACATTTATTCAATTTCATTATTTAAGTGACATGTATTGTTCATACTTCAGTTATTAATTTAATCCAATTGAATATTGTTTGTTTCAGTTCATATACTAATTAAATTTTTCTCTTATTGCAATTTTGTCATTTACAGATTCAATTTAGATTATCACTTCCATTCGATATATTTTCATTAATAACAATACAGATTTTTGTTTCTAACCATCTTTATTCGATAATTAAATTAAACTAAATATTTTCAAATGGTCAACAATATGGGTCGATACAATCTCCCCCACTCAAAGCTTTTCATCCTCAAAAAGGAATAAAGTAAAAAATTTAACATACGATATATTTTACTCAAAACAATAAACTTATAAAACATAAGAATCATCAATACAACATGTGCAACTCATAAATATAATACAACTAATAGGGGCGATGTCAAACTGCATGCAACCAAATAGCATAGCAATCCTAAGCAAGAAACAATCATAGCTAGCAACCATAGCATACAATCATTTTATTAGAATCCGTACGATATATATACCATTCGTACGTATAACATTTTCGATCTCTTATTTGAATAGCAACTTTATTTTCCGAACTAGTATCGGTAACTGGACTACTCTAGTACGGAATCTAATCCGATTTCTTGATTATAAACTTCCATCCTCCTTACATAGTAATAAAATATAATAGAGAACTTCAAATTAATATCAAAAATTCGTATTAGTGTTCGTCGTCGAGACTCAAGCGAAAAGTCCTAAATCGGACAGGTATGAATTACCTTAAAATCGTGTATTCAAATCTGAATGAAACTGTAAATGCAGTTAGAATAGTCTATATACAACTTACATATTTATTCTATTGGTTTCTTAATTACACCAATAGATAATTTGAGTGGTTTTTACATTCAAATTTTAAATTCTTGAAATTTTTTTTGTTAAAAATTCTTTTATAAGAAATACTTTTATATCGAAAATACTTTTGATAACTCAATGTTTCAACAAGTTTATACTCTTTTTTACAAAATCTAGTAATGCGTTGATCAGGCGCAAGACTAGAAATCTCTAAGTACTTAGTATACCCATTTCAACACCTAGTGAAAATACTTGAAAAACTTTTAAAAACAGATACGGAAAGTACAATCCAATCAACGAAATCAAACGAACAGGATTGTCATGGAATGCTGTCCCTAAGGTCGCTCTCTTGCTAAGTCGAGAGGACAGAGCGACGCGGCCTCAGGTGACTTTAGGCAGTCAATGCCCCACGTCTTACGCCATGACATCCAAAACAATGATAGATCATAGATACACAATGGTTTCGCCTGGATCCTCTAGGTAACATCCGTACCTATGACCAATCTCTGCTCTACGAATTACATTATGCAAAACACTCCCAGGGATCGTAGTCTACTTAATAGTAACACTGGTGGTAAGGGCGCATGTCGACTTCCTTAGTGACCAGGTATCAAGTCCCATTGCCGCCCAAAATCTAGAGTGATTGTTTTTAGCTGGTTCGTTTCCAGTGATTTTCCTACGTATTTTAGCATTGTTTTTGAAATGTGACGGCTTCCCATTCGCTCTAATGACGTAATAGGATGAGATGACTAAAATTTATCGATTGAATGATGTGTATGGACTACAATGGATCACTATTAAGTGTATGAAAGAACCATATTTAATCTAAAATAATCTAATGGATAATATTCACTCAAATAATCTATAAATAAACCATCTATTCTAAACCTAATTTCTTATTCAGTCGTCGCCATAATTCTATGGTAAAATTATTGTGTATTATTCTTCCTTCTTTTCTCTACTAAATAAACAAATATCTACCAAATTAAATTATATATATATATATATTCAAGCAATATGTGGAATTTATAAGAATCAAAGGGAGAAAGCTTAAAGCAAAGCCTTTTCAAATTTATACAAGCTTAGGTGCTAAGTGAGTGGGAATTAATATGAAATAGAAAACTAAGGTAGTTCAATTTCCATTCTTTTCTGGCACATTAATATGAATTAATTTCTGTTATTAATTGAGAATAGATGTAAATTATTGCAACTTCTTCTTCTTCTTCTTCCACTTTTCAAATCTAATTCATATTTGGTTTAAAATATGGGACATATAAATTGTGTATTCATGTAAATTATTTTATCTTCTTCTTCTTCCACCTCTCAATTCTAATTCATGTTTGGGTTGAAATTTGGAACAAACAAATTGTTATTCACGTTTCATGGCGTAAATAAGATTGGTTTAGTTAAATTGAATTAGAATCATTATTCAATTTCTAATGGTAGAATAGGTTAGTTGAATAAATTCAGAATAGGTCACTTGAATAAAATTATGGTTTTGATTGATATAATTACATAATTTTGAATATGGTTTTGGAAACAAAATTGGGATGTCTAATTGGCATAATTATTTGTTTCATATGTGGCTTAATAAACGTAAAAGTGGAATTTTGTGTAATTAAATGGTTTGTGGCTATTGGATAAATTTTTTGTACATATTAAATCTCTAAAAGGTGAATGTAAATTAGGGTGGAAAAAAATGTAAATTAAATGGACCCCAAAGGCTAGTGTAAATCTGTAACAATATGGAATAAAAATTACAAACAAACCATACGGACTAAACAGACATGAAATTGAAATACCATTTATGCAAGAAAACAAGAAATTACGAAATAACCAAGTCGGATATAAAAATGGCCTAAAGAAGATTAATGGAAATAAACAGTATGTAAACTATAATAGTAAAATTAATTAATTTGGAAGCGATTTGGCAGGCCGACCTTGTAAAGGTTTGGATAAGTGTTTCATGTAGTTAAGACCAAAATATAGTTTTGACTGTATATACTAGGAGCGGGCAAGTAGGTTCGTAAGGATGTTTGTTACCTTCCATTGGTTGCTAGTACGTAGGATAGACAACATCCACAATCGTAGGCTTCTTTAGGCAGATAGACGCAGACGGAACATGACAAGTGTGCTCCGACGTAGGCTTCTTAGGCTGGTTGTTTGAGGATTTTGCGTAGTCCACCCAACTGCGGGCGCTCTTTCGGAGGACCGACACTTTGGATAGGAGAAAGTCCACATTGGTGATTGAGGAGATATGAGGATAGGAGTCCACTTTGGCGGAGCCTGAGTGCAACTTCGGGATCCTACGAGGTTGTTTGAGTCGGCGCCAGTTAGACATAAGAGGCATTTAGTTACTGTGCATGGGTAAAGAGCATGACTTTCATACCGTAGCACGTGGATAGATAAGGATAGCAGGTTCGACAGGTTGATTGACGTTTAGTATTATTTCAAGGTTGACTTCCCTAGAGTGACCATGGACATGGGCTTCTTAGGAACTGTATCTAAGAATGATTCACTGCACTATACTATTTACCCTCTACGACATCCGGGGATGACATGGCAAACCGTTTTATTCTTTCTGCTTCATTTTATTTTTCATTCATCAGACTTTATGTCCGAACCATTCCTATTTTTCCTAATTTCCCCAAATCACAGGAGGGTAAGTCTAGGATGTAGTTCTTTGCAGCTTGGAGGGTCATTAGAGTAGTTGTTATCTTCAGCTTTTTTTTCTTTTGTTTCATGTACTTCGTTTCTCTTTTCCGTACTTTACTCTATATACAGGGACCTGTATTGTGAACTTTGTTATGATTTATGTTTTAGTGTAGACTACTTGGTACTTTTGGTTTCAGAAATAAATTTGGAATAATGTTGTTTGTAATAAAGCTGTTTTGCTATTAATTTACAATTAGTGAAAGTTTTCTGCCATTGTAATACTTTAATCATTTTATGTTGTTGCCTTAATCTCCGTGCTATGTTATGGATTTTTGTTTCATCCAACCACCTGTGCTTCAAGTCATGTTCGATTTTTGAGGTGCCTAAAGGTGTGGGGTGTCACAGCTAGTATCAGAGCTAAGGTATCGGTAATCCTAAAAATATTTTAAAAATATAAAGGTTTTTGAATAATTTTCAAAGGATATTCCAAATAATACTTTTAAAAGTACATGCATATATTTTGGGAAGAAAAGAAATTTTAGAAATTGGTCCCTTATATCTCTCCCTCCCTACTATTGAGCTATTTGCGGTGTAGCTAATCCCATCTTTTTAATATCCACGGATATATTTGTCTGAACCGTAAGATATCCTTGAATTCCCAGGCCATATTATGCATGCATAATTCAGACGTTATTTGCAGGCTACTACATGAGCAGAGCACCAACTAGGGATGCTGCTCCAGCAAAAGGGGCTCAAGCCCGTCCGCCATGCATTCTCAATTTTCTCATGTTATGCAAGGACTACAACAGCTTAGGAGGCAATTTGTTTCTTGACACCGAGTTATATACTGAGGCGAGAGCTTGGATCCGCAGTTGTGAGCGGATATATGGACTTATGGGATTGAAGGACTTGGCTCGAAGGCAGTTGGCTTCATGGTAGTTACAGGGAGAGGCTCCTTGTTGGTGGGAGATTGTGGATTGACTTGGGTGGATTTTCATATTAGGTTCGAGAGGAAACTCTTATCGCAGGCTGAAGAGAGAGTGCAACTAGAGAAATTTATATAGCTTAAGCATGGGGATATGACAGTTAAGGAATATGTTAATTAATTCAATGAGCTTTCCAAATTTGGACTAGACCTTATCAGTACTCCTCACTAGAAGGCGCTGAAGTTTGTTAAGGGTCTGAGTCAGCCACTGCAGAGTTTGGCGGTGAGCCATATTCCGATGGGAGCCACTTTTAAGGGATTGGTAGAGATGGCTTTATTTGCTGATACCGAGAAGAAAGGAGATGTGGCGTAGGAGAGTGATGAGAATAAGTAGTGAAAGGAAAGAGGAGAGGACGAGGAGGGTCAGGTGGAAAAAGGAAAGTTCCAAGAAAGTACTGGTAGTGCAATACTTGTGGGAAAATAGGTCATCTTGCTAAGGATTGTAGAGGGGCAAGAGAGTGACCGAGACTAAGGTGCTATCTTTGAGATTAAGTGGGGCATATGAAATAGGACTGTGCATCGAAGCCCAAGGACAGCCCACAGACACCTTCACAGCCTGCTCAGGCTTAAGCGTTAGAGGCAACTCCTTCTTCTAGTTCTCATCCGGTTGTGGACAAGGAAAAGAAAGTGATCATCAAAGGTGTGTTATCTATCTTTGTTTTTCCTGTTTGTACCCTATTTGATACTAGAGCTTCGCACTCTTTTATATCAACCTAGTACTCTTGTAGAGAGTCTTGGTCTTGATGCTTGCTTAGTGACCAACCCGGTAGTAGTATCAAATCACGTACAAGGATCGGCCTATTTCTCCATGTTATATCGGGATTTGAAATTATTTATTTTAGGGGTTGAGTTTGATTGTAGTGCCTTCGTATTGGGCTTTTTCGGGTTTGAGTTGATTCTTGGTATGGATTTACTATCCCTGTATGGTTCTGTTCTTGATTGCGATAAGAGGGTAGTTGTAACGACTATGATTTTTCGATGCCGAAAAACCGAACCGTTATGGTTTAAGAAGAAGAAAGAGGTAGAAGAAGAAAGAAAAAGATAGAACAGAACAATATCAGAATCTCACAATTTGCAGCGGAACAACATATAATAGATAAATGAATATTCATTAAAACAAAAGAACTGTATATTTTATACATTACATCACATTACATTCATTATCAGAGTTTACGATAACAAACAGTGCAAAAGAAATACTATACTTAGTAATATACTACGCCATCAAGCTTGCCTCCAGATTCTGTAGCAACTCCCTAATCCAGAATGACCTGATAACCTTAACTCTAGACTGCCCGTGTGGAAATTAGTGGGCACCCAGAGTTTAGGAAGGGAAACAATAAACTCCAAATCAGTCATGTGATTGGTGTGAGAACTTAAAACAGTTATTTATCTTTAAAACAAAGAACACGATAATTTTAAAATATATTCGCAATGCTTTTTAGAAAATGAGACTACCATAAGGCCTCCCGCACACACACACAATGCAAACGCAGAATCGGAGGAGATTTCTCCTTATGATAGTCAAAGATGCTTGATACGCATTAAAAAGAAACTTGATATTATTACTAGTGTATAGTGTAGAAAACATTTCGAAAGTAAAGATATAAATCTTAGCCAGCATAGGCATTTCGCACTTATGCCTACTATAGCTACCATCCAAACAGTGGGGCGCCACCATAAGTGAATGATAGGTTCTACACTAAAACCGTACAAGATCGTATTGTTTCTTTGGATTTCCAACAAATGGTCAGGCCAAGGAACTTCCCATTGCCATATGGAAACGCCTCTGGAGTGACGTCCCGAGAACCAAACCGGATCTCTGCCAACACAAGGCCGGGTTACCCCTAACTGGGTAACTACTGACACGAATATGCCATCCCCCGATCGTAACCGATCTATATCCGAGGATCCTCGATTTCCAACAACCACAAAGCAATAAATTTGCAGCAACAACATAGGTTAAGTATCTGGGCTCCATACCATGGTACCACCTCTATCCAGAAGGAATGACATACACTAAAGGGCGCTACCCCTAATAACCTTGCTGCATCCTTCCTGTTTTGACCATTTCCGGGGTGTGAGGTCCGACGAAGTCTCGTCCACAATGCCACGCTTTATACAAAAGATGTGCTTTGGGTCAACAAATGATCAAAGTAATGATCACTAAGATAAATGATCAAACAAATGATCATATCACAAATGATCAAACAACGATCATCCCACAGCAACACTCAGCATGCCATGCTACCAAATTGGGAGTATATCACTAATAACCTTCAACTACATAACCTCTGAGCTCGTACGTCTCAGAGAAGGGTGTTAAGCTAAGAGAATAAATTCTCCGCCACCAACAGAAATATATTTGAAAGAAATCAGCTTTATATCTCAACTTGTAATGTCAGACATACAATCCATACAAGTCTTTTCCGGGCTCGAACAGAACCGAAGGCACTTACAAAGAAGTCCTTGCATTCCGGATAATTTTTAATCACATCCGGACTTCCCGTCACTTAGGGTGATAAAACCTCTATATCGGAGATCAGCCGATGCAGAGTAACTCAACGGTAATCCTTCCGTTTTCAAAAATATCCTGTCTTCAACACTGGTCATCAAATGCAATCCATTACGACGTATCACATATTCGGAATGGGTTATACGACCCTAAGGTCCTTTCTCGGCTGACCCGAATAGTGAGCGCTTATTTTAAAAATAAGTGTGGCATTCAAATTCAAGCAATCACAACAAATACCTATTTAAAGGTAAATATTGATAGTCGGATTATTTAACTATCAATAGGCGTGTTCAACATCACCAAATTCCAAATAATTTCCCAAATTATTTACTTTCCAAAATATCTTTACTAGATATAAAATTTCCACACTTCAACCATTTGAAAACAATATTTCAAATCACTTTTCACCTTTACCACTTTGAAAATAAATTTCAATCATTTTTCTTACGCGAAATACTTTCATTTCAACATGGTTCATTTAAACCAATTAAATAAATCCTTACCGATTTACTTTATATTTACGTTCCAAATCAGTAAATTTATTCCCACCCTTCAAAAATGAATCAACGTTTATTTTTAAACAAATTTCCCTTTCTTTTATAAATTCCATAGTGAGTTTACATTCCAAAATATTTATGAATATACGATTTTCAAATCGATTTCTAATATTCATTTTCAATTTGTCTTCAAAAAGATAAATTCTCAAAACGTTTCATTTCACATTGGAAAAACATTTCCATACTTATTTATAAATAAGTAATTCACAAAACCATTTATTTTCAATACTTAGAAAATATTCAATATACTTAATATCAAAATTAAGTATATATTTCATTCTTTAAGGAAAACATTCACTTAAACACATTTATTTGAGTCAAAACGAATGTTGCGTAAAACACCGTAACGACGACCCAAAATCACTAGTATAGGGATTCAAAATTAAAATAGATATATAAATCCCAATACTATATATAAAACATTTCCTTTCGGAAATCATTTACTATAACAACAGTGTTATAGTCCACCATTTCCTTATTTCTCGAAAACGTCTATTTCAACAATAAATGTTGAAATCTATGGTTTCGATTCATAATATATTTTAAAGCATCTTTAAATTATTTTAATTCTATTTAAAACATCACTTCCCAAAATAAATCAATTTTATTTAATAATACATTCACTGTCCAAAATCGTGAATATACTTCCTTAACCAATTTCAACTTTCAATTTATCAAATTCCATTGATTTCAAATTTATAAACAATGTCTATGAATTCCATTTCTATTTATAAGCTTCGATTTATAAATTTCCTTTATTAATCCAATTCAATTTATATAACTCAATTATATACCAAAAGTCCATATTATAAGTTAAATGCTTATAATCCATTTATTTACAAAATCGTTCCTTTAAAATTTCACACATTTTAAATCTTATTTTCAACAATAACCGAACTACTTTTATAATTCCATTATTTTGATTTATAAAATATATATTTTATAAATCTCATCTACAAACCATTTATACTTCATCAAAAATCTCAATTAAAATGCCAAAATCCAGTTAATAAGTTAATTTCCTATAAATCTTTTATTTTACAACATCTATTCATTTTAAAATACTTATAACACTCGTTTTATAATTCCAATATTTTTAATTTATAAATATCAAATTTAAAAATCTTTTATATAAACCGTTTATAATAATTCAAAATCCCAATTTAAATCATTTTACAAAAATCTATAATTTTTGCAAAATAAAAATTTGTAACGTTTTAATTATTCAAAATGAATCAATTCAAAAATTTTAATAAAACATATGCTTTCAAAAGTCACTTTAAAAATCCTTTTAAATTCAAAATCATTACTTTAACATTTTTAAAACTCCAAAAATGGATCCGATGATGCAACGCACCAGATAGTCAATCACGACTTCCAAAACATCATATATCGATATGAAAATCAATCAAATATCACAATATCTGAAATCAAATAAATATTTGTGAGGAATCCAATTGGATCCTTCCAACCTGTTTTCCTGCATCCACAGATGTTAGCACAATACCAATCCTGTTTCAAGATGGGATATCGCGGTATATGGGATTTATAAAATATTATCCGCTATTATGCGGCGCAATAGGGTCTCATCCGCTATATAATGCGGGAAATCAACAACTCCAATATATACATTTGCTAATATATATATATATATATATATATTCCTATATATTCCTATATACATATCACATCCAAATAGCAATCAATCAATAACTGCAAATCCAACTTTAATTTTTTTTTTGAGTGAGAAGTTCTCACCTTTGCTTTTTATTTGCAGTCCATTTCCATTCCAGACTTGTTTTCTCAATTTATAGACCTTGTATAAATAATTTACACAATCTTATTAATATTTGAATACTTTAAATTAACCCGTTATTTTATTTTAAAATAACACTTTTAATTTTAAACAAACTTCTATTTGATAATTTAAATTAACCAATGATTTTCTTTTCAAAATAAAAATTTATAATTCGAACTGATTCTCAAACTAACTCTTTTTTTTATAATAACTAAATCATCACTATGATATACATATATCTACTGTAAAAACTTTTCTGTATATATATATATTCAAAAATATCTCACTGCACTTAAAATCAAATCAGTCTGTATGTAATTTTTTTTTAAATACTGCATAATAAATCTCTGGAAAAAAAAATCAATAACAAATTTATACCTCCACTGTCGAACTCGCGAACGCCACTGCTCGCAATACGCACCAACCTATCGGCCTGCTCCACCCACGAATCCATCAGCGTCGACCCCCCCCCCCCCCCCCCCCCCCCGTGCCATCGACCTAAGTACGAGCCACAACCATGAACTCACTTTGATGCTCCGACCTCCCATCTTCGTGAACCAACCCTAGCCGAGCGCCATACCTCGCGAGCATCACCTCACGACGCCGTGACTTCCCCCCTTAGCGCGCGCCGACCTGATTGAGTTCGAGCGCGACGCCGCAGCTCCCTTCGCGATGCCGCGACCCTCTGTTGCCGTCGTTTCTATCGCGATTTGGGTCGCGAATTACTGCTCGCGATTTACTTTTTTTTCCTGAGTCGAATAGGGGATTCGATTCTTTGAATTGGGAACGAGAGGAGGAACGAACTAGATTTGGTTATGAAAAAGATCTCGTGCCCTTTTATTTTTTTTTATTTTTTTTGTTTGGGATGTTTGAACGATAGAAGAAAAGGGTCTCGGTTGAATTAGAAAGAGGAGACGGTGGCCATTGATTTTGTTTGAGATTTTCAAAACTGAAGAAGAATATTTAAAATGGGAAGGAGGGAGACAGGGGTACATGATGTTTCAGGGAAAAGGTCTGCTTACACGATCTCGTTCGTGATTTTAGGCGTATTTTTAGGAAGCTACAGTGTTTCTGATGTTGACTAAAGTGCAAATTTTAAATTCAAGTTGAATTCGATTTAATTTCAACGCGTTTACTCACCATGTGCTCACATAGCAACTCCGAATAATATGAAATTTGAAATCCGGTAACAATTCAATATTACGGACCCAATGGAACTGGTTTCGTCGAATTCCGAGACTGTGCCTCGGAAGGCTATTTTTAAATATCGATTCAAACGATAAAATTTCCAAACTGAACAAATCACTTTCAAATTCAATTCTGAAACTTCTATTATCCTCAATATTACTAATATGGATTTTACAAACCTTTGAAATATTTTTAACCAGCTTAAAATTGAAGATTCAAATTTTTATTCAACTTTCAATAGATTAAACTCTATAATTAATCGCCAAATTCATTTTGATAATTTGAAATTCAAGTCGAACCATCATTCAAATATTTAAAATTAATTAAATATTTTCAAATTAATTGGTTCTAAATTCTGGGTCGTTACAGTAGTGAGGTTAGGCACTTGAAGTGGATGTGCCTTAGAGGTATCTTGTGATCCTAGAGGATCAGTCATGTTGAGCTACCTTTATTCTCTTGACTTATCGATAGTTTGAGATCGACACCCGTTGTTAGAGACCAGATGTGTTTGAGGAGGTTGCTGGCCTTCCACCTCAAAGAGAGATCGAATTCAAGATTTATCTTGTCGATAATGCCAACCCGGTTGCTTTACCGGTAAGGCATATGACTCTTAAGGAACATCGTGAATTGAGAAAATAGATTGGAGAGCTTTTGGAAAAGGGCTTCATTCGTAGGAGCATTTCTAAATGGGGTGCACCCGTCGGCTTTGCCACTAAGGCTGATGGCTCTCTCAGAGCGTGAATTGAAGGGAGCTTATGAAGCCGACGAAGAAGAATCGTTATCCTCTTCCCCATATAGACGATATCCTCGACCAGCTAGTAGGAGCCAAGGTATTTTCGCAGCTCGATTTGGCCATTGGATTTCATCAACTGCGTTGGCGGAGGGTAGCATCGAGAAGGCTGGGTTTAGGACTTCGGATGGGTTATTTAAGTGGTTAGTCATGCAATTTGGGCTAACCTGATGAGTTGAGTATTTCACGAATCGTTGAACAAGTTTGTGGTGGTGTTCGTCGACGACATTTTGGTTCATTCACGAAGCAAGGAGGAGCATACTATTTACTTAGAAGAAGTGCTTAGGACCCTGTAAGCACATAAGCTGAAGGCGAAGTTCTCTAAGTGCCACTTTTAGAGGGATGAGGTTCGCTTTTTAGGACATGTCGTTTTGGAGGATGGACTTGCAGTAGATCCGACGGAAGTGGCAGCATTACAGGATTAGTAGAACCTTAAGAATGCCACATACATTAGGAGTTTCCTTGGTCTTGCGGGCTACTCTAGGAAGTTCATTAAGGACTTCGCTAAGATATCATCTCCACTTACCTACCTTACCAAGAAGAACTCAGCTTTTGTTTGGAATGCCAAGTGTAAGGATGCCTTTGGTCGATTGAAGGAAGCTTTGACTACCGTGCCCGTATTGGTATTATTGGATGGAACCATGCCTTTCTCAGTTTATACGAATGCATGTGGTATGGGGATAGGGGCGGTACTAATGCAAGAGGGTAGGGTAGTGTGCTATGCGAGTAGATAGTTGAAAATGCATGAGAAGAACTACATAAGGCATGATCTTGAGTTGGCAACTATAGTGTTTGCTCTCAATTCTTGGAGGCACTATCTATTAGGAAAAAGATTCGAGCTTTTCATGGATCATAAGTCTTTGAAGTATCTATTCTCTCAGAAAGACTTGAATTAAAGACCGTAAAGATGGATGGAGTTTTTACCTCTTATGAATTTGAGATATCTTATACCCCTGGCAAAGGTAATGCTGTGGCAGATGCGTTGAGTAGACGTAAAGTGGTTTTATGTCCTTTATTTTTGGAATGTAAGCATTTGGAGTATATTTCTACCTTTGATTTCGGACCTCTATCTGATTTAGCTTTGGGATTGTTAGCAGCCCTCGACGTCCAGCCTACTTCGATGGAGCAGATTGGAGTAAGGCAAGGTGAGGACAAAGAGTTAAATAACATTTTAGATAAGTTTGGTAGAGGAGAGTCATCACCATATCTTAGGCGCTATACCACAGACACTAGGGGATGGCTTAGAAGAGATGGTAGAATTTGTGTTCTCGGTAGTAAGGATTTAGTAGATGTGGTGTTGGCTGAGTCACACCATTCTAGGATGATAGTGCACCCCGGTGGTGGTGATTAGATGTACCGGGATATGAAGAGGGTATTCTATTGGCTCGGAATGAAGAAGAGAGTGGTGGAGTATTTATCGAAGTGCATCACTTGCTAAAGGGTAAATGCAGAATAGAAGAAGCCCGAAGGACTGTTGCAACCATTGGATATTCCATTATATGAAAATGGAGAGCATCTCTATGGACTTCGTGGATGGATTACCAAGGTTACAAAGAGGGAACACGAGCATTTGGGTCATTGTGGATAGACTGATGAAGAGCGTTATTTTATACCCATTAAGAGTAATAGGACGACAGCTTCTTTGGCGACTCTTTTTGTTAGGGAGATAGTTGAGCTTCATGGAGTTCCCGCCAGCATTGTGAGCGACAGAGATTCGTTATTCACCAACGAGTTTTGGAGCAGTCTTCAGCAAGCCTTGGGAATAGAATTGAATCTGAGCATAGCATATCACCCTCAGACAGATGGATAGACTAAGAGGGTAAATAGGGTTTTGAAATATTTGCTCAAATTGTGCATTATAGACATCAGAAGCTTTTGGGAAGGCCACCTACCTTTGGTGGAGTTCGCGTATAGTAATAATTATCAAACAAGCATTGGGAGGGCACCGTTCGAGGCCTTCTATGGCAGACCATGTAGATCACCAGCCTATAGGTGGGATACCACCGATAGGATTTTGCTTGGACTAGAATTGGTGAGGGAAACTTCCAAGAAGGTGGATTTGATTCGCAAGAGGTTGAAGACTGCACAAGCTAGACGAAAGTCATATGTCGACAGAAGAGGTTCAGATTTGGAGTTTAAGGTTGGAGATAGGGTTTTTGTCAAAGTTTCTCCTTTGAGAAACATTATGAGATTTGGCTCAGTGGGTAACTTGGCACCAAGATTTGTAGGACCCTTCCCTATTACCGCACGGATTGGAAAAGTGGCATACATAATTGATTTTCCAAATAAGTTGGCAGGAGTTCACGATGTTTTTCATATTTTGCATCTTAGGAAGTGTCTACATGATTCCGTAGTAGTAGAACTCGATCTGCTAAGGGAAGTAGAGGTAGAGCGTGAATCACTTGTGCATTGTACACTCACCCGTATATTGGAACACGGTGTCAAGAGATTACGCAACAAGGAAGTTCGTCTAGTGAAGGTTCAGTGGGGAGATGACCCCATGGAGTGCACATGGGAATTTGAGGAGAGAATTCGAACTTTTTATCGTTTTATATTTGACGGTACACTTCAAATATACTATCTTTGATCTTTAATCTTTCCTTAGTTAGGGTCTTTTCGATATTCTTTAGGTGAAACCTATAGATGGTAGCTTGGTTGTAAACATGTCATTAGGGCATGTTATGTTTGATGGATGAAAATGATTACAAGTGGATGCCAATGTTTGCAAATGGATGTATTGCATGCACTAGATAGATATTTATTATCATAATCGGCCAACTAGGTACACATACCTGCATATGCGTTCTTGTTATCTATTGCATTTGCACATTGTGTGTGCGTGTGTGTATATATATATGTGTGTGTGTGTGTGAATGGATGTTGCAAATGGATGGTGCATTTGGGTCAATGATTGAAACATATATATAGAACTATCAATTATACTAGGGTAATTGTATACAGTTGGTTGCATGGTATAAGCATACTTGCATTACATAAGGTCAACTAAATCTGTAGACTGACTACCTTTTCGCATTAGGTTAGTTCATATGCATTTCACTTTGCATAAATCATAAATTGAATTAGTTATAAATAAGGACAATGGTAGAAATGGATGATGGTTGAGTAGATGGATACAGTTTTTGGATGCTGGTTGTTAATTACGTTCTTCTGTCTTTGGACGTTTCGAGGAAGAAACCCTTGAAGGGGGAGAGAATGTAACACCCCGATATTTTATGAGGAATATAATTAAAAAAGAAGTTAAAACCGTATTTGGTACGGTGGTAAAGGTGCATGATGACTTCCTTAGTGACCAGAGATCAAGTCTCGTTGTCGCCCAAAATCTAGAGCGATATTTTCTAGCTGGCTCATTTCCAGTGATTTTCCTACGTATTCCAGCATTGTTTCTGACATATGGCGACTTCCCATTCGCTCCAGTGATGTAATAGGATGAGATGGCTAAATTTTATTGGTTGAGTGATGTGTATGGGCTATAATGGATAACCATTAAGTATACGAAAGAAACATATTTAATCTAAAATAATCTAATGGATCATATTCGCTCAAACAATCCATAAATAAACCATCTAACCTAAACATAATCTATTATTCAGCCGTCGCCATAATTCTACAATAAAATTAGTGTATATTATTCTTTCTCCTTTCTCTATTACATAAACACTACCAAATTAAATTATCTATATATATTCAAGCAATTTGGGGAATTTAGAAGAATCAAAGGGAGAAAGATTAAAGCAAAGCTTTTTCAAATTTATACAAACTCAAGTGCCAGGTAAGTGAGAATTAATATGAAATGGAAAAATAAAGTAGTTCAATTTCAATTCTTTTTTGGCACGTTAATATGAATTAATTTCTGTTATTAATTGAGAATATATATAAATTATTGCAACTTCTTCTTCCTCTTCTCAAATCTAATTCATGTTTGGTTCAAAATTTGGGACATATAAATTGTCTATCACGTTTTATGGCATAAATAAGAATGAAATTAATGTAAATTATTGTATATTCTTCTTCTTCCTCTTCTCAATTCTAATATGTTTGGGTTGAAATTTGAAACAAATAAATTATTATTTACGTCTCATGGCGTAAATAAGATTGGTTTAATTAAACTGAATTAGAATTGTCGTTCTATTTCTAATGGTAGAATAGGCTTGTTGAATAAATTCAGAATATGGTACTTGAATGAAATTATGGTTTTGATTGATATAATTACATAATTTTGAATATGGTTTCGAAATAAAATTGGAAAGTCTAATTGGCATAATTATTTGTTTCATATGTGGCCTAAAAATGTAAATGTGGAATTTTGTGTAATCAAATGTTTTGTGGCTATTGGATAAAAAAATTGTACAAATTAAATCTCTAAAAGGAGAACATAAATTAGGGAGGAAAAAAATGTAAATTAAATGGACCCTAAAGGCTAGTGTAAATCTGTAACAAAATGGAATAAAAATTATAGACAATCATATGGACTGAACGGACAACAAATTGAAATACCATTTACGTAAGAAAAAGGGAAATTTTGAAATAACCAAATCGGATGTAAAAATTGCCTAAAGAAAATTAATGGAAATAAACAGTATGTAAACTGTAACGGTAAAATTAATTAATCTATAAGCGATTTGGTAGGCAGATCTTGTAAAGGTTTTGATAGGTGTTTCATGCAGTTAAGACCAAAACATAGTTTTGGCTGTACATACTAGGAGCGGGCAAGTAGGTTTGCAAGGATGTTTGTTACCTTTCATAGTATGCTCTAATGTAGGCTTCTTTCGGCAGATCATTGGAGGATTTTGTGTAGCCAACCCAGCTGCGGGCGCTCTTTCGGAGGACCGACACTTTAGGTAAGAGCAAGTCCACGTTGGTGACCGAGGAGACACGAGGATAGGAATCCAGTTTGGTGGAGCCTAAGCGCAACTTCAGGGTCATACGAGGTTGTTTGAGTCTACGCTGGTCAGACGTAAGAGGCATTTAGTCACAATGCATGGGCGAAGTGCATGACTTTCACGCTATAGCATGTGGATAGGTTAGGACAGCAGGTCCAACATGTCGATTGATGTTTAGTATTACTACATGGTTGACTTTTCCTAGAGCGACCATGGACTTGGGCTTCTTAGGAACTGTATCTAAGAAGGATTCACTACATTATATTATTCACCCTCTGCGATATCGGGGGAAGAGCTGGAATTAAACTATTTTATTCTTTTTGCTTCATTTTATTTCTCATTCACCAGACTTTATGTCTGATCCATTCCTATTTTCTCCAAATCATAGGAGGGCAGGTCTAGGTTGTAGTTCTTTGCAGCTTGGAGGGTCATTGGAGCAGTTGTTATCTTCAACTTTTTTTTCATGTAATTCATTTTGTTTCCATACTTAACTCTATATATGGGGACCTGTATTGTGAAATTTGTTATGTTTTATGTTTTGGTGGAGACTACTTGGTACTTTTGGTTTCAGAAATAAATTTGAAATAATGTTTGTTTTTAATGAAACTGTTTTGGTATTAATTTATAATTAGTCTAAGTTTTCTTCCGCTGTAATATTTTAATCATTTTATGCTATTGCCTTAGTCTCTGTGCTATGTTATGGATTTTTATTTCACCCGACCACCCGTGCTTCTTGTCGTGTCCGATTTTTGAGGTGCCTAAGGTGTGGATTGTCACACAATTTCTCGGTTCAAATAAATCATAAAATTCTTTACGGAGATCTCCGTGTGGATGTTCTCTTTCATAAATACTGGATATATGAATGAAATATTGCATTAAATTCTACATGCACATGCATTATTGAAATGAATAAATCAAGATTTATTATTTCATATTACCTAACAAATGGTGCAACCTCAACATATTTTAGAAGAATGTAAGTGTGCTACATGAAGATCTCTATCGTCTAACCATACATCTACACATTTTTCAGAAGGTCGACCATGTTGTTTAAAAATAGATAACATTGTTTGAGAGGACTCTTATTTCATCATTGCGTGCACATTCAAATGATATGTTCACATGGTCACTGAAATAGTGAGAGAAAAAGAACGAAGCTTCTTCTTCGATGTAAGATTTACATATCAAACCTTCAACTCGTGCTTTTTGCCTCACTTTTTTCTTCAGATGATTCAATTATCTATGAAAAATTAATTTACATTAACTTTACTTCTGAACGTAATTAAATTAATATGCAACATATTTCATACCTCACGAATAGATACATCCATCCATACTGCACACGACCTCGAATTCATGCTTCAAATGGGAGATGAACAGATAAATGTTCCATTACATTAGAAAAAACTGGTGGAAATATTTTCACCGATTTGCAGAGAGATATAGTAATATTTCTTTAAGTTTACATAAACGTTGCACTTTTAATGTAGTTGAACAAAGCTCTTTGTAAAACAGACTAAGTTTTGTTATTACCTTTCAAACTTTAAGGGCAATAGTTCTAAGAATACAACGGGTAATAAATTTTCCATCATTATGTGACAGTCGTGGCTTTTCATTCCACTCAATCTACTATTTTTAAAGTCAACAAATCTATGAAGATTTGATAAAATCCCATTAGGAAATCTTAATCCTTCCACCCATTTTAACACAACTTTAACTTGATTATTATCTAACACATAACACGCTTTGGGTTTTTTTTACTATCGTCTGGTTTCATATGAAGCTCGGGACGTTTGAATAATTCTTGTATATCACGTTTTGATTTCAAATCGTCCTTACTCTTCCATTGACATTTAAAATTGTGTTAAAAACATTATCAAATACATTTTTCTCGTTGTGCATCGCATCAATATTATGACGAACCAGAAGATCTTTTCAATAAGGCAACTCCTAAAATATACTTTGTTTGCACCAACTACGAATAGTCGATTTACCTGCAATTTCTATTTGCACTCCAGTTTCATGTATCTTTGGATAGTCCCTTACAAGTTTATAAATGTCTTCACTTGACCATGCCATTGGTGGTTGTCTGGTTTTTACTCTATTAACTAATTTTTTTTTTCTATCACCTTTAAAGGGATGATTGACATGGAGAAAACATCGATGACAGTCAAACCATGAAATTTTATTACCATTCAGTAAAGAAAATATCCATTTTTCTTCCATGCAATATGGACAAGCTAGATGACCGAATGTACTCCATCCTGAAAGCATTGCATAGGTAGGAAAATCACTTATAGTCCTCAACAAAGAAGCAAACATACGAAATTGCATAGGCAGGAAAATCACTTATAGTCCACAGTAAAGAAGCAAACATACAAAAAAAATTCTTTGAAACATCTTATGTTTCTACTCCTTCGTTCCATGGTGTTTTTAACTCCTCAATCAACGATTGTAAATAAATATCGATTCCTTGTGTCAGATTGTCGAGGTTAGGAATGACAATAGTAAGAAACATACATTATGTTTTCATATACATCCACAGAGGTAAATTATAAGGTATGATGATATTGGGACAAGATGAATATTAAGCACCAAATTGAGAAAATGGTGAAAAACCATCAGTACATAATCCAAGTTTAACACTATGACTCTCTACTGCCAAATTGGGATAAGTTTTGTCGAATTGCTTCCATGCTTCTCCGTCAGCTGGATGCGTCAGCGTACCTTCTTCCTCTGTTCTTACACTATGTCATCTCATATGAGGTGTAGTTACAGAAGATGCGTATAATCTTTAAAGCCGAAGAGTGATAGGAAAATAATGCATACGTTTATATGGAACTTCCTTTTCCTTCTTTTTTCTTGGTTTGTACCTTTCCTCCTTACATATTCTACACTTTCTAAGAGTAATGTCCTCTTTTCAAAACAACATGAAGCCATTTAAACAGGTATCTTTTTTCTAATAAGGAAAGCCAACAGCCGACATAAGTTTTTTAACTTTATAGTGATTTTCACACATTAAATTATCGGGACAAATGTCATTTTGCAATTTGTACAACTTTAAATCTGGCTTCAGTGATGTTGTGTTTTGACTTCATTGCAATGTATTCAGCGGTTACTGATAACCGAGTGTCGCTTTTACAACAATTCCAAAGAGGTTTCTTAGTAGCATCCAATAAATCATAAAAAAAATTGCTTCAATATTTGGTTCTTCAACTTTTACATCATCGTCATCAACTTCCATCGTAGTGAACACTGATCGTGCTACATCTTGAACCATATTTTCTATACGGTTCGTCATAACAATTTCATTACCAATAATCTCTAATTGAGACTCTGTAGGAGTATGTGCTACAACTTCTGCATGACGATCCCAAACATAATACTCCGGTACGAAACCGTTTTTGCACAAATGAACTTTCACAATATCTGGTAACAAATACTTCAAATGTTTGCACCTATTACACGAGCAATGAACTTTCACATCATTTCCATTATTACTTAAAGCGAATTCAACAAATACATTTATACCATTATAAAAATCTTCCTTTATTGAGCATCTCAATCCCCTTCTTTGATACATCCATTTCCTTCGATCAACAAAATAATCGATCATTTTTCCTATTTAAAAAACATGTCACAAATTCAAACATAAATATTGGCCATTTTACGAATTGACATTTTATTTTTCAATGTATTGACACACAATCATATACGCGTCAATTTTACCCCACTTAAGAATACAATATTGAAATGTTGGTTTATGGTTTTATTTTTTGCTGGTTAGTCGTCCTACTTCCTAGTACAAACACAGTAAACACTTACATTTCATGCATTATTTCGTTTTAAATGATTCAACAAAATTTTGGTAGCACATTCCCTTTGTTTCCTGCATTGTAAACAAATGCGTGCACATTGGAAACAAAAAAGAAAAGTGACAGCGAAACTTTGTGAATAGTTTAAAGCGAAATAATGTACAAAAGGTAATTGTTTACTGTGTTTATAACTTGACTAATACATGGACAAATCTAACAAGTATTGTACCAAATGAATATAAATGTCCATTTTGTGATAAAAACGAATATTTATATAAAGATAATGTACAACACTTGTCAGACGGGGCCAAAAACTCTCTAAGGGACGTAATAAAAAAAAGTAGTTTATACAAAATTGGAAGTTTTATAGTTTGTCTTCTTATTTATTATATAATATATTATTGTTTGTAAACAGTTGAAAATTTACTAATTTTATATATTTCTAAGAATTATTATTTTACCACATTATTCCACATATTTTCTCGAATAAGGTTGCTTCAATATTATTTTCATTTTCCAATATAGTCAATTTCTTTTTGAGACTCATGCATTCATTTTTATACAAGTCAAGATGTTCAGAAGCAATGGACATCGATGATTCTAACTCCGACTAAAGTAGAATGTGTCTCTACAATTCGATAGTTAACTTATTTTCAAGTTCTATGGCCTTTAGTTTGAGTATAGAGGGAGAATATTCCAATTAACACAAGGCAATGCAAGAAATAACAAATATATAATGATTTCACATATACACAAATTCACTCTTTACTATTTCACGCTAACAAATTAAATACGTATACCATGGAATATTATAAACCATTATAAGGCTATTACAAATAATTAGAATCACTAAATAACCCTAATTTATCAACTTATGCAAATCTAGATTTAGGGTAAAAATTAGATTTTTCGCGAAAATAAGAGATTATAGCTGAGATTGGAAGCAACAGAGAGTGATTAAACAGCCGTGGAGGATCCGGAAACTTGAATTTGGGGATTAGAAGCAAGAAATTGCGTTTTAGGGGTTTAATCCTTTTTTCATACGTAGAAACGGGGAGGTAGGTCTTGGCTGAGACCAGTAATTCGCGAATTTGCGACGACTTCCGATGGTCGCCGACGGCCCATCGAAAACCATTAGAAAATGGCCGTCAGAAGCCATCGCTAATTGCTGTTGGTATTTCAGCCTTATCTAGTAGTGAAAATATGTCTTAAAATTAGTATTTAATTATTGATTAAAATTATTGAAAACTTCAAACTTTAGTTTACAAAATTGATCCAAAATTTAAATAGTTAAATGAATCGTAAAATGTGTTTTAAAATTTCAATTTAGTTAATAAAATATTTAAATAGCTGAATGAATTATAAAATTAAGAAATGAAGTGAAATAATACATTAAGAAAATATAAATTTTAATTAATACAACAATAACAATATACCCATTGGATGCAAAGTTATGCATAGAAGAGAAGTGAAGTGCTATCGAAATTAGACAGAAGTGTGTTGTATGAAGTCTTTAGCCCCAAAAGGCTTTAATTTTGTTTTAGAAAGAGTTTAGGTGCTGTTGAAATTACTAACATATATTTTTAAATTAGAAACAATATTCGATTATTTTCTTGATCGTACTTCGCTATATGAAGTTAGAACTGGTATGAAAGGTTCAGTGGGAACATTTCTATAATGGTGTACACGAATTTATTAGATTCTTTCCATCTAATAGTCGAAATAAAGAAGAACTTCGTTGCTCTTGTGGTAAGTACCAACATTTGAAGCATTGGAAACCAGATATAGTTTAAGTACATTGGTATAAATCTGATTTTGTGCCAAATTATTATTTATGGGATCGTCACGAAGAACTTGTTGCATCTACACCTAATCTTATAATTTTAGAGAATGACGATTATGTTATGATGATTCCAATAGAAGATATGGTGGAAGATACAGCACGATCAATGTTCCCTACCATTCAAGTTGACGATGAAAATGTAAATATCAAATAAGAACCGAACGTGTGAGTGAAAAGAATTTATGATTTATTAGATGCTGCTAAGAGGCCATTGTGAAATAGTTTTAAAAGCTAAACCGAATTATCAGTAACCGTTGAATACATCACTATGAAATCGAAATTCAACTTTACGGAAGCTGAATTTACAATAGTTGTATAAGCTGCAAAACAACATATGTCACCCAATAATCTGATGTACGCGTTAGTCATTATAAAGTGAAAACACTTATGTCGGCTTTCGGCCTGTCGTACCAAAAGATAGATACATGTATAAAAGATTACATGTTGTATTGGAAAGATGACATTAGGAATTGGAAAAAATGTAATGATGAAAGATATAAATCATGAAAAAAGAAAGGATATGAAGTTCCATACAGAAGAATGCATTATTTACCCATCACTCCTAAACTTCAAAGGTTATATGTGCCTTCAGCTACGGCATGTCATATGCAATGACATAGTGTGAGAATACATGAAGAGGAACTTTGACACATCCAGTTGATGGAGAAGCATGGAAACAATTCGATAAGACGTATCTCACATTTGCTGCAGAGAGCTATAATGTCATACTTAGTTTATGTACGGATGGAATTTCACCATTTTCTTAGTTTAATAATAAATATTCATCTTAGCCTATCATAATTACTATTTTTAATTTATCTCTGTGGATGTGTATGGAAACTCCATTTATGTCTCTCACTATTGTCGTCCCTAGTCCTAATGATCCGACAGAAGGAATCCATGTTTATTTACAACCATTGATTGAAGAGTTGAAAACACTATGGCATAAAGGAGTTAAAACATACGACATTTCAAAAAAAATTCATATGTTCGCTTCTTTGTTATGGAATTTTAGTGATTTTTCTACGTATGCAATGCGTTAAGGTTGGGGTATGGCCGATAGTCTAGCTTGTGCTTATTGCATGAAAGAAAAATGAACATTTTCTTTACGGTATAGGAAGAAAATTTCGTGGTTGATTACCATCGGTGTTTTCTCCATCTCAATAATACTTTTGAAGGAGATAAAAAAATTAAAGCTAATAGAGAAGAGAGAGTGCTACCACCAATGATTCGGTCAAGCAAAGAAATATATGATATTGTAAAGGACCATCCAAAGATACATGAAAGTGGAGTACAGATTGAAATTCCAAGTAATTCAGACATTCATAATTGGTGCAAACAAAGTATATTTTGGAAGTTGCCTTATTGGAAAGATCTCTTACTTTGACATAATATTGTCGCGATGCACAACGAAAAAACATGTTTGATACAACTTTAAATGTTAAGGGGAAAACTACGGACGATTTGAATTCAAGACTCGATATAACACACTTTTGTAAATGTCCCGAACTATGAAGCCTAATGACAGTAAAAAACACAAAGTGTGCTATGAACTAACCAGCAAGCAAGTAAAACTCGTGCTAAGTAGGTGGAAGGATTAAGATGGCTTGATGAGATTTCTTCTAATCTCCATAGATATGTTAACTTTAAAACAATAAATTGAGTAGGATGAGATGTCACGATTACCATATCATGACGGAATATTTATCACCCATGGTTTTTAAAGAACCGTTGCCCATAAAAATATGGAGTGTTATAACAGAAATAAGTTTGTTTTATAAACTGCTTTATTCGACGACGTTAAAAGTCGACCATATACCTAAACTTGAGGTAGAAATTCCTATACTGCTTTGTAAACTAGAGAAAATATTTTTGCTAGGTTTCTTTAATGTAACGGAGCATTTAGCTGTTCATGTTCCATCTGAAGTACTTCTTCGAGGTCCTGTGCAATATGGATGGATGTATCCATTTGAGAGGTAATATTGAATATCTGTGATATTTATTTTAGTTTGAAATTCAGATTTACATAGGTAAATTTAAATTGAATTAATTTTGTAATAGATGCTTGAATCGTCTAAAGAAAAAAGTTAGACAAAAAGCAAGAGTAGAAGCTTCAATTTGCAAGTCATAAGAAGCTTCATTTTTTCTCTCTCATTACTACAATGACCATGTGCACTTATCGTTTTTAAGTGTTCCTCATAATGATGAAGCCGTTGAACTTCTCAAACAATGTTATCTATTTTTAGACAACATGGTTAACTTGTTGGAAAAGATTACCATGTAGCGCATACATATGTTCTTCTTAATTGTGCGAAAGTTGCACCATTTGTTAGGTAATAATAAATTCATATTTATTTCAATTGTACTTACGTATTAATTATAATGGAACATATTAAATATATTTGTAGTATTTATAAATCACAACATCCATCTGGCGATCTCAGTAAAAAATTTGCTAAATTGTTTTCGAACTACGTTGATGATCCAAGAAATTATGTCGTTGATAAAGGATTACAACACCTTGTGCTCGAACCAAAAAAAATGTTAAGACTTATCCAATATTCTTTATCACTGGATTTAAATACAACACCAATGATTATGGTACTGAAAAATTAATTTATAGCAGTTGTGTATTTGTCAAAGGTAGTGATGATCCAGATGGCCATGTAAAAGATCAATTTTTACGAACAATTTTTAGATTCGACATATTATGTACAACATGTAGAAAAAGATTTTTTATTCAAATGCAATTGGTTCAGCAATGTTCCTGGTTCTAGAATCAACATGCATAAAGATTATAAGCTTATTGAAAAAAGCATACCTCACATTACTATAAGTATGATCTTTTCGTATTAACCAAGCAAGCATTACAAGATATTTTGCTCCTTATCCATCCTTAAAAAGAGAAAATGCAGATTGGTCAGCTGTTTTTAACATAAAGGTAAGATTTATGTTTGACGGAAATAATATTCCAGACGAAGCGGCATATCACACGGATCTTGGGCCAAATAATGAAATAATAACAACTTATGATATTGATTTAGGGCCATTGAATGATGAATCAAATTTTTTAATAAAATAATTTGAGAGCACAGAAGAAAATAATATAAAGTACGAGACCGAGTTTAAATCAGAAAATGATGATGATTGATAGTTCTAAATATCTATATCGCTTGTAGTAAAATGTAAATTCTGATTTTTCGCTGTTATTAACAACGATGACTATGTTGTGAGCTATGTATTATTCCTTTTTTTAATTCTATATATGAATTCATGAGACCTTGTTTCATTTATAATGTTTAGTGGAAGTTTTATGTGATGATTAATCAAACATGTTTTCTAACAATAAATTGATATGTTTTTTCATTATATGAAATGATATATTAGTGGCAGATATATATGTCTTATAAAAGATATTCCAATAGAACTCGGCCTTCTCCTTCTCCTGACATAGGTGCTAGCATCACGACGCCGTATTTACGTCTAGTAGCGGAGGTCATTCCGAGGAGTGTAGGGTAAGTATCAAATTTATTTCATGTATATTATTTAAAATTTATTAAATGGCTACAAGAAGGCATTCAAGTGTCAGATGCGAGGATTTTGGGCTCATTGAGACAATATCCCAGACCATGTTACGAAAGCTAATGGGCCGAGTTGATGGTAAGTAAAAATTTATAATTCATTTGAAAGTTAATATAATGTATATAATTCAAATAAATTTCCATATGCAAGCTGTGGTACCTGTTGATCTAGAAGATATAGATGTTTTTACAAACCAATGGAACCAAAAGATGCAGAACAATTATAGGGAGGAAAAGAATGTGAATAAAAACCCCGCTTGGGTGAGCGCTGATGTTTGGGCTGAATTTCTCTAGCTCTGGGATACTCCTGAATTTAAAGTAAGTATTTAATTTTATTCTGTTATTATAATTTTTTAAATTTCGTATATTGGTTGCATGACTTTAGTTAACAATATATTGAAATTTCTAGGAAATATCATCGTGGAACCATGCAAACAGGAATAATTCCTGATGTACAACGCGGTGGCTCTAAATCCTTCCAACAACATCGGAAGGAATAGGTAAATTTATAAATTGCGATTATAAATAGATTATTAATATTTAATCATATTGGTAAAATTGTTTATTTATATATATAATTTCAGCATAAGAAATATAGTCGTGATCCTAGAATGACAGAGGTCTTCAGATCATGCATGCTGTTGAGCATGGATGAGGATGACAAAGTTTCATATGTTTGGATGGACAATAAATCTCAATCCGTAATAGTAAACATGATTATATTTTTTACTTCAAATTTCATGAAATTTAAATTGAATATTTATTATTGCAAGCTTCTATTCATCATCGCAGGAAAGATATGACACAGAGCAATCTCGAGTGGCACATACCACTGGCCATGGGTTGGCCTTGAAGGATTCGAACAGTATATAGAATTCTCTGACTGGCCCTCCTTCGTGAAATAGGCGTTACAGTTATGAAAATCAGGAGGTAAACTACTACATTAAAAAATATATATTTTTTATTTAATATTGAGCATAAATTATAACTCACTATTAGTTATTTTACAGGCGATAACGACCCAGATGGCTTATAGAAGTTCCTAGGAAGAGAAGGAGATAGCTCAGCTGAAACAGCAGATAGTAGAGCTCAATGATTGGAGGAAGAGCAGAGGATTGGTGCAACTGCTAGATGAGTGGATTGCGGCATATTTAGCAGAGCACCGGAGAATGCCCGAGGAGGATGGGTCGGGAGATGATGATGAGTAGGTATGATTATGGTGTTTGATGGATTTTATTTATTTTTTATTGTATTTATTTGACATGTGTTGATGGGTTTGATACTTGTTTGACGATTATGCTTGATGGTTTTATGGATGTTTTATTTGATGGACATGAGTATTTATCGGTATATCTGTGTTGTTTGAAGCATTTATGGATATTTTGTTTGATGGACATGAGTATATTTAAGTATGGGTGTATTTTTGATGAAATATGGACATTGTTTGATGGAATGTTGATGTAGATATTGACTTTTGCATTATATACTTGCTTATGTGTGATATGCGATGGTTGTAGTTGCGAAATTGGTTTCATATGTGTTGTAGATGAGATGTATAGAGATATGATGATATTTGTACGGTTGGACGACTCAAGTAGAAGTTGTAGATTAAAAAATACCTAGTATTGCGATGGATTGCGTGGTTAGCAATGACCCACTTGTCCAGCCTTGTGTCGGCTAGTGACCTCCTGCTATGGCCTATTTACCCAGTTATGTGTTGGCAAGCGTCGGTCAGTGACAACCCAATGACAACTATGGATTTGCCACATGTCTAACATAGCGACGCTAGCCATTGCTCAGTTTATGACGACGTCGTCGCAAAAGCTGTCACTAAACCTATTGGTGTCGACTGTTTTTGCATCGCCTTTTAGCGACGGCTTACGACGCCCAACGTCGCATTCTAGCCATCGCTAACTGTAATGCCTTTTGTTGTATAAATCAACCAAATTACATTAGGCATTGGCCCTAACTAAGCAATTTTTTTCTGTCGCTGACAAGCCTACACCTCAACTTCTTTTTACGAATTATTAGTATTTAAAATAAAAGCAAGAAAATGAAACTAGACTTTGATAACATAGAAAAAAAGTACATGTTAGTACTGTGGCAACACCAATCCATTAAGCCAGATAATTCTCCTTTTTAAAAAAAGTTAAAAAAATAGAAAGTTGTATTCTAGGATGGCCTAATGCAAATTTTAGAGATGTTGAAGCTTGAATAGTGTTTAGTTTTCCTATTTGATTTTTATCATATAATAATACCTTTACAACTACTTGTTATAGTTTTAATATTGTAGTTAGTTTTCATGCTTTTTGTAACCAAATTGACATACTTTTAACATTGTCACGACCATCAATTAACTTCTGAAGTAATAAATATAACACATCAATGCAAACATTTTTGATTAAAAAATATATTACTTAATTGAAATAGGATGCGACATAAGAGCATCTTCTCTTATATTTTTTTCACCTAAGTGCTGGAAAGACAAATTGTTAGGGTAAAACAATAAAACAAAGAAGAAAAGAACACAATATCAGAATCTCACATGCAGAAAGATGATATATAATATCTTAAAAGGTCTTTACAAAGAAAACCTTTATATGCATACATCAATCACAGAAAATTATAACCGTCTATCTTCACAAATGTTGATAGAAACAAATCAAGTAATGATTTAAAGTATGGTAACATCCAGCTCTTCTTCAAAACTCCAACAAACCAAAGCTAAATATGAAAACATTCTCGAGCCGACCCGAGTCTTAGGAAAAGAAAACCCGGATTAGTCTGGTAAACCAGCGTGAGAAACTCAAATCATATAGATTTATTATATTTAAAACCTTTCAAAATAAGGGTATCTCGTAATACCAGGCCGCCAATAAACACGGACGGGTTTTTACCTTATGATAACAAAGCCATTTCTATTATAAAATCCAGTGCTAATATAATAATGTTTAGGGTGTAGAATATAAATATTAATTATAGCCGAAATGGTTATATTGACAACATTCCACAATAATAGGAGTACAACCAAAATCAATAAGGAACATTCGCATAATGGATTTTCTGCAGAGGTCTCTTTAGGGAAGCCGAATTCGAACTCCATGTGCAAGGATCAGAAACTAGCTTTCATACATCGTATATATCTAGATAAAATATACCATAAGATAAACACGAGAGACCCAGCGTTTGAACATAAACATCAACAACATGAACCAAGTATAATTAACTCCCGTCGGCTAACGATCGATAAGTATCTCTAGAAATGGAGTTGATGACATCATGACATGGGTCGCCAACCCTAGGTTGTGAATCCTACTTTATATTTAGCCATTTCCGATGCGAGGTCATGTTCAACATCTTCTACACAAGTCTTCATCACTCGAATAGTCATCGAATCCCAAATGGATTCCAACATCTCTAGCAGATCTCGAAACCACACATGAATCCCTCAACATATCCTAAAATCACACATGGATTCCTATATCTCAACATATCTCGGAATCACACATGGATTCGCAATCCTGAATGGATCACAAACAACTACATGTGTTCAAGCATCTTAAACAGATCTCGAATGTCCATATAAATTGCAGCATCTCAAACATATCCACTTCTAAGAGACATAATAGATATCTCAGCCTTAAAGTGGTTTTCAATAAGTAGAACACTTACCATTCCCTATCTCTTTAAGACTAAACCGACTAATTTGGTCCATCAATAATAATGAGAATAATCGAATATGAGAACTTGTATACTATCCATAAGCAAATAACACAAGAAGCACGACCGAAACACATAAGCATGATCAAGTCATATAAACAACTTCAAATCCCTTTTTAAACATCACCATTCATTCCAATACATTTAGATACTCTCAAAAGTGTCCATATACTTATCTCAAATGGTATGAGTACGTTCACAAAACATTAACAAGATTTCTTAATTTAAACTTTTGCTTTTTTTATCTTTTCCAAATGATTCCTTACTTATTCTTTCTTTCAAAATATCCATATTTGGGGATCTAAGTATTTTCATAAATCCATTCAAAAGGTTTAAGACAAATTTTACTTAAACATTGTCACTAGAAATCTAAAACTATTTTTTTGCTCATCTTTAAATCATCTTTATAAAGATCTATTTAAATTCCTATGTAAATAAAAAAGGGTTAAAGACGAATGTGATTAACATTGGCCCAATAAACCCAAAACCAATTCATACTTGTATTATCTTTAAAAACATTCTTTTCAAAGATTCATTTACATTCACAAGTAAAATCAAACGGGTTAAAGGTGAACGTTATTAATACATTTCCATAACAAACCCAAAATCAATTTATACATGTTTTTCTCTTTAAAAATCTATTTTAAAGATCTAAGTATTTAGAAAAATCATTTAACAATATTTTACCACTTTAAAATATTATACAAGGGTTCAAAAACAAATGTTACTAAAACATTATTTATGACAAACCCAAAACACTTTACTATTCCATTATCTTTAAACTCCATTTTAAAGATCTAATCACTTTTTAAAAGTATAGTTGAATGGTTGGAAACAAATGTTGCATAAACATCGATACTATAAACCTAAAATTACTTTTATACTTGCCATTTACTTTAAAACATCCATTTAAACTTCTAAATATAGCTTCACTTATTAAACACGATTATATACCTTTTTAACCAATTCATAAAATAATTCAATATAACATAAGTGTTAATCTCAAAACTCCTTTTAAACCAATTTATAATAATCAGTTATAACATAAGTGTTATGATCTAAAAACTCCTTTCAAATCAATTTATAAAATATCCATTATAACATTATGGATATTTTATAAAAACTCCTTTTAAATCAGTTTACAAAATACTAAACTTCCTTTTTAAGCTTTTCAATAGACTAGAATATCTTTAAAAAGACAAACACACAAGCACTAATTTATTTGTAAAACTAAGATATTTAATAAAATATTATAAATCATTTGTAAATATTATAATAAAAAATCCTTTTATTTCACAAATAAAAACTTTAACAATTTTTAAAATCATATATATACTAAAATATATTTTAAAATACTTATACATATTTTAAAACCTTTTTATTTAAAACACCACTTTAAAACCCGTTTTATAATTTAAAACCATCACTTTAAAATTCCATAAATGTTTTTCAGAAATATATTTAAACCTCGTTGTTTTCCCATAATAAGTAAGTTAATAGTACTAATTAATCATTACAATGAAGCTCTAGGATATTTTCCAAAGTTAACTTTAAAATTGCCGGACACAACGATTTCAAAGTGCATTCATCATGGCCTTTTTCGCTTCTATTCATTTTCCTTTTCCAATTTCACAAATGTCCAAACCAATTCCCTTTATGCTTAGCACATCAAAATGTGTATAGAACAACCCAATGTGTGTGTGTATTACCACACTTTTCCACCATTTATCCAATTTGACATGTGTCAAATATCAGAGATTTCTAAGCACGTTTATAACGGCTATATCGTTTTTAACATATATAATGCACTATCTTTTTTTACAAAGCAATATTAAACATGTAAATAGTGAGTCTGGGCCACGATACATGTTTACAAAATCAGATGGGAGATTATACTACAATATAATATTTTCACTTGTTTTACAAAATAAGACGGGGTCCGAAAGTAATAACTTGTAGTCCGTTATATAGTTTATATTTTTAATACAACAACAATTATGTATACTATAATTGTACAATTAACTAGTGAGTAAAACCCAACCAAGTTCTACAAACGCTTATGCATTTTCGAATCGTCCAAAATTAACCGATGTTAGATTTTGATTGGAATTCCAACAAGCTCTAAACTTGACGAATCTAACTCCATTGTGTAGATAATCCAGATATGAATGCAATGGTAAAAATGACGCCTCGATCGGATCTCGCATGAATAAGATGCGATAGTTTGAAATCTAGAGATTAATTAAATAATAATTAACGTAGTTAATTAAGGTAATTAAGCTAATTGCATCTCTCTAATCATGGTCGCACATTCACCCTATAATCATCTTTGCCTTGATGTCGTTGCATGCCACCCAAGACCGCCACATCCCTAACGTCGACTCGTCTGGCCAAGACGACCCAAACGCCGCATGTGCTAATCTCCCTCATCGCTACTGGCCATGGATCCGAACCCAAAACCACCACTCGATTCATCTCCCCCTTGACGCCTCCATGGTCCACCAATCGTCACCAAACTCCACCAGCATGTAGCCCTCACCATCCTCTGCCTTTTCCTTTCAACGCCACCGCCTATCGATCACCATTGTGGCCAGGATGTCGAACCTTAGCTACCATCGTCGATTGCCCATTTCTGGCCACCTCGCCTTGATCCACGACGATCCGACCGTTCACAACATTCATCCCACAACTTCACACATTTTCTTAGTTGACACCCAAGCTTAGATCAGCTCTTAGCAAGGCGGATCAACCACGGCCATCGGATGAGGCTAGGGTTAGGTTTCTAGAAAAGAAGAGAATTAAGATCCTTTTATAGAAAAATATCAAACTCCAAACAAGGAGTGCTCATTGGCGTTCCTAGCTAATTACCCGCATTCCTAACACAGTGGAACTAGTATTGGGCCTTAATTCCATCATGCACAGAAGTTACCTTTTAGAATCAAATTATATTATATTTTAGTTCCTAAAATCAATTGTTACATATTTTGAGCGCACGTGACCATACGGTACATCTGATCGCCACGAAACTCGACGGCGTTTAACAATTCATTATTCTGAATCCAATAACACTAGTTTCATCAAAATCCGAGATAGTACCCCAGAAATGATATTTCACATGTTAATTAGAACGAATTATTATTAAAACAACTTTTTAATCACTTTAATTCTAAATTAAAAGGTTTCCATATCATTCTTTTTCAAACAGAATTTAAATAAGCTTTCAAAATCATTTTTATTCACATTAAATCCAAGATTTAACTATTTAAATAATTCTAGTATTTAATTATAAACTGGTAAAAAAATCCATGTCATTATATTCTTTCCCTCTAAAAGAATTTCGCCCTTGAATTTCCAACACAAGCAACAAAAGTAACAATCCCATTAATACCTAATGGTATTGCAAACGTTGGAAACTAAAGAAACAATCAAATGACAATACTATACGGTATTGTAATCATTAGCGACCAAAACTCATAGTTGGCCTAGGTTTTGAAACCGTCTCATGGCACAAGGATGAAAAACAATCCACTATGCGTTACCTTACGCTCAACAACCTTAGGTATTACTCTGTCGATCACTCATGCTACCAAAACAATTCATAGAGTCATTCTCCAAACTCTCTACAGGCTAACACACATAGCAACTAAATATACTATAGCCCATATGACATACATATATCATCCATATGTAGTATCGAACCTAATCGCTAGCTCGCTCACATAAATTTCAATTTTGAACCAGTATATCTCACCAGACCTCTCTAGTGCGAATTTCGATTTGGTTTCTAATCGTACGTAAAACAATTGGTTTCTTAATTATACCAATTGCTTTCCATTCTAATTCACATTCATTATCACTTATAGTATTTCTCATTTAATACTAAAATCATGTATGAACCATTTCATAAAATTTACTTCAAGTTATTAAACATTACATAACTTAAGTTTGTATTTGTACAATACTCCACTACATCCTCAGAGTATATACTAAAGCATCCAACTCATTTACTTAATATGAATATTCAATCAATTTAAAGTTTGTTTAAATTCTACTATCTTTCCAAATCAAGCGTTGTATAAAACTTCACTTTTATAAACACTTAGCTTCAAATTCTATTATCTTCTAAGTTCAAATGTTATATAAACTCAACTTTATATTTTCACAAAACACTTAGCTTCAATTATTTATACATATTCTGAAGTTCCGGCTATCCAAAATCATCGAAAATTCCATTTCATTTAAACAAATGAAAATTACTGATCAACTGATCAACAAAATGCACAACCATATTTACCCGAATGCATAGGATACATGCGTCCATAAAATATCTGAACTGAAAACTCAAGAACTAAACACCCGATCTTATTTCAAATCATTTTGAAATATATATACTTATAAATTTTGTATACCAAATCATACTTTCAATATTTAAATCAAAATATGTTTTACTAAAACAACTATGTGGCAAATTCTACTGTAGCTCCCTCCACTTTGAAATTTGAAAATAAATGTTGATGATACTGTATTGATCACCAAAATCATTTTCCAGCGACAAAAGTGAGTTCAGTGCATCCAAACCATGCCTTTAGGACTTAACCAAAAATATTTCCAAAATGGTATCAAATATTTCATAAATATTACTTAGTACCATGACATCAATTACACAAACCAATTTCTCAAATATTCTCTTCTAAATAATGCTTCCAAAATCTTAATTTAAGTTCTCAAATTTTCAATTCAAATCCTTTTCATATTTACAAACTATATTTATAAACCTTACTTATATAAGTCACTTTTTTATATAAAATTTATTATAAAGTGTTTATCTAGTTTTAGATTATAATAAATAACTCTTGTTAAAATTAGATTTAAATCCAACATTATCACCGAATGCCTTATCGCCAAATTGTGAAAATTAATTCAAAAGGAGTTCTTTTCAATGTTCCCACAATTTAATGATTACCCAATCCATGCAAAGAAAAGGTAAAACTGCTCATAAACGGGTTGAGGACAATTGATCAAACATAAATGATAATAATAGAATATTACAATCCCTAGTGAACAAAGACATCATAAATGACTATAACTATTTAGGAAAATTATCATTTTATACGTAAAATATAATCTAAGTTAAAATTATTTCATTTTCCCATGTTGAAAACCATACCGTGTCAGTTTGCTTTGTTTAAGTGTTTAGAGACTCCTGTCCGTAATGCTAGCAACACGTATTGATCAAAATCCATAAATCACCCTATAAACCAATCAACACAATACAAAACATTTTATAACAATAATAAATACGCACTCTCGTATATATACACTTAAGTCATAATAAGGCATTCCATTAGCCCATCTCTTGATGAGTTATACCCACCAAAGCTAATGTTCTCTGTTAATCTTCAGCTTTGATACCAAGCGTAATAACTCGCCTTTTCAACCCTTGAATGTCGACACTAATACGTCCATGGTATTCACGTGCCGAGCACTCAACTGCTGGAAAGACGAATTGTAGGGTAAAATAAAATTAAACAAAACAAGAAAGAAGGAAACACGATATCAGAATCTCACATGCAGAACGATAATATATAATATCTTAAAAGGTCTTTACAAAAAACCTTTATATACGTACATCAATCAGAGAAAACTAACTTATCACCAGCCTAAACAATTATAATTACCTATCCTCACAAATGCTGATAGAAAAAAAATCAAGTAATGAAGTGTAATTAAAGTACGGTAAGAAATCATCCAGCTCCTCTCCAAGACCTCCAATGAACCAAAGCTAAATCTGGAAACATATTCGAGCTGACCCGAGTGTTAGGAAAATAACACCCAGATTAGTTTAGTAAACCAGTGCAAGAAACTCAAATCCTATAGATTTATCATATCTTTAAACCCTTTAAAATAAGGGTATCTCATAAGACCACGGTGCCAATAAACATGGATGGGATTTTACCTTATAGTAACCAAACCATTTCTATTACAAAATCCAATGATAATATAACAATGTCTAGGGTGTAGAATATAAATATTAACCATAGCTGAAATGGTTAGATTGATCACATTCCACAAAAATAGGGGTACAACTAAAATCAATAAGGAACGTTCGCAAAATGGATTTTCTATGGAGATCTCTTCGAGCAAGCCGAATCTAAACTCCATGCACAAGGGTCAAAAACTACCTTTCAAGCATTGTATATCTCTAGATAAAATATACCATAAGGTAAATATAAGAGGCCCAGTGTCCGAACATAAATATGAACAACGTGAACCAAATATCATCAACTCCCATCGGCCAACAATTGATAATTATCTATAGAAATGGAGTTAATAACATCCTGACATGGGTCGCCAACCCTAGGTGGTGCATCCTACCCAATCTTTAGCCATTTTCGATGTCGAGGTCACATTCGGCATCTTCCACATGAGTCTTCATCACTCGAACAAAACACGAATCCCAAATAGATTCCTACATCTATAACAGATCTTAGAGCCACATAAAGATCCATCAACAGATCTTGAAATCACACATGGATTCCCATATCCCAACAGATCTCGGAATCACACATGGATTTCCATATCGTAAATAGATCATAAAAAGTACATGTGTTCGAGCATCTTAAACAGATCTTGAATCTATACATATATTACAGCATCAAGAACATATTGTAAAGGCCTGAAAATCTGTACCCTTTTGAGCTGGCAAAATTCCACAACTATTCAGCTAAAGAGGAAGAAATTTACGAGTCTTTAGGGTTTAAGAAGAAGAAGGTAGAAGAAAAAGATAGAAACAATAACAGAATCTCACATTTCGCAGTGGAACAACATATAATATATAAATGAATAATCTTTTAGACAAAGAATCATATTTGTTATTACATTACATCACATTACATTATCAGAGTGCAACAACAGCAAACATCGAAAGAAAATATAACATATTCTAGTGATGTGCTTGGCCATCCAGCTTGCTCCTGATCTCCACAGCAACTCCTGACTTCTAGAATGACCAGATAAACTGACTCTAGACTGCCCCTGTGGAAATTGGTGGGCACCCAGAGTTTAGAAAGGGAACAATAAACTCCAGGTCAGTCGTGGGACTGGTGTGAGATCTTAAAAACAATTATTTTCACAAAGAAAATAAAAAGAAATCCGCTATGCTTTTGGAAATGAAACTGCCATAAGGCCTCCCGCCACACACATAATGCAAACGCATACTTGGAGGAGATTTCTCCTTATGACAGTCAAAAATGCTTAATACGCAAAATTCTTAATATATTATTATTAGTGCATAGTGCAGAAAACATTTCGAAAGTATAATATTAATCTTAGCCAGCATAAAACATTTCGTCGTATGCCTACTATAGCTAACGTGTTCAATAGCAGGTTACCGCCATATTCCATGGCAGGTTATGCAACTAAAACCGTACAGGGCTCGTATTGTTTCTTTGGATTTCCAACAAATGGTCAGGCAAAGGAACTTTCTATTGCCACATGGGTACACCTCTGGAGGGACGCCCCGAGAACTTAACCAGCTCTTTGCCAACACAAAGCCGAGTTACCACACGCTTCTGGGTGCAATGGAGCTGTAACTTGTTAACTCCACACAAAAAGTATGCCATCCCTGGTCGTTACCGACCTCTATCCGAGGATCCTCAACCACAAAGCAACATCACACAGTAATGAAATTGCAATAACCACATAGGTTAAATATCTGAGCTCCATACCATGATACCACCTCTTATCCAGAAGGAAATGGACACACCCTAGGGGCGCGACCACTAAAAACATTGCCGCAACATTCTTGTTTCGACCATTTCCGGGTTGTGAGGCTCGACAAAGTCTCGTCCACAAAGCTACGCTTTTTCACAAAGCCATGCTTCGATCAAAAAATGATCAGCAGCACTTTGTATGCCACATTACCAAATTGGTAATGTATCACTAGTAACCATCAACTACATAACCTCTGAGCTCGTACGTCTCAGAGAAGGGTGTTAAGCTAAGAGAATAAATTCTCCGCCACCAACAGAAATGTATTTGATAAAAACCAGCTTTACATCTCAATTTGTAACGTCAGACACACATCCATACAAGTCTGTTCCGGGTTCGAACAGAACTGAAGGCACTTCCGAAGAAGCCCATGCAATCCGGGTATTCACAATCCCGATCGGACTTCCCATCACTTAGGGAATCTCTATACCATAGCTACTCAGTGCAGAGACAATCGATAGGTCATCCTATCATTCTCGCAAATACCCTGTCTTCACCACCGGTCTTTAAATGCAATCCCATTTCGTCGTATCATTATTCGGAATGGGTTATATGTCAAAGATCCTCTCCCGGCTAATCCGAATAACGAGTGCTTATTTTTAAAAATAAGTGTTCATTTAGATTTCAACAAATCACAACAATTTTCACTTTTATCTTTTAAATAAAACATTCATCACAATCACAAAGGTTCGATGTGGTTTTCGGATATCCACTTGGAATCTGACCCTCGGTCGCATCGAAATTCAAACGCCATTCAAAGGCCAATATTGATAGTCGGTTATTAAACTATCAATCAACATTCACAACAATTTCCAGTTTTAAAAAAAAAAGTTTCCAATTATTTATTTCAAAATATCTTCGCAGGATATATTTTTAGCACTTCATCACTTTGAAAATCAATTTTCAAATCGATTTCCCATCCTTTGAAACAAGTTTCAAATCTTTTCCACACTTTAAAATTAAACCAATGTTTATTTTAAAACCAATTTCCCTTTCCCTTATAAATTTCCATTATGAATTTACATTTCTAAATATCATTTGATATACGATTCTAAATCGATTTTCCAACATTCACTTTCAAACACCAAATCAAATTCCAAATTGATTTCTACATTTATTTTCAAAACACGAAATCAATTTCCCTTCGGACACCAAATCAATTTTCATATTGATTTCCAAAATTTATTTCAATTACCAAATCAATTCCAATTTAATTTCCAAAATTGCTTCAAACACCAAATTAATTACATGTTGGTTTCCCAAGGATTTATTTTCAAATGTCAAGTCAATTTTCCAAATCGATTTCAAAATTTATTTCAACTCCAAATTAAATCCCTAATTAAATTTCTAAATTTGTTTCCTTTTTGAAATAAATTCCTTTATCTCTTTCAAATATGTAAAATCTGTATTTTAAATAAATTCTTCAACCTTTGAATAATATTACCCGAAATCCATTTATTAAGCCTTTTCCTCATATTTTGGAATTTTATTCAATAGGATTAAAAATAAAACTTTATCCTTTTAAAATTCCTTCTTTTAAATTTATCCAATTCTCGAAAATAAAGTTTACTATAAACTTTCAATTTGAATTTTCAAAAATCCAAATTTTTATTTATTTCCGGTATCCAACGATACCAAAAATATATTCGGTTAAATTATAGCCTTTAATGATTTTAACCACAAATAAAATCACACAGGGATTATAAATAATCAACACACAACATATGAAACAAATTCAAATGTTTTGAGGAATCCAGTTGAATCCCTCCAACCTGTTTCCCTGCATCCACAGGTGTTAGCTCAACAATTAAATACCAATTCCACTTCGAGGTGGAATATCGCGGTATATGAGATTTATAAAATATTATCTGCTATTATGCGGCGCAATAGGGTCTATTTCAAAACAAATAATAACAACCATCACCCAAGCACACAATCAACAATCTTAAATTTAAAAAATTAAACAAAACCCTTTGTTTGAATGAGAAGATCTCACCTTTGCTTTGCATCCAATCCATTTTCATTCCAGATTGTTTTCTTCATTGTATTAGACCTTGTGTAAACATTATACGGTTTATTAATATTTTGAACTAATCAAACAATTTATTTCATTTAATAAATTTAACTAACTAATATTTTAGCTTTAACCAATCTTCCTTTAGCAATTCTAAAATGATTAAATGAGTTATTTAAATAAATTCATCACCTTACCCATAACTCTAACATCACTATACTGTCCACGAATCACACTGACGGGTTCAACACCCTCATCCACTTACTGCCACCCAAATATCAAGTTCATCAATAATGCCTCCCACAGCAATATACAATTTCCAAAATAACACTCATCTGAACACAACTTCCTGATCAATACCACTCAATATGCTTCAGCTAACATACTTCCTCTACATCACTACTGCACTTCCATTTCATCCCCTTTAAAATCTAGTGCAACACCACTTGACATGTCGCCAAGCTAACCATAACACATCACAGTTTGCACCCACACCGCAATTCCGCCAACACACTATATAAGTCAACTCCAATTTATTTCAATCGACATCAGACTTGTCAAGGCCAACTTCAACCAGATCAAGCAACAACAGATTACTCAAACCACCATGCACAAGCACTGCTCAGTCAAAGCAACATAATAATGACACAACACAGTGGGAATCAAACATCAATCTCAGTCAAGACATCCCGCCTACTAGTGTTCGTCACCAAGGCACCAAAACAACGCAGTTCACAATCGAAAATTGCAGTGCAATAAAGATATACGTTTAGTAATGCAAACTCACCTAAGCACACAGTAAGTAGAGCACGAATTTCCAGGTAATTAGCCAGAGCCGACATTATCTGGTAGCAAAATGCAAAACCATCTCAAGCGGCATGGCGTTCATATCCATGTTGGCAAAGTGAGACATCCTCAGACGTAAATCTAAAGTTGATCTCTAGGCAGAAATGATCCAGAAAGTTACTATACTAATTTGGATTGTTTCGAAATCTGGTGAACGAAGCAACTTCTGGATCCAACGCTCGATAATTCTCATTGAATGAGTACAAAAAGATCCCAATTCTTGAATCAACGTCGCAAATTTGCTTGATAAATAACTTCGACTAAACCCTAATCACAACATCACTGCTAAGTTGAGCTCCAGATTGCCCTCGATTGAGAACTCCACTTCGTCGCCTTGCGACCTCGAGCTCGCCGCCTCGACGAACCCTCATACGTGCGCACGTGATGGTTGATGCAACCATTTGTTTTTTCTTTTTTTTCCTTCGAAGACGAGATGTATCAAATGATTTGAAGAAGAGAAGTAAACGAGGCAGCCCTCATTTTTATTTTGAAATTAAACGAAAGGCTCGGCCATTATTGGTTTTCGTCTGAATTGAGCAAGATGATATGATTTTTATCTGGAAAAGAGGGAGATCCACACGATTAAACAGAGAGGCATAGGTCGTCTTCTAACAGAGGTAGGTTGGCTAAAGGAAACATAGGATGACTGTGATTTGATTTTTTTTGATCAGATATATATATTTAATTCGGTTAATTATTTTCTCGGCGTTTTTATCTCGTACGATCACACGATAACTCCGGAAGCTACGAAATTTGAAATCCGACAATAATATGATACTACGGATACAATGGATCTGGTTTCGTCGAATCCCAAGACTGTGCTTCGGAAGGCTATTTTTAAATATTGATTTGAACAATAAAATTTCAAAACTGAACAAAATAGTTCCAATTTTAACTCTAAAGCTTCCATTATCTTCAGTATTATAAATACAAAATTTCTAAGCCATGAAAATATTTTTAACCAGCTTAAAAGTCAAGATTCAATATTTTACCCAATTTAGATAAATTAAATTCAATATTTTAATTGCCAAATTCATATCAATATTCGAAATTCAAGTTAAACTAACTTCCAAATATTTAAAAATAATTAAATATTCCATTTCAAATGTTAAATTTTTTTGGGTCGTCGCATCCTTCCCCCCTTAAAAGAATTTCGTCTCGAATTTTCTAGTTAGGAAGAATGATCCTCAACCCATTTGATATTTTCCAAATCAAAAAGTTGTATCAACTTCCTAAAACAAATCTTTTAATCAAAGATCCCTTATTATTTCAACTAGCTTTGCAAAATCTTCACAGTTTCCAAACAACTTCATTTACTTCACAATTCAAATTTGAATTTAAATTCAAATTTTAAACTTTCAAAATTTTCCCAAATTTTTTTCGATCTCCCTAAATTTCCGAAAATTTTCGCTAGCGTCTCCTTTGCGCGGCTAGCTCGGTACGACTACAAAATGGCACCACAGGCCCTCAGATTCGAAAAGAAAACAAAAGGCCAAGTGGTTAGACAAGAAAATCACCAAATTTCATATGGAAATTGAAATTCATACCTTTTTGTCGAGCAATTCAAATTTTTATCTTCAAAATCTCGATTCTAATTTTTTTTCCTTTTTTTCCTGTAATATACCTGTATGTTCTCCTAGCCATAATATTCAATTACAACATTCAAATATCATTTTTGCACATTTCTTTACAGAAGTTTCATATCTACTTCTATTCAATTAGTTTTCTCATTTCCATATGAATTCTAATTTATCTTCAACTATGAATATTGAATTTTATCTTTCAATTATAATTGATTCATATTATTATTTTAAATTAATTTTATTCACTAATTTACTTCAATTTCCAATTTGAAATCGTTTGTCGCTAACAAAAAATTTCTAACTCCCAAAATTTTCAAATTCTTTTGGCAGAGTCTCCTTTGTATGGAGGAGCTTTTGCAATTTGACAAAAGATATAAATATATGCATCGACCTACCCGGTCGGAAAAAACAAAAGCAGTTCATGTTTCCTATTTTTTTTATTGCGTTGGCGTACCTTATTTAGCATTTTTAAGCAAAACGGTTTATTATTAGCATTTAGTGCGACCAAATCCAACCAAACGACCCTCCTGTATCTGTATTTACTCAATTTAAACACATAAGTGACATATATAGGAAATTCATTTACATTTCACTCATTTTTGATAGTAAACACATCGTTTTCACAAACAAAATATTCAAAATTGTTTCCATTAGCAATTTATATGGTTTCGATACAATTTTAATTGCTTGCAATCAATTCACACACCATTTCTACTCAATTCAAGTGATTTACAACTCACTTTCTTTTATTCGATTTATTTTTAAGCGAAATAAACTCATATCTATTTCAATTGATTCAAAAATCAATTTGATTTTCTTTTATTAACTCTTAGAATTTTATACATACTCGTTTGCGTCAAACGACAACCATTTCTATGCAAATTCGACGATATTCGCTTAATAGAATATCCAATATAGTTTATAACTAATTCAAACTGATACAAACTCAATTTACTCTTTATTCTATTTCATTTCCAATTAATTCCGTTCAATTCATTTTACATTCCATATTCACATTCATTTCAATTAAAACCATTTCACAATTTCCAGTTTATCCTCCATTTATTAATTTAGAATATTTCCCAACTCTAAATTTTACTTTAGAATTTTGCCATTTATTTCTCAAGTTCAAGATAATTTTTTTCTATATACTTCTTATATTTATTTCCAATTCACCACTTTGGTTTATAACTACTTATATTTAAACTGGATTCCAAATTCCATATGAATTCATTTTACCTTTCATTTATAAATATTGAATTCAATTCATTTTAAGCCATATTAAATATGTCATTCTTTTAATTAGTTTCACTAACTAATTTTAATTCCTTTATTAACATTTAGCTCCATTTGATCCAATATTTATTTAAGTTATTTCAATTCAAAACTCAAATTTATTTATTTTTTCTTGTAACACTTCCCAATTTAAATCCTTGAATTGACTTTCGTTTATCAAATCCATTCCATTTACAAATTTTAATTAAATATTTTATTCACTTATCCATTTTAAATTTACATTCTTAATTCATTTCAAATTTATTTTATCAATAACAAGGAAATTTCCAATTTATTTCTGCTTACTAATTTTATCTGCAAATTTAACTCACAATTGAATTTTAATTTAACTAATTCAACTTTCCTATTTCATGAATTGATAAATTATCATATTAGTTTACTTGAATTCAATCCATTTTATTTTTTTTCCAAATTTGGATTTTTTTATTCAACTTGATCCAAGTCAAATCTCGTCTCAATTTATAAAACTCATTTATACATTCACATTACCAATTTCATTCCATTAATGAATTTTATTCCAAATTATAAATTACATTTAAAATTTACATTTACAAATCTCATTTGTATTTTTTTATTTTCTTAGCTTTTGGTTTTGATTTCAGTTTCTCATACAACGATGATAATAATTTAATATTATCGCTTCCTAACAACCAAGCAACCATACATTATAATAGTTCATGGAAAATTTATTTCTTTTACATACGAAAATAGTTTTGGGAAAAATTATTTCATTTACCATATTTTAAAACAATACTGTGTTAGTTTATCTTGTTTAAAAGTTTATAAACCCCTATCGATACAGTTGGCCAAATTGCACCGACCAGAATCTACAAACAATCAACTGATAAGTCAACACAATATAAAACAATTTTATATTCACTAAAAAATACGCGCTCATATCTATTATTACACTCAAACTCATTCTAGAGTACTGCTGACTCTATCGCTAATGAGTAACACCCAACAGAGCCAAGGTTGTCGCTTAACCAAATGCTCTGATACCACATGTAAAGGACCGAAAATCCGTACACTTTTGAGCTGGCAAAATTCCACAACTATTCAGCCAAAGAGGAACAAATTTACGAGTCTTTAGGGTTTAAGAAGAAGAAGGTAGAAGAAAAAGATAGAAACAATAACAGAATCTCACATTTCGCAACGGAACAACATATAATATATAAATGAATAATCTTTGAAACAAAGAATCATATTTGTTATTACATTACATCACATTACATTATCAGAGTGTAACAACAACAAACATCGAAAGAAAATATAACATATTCTAGTGATACGCTTCGCCATCCAACTTGCTCCTAATCTCCACAGCAACTCCTGAATTCCAGAATGACCTGATAACCTGACTCTAGACTGCCCGTATGGAAATTGGTGGGCACCCAGAGTTTAGAAAGGGAACAATAAACTCCAGGTCAGTTGTGGGACTAGTGTGAGATCTTAAAAACAGTTATTTTCACAAAGAAAATAAAAGAAATCCGCTATGCTTTTGGAAATGAAACTGCCATAAGGCCTCCCGCCACACACACAATGCAAACACATACTTGGAGGAGATTTCTCCTTATGACAGTCAAAAATGCTTAATACGCAAAATTCTTTCGATATTATTATTAGTGCATAGTGCAGAAAACAAGTATAATATTAATCTTAGCCAACATACAACATTTCGTCGTATGCCTACTATAGCTACCATGTTCAATAGCACGTTACCGCCATATTCCATGGAAGGTTATGCAACTAAAACCGTACAGGGCTCGTATTGTTTCTTTGGATTTCTAACAAATGGTCAGGCAAAGGAACTTCCTATTGCCACATGGGTACGCCTCTGGAGTGACGCCCCGAGAACTTAACTAGCTCTCTGCCAACACAAAGCTGAGTTACCACACGCTTCTGGATGCAATGAAGCTGTAACTTGATAACTCCGCCAAAAAGTATGTCATCCCTGGTCGTTACCGACCTTTATAAGAGGATCCTCAACCACAAAGCAACATCACACAGTAATGAAATTGCAATAACCACATAGGTTAAATATCTGGACTCCATACCATGATACCACCTCTTATCCAGAAGAAAATGGACATACCCTAGGGGCGCGACCCCTAAAAACCTTGTCGCAACATTCCTGTTTCGACCATTTTCGGGTTGTGAGGCTCGACAAAGTCTCGTCCACAAAGCTACACTTTTTCACAAAACCATGCTTCGATCAATAAATGATCAGCAGCACTTCGTATGCCACATTACCGAATTGGGAATGTGTCACTAGTAACCATCAACTATGAGCTCGTACGTCTCAGAGAAGGGTGTTAAGCTAAGAGAATAAATTCTCTGCCACCAACAGAAATGTATTTGATAAAAATCAGCTTTACATCTCAATTTGTAACGTCAGACACACATCCATACAAGTCTGTTCTGGGTTCGAACAGAACCGAAGGCACTTCCAAGAAGCCCTTGCAATCCGGGTATTCACAATCCTGATCGGACTTCCCGTCACTTAGGGAATCTCTATACCATAGCTACTCAGTGCAGAGACAATCGATAGGTCATCCTATCATTCTCGCAAATACCTGATCTTCACCACCGGTCTTCAAATGCAATCCTATTTCGTCATATCATTATTCGGAATGGGTATATGACACAAAGGTCCTCTCCTGGCTAATCCGAATAACGAGCGCTTATTTTTAAAAATAAGTGTTCATTCGGATTTCAACCAATCACAACAATTTCCACTTTGATCTTCTAAACAAAAGATTCATCACAATCACAAAGGTTCGATGTGGTTTTCGGATATCCACTTGGAATCCGACTCCCGGCCGCATCGAAATTCAAACGCCATTCAAAGGCCAATATTGATAGTCGGTTATTTGACTATCAACCAACATTCACAACAATTTCCAGTTTTAAAAATTTTTTGCCAATTATTTATTTTCAAAATATCTTCGCAGGATATATTTTTAACACTTCATCACTTTGAAAATCAAATTTCAAATCGATTTCCCATCCTTTGAAACAAGTTTCAAATTTTTCCACACTTTAAAAATAAACCAATGTTTATTTTAAAACCAATTTCCCTTTCCCTTATAAATTTCCATTGTGAATTTACATTTCTAAATATCAACTGATATACGATTCTAAATCGATTTTCCAACATTCACTTTCAAACACCAAATCAAATTCCAAATTGATTTCTAAATTTATTTTCAAAACGCGAAATCAATTTCCCTTCGAACACCAAATCAATTTTCATATTGATTTCCAAAATTTATTTCAATTACCAAATCAAACAATTTAATTTCCAAAATTGCTTCAAACACCAAATTAATTACAAATTGGTTTCCCAAGGATTTATTTTCAAATGCCAATCAATTTTACAAATCAATTTCAAAATTTATTTCAACTCCAAATTAAATACCTAATTTAATTTCTAAATTTATTTCCTTTTTGAAATAAATTCCTTTAGCTCTTTCAGATATTTAAAATACGTATTTTAAATAAATTCTTCAACCTTTGAATAATATTACCCGAAATCCATTTATTAAGCCTTTTCCTCATATTTTGGAATTTTATTCAATAGGATTAAAAATAAAACTTTATCCCTTTAAAATTCCTTCTTTTAAATTTATCCAATTCTCAAAAATAAGGTTTACTATAAACTTTCAACTTGAATTTTCAAAAACCCAATTTTTTATTTATTTCCGGTATCCAACGATACCAAAAATAAATTTGGTTAAATTATAGCCTTTAACGATTTTAACGACAAATAAAATCACACAGGGATTATAAATAATCAACACACAGCATATGAAACAAATTCAAATGTTTTGAGGAATCCAGTTGGATCCCTCCAATCTGTTTCCCTATATCCACAGGTGTTAGCACAACAATTAAATACCAATTCCACTTCGAGGTGGAATATCGCGGTATTTGGGATTTATAAAATATTATCCGCTATCATGCGGCGCAATAGGGTGTATTTCAAAACAAATAATAACAACCATCACCAAAGCACATAATCAACAATCTTAAATTAAAAAAAATTAAACAAAACCCTTTATTTGAGTGAGAAGATCCCACCTTTGCTTTGCATGCAATCCATTTTCATTCCAGATTGTTTTCTTCATTGTATTAGACCTTGTATAAACATTATACGGTTTATTAATATTTTGAACTAATCAAACAATTTATTTCATTTAATAAATTTAACTAACTAATACTTTAGTTTTAACTAATCTTCCTTTAGCAATTCTAAAATGATTAAATGAGTTATTTAAATAAATTCATCACCTTACCCATAACTCTAACATCACTATACTGTCCACAAATCACACTGACGGATTCAGCACCCTCATCCACTTACTGCCACCCAAATATCAAGTTCATCAATAATGCCTCCCACAGCAATATACAATTTCCAAAATAACACTCATTTGAACACAACTTCCTGATCAATACCACTCAATATGCTTCAGCTAACATACTTCCTCTACATCACTAATGCACTGCCATTTCATCCCCTTTAAAATCTAGTGCAACACCACTTGACATGTCGCCAAGCTAACCATAACACATCACAGTTTGTACCCATACAGCAATTCCGCCAACACACTATATAACTCAACTCCAAGTTATTTCAACCGACATCAGACTTGTCAATGCCAACTTTAACCAGATCAAGCAACAACAGATTACTCAAACCACCATGCACAAGCACTGCTTAGTCAAAGCAACTTAATAATGACACAACACAGTGGGAATCAAACAACAATCTCAGTCAAGACATCTCGCCTACAAGTGTTCATCACTAAGGCACCAAAACAACACAGTTCACAATCGAAAATTTCAGTGCAATGAAGATATACGTTTACTAATGCAAACTCACCCAAGCACATAGTAAGTAGAGCACGAATTCCCAGGTAAGTAGCCAGAGCCGACATTATCTGGTAGTAAAATGCAAAACCATCTCAGGCGGCATGGCGTTCATATCCATGGTGGCAAAGTGAGACATCCTCAGACGTAAATCTAAAGTTGATCTCTAGGCAGAAACGATCCAGAAAGTTACTATACTAATTTGCACTGTTTCAAAATCTGGTGAACGCAGCAACTTTCGGATCCAACGCTCGATAATTCTCATTGAACGAGCATGAAAGATCCCAATTCTTGAACCAACATCGCAAATTTGCTTGATAAATGACTTCGACTAAACCCTAATCACAACATCACTGCTTAGTTGAGCTCCAGATTTCCCTCGATTGAGACCTCCACTTCGTCGCCTTGCGACCTCGAGCTCGCCGCCTCGACGAACCCTCATACGCACGCACGTGATGTTCGATGCAGCCATTTTTTTTCTTTTTTTTCCTTCGATGCCGAGATGTAGCAAATGATTTGAAGAAGAGAAATAAACGACGCAACCCTCATTTTTACTTTGAAATTAAACGAAAGGCTCGGCCATTATTTGTTTTCGTCTGAATTGAGCAAGAAGATATGATTTCTATCTGGAAAAGAGGGGAGATCCACGCGATTTAACAGAGAGGGATAGGTCAGCTTCTAACAGGGGTAGGTTGGCTAAAGAAAACATAGGGTGGCTGTGATTTGATTTTTTTGGTTTTAAAATAAACATTGGTTTATTTTTAAAGTTTGGAAAATATTTGAAACTTGTTTCAAAGGATGGGAAATCGATTTTCCAACTTTCACTTTCAAACACCAAATCAAACTCCAAATTGATTTCTAAATTTATTTTCAAAACACGAAATCAATTTCCCTTCGAACACCAAATCAATTTTCATATTGATTTCCAAAATTTATTTCAATTACCAAATCAATTCCAATTTATTTTCCAAAATTGCTTCAAACACCAAATTAATTACAAGTTTGTTTCCCAAGGATTTATTTTCAAATGCCAAGTCAATTTTCCAAATCGATTTCAAAATTTATTTCAACTTCAAATTAATTCCCTAATTTAATTTCTAAATTTATTTCCTTTTTGAAATAAATTCCTTTATCTCTTTCAAATATTTAAAATCCGTATTTTAAATAAATTCTTCAACCTTTGAATAATATTACCCGAAATCCATTTATCAAGCCTTTTACTCATATTTTGGAATTTTATTCAATAGGATTAAAAATAAAAATTTATCCTTTTAAAATTCCTTCTTTTAAATTTACCCATTTCTCAAAAATAAAGTTTACTATAAACTTTCAACTTGAATTTCCAAAAATCCAATTTTTTATTTATTTCAGGTATCCAACGATACCAAAAATATATTCGGTTAAATTATAGCCTTTAACGATTTTAACCACAAATAAAATCACACGGGGATTATAAATAATCAACACACAGCATATGAAACAAATTCAAATGTTTTGAGGAATCCAGTTGGATCCCTCCAACCTGTTTCCCTGCATCCACAGGTGTTAGCTCAACAATTAAATACCAATTCCACTTCGAGGTGGAATATCGCGGTATATGAGATTTATAAAATATTATCTGCTATTATGCAGCATAGGGTCTATTTCAAAACAAAAAATAACAACCATCACCCAAGCACACAATCAACAATCTTAAATTTAAAAAATTAAACAAAACCTTTTGTTTGAGTGAGAAGATCTCACCTTTGCTTTGCATCCAATCCATTTTCATTCCAGATTGTTTTCTTCATTGTATTAGACCTTGTATAAACATTATACCGTTTATTAATATTTTGAACTAATCAAACAATTTATTTCATTTAATAAATTTAACTAACTAATATTTTAGCTTTAACCAATCTTCCTTTAGCAATTCTAAAATGATTAAATGAGTTATTTAAATAAATTCATCACCTTACCCATAACTCTAACATCACTATACTGTCCACGAATCACACTGACGGATTCAACACCCTCATCCACTTACTGCCACCCAAATATCAAGTTCATCAATAATGCCTCCCACAGCAATATACAATTTCCAAAATAACACTCATCTGAACACAACTTCCTGATCAATACCATTCAATATGCTTCAGCTAACATACTTCCTCTACATCACTACAGCACTGCCATTTCATCCCCTTTAAAATCTAGTGCAACACCACTTGACATGTCGCCAAGCTAACCATAACACATCATAGTTTGGACCCATACCGCAATTCCGCCAACACACTATATAATTCAACACCAATTTATTTCAACCGACATCATACTTGTCATCGCCAACTTCAACCAGATCAAGCAACAACAGATTACTCAAACCACCATGCACAAGCACTGCTCAGTCAAAGCAACATAATAATGACACAACACAGTGGGAATCAAACATCAATCTCAGTCAAGACATCCAGCCTACAAGTGTTCATTACCAAGGCACCAAAACAACGCAGTTCACAATCGAAAATTTCAGCGTATTAAAGACATACGTTTAGTAATGCAAACTCACCCAAGCACACAGTAAGTAGAGAACGAGTTCCCAGGTAAGTAGCCAGAGCCGACATTATCTGGTTGCAAAATGCAAAACCATCTCAGGCGACATGGCGTTCATATCCATGGTGGCAAAGTGAGACATCCTCAGACATCAATCTAAAGTTGATTTCTAGGCAGAAACGATCCTGAAAGTTACTATACTAATTTGGACTGTTTCAAAATCTTGTGAACGAAGCAACTTCCTGATCCAACGCTCGATAATTCTCATTGAACGAGTATAGAAAGATCCCAATTCTTGAATCAACATTGCAAATTTGCTTGATAAATGACTTCAAATAAACCCTAATCACAACATCACTGCTGAGTTAATCTCCAGATTGCCCTCGTTGGAGATCTCCACTTCGTCGCCTTGCGACCTCGAGCTCGCCGCCTCGACGAACCTTCATACGCACGCACGTGATGTTCGATGCAGCCATTTTTTTTCTTTTTTTCCTTCGAAGCCAAGATGTAGCAAATGATTTGAAGAAGAGAAATAAACGAGGCAGCCCTCATTTTTATTTTGAAATTAAACGAAAGGCTCGGCCATTATTTATTTTCGTCTGAATTGAGCAAGAAGATATGATTTTTATCTGGAAAAGAGGGGGGATCCACGCGATTTAACAGAGAGAGATCGGTCGCCTTCTAATAGAGGTAGGTTGGCTAAAGAAAACACAGGGTGGCTGTGATTTGATTTTTTTTGATCAGATATATATTTAATTCGGTTAATTATTTTCTCGACGTTTTTATCTCATACGATCACACGATAACTCCGGAAGCTACGAAATTTGTAATCCGATAATAATATGATATTACGGATCCAATGGAACTAGATTCGTCGAATCTCAAGACTATGCCTCGGAAGACTATTTTTAAATATTGATTTGAACAATAAAATTTCTAAACTGAACAAAATAGTTCCAATTTCAACTCTGAAGCTTCCTTTATCTTCAGTATTATAAATACAAATTTTCTAAGCCATGAAAATATTTTTAACTAGCTTAAAAATCAAGATTCAATATTTTACCCAACTTAGATAAATTAAATTCAATATTTTAATTGCCAAATTCATATCAATATTCGAAATTCAAGTTAAACTAACTTCCAAATATTTAAAATTAATTAAATATTCCATTTCAAATGTTAAAAATTTCCGGGTCGTCGCACATATCCACTTTCAATAGATAGAATACATATCTCAGCCTTGAAGTGGATTCGGTAACTAGAACACTTATCGATCTTGGTCTTTTCAAGGTCGAACCGACTAAATTGGTCATTCAATAATAATGAGAACAATCGCATATGGGAAACTAAGTTCTGTATGCTATCCATAAGCAAGTAACACACAAAGCACGACCGAAACACATAAGTATGATCAAGTCATATAAACGACTTCTAATCCCTTTTTTAAGTAATCTTCCTTTATTAATTAAAATTCTCTTTTATTAGTAAAACTCATTTTTAAAAAACAACTCTTTTATAAATGAAACTTCATTTATTAATTATCCTTCATTATTCATTCTAATACATTTGAATACTCTCAGAAGTGTTTATATCCTTATTTCAAACGGTACAGGTATATTCACAAACCATTAACAAGATTTATTACTTTAAACATTTACTTTTTCTAAAAGATTCCTTACTTATTCTTTCCTTTAAAATATCCATTTTTAGGTATCTAAGTATTTTCAAAAATCCATTCAAAAGGTTTAAGACTAATGTTACTTAAACATTTGTCACTACAAATCCAAACCCATTTCACTTTTTCTTATCTTTAAATCACCCTTTTAAGATCTATTTACATTCCTATGTAAAATCAAAAAGGGTTAAAGATGAATGTAACTAACACATTGTCCCAACAAATCCAAAACCAATCCGTACTTTTATTATATTTACAAACATTCTTCTCAAAGATTCATTTATGTTCACAAGTAAAATCAAATGGGTTAAAGGCGAGCGTTATTAACACATTGCCACAACAAACCCAAACCTAATTTTTACCTGTTATTCTCTTTAAAATTCCACTTTAAAGATCTAAGTATTTAGCCAAATAATTTAACAATATTTACCATTATAAAATATTATCCAAGGGTTTAAAAAAAAATGTTACTAAAACATTGTCTATGACAAACCCAAAACACTTCACTATCCCATTTTCTTTAAAGCTCTATTTTAAAGATCTAATCACTTTTCAAAAGTATAGTTAAATGAGTTAAAACAAACGTTGCACAAACATCGATACTGTAAACCCAAAATCACTTTTACACTTTCCATTTACTTAAAAACATCCATTTAAAGTTCTAAGTATAGCTTCACTTATTAAACAAGGTATATACCCTTTTAATCTATTCATAAAACAATTCATTATAACATAAGTATTATAATCCTGAAACTTATTTTTAAAAAAATTGTAAAAGAATTAATCCATTCTAACTTAATTTTTATAATCTAAAAACTCATTTTAAATCAATTTATAAAATATCCATTATAACATAAGTGTTATAATCTAAAAACTTCTTTGAAATCAATTTATAAAATATTCAACTTCCTTTTTAAGCTTTTAAATATACTAGAATACCTTTAAAAATACACCCACATACTATTTTATTTGTAAAACTAAGATATTTAATAAAATACTATAAATCTTAAAACATTATAATATAAAATGCATTTATTTCTCAAATAAAACCTTTAACAGTTTCTAAAATCACATATATACTAAAATGTACCTTTTTATTTAAAACACCACTTTAAAACTTGTTTTATAAATTAAAACCGTCACTTTATAAACCCATAATTGATTTTCAAAAATATATTTAAACCTTGTTATTTTCCCTTAATAAGTACGTTAGCAGTACTTATTAATCAACACAAAGAAACCCTATGATATCTTCCAAAGTTAACTTTAAAATCGCAGAACATGGCGATTTCAAAGTGCACCCATCGCGACCTTTTCGCGGCTAACCATTCTCCATTTCTAATTTCCAAAAATGTCCAAACAAATTTCCTTTATGCCTAACACACCAAAATGTGGATAGAATAACTAATTTATCCAATTTAACATATGTCAAATATTAGGGATTTCATAGCGCTTTATGATGACTATATCGTTTCTAACATTTATAATGCACTATCTGTAACATCCGCGGGTTTTAGCCCAGTCTAATTTGATAATTGAATTAATTTTTGAAATTAAATTGTGAATTAAATAGAGTTTTTCAAAATAAAAAATAAAATATTAGTTGTTTATAGATATTAATTTTAATTTTAATTGAGAATTAAATTAAATATTTGGAAATGAATATGTATATAAATTAGATTTAAAAAAATAGAATTTGAAAGTTTTAAGATTAATAAAAAATATGTTCTGTTATTTATTTATATTTATAAATTTAGTTTAAATTAAATCATGAAACTGAAATTCAAAATTAAAAATCTTATAAATATATTGGGTTTGAAAAACATTATATTTTTAATTAATAAAGATTTGTTTTCCAAATTATATTAAATGAGATATTTTGAATAGGAAGCTATATTTTGAAATAAAATAAAATAAAATAAAAGTTTGTTTTCTAAATTTTAATATATATTAATATTTGGAAGATGTGATTTAAGATTTAATGTAATAATTTTCAAGAGATTATTTTTAGTTAATTTCTCTTATATACATATATAAATAAATATGATTTTTTATTAGTATTTAGATTTTCAAATCATTCTCTTTTAAAAAAATTGTGCAAATGTAAAATATTATATATGTAAAATTGAATTATAAACTTATAAAATGAGATTTTACAAAAAAAGTGTATAACATTTGAAACATAATAAGTATAATTTGAAAATATACATATGTAAATTAAATTGAATAAACGGTTTGAACAAAATTTATAAATTAATTAAAATTAAGGGCTTAAACATAAAAATACATATTTTAAACAAGTGTACAAGAATTGAGACATGCATTTTACAAATGTTAACAAAGAATACATGTGGCAAAACAAAATTTTCTTTTAATAATTTAAAATATGAAAATCATATAAAACATATATAAGAGAAAGGATCAGGCTATTTTCTGTTTTCTCTGAAAAAAAACTGAAAAAAAACAACAAAGTTTTCAAATCTGAAGTAAACATATTCGATCATAACAAATATCAAAACAAAGCAAATTCGAAAATCTGAAGCAAGCAAACTCAAAAACAAAGAAAAGAAATCAAACAAAGCTTTCAACCTGATTCAATGAGTAAAGCAATATAAAGATCAAAGCATCTAAATTCAGTGGTAATCAGGAATCAAAATTCAGATCAGAAAGCAACTTCAACCTGGAATTGCATATCATAATCAAAGCTGCAGTTCTTTTGGCCAGAGCAATGCAAGAATATCTGGAATGAATTAAGTTAAGTGAAATTCTTTTAAAAGATTTGAATTCTTATGTTGTAAGTCAGTAGTAAATTAAGAATCTAATCAATAAATTTAATCAGTTGCAAGAAAATTGAAGATCCAAGATAAATTTTACCTCTGATTTTCAAAACTACAGGAAGAAAAAGAAAACTTCCCTGTGTATAACAAGAATTTAAAACTGTAAGTAAAATTAAAATGGTTGTTAGTGGTGAACTAAATAAGTAGATGCAACAAGAATAAGCAAAGTTCTTCTTACAACTTGCAGATAAAAACTTCAAAGATTAAAGAAAAAAATGTGTACAGGCAAAACATTGTTTCTACCTTCAAACATTAAATTCCAGGTGAGCAAATTTTCGACCTTTGATCTTTTGATACTGATGCATGTTATGTATCTGTGTTGTGATAATGTGTGCATGTGTTTGTATGGATGTATTCACTTGAATATAACTGAATTAGGCTATATATATAGGATGCATGTCTGGGTATATGTATATATACCTATGCTCTGTTGATTTACAGGTTACAACCCTTAGATAAAAATCAAATTTCTCTTCATTTATTTGGTTTTAGGTTACAATTTTTAAAGGAAATATGATGGAAACAGTATAACATCAATGTTAAAATTAAATTCAAGTTTTTATATTGGGGATTTACTTTAAAAATAAGAAATAACAGTAGAAAATCCAAATAAACCCAAAATTCAAATGTCTGGATTTCGAGATTTAATTATAGGAATGGATTCATGCTGCAAAAAGATGATTTTTGATAATCATTTTAAAGTTTTTCAGTTTATATTTAAAGAGAATCCATGGGATGTTCAAAATTGGAATTTTTGTCAAATTCCGATGAAATGTTGTGATTCGATGGCCGTGATTCTAGGTGAAGCTAGCTGTGGCATCGATGGGTTTGCAAAAAATATGAACTCAATTTATAAATCATTGTGGCATTAGGAATTGGTCGATCTAGGGTTCGACAGTGTTTCTTTGTTGATGTGATTCTCGGTGGAGCCGCGTTCGCGCCAGAGAATTCTATTCGATCGCGACTGGAGGGATGGGTTCGTGAGCTACCGGAGCAACTTTGGTTGAAGTATCTTGGTCAACAATGGGCGAGATCATCAGTGCAAGGCATTTTCGGCGATCTTACTAACTCTAGTAAATGGATCTCGCTGCTCGATTTTGCATTTCGATCGAAATTGGAAATCTGGGTGGTCGTGGCGTTTGTAGAGCCTACCGCCGACTTGTCGAGGGCCACTGCGTCGATCAGAGTTCGTTGGGGGTGACGTGCATATGCATGCGCGAGACTCTGTGCATCTGGAAATATGGTGGTTGGAGAAGAAAGGGGGGAACTCGTGTCGGTCTCGAGTAGGTAGCGTGAGTGACTAGTAGCAAAAGGAGTAGGGTAACGACCCGATGCAAGGCTCGGGTTTAACTCAAATTAGCTCGGGTCTGTTGATAGACAGCAGGTTTTAAAATTTAAAAGAATGAAAATATGTACAGGTTTCCAAATTTTGAAATACAATCTATACCAGGTTTTAAATTTATAAACGAATAGTGTACCAAGGTTTTAAACTAAAAATATGAAGAAGTTTTCAAAGGAAAAAGGTTGAGGTTAAACATTTTAAAATTGTTTTTGGAAATAAATTGATTTTGAGAAAAAATTTATATGAGGATAATAAATATATTTCTAAGTATCTTAAATGGGATTTGATATTACTTGAATTAAACAAGTGCTTGAAATAAGTATATAAGAAACCTTAACTAAGGAATGGTTTTGGAATTTAAATATTTTTATTATTAAAGATTGATTTGTTTATAAATTAAGATTAGTGTATTAAGTTTCAATCAAAAGGTATTAATAAATTTCTTAATGTAATTAATCAAAAGTTTATTTACTTAACTACTTAAAGGATAATAAATTATGTGTGATTTATTAATTAAGGTAATTAATTATGGATGAATTGAAGAATAATTAGTTATAGTTAAGATTTAATTAATTAATAATTGAGGATTCATTAATTAAAGTAATAAATTAAAAATTCAAGTTAATTAATCAAGTAATTAATGAATGATTTAATAAAAATGATAATTACGTAGTGAAAGTAATTAAGAGTAGATAATTAAAGACTAAAGATGGATTAATCTAATATTTAGGGTTAATTACTTTAAAGTATAATTAATTAATGTGGTTAATTAATTAAGGTAATTAAATTAAGAATAATTAATTAAGGTTAATTAACTTAACGCGATTAAGAAATCACTATTAATTAAGGAGTAATTAATTAAGGAATAATAAATCTATTAATTAATCAATTAAGGACAATTAATTATAATTAGGATATAATCAATAATTAAAGGTTTATTAATTAAAGTAATTAATTAAGGAATAAGTAATTAAGATTTAATCAATTACAATTAAGGTTAATTAATTAAGATAATTAATTAAAGAAATGATTAATTAATGAAGGTAGTTAAGACTTAATCAAATGTAGTTAATGATAATTAATCATTGATTAAAGATTACTAATGAAAGTAATTATGTGAGTAATAAATTTAAGACCACACGATTTACTCACTTTAATCAAAGATGTTTGATTGTTATTGAATCTTGTGTGATGGATTGATATATTTGATATGTGATGTAATGCTATGTGATGCTTTGTGCTGAGCTGTTATATCTGTGATGTATATACTGTTGTATGAATATAAAAACCCTTTGACCCGTAGCACGACATTTAAATTTCGATGCGATAGGGAGTCGGATTCCAGTTGGTTATCTGAAACCCACATCGAATTGTAATGATGAATCTTTTTGATTGATAAATTTATTTTATCTATGAATCTGTGAATGAAGATAAGCGTTATGGGTTATACCGCTTATCGATATATCTGTGATGATTGATGTTGTGCACTATCGTGTAAAACCCCTGGACTACATTATACACACACAAATATGGATTGCACGTGGAAATTGGTTAAGTCACAGATTTTTTGTAATAATTTAAAAAATTAAATTTTTAAATCTAAATAGAATGGATCGGATTTAAAGTGAAAAGCGTTTGAAAAAGAATTTCAAAGATAAAAGTTATTTTTGAATAACTTAATTTAGTTTTGAATTTTGATTTAAATTTGAATTCAATATTTGAAATTGAATTCTATTTTGAGAATTTATGATGTAAAAGGTCATACAAGTTTATATGGGTTTTTAAATCATTTTAAAGTGTTGTTTTGGGAATTAAATTTAACCCAAAGATTTTAACTTGTATAACTGAAACCGGATTTTTTCCAAAATGAAAACTATTTGTTTTCAAATGATAAAAGATTTCATATAAGGAATGAATTCCCAAATTGTGTTAAAGGAATTTCAAGTTTGGATTGAAATGATTTTCCAAGTTATGAATGGATCTTTGGAAACGATTTTTAAAGGCTATAAGTTAAATCTTTGATTTAAAGATTAAATGGACTAATCCAAGTGGAATGGAAATTGTTTGAAATCCGCGAATGGATCTTTATGAAACTGGGTAAACTTTGTGCAATAAATCTTTTGTTTAAAGATTTGAAATGGTAATTTGGTTTAAACCATTTAAAGGAAAGTTTTGGATATTAAGTTGTGACTTAATTGAAATACCATATCCGTATGTTGTTAAATATTGCGCTCGTTATTCGGTTTAGCCGGAAGAGGACCTTGTGTCATATAACCCATTCCAAATAATGATACGTCGTTATGGATAGCATTTGAAGACTGGTGGTGAAGACCGGGTATTTGCGAGAATGGTAGGATGACCTATCGGTTGTCTCTGCACTGAGTAGCTACGGTATAGAGATTCCCTAAGTGATGGGAAGTCCGATCGAGATTGTGAACACCCGGATTTGCAAGGGCTTCTTCGAAAGTGCCTTCGGTTCTGTTTGAACCCGGAACAGACCTGTATGGATGTGTGTCTGACACTACATGTTGAGATATAAAGCTGATTTCTTTCAAATACATATCTGTTGGTGGCTAAGAATTTATTCTTTTAGCTTAACACCCTTCTCTGAGACGTACGAGCTAAGAGGTTATGTAGTTGAAGGTTATCAATGATATACTCCCAATTTGGTAGTGTGGCATGCTGAGTGCTACTGTGTGTTGATGATCATTTGTGATCAAAGCATGGCTTTCGTGTAAAGCGTAGCTTTGTGGACGAGACCTCATCAAGCCTCACAACCCAGTTATGGTCGAAACAGGAATCGTGGCAGCAAGGTTATTTGGAGGTAGCTCCTCTTGAGGGTATGACCATTTCCTTCTGGATAAAAGTGATATGATGGTATGGAGCCCAGATATTTACTTATGTTGTTTTTCTTGAAAGTTGGTATCATGGTATGGAGCCCAAATACTTTACTGTATGGTTGTTGGGTTGAGGGCCCTCGGGTAAAGGTTGGTAACGACCGGGGGATGGCATACTCGTGTCAGTTGTTACCTAGTTACAGAGGTAACCCGGCCTTGTGTAGCAGAGATCCGGTTAGGTTCTCGGGGGCGTCCCTCCAGAGGCGTTCCATTTTGTTTAGGAAGTTCCTTTGCCTGACCATTTGTTGGAAATCCAAACAAAACAATACGAGCCCTGTACGGTTTTAGTTGTATAACCTGCCATGGAATGTGGCGGTAACCTGCTATTGAACATGGTAGCTATAGTAGGCATACGACGAAATGTGGTATGCTGGCTAAGATTAATATTATATTTTCGAAATGTTTTCCACTATGCACTAATAATAATAATATCAAAATGGTTTTCACGTATCAAGCATTTTTGATATCATAAGGAGAAATCTCCTCCATTTCTGCGTTTGCATTGTGTGTGTGGCGGGAGGCCTTATGGTAGTTTCATTTTCTAAAAAGCATTGCGGATTTCAATTTTAGAATCTTTTGTTTGTTTTAAAGATAAACTGTTTTTGTTTGATCACACCAGTCTCATGACTAACCCGAAGTTTATTGTTTCTTTCCTAAACTCTGGGTGCCCACAATTTTCCACACGGGCAGTCTAGAGTTTGGTTTTTCAGATAGTAGATATAGATATCAATTTGGTAGCTTTTAGCTTTCTCTTTGGTATTCTTTGGAGTCTTTGGATTCATGGACGAGACTTGCTTAGCTTGGTGCAATGTGATGGTGGTTCGAGCTAGTGGTTTGGAGTTTTGGCTTTGAGCATTGGATTGGAGTTGTTGTTTGATAATTGGAGTTATCTCTTTTGCTATTTGTTTTCCACTGTTGTTTATTGTCTCTGATATTCTTGTATCGTATTGATATCATTGTCGTATATCATTGAATATTGTATTCACTGGAGTTGTACATGATATTCATTATTTTTCTTCCGATGTGTTGTTATACTTAATTGTGTTATAAGCTCCGGCGATCCAGATTCGACGTTTGGATAATCGGCATTGGAATACGAGTGTCGTATTCGGTGCCGATTTTCAAAGGTCGAGTCAGGGTCGTTAGACTATCACTTTTCACAAATCAATATCAAACATGTAAATAGTGAGTTTGGGCCACGATACATGTTTACAAAATTAAATAGGAGATTATACTACAATATAATGTTTTTACTTGTTTTACAAAACAAGAAGGGGTCCAAAAGTAATAACTTGTGGTCCATTATGTAGTTTATATTTTTAATACAACAACAATTATATTTACAATAATTATACAATCAACTAATGAGTAAAACTCACCTAAGTTCTAGCCAATGCTTATGCATTTTCGAGTAGTCCAAAATCAAACGCCGTTCAATTTTTACTGAAATTCCAATAAGCTCCAAACTCGATGAATCCAACTTCAATACATAGATAATCTAAATACGAATGCAATGGAAAATGTCTCGATTGGACCTTGTATGAACAAGATACGATCATTAGAACTCTAGAGATTAATTAAATAATAATTAACATAGTTAATTATGTTATTAAGCTAATTACCTCACTAATCACGACTGCACGTTCACTCTCCGATCATCTTTGACTTGACAGCGCACCCCTACCCTCGACTCGCCTGGCCAAGACAACCCCAATGCCGTAAGTGTCGCCCTTCCCATCGCCTCTAGCCATAGGTCGGAACCCAAAATTGCCGCACTAATCATCTCCCCCTCGATGTCGCCACAGTCGACCAATCGTCACCAAACTTCGCCAGCACAGTGCTCGCCTTCACCCTTTCCCTTTAGTTCCACCGCCTATCGATCACCCATTGTGGCTAAAAAGTCGAGCCCTAGCTACCACCGTCGACTCCCATTTTAGACTGCCTCGCCTCGATCCATAACAATTTGATCATTCACAACACTCATCCCATTACCCCACACATTTTCTTAGTTGACAACCCAAGCCTAGAATAGCCCCAAGTGTCGTCGATCAACTACGGCCATTGGATGAGGCTAGGATTGGGATTAGGTTTTTATAAAAAAGAGAAGTGAGGTCCTTTTATAGAAAAATCTTCGACGCTATTCACCCCCTAAAATCTCGAACTTCAAAGGAGGCATATTCACTAGCATTCCTAGCTAATTACCCTCATTCCAAATATGGTGGAACTAGTATTGGAGCATAATTCTGTAACGACCCGAAATTTCCGATGCCGAAAATACCAGATAGTTACGAAAAAGAAGAAAGAGATAGAAGAAGAAGAACAGAAACAACAACAACTCACATTCGCAGCGGATAAAATATAATAATAAATAATAACAGTCTACAAAAGAATATTATATCTGTCGGTTACATTCTAATACACCAAAGTTTCACATTATATACACTCATTAATATTTACAATTATCATGCCTCGGATTGACAATAATATAAATACAGCGGAAATACTCTATACGCTCCTGCCATCCAGCTCGCCCCCTGAGCTCCAGAACGTACCTACTTGAAAATCTGTAATACTCGGTCTGACCCGAGCATTACACCAAAGTAACACCCGGGTCAGGCTGGAAACCAGCGTGAGTAAACCCATTTAACATGGAATACAGAGCATATAACTTATATAAAACCCAGGGTATCTCATTTCAATTCACCAAACACAATTAATTATGGACATCACTTATTCAAAAAAATTCAAAGTGGTTTCTTCGAGTCTTATGAAATCCTAACCCAAGTTATCCAAATGAAATACACAACATTTCTTATCAGAGATATCAATTCATTCATAGCATCCAATACCATTTAATCATCCATGAGCAAAGCTTGATCACATCCAAATTAATTTAATTAATTCTAACTGAATTTCTAACCTCAATCTCTAAATTCCTTCTCTTGTCATTAATTAATCCCAAATCAATTAATTAACCAACCCTCCATTTTTCATCTTAATTAATCATCCTGGATTAATTATCTTTTTAATTACATTCAAGTAATTCTCTTTAATCAATTTCTCGATATTAATTACCCTTAACCAAAATCAATATGTAATCCTTAATTACCTCATAAATTAATAAATTATATTAAATTCATTTATCCGTAATTACTTATATTAATTAATTTCTTATAAATCACTTATTACGGATTAATCAATCTTAATTAATCAATCTTTGATTACATCATTAATCAAATAAATTAAGGATTTCCAATTATATATATATGTTCTCATCTAATATTAATTACTTTAATTCAACCACAATATTATTCATTCTCGATTAATCTCAACCTGTAATTAACTATCCATTATTTATTTTATTAAATAAATCGAGTTTCTCCTTAAATAATAATCTTAATTAATCTCTCGATTTATTACACAAAATAATTATATTTTATTAATTTCATTAAGTAATTATTGATTCATTACTCCATAACTATTAATCAATAACCTTCATTGTTAATTTATAAAACCTAATTACCCATTTGTAAATCACTAATTACAAATTAATCAATCACTAATTACAGCCGATTACTTAATTAACCTTTAACTTATTTCATAACTTGTCAAATCTTAATTATACTTAAGGTAGACATTCTCTTTGATAAATGCTACATCACGCTTTCAAAACATTTACCTTTTATTTAATATTTAACGCTATTTATAGAATAATTAAGTTTTAAATATCTTTTAAGTATTTAACATACTTAATTTAACAATCAAACTGTACTTAATTAATGTTTTGAAAGACATTAAATTTAAAGAATTTATAAATGATCAAAATATTCCCATTTTCACATATCTAAAACCTATTACACAGGTTCAAATTTTGGTTTCTTGGCTTCGGTTAAACTCGTTGATAACTCGACCCTGCTTCGAGTTATTTTCCCTTTTTCCCGTTTATACATATCTATTTTTTATAAGTTTAAGTTTACAACAACACAGAACTGCTTCTCACATACGAAACCCGAGTTCCAACTCGAGTTTCCTTCCTTTTCACTCGAACCCTTCTTTGAGTTACACAGATGCACACAAAAAATATGCTAACTTTAAAGCTTTTAAAGGGAAAATTAAAATTACTCACCACTGTCAAAACCCACATCCACTGTAATTTGCATTTGCTGCCTCGAAGCTCTCATGACAACGCCGCCTCCCCTCTTCTCACTGCTATAATCGACCAACTTCGCCGAGCCGTGACTCGATTGCGCTGCCGTACTTCTCGCGCGCACACACGCACCTCCAGCTCTCAATCGCTGCCTTCGACTCCACCTGTGCATCTCGAAAGCGACACCAAAAACTAATGTTCTCGTCCTCGAGCCAACATCACGCGAATCACCCAACTCACCAAACCCTAATATCGAACGCACGAAACTAGAGGGAGAGGGAGCGCGGCCACAAGCGATCAAGAAAGCCACAGCCACCATAAATTCGAATTCGATTTCTTTTCCTCCCTTTTTTTAATTTCGATTTTCTTTTTATATTACGAACGAATTGATTTTGGAAATGAAGAAAAGAGGTAGGCTCGGTTTCGTATCCGTTGAAAGAAGAGAGGACGGAAATAAAATATTGATTTGCGGGATTAGCTTCTTGAGTACGCTCTTATAAAATAATTTAATATTGAAAATATCACGTTGCATAACGCGAAATCCTGAAACCCGAATCAAACATGCTGACAGACGTTCATAAGGTTTTACCAGCGTTCCGAACACAACGGAACTTGTTTCAGAAGCTAATTTGAACGTATGTGCGAGTTACGAAATTAAACGATCATATTAAATTAAATCGATTAAAATAGATCTAAGCGTTTCGAGCTGCCAGGGTCAAACGACAACTCTAATTGCTCCGAAAATTGAAATTCGATAATAACTAACTATTATGGAACCAATGGAACTGTTTTCGTCGAATTCCGAGACTGTGCCTCGGAAGGCTATTTTTAAATTCAATTTAAACGATGTATTATTAAAATTGAACAAATTAGCTTTTAAATTAAATTTTAATCATTCTATTATCTTCAGTATCATTATTATAAATTTTATAAGCCTTCAAATTATTTTAACAGGCTTAAACCTCCAGATTCAGCGTTTTACCCAATTTCAAATTATATGATTCAATATTTAAACCATATAATTCAATAATTTAATTATCAAGTAAATATTGATACCTTGAATTCAAGTTAAAATTAACTTTTAAATATTTTAAAATCGATTAATTATTCCAATTTAATTCGTTAAAATTTCCGGATCGTCACATTCCTCCTCCCTTAAAAGAATTTCGTCCCCGAAATTACTAGTTAGGAAGAATGGTCCAATACTCGTTTACTTTTCTCCCAAAACTAACCGTTCAACATCCTACCAACTATCTTTTATTAAAACCCATTATCACATCAACCAACTTCCCAAAACCTTCTATAGTTTCAAACAATACCCTTTTGCTCAATCATCTAAATTTCAATTTAAAACCAAATTTTGAATTATCAAATTTTTTCTAACTCCCTAAATTTCCAAAATTTTTTGCCAGCGTCTCCTTTGCGCGGCTAGCTCGGTACTACTACAAAAGGCCTCTACGGGCTTCCAAATTCCAAAAAGAAAACAGAAAGCCAAGTGGCTAGATCAAAAACCCAATCCAATTCATACAGAAATTAAAATACATACCTTTTTGTCGGGCAATTCACAATTTTCTTTTGGAATCAAATCCAATTTTCTTTTTCCCTTTTAATACCTGCATATCTTACTTGACAATAATATCCAATCGTAACCCTTCCAAATCATTGTATACATTTTCCTACATGAGTTTCATACCCACTTTTATTCAAATTAGTTTTCTCCACTTTCATACGAATTCAATTTACTTTAAATTTTGAATATTAAATTTTATCTTTCAAGTATAATTGATTCATATTAGTTCATCTACAAATTTACTTTAAATTTTCAATTTGAAATTGTTTTGTCATTAACAAAAAAAAATTCCAAAAATTTTCAAAAATTTTCTAACTTCCAAAATTTTGAAAATTTTTTGGCAGTCTCCTTTGTACGGAGGAGCTTTTGCAATTTGACAAGAGATATAAATAAATTTACATCGACCCACACGGTCGGAAAAAGCAAAAACAGTTCATATTTCCTAATTTTATTGCGTAGGCGTACCTTATTTAGCATTTTAAGCAAGCAGCTTATTTATTAAGCAATTAGTGCATCCAAATCCAGCCAAATGGCGTTCAGGTACCTGTACGTACTCAATTTAGACATATAAGCACTATATATATGAAGTTGATAACATTTCTCTTACTTAAACAACTATAACACTTCCATTCTAAAAGAAATGCATTCAAATTAACTTCCACAAGCAATTTATATGTTTTTAAACCTAATTCAATTATTTTCAACCAATTTATAAACCATTTCATTCAATTTCAATTGTTTGCAACTCAATCTCTTACATTCCATTGATTTTTAATCCAAACAAGCTCATATTCGCTTCAAATGATTCAGAATCAATTTAATTTAATCTCTATTGACTCATAGCATTTTAATTACTTTTATTTACGCCGAACGACAACCATTTTCATGCAATTTCGATGATATTCGTTTAATAGAGTATCTATTTCAGTTTATAACTATTTTAAATTAATTTTCAACTCATTTTATTTTTATTTTACAACATCACTTCTTATTTAATTCATTATTAAATCCAAGTCGAATTCTATTTACAGTTCGAATTCATTTCCAATCTCAATTATTAACTTACAACCCATTTTATTAAACCGAGTTAAATTTTATTAACATACTCAATCCAACAATTATTTAACCAATTAGCTTATTTCCAACTTCTAAATCAATATTCAATTTTAATTACAAAATCACTTCATTAAAATTCCAGTTTGGATTTCCTTTTATTTCCCCAAAATTCCAACATCTTTATTTAGAAATTTTAGAAATGCTTTTAAATTCACATCATACTTAATAAAATAGCTCTTTATAAAAATATTTCTTATAACTCGATGTCTCCACCCGTCCATCCTTGTTCTCATAGAAATTCGGTCATACATTGATCAGGCGTGAGACTGAAATCTACAAGTGCTTGGCAGACCCGTTTTCAACATCCAGTGAAAATACTTGGGAAATAATTTTATTGAAAATATAGAAAATAGTTTTGAAAATAGAGGAAATATCTTTGGTGAGAACGCTCTGGAAATCATCACCCCTATCCATGGTCGTAGTTACATTCCAGGGTTACGTTGCCATCACAGCAAAAGCCCATGTAACTGCAGGATCTCCGCGGCCTCTCGATTACGCCATGGAACCCACAACAGATCACAGTTACATACCAGGGTTACGTTGCCATCACAGCAAAAGTCCATGTAACCGCAGGCTCTCTACAGCCTCTGATTTTCGCAGTCGAAATGAAACTTCTCCACTCCAACATAGGTCGCAGTCTGCCGATATAAAATCAAACGCAGACTGTTGGCTCTCAGCGGCACACACGACTTTCGCTATGGTATACACTACTTATAATCCCCAGGAACTAGTTTTGTCCGGACTCCTCACAGGATCAACTTTAGAACCTCCATTGGGCTCAAGGCAGCACCACCCGGTGGTACTCCTGAGAAGTTCATTTCAAGGGAGCGCCTTTTTCCCCAGAGCCATCATCAAAACATTTTATACTATACATATAGTATCTTCAAATCATACACCTAGTATGATTTCATATAAAACCCCTTTACACAAAATCGATTATTCCAAAATCGATAATTCTCACGCTAGGCTTTTCAAATTCAAAATTGATTTTACCCAAAAATCAAAAGCCTTTCCAAATTCAAAGGTTCACAAAACCTTTTCCAAAATCCTCATAATATCCTTATATATATATATTCAGATATATATAATTTTCCAAACTTTGGATCGTTCAAACTTATATAAAATTCCTTTATACTTCAAACACTTTAAAAAAAATCCTTTTACTCCAGCAATAAATTCAACAAGGGGAGATTTATCTTATATAACAAAGATATATAACTTTGTTTATTCAAAATCAAATATTCAAATTTGATTACTTTTTCAATATCAATTTCATTCAAATCCGTACGATATACACATATTATTCATATGCTATACCAATCTGATCGCTCACTCGATCACACAATTTCACTTTCATTGAATTATAACTTCAATTCTTATCTCAGTTGGGTATTTAATCAATAACAGTTTGAACTCCGACCAGTTTATATTTAGAAAATAGATTGAAAATTTTAAAAATAGATAAGTAGTAAAAATAATAATTATTAGTTTGCAAAATAGCTATAAAATAGTTAACTATTGTAAAATAGTCGGAGAATAGTTGAATAGTTTCAGAAATTTTAAATAATTGCAAAATAGCTGTAAAATAGAGATTAGTTTTGTGAAATAGTTGAAAAATAGTAATTAGTTTAGAAAATAGTTGAAAAATGGTTAAATAGCTCCAAAAACAATTGTAAACAAGTATAAAATAATTTGGCTTTAAGAAATAAAGGTTGTATATATTTAATGGCTTAGAAAAATAAGTTTATATCAAAACAATTTATATTGAAAATAGTCAAGAGTCAACTGTTCACTTCCCCAACAATTCAACTTAAATTTCCACTTCCATTTAATAGACTCAATTCTAACTTGAATAACTTCAATTTCTATTGAAATTTATTTAAACCCAATCCAAGTTGAATCAATCTAGATTCCCAATTTAAATCAAATTCCATTTTATTTTAATCCTGTTCAACTTTAATCATAATTTCAAATTATTCCAATCAATTTGAATTATTATCAATTGAACCCATTTCAAATTCAAATCATTTCAGTATAATCCAATTTAATTTCCCATTTAAATTTTTAAACTTATACATCTTCAATCACCAATCTACTTAATTCAAACCAAATTCAATTTCAATCTTGAATTTAAACTATCTCGAATTATATAAATTCGGGTTAAATTCTCAAAGGTTGGTTTACCTTTTTAAACCAAATTAACTTTTATTCAAAGTTTTTAATCAATTTAATTTCTGAGTTCAATTCTAAAAATTTCCATTTTAAATTACCTTTACTCATGTATTTCAAGGTTCAATAAGAATTCAATACAATTTTATTTTAAAAATTTAATTTATTATTCAATTTTATCTTCCAGTTTGAAGCCAGTTCTTAAACAAGTTTATTTTACAATTTAATTATTCAAATTTATTTTATTTATACAATACCATTCTCAATTTAAAGATTTTTATTAACAATAGGATGATATCATCCAGTTTATTTTAAAACGTCCATCCATTTTCAATTTTTAAATCTCAAACCCCTTTTGAGATCACACAAATTCCCAAATCAAATCAACCATTTAACTTTCCAAGTTAAATTCCAATTTCATCTTGAAATTTCCAATTCTGGTTGCTTTTTCTACACTTATTTAACTTTCCCAAAGTTAAATTCCAATTTACTTAATCCAATCAACCTTGCTCAAATTGAATTCCCGCTTCAAACTTATCACTTTGGGTATCACATCCCATTCCAAATTCAAACTCAACATTTAGAGTTTATTCAAACTATTTTTGGTTTATATATATTCCTTATTCATACATACATATCTATTTCTTGGCCCTCCCAGCCATGTTTTAAAATTTTAAACCACCTTTGGTTTTAAACTCAAATCAAATTTCAAACAACCCATTGTTTGTAACAAATCCCAGTTATCCAAAATATACTTATTTGTTATTATTATTTTGAAACAAAATTTTCAAATTCTGGGACCAGATTTAGAATTTCATTTTCAATCCATTAAATTTTAATTTGGTTGTATTTCTATTTCTACTTAACTTAATTCCAATTCAAGACTTCAGTTTGGTTGTATTATATTACTTCTTAATTTTAATTTCAGTAATTTAACAACCAATCGCTTTGATATTTATTAGAAGGAAATATTGCTTTATATATCAAAATATATTTTATATAAAATCATTTAAAATCTTTATATAAGAAAATAGCAAGTACGCTCTCATATATATATATGTGTGTGTGTGTATATATATATATATATATATATATATATTCTCAAATCATTCTAGAGTACTACAGACTCTATTAAATGAGTGATCCCCACCAGAGCCAAGGTTCTCGCTTAACCTTTCAGCTCTGATACCAAATGTAACGACCCGAAATTTCCGATGCCGAAAATACCAGATAGTTATGAAAAAGAAGAAAGAGATAGAAGAAGAAGAACAGAAACAACAACTCACATTCGCAGCGGATAAAATATAATAATAAATAATAACAGTCTACAAAAGAATATTATATCTGTCGGTTACATTCTAATACACCAGAGTTTCACATTATATATAGTCACCGAATATTTACAATTATCACGCCTCAGATTGACAATAATATAAATACAGCGGAAATACTCTATACGCTCCTCCCATCCAGCTCGCCTCCTGAGATCCAGAACGTACCTACCTGAAAATCTGTAATACTCGGTCTGATCCGATCATTACACCAAAGTAACACCCGGGTCAGGCTGGAAACCAGCGTGAGTAAACCCATTTAACATGGAATACAGTGCATATAACTTATATAAAACCCGGGGTATCTCATTTCAATTCACCAAACACAATTAATTATGGACATCACTTATTCAAAAAAATTCGAAGTGGTTTCTTCGAGTCTTATGAAATCCTAACCCAAGTTATCCAAATGAAATACACAACATTTCTTATCAGAGATATCAATTCATTCATAGCATCCAATACCATTCAATCATCCATGAGCAAAGCTTGATCAAATCCAAATTAATTTAATTAATTCTAACTGAATTTCTAACCTCAATCTCTAAATTCCTTCTCTAGTCATTAATTAATCCCAAATCAATTAATTAATCAACCCTTCATTTTTCATCTTAATTAATCATCCTGGATTAATTATCTTTTTAATTACATTCAAGCAATTCTCTTTAATCAATTTCTCGATATTAATTACCCTTAACCAAAATCAATAAGTAATCCTTAATTACCTCATAAATTAATAAATTATATTAAATTTATTTATCCTTAATTACTTATATTAATTAATTTCTCTAAATCACTTATTACGGATTAATCAATCTTAATTAATCAATCTTTGATTACATCATTAATCAACTAAATTAAGGATTTCCAATTATATATATATATATATATGTTCTCATCTAATATTAATTACTTTAATTCAAACACAATATTATTCATTCTCGATTAATCTCAACCTGTAATTAACTATCCATTATTTACTTTATTAAATAAATGGAGTTTCTCCTTAAATAATAATCTTAATTAATCTCTTGATTTATTACACAAAATAATTATATTTTATTAATTTCATTAAGTAATTGTTGATTCATTACTCCATAACTATTAATCAATAACCTTCATTGTTAATTTATAAAACCTAATTACCTATTTGTAAATCACTAACTACAAATTAATCAATCACTAATTACAGCCGATTACTTAATTAACCTTTAACTTGTTTCATAACTTGTCAAATCTTAATTATACTTAAGGTAGACATTCTCTTTGATAAATGATAAATCACGCTTTCAAAACATTTACCTTTTATTTAATATTTAACGCTATTTATAAAATAATTAAGTTTTAAATATCTTTTAAGTATTTAACATACTTAATTTAACAATCAAACTGTCCTTAATTAAAGTTTTGAAAGACATTAAATTTAAAGAATTTATAAATGATCAAAATATTCCCATTTTCACATATCTAAAACCTATTACACAGGTTTAAATTTTGGTTTCCTGGCTTCGGTTAAACCCGTTGATAACTCGACCCTGCTTCGAGTTATTTTCCCTTTTTCCCGTTTATACATATCTATTTTTTTATAAGTTTAAGTTTACAACAACACAGAACTACTTCTCACATTCGAAACCCGAGTTCCAACTCGAGTTTCCCTCCTTTTCACTCGAACCCTTCTTCGAGTTACATAGATGCACAAAAAAATATGCTAACTTTAAAGCTTTTAAAGGGAAAATAAAAATTACTCACCACTGTCAAAACCACATCCACTGTAATTTGCATTTGCTGCCTCGAAGCTCGCATGACCACGCCGCCTCCCCTCTTCTCACTGCTATAATCGACCAACTTCGCTGAGCCGTTACTCGATTGCGTTGTCATACTTATCGCGTGCACACATGCACCTCCAGCTCTCAATCGCTGCCTTCGACTCCATCTATGCATCTCGAAAGCGACACCAAAAACTAGCGTTCTCGTCCTCGAACCAACATCACGCGAATCACCCAACTCACCAAACCCTAATATCGAATGCACGGAACTAGAGGGAGAGGGAGCGCGGCTACAAGCGATCAAGAAAGCCGCAGCCACCATAAATTCGAATTCGATTTCTTTTCCCCTTTTTTTATTTCGATTTTCTTTTTTCTTTTTTTATATTAGGAACGGATTGATTTTGGAAATGAAGGAAAGCGGGAGGCTCGGTTTCGTATCTGTTGAAAGAAGAGAGGACGGAAATAAAATATTGATTTGGGTGATTAGCTTCTTGAGTACGCCTTTATAAAATAATTTAATATTGAAAATATCATGTTGCATAGCGCGAAATCCCAAAACCCGAATCAAACATGCTGACAAACGTTCATAAGGTTTTACCCGCGTTCCGAACACAATGGAACTTGTTTCGGAAGCTAATTCGAATGTATGTGCGAGTTACGAAATTAAACGATCGGTATTAAATTAAATCGATTAAAATAAATCTAAGCGTTTCGAGCTGCCAGGGTCAAACGACAACTCTGATTGCTCCGAAAATTGAAATTCGATAATAACTAACTATTACGGATCAAATGGAACTGGTTTCGTCGAATTCCTAGACTGTGCCTTGGAAGGCTATTTTTAAATTCAATTTAAACGATATATTATTAAAACTGAACAAATTACCTTTTAAATTAAATTTTAATCATTCTATTATCTTCAGTATCATTATTATAAATTTTATAAGCCTTCAAGTTATTTTAACAGGCTTAAAACTCCAGATTCAACGTTTTGCCCAATTTCAAATTATATGATTCAATATTTAAACCATATAATTCAATAATTTAATTATCAAGTAAATATTGATACCTTGAATTCAAGTTAAAATTGACTTTTAAATATTTTAAAATCGATTAATTATTCCAATTTAATTCGTTAAAATTTCCAGGTCGTCACAAATTCCATCATATACAGAAGTTAGCTTTTAAAATCAAATTATATTATATTTTACATTCTGAAATCAATTGCTATGCATTACAAGCTCACATGACCATACGATAAGTCTGATCACCATAAAACTCAGTGGCGTATAACAATTAAGTATTCCGGATCCAATGGTACTAGTTTCATAAAAATCCAAGACAGTGCCCCAGAATGATATTTCACATGTTAATTAAAATGAATTATTATTAAAATAATTTTTTAATCACTTTTAATTCAAAATTAAAAGATTTCCATATCATTCTATTTAAACAAAATTCAAATAAGCTTTCGAAATCATTTTTATTCACATTATATCTAAGATGTAAATATTTAAATAATTCTAATATTTAATTATAAACTATTCAAAAAAAATATGGGTCATTACAATTTAATTAATTAAAAACTATTACCTCATTATATATATAAAGCTTCAGATTATGTAAAAATGATAGAATGTTGTACCTTAATCGTTTTAGATTGTGCCTACTAGACATCAAAACATTTTATGACTTGTATATATAGTATGAATTTCTTTGTCTTTGTCCAATATTTGATTTATTTACGTTCCATTTTTGTAATTTATTTATTACTTGCTATTCATCCAGAGCTATGGTTATTAACCTAACTGTATTTTTACAATAAGAGTGGTACTAAGAGTCATCTTTCACTCAAATGACCAATTTAACTCCATGTTCAGTTTTGAACTTGTAGTCCAAACATAAACATTTTTTTCTTGCGCTAGCTTAGGAAGGCCCTACGGTGAGTTTGTATGATATCTCACTCTATTTTCAAGAGATTTCTATTTATATATAATAACCCGTAATTTGAATGCTTTAGTTAAAAATATTTAAATTATTTTAAATATTCAAATACAGATTATTTTTCAATAAATAATTAAGTATTAAGCAATGAATAGTAGCAATGAACCTATTTTTTGGAGAAATGTTTGCAAAATATATACTTTGGAAACATATCGATAAAATGGTCGAAAACTGTTTTATCAATAAACATTTCTATAATTATCAAACATCACATGCGAAGTTGAATACATACACTTATTTTTATAATTGAATAAGAATATGGAATAAAATTATATATTTTATTTTTGGGGAAATAAAGGTATTTATGACATCATCACTGATGTCCTTATTTTAAATATTGACTTATGAATTTAAATTGAGATTTAATGATTTAATAATTATTATAATGGTTCTAATAATTGTTTTAAGCGATAATAATTCACTTTAAATAGTTATAAAGTGATAATAAATCATTTGTATTAGTTTTATAAAGATATATACTTGATTTGAGAATATTAGAAAATTGATATAGCTTTATCGATATAATAGCACTTTTTGTAAATGATCGTTTAATATTCATTTATATGCTTTTATAAATAAAATGCAATCGTTTTAATTAGTTAAAAATGATAGATGAATTTTCAATTTTTTTAAATATATATGTAAATTAACTTATAAATGAAAATATGATCAGCAATCGTTTCTCGATTTCCAATAGTTCAACGAACGAAAGTTGTTTAAAAGTCATTGCAACCTTATTTATATGTCATGTGCACATGTATAACATACACTTGCCTACCCTAACATGCACACGAATACACACATACATACATACATACATACATACATATGTATATACATATACTTTTAAATATACATATACTACAAAATATTTAGATATTTTACTAAAAACTTAATACTTAAGCAACCCAAAAGCATCCATCAACTCACCTTACACCATATCACCTCAAGCACATAGAGGCATAAAGGGGGAGGCTTGCCGTGCATTTGGAAGGGATGGAGGTGGTGTGGGTAAGGGCAAATGTGTAATTATGCATTTAGATATTTGTTTCCAATTTTTTTTATAAATACCCGCCCCTTTCATCATAAATTCCTAACACTTAATTTTCATCTCCTTCCTCCACTTTCAAACTTTTTAATGGCTTTATATTTTAGCAAAATTATGAAGAGAATATTTGTGGAAACAAATTAAATTATTAGTCTATATATATATATAAATAAATATTAGTATAAACACCTCAAAACCACTTCAAATCACTCCTTTTTCTCCTTCATATCCACGGCCACCACTTCCTCTTCATTTGGTCGAGCCAATCACTGCCTCCACACCTAGGCCATGAGCACCCAAGGCCCCAAGGAGCAAGGCTGAGCCTCTAGGAAGGATTAAAAGAAAGTGTCATGGGCTTAGAATTAAAGTTAGCGAGACTATAATTGATTCTAGTTAGTCCGTCATCAAATGAAGGTGAGAAACTCTATTTATAATAGGATATATTGGATGACATATATGTTTGGTTATGCTTGGTTATGATGATTGTTTATCATGTTTGGACAATGATGATATGATTGTTTGATTGTATTAACAAGTCATGTTTAATACACGTCAAAAATCACAAAGGAAATCACTTTCATTTAATAAATGAAATGGTGTATATGAGATTCTTAACCCTCTTGAAAGTGGTTTAAATGGTTTATAAATGTTTTATAAACACTAAAATCCAATTTGGTGAAGTTTTAATAAGTTATGAAAATTAAGTCAAAAATAGGCGCGTTATGTAACGGTTGATCGCGATTTCGCGCCATAGAAAGTCAAATCCATTTAAACAATGGATTTGGAGTCAGAATTCTTTGGAATAAGATTTTTCCAAACTCTTACGATCATAATTCTCAACAAAAGAAAAAGACCGCGATTTCATTCAATAGATTTTTGAAACATGAGCAAAATAAATTTTCAAAATAGTCGCGATTTGCCAGTTCAAAAACCAAAACAACAAATTCATTATAAATGATATTTTTAATTCTTTAAAAATATGGAATAAACTCCCTAATCTTTTAAAATATTTTAGAAGAGATTTGAGATATAAAAATAGATTTCTAAATGATCGAAAAGTTGTTTTGATTAAATAATCTTTGAAAACACTACTTGTAGCACTAATCGAACAATTTTTGCAGCACTTTTTAATAACTTTTGAAATATGGATTTAAACTTAACAATTCTTTTCCAAATCTTTTATAAATGTTTTAAAATAAATAACAAAATATTTTAAAAATTATTTGAAGGTTTTATAGTTTATTTTAAAAGCTTTAAGTAAATGATTTAAAGAAAAGCTATTAAAATCAAGTGATTTAATCTTGGTTCTTAAAGGTTACGAGTAGACTTGGATTTTTTTACTCGTAAGATCTGAATGTAAGGTGCTTAAACTAAGGAGATGTTTAGAAGCAACCAATGTCCTGGCTCACTTAGGCTCTTTCCTAGGCGAGGAATAGATAAGGTCGAAATGTCGAAAACAAGACAATTATAAAAGATTTAATTTTTCCAAATTTAATACAACCTGGAGTGTATAGAGATTATCTTTTTATACTTGGTACTAAATTTCGATGAGGGAACCGTACAATCCATATGAATTTAAAAAAAATATTTCACTGTTATTCCATGGATAGTAAAGGTTGAGAACAGAAATTGATGTTGAGTAGAATTAGAGTAATTTCTATCGACCCTTTGTACTAAATAAGGTTTTGCGATGATTTTGATTTAGTATTTCCAAAATTAAAGAGAGGTTTAAAGATTTCATATATATTAAGAAGAAACGTTTTAAAGATATATATCTCTAGATGATATTTTTGATAAAAGGAAGTAATTAATCAAATGATAAGCACCTATCTACTTACTATCCTTTTTTCGATGATTAGTTCGAAGGAGCCGAGGTCGGATTTGAGTGATTCTTATCCAAAAACCACTTTGAACCAATTTATATACTCGAAGTGAAGACAAGGATGATAGTAAATGAATGAAGGGCTGATTGTCATTAACACTCGGGGGCAATTTTCCATATCATATATATGTCGCTGTTGTATCTTCATTTGATCATCAATGCACTGGCTGCTCGCTTCTAATTCTAGGGATGATTCTCGATAAGATTTGGTAGGAGAGTTCCTTTAGTTTGTCCGATTCCTAGACAACTTGTATGCATGAATGTCTGACACTGCATTTATAATCACATTGATTGTCTCTACAAATGTATCATTTATTTAGTGGTGGAGAAGACAACTTGTCTTAGCTTTGCATCCTTTCCTGAGACATGCGAGCTCATGAGTTGTACATTTGTAGAAATTAATGTTGTGATCATGGAATGGTAATGTGGCATTCAAAGTAGAATGTGCTATATGAAAGGTAATCGTTACCTTTTTCCTCATCACTTGGAAATGGCTTAAACAGGGCATGCCGTGAGGCTATGTGAGTTGCATCATAAGGGTATGGTCATCAACCTTCTAGATTACTCTCTATATATCGAGTATATTGTGTATGCTGCAGCGACGAATAGGTTGGTTATGGCCGGGATGATTTCATATTTAGTCCTATTCACCACCAAGTTAGGTCTATAGGTAGGCCAGTCATGCCAAGTGCAGAGGTTTCAAAAGTCATTGATCCTCGGTACATCCCTCTCTGGTGTATTGTATGGAAGGTAGTTCCTTACCTTCCATTGTATGGAAATCCATTCTCCACTAAGTTCCTTCCGATTTGATTGTAAAACCTACTTTGTAGCTATTATGCTAGAATATAATCAACGTAACCATTTCAACTAAGATTCATAAGTTTATTTGAAAATTATTTTCAAAAGAATGTCACTAAAAATAATATTCTTAGATTTTTCACAGTAAATATTTTGGTTATCATAAGGTAAAAACTCATTCTGTGTTTATGTACGAAGTGGTCTTATGAGATACCTTTTGTTTTCAAACACTCATATATTGAGTTTCTCATACCAGTCCTATGGCTGACACGAAGTTTATTTCTTTCCACTCAAACTCTAGGTGCCCTATTTTTTCAAGCAACCTAGTAGTCAGGTTTAGTTAGAAGAAATCTAGAAGAGCTCAGCCTAGTATTCCATATTTATGAGGACGAATATTTATAACAGTCCATGTTTAAGTTTGATAAATGTATTTAAAATATTCCACTGTAAAGATTGTATGTTGAAATAATATATGTTATTCCATTCGTGTGAGATTCTTTTTTGCCTTTATTTTTTTTGTACTCCACGATAATCTGCCTTTCCAACATTTGGATTTGCGGAACGTGAATACCAAGGATGTATTAATGTCGATTTCTAAGGGTCGAGGAGGTGGGTCATCACATTTGGTATCAGAGATTAGGTTGAGTGAACACCTAAGCCTGATAGGGGTAAAAGTATCATCAAAGATAGGGTTACTAATACCCTAGGATGAGTTACTCATTATAGAAAGGGTTAGTAATACCCTAGAATGAGTTGAGAGTATTATATAAGAGCGCATATTTATAATGATATATATAAATGATTTTGTTTTGAAATTATGGTAAAGGAAATAATTTTACCTAGGATTATATTTTGAATAAAAAAAGGATATCTTTGAAAAAATTAGTATTGGATGATTACAATCAAGTTGGGTAAAGCTTAGTATAAACATCTTATGATTAGAATTTCACAGTTTGACTATATGATGTTTATAATAACACTAAAAGGATTAATAAGGAATGAAAACTAGATGAGTTGAGGAATGTACGGAAGATCAAAATTTTTTCAAAAGATTTTTCAAAAGATTTGAAATAGTATGTTTGGAATGTTTTCTTGACAAAGGATTTCAAAGTGATTTTGAAGGAGTTAAAACATTTTGACAGAAATCTCAAGTTGTTTCAAAGATTAGTTTGGAGGAAAAATAACACCAAGTTCTTTGAAAATCCTTTCTCTTAAAAAGGTTACAATTAAGGCCGATTTATATTAGGAAATGCCTTAGTAAATAAGATATTAATAACTTGATATTAGAATGAGTTAAAATAAGTAAAATGCTTAGTGCCTATATAAGCGGTTACATTTACATTTCTAGAAATCATATGGAAGAAAGTATCCCAAGTGCGAGTCATCATAAGCAAATTAGGGCAAAAATGATAATCTTATTATCCTCTCAAGCGATGAAGAAAAACTATCGAAACAGTCACAAAGCAACGTTTGGTCCTGGACTGATGAGGAGTGTCTTCCGTACACCAAAAGGGATGAAGGTGGGTACCCAATGATGAAAATGCTCATCCCACCCGCTACTCCAAAAATCATATTTATTTATAGTGATGATAAGTCTGCACGAGCCTCGAAAGAAATATAGATAACAAATCCGGCTAGTTCTGAATTGGAACCCATTGTAGAATTATAGCCTATGGAGGAGGAATCTGAGCCTATAAAGGAGGAATTCGAACCTATGGAGAATGAATTTGAACCCATGGAGGACCCAGAGACCATAATATCAGAGCATAGTAGTGTAGACAACAATATGATTTGGGAAATGGAAGGAGAACACGTTATACGACAAGAAGAATCATCAATTCTTACATCAACTGGGATGAAATGGAAGGAGACAATGAGGAAATATCCAAGGAAGAAGCTGAAGTGTTTCAAAATGCATTGGAGATTGAGATGCAACGACTCGAAGAAATAGCCGAAGGTGAAGTAATGCTGGAAGTACTTGTTGGTCTCAATCATGTTCCATGGAACCAGCCATGACTACCTTATGTTGAAGGAGAGATGCAACAATTGGAGGATGGAAATGATGCGGACGATGAGCATGAGAGCAACGAAGAAGGGATTGGAGAAGTTATGATGACTAAAGATATTGGAGCGCTCCATCGGCCTCCTATTCAAAAGAATGAGGAAGATGATGAGTATGATGGTTGAAGGCATTTTTCTATCTATTTAGTATATCTATGTATAGCTTATGTATGATGTGGTTGATATGTTATGCTGGTGGGGTGTGTATAGTATTAGTGTTACATATCCTATTATAGGAGTTGTATGCTTTAGGTCTGACTTGTGTCAAAAAATTGGATCGTTAATGTAAATTATGAAGTGTATAATATAAATATGCTACTTCATTTTCATCCTCATTCATTGCAATTACATAAATTTCTTAAATGAATCAAAGAGAATCCTTGATTAAAGAAGCAAATTTTAAGCGAAAACTTGAAAAGGAATTTTTCTAAACATTTTGAAAAAGATATAATTATATACATATAAAGGAAGTTTTGATTAATAAAGAGGTACTAATTAAATAAGTAAGTTTTGAATGCAAAGAAGTTTTATTTAATACAAAATTAATGCAATTATTATTGATTTAAAAGAAGTAAACGATAATATAAGAGGTTTATTAAAATAAAAGGAAATTTATCTTTTGACTTGAATGATTTCTTGGAAAGATTATTATATATAAAGAGTGTGGATTATTTTGTTGCATAATTTTGATCCAAGATTTGAGTGTAGAACTTTGAACTGTTTACACTAGTCCAAAAATGATTTATCACTCAATTGTTGACGATGAACATTGATAAGGGTATGTGATTCGATACTTGGGTTTTCTACTATAGTTGAGAGTTATGCAAGGAAAAACTAAAGTTTTGATTGAAATGCTTGATCAGAGTCCACACTAGAGGATCGACAAATCAATACAAGTATGTAAGTAAAGTTGTGGATTCGAATAGTAAATCAAATCAGATATTGTGTACGCATGATCTATATACATCGTACAAGTGTATGTTTAAAAAATAAATATTTTGGGGAAATACCCTTTTTTTTTGCGTTGTAATTTCGAGGACGAAATTCCTTTAAAAGGGGTAGTATGTAACGACCCATAATTTGATCACTTTAATTAAAGATATTTAAATTATTTTAAATATTCAAATACAGATTATTTTTTAACAACTAGTCAAGTTTTAAGTAATGAATAATAATGATGAACTTATTTAGGAAAAATGTTCACAAAATATATACTTTGAAAAATATCGATAAAATAGTTGAAAACCATTTTATCAATAAATAACTCTATAATTATCAGACATCGCACATGGAGTTGGATACATGTACTTATTTTTATAATTAAACAAGAATATGAAACAAAATTATTTATTTTATTTTTGAGAAAAATAAAGGTATTTATGACATTATCAGTGATGCCCTTATATTTAAATGTTGATTTATGAATTTAAATTGAGATTTACCGATTAAATATTATAACGGTTCTAATAATTGTTTAAATGATAATAATTCATTTAAATAGTTATAAAGTGATAAAAAATCGTTTATAATAGTTTTATAAAGATACATACTGGATTTGAAAATATTTGAAAATTTATATCGCTTTGTCGATATAATAGCACTTTTGTAAATGATTGTTTAATATTAATTTAAATGGTTTTATAAAGCAAATGTAATCATTTTATTTAGTTAAAAATGATAAGAAATGAGTTTTTATATGTAAATTAACTTATAAGTGAAAATATGATCGAAAATCAGTTTCTCGATTTTCGTCACGGATTAACGAGCGAAAGTTGTTCAAAATTCGTTGCAACCTTGTTTATGCATCATGTGCACATATATAACATACACATGCACACCCTAACATGCACACAAATACATACACAAACATACATATATACACATACATTTAAATATACATATATTACAAAATATCAAGATATTTTACTAAAAACTTAAAATTTAAGCTACTCAAAAGCTTCCGTCAACTCACCTTACACCATATCACCTCAAGCACATGGATGCACAAGGTGGGAGGCTTTTGGTGTATTTGGAAGGGACGGAGGAGGTGTGGGAAAGGGGCAAATGTGTAATTATGCATTAAGATATTTGTTTACAAAATTTTCCAATAAATACCCACCACTTTCTCCATAAATTCCTAACACTTATTCTTCATCTTCTTCCTCCACTTTGAAGCATTTTAATGGCTTTACTATGGAGAAAATATTTGTGGAAATAAATTAAATTATTAGTATATATCTATTAGTATAAACGCCTCAAAACCACTTCAAATCACTCCTTTTTCTCCTTCATATCTATGGCCACCACCTCTTCATTTGGTAGAGCCAACCACCACCTCTACACCTAGGCCGTGAGAACCCAAGGATCCAAGGAGCAAGGCCAATCCCTTAGGAAGAAGGAAAAGCAAGTGTCGTGGGCTTAGAATTAAAGTTAGCAAGTTTATAGTTGATTCTAGTTAGTCTGTCATCAAATGAGGATGAGAAACTCTATTTATAATACGATATATTAGATGATATATATTTGGTTATGCTTGGTTGCGATGATTGTTTATCAAGTTTGGACAATGATGATATGATTATTTAATTGTATTAACAAGTTCACGTTTAATACACGTCGAAAATCACAAAGGAAATCACTTTCCTTTAATAAATAAAATGGTGTATATGAGATTGTTAAACCTCCTGAAAATGGGTTAAAATAGTTTATAAATGTTTTATAAAAACTAAAATCCGATTTGGTGAAGTTTTGATAAGTTATGAAAATTGAGTCAAAAATAGCCAGGTCGCATAACGACGATTTCACGCCATAGAAAGTTAAATCCATTTAAACAATGGATTTGAAGTTAGAATTCTTTGGAATAAGAATTTTTTGAACACTTACAATCATAATTCTCAAGCAAAAGAAATTAAGATTTCATTAAGTAGATTTTGTAATATGAACAAAACAAGATTTCAAAATAGACGATGTTCGGTAGTTTGGAAACCAAAGAGACAAATTATTTATTAATGATATTTTTTTTTGAATTTTTTCAGGAGGGAAACCGACCGGAGCCGTAAAACCCTCCCTAGTGCGCCTACCCGGTCCGCGGGCACCCGAAGGCTGATTTTAGCATACGCACATGGTAACCCTTTATTAATTATATTTTTAAATCTTTAAAAATATGGAGTTTATTCTATAAGTCATTTAAAATGTTTTAAAAGAGATTTTATTAATAAAAATAGATTTTTGAACGATCAAAAAGTTGTTTTGATCAAATAAGCTTTGAAAACACTATTTGAGTACTATTCTCAGCACTTTTTACAACACTTTTTAATAACTTTTTAAATATGGATTTGAACATAAGAATTCATTTCCAAATCTTTTATAAATGTTTATAATCAAGTATTTTAAAGATAATTTGAAGGGTTTATAATTTATTTAAAAGGTTGAAATAAATGATTTAAAGAAAAGTTGTTAAAATCAAGCAATTAAATCTTGCCTCTAAAAGCCAACGAGTAGAATGGATTTTTCTGCTTGTGAGATCCGAATGTAAGGCACTTAAACTAAGGAGTTGTTCAAGAGCAACTAATGCCCTGGCTCACCTGGCCTCTTTCCTAGGCGGGGAATAGATAAGGTCAAAATATTAGAAATGAGAAAGTATAAAAGATCTAATTTTTCCAAATTTAATACAATTTGGATTGTATGGAGATAATCTTCTTATACTTGGTATTAAATTTCAAGAAGAAAACCCATACTATCTATGTGAATATAAAAGGTGATTTCACCGTCGTTTGACAGATAGTAAAGGTTGTTTACAAAAATTGTTATTTAGTAGAATTAATATAATTTCTATCGACCATTTTTACTCAATAAAGTTTTGCAATAATTTATGAGAAATGATTTTGATTTGGTATTCCAAATTAAAGAAGGGTTTAATGATTTAGCACATACCGAAAAAATGTTTTAAAGATATATATCTCTAAAAGATATTTTTGAAAAACAGGAAGTAATTAATCAAATGATAAGCACCTATTTACTTAATATCTTTTTGTCGATGATTGGTTCGATGGAACCGAGGTCAGATTTGGGCGATTCTTATCCAAAAACCACTTCAAACCAACTTACGTATTCGAAGTGAGGACATGGATGATAGTAAATGAATGAAGGGCTGTTTGTCACTGACCGTTGAGGGAAATTTCCCATACCATATATATATGGATCTTCATTTGATCTTCGATGCAAGGGATACTTGCTACTAATCCCAGGAATGATTCCTAATAGGATGTGGTAGGAAAGTTCCTTTGATTTTTCCTATTCCTAGACAACTTGTATGGACGAATGTCAAACTTTGCATTTCAAATCACATTTATTGATGTGTATAAACGTATCATCTGTTTAGTGGTGGAGAATGCAATTTATCTTAGCTTAACATCCTTTCTTGAGACATATGTGCTCAGAATTTATACATATGTACAAATCAGCCGTGTGATTATGGAATGGCAGTGCGGCATTCAAAGTAGAACATGCTATGTGAAAGCTAATCGTTACCTTCGGCCTCATCACCTCGAAATGCCTTAAACAAGGCATGTCGTGATGCTATATGGGTCGTACCCTTAAGGGTCTTCTAGATTACTCTCTATATATCGAGTATGTTGTATATGCTATGGCTACGGATAGGTCGGTTTTGACCAGGGTGATGTCATATTCGGTTATATCGGCCACTAAGTATGGTCTACAGGCAGGCTGGTTTTGCTAGGTGCAGAGGTTTAAAACAACATTAATCCTTGTTACATCCCTCTAAAGGTGTGTTGAATGGAAGGTAGTTCCTTACTTGGCATAGTATGGAAATCCTTTATACAATAAGTGCCTTCGGATTTGATTGTAGAACCTACTTTGTAGCTAGTATGCAAGAATTTGATCAATGTAATTTGGCTGAGATTCATAAGTTTATCTAAGATGTATTTTTAAAAGAATGTCATTAAAAATAATATTCCCAGATTTTGCATAAGACACATTTTGGTTATCATAAGGTAAAACCTCGTTCCGTGTTTATTTGCGGCGTTGTCTTATAATATACCTTTTTTTCTTCAAACACTCGTATTTTGAGTTTCTCACACCAGTCACATGATCGACTCAGAGTTTAATTTCTTTCCTTCTAAACTCTCGGTGCCCTATTTTTTTCAGGCAACCCAGTAGTTAGGTTTAGTTAGAAGAAATCTGGGAGAGCTCGGAGCATGGAGCAGTATATTTTTTGGGTGCTATATAATCAGCCGTCTTTGTGCATGAGACTATCGATACTGATATTTAGGGTCGTTTTATCCTGAAGGCAGCGCTGCATCAGAGAGTACCTTGCATAATTCTTGCACAAGGGTGAAATGTCTTAAAGAAAGTGACCTAGTCCGCGACTGAGCCATAAAGAAACTACAGGTTCAGATCGAGGTGCAACAATTTTAAGATGTTGTGGCTTCGATCACTGGCAACTCTGTTGGCGATGACGCAAGCAAACCCTTCAAATTTGAGGGGCTCCATTTCAAATGTCGAAGAAAAATGAAATTATTCTTGACTATAAAAAAGGTGGCGCATATGCTAACAATAAAAAAACCAACCCTGCCTGAAGAAGAAACTGACAACTAGAAAAGGTTTTGCAGGATTTGATGGGCCATGACTATCTATGTAAAAAATTATATTCTTAATGGCCTGAGCAACAACCTGTATGACTACTACAACTTCGACAAGTCAACAAAGGAGATTTGGTATGCACAATAAACTAAAATCTGATACCGAGGAAGCTGGAGCGAAAAAGTATGTCGTCAGTCGCTATTTGAAGTTTTAAATGACGGACAACAAGTCTGTGGAGGCGCAGCACATGAGATTCAAAAAATTGCACATAAGATCAACTTCAAACGTATGGCTTTGAATGAATAGTTTCAGCTTGCTACGTTAATTGATAAATTACCCCTTAGTTGGAAAATCTTTAAAAATATTCTTAGGCATAAGACTAAGGAATTTTCCCTGGAAAGTTTGATTACTGTTTTCGTATTGAAGAAGAGACTAGAAAATAGGACTAGAAAAAAGAGATGCTTTTTGTATCTACCAACAACACTAAGAAATCCACAAAGGCGGGTTTGAAACCAAATGCGAAAAATTTCAAAAATTAGAATCACAAACCAAATAAAAACTGCAACTCTGCCTCAAAACAAACAGCAAAATGCCCCTTAAAGAATGGTACTGGATAGTTGTTCTTATGTTACAACTATGGCAAATCAGGCCATATGGCACGAAAGTGCTGGAACAGGCCAAATCTTGCACCATAGGCTAACCTGATTGAAGAAGCCCTTGTGGCTATGCTTACTGAAATCAACCTAGTCAGTGGATCAGAAGGGCGGTGGGTAGACATTGGTGCTTCTCGCCATGTCTGTTTTGATCATGAAAAGTTTAAAACATACAATGCTGCTAATGACATGAAAGTGATGTTTTGAGATTCTCACACCATTACTATTGCTAGAATTGGGACTATGGAGTTAAAATTTACATCTGGAAAAAATTGTTGCTAAAAGACGTGATGCATAGTCTAGTGATGAGGAAAAATTTAGTATCTGGTTTCTTGTTAAATAAAGCTGGTTTTACTCAAACTATTGGATCTGACTTGTACACCATCACTAAAAATGGTGTTTTTATTGGCAAAGGATATATTATAGATGGAATGTTTAGGTTAAATGTCGATTTGAATTAAGTTAATAGTTCTGCTTATATATTGTGTCATTTTAATATTTGGCATGCTAGACTTTTTCATGTTAATAAGTGACCCATAACATGAGTAATTAAGCTTAATCCTTAAGTATCCATAACCGATTAAGAAAAATATGAATATTGTAGCCAAGCAAAATTACAAAGATCTCACATAAATCTATATTTAGAGAGTCAGAAACTTTAGATTTAATAAATTCTGATATATGTGAACTTGATGGCACTCTAACTATGAATGAAAAATGCTACTATATTACTTTTATTGATGATTGTTTTGATTTCTTTTAGTTTATCTCATGAAAACTAAAAGTGACATGCTAGATATGTTTAAGTTATTTGTCATTGAAATTGAAAACCAATTTCATAAGAAAATTAAGAGACTTCGAAGTGATAGAGAAACATTATATGAATCTAGCCTATTCATTGAATTTTATAATCAACATGGCATAAAACGTGAGAGAATTGCTCCTTAAATGGCATAATATGTGAGAGAACTGCAACTTATTCGCTTGAAATGAACAGAAAAGACAGAAAAGCCGAAAGAAAGAATAGGATTCTTACCGAATTATTTGTAGTTGTTTTATTAAATTTGGGTGTAGCACACACTGGTGGGAGGAAATTTTGTTAACAGTTTGTTATATTTTAAACAGAATTCCTAATTCTAAGAGAATTTTTTTAGCTTTTGAGATTTTAAAAAATCATAAACCCAACTTATCTTATTTTAAAACTTACGATTGTTTCGCATTTGTTCGTATTCTTGACCATAAAAGAATTAAATTAGCAAATAGAGCATATGAATGTGTTTTCATTGATTATTCCATTAATAGTAAAGCACATAGATTTTTTGATTTGAATGCTCGAGTTATTATTAAGTAAATGATGCTGATTTCTTTGAAAATAAATTTAGGAATAGTGGGGACACATCTACCACTAGCAATCCAATAATATGAAATAATGAACATAATGCAAAATTTTGATCTGAACCTAGAAGAAGTAAAAGATCTATGATTGCTAAAGATTTTGGACCAAATTTGTCACGATCCAAATTCCAGCGTTCGGAAATCGACATCCGTACTCCACGGTACTTGAATGCCGCAGATTCAAACGTTGAAATTCGAGTCGCGTCGGAGCTTATAACACATTAAGTACGATACAGCGGAAGAAACAGAATAGCATATATCAATATACAACATTGATACAATATCTGATATAACATGAATGGTACAATGAACATCAATATACATCAGAGATATGATACAAGATAATAGCAGCGGAAAGAAAAGGTAACACTAGCAGCGGAACATAAACTCTAACATAGTCTTCAAGAAAGAACTCCATCTTCAAACACCAAACCGCGAAGCGAGAACCCCCTATCACCTTCACTAAGAGAGCAAGACTGGTGTGCAAAGGATTGCCACATCCTAGGCTGAAAGCTATCGAATCTACACCTACTATTGATTATCTGAAAAACCCAACTCTAGACTGCCCGTGTGGGAAAATAGTGGGCACCCAGAGTTTAGGAAATGAACAATAAACTCCAGGTCAGTCATGGGACTGGTATGAGCAAACAAAAACATTTGGTCTTTTAAAATAAATAAAAGAATTTAAATTTTGAAATCCGCAATGCTTTTTAGAAAATGAAACTACCATAAGGCCTCCCGCCACACACACAATGCAAACGCAGAATTGGAGGAGATTTCTCCTTATGATAGTCAAATATGCTTGATACGAGAAATTTCTTTTGCTATTATTACTAGTGCATAGTGGAGAAAAAAACATTTCGAAAGTACAGTATAAATCCTAGTCAGCATAGACATTCCGAACTATGCCTACTATAGCTACCATCCAAACAGTGGTGACCACCATAAGTGAATGGCAGGTAATACAACTAAAACCGTACAAGGCACGTATTGGATGAATGGATTTCCAACAAATGGTCAGGCTAAGAAACTTCCTACTACCACAAGGGATCGCCTCTGGCGGGACGTCCCGAGATACTAACGTTACGGTTAGATCTCTGCCAACACAAGGTCGGGTTACCTCTGTAACTAGGTAACTACTACACGAATATGTCATCCCCCGGTCCTTTGGGACCTTTATCCGAGGCGCCTCAAAACCACAAAGCAATCACAAAGTAATAGATCTACAGTATCCACATGAGTAAGTATCTGGGCTCCATACCATGATACCACCCTTTACCAGAAGGGAATCACACAACCTAAAGGGCGCGACCCTCATAACCTTGCCGCATCTTTCCTGTTTCGACCATTTCCGGGGTGTGAGGTCCTGATGCAGTCTCGTCCACAAAGCTATGCTTTATACAAAAGCCATGCTTTGATCACAAATGATCAACAAATGATCATCATCACACAGCAGCACTCAGCATGCCACATTACCAAATTGGGAATATATCACTGATAAATATCAACTACATAACCTCTGAGCTCGTACGTCTCAGAGAAGGGTGTTAAGCTAAGAAAATAAATTCTCCGCCACCAAGCAGAAATGTATTTGATAGAGATCAATTTAATATCTCAAAGTGTAATATCGGACATACAACCATACAAGTCTGTCCCGGGTTTGAACAGAACCGAAGGCACTTCCGAAGAAGCCCTTGCAAATCCGGATAATCCCTAATCACGTCCGGACTTCCCATCACATATGGAGATCTCTATACCGGGGATCAGCCAGTGCAGAGACAATCGATGAGTTATCCTTTTGTTTTCGGAAATATCCGGTCTTCATCACCGGTCTTCAATTGTTATCCATAACGTCGTATCACTATCCGGAATGGGCTATATGACACAAGGTCCTCCCCCGGCTAAACCGAATAATGAGCGCCATATTTTAAAACATATGGATATGGGATTTTAGTTAAGTCACAACTTATAAAATCCAAAACTTTTCTTTCAATGGTTAAACAAATTACCATTTTAAATCTTTAAACCAAAAGATTTATTTCACAAAGTTTCACCTAGTTTCACAAAGATCAATTCATAGATTCAAAACAACTTCCATTCCAATTGGATTAACTCAATAAATCTTCAAATAAAAGACTTAATTTATAGCTTTCAAAACACGTTCCAAAGATTTATTTATAACTTGGAAAACCATTTTCATTTCAAAACTTGAATTCCTTTTAACACACATTGGAAATCCATTTCTTATATGAAAGCTTCTATTATTTGAAAACAACAATTTTCGTTTCAGAAAAGTCTGATTTATACAAGTTGAAATCTTGGGTTAAATTTAAATTCCAAACATCACTTTTTAAAATGGTTTAAAAACCCATATAAATCCATTTATAAGTTGGATAACTTTTTAAACCCTAGTTCCCAAATTATAGAATTCAACTTCAAATATTGAATTCAAATTTAAATCAAATTATTTAAATTTCAAAACTCAATCAAGTTATTCAAATAACTTTTATTTTTGTAATTCATTTTTTTTCATAAGCTTCAATTCTAATTCCAAAACTATTTTGGATTCAAAAATTCAAATTTAAAAACAATTTCAAAATCTGTGACTTAACCCATTTCCACGTGCAATCCATATTTGTGTGTGTATAAGTGTGGTCCAGGGGTTCAACACAATAGTGCACAACATCATCATCACAGATTCAATCATAAAGATAAGCGGTATAACCCATAACGCTTATCTATATTCACAGATTCATAGATAAAGTAAATTATCAATCACAAAAATTCACTAATATGATTCGATGTGGGTTTCGGATAACCAACTGGAATCCGACTCCCTGTCGCGTCGAAACTCAAATGTCGTTTTACGGGTCAAAGGGTTTCATATTCATATAATCATATATATATATATATCACAGATATAACAGCTAGCACAAAGCATCAAATAGCACCACATCACATATAAAAATATCAATCCATCACACATCATTCGGTAACAATCAAACATCTACAAATAAGATGAATAAATTGTGTGGTTTAAAATAATTAACCACATAATTACTTTCATAAATTATCTTTAATCAATTACTAATTGTCATTAATTACTATTGATTAAGTCTTAATCACCGTCATTAATAAATCATTTCTTAATTAATTATCTTAATTAATTTATCCTTAATTTGTAATTAATTAACTCTTAATTACTTTTATTAATTAATTAACCCCAAATCATAAATAAATCACTTTGATTAATTATCTTATAATCAATCACATTTATTAATTAATCACACAATTTAATTAATTTCCTTTTATTATTAATTATCCTTCCATCACTTAATTAATTAACCTTTATTTAGTTACATTGATTAATTATCTTTTAATTAATCGCATTAACAAATTAACCTTTAATAAATTAATTAAGTAATTTATCTTTTAATTACTTTCATTAAGTAATTACCCGTTGTAAATCAACAAAGACCCTTTAATTGATTAAGACTCCAATTATCTTGAGATAAACTATTTATCTTATTTAATTTCAAAAAAAATCATTATTTAAGTCTTATTTTAAATAACCTTTGAAAAATTAAATTTATTTTTTTTATACCTTAAAAACTTGTTCCTGCTTTACTTTAAAAACTTGTTAACAAATTTACCTTTCATACAAAACCTGACTAACATAGTTATTTTTAAAAAAAAAACTTGTTTGCTTTACAAATTCTAAACTCTGATACCCTTCAAAAGAAACCCGAGTCAACCCAGCAAAATCCCCGAGTCTTTCCCGAGAAATTCTCTTCCTCACTAACTTCGAGTTAACCCCCCCCCCCATCGATCTCGAGTTAATACCCGAGCAACCCTTCTTCCTCATCACCCAACACCATTACCAGACATCCAAATACCCCGTGCACATGCACACGTGCTTCGATGAATTCCGGTTATCCTTGCCATCACCAGTGAGTCGTCGACGACCAACTCAAACCCTTAGACCATTCAGATCATCGATCCCTGCCAGTATTCAAAATCGAGCCAAAAAAATTTCCCTGGAACCAAACTATCAACCCAAAACCCACTCACACCGACGAACTCGACCATCTGCATCCACACCGTCGCGTCCACACCCTCGCCAAAGACTTTCCCTCCTGATCCCCACTGACCGATCACCTGAATCGTCGCGATAATGACGAGCTTCCCTTTTTAATGCCATCGACCATACTGGGTTGTTAAACCCTATTTCTTTCTCGTGCGCCACCAACTACAAATTATAAAATCATTGAGTAATTTTTCGATGATCTCAGACATTCGAACGTGCTCCACCCTTGATCGCGAGATTAATCATTTCCTCGATCACCAGAATTTGGTGAAAAAGACGATTCTGATCATCCCCAATTTTCTCAAGAATTACTTGATTAAAAACTAGGATTCTACCTTTAAAAATCATTAATTTCAAAAACGTTTTTGATGATATAACTTAAACCTGAAAGCATGATGGTTGATTTTTCTACAAATACTGAGTTTTTTTTTCTTTTCCTGTTTTCTTTACATTCCCAGAATATCTTTGATTAAACTTTCACAACTAAAATTTTATAACTTGAAACAAGTTAGCACAAACATAGCTCATTTAGTTCATAAAGCCTTAATTTAATCAGAGGGATTGAAGTTGAAATATAATTTTTTTCCAGAAAATTTGCATTTATCTCCTGGCTACAAACTGAAGCATCCACTTTTCTTTGTTGCTTTAACTTCAGGTTGATTTGCACGCTTTGGTTTGATTGCTTTCTTCTTCTTTTTTCCTTCTTTTTTTTTCCATTGAACTTTGATTCTCCTTTTTGGTTTAGAAACTGAGTTTTAAATCTGAAGCTCTCACTTGCATTGACTGCAGGTTATACTACAGGCTTGTACTTGTGAATGGTAATTGTTTTCAGGTTAAGTTGCTTTTGAGTTTTTGAGAAAAGGATGCCATTTTCTTTCTTTGATTCCAGATTTCAAATTTAAGATGATGAATGAAGAGAAAATGTGATATTTTCAGCCTGGTTTTTTGATTTTTTTTCTTTCTTTTGGTTTGAACTGAATTGTTTCCTTTTTGATATCTATGTTTTAAAAAGCTTTGATATTGAGATGTGTGATGCAAAATCTGTTTTTCAGATTTTGCTGAGATATGCTAAGATATGTTATATGATGGCATATGGGAAGATGTGAAGCTTCTTGTATTTTTTTTTTAAATTTCATTATTTTAAATAAAAGTAATGATGCTATTTGTATGTATACATATATGTAAGATCTAAAGGTATGTTTACATTGTTTGTACATATACATATGTACAATATATATTTTTCATGTTCTACCTCTTTTGTATTGTTGATTTGTAAATATGGAAGTGATTTGTATTATTTATATTTTCATATTTCTAACATTTGTAAATATTTTTACATTTTAAATTTTGGGAATATACAACTATATTCTTTCCAGAAGAAGATGTATTTTTTAAATCTTTTAATCAAATCAAATAAAAAAGTATATAATATGGTTGAATTAAAATTCTGAAATAGCTTTTGTAATTTTTCTTTCTATTTATATCAATTTTATAATATTACTTTTTAAACCAATATTATCTTTAAGCTTAGTTTATTTTATTTTTGAATTAAGACTAGTGTACCATTTGAATAAATAATTATCTATATTTATATTATTTCAAATTTTTATTTCTTATTTTATAACCATTTTGTCCATTATTCCTACTTATACCAATTTAAAGAAAGAAAATGAATTTTAAACTAATTATGCTTTTAATAAATAAACCCATATAAAATAGTATTTAGTTTTAAACAATTGTTTTGAAAACCATTAATATCTAATTCAAAATAAAATTTTCAAAATAAATATTACCAATTTCTACTAGTATAAAATTATGTGGTTTTAAAATCCAAATTTATAAATATATACATTTTGAATTTTCAAAATCAAAATCTTATTTAAAATTTTAACTTTCAATATATACATATTTATTCAAATTATAGTGCATATTTATCTCTAATATAATTATCCTTAAATCCAATTTTTTTGTTATTATAAGATACTTATCCTTAAATTCCAACCAAATTTCTATTTATAATCTAAATTTTAAGTTTATTTTGGGAATCTCAAATTAATTCACAATTAAATTCACAGTTTAAATTCAAAATTAATCTAATTATTGAATTATTTTGGCTAATATTTCAGGAATGTTACAGATTCCCCTCCTTAAGAAATTTTGTCCTCGAAATTTGTTAGGAAGACGAAAAGAAGAGATGAAAGAATGAGAAATACCTTTCCAAATCGAACTGGATATAAATTCTGTATTTGGCTTACCAAATAAGAATATCAACAATAGATATGAGAACAATCTCATATAATATTACACAAGATATTCGGGTCCACCGGTCTACGAATATGCAAGGGCATTTATTAGTTCGAAGGGATAACTAATCGTTCGTAGAATATATCGGATCCCAGATAATAGACAGATAGATAGATTCAATCTTCTACAATTTCTCAAACACTAGGTATGGGTTCAAAATTTGGGTCGGAATACCCCAAAGTATATACCAATTTTGTCCCTCTTCGGACTTGGATATACACAAGAGATTACAGTAGAATTTTGAATTTGGTTTTAACCGATATTATTTTATTGATACAATTCAAATTTATCCTTATATTTGTTAACCAATTTATTCAATTTAAAATTTCCAATTTATTTTAATTTAAATTTTCAAATTCAAATTCATTAGAGTTTAGATCAAAAAACTGATAAGAAACGGATGAAGATATGAAGTAAGAATTTTCTACAATGATTCGTAGGGCCACCATCACACCGAAACTTCTTCTGGAGCTGTCATGAAGATATCAAAGAATTTGGAAAGACGAATCAAAGGAGATTGAGAAGAAAATTGTTTCCGCTATTACAGGGTATCGACCATTTATAGTGGTACTCCCCTGTCCCCTATCTCGTCCTTTTCTCGCACTCATACCCACTATCAGTGAATAGTAAGAGAATTTACTGAGGCATTCGAACGGATATCTTAAGGATATACTCATTCTAGGGTATACTTCACCCTATCTCTAATGAGTTACTTAATGTGTTATACTCCATAGTTAAAGTTTTAACCAAAGCTCTGATACCAAAATGTCACGATCCAAATTCCAGCGTTTGGAAATCGACATCCGTACTCCACTGTACTTGAATGCCGCAGATTCAAACGTTGAAATTCGAGTCGCGTTGGAGCTTATAACACATTAAGTACGATACAGCGGAAGAAACAGAATAGCATATATCAATATACAACATTGATACAATATCTGATACAACATGAATGGTACAATGAACATCAATATACATCAGAGATATGATACAAGATAATAGCAGCGGAAAGAAAAGGTAACACTAGCAGCGGAACATAAACTCTAACAAAGTCTTCAAGAAAGAACTCCATCTTCAAACACCAAACCGCGAAGCGAGAACCCCCTATCACCTTCACTAAGAGAGCAAGACTGGTGTGCAAAGGATTGCCATATCCTAGGCTGAAAGCTATCGAATCTACACCTACTATTGATTATCTGAAAAACCCAACTCTAGACTGCCCGTGTGGGAAAATAGTGGGCACCCAGAGTTTAGGAAATGAACAATAAACTCCAGGTCAGTCATGGGACTGGTATGAGCAAACAAAAACATTTGGTCTTTTAAAACAAATAAAAGAATTTAAATTTTGAAATCCGCAATGCTTTTTAGAAAATGAAACTACCATAAGGCCTCCCGCCACACACACAATGCAAACGCAGAATTGGAGGAGATTTCTCCTTATGATAGTCAAATATGCTTGATACGAGAAATTTATTTGCTATTATTACTAGTGCATAGTGCAGAAAAAAAACATTTCGAAAGTACAATATAAATCCTAGCCAGCATAGACATTCCGAACTATGCCTACTATAGCTACCATCCAAACAGTGGTGACCACCATAAGTGAATGGTAGGTAATACAACTAAAACCGTACAAGGCACGTATTGGATGAATGGATTTCCAACAAATGGTCAGGCTAAGGAACTTCCTACTGCCACAAGGGATCGCCTCTGGCGGGACGTCCCGAGAAACTAACGTTACAGTTAGATCTCTTCCAACACAAGGCCGGGTTACCTCTGTAACTAGGTAACTACTACACGAATATGCCATCCCCCGGTCCTTTGGGACCTTTATCCGAGGCGCCTCAAAACCACAAAGCAATCACAAAGTAATAGATCTGCAGTATCCACATGAGTAAGTATCTGGGCTCCATACCATGATACCACCCTTTACCAGAAGGGAATAACACACCCTAAAGGGCGCGGCCTTCATAATCTTGCTGCATCTTTCCTGCTTCGACCATTTCCGGGGTGTGAGGTCCTGATGCAGTCTCGTCCACAAAGCTATGATTTATACAAAAGCCATGCTTTGATCACAAATGATCATCATCACACAGCAGCACTCAGCATGCCACATTACCAAATTGGGAATATATCACTGATAAATATCAACTACATAACCTCTGAGCTCGTACGTCTCAGAGAAGGGTGTTAAGCTAAGAGAATAAATTCTCCGCCACCAAGCAGAAATGTATTTGATAGAGATCAGTTTAATATCACAAAGAGTAATGTCGGACATACAACCATACAAGTCTGTCCTGGGTTCGAACAAAACCGAAGGCACTTCCGAAGAAGCCCTTGCAAATCCGGATAATCCCTAATCACGTCCGGACTTCCCATCACATATGGAGATCTCTATACCGGGGATCAGCCAGTGCAGAGACAATCGATGAGTTATCCTTTTGTTTTCGGAAATATCCGGTCTTCACCACCGGTCTTCAATTGCTATCCATAACATCGTATCACTATCCGGAATGGGCTATATGACACAAGGTCCTCCCCCGGCTAAACCGAATAATGAGCGCCATATTTTAAAACATATGGATATGGGATTTTAGTTAAGTCACAACTTATAAAATCCAAAACTTTTCTTTCACTGGTTAAACAAATTACCATTTTAAATCTTTAAACCAAAAGATTTATTTCACAAAGTTTCACCTAGTTTCACAAAGATCTATTCATAGATTCAAAACAACTTCCATTCCAATTGGATTACTCAATAAATCTTTAAATTAAAGATTTAATTTATAGCTTTCAAAACACGTTCCAAAGATTTATTTATAACTTGGAAAACCATTTTCATTTCAAAACTTGAATTCCTTTTAACACACATTGGAAATCCATTTCTTATATGAAAGCTTCTATTATTTGAAAACAACAATTTTCGTTTCAGAAAAGTCCGATTTATACAAGTTGAAATCTTGGGTTAAATTTAAATTCCAAACATCACTTTTTAAAATGGTTTAAAAACCCATATAAATCCATTTCTAAGTTGGATAACTTTTTAAACCCTAGTTCCCAAATTATAGAATTCAACTTCAAATATTGAATTCAAATTTAAATCAAATTATTTAAATTTCAAACTCAATCAAGTTATTCAAATAACTTTTATTTTTGTTATTCATTTTTTTTCAAAAGCTTCAATTCTAATTCCAAAACTATTTTGGATTCAAAAATTCAAATTTAAAAACAATTTCAAAATATGTGACTTAACCCATTTCCACGTGCAATCCATATTTGTGTGTGTATAAGTGTGGTCCAGGGGTTCAACACAATAGTGCACAACATCATCATCACAGATTCAATCATAAAGATAAGCGGTATAACCCATAACGCTTATCTATATTCACAGATTCATAGATAAAGTAAATTATCAATCACAAAAATTCACTAATATGATTCGATGTGGGTTTCAGATAACCAACTGGAATCCGACTCCCTGTCGCATCGAAACTCAAATGTCGTTTTACGGGTCAAAGGGTTTCATATTCATATAATCATATATATATATCACAGATATAACAGCTAGCACAAAGCATCAAATAGCACCACATCACATATAAAAATATCAATCCATCACACATCATTCGGTAACAATCAAACATCTACAAATAAGATGAATAAATTGTGTGGTTTAAAATAATTAACCACATAATTACTTTCATAAATTATCTTTAATCAATTACTAATTGTCATTAATTACTATTGATTAAGTCTTAATCACCGTCATTAATAAATCATTTCTTAATTAATTATCTTAATTAATTTATCCTTAATTTGTAATTAATTAACTCTTAATTACTTTTATTAATTAATTAACCCCAAATCATAAATAAATCACTTTGATTAATTATCTTATAATCAATCACATTTATTAATTAATCACACAATTTAATTAATTTCCTTTTATTATTAATTATCCTTCCATCACTTAATTAATTAACCTTTATTTAGTTACATTGATTAATTATCTTTTAATTAATCGCATTAACAAATTAACCTTTAATAAATTAATTAAGTAATTTATCTTTTAATTACTTTCATTAAGTAATTACCCGTTGTAAATCAACAAAGACCCTTTAATTGATTAAGACTCCAATTATCTTGAGATAAATTATTTATCTTATTTAATTTCAAAAAAAATCATTATTTAAGTCTTATTTTAAATAACCTTTGAAAAATTAAATTTATTTTTTTTATACCTTAAAAACTTGTTCCTGCTTTACTTTAAAAACTTGTTAACAAATTTACCTTTCATACAAAACCTGACTAACATAGTTATTTTTAAAAAAAAAACTTGTTTGCTTTACAAATTCTAAACTCTGATACCCTTCAAAAGAAACCCGAGTCAACCCAGCAAAATCCCCGAGTCGTTCCCGAGAAATTCACTTCCTCACTCACTTCGAGTTAACCCCCCCCCCCCCCATCGATCTCGAGTTAATACCCGAGCAACCCTTCTTCCTCATCACCCAACACCATTACCAGACATCCAAATACCCCATGCACATGCACACGTTCTTCGATGAATTCCGGTCATCCTTGCCATCACCAGTGAGTCGTCGACGACCAACTCAAACCCTTAGACCACTCAGATCATCGATCCCTGCCAATATTCAAAATCGAGCCAAAAAAATTTCCCTGGAACCAAACTATCAACCCAAAACCCACTCGCACCGACGAACTCGACCATCTGCATCCACACCCTCGCGTCCACACCCTCGCCAAAGCCTTTCCCTCCTGATCCCCACTGACCGGTCACCTGAATCGCCGCGATAATGACGAGCTTCCCTTTTTAATGCCATCGACCATACTGGGTTATTAAACCCTATTTCTTTCTCGTGCGCCACCAACTACAAATTATAAAATCATTGAGTAATTTTTCGATGATCTCAGACCTTCGAACGTGCTCCACCCTTGATCGCGAGATTAATCATTTCCTCGATCACCAGAATTTGGTGAAAAAGACGATTCTGATCATCCCCAATTTTCTCAAGAATTACTTGATTAAAAACTAGGATTCTACCTTTAAAAATCGTTAATTTCAAAAACGTTTTTGATGATATAACTTAAACCTGAAAGCATGATGGTTGATTTTTCTACAAATACTGAGTTTTTTTTTCTTTTCCTGTTTTCTTTACATTCCCAGAATATCTTTTATTAAACTTTCACAACTTAAATTTTAAAACTTGAAACAAGTTAGCACAAACATAGCTCATTTAGTTCATAAAGCCTTAATTTAATCAGAGGGATTGAAGTTGAAATATATTTTTTTTCCAGAAAATTTGCATTTATCTCCTGGCTACAAACTGAAGCATCCACTTTTCTTTGTTGCTTTAACTTCAGGTTGATTTGCACGCTTTGGTTTGATTGCTTTCTTCTTCTTTTTTCCTTCATTTTTTTCCATTGAACTTTGATTCTCCTTTTTGGTTTAGAAACTGAGTTTTAAATCTGAAGCTCTCACTTGCATTGACTGCAGGTTATACTACAGGCTTGTACTTGTGAATGGTAATTGTTTTCAGGTTAAGTTGCTTTTGAGTTTTTGAGAAAAGGATGCCATTTTCTTTCTTTGATTCCAGATTTCGAATTTAAGATGATGAATGAAGAGAAAATGTGATATTTTCAGCCTGGTTTTTTTATTTTTTCTTTCTTTTGGTTTCAACTGAACTGTTTCCTTTTTGATATCTATGTTTTAAAAAGCTTTGATATTGAGATGTGTGATGCAAAATCTGTTTTTCAGATTTTGCTGAGATATGCTAAGATATGTTATATGATGGCATATGGGAAGATGTGAAGCTTCTTGTATTTTTTTTTTAAATTTCATTATTTTAAATAAAAGTAATGATGCTATTTGTATGTATACATATATGTAAGATCTAAAGGTATGTTTACATTGTTTGTACATATACATATGTACAATATATATTTTTCATATTCTACCTCTTTTGTATTATTGATTTGTAAATATGGAAGTGATTTGTATTATTTATATTTTCATATTTCTAACATTTGTAAATATTTTTACATTTTAAATTTTGGGAATATACAACTATATTCTTTCCAGAAGAAGATGTGTTTTTTAAATCTTTTAATCAAATCAAATAAAAAAGTATATAATATGGTTGAATTAAAATTCTGAAATAGCTTTTGTAATTTTTCTTTTTATTTATATCAATTTTATAATATTACTTTTTAAACCAATATTATCTTTAAGCTTAGTTTATTTTATTTTTGAATTAAGACTAGTATACCATTTAAATAAATAATTATCTATATTTATATTATTTCAAATTTTTATTTCTTATTTTATAACCATTTTGTCCATTACTCCTACTTATACTAATTTAAAGAAAGAAAATGAATTTTAAACTAATTATGCTGTTAATAAATAAAACCATATAAAATAGTATTTAGTTTTAAACAATTGTTTTGAAAACCATTAATATCTAATTCAAAAAAAAATTTTCAAAATAAATATTACCAATTTCTACTAGTATAAAATTATGTGGTTTTAAAATCCAAATTTATAAATATATACATTTTGAATTTTCAAAATCAAAATCTTATTTAAAATTTTAACTTTCAATATATACATATTTATTCAAATTATAGTGCATATTTATCTCTAATATAATTATCATTAAATCCAATTTTTTTGTTATTATAAGATACTTATCCTTAAATTCCAACAAAATTTCTATTTATAATCTAAATTTTAAGTTTATTTTAGGAATCTCAAATTAATTCACAATTAAATTCACAGTTTAAATTCAAAATTAATCTAATTATTGAATTATTTTGGCTAATATTTCAGGAATGTTACATAATTATTATGCTTATGCACTAGAAGAGGACCCTACTAATCTAAAAGAAGCTCTATCTTCTTTAGATTCAGACCTCTGGCAAGAAGTTATAAATGATGAAATAAAATCTCTTGAATCTAATAAAGCTTGTCATCTTGTTGACTTTACCTCCAGGTTGTAAAACTATAGGTTGTAAGTGGGTACTTAAAAAGAAATTGAAACTTGATGGTACAATTGATAAATATAAGGCTCGTCTTATAGCTAAAGGATTTAGACAAAGAGAAAACAATGACTTTTTGATATTTTTTCACCTGTTACAAGAACAACATCAATTCGAGTATTAATTTCTCTTGCTTCACTTTATGATCTACTAATTCACCAAATGGATGTAAAAACTACTTTTTTGAATGGTGAATTAGAAGAAGAGATTTATATGGACCAACCCAAAGTTTTTGCTATACCTGGTCAAAAACATAAAGTTTGTAAATTTGATAAATCTCTATATGGTCTTAAATAGGTACGTAAACAATGACATGCGAAATTTAACAATATAATTATTTCACATGGTTTCAAAGTAAATGAAAGTGACAAGTGTATTTATAATAAATATAAGAATAATGTTTGCACTATCATATGTTTATACATGGAATATTTACATATAGTTAGTTCACATATTCATGCTGTGAATCATGTAAAGTCAATACTATGTGCTAATTTTGATAAGAAAGATCTTGGTGAAGCGAGTGTAATACTCGATATTAAGATTATTAAGTCTAAAAAGGAAATTTCTTTGGATCAATCTCATTATATTGAGAAGATGTTAAAGAAATATAATTACTTTGAACGTAAACCCGTTAGTACACCATAGGATCCAAGTGTAAAGCAAATTAAAAACACTGTAAAGATGTAAGACTGTCTAAATATGGGAGCATCATTGGCAGCCTTCGGTATGCACTGATTGTACTAGACCCGACATTGTTTATGCCGAGGGATTATTATGCAAGTTTACTAGCAGACAAAGTATAGAGCATTGGCATGCTATTGAAAGTGTAACGATCCAGAATTTGCCACTTTAAAATATACTATATAAAGTGATTTTAAATATAAAATATGTATTGTTATATGATTCAAAAATATTAGATAGGATTTGGAAAGAGAAGTATACACAAAAATTATAACATTTGCCTATATTGACAAAAATGACAAAATACTGATTTCAGAAAATTAAGTTTCAATGGTTAATTAAATTTTTTAATTAATTTATCAGTTTTTATATTTTTTAATGGCAATATACAAGTTTATTTGTAAATTTAGTTTACATAAATAAATTGTTTAACAAAAACGTCAAAATGTGACCGTAAAACATTTTGTCGAAAATAACCGTTTTATCAATTAAAAGTTGTCGCAACATCGTCGTACCTTTACTTTATTATGTAGGAACATATATTCAAATGGTAAAAGTATTAATTAATTCACTAATCAATTTTACTTTTACTAAACATACTTAGAAAATTCTAGAATATAATTAACAAAAAATAAGCACAAAAAGACAAAAAAGTACAAAAGTCAAAAAGTAAAACATCAAATCAAACAAACATAATTATTAATTTCTTTACTTAATATTTAAGTGAAAATGACATAAAATAATGATTTGAAATGTGATGTTAAGTGTTGAAAAAAAATATGGTTTCTCAAAAAGTAAGTAAGCTTATTTTGGTAATTTGATAAAAGAATATTTTGGTAACTTACCACGTCATTGTTTTCTTTAAATACCAACCACTTTCTCACTTTTTTCCATACTATTTCTACCTTCTTCTTCCTCCTTGAAGCTCTCTTTAATGGCTTCTTCTTCTTTCTTTTCCTTACTAACTTTTTGAAAATCATATCAAATCAACTCCAAATAAAACCAAACTTTGCCAAAGACCATAGAACACCATTAAAATATGGTTTAACATCTAACAATAGAAGAAATGATGGAGGAAATGTTGGAAACCATGGAGGCTGAACCATTTGGAAGGAAAGAAAGTTGGGGAAGCTCCGGAGCAATAAAAATAAAAGGAAGTGCTGTCGATTTCATTCTAAGGAGGTAGGACCAAATTCAAGGTGCTACGGAAGCTTTGCAGAATTTTCCGAAGTTGGTTGAAGTTGAAAACAATAGTGAAGTGTTGGACTAAATGAATGTCAATAGGAAGTTAATCGATTTGGTTAAAGGTGAGTACTCATATTCAAAGTTACTAATTTCTAAAAATATTTCAAGTTAATAACACGAAAAGTTTAGTCTATGTTGGATGATTTAATGGATGATAACTTGGTTGATATTATGGTTGATTATATGTTTGTGATATGGATGATAACGTGGTTTGATAAATGATAAGAAAAAAAGTTGGCAAGCATAGTTAATTTAATAAGAATTTAAATCCATATAAATATGTATATGGAAATTATTTAGCCTCTTAATGAAATCAAAATATCTAAGAAGACTGAAAATGATATAATACTATAATATGAAATGAAATGGAAAATGGATTTGAAATATGAAAAATATTGTTTAAAATGAGTTTAAAATGATTTAGAAATGTTTTACAAAACAATAAAAATGTTTCCATGAAATTTGAAAGGAAATTGAAAATTTAGTCAAAAATAGGGATGTCGCATAACGGTAGTTCGCGATTTCACGCCATGAAAGTCAAACCAGTGTAAAAGTTGGAATATAGCTTGGAATTATTCAAGATAAGAATTTTCCAAACTATTATATCCATAGTTTTCCAACGAAGAAATAAATTCAAGATTTTGATAAGTAGATTTTAAGATATGAGTAAAACGAGTTTTTGGAAAAATCGCGGTTTTACAGTTCGGAATCCAAAACTGGATTTCCTGGAAAATGATGTTTTAAAATTGTCTAAAAATATGAAATAAATCTTATAAATCTATTAAAATGTTATAAAATTACTTAAGTAATAAAAATAGATTCCCAAATTATAAAAATTCATTTTAATCAATATAGCTTTAAAAAGCACTTTCCGTAGCACTTTTTCGCAGAACTTTTCAATAACTTTTGAAATATAGTTTTAGCACAACCGTTCTTTTCTAAAGTTTTTATAAAGGTTCTTAAATGATTATTGGAGTATTCTAAGGATGATTTGAAGGATTTATGGAATGGTTAAATAAATGAATAAGTGTTTTAAATAATGACTTGGAAGTTATAAATCATTTCTAAAATTGAAAGGAGTATGCAGAAACGACTAGTACATTTGTCCTGCTTATGAGATCTAAACGGTAAACAAGGTGTGTAACTAAGTTTTGGAATGGAGCAACCAGTGCTCTGAACTTAACAGACCTTTATTTTATCTTTTAGATGAGGGGTAGAACAGATCGAAAGGAAAGCCCGGATGCTCTAAAAGATCATAATTAAGTTTTTTCGAGATAAAAGAAAAGAAACAAATTCTTTGAATTTATTATAAATAGTATATATATATATATATAAGATTTATAAAATTGATATTTTATAAATAAAAGTAATGGAATTATTAAAGTGCTTTATAAATATTAGAAATGGGATCATAATCGAATTTATATATGGATTTGCAATTGAAATTTAGAAAAGAATTTATAATGGATTTTATAAATAATAAGATTTGAAAGGAATGAATTTGTAAATAAGAGATTTATAAGTCATTAACTTATAATTGGATTTTGACTTATAAATGAGATATAAACGGAATTTGTTAGTAAAGAAATTTTGTATATGGAAGTTTATAAAATATAAATGGAATTCATAAACACCATTTTGTAAATATTAAATCAATTTAAATTGATAAGTTAAATATAAAAGTTTATTAAAGGAATTATATTCGTGGTTTTGGACAGTGAATAATCTTTTAAATTAAATATTTAGAAGTAATGAATTTGGCAAAGGAATTATATTCATGATTTTAGGCAGTGAATAACCCTTTAAATTAAATAATTCGAAGCAATGAATTTGGAAAAGGAATTATATTCGCGATTTTTGACAGTGAAGAATCATTTAAATAAAATGAATGTTTTGGAAAGTGATATTATAAAATGGATTTTAAATGGTTTGAAAATAAAATGATTTGTAAATTTACTTATTATTAAAAAATAAGTATATGAATTTTTTCCAAATATCCAATAAGTGAAATGGTTTTGAATATTATCCTTTTAAAGATATTTTGAAATGAATAATTAGAAAGTGGTTTGATTAATAAACGATTGATAAAAATTAGGCCCAGTGGATACTTAAGTACTAGATTTTTTTTGTCACTTCGATAGATAAATAACCGACTATCAAATTTGACCATTTTAGTTTCTCAACTTGATGTAGAAACTAATTAGTCATACACTTAGTACGTAACTGACTGTGTAGGCTGGATTATCGTTTGTATTGGGAATGTTAATTCGTATAGTGTGGAGTCATTACTCCAATCTATCAAGCTTCCTTCTTAGCCGAAGGATAGCAGGTTGAAAGTTGGAGACGTGATAAGTCTATGAGACTTAGTTTCTAGGTGAGGTTAAGAAATGCTTTTGCGTTGTTGATGCGAAGAGACCAGGATCAGATTTATCTAAAAACCAATTCGGACCAACATTAACATGACGATTGTGAAGGTTGGTCGATGATATTGATACTTGGATTTTCATAGTGAAGGACTGATTGTTGATCGTTCGGGGTTAAAATCCCAACATACATATCATAGCATTGGTTTCTTCGTTATGAAATATCTAATGCAAGGACTATTCGCTACCAATCCCAGAGATTTCCCGACAGGATGTGGTAGGAAAGTGCCTTCGGTTTGTCCTGTTCCTGGACAACTTGTATGAAGGAGTGTCTGACATTGCATTTCTATGATTACATACATTGTTTTTTACAAACGTACTTCAGTGGTCGTGGAGAAGGCAACTTCTCTTAGCTTCGCCCCCCTTAAGACGTACGAGATCAAGGGTTGTATTTTTGTGGAAGGCAATTAGTAGTCAATGGTAATGACAATGTGGCATTCAAAGTGATGTGATATGTGTTATGTGAAAGGTAATCGATACCACTTTGGTCTCACTCCTCGGAAAATAACTAAAACAAGGATAGAAGCAGCGAGGCTAAGTAGGTCGCTCCCAATTAGGAGATGTCATCACTCTTCTAGATATATCTTTACACATTATGAGGTCGTGTATCTGATTTTTGTTGTTTATGCTCGTGGCCACGAATTAAAGGTCGATAATGACTAGAGTGATGACATATTCGGTACTATCTAGGTATGGGTAGGCCGGTCTTGGGTTGGTCTAGGCGGGCAGTATCTGCTCCCAAGGTATATCCCTCTAGAGGTGTACTGTATTGGTTCTGAAAGGTAGTCCCTTTACCTAGTCATTTGTATGGAAATCCAAAATCCAATACGTGCCTGCAATTTTTTATTGTAGAAAGCCTTGTATTACAAAGTGTATGTTGGAATTTAATAATGTAATTTTTTTAGCTATTTTAATATTATTTGTGTGCAATAGACACTATTATAATATAAGAGAATTTGATATAAGATGTTTTGGTTAGCGTAAGGTAAAAACCTTGTCGGTATTTATTTGCGACTCGGTCTTACGAGATATTTTTTGTTTTGATAAAGGAAAAGTTTTAGTAACTTTAAAATTCAGTTAAGATGTGTTATCGCATGCTGGTTTACCAGACTGATCCTGGCATTCTTCCCTTTCAATGCTTGGGTCAGACCGAGTATATTTCCAGGTTTAGATTTGGTTCTTTTGGAGTTTCAGCAGGCGTGCTGGAGATCTTCATGTCGTATACACGTATCTGTTTATTATTCCGCTGTATTGCTTTGCAATGTTGTTATTGTAAATTATCAGCATTTATGAGGGCAGGTTAATATAACAGTCCAAGCTGATGATTAGTTATTATGTACTTTGATATTGATTTATATATATTTCATTTCTCTTTGAAAATATTATATATCTATATTATATGTTATTCCACTGCGATGTGAGATTCTGTATTGTTTTGGTTCTGCTTCTCTCTTCTTCTTCTCTTCTCTTCATCTTTCTTCTCTCTTTCTTCTCACTCTTTCTTTTCTTTCTCATGATTATCTACAGTCAGTGCCCTCTACATCGGACGTGTGTGGTTTATTGTCAGATTCAGAGGGTGCCGATTTCGGGTCGTTACAGCATGGTATCAGAGCTGAAGGTTAAGCGAGAACCTTGGCTTTATGGAGGTAAAGACTCATCAAAGATAGGGTTAGTTATACCCTAAGATGAGTAACTCATTAGAGATAGGGTTAGTAACACCCTAGAATGAGTTTGAGTGTACTATATATGAGTGCGTATTTGTTAATGACTACTAAATTGTTTTGTGTTGATTTATTTGTTGAGTGATTTATAGATTCTGGTCGATGTGCCTGATCACCGTTATCGATGAAGGTTCCTAAACATTTAAACAAGGCGAACCGACTAACTGATTTTGAAAAATTGGTAAATGGAATAAATTTACCTAGGATCATATTTTTTACATAAAGTATATATTTTGAAAGGTTATATAGCCAGAAATGAATGATCAAGGTTAATGAAATTTAAATATGAACGTCTTGTGATTAGAATTTTATAGTTTGACTATAAGATGTTTCATAAAGATAATCGATAAGTAAGAAATTTGATAAGGTTATTAAGATCTTTAATACTCATTGCAAAATCAAAAATTAAGAAATGATAATGTTAAGTTACTATCATAAATTGATCAATTGTTTGATTTAAAAGATTAAGAACAAATACCTTGTGAATTAAGTTTCACGATTTGACTACAAGGTGTTTGATAATAAGATTTGTTTAAGAAATGAACATATAAGACAACAATGCATTTAACAAATACAAAATGATTATGTAAAATATAATTGTAAAATGAATGAGAATTTAAATTCGAGTAATTTAAAATTTTTGTGGAAATTTAAATGAAGTTAATTAATATAAGATGAATTTGTAAAAAGAATTTATAAAGTAGGTTTTATAAATAAAAGTAATCTCTAAAGGATTTTGAAAATAGTACTATTAGAAATAAAAAGGGGTATTTTATGATAACTAGTATAAATGGCTTGAAAATAAACTAAAAATGGGCAGGAGATGCATCCGGATGGTAAACACTTCTCTTAAGTTTTACTCTTCTTGTTAAGAGGATATATGACACAATTGGTAGCACCCAGTTCCCTAGTATTATTTTGTAGTTACTCGATCTATATAATTTTCTTAAGTTAAAGAGATAATGTGAATCATTAATTCATAAATTGATAAGTCATATTTATAAAAATGTTTAAACTAAAGATAAATTACCTTTTGAGTGAAAATTGGTTCTTTGGAATATTTTCCTTTAATAAAAGTATTTGGAAATAAATAATTGATGGGATTATATAAAGAATCAGCTTTATAAAATGTTTGAACATAAGCTGAATTTTTTTTAAAGTTAATAAATACATATATTATATGTAGATCATTTCATCGCACAAATATTGATCTAAGATTCGAGTTCGGGACTTTAAGGTGTTTACATCGGTCCGAAAAAGGATTTATCACTTGATTTTTGACGGTGAACATTGATGAGGGTTTGTGATTAGGTACTTGAGTTTTCTATCAAGTTGAGAACTATGCAAGGAAAGCAAAGGTTTCTGATCTTGTAGCCTGATCAGTGTCCGCATTAGAGGATCAGAGGATCGATACTAGTTCAGAAATAAAGTTGTGTATTCAAATAGGAGATCCAATAAGATATTTCAGACAGATGATTTGTGTATATTATATGGAAATAAGTTTAAAGATAAATGTTTTGAACAAACTTTTGTTTTGAGTAATTTCGATGACAAAATTCTTTTAAGTAGGGGAGAATGTAACAAACCAGAATTTGACCACTTTAAAATATACTATTTAAAGTGATTTTAAATATAAAATATGCAATCTTATATGATTCAAAAAATATTAGATAGGATTAGGAAAAGAGAAGTATATGCAAAAATAATAACATTTGGTTATATTGACAAAAGTGACAAAATGCTGATTTCAGAAAAGTAAGTTTCAATGGTTAAATTTTTTTAATTAATTTACGAGTGTTTATATTTTTAATAGTAATATACCAATTTATTTTTAAATTTTGTTTACATAAACAAATAGTTTAACTAAAACGTCAAAATGTGACCATAAAATATTTTGTTGAAAATCAACGTTTTGTCGATTAAAAGTTGTCGCAACGTCATCGCCCCTTTATTTTCTTATATAGGAACATATATTCAAATAGTATATGTATTATTTAATTCACTAATCAATTTTACTTTTACTAAACATACTTAGAAAATTCTAGAATATAATTAACAAAAAGTAAGCATAAAAAGAAAAAAGTACAAAAGTCAAAAAGTAAAATATCAAATCAAACAAACATAATTATTACTTTCTTTACTTAATATTTAAGTGAAAGTGACATAAAATAAAAATTTGAAATGTGATGTTAAGTGTTGAAAAAAATAAGGTTGCTTAAAAAGTTAGTAAGGTTATTTTGGTGATTTGGTAAAAGGATATTTTGGTAACTTGCCAATTCATTTTTTTCTATAAATACCAACCACTTTCTCACTTTTTCACACTATTTCTACCTTCTTCTTCTTCCGTGAAGCTCACTTTAATGGCTTCTTCTTCTTTCTTTTCCTTACTAACTTTTTCAAAATCATATCAAATCAACTCCAAACGCAACCAAACATTGCCAAAAACCTTAGAATACCAGTAAAACATGGCTTAGCATCTAAAAATGAAAGAAAAGATGGAGGAGAGGTTGGAACCCATGGAGGCCAAATCATTTGGAAGCAAAAACGAGTTCGGCAAGCTCCGGAGCAAGAAAAAGAGTAGAAAGTGCCGCCGATTTCATTCCAAGAAGATAGGACCAAACTCAAGGTGCTGCGGAAGCTCTACAGAATTTTCCAAAGTTCGTTGAAGTTGAACACAATAATGAAGTGTTGGATAAAATGAATGCTGGTAGGAAGTTAATCGATTTGGTTAAAGGTGAGTACTCATATTCAAAGTTACTAATTTCTAAATATATTTCAAGTAATAGCATGAAAAGTTTAGTATATGTTGTATGATTTAATGGATGATAACTTGGTCGATATTATGGTTGATTATATGTTTTTGATATGGATGATAGCTTGATCCGATAAATGACAAGAAAAATGGTTGGTAAGCATAGTTAATTTAATAAGAATTTAAATCCATATAAATATGTGTATGAAAATTATTTGTTCTCTCAATGAAATCAAAATATCTAAGAATATTGAAAATGATATAATACAATAATATGAAATAAAATGAAAAATGGATTTGAGATATGAAAAATATTGTTTAAAATGAGTTAAAATGATTAGAAATGTTTTATAAACATTTAAAAGTGTTTTCATGAAGTTTGAAAGAAATTGAAAATTTAGTCAAAAATAGGCGCATCGCGTAACGGTAGTTCGCGATTTCACGCCATAAAAGTCAAACGAGCGTAAATGTTGGAATATATCTCAGAATTCTTCGAGATAAGAATTTTTCAAACAATTATATCCATAGTTTTTCAACGAAGAAAGAAAATCGAGATTTCAATAAGTAGATTTTAAGATATGAGTAAAATAATTTTTTTGAAAAATCACGGTTTTACATTACGGAATCCAAAATTGGATTTCTTTGAAAATAATGTTTTAAAACTGTTCAAAAATATGAAATAAATCTTATGAATCTTTTAAAATATTTAAAAAGTAACTTAAGTAATAAAAATAGATTCTTAAATAATAAAAAGTCATTTTAATCAATATAGCTTTAAAAAGCACTTTCCGTAACACTTTTTCGCAACACTTTTCACTAACTTTTGAAATACAGTTTTAGCACAACCGTTCTTTTCCAAAGTTTTTGTAAATTCTTAAATGATTAATAGAGTATTCTAATGGTGATTTGAAGGATTTATGTAATGGTTAAATCGATGAATAAGTGTTTTAAATAATGATTTGGAAGTTATAAGTCATTTCTAAAAATGAAAGGAGTATGCGGAAACGACTAGTACATTTGTCCCACTTGTGTGATCTAAACGATAAAACAAGGTGTGTAATTGAGGTTAGGAATGGAGTAACCATCGCTCTGAACTTACTTGGCCTTCATTTTATCTTTTTAACGAGGGGTGGAACATATCGAAAGAAAAGCCCGGAAGCTCTAAAAAATCATAATTAAGTTTTTATGAGATAAAAGAAAAAAAATTATTTGAATTTATTATAATTGGTAATATATAAGATTTATAAAATTGATAATTTATAAATAAAAGTAACGGAGTTATAAAAATGTTTTATAAATATTAGAAATAGGATTGTAATCAAATTTATATATGGATTTGCAATTGAAATTTAGAAAAGAATTTATAATAGATTTTACAAATAATAAGATTAGAAAGGAATGAATTTGTAAATAAGAGATTTATAAATAATTAACTTATAATTGGATTTTGACTTATAAAAGAGATATAAATGGAATTTATTAGTAAAGAAATTTTGTATATGGAAGTTTATAAAATATAAATGGTATAAACACCATTTTGTAAATCTGAAATCAATTTAAATTCATAAGTTTAATATGAAAGTTTATTAAAGGAATTATATTCGATATTTTGGATAGTGAATAATCCTTTAAATTAAATATTTACAAGTAATGAATTTGGCAAAGGAATTATATTCACGGTTTTGGACAGTGTGTAATCCTTTAAATTAAATATTTGGAAGTAATGAATTTGGCAAAGGAATTATATTCGCGATTTTTGTCAGTGAATACTCCTTTAAGTAAAATGAATGCTTTGGAAAGTGATATTATAAAATGGAGTTTAAATGGTTTGAAAATAAAATGATTTGTAAATTTACTTATTATTAAAAAAATGTATATGAAAATGTTTTTCAAATATCCAATAAGTGAAATGGTTTTGAATATTTTCCCTTTAAAGATATTTCGAAGTGAATAATTGGAAAATGGTTTGATTAATAAACGATTTACAAAAATCAGCCCAGTGATTACAAGTGCTAAATTTTGTTTGTTACTTTGATAGTTAAACAACTAACTATCAAATTTGGTCATTTAGTTTCTCAACTTGTTGTAGAAACTAATTAGTCATACACTTTGTACGTAACTGACTGTGTCAGCTTGATTATCGTTTGTGTTGGGAATGTTGATTTTTATAGTGTGGAGTGATTACTCCAATCTATCAAGCTTCCTTCTTGGCCGAAGGATAGCAAGTTGAAAGTTGAAGACGTGATAAGTCTGTGAGACTTAGTTTCTGTGTGAGGTTGAGAAACGCTTTTGCGTTGTTGGTGCGAAGAGACCGGAATCAGATTTATCTAAAAACCACTTCGGCCAACATTTATATGATGATTGTGAAGGTTGGTCGATGATATTAATATTTAGGATTTTCATAGTTAAGGATAGCTTGTTGATCGTTCGGTGTTAAATTCCCAATATACATATAGTAGCAGTGGTCTCCTCGTTATGAAATATCCAATGCAAGGACTATTCGCTACTAATCCTGAGGATTTCCCGATAGGATGTGGTAGGAAAGTGCCTCCACTTTGTCCTGTTCCTAGACAATTCGTATGGAGGAGTGTCTGACATTGCATTTCTATAATTACGTACATTAGTTTTTACAAACGTACATCAGTGGCGGTGGAGAAGGAAACTTCTCTTGGCTTAACACCCTCCTTGAGATGTACGATCTCAAGAGTTGTATTTTTATGGAAAGCAATTAGTAGTTAATGGTAATGGCAATGTGGCATTCAAAGTGATGTGATATGTGATATGTGTTATGTGAAAGGTAATCAATACCTCTTTGGCCTCACTCCCAGGAAAATGACTGAAATAGGGATAGAAGCAGCAAGGCTAAGTGGGTAGCTCCTAATTAGGAGATGTCATCACTCTTCTAGATATATCTTTACACACTATGACGTCCTGTATCTGATTTTTGTTGTGTATGCTCGTGGCCACGAATTAAAGGTCGGTAACGACCGGAGTGATGACATATTTGGTACTATCCATGTATGCGTAGGTCGGTCTTGTGTTGGTTTAGGCGGGCAATATCTGCTTCTTAGGTACATCCCTCTATAGGTGTACTATGTTGGTTCGGAAGGGAAGTTCCTTTACCTAGTCATTTGTATAGAAATCCAAAATCCAATACGTGCTTGCCATTTTCTATTGTAGAAAGCCTTGTATTACAAGATGAATGCTGGAATTTAATGTAAAAATTTCAGCTATTTAATATTATTTGTGTATACTAGACACTATTATAATGTAAGAGAATTTGATATGAGATGTTTTGATTGTCGTAAGGTAATAACCTTGTCGGTATTTATTTGTGATTTGATCTTACGTGATACCTTTTGTTTTGATAAAGGAAAGGTTTTGGTAAATTTAAAATTCAGTTAAAATGTGTTTTCTCATGCTGGTTTACCAGAATGTTCCCGACGTTCTTCCCTTTCAATGCTCTGGTCAGACTGAGTATATTTACAGGTTTAGATTCGGTGCTTTTGGAGCTTCAGCGGGCGAGCTGGAGATCTTCATGTCGTATACACATATTTGTCTACTATTCCGCTGCATTGCTTTGCAATGTTGCTGTTGTAAATTATCAGCATTTATGAGGACATGTTAATATAACTTTCCAAGCTGATGATTATTTATTATGTACTTTGATATTGATTTATGTATATTACAATTTCTCTTTGAAAAGTTTATTTATCTACATTATATGTTATTCCACTGCGATGCGAGATTCTATATTGTTTTGGTTCTGCTTCTCTCTTCTTCTTCTCTTCTCTTCTTCTTTCTTCTCTCTTTCTTCTCACCCTCTCTTTTCTTTCTCATGATTATCTGCAATCAGTGCGCTATGGGTTGAACATGTATGGTTTATTTTCAGATTCAGAGGGTGTCGATTTTGGGTCGTCATAGAAAGGGTCATGAGATACCTTAAAATAACTATGAACCTTGGATCAGAAGTTTCCCACTGTCCTTGAAGGATATAGCGATGCAAATTGGAATATGTCATCAGACAATTCCAAAGCCGCTAGTGGATATATTTTCAGTGTTGCAGGTGGAGTTGTTTCTTAGATTTCTAAGAAACAGACTATTTTGGCTCAAGCTACTATGGAGTCAGAAATGACAGCACTAGCTATTTCTAGTGACCACTCTGTAAGGAACCGATTCTTCGAGTCACGAAGGTCAACATTAATACGTCCACTATATCAACTGCCGAGCAATCGAATGTCGAAAAACCGAACCCTTAGGGTTTAAGATGAAGAAAAAGATAGAAGAAGAAAGAAAGAAAAAGCAACAGAAACTATATCAGAATCTCATAATCACAGCGGAACAACATATAATAGATAAATGAATATCTTTAAAACAAAGAACTATGTTAGTTATACTTTACATCACATTACATTACATTATCAAAGTTTACAACAACAAACAGCGGAAAAGAAATACTATATACTAGTTGATACGCCAAGCCATCCAGCTTGCCTCCAGATCTCAACAGCAACTCCTGTATTTCCAAAATGACCTGATAACCTGACTCTAGACTGCCCGTGTCAAAATTGGTGGGCACCCAGAGTTTAGGAAGGAAACAACAAAATCCAGGTCAGTCATGAGACTGGTGTGAGAACTTAAAACAGTTTATCTTAAAAATAAACAAAGAAATATTTTTAAATGGATTCGCAATGCTTTTAGAAAATGTAACTACCATAAGGCCTCCCGCCACACACACAATGTAAACGCAGAACTTGGAGGAGATTTCTCCTTATGATAGTTAAATATGCTTGATACGCAAATTCCTTTTCAATATTATTATTATTAGTGCAAAGTGCAGGAAAACATTTTGAAAGTACAATATTAATCTTAGCCAGCATAGGTACCATTATAGTATCCCTACTATAGCTACCATATTAAATGGCAGGTTCTACAACTAAAACCGTACAAGGCTCGTATTGTTTCTTTGGATTTCCCAACAAATGGTTAGGCCAAGAAACTTCCCATTGCCACATGGGTAAGCCTCTAGAAGGACGCCCCGAGACTCCTAACCGGATCTCTACCAACACAAGGCCGGCTACCCCCTTCCCGGGGAATAAACAAAACCACAGATATGCCACCTCCGGTCCTCTGGGACCTTTATACAAGAGCTCTCTAAATCAACAACATCACAAAGCAATAAAATACAGTGTCCACATGAGTAAGTATCAGGGCTCCATACCGTAATACTACCCTTTTCCACATGAGTAAGTCTCGTCCACAAAGCTACGCTTTTCACAAAAGCCACGCTTTGATCAACAAATGATCAGCAGCACTCAGCATGCCACATTACCAAATTGGGAATATATCGCTGATAACCTTCAACTGCATAACCTCTGGGCTCGTACGTCTCAGAGAAGGGTGTTAAGCTAAGAGAATAAATCCTCCGCCACCAACAGAAATGTATTTGAAATAAATCTGCTTTATATCTCAAAATGTAATGTCAGACATTACCATCCATACAAGTCTGTTCTGGGTTCGAACAGAACCGAAGGCACTTCCAAAGAAGCCCTTGCAATTCAGGTATTCACAATCCCAATCGGACTTCCCATCAAAAAGGAAATCTCTATACCAGAGCAACTCAGTGCAGAGAAAAATGATAGGTTATCCTATCATTCTCGCGAATACCCGGTCTTTAACACCGGTCTTCAAATGCTATCCATAAACGACGTATCAATATTTGGAATGGGATTCATGACCCAAAGGTCCTCTCCCGGCTAAACCGAATAACGAGCGCCTATTTTAAAATAAGTGTAGCATTCAAATTCAAGCAAATCACAACAAATACCTATTTAAAGGTAAATATTGATAGTCGGTTATTTAACTATCAATAGATATGCACAACATCACCAGATTCCAAATAATTTCCCAAATTATTTATTTTCAAAAAAATATATCTTTACAAGATATATATTTTTCCATACTTCAACCGTTTGAAAACAAATTTCAAATCACTTTTCAATTTATCTTTAAAACATATAATCTCAAAACATTTCACTTCTTATTGGAAAAACAATTCCATACTGATTTAATAATAAGTAATTCACAAATCTATTTATCTTCAATACATAGAAAATATTCAATATACTTAATTCACAATTAAGTATACATTTTATTCTTTAAGGAAAACATTCTCTTAAACACATTTATTTGAGTCAAAACGAATGTTGCATAAAACATCATTACGACGACCCAAAATCACTAGTATAGGTATTCGAAATTAAGATAGATATATAAATACCAGTACTATAAAAAACATTTCCTTTCGAACATCATTTACTATAACAATAGTGAAATAGTCCACTATTTCCTTTTATTTCTCGAAAACGTCTATTTCAACAATGAATGTCGAAATCTATGGTTTCGATACTTAATACATTTTAAAACATCTTTAAATCATTTTAATGCTATTTTAAAATATCACTTCACCAAAACATTTCTTTAATATATTATCCACTGTCCAAAATCGTGAATATACTTCGTCAACCAAATTCAACATTTTCTACATATTTAATTAAAGGATTATCCACTGTCCAAAATCGTGGATATATCTCCTTTAATAAGCTTTCATACTTACTTATCAAATTCAATTGATTTCGGATTTATAATCAACGTTATAAATTCACGTATACATACATACATACATACATACATACATACATACATACATACATATATATATATATATATTATAAAAACTTCAACTTATAAAATCCCTTAATTAACAAATTCTATTTATATCTCATTTAAATGCCAAAATCCAATTTATAAGTTAATTACTTAAAAGTCTTTTATTTTACAAAATCTATTTATTTTATAACTTCACAATTTATAAATTCATAAATTTCATTCACTTATAAATCCATTTATACTTCTTTTTAACACTTATAAAAACTCGTTTTATAATTCCAATATTTTAATTTATAAATATCAATTTTATAAATCTTTTATATAAACCATTTATAATAATTCATAAATCCCAATTTAAACCATTTTACAAATTAATCAACTACTTATTTCAAAAATCACATTTCAGTTATATTTCACAAAAATCATACTTTTTTATAACATAAAAAATTATAACGTTTATTTATTTAAAGTGAATCAATTCCAACATTCGATAAAATATATACTTTCAAAAATCACTTTAAAATCCTTTAAATTTGAAAATCATCACTTTAACACTTTTAAAACTCAAAAAATAGGCCCAATGCTGCAACAGCACTAAATATAACAATCATGGCATCCAAAACCTCGTATACCATATGATAACAGAATATATCACAATATCTGTAAATAAATCAATACGGGTGAGGAGTCCAGTTGGATCCCTCCAACCTGTTTCCCTGCATCCACAGATGTTAGCACAATACCAATCTCGTTCCAATATGGGATATCGCGGTACATGGGTTTATATAAATATTATCCGCTATTATGCGACGCAATAGGGTCTCATCCACTATGTGATGCGGGAAAATCAACTCTAAGTACATATATAATACCAATTCCACTTCGAGATGGAATATCGCGATATATCTGTTTAATAAATAACATCCGCTTAATATACAGCTTATAGGGTCTATTTCAGTACAACACATAACAATTTATCATTCAATCATACAATCAAGCAATTTTAAATTTAACTATTTAAAATTTAAATCGAAACAATTTCGATTGAGTGAGAAGTTCTCACCTTGCTTTCAATAACGGTCGCAGTGCTTTATTTCGAATAAAATTAAACGCGCGTTTAATTTTACCCAAAATTCAAACTATCTCCAATCAACTCCAATCCAGCTCCACCGCGTAGTGTTCGCGAATACGAACCCGACGCAAGTCGTTTCGTCAATTTTCGACCTCGTATCAAAAAGTTACAGAGTTTTAAAGTTTATACACATTTATATAAAATTTAATATACAATTTTCTTTTAATTTCAAAACCCCTACTCCTCTGGGCCATTGGATTCAAGCCCTAAGATCAAAGCCGTCCCTCTTTTCTTCTCCCCCTCCAGGTAAACACGCACGCATACTAACCCACGGCCGCCACCCATTCGTGAATTATCGTGACCAACTCGAGCCACACGAGTTCGATCAGAGACAACCATTGAAATTCCCCTGACGAGAGCTACCTTCGGCCACAACCTTGTGCAACTCGGCCCTTCTTTTGCATAGGAATTCATGACCGAACTATAGGCCAACGCGGCCAATTTCTCGTTGATCCACCGTCTCGTTTTTTATCATAGCCGTTGATATTGAAGTACACGGCGTGCTCTATCATTTTGTAGTTAGAAGTTTGTTGAATCGATTTACGGATTTGAAGATATTAGAGGAAGAATATTAGAAAATTCCGGCCACTAAAATGTTTCTGGCGGCTGTAACCCTAGGGTTTTATTTTTTTGCAAAAGTGAATATTTGAGGTCCTTTTATAGAAATTTACGCGTGCACTATTCATCCAAAAAAATTTCGAACTCCAAACGAAGCGTGCTGCCTGGCATTTATAATGTTTTACCCTCATTCCGAATGCAATGGAATATATATCGAAAGCCAATTCGATCATATTTGAAAGATGAGTTTTCAAATCGACTATTTAAATTCAAAATTCACTCGAATCGATTTCTACGCGTTTTAGCTTGCCCGACAAACCGTAAATCCGATTGACACGAAATTTGAAACCATACAATAATATAACATTACGGATCCGATGAAACTGGTTGCATCGAAATCCGAGACAGTTTTAAAAATGGCTATTTTAACTCGTCAATTAAATATTAAAATATTCAATTTGCACAAATTAACTTTTAATTCAATTTTAAAAGTTCTATAACATCATTCTAACTCCAATATGATTTAATACAACTTTATAAATCATATTTAATCACATAAAATCCGGTTTCCAATTATTTCTGTAATTTCATATATTAATTTATCGATTTAATTATCCAATTAAATCTAGATATTCGAAATAAAATTTATTCGACTTATAAATTTTGCTTGTTAATATTTAAAATCAATTAATTATTCAAATTTCAAATGACAGAAATTCTGGGTCGTTACAAACTTCCCCCTTAAAAGAATTTCGTCCTCGAAATTACCAAGTAAGAAAAAATTACAGAATCCATTAACTTTTCAAATATCCATTCAAATTAAATTTCAAATTCACTTAAGTGTTTAACTTTCCCAAAATCCAATAGTTAAACTTCTTACAATAACTTTACTAAGTTTTCAAATCATACTTAGTTATCTTTTCAAACCAACCATATCGTTTAACTTTTCACTTCAAAATCAAAGTTATAGTTTTCAAAATTTTCTAATTTTCTCAAAAATATTCTAACGCCTTAAATTTTCAAAAATTTCGCCAGCGTCTCCTTTGCGCGGCTTGATTCGAAAGAAAAAAAAATGTCAATATATATATCACAAATATACATCTCGTTAAAGTAATGAGGCATCCCGCAGGGAAAAGGTGTAAAAGTACGATACGTAATCCGAGATATGTACCTTATATATTATTAGCGAGCATATACGGCTAATATAGCGCGAAAGCGAGCTCCAAATGCGAAGCAAGCGCAATCCGCACCTACTAAACACTCAACAATAATGAGAAACATGCATATATGAAAGCAATATCAATATACAACATATATCTGAAGCAACAACAATATGTGCTAATATAGCAAATGCAATCAAAAGTAATAAATTCAACCATCAACCAATTATCATCCAACTACATTCAATATCTATCCAATCAATCAGTAACCAAATCAGTATAAATTCACTTCTCATTATATTCAATGAATTGGTTTTCCAATTTAAATCACATTTGATTCATTAATATTGGATTTACTAACATTCATTTATTCATTTTCAGTTAGTTTACATTCACTAATTCATATTCAAGTAGGTTCACTTCCACATTCAAATCAAATTTCATAGCTTTCAATTTTATCAATTCAACTTCATTAACACTTAATGAATTTTATACAATCAACTAACAATCAACTAACAACCAAATCATAACCAAATTATTAAATTCACATTCAATTTGGTCCATCACTTTTTAATTAGCTTTAATTAATTAACACTTACATCCATTATTTCATATCGGTTTATTTACATTCAATTGATTTACATTCAATTCATTCATTAGTTCAATTGCTAATTCATTTAACAAATAAGGTTGAATTTCATTACATAACTCAAGTTCATATTCTTTAATGACTTCATTTCATTAATTTACTTCGATACCGAAATCAACTTCATTCAACATCACTTAAGTCATATTCCATTTGAAACATCATTTATTTAACTTAACTTAAATTTCCCTTATATATCCAATTCAGATTCCAATTCTAAAGTAAATTCTATTTAACTTTTAATTTTGGAAAATAATTTCCAAAATAAACAGGATTCAACATTTTCATTTCATGGTTCAAATTCATTTTTATTTACAACTCATATTTATAAATATATTCATATAGTTTCACTTCTTATATATAAGATTATTTCACAATTGTAGATCACATCTATTATAATTCCATACTTTATAATTCATTTGCTTATACAATTTATTCTTTTACAATTGTTTTTATTTAGATTATTCAAACATCCTTTAATTAACTTATATATATTCTTACATTTTCAACGACCAAACAATCAATTTATATACACATTAATAATTCTGAAAAATTATCCCCTTTATATGTAAAATATAATCAAGGTAAAATTATTTCATTTACCCAATTTAAAATGATACTATGTCGGTTTATCTCGTTTAAGAGTTCAGAAACCCCTATCTACGACAGTTAGCTAAACTGCATCGACCAGAATCTATAAACGATCAACCGATAAGTCAACACAATACGAAACAATTTCATATTCACTAACAAATACGTGCTTATATCTATTATTACACTCAAACTCATTCTAGAGTACTGCTGACTCTATCTCTAATGAGTAACACCCAACAGAGCCAAGGTTGTCACTTGACCATATGCTCTGATACCACTTTGTAAGGAACTGATACTTCGACTCACGAAGGTCGTCATTAATACGTCCACTGTATCAACTGCCGAGCAATCGAATGCCGAAAAACCGAACCCTTAGGGTTTATGAAGAAGAAAAAGATATAAGAAGAAAGAAAGAAAAAGCAACAGAAACTATATCAGATTCTCACAATCGCAGCGGAACAACATATAATAGATAAATGAATATCTTTAAAACAAAGAACTATATCAATTATTACTTTACATCACATTACATTACATTATCAGAGTTTACAACAACAAACAGCGGAAAAGAAATATTATATACCAGTTGATACGCCAAGCCATCCAGCTTGCCTCCAGATCTCTACAACATGCAACTTCTGTATTTCCAGAATGACCTGATAACCTGACTCTAGACTGCCCGTGTTAAAATTGGTGGGCACCCAGAGTTCAGGAAGGAAACAATAAACTCCAAGTCAGTCATGGGACTGGTGTGAGAACTTAAAACAGTTTATCTTAAAAATATAAAAAAGAAATATTTTTAAATGGATTCGCAATGCTTTTAGAAAATGTAACTACCATAAGGCCTCCCGCCACAAACACAATGCAAACACGGAACTTGGAGGAGATTTCTCCTTATGATAGTTAAATATGCTTGATACGCAAATTTCTTTTCAATATTATAATTATTAGTGCAAAGTGCAGGAAAACATTTCGAAATTACAATATTAATCTTAGCCAGCATAGGTACCATTATAGTATGCCTACTATAACTGCCATATTAAATGGCAGGTTCTATAGCTAAAACCGCACAAGGCTCGTATTGTTTCTTTGGATTTTCCAACAAATGGTCAGGCCAAGGAACTTCCCGTTGCCACATGGGTACACCTCTGGAAGGACGCCACAAGACTCCTAACCGGATCTCTACCAACACAAGGCCGGCTACCCCCCCCCTTCCCGGGGAATAAACAAAACCTCAGATATGCCACCCCCGGTCCTCTAGGACCTTTATACGAGAGCTCTCTAAACCAACATCACAAAGTAATAAAATACAGTGTCCATATGAGTAAGTATCTGATCTCCATACCATAATACTACCCTTTTCCAGAAGGAATGGCCATACCCTAGGGAAGCTACCCCTGAAACCTTGCTGCATCTTTTCTGTTTCGACCATTACCGGGTTGTGAGGTTCGACGAAGTCTCGTCCACAAAGCTACGCTTTTCACAAAAGCCACGCTTTGATCAACAAATGATCAGCAGCACTCAGCATGCCACATTACCAAATTGGGAATGTATCGCTGATAACCTTCAACTACATAACCTCTAAGCTCGTACGTCTCAGAGAAGGGTGTTAAGCTAAGAGAATAAATCCTCCGCCACCAACAGAAATGTATTTGAAAGAAATCTGCTTTATATCTCAAAATGTAATGTCAGACATTACCATCCATACAAGTCTGTTCTGGGTTCGAACAGAACCGAAGGCACTTCCAAAGAAGCCCTTGCAATCCGGGTATTCACAATCCCGATCGAACTTCCCATCACAAAGGAAATCTCTATACCGGAGCAACAGTGTAGAGACAATCGATAGGTCATCCTATCATTCTCGCAAATACCCGGTCTTCAACACCGGTCTTCAAATGTTATCCATAAACGACGTATCACTATTCGGAATGGCATTCATGACCCAAAGGTCCTCTCCCGGCTAAACCGAATAACGAGCGCTTATTTTAAAATAAGTGTAGCATTCAAATTCAAGCAAATCACAACAAATACCTATTTAGAGGTAAATATTGATAGTCGGTTATTTAACTATCAATAGATATGCACAACATCACCAGATTCCAAATAATTTCCCAAATTACTTATTTTCAAAAAAAATATCTTTACAAGATATATATTTTTCCATACTTCAACCGTTTGAAAACAAATTTCAAATCACTTTTCAATTTATCTTTAAAAGATATAATCTCAAAACATTTCACTTCATATTGGAAAAACATTTCCATACTTATTTAATAATACGTAATTCACAAATCTATTTATCTTCAATACTTAGAAAATATTCAATATACTTAAATCACAATTAAGTATACATTTTATTCTTTAAGGAAAACATTCTCTTAAACACATTTATTTGAGTCAAAATAAATGTTGCATAAAACATCGTTACGACGACCCAAAATCACTAGTATAGGGATTCGAAATTAAGATAGATATATAAATCCCAATACTATATAAAACATTTCCTTTCGAAAATCATTTACTATAACAACAGTGTTATAGTCCACTATTTCCATTTATTTCTCGAAAACGTTTATTTCAACAATGAATGTCGAAATCTATGGTTTCGATACTTGATACATTTTAAAACATCTTTAAATCGTTTTAATGCTATTTTAAAATATCACCCCACCAAAAAATTTCTTTAATATATTATTCACTGTCCAAAATCATGAATATACTTCGTTAATGTGACGACCCGACTTTCTTACCACAGAAAATCGCATCATCATGAAGAAAGAAAGAGATAGAAAAGAGAAAAGAAAGAAAAGAAAGAAGAAACAACATCAGAATCTCAAACAGCGGAACGAATAAATTATATTAATCACATAAATATTTCATAGTATACAATATTAATCAGAGTTACACAGAATATCATCACATACTAGACAGTTATAAACACCTGTCTAGTTATCACAACTCAATACAACTCAAACAAGAGATACCAACACAGAAAACACACAGCGGAAACTATATATCTATACGCAGAAGCCTCCTGCTCCATTGCTCCTCCATAATTCGTCAAAGCTAACCTGAATCCCTTGGCTACTCGTAAAAATTTGAGTACCCAAGAGTTTAAGAAAACAGAAGATAAACTCCGGGTCAGCATGGGTCTGGTGTGAGTAACAGGTTAAAGTTGCTTAACTTTGAAAATCCTTTGAAAAGAAAGGTATCACGTAAGACTTCCCACACATAAACATGGAAAAGTTTTTACCTTACGCTAACCAAAACATTTGATAGGAAATCCAGTGATATTATAATAGTGTCTAGGTTTTTAAAGTAAAATAAGAAATAGCCGAAATTGTTACATTATTATATTCCAGCTACTAGCCACAAAATTGAGTAATACAATCAAAACCGTTGACACTTATTGGATTGTGGATTCCATCAATGGCAGGGCTACCGGGGTACCGCCCGTCACAGTACGTGGCCTAGATCAACGTACCGAGGAGTACGCTCGCTCCCCTGCAACACAAGATCAGAACCATCCCTTACTGGACAGTCCCAAATAAGACAACCTCGCAGTTGGCTTACGTTCCAACCGTCCACTAAGCCGAATAAAAAGGGACCTCTAGATAGGGGAAAATCTCGTCCTACTTGGGCATGACCCACTTAGCCTTGCTACACCTCCCCTGTTTTAGCCATTCCCGGTTGATGAGGCTTGAGGCTACGATTACCTTTAGAGAACACGTCTCTTAGAATGCTCATCGTCCACCTGACGATGTTCTGAAAACATTCAATCCATACAAGTTCGTTCCGGGTTCGAACGAAACCGAAGGCATTTTCTCGTTACACTCATTTTGGAATCACCCTCAGAGTTAACGACGATAACCCTTGCATTCTGAATCTTCATCTCGAATCTGAAAGTACTACTCCGTCAAACTCATCTCGGAATCACCCTCAGAGTTATACGGACGAATAGTTCTTACACCTCGAGTCTTCACTCTTCACAAGAGATTCACGACCTATCGTTAATTTGGATCGATGTGGTTTTCGAATATCCAAATATGGAAACCCGATCCCGGTCTCATCGAAATCCAAAGCGTGTCTTTTAAGGCCAAGTTGTTTAAAAGGTTTAAAACAATTCAATTATCTATATACACAGACAGATAAATCACAGATTCACAATAGATAATCAACATTATCATCACAACAGATAATCCATACTATCATTATCAAAAGGTAATCCAAATCATCATCACAATGCAACCAATGCATCCATATCACTCAACATTACTTATCTCATAACTGAGATTGAAACCATTCAAGACAATTCATACTATTCATCCAAATATAAGCAATGATTAATAATCATTCAAATATAATTAATTTAAAATAAATTAAATTAATTACATCATCTCTAATTAATTTAAAGTAAATTAAATTAATTACTTCATCATTACCAAACTTCTTATATTATTATTAATTAATTATCAATCAATTAATTAATTATCAACCAATTATTCATTTTAATTAATCATTTCTGATTAATTAACCTTTAATTACATTTAAGTAATTATCCACTAATTAATCTCTCAAATTAATTATACTTAACCAAATATAGTAATTAATCTTTAATTACTTTCTAAATTAATTAACTATAATTAATTACATTAATCCTTAACTAATTACATTAATTAATTTCTTCATTTATTAATTATTTCCAAATAAATCCATCATTAATTATAATAATTAATGATTTCTAATTACATTTTCTATTAAATAAATTAAATTAAGTAATTAGTCCTTATTTAAACCATAATTGTTAATCACCCTTGATTAACTCCATTCAGTAATTAACTTCCCTTAATTACTTTACCAAATAAATTAATTACTCATTAACTAATTATCTCAAATTAATCCCTTAATTAATTTTACAAAGTAATTATACTCAAATTACTTTCAGCATCAAATCACTTTCAATTAATTACATATAGTAATTTCCATTAATTACTTCCCTAAGTAATTTCTCTTCATTGAATTACATTAAGTAATTATATTCCACAATAATCAAATGATTAATCTAAATTAATTAAACTGAATTAACTTATCTAATCAAATTAAACTCAATTAATTACAATTAGTAATTAATTCCTTAATTACTTCCATAAGTAATTATACTTAACAATTTACACAAATGATTATCTTTAAATTAATTAATTTAATTAATTATTAAAAATTAATCACATTAATTAATTATAAATAATCCTTAGTTAATGACCTTCATTAACTACTTAACAATTCATTAATTATTTTTCTAAATAATTAACTTATTTTAAATCATTATTATTATAAATTAATTAATCATTAATAACCCATTAATTAATCCCTAATTATTTAATTAACTAAGTGTTAACTATAACTTAATTAATCCTTTATTACTTAATTAATTAATTACTAATCATTAATTAAAAATCAAATTTTATTTAATTAATGATTCATAATTACAAGTTAATTATTCTAAGAATAATTGATCTTAAACTTTTAAGTTTTAAAACCATTAATTATTTTGAGTAATTATTCATTTCATTAATTTATAAAATTAATTATTCATTTAATTATCCTAATAATTAAATGAAATACAAATCATTAAATTATAATTTAACTTCAACAAGTTTTAGAATCAATTTAAAACCTTTAAATTTAAATAATACTTTTCTTATAAAAGAAATTTTACAAGAGTTAAAACAAATTTCTTTTTAAATTCAAACATTTAAATTTTTATCATTCAAAATTGTTAACCACCTTAAATTTATAAAACTCAAATTTATTTTAAACCAAAGATTCAAATTTAGATTTGAATCAAACTTAAACTTTGTTTAAAACGCTTCCTTATATTTCAATTTCTAATTTAAATTCAAATTTCTTTAAAAACATTTTAAAACAATAAACCCATTTTTAAGTTATTTAAACAAATTTGAATTTAATAACTTATTTATTTCCAATTATGATTCAAATTAAAACCTGAATCCATAATTTAAAGTTATATTTAAAACTTATTTTAAATCTTTGCTTAGTATTTTAAATTTTCAGTTTAAAATTATGAAATAGGACAAGTTTCAAACTTGAACAAACTAACTCGAGCTAAACACTAAAATAACTCGAGAATCATTTTCATCCTGAAAATCATTAACTAAAACACTGACAAGTTTAATGTATAAACCTGTAACAACTATTCTCCCATGAACCCACACTACTCCGAATCCAACACACTCCTCACTTCGAGTCAAACAACCTAAAACTTCGAGCAACCCACGAATTTATCCGAAACAAACACGAGTACCCATTCTTCCCCCAAAACAATCAGCAGATACACCCAGATCGTCGTGCACCTGCACCGTCATGCCATCAACTCCGACCCCTTCGCGACCATTCGCGCAAGTCAGCGTCCACTTCCCAACTTCTTTCCAACCATCAAAATGGTGCAGAACCCCAAAATCGAAAACGAGCATTCGAGCTCAAACAGTAGCAATGTCGAGACCTGGAATTTGCTTCAAACACCAAGATCCGATCATCAGAAAATCTTCACCTCCGGCCACAAACTCCTCCACACCCCATCAATCATCCACACAAATCTGGAAGCACTCGATCACTTAGATAGACCGCGGCGATCAATTTCTCAAATGAACAAAAACTAGGGTTTAAAATTTTAATCCCAAATTAATTCTGCCTCAACGCTAATCCCTCCTCCCTAAATTTTTCCTCGATTCAACCACCACCATTCCATCATCAGAAACAACGCTGGCCACCCCGATCACTCAAATTGACAGAACCACCCCAAACTCCATTTCTAGACAAACCAGAAATGCTCTTTCAATTTTAAACTAAATTTTCTGATTTTAGTTTTAGAATTCAAGTTTTAGTTTATGTAATTGGTTTAAAATCTTAAATCTATGAATCTGGAAATTAAAAAATTTACTTTCATAAAATTTTCTCTGTTATATTATGTTTCCAGAGAGAGTACAATTTTTTTATTTAATAAAATTTAAACCTAACTTACATTACACAACCATATTTTGATTAAATGTTAAATCTTAAAATCTTAACACGGCTTAGATTGAATGAAATAGTACTTTAAGAAATTCTAAAATCTAGAAGAACTTAAATACAGAAAATAAATTACATTGCAGCAAGCATACTACATACAACCGTATATTTCCAGTAAAGAACTTGTAAATTGCATGCAAAACACACTTATTACTTGAGTAAAACCAGCAACTAATTTGTACTTAAGTTAGTTTTAAATAAAAGTGTTACTCACAGAATTTATGAGCAGAGCCTTTGAAGAGTATGAAACTAGAAGGTGCATGATTTGAAAACTTGAAGTTGCTTCAGTACTTTAAAAACTGCAATTTGCTTTTGCTTTTTAAAGACTTTAGTCCTGATGCATTTGCATGTTTGTTTCCAGGTGAAAAATGCAGACTTGGTTGATTTTTAAACAGAAAAGCGGAGACCTTCAGTTGCATGCAGGCATGATGAAGTTCAAAACAGAAACGCCGAATAAATTTCAGGCATTTGAATTGTAATTTGATTTTTCCAAGTTGATAAATTTGAAGGGCTATAAGTTTGAGGATTTGCAAATGATTTTCAGGTTAATTTGATCTCTGGTTTTGGAGGAATATTGGTGTAGATTGTTTCCTTGAGTGCATCATTTGCAGATTTTTATTTTAACCAGAGAACAGGTTTTTGATTTGAATTTGAGGGGAAAACAGATTTGATTTTGAGGGAAAATTTACATGAATTATTTTGATCAAAAGTTTATGTTTTGGAGGAGTTTGCAGATTTCTTAGCTGAAGATTACACAAGTTTTAAAAAAAAAAGAATAGAAAAGAAAATGAAATGAGGAGCAAAGTTTTTATATAAGAAATTTTTTTGATTTAATTAAAACAAAAATGGAAAAGATAAACTAGGACACTTGTTCTTAGTTTTTAACATTTGTCACTTTGATAACTTTATAGTTTAACACATGTCAATGAGGATGTTAAAAGATCAACACATGTATTTAAGAGTATTTTAATTTTAATCTAAATTGTTTTGTGAAAACCTTTAACTTATTTTATTTCTTATGTATATATATAAATGAATTTCTTCCCTTCTTAAATTAAAAAGAAATTAAACAAAACAAATTAATAATATAAGATTATTCAAATATTTTAAATATTTATTTTATTAAATTTCAAAACATTAAATTCACATTTTAAATTAATTTACCAAATCCAATTTTAAAAATCAAGTTATATATAGATGCATATATAACTCTTATTAAATTTTAAAAATAACAATACCTATTTTTATAAAAATCTATTTATGTTCATAAGAACTAAGTATTATCATTATTATTATTTGAAAATAACAAGTTAAACAATATTTAAAATGATTTACAAAAGAGATTATAATTTACTTCTATTACTTAATAAATTAAGATCATATGTAATTTGTAATTTAAATTCTTATATAAAATTTCAAGCAATATTTTAAAAAGAAAAAAAAAACAAAACTTTAATGTTAATCTAATTGAAATTCATATTTAAGCTAATTAAAATATAGATTTAAACAAATAAGATTTATCATAAGTATAAACCATAAAATTATTTATTAAATTGTTCTGAAAAGTTAAATGTTAAATTTAAATCAAAATTTCAATTTACCAAAAATAAATTAGAATTAAAAATTGATTCATTTACTAAGTCCCAAATCAAAGTTTATCAATTTACAATATATACAATTATATATATTACAAACAGAAGACAATTTATTAGCTTTTTAAAAAAAAAGAAAAAATCTTCCAATTTAAATATTTATTAAAAGAAGATTATTAAATCAACTCAAAATTTATTATCAAAAATTATCAAATCAAATTAATTTTTAACACAAATTATTAAATTTATATTGCCAAATTTCCGAGATATCGCATTCCTCCCACCTTAAAAGAATTTCGTCCCTGAAATTTAAAAGTAAAAAGGTAATTTAATAATCTATCTTAAGATTTTATTTTAAAACACAAGCATATATCAATCATATGCTAACAACCATAGCAATCAATTCAATCAAACAATTAAATCTAACTACCAAGACAAAATTCTGGATAGGGTTTCCCCGGTATATAAATATCGGGATACTCACACTACAGAATCCAAACAATCTATAATACTAAGCTACAGAGCTCCTATCCAACAAGATCTACCGAAACTAAACAGGATATCAGACTACAGACAAGTATGACTCAACAATCACATCCTTCTGAAATGCTGGTTCCACAACCAGAGATAGATCATACACATACTCCCTCAGAGGTACATGAAACATATCATCCCGGTTATCCAAACTGACAATTCAACCTTGAAAATCAAACACCAATTCTCACAAGGATACAGAAAAGATCCAAAACACTCGAAGCTGACTTACCCAGTGTTACTCAATCTTATAGCTCCTTAGATCGGAGAAAACTTACCCAAAATCAAATCTCCGACTCCGGAATCCAAATCCCTTCGTCTCTTATCCACAAAATACTTCTGACGATCCTGGGCTGCCTTCATCTCTCTCAAACAGCTCAATCTTCGTTGATGTCTCTAGAAACAAACCTAGACCAAAACAACCCAACAGAATGATCTCCTCAAGATCAATCCAAAACCAAGAACACCAACTCTACTCCACAAATATCAGAAGACTAACTTACTTCTCCTTATCAGTAAAAGACAAAACAAAAGCACTACCAAAGTGCTTCCGCTGCACAACTTTGATCTGGAATAGAAGAAAAACTCGAGCACACACTGGACAACATATCTCAGAAATATGGCCCAACAGATCCATAAAAGAAAACTCAGAAATTCCTCCGAAATTTGAGTTGCTTTATCAAACTCTCGCTCTAGAAGTCATCCTTCTACTAAACTGAAGCACCGGTAGCACTCCTGGAATCCAGTCGATAAGAAAACTCAACCTCCAGGTACGGACAAACCTCTGATAACTCAAGAGAACACTCAAACTATCGCAAGTCACTTTTGCGATCAACCAGTCCAATATCCAAAGAAAACTGTTCTCTCTTTACCAATCAGAACAGCTTATGCTTAACTAGCCAATCCATCGAAGAAATGGATCCACTCTGCTTCTGAACTCCATCTCCAGAAAAACTGCTAACCAGAAGACCTTCTTGCCAGCACAGAATACTCCAAGCTGCACTGCTGACACCGACGCCAAAGTCTTCCTAATCCAAAGCTCTTCGAGAAACTCGGACCTCAAACTAGACAGAAACATCCTGCTGAACCCAGCCCCAACACCGAAGTAGATATACTTCCTAAACTTGTTCCAAAGAAATATCCTCGAAAACATCCATAGTCAATGTGTCTCATCACAAAGCTACTAATTCCTGAGGTATCAAGATACCATTATTCTCTTCTGCCTAGCCGACTGATCCAAACTCTACATATCCAACTCAAAGATAGACTCCAAACCTTTACAGGTTTCCTTCAGAAATATATGAAATTCCTACACTCTGCACAACTCGCTCGAGACGGTATTAGGTCTACAGTCTCGACAAATACACTTCCAACCTCAACATTCAAACTCCAACCATTGGTAGTAGTCGTGTTACACACCCTGCTACCTTATCTACCTTTATAAATTATATTGGAAAACCGATACGGGTAAACCAACAAATAGGTATAAGTATATATATATATATATATATACATACATACATTCAAAATTACAAATACGCTCTCTCAAGAAAGAAATCACTTCAAAGCCTAGGTATTCACTCAACCTAGTGCTCTGATACCACCTGTGACGACCCAACTTTCTTACCGCAGAAAATCGCATCATCGTGAAGAAAGAAAGGGATAGAAAAGAGAAAAGAAAGAGAAGAAAGAAGAAACAACATCAGAATCTCAAACAGCGGAACGAATAAATTATATTAATAACATAAATATTTCATAGTATACAACACTAATCAGAGTTACACAGAATATCATCACATACTAGACAGTTATAAACACCTGTCTAGGTATCACAACTCAATACAACTCAAACAAGAGATACCAACACAGAGAACACACAGCGGGAACTATATATCTATACGCAGAAGCCTCCTGCTCCATTGCTCCTTCATAATTCGTCAAAGCTAACATGAATGCCTTAGCTACTCGTAAAAATTTGAGTACCCAAGAGTTTAAGAAAACAGAAGATAAACTCCGGGTCAGCATGGGTCTGGTGTGAGTAACATGTTAAAGTTGCTTAACTTTGAAAATCCTTTGAAAAGAAAGGTATCACGTAAGACTTCCCACACATAAACATGGAAAAGTTTTTACCTTACGCTAACCAAAACATTTGATAGGAAATCCAGTGATATTATAATAGTGTCTAGGGTTTTAAAGTAAAATAAGAAATAGCCGAAATTGTTACATTATTAAATTCCAGCTACTAGCCACAAAAGTGGATAATACAATCAAAACAGTTGGCACTTATTGGATTGTGGATTCCATCAATGGCAGGGCTACCGGGGTACCGCCCGTCACAGTACGTGGTCTATATCAACGTACCGAGGAGTACGCCCGCTCCCCTGCAACACAAGACCGGAACCATCCCTTACTGGACAGTCTCGAACAAGACAACCCGCAGTTGGCTTACGTTCCAACCGCCCACTAAGCCGAATAAAAAGGGACCTCTAGACAGGGGAAAATCTCGTCCTACTTGGGCATGACGCACTTAGCCTTGCTGCACCTCCCCTGTTTTAGCCATTCCCGGTTGATGAGGCTTGAGGCTACGATTAGCTTTAGAGAACACATCTCTTAGAATGCCCATCGTCCACCTGACGATGTTCTGAAAACATTCAATCCATTCAAGTTCGTTCTGGGTTCGAACGAAACCGAAGGCATTATCTCGTTACACTTATTTTGGAATCACCCTCAGAGTTAACGACGATAACCCTTGCACTTTGAATCTTCATCTCGAATCTGAAAGTACTACTCCGTCAAACTCATCTCGGATTCACCCTCAGAGTTATACCGACGAATAGTTCTTACACCTCGAGTCTTCACTTTTCACAAGAGATTCACGACCTATCGTTAATTTGGATCGATGTGGTTTTTGAATATCCAAATATGGAAACCTGATCCCGGTCTCATCGAAATCCAAAACATGTCTTTTAAGGCCAAGTTGTTTAAAAGGTTTAAAACAATTCAGTTATCTATATACACAGATAGATAAATCACAGATTCACGATAGATAATCAACATTATCATCACAACAGATAATCCATACTATCATTATCAAAAGGTAATCCCAATCATCATCACAATGCAACCAATGCATCCATATCACTCAACATTACTTATCTCATAAATGAGATTCAAACCATTCAAGACAATTCATACCATCCATCCAAATATAAGCAATGATTAATAATCACACAAATATAATTAATTTAAAATGAATTAAATTAATAACATCATCTCTAATTAATTTAAAGTAAATTAAATTAATTACTTCATCATTACCAAACTTGCTAATATCATTATTAATTAATTATCAATCAATTAATTAATTATCAACCAATTATTCATTTTAATTAATCATTCCTGATTAATTAACCTTTAATTACATTTAAGTAATTATCCACTAATTAATCTCTTAAATTAATTATACTTAACCAAATATAGTAATTAATCTTTAATTACTTTCTAAATTAATTAACTATAATTAATTACAGTTAATTAATTACATTAATTTATTTCTTCATTTATTAATTATTTCCAAATAAATCCATCATTAATTATAATAATTAACGATTTCTAATTACATTTTTCTATTAAATTAATTACATTAAGTAATTAATCCTTATTTAAACCATAATTGTTAATCACCCTTGAGTAACTCCATTCAGTAATTAACTTCCCTTAATTACTTTACCAAATAAATAAATTACTCATTAATTAATTATCTCAAATTAATCCCTTGCTTAATTTTACAAAGTAATTATACTCAAATTACTTTCGTCATCAAATCACTTTCAATTAACTACATACAGTAATTTCCATTATTTACTTCCCTAAGTAATTTCTCTTCATTGAAGTACATTAAGTAATTATATTCCACAATCATCAAATGATCAATCTAAATTAATTAAACTGAAATAATTAACTTATCTACTCAAATTAAACTCAATTAATTACAATTAGTAATTAATTCCTTAATTACTTCCACAAGTAATTATACTTAACAATTTACACAAATGATTATCTTTAAATAATTAATTTAATTATTATTAAAAATTAATCACATTAATTAATTATAAATAATCCTTAGTTAATGACCTTCATTAACTACTTAACAATTCATTAATTATTTTTCTAAATAATTAACTTATTTTAAATCATTATTAATTATAAATTAATTAATCATTAATAACCCATTAATTAATCCCTAATTATTTAATTAACTAAGTGTTAACTATAACTTAATTAATCCTTTATTACTTGATTAATTAATTACTAATCATTAATTAAAAATCAAATTTTATTTAATTAATGATTCATAATTACAAGTTAATTATTCTAAGAATAGTTAATCTTAAACTTTTAAGTTTCAAAACCATTAATTATTTTGAGTAATTATTCATTTCATTAATTTATAAAATTAATTATTCATTTAATTATCCTAATAATTAAATGAAATACAAATCATTAAATTATAATTTAACTTCAACAAGTTTTAGAATCAATTTAAAACCTTTAAATTTAAATAATACTTTTCTTATAAAAGAAATTTTACAAGAGTTAAAACAAATTTCCTTTTAAATTCAAACATTTAAATTTTTATCATTCAAAATTGTTAACCACCTTAAATTTGTACAACTCAAATTTATTTTTAACCAAAGATTCAAATTTAGATTTGAATCAAATTTAAACTTTGTTTAAAATGCTTCTTTATATTTCAATTTCTAATTTAAATTCAAATTTCTTTAAAAACATTTTAAAACAATAAACCCCTTTTTAAGTTATTTAAACAAATTTGAAATTAATAACTTATTTATTTCCAATTATGATTCAAATTAAAACCTGAATCCATAATTTAAAGTTATATTTAAAACATATTTTAAATCTTTGCTTAGTATTTTAAATTTTCAGTATAAAATTTTGAAATAGGACAAGTTTCAAACTTGAACAAACTAACTCGATCTAAACACTAAAATAACTCGAGTAACTCGAGAATCATTTTCATCCTGAAAATCATTAACTAAAACACCGACAGGTTTAATATATAAACCTGTAACAACTATTCTCCCATGAACCCACACTACTCCGAGTCTAACACACCCCTGACTTCGAGTCAAACAACCTAAAACTTCGAGCAACCCACGAATTTATCTGAAACAAACACGAGTACCCCTTCTTCCCCCAAAACAATTAGCAGATACACCCAGATCGCCGTGCACCTGCACCGTCATGCCATCAACTCCGACCCCTTCGCGACCATTCGCGCAAGTCGGCGTCCACTTCCCAACTACTTTCCGACCATCAAAATGGTTGTAGAACCCCAAAATCGAAAACGAGCATTCGAGCTCAAACAGTAGCAATGTCGATACCTGGAATTTGCTTCAAATACCAAGATCCGATCATCAGAAAATCTTCACCTCCGGCCACGAACTCCTCCACACCCCCATCAATCATCCACACAAATCTGGAAGCACTCGATCACTTAAATAGACCGCGGTGATCAATTTCTCAGATGAACAAAAACTAGGGTTTAAAATTTTAATCCCAAATTAATTCTGCCTCAATGCATAATCCATCCTCTCTATATTTTTCCTCGATTCAACCACCACCATTCCATCACCAGAAACAACGCTGGCTACCCCGATCACTCAAATTGACAGAACCACCCCAAACTCCATTTTTAGACAAACCAGAAATGCTCTTTCAATTTTAAACTAAATTTTCTGATTTTAGTTTTAGAATTCAAGTTTTAGTTTATGTAATTGGTTTAAAATCTTAAATCTATGAATCTGGAAATTAAAAATTTTACTTTCATAAAATTTTCTCTGTTATATTATATTTCCAGAGACAGTACAGTATATTTTTTTATTTAATAAAATTTAAACCTAACTTACATTACACAACCATATTTTGATTAAATGTTAAATCTTAAAATCTAACACAACTTAGATTGAATGAAATAGAACTTTAAGAAATTATAAAATCTGGAAGAACTTAAATACAGAAAATAAATTACATTGCAACAAGCATACTACATACAACCATATATTTCCAGTAAAGAACTTGTAAATTGCATGCAAAACACACTTATTGCTTGAGTAAAACCAGCAGCTAATTTATACTTAAGTTAGTTTTAAATAAAAGTGTTACTTACAGAATTTATGAGTAGAGCCTTTGAAGAGTATTAAACTGGGTGGTGCATTATTTGAAAACTTTAAGTTGCTTCAGTGCTTTAAGAACTGCAGTTTGCTTTTGCTTTTTAAAGACTTTAGTCCTGATGCATTTGCATGTTTGTTTCCAGGTGAAAAATGCAGACTTGGTTGATTTTTAAACAGAAAAGCGGAGACCTTCAGTTGCATGCAGGCATGATGAAGTTCAAAACAGAAATGCAGAATAAATTTCAAGCATTTGAATTGTAATTTGATTTTTCCAGGTTGATAAATTTGAAGGGCTACAGGTTTGAGGATTTGCAAATGATTTTCAGGTTAATTTGATCTCTGGTTTTGGAGGAAATATTGGTGCAGATTGTTTCTTTGAGGGGATCATTTGCATATTTTTATTTTAACCAGAAAACAGGTTTTTGATTTGAATTTGAGGGGAAAACAGATTTGATTTTGAGGGAAAATTTACAGGAATTATTTTGATCAAAAGTTTATGTTTTGAAGGAGTTTGCAGATTTCTTAGCTGAAGATTACATAAGTTTTGAAAAAAAAAGAATAGAAAAGAAAATGAAATGAGGAGCAAAGTTTTTATATAAGAGTATTTTAATCTAAATTAGGATGTTAAAAGATTAACACACGTATTTAAGAGTATTTTAATTTTAATCTAAATTGTTTTATGAAAACCTTTAACTTATTTTATTTCTTATGTATATATATAAATGAATTTCTTCCCTTTTTAAGTTAAAAAGAAATGAAACAAAACAAATTAATAATATAAGCTTATTCAAATATTTTAAATATTTATTCTATTAAATTTCAAAACATTAAATTCACATTTTAAATTAATTTACCAAATCCAATTTTAAAAATCAAGTTATATATATAAATGCATATATAACTCTTATTAAATTTAAAAATAACAATACCTATTTTTATAAAAATCTATTTATGTTCATAAGAACTAAGTATTATCATTATTATTATTTGAAAATAACAAGTTAAACAATATTTAAAATGATTTACAAAAGAGATTATAATTTACTTCTATTACTTAATAAATTAAGATCATATGTAATTTGTAATTTAAATTCTTATATAAAATTTCAAGCAATATTTTAAAAAGAAAATTAAAACAAAACTTTAATGTTAATCTAATTTAAATTCATATTTAAGCTAATTAAATAATAACTAATAAGAACAGTATCTTCACAAATGGGGACCATTCCATCCCCTCCCCTCCTTCCCGCTAACCAGTCATATCCAATCCTTTCAAATTAGCCTTGTCATTCCTCTCCCTTACTTGTACCGCCTGCCTCTACCATCCCCCTGTCAGAACCAACCATCCCTCCTCCACCTGATCTTCCCCTTCCAACTCCGTTGCTTTGTTCCCCCGTGCTGTCCAACCCCCTTCCTTCTTCTCAAACCTTTCAACCAAGTTCCAAATCAAATCCAGTACCTTTACCTCCTCGTTCATGGAACTCGCTATTCAAATCCAAACCCATTAATGCAGGGAAGTTTGTCCCTCGTGAAATACAGCTGGAATTCAGTGGTGATGCAATTGTCCCGCCAGCAGATGTAGTTCAAGCTGGAAATGATATGTGGAGTGAGTATCTTGTTGGTTTCTTTTTAGATACGCCTTTGCCTTACGCTGCTGTGTTATACTTCCTTAAAAAAGTATGGAAACTTAAAGGGTCTATCACTGTCAAATCCGATGGATTTCTTTTTCTATTCAAATTCACTAATGAAGATGATAGAATTAGAATTTCAGAAGCAGACCCTGTTGTGATGAGGAATAAATTATTTATTGTGAAGCCGTGGGATGCTAACATCGGTAATAACTGTAGTAGCATTAAAACAGTACCTGTTTGGATAAAATTATCCAACATACCTTTGTTTGCTTGGTCATCGTTGGGTATAAATTGGCTAGCATCTAGAGTGGGAAAGCTACTTTGTTTGGATATTTCAACTGAAAAATTTGAGCGCATATCTTTTGCTAAATGTTTAGTTGAAGTTAATCCAAATCAAGAACTGCCAGATAATTTTACTGTTCAACTGCAAAACGGATCGGTGCAAGTGGTAATTGTAACGTACTTATGGAAACCACTGATTTGTACAGTGTGCAAGGAATTTGGTCACCAAATGAGTAATTGCAAGCATGAAGAAAATGGGAAGAATGTGGAAAAAGAAATGATGACTGAGAAACAAAAGAAAGAAAATGAAGGAAGAAATATTATGAAAAAAGGGCAAAACAGTGAAAAACAAAGCAATATCAAACAAATATGGCAAAAAGTTAACAAGAACAAAAGTAATAGTAACAACAGTTGTGTAAATAATGAAGAAGTAGTTTTGATGAAGCAAGGTGCAAAACAAAAAAGCAGTGAAGACAGAACTGGAGTAGGAAGCAGTGTGATAGGAAAAGCTAATGCTAATCAGGGAGCTGTGCATGTAGCTACTGATACTACTAGTAACATGTGCACATTGCAACACACTGTTATGGAGGAACAAAATTTAAGTGATGAGCAAGAAAAGGAGGCTGGAAAAAATTTTGAACAGTTAAAAAAGGCAGAGCAACAAACTAAAACTTCTGAGAAAACTGATGTGCAAGTTTGTGCTATTAGTACAAGCAATACTTTTGCTTTACTGCAAACAGAAGTAGAAGATCAAGAAACATACGGAGCACAAGAGATAGAAGAAGGTGAAATACCTGACCAAACTAAATGTGCAGAGCAACATACATACTTGACTGACAGTACAAACTATTTTGATAATCCTGTAACCACTGTCTTACAAGATCACATGGTAACAAAAGAACAACAAGAATTAAATATGAAAGCAAAAAAGACAAAAGAAAGTAACAAGCAACATAACACTGAATCAGCTCAAGTCAGTGCTTCATCTGGGATAACAACAACAGAATTAGACAACTTATGGTGCAAATCTTTTGAAACTCTCGTAAAACAATTAGTAACCTCCAAGCAAAATGTCCTTTCCACACCTTCCCATTACCAATTTTCTATCCCAATCCCTGGTTGGCCTACCTCCAAACTGTTTCCTGATTCACCTAATCTGCCTCCCACCCCCCCTGCAAAAAGGAAGATACAAACAAGATCCAGTTCTCTGTCTGTACAGAGAAGAAACATCCCCACCTCTCCTCAATAGTTTTCCATGCAAACAAAAATTGCAACTTGGAATATAAGAGGGGCTCATAGCAATTTGAAACTTGACCAAGTGAAGAATTATATCTCTGAAAATAACCTCTGCCTTATTGGCCTTCTCGAAACTAAGCTTTCTCTTCCCCTTTCTCAAAAAGCAGTAAACTATATTAACCCTTCCTGGTCCTTCCATCATAACCACGATGCTGCAGCTTATGGTAGAATTCTTGTTATGTATAATCCCTCTGAAATAACTCTTTCTCCCATTCTTATGTGCAGACAATCAATACACTATCACATGCTTCTCACCCAAACTCAAACCTCTTTCTACTTAACAATAGTGTATGCTGACAATTCAAACATATCTAGGAATACTTACCTTAAAACTCTGCCTCCTTTAAGACAAGCTTCTCATCCATGGCTGGTTATGGGTGATTTCAACTCTTGTTTTGATTATAATGACAAGTTTGGTGGCATCCCCCTTACTCCACGTGATCTTGATCCCTTGAACCAATCGGTTATAGACTCTGAGTTACTTTTGGTTAATAAATCTGGTGCCAAGTACTCATGGAATAATCGAAGCAGAAGTGGAGTGCGTACATTTACCACTATTGATCATTCTTTTTGTAATTTCCAAGCCCTTTCTCTTTGGCCAAATCTTTCAGTATTCCTTCCTCAACCTATTCTATCAGACCACTCCCCTCAAATTCTGTCCCTTGGAAACCATTTGCGAAGAGAAAAGAGAAGTTTCAAATTTTTTAATGCTTGGGCTAAGCATGAACATTTTCTTGTACTGGTATCACATGTTAATGCAGAATTTAAATGCTTTGGTAACCCCATGTTTAAGTTTTGCAGGAAGCTCAAGTCCATCAAGCAAGCTATCAAACAGTGGGCTACTTCAACCTTTGGTAGTGGTGGTCTGCTATCTGCCACTCTTGCTCAGCAACTCAAAATAAAGCAGGATTTTATGATGGAACATCCACTTGATGTACAAGCAGCTGATGAAGAAAGGCAACTATATTTGGAAGTAAATTCTGCTCTAAAACTAGAAGCCAACATGAAGAGACAGCAACTTAACAAAAAATGGCATGATGAAGGTGATAAAAACACTAAGTTTTATCATGATTCTATCAAAGTAAAGCAGGCCAGAGAAAACATACATTGTATTACTGATGACCAGGGAATGACTCATTCTACCCCTGAATCAGTTGATCTTGCATTTATACAATATTTCTCTAAACAGTATGGTAATCAAGAAGGATTTATTCCTAGTCTGAGCTTAATATCTGAAACTGTTCTTCCACATATCACTAACTTGGAGGCCTCTTTTCTAGTTAGACCTGTTTCTGATGATGAAATCAAGACCACCCTTTTCTCTATGAACAAACAATCATCTGGAGGCCCTGATGGTTTGAATGTGGTTTTTTTTAGAAGTACTTGGAATATCCTTGGCAGTGAATTTTGCAAGGCTATTCACAACTTCTTTAACAAATGCAAGATTCTTGGTGAAATCAACTGCACAAATATTGCATTAATTCCCAAGTGCTCCCCTGCTTCAAGTGTTAGTTCTTACAGGCCTATCTCCTGTTGTAATGTTGTGTATAAGTGCATATCAAAAATCTTAGCTGCTAGATTGGTCTCAGTGCTTCCTTCTGTTGTTTCTACCAACCAATCAGCATTCTTGCCTAATAGGGATATCATTGATAATGTTCTCTTGGCACAGGAACTCCTCAAAAGTTATGGTAAAAGCTATGGCCCCCCTGCTGCAGCACTGAAAATCGACATTTCTAAAGCTTTCGACTCCATAAATTGGGATTCCATTGTTAGGATCATGGCGGTTATGGGATTCCCAAAAACTTTTGTGTCGTGGATATATGTTTGTATATCCACTCCATCCTACTCTGTTGTGATTAATGGTAGACCTGTTGGCAGTTTTAGAGGAAGTAAAGGAATAAGGCAAGGAGACCCCCTATCTTCATACTTGTTTCTTATAGTTATGGAAGTTCTTACTGCTACTCTTCGAACCAGTTACACTAACAATATAATAAAGTATCATCCTAAGTGCAACCAACAACAAATTACATCCATCATGTTTGCTGACGATGTCATGATGTTCACTAAGCCAGAGTTGCCCTCTCTGAAAGGAATAAAAGAAGCATTGCAAATTTTTTACAATATGACTGGCCTATCCATAAACCAAAGCAAATCATCAATGCTAGTATCTGGTATCAGTCATGAAGCTTGTGTTATGCTCCATCATCAGTCTGGATTTTCTAGTATGGAAAATGACATGAAATACCTTGGTCTTCCTCTAATAACTAAAAGAATTACGAAGAATGACTGTTACCCCTTATACCATAAAATAACCTCTGTTATGACAGCTTGGGAAAACAGGAAATTAACTCAAAGTGGTAGGTTAGTTCTCATTAAAACTGTTGTCTTCTCCTCTATAGTTTATTGGGCTCGCACTATGATTCTTCCGGTCAAGTTATTACAATTAGTCCGATCTGCTATGAGTAGATTCTTTTGGACAGGAAGTATACATAACAGGAAAATTGTGCCTTGTGCTTTTTCCAAATTTGAAGTTCCCTTCAAATCTGGTGGGCTTGGAATATTAGATATTAGGAAGTGGAACATAGCAGCTATTAGCAAACAGTTTGATGCTATTATAAGAAGAAGGAAAAGCTTATGGGTTGAATGGACATGGCAACATAATATCAAGAATAGGTATTTCTGGATAATGGAGACCCCTCAGCTGAGTAGTTGGTCTTGGAGAAGCATTCTGAAGTGTAGGAAAGTGTTTCTGCCTCTCATACAATACTCAGTGAATACCAGTAATACAGTAAAATTTTGGAATGAACCTTGGGTTAGTAAAGGTTTAATTTTATCTACATTGTTTTCCCACTCTCAAATTGTGCAAACTAGTATTCCCCTATCTGCCAATGTCAATTCCTACCTTATTAATGGAAAAATTCAGTTGCCATATTCCAGTAACTATGTTATTCAGCAAACCTGGACTAAAATCCAACACACTAATTTCAGTGCTTTGCAAGTTAGCAAAGTGCAATGGAACAGTACAGCTCATACTGTCAAAGTAGTTTATAAATCCCTTGTTGATAGTGATTCTTTACCTGCTGCTGCTTGGCATGATGTTATTTGGAATTCTGATTCTGTCCCACAGTATAATCTTATGATGTGGAAAGTGATTAACAGTGCTATGCTTACTAGAAAACTGTTGCATAAGTATGGGATGAACTGTCCCATGTGGTGCTTGTTTTGTGAAATTGAGGATGAAACACCTGAACACATATTTTTTGAATGTCCTGCCTTGCATTACTTGCTTTCCAAGTTAGGTAGATACTCTGGTTCAAATCTCTCTGGTCATACAAACTTCATCCAGTGGAGAATTATTTACAAAGCAACAAAGTGGAAAACAGATGTTAGCAGAATCATTACTGTCTGTTTGAAGGTCTAAATGGCTGTAGTTTGGAGAGAAAGAAACATCAGAGTTTTTGAAAATACTAGAAGAAATGATAATGATTTATGGAATGAAATGAAGAGCTGCATATTCAAGCTATTGAAGAACAGTGCTTTCCCACTGTCTCTTGTTCAAGTTTGGGCTTGAATCTGTAGTATAGATCCATCTGTGTTTTTTCTTTTTTTCTTTTTCCCATTTCTTCTCTATGTTTTTCTCTGTAATCTATTTTATTGTTGTTGCAATAAAACTGGTAGGGGCCCAGTTAACCCCGCTGGCTTTGCCAAAAAAAAAAAAAAAAAAAAATTATAGATTTAAACAAATAAGATTTATCATAAGTATAAACCATAAAATTATTTATTAAATTGTTCTGAAAAGTTAAATGTTAAATTTAAATCAAATTTCCAATTTACCAAAAATAAATTAGAATTAAAAATTGATTCATTTAATAAGTCCTAAATCAAAGTTTATCAATTTACAATATTCAATTATATATATTATAAATAGAAGACAATTTATTAGCTTTTTTTAAAAAAGATAAAATCTTCCAGTTTAAATATTTATTAAAAGAAGATTATTAAATCTACTCAAAATTTATTATCAAAAATTATCAAATCAAATTAATTTTTAACACAGATTATTAAATTTATATTGCCAAATTTCCGGGATATCACAGTTAACCAAATTCAACATATTCTACATATTTAACTAAAGGATTATCCACTATCCAAAATCGTGGATATATCTCCTTTAATAAGCTTTCATACTTACTTATCAAATTCAATTGATTTCGGATTTATTAAAAACGTTATAAATTCACATTTATATATATTTTATAAAAACTTCAACTTATAAAATCCCTTAATTAACAAATTCTATTTATATCTCATTTAAATGCCTAAATCCAATTTATAAGTTAATTACTTAAAAGTCTTTTATTTTAAAAAATCTATTCATTTTATAACTTCACAATTTACAAATTCATAAATTTCATTCACTTATGAAATCCATTTAGACTTCTTTTTAACACTTATAAAATCTCGTTTTATAATTCCAATATTTTAATTTATAAATATCAATTTTATAAATCTTTTATATAAATCGTTTATAATAATTCATAAATCCCAATTTAAACCATTTTACAAATTAATCAACTACTTATTTCAAAAATCACATTTCGGTTATATTTCACAAAAATCATAATTTTTTATAACATAGAAAATTATAACGTTTATTTATTTAAAGTGAATCAATTCCAACATTCGATAAAACATATACTTTCAAAAATCACTTTAAAATCCTTTTAAATTTGAAAATCATCACTTTAACACTTTTAAAACTCCAAAAATAGGCCCAATGCTGCAACAGCACTAAATATAACAATCATGGCGTCCAAAACATCATATATCACAATATCTGTAAATAAATCAATACGGGTAAGGAATCCAATTGGATCCCTCCAACCTGTTTCCCTGCATCCATAGATGTTAGCACAATACCAATCCCGTTCCAATACGGAATATCGCGGTACATGGGTTTATATAAATATCATCCGCTATTATGCGGCGCAATAGGGTCTCATCCGCTATATAATGCGGGAAAATCAACTCCAAGTACATATATAATACCAATTCCACTTCAAGATGGAATATCGCGGTATATGCGTTAAATAAATAACATCCGCTTAATATACGACATATAGGGTCTATTTCAATATAACACATAGCAATTTATCATTCAATCATACAATCAAGCAATTTTAAATTTAACTATTTAAAATTTAAATCGAAACAATTTCGATTGAGTGAGAAGTTCTCACCTTGCTTTCAATAACGGTCGTAGTGCTTTATTTCGAATAAAATTAAACGCGCATTTAATTTTACCCAAAATTCAAACTATCTCCAATCAACTCCAATCCACCTCCATCGCGTAGTGTTCGCGAATACGAACCCGACGCAAGTCGTTTCGTCAATTTTCGACCTCGTATCAAAAAGTTACAAAGTTTTAAAGTTTATACACATTTATATAAAATTTAATACACAATTTTCTTTTAAATTTAAAACCCCTACTCCTCTAGGCCGTTGGACTCAAGCCCTAAGATCAGAGCCGTCCCCCTTTACTTCTCCCCCTCCAGGTAAACACGCACGCATACTAACCCACGACCGCCACCCATTCGTGAATTATCGTCACCAACTCGAGCCACACGAGTTCGATCAGAGACTACCATTGAAATGCCCCTGACGGGAGCTACCTTCAGCCACAACCTTGTGCAGCTCGGCCCTTCTTTTGCATAGGAATTCGTGACCGAACTGTAGGCCAACGCGGCCAATTTCTCATTGATCCACCGTCTTGTTTTTTATCGTAGCCGTTGATATTGAAGTACTCGGCGTGCTCTATCATTTTGTAGTTGGAAGTTTGTTGAATCGATTTACGGATTTGAGGATATTAAAGGAAGAATATTAGAAAATTTCGGCCATTAAAATGTTTCTGGCGGCTGTAACCCTAGGGTTTTATTTTTTTGCAAAAGTGAATATTTGAGGTCCTTTTGTAAAAATTACGCGCGCACTATTCATCCCAAAAAATTTCGAACTCCAAACGAAGGGTGCCGCCTGGCGTTTATAATGTTTTCCCCCATTCCGAATGCAATGGAATATATATCGGAAGCCAATTCGATCATATTTGAAAGATAAGTTTTCAAATCGACTATTTAAATTCAAAATTCACTCGAATTGATTTCTACGCGTTTTAGCTTGCCCCGGACAAACCGTAAATCCTATTGATACAAAATTTGAAACCATACAATAATATAACATTATGGATCCGATGAAACTAGTTTCGTCGAAATCCGAGACTGTTTGAAAAATGGCTATTTTAACTCGTCAATTAAATATTAAAATATTCAATTTCCACAAATTAACTTTTAATTCAATTTTAAAAGTTCTGTAACATCATTCTAACTCCAATATGATTTAATACAACTTTGTAAATCATATTTAATCACATAAAATCCAATTTCCAATTATTTCTGTAATTTCATATATTAATTTATCGATTTAATTATCCAATTAAATCTAGATATTCGAAATAAAATTTATTCGACTTATAAATTTTACTTGTTAATATTTGAAATCAATTAAATATTCAAATCTCAAATTACAGAAATTCTGGGTCGTTACAAAGCAGATTACTTAAGAAATCTGCTAGTTGAGATTCCTTTATGGGAAAAATCGATACCAGTTGTGTTGATCCATTACGTTAGTATCGCAGCTAAAGTTGAGAACCATTATTACAATGGTAAGAGATGACAAATTCATTGTAAGCACAATATTATAAGAAAGTATATCTCTTCAGAATCTATAAGAGTGGATTTTGTACGCACTGATGAGAAACCGGTAGATCCTTTGACAAAAGGATTGGCCACAGAAAAAGTCCTTTCTACATCTAAAAGGTTGGGACTATTTCCCATGAAATGAGAACTCGAAGAATGAGAAATCACTCATAATAATAACCCAACCTAATGATTGGAAATCCTAAGAAATAGGTTCAATGGGTAATAATAAGTTATGAAGTGACGTTGGTTGAATTTTCCAGAAGCATGTAGTCCTGAAGCGATAGGAGGATGAGTTTAACTCTTAATGAAATCTATACTCTATGTGGAGTGGAGTACCTAGCTACAAGAGTACTTTATAGATTCACCTATGTGAATGTGAAAATATGGTTGTTTCCTATTGAATTTTTAGGCAAAAACGCCTCAAGAATTCACTAAACTGGGATAGACATGCATGGCCCTTAAAGCTCTATAGACTATACCCTAGAATGGTTGTGTATGGCTTGATATCAAAGATAGAGTCCAAGACTATGAGTCACTCTAGTATAATCTAGATCTTACTTACTGTGCAAAAGTTCAAATCGAAAGATACCTTTATTTATGCACAATCTTATAAAATCAGAAATTTCTCGAGATAAATAGTATTAAAAATTCATTTGGGGGATTGGTTTTGGTTTTAAAAAATAAATTATTAAAAATACTGAAAAGATTATAGGATATCCCTCTTATTGAATAGTCCCACGTTGTGGAGAACTATAGAGTGTTCCTATTGAAATATAAGATTCACAAAAGAAAGGAAAGACCCTCCGAGCATGATTGTTTTCTCTTGTGTTAAAGATGGTGACCATGTTGACTATCACATGCCCGTGCGCAAGCGCCGACCGACAGATTCGAGTCGACTCGACCTGACCCGTGCCGGGCTTGGCTTGGCTAATGTGATGTAGAACTCTTTAATTTTGGCAGTATATTTATTAAACCGATTTGACTTGGTAATAAAACCCAGTAAACTCAGATCCGGTAATTTCTCATGACTCGGTCTCATTTTATACTTAGATTTTTCCCTATGTAAACCAAGTCTTTTGACAGAATTTTCATAAGTTTCAAAACAGAGTTCTCTTCTGCTTTTGCCTTTATATCTGAGCAATATTTTTTTGAATGCTATAGAATTAGTATTCTTTGTGCAAGACATTGTTGGTATTGATATTTTAGGTTATTTTATCCTAGAGGCGGCGCTGCATCGGAGGCTACCTTTCACAATTCCGGCACAGTGGTGAAAGTCTTAAATAAAGCGGCCTAATCCGCAACTGAGCCATAAAGATACTATATATTAAAATTGAGGTACAACAATACATAATTCAACAGAATAACAGAGAATAGCTCGGTTTATATAAACCGAGCATAGCTCAGTTTACATAAACTGTGCATAGCTCAGTTTGGATAACACTGCATATGCTCAGTTTAGATAAACAGAGGACTGCTTAGTTTATCTCAACCAAGCTATGCTCAGTTTACATAACCGAGCATTGCTCAATTTAGATTAACTTAGATGTGCTCATTTTATACAGATTTGGGCTACGAATATCAGCATAACTGAGTATTGGGTGATACACGTCCTTTGATTATCAACATTATTTATGAAATCAATTTGACTATCACATTTGAATATTTGATTTTGATATCTAAAAAAATTAGGCCTGCTACAAGATTAGCTTGCATAATCGTGTTAGTGGATGTTTGGCAACAGCTCATAAGTAGCAAAATTATCTTAAAAGTTGCTTCTAATCAATTTACATACCCAAACACTTGTTAATATTAAAGAATTGATAGAATTAATAGTTCAATTAGTTTCCAAGTAACTTTGCATTTAAATCCACTTTAGTTCTGGTGACATAAGTTTGCAAGTAACTTTGCATTTAATTTAACATTGCTCTCTTGTGTTAAAGATGGTGACCATGTTGGCTATCACATGCCCGTGCGCAAGCGCCGACCGACAGATTCGAGTCGACTCGACCTGACCCGTGCCGGGCTTGGCTTGGCTAATGTGATGTAGAACTCTTTAATTTTGGCAGTATATTTATTAAACCGATTTGACTTGGTAATAAAACCCAATAAACTCAGATCCGGTAATTTCTCATGACTCGGTCTCATTTTATACTTAGATTTTTCCCTATGTAAACCAAGTCTTTTGATAGAATTTTCATAAGTTTCAAAACAGAGTTCTCTTCTGCTTTTGCCTTTATATCTGAGCAATATTTTTTTGAATGCTATAGAATTAGCAGTCTTTGTGCAAGACATTGTTGGTATTGATATTTTAGGTTATTTTATCCTAGAGGCGGCGCTGCATCGGAGGCTACCTTTCACAATTCCGGCACAGTGGTGAAAGTCTTAAATAAAGCGACCTAATCCGCAACTGAGCCATAAAGATACTATATATTAAAATTGAGGTACAACAATACATAATTCAATAGAATAACAGAGAATAGCTCGGTTTATATAAACCGAGCATAGCTCAGTTTACATAAACTGTGCATAGCTCAGTTTGGATAACACTGCATATGCTCAGTTTAGATAAACAGAGGACTGCTTAGTTTATCTCAACCAAGCTATGCTCAGTTTACATAACCGAGCATTGCTCAATTTAGATTAACTTAGATGTGCTCATTTTATACAGATTTGGGCTACGAATATCAGCATAACTGAGTATTGGGTGATACACGTCCTTTGATTATCAACATTATTTATGAAATCAATTTGACTATCACATTTGAATATTTGATTTTGATATCTATAAAAATTAGGCCTGCTACAAGATTAGCTTGCATAATCGTGTTAGTGGATGTTTGGCAACAGCTCATAAGTAGCAAAATTATCTTAAAAGTTGCTTCTAATCAATTTACATACCCAAACACTTGTTAATATTAAAGAATTAATAGAATTAATAGTTCAATTAGTTTCCAAGTAACTTTGCATTTAAATCCACTTTAGTTCTGGTGACATAAGTATGCAAGTAACTTTGCATTTAATTTAACATTGCAATTAGTTTACATAAGTTTTGGTTCATATCATGTTCAAAATTTATATTGAGAAATCTCCAATTTCCTTTTTTTAATGTTAATGCTAGCGAATTGATAGTTCAATCAGTTTCTAAGTAGCAGTGTTCTAAATTTATTTTTAATTTTTAGCTTTATTATTCAATCCAGAACTTTGGTAAAATGCATTCTTTACTCATCCTCAAGTAGAGGCAACCTGATATAAGTGAACAAGTTTCAAAATTGGGATTCAATATAATAGCCAAGTTCAACTTTTAAATAAAAACTGAAGTTATACCCTGAATCATAGATCAAGAAAATTCATATTTTAATTACTTATATAATTATGCGCTTGTAGCTTTAATTTTATTATTTAATATTTTCTTGCATGTGCAGGGCCTTTAAAATTTACAAGGCATGCAGTGCCAAGTCTCGAGGAATTACCTTGAAATGGAAGCATGTTAAGGTGATTGGTTTTCTAACCAAAAAAGAGAAAAAATATAGTATGTCATTTGAAATATAAATTCATTTTAATCGACTATTAAATTATCTTGTAATATTGCTACAGTGTCCTCAACAATCTGGAGCAACAAATTGTGTATATTATGTGATGAGCTATATGCATAACATAGTAAAAAAACCTCCATCAAAGCATCGATTTACAAATGGTACCACTTTAGTTTATTTCCTTTATATTATATGTTAAATAATCATATGATTAACATTTTGAAACAATCTCTTAATTGCATGACTTTGTACAAGATGGTTCTTATAGGCAACAAGAGGTAGACAAGGTTTGGATAATTTAGCTAGCTATATCATGCATAATTGGATGTTGTTGTCTTTTGTTATGTATGTTGATGCATGTGATAGATTATATACTATTTGTGATTTTCTTGGGTCTGTAAACATGTATTATGTTAATAGATAATAAAATTATACTGCTTGTTCGACAAGATTCATAATAATAATGCATTTACGAAATTTTTTAATCTAATAGATACCATTTCAGGTTTTAAAACCTGAAATGGTATCAACATTTTTCTTCTTTAGTTGGCATTTGCTCTGGTCGTCACAATCGACCTAAGCAATTGACCATCTTTTGCTTCGGTCATCATGTAATGACTGAAGCAAATAGAAACTGGATATTGAATGGTCCACGCTGATTTGTTTCGGTCCTTTATTGTTTCTCTCTCTCTCCCAAATCCCTTCTTTTCACATGATATGTCATCAAATAATATAAAATTTCTATAAATCATTTCATCAAATGACAAAAAAATTCCATAAATTATTCCATGCAATTATCTTTAAATTAAATTACATCATTATCGTATATCAATACGTGCAACTATAACTTTTATAAATGCATTAAAATAATTATAAAAAACTTCCAAACATCAAATAAATTAAATAATGATTAATATTTCTCTATCAATTAATTTAATCAATTAACAACGTTTTATAAATTAATTAAATCCTGTGGTTTTCCAGAGAATTCATTAATATGGTTGTGCGACCTAAAGGTGTAAATTCAGTCAGCGATTTATATCGAACTATTTGAATATTGATGTTCACACATCACTTAGTAGATGGTGCGACATTTTGGCTGAATTTATTGATTTCACTTTGTTTGGTAGAATTCAATTTTACTTATTATAAGCGGTACCTGATAGTGATAATTATTTACACCAATTCTCTTCGTCAAAACTATATCACATTGGGACTTATGGAATTTGGTAAAGATCAAAATTCCAATATTGTCCATATTCAACTTTCTAGTCCAAACACAAAGTCCTTGGTTCAATAATAACAATTATTATTAACCGAACTACTTTGGTCAAAGACTTTGATTTTGAGTTGACTTCAGTTGATTGTGATACTGACCTCATATAACTAAGGAGACGAATCCTCTCTTGAATTGTGTCTAACTTCTAATGCTTCTACTCGACCTAACTATAGTCGTTCGTGATGGATACCATGCCATGATTTAACTATAATTAAAGTGGAGCTTACACATTATAGATCAACAATGTTCTCAAGTCGAGAGAACTATATAAATTTGTCATATCGATTTTCTCATCTTGGCCTTAATTATATTAACCAACAGAAAACTATCAAGTGAGTCATTCCACAATTATCCAATAACTACCAGTATGTAATGCCTTGGTGCATCTAGAAGTCATGTAATACAAAACCCAAAATTTGGACAGTGTTACGTACTCTAGTCTAAATAGATGTATCGATATCTATCAACCCACCTATTGCCAAAGCACTATACAAGCGGATTTAACCTAACAGACTCCACGATTATTAAGGTCGATGAGACCAGAGTGACGATTATAGGGCCTAAAAAGCAAGTACAGATAATAATAAAAAGTCAAAATTGAATGGAATTAATAGATATGCAAGGCAGAATGTTCAAAGTATGAACATGGTTCAGCATATAGGAGGGATCAGAAAAAATCATCTTCCATCTTAGGAATCAGCATATTTCAGGGAGCAAGTGTATTTCATAGAAAATGATTAATAACTCAACAACCACAAAAGGGATCAAAATGAAACTCCAGGAATAGGAAGAGAGGACCCCAAGGAGTTCACCCTAGGGATCGTGCCCAAAACATGCAACTTGAAGGGATTATACTGATCCCTCCATAAGGATTGGTACTCTTCCCTTATAGGGATCCACTATATTTAATTTTGGCAGTGATTAGTCAATATCTAGTGATCCAATTGACATGGAACTTGAAGCGTAAGCTAACTACAACATGTGGAATACCCCATTGGATCACACATCATTTGGATCAAATTGAAGGGATCAGCTATAATCAGCCTTCGAACCATATTGCAAGAAAGATCGATCAATAACTCGAGTTCTACTAATCTAATTGGCATGAAACTTGGAGACTATAAATAATAACATGGAGAAGCTCCCTTAGGGATCACATTTCATTTGAAGGAATTTGGAGGGTTCGGCTCATATCCCCCTAAAGGGATCGGCTAAAATCAAAAGATATGCAACACCACTTTACAGAAAATGCGATATCTCACAAATCATAAGTTAAAATGGCATGAAATTTGGAGGTCAAGAAGCTAACATCATGGGGATGCCCCTAGACGAATCGCACTCCATTTGGACATCAAAATAAGGATTGGTACCGATCCCTATTGTGGCCCCCAATGGGCCTGAAAATTCTTGTGTGGCTTCGTTATGGCCTGGAGGTTCTTCTGTCGAAATTTTAGCCCGATCCATGCATGTCTTACCCTATAAATATAGAAGGTATGATGTGAGAAAAATGATCTTCCTTTTGTTTCTCTTTATATTCAGCTTAGGCTACACTTTGCCAATTTGGTTTTTGGATTTCGGATTGTAACTGCAAATAAACTACAGTATAATAAAAAGGATTATTCTAAAGTGGACATAGGCCGGAGTTAGCCGAACCACTATAAATCTTGTCTCTTTTTACTTGCTTTCGTTTTTTAATTAGTTTGTTCTTCATTTTATATTCTCTACATCAGATAATATCTGAAATTTGTAACTGGATTTGGTGCTTTCAAACAACTAGGTGTTGGTGGTCAATTTTGATGCCAACATTTTGGTGCTTTCAATGATAAGGTTTGCACCCATGGATTTGGAAGCTAGGATCTTAGATTTGGAAGCTTGGATACTTGGATCTAGGAAGCAACGGCTAAACAATCAACAAGGAGAGTGCTACTGGAATGGAGCCAACATAGAGGGAGTCAAGAGGCTTCCTCGAGAGCTGGAGCTAATCGAGCATATATCTACATCACCAAGGATGAAATGGAAACATTGATGGATGCTATGTAGGAGAGGATGCTGATAAGACAATATGAGATGATGCAGAATTCACTCCAACAAATTGCACAAGCTGGAGTACAGAATTAAGGGAATAGAGTAGCAGCACCTAATGACAAATTAGATCAAGGTGTTGAAGCGGCAAGAATAGTTGGAAATAAGAACAGAAAACTTGGAAATGGAGCCAATAGACAAAGGAATGGAATATAGTAGCTAGGGGTAGTCCCCGACCATCTTAGAGGGACCTGCATTGATCCCCAAAGGTAGGGGGGCATGCCCTGGGTCTGGTTGATCATGATGCTAGAGGACCACCGATCAATACCATGGAGCTCGGTGCGAATCAGAATTTGGATGCCTGTTCTGAGGAATACATTTCAAAATTCCCTCGTAGACTCGAGTGGCAGCTTGGACATGATGATAGGAGACTACCACTAGAAGACAATGACAGGTTTGCATAGATGATCAGGCGAGCTATGCATGGAGGATTGGTGAACAGGGATCCGAGGGATGTAAATAGAAGTCACTTCGCTCCTAATATTAGGAATGCTAGGAATCCACCAGAATTCAAACTACCAACATTGGAAGTTTATAGCGGAAAATCAGATCTAACTATATATATATGAGGTACATATGGAACATGGAAGTATTGGGGGCATCGGAAGAAGTTTTGGCACAATGCTTCCCTTTGTGCTTAGCAGATGTAGCTGCGCTATGGTTTAAGTAGTTAGAAAGCGGTTCCACTAGTACATGGATGGAAATGATCGAAATATTTATTAAGAGTTTTCTGGTTCACATTATGAGACCCAAGAATGTGATAACATTGACATCAGTAAATTCGTGGGCAGGAGAATCACTCACTAATTTCTTTAGAAGGTTTAATGTGGCAGTTGTTTCGGTGGATCGGCCTGATCCATCGATGGTTTTGATGGTAGCACAGTCTGGATTTGCAAATAATTCAATTTTTAAGATATTATTGATCCGGGATCCACGGATGGATCTCGGGGAATTCTACCATGAAGCAGAAAGGTTTATGCGATAAGAAGATGCGAAAGTTGATAGAGAGGCAATGGAAGTTAAACGGTACGAGGTGAAGAATCACCTGGTGAAAGCTCAGGGAATGAAAGGGGTAAACGAAACATGGATAATAGCTTCGATGGATTGAAGCGGCAGAGGGGAGAACCCAAATTTTCTTCTTACTCGGAATTAAATGGAATCCTAGAACATATATATCTAGATACTTGAGGATGCCTTCCGTATCGAAGGCCAGCAAGGTGGGAACTCTTCGAACGTGTACGGACATTAGGAAAACACTGCCTATTCCATAAGATGGATGGGCACAATACAAAGGATTTGAATGATATCATTTAGGAATATGTAAAGAATGGCCAGTTGCTATAATACGTAAGGACTTGGGCTATGGCTGTGGAACAGGAGCATCCACCGTCCACCTCGAATGAAAATGACACTGGATCAAGGCATCATCATCAACATGTCATCAATTGATTGGGATGGCATGGAATAAGTAACATACTCTGTATTAGAATGGCTAAGTCACTTACAAATGTACGGTATTGAGGATGGTCCCTAGGCATTCTCCGAGATGATGATAAACCATAGTGCCCGAGTTTGTGAAATTTGTTTTTTCTTCTTATTTGCTTCGAACTCTTGTTTTTCTAGTTTTATTTGAACACTGGTTTATTGGTTGTACGGACTCTTATTTTATATTTTATCAAATGGACTTAGGAATTTTTAAATTTGGATCAATTTAATAAGTAACACAGGTCGCGGTTGTGGCCCTATCCGAAGAGACGGGATAACAATCGTAAGGTATGGGTCATTGCGCCTGGCGAACATGAGAAACAGAATGGTGCATCAAGGATTAAGTTCTCAACTTGGTATCAAGGCCGAATAATAAAACCCAACTGGTCATCAGGTATGGACTATGCTTGGTAAGGAGTAGGTCGCTTCGCTCAAACACGATGGCTCGACCTACTCAGGTCATCGCATACGGATTGTGGTTGACAAAGACCTAGAGAGATCAAGGTTGTCAAGTATAGACTATGCCTGGCAAGGAGTTGGTCGCTTCGCTCGAATGCGATGGATCGACCTACTCAGGTCGTCGAGTATGAATTGTGCTCGGCAAGGATCTAAAGAGTCAAGTTCGTCGGGTATGGACTATGCCTGGCAAAGGATCGGTCACTTCGCTTGAAAGCGATGGATTGGCATACTTAGGTCATCGAGTATGGATTGTGCTCGGCAAGGATCCGGCGAGATCAAGGATTTGGATTAGGATAACAACCTGGAGAGGTCATGGATTTTGATATCGGCTTCAAACTGCAATGGATTTAGCTTTGGATGGATGCAGATTCAGATAAAACAATCGGGAGAGACCGTGGATTTGGATTGGATTCTAGATTGGAAAATATAGCTATCAATAGATTATGGATTATGGATTTTGGAATTGTGGAAATTCAAAAAACACCTTCCTATCGCATGGCTTGTTTTGGAAGGTAAAGTGTTAACCCACCTATTGCCAAGGTAGTATACATGTGTATTTAACCAAATAGACTCCATTATCAAAATCGATGAGTCCAGAGTGACAATGATAGGGCTCGAAAATCAAGTACAGATAAAATATGAAGTCGAGATTGAATGGAATTAATAGATACGTAAGGGAAATTGTTCAAAATATGGAATATGGTTCAATATATAGAAGGGATCGGCAAAAATCTACTTCCATATTAGGGATCGGCATGTCTCGGGGGTAAGTGTATTTCAATAGAAAATAATTAATAACCCAACAACCACAAGAGAGATTGAAGTGAAACTCCAGAAACATGAAGAGGGGATCCTAGGGAGTTTGCCCTAGGGATTGCACCCCAAAACATGCATGTTAAAGGGATCGGTACTCTTCCCTTATAGGGATCCACTATATTCAATTCTGGTAGTGATTGGTCAATATCTCAGTATCTACTGATCCAATTGACACTAAACTTATAGCACAAGCTAACCAAAACATGTGGAATAACCCATAGGGACCGCACATCATTTGGAGCAAATTAGAGGGATCGGTCTCTATCCTCCGTAGGGATTGGCAATAATCAACATTCGCACAATATTGCAACAAAGATCGATCGATAACTCGAGTTCTAATAATCCAGTTGGCATGAAACTTGAAGGCTATACATAATATAATATAGACAAGCTCTCCTAGGGATCGCATGTCATTTGGAGGTGTTTGGAGGGATTGGATGAAATCAAAATATATGCAACACCACTTCACGAAAAATGCGATATCTCAAACTGTAAGTCAGAATGACACGAAATTTAGAGGGAAAATAGCTAACTTCATGGGAATCCGCCTAGAGGGATTGCACCCCATTTGGACACCAAAGTAGAGATCAGTACCAATCCCTAATATGGGCCCCAATGGGCTTGAAAATTTTTGGGTGGCCTCGACATGGCCTGGAGGTTTCTCTATCGAAATTTCACCCCGATCCGTGCATGTCTTCCCCTATAAATATAGCAGGTATGGCGTCAGTAAAGGATCTTTTTTCTGCTTCTCTTTATCTTCAACCTAGCTACACTCTATCAATTTGGTTTTTGGATTTTGAATGTAACTATAAACAGACTACAATATAATTAAAAGGATTATTTTGAAGTGGATGTAGGTTGAAGTTAGCCAAACCACTATAAATCTTGTCTCTTTTTACTTGCTTTCATTTATGAATTCGTTTGTTATTCATGTTATATTCTCTACATTAGATACTATCTGAGATCTGTGACTGGATATTGGTGCTTTCCTACAACTAGGTGTTGGTGGCCAATTTTGACGCCAACAATATCCAGTCTCGATACATCTTGATTAGGAATATCTAAAATAGTATATTTATTTTCATTGAAATAAATTACTCATGGTATATAATTATAACATACCATTTATGGATTTTCTATTAAATATACTTTTAATTAAATCAATTAATTTATATAACACATTGTTTCAAGTATATAATAAATAGAAAACACCCTTTAGTTTAAACAAGATTGGCTATTTAGTTAGGTATATGTAACAAATTACATAATTGCCCTTAAGGCATACCCCTAACTCTATCAGATGACATACGACATCGATATTGCAAAACTGTTGATACCAAGTGTGTAAGACAACAGCTCCTTTAGCTTATATAAGGGATATTGAAACCATGATATAATGACGTCATTTGCAAAAATTAGTTAATGTCGAAAATGATATTGGCGACTTCACTACCTTAAACTATGGCGTCAAAATAGGAAGCATGCGGCGTCACTATCTCAGTATAGTTGATATCGTAAATAATTGATATCGGAAATAATGGTTTGTGGCATCATTTAAAACCCGGGTGAAGGCTTGTGACATAAGTCGTATGTAATAGATTTCAAACAAAGAAACAAGGAAGGTCAGAGCATTTCTGGTTTGTTACGAGATCACCGTGATGATATTAATTTAGTGCCGAAGACCTTATACTATATGACTTCAACCTGAACAGATTCATTCCATACCGACATAGTTGATATCATATGCATCCATTCACGTTGATGTCGGATTCTATTATGGCGACGTGGATGTCAGCTATTGCCTGGGGTTCGGCACTCATATTGGCATCATGGCAATATCATAATTAATATAAAAACTGTTTTATTTCTATTAAAAGCAATTACTTTCCACCAACCCTTAACCCCTTGTAAATTTTCTATTGGTTAAAACAAAGTTTATCAATTTCTTTTCAAAAAAAATGCTGCAAATTGTTTTTTCCCTAAAACCATTTCACACCCAACAAATTTTATTAATTATTTAATATTTATTTATAAGCTTTTCTAGCTTAATAAATTCATATAAAATCATTTTCACTTGAAAAAATCCTCAAAAATCTCTAAGAATCAGAATTTACATATTCTTTAACATATAATAATATCGGGACCAAAATCATTATTTAATTATTTTTAATAGTTAAAACCCGAATTAAATCATTTTACTTAAGAAATTCATAAAATATTCATACATGCTTGAAAAATTATGAAATTAAAAACCCACTTCGAAAATAACGTTCTAAACCCCATATCCAAATTTCAAGTCTTTTGGACGTCATATACTAGGTTTCTACACTTAAAACCTATTAAATAATTTCATAATTATTCTAATAAATCACCAAATAGCATATAATATATCAAAAAAACATAACATAACATAACATAATAATATCATATGATTCGGATTTAGACATAGAACCAAGACAAACAGATATATGTGTGATGGATAACTATTATTCACCATGATTGGATAAAGGGATTGAGATTAAATATTTTGATTTAATCCTCTTAAGCTTTCCTTTGGTTTCCTAAGATTTTCTCCCCTTTCTTTTTTAGCAATGGCCGGCCTTGCTCTGACTTGTGTTTGTACGAAATGAAATGTAAATTAGAATAATGAGAGAGGAAGAGTTTATGTTTAAGAAATGAGGCCTGTTACTATTTTACCCTTCTCATAAATGCTCCTTCTTATTTAAGCTCTAAACAATCTTATTAGTTCATTACTTAAGGCTTGACCAATTATCAAATATCATTCTCCTCATCTCAACACATTAGTTAATTTAATTCATCTTATTAAATCTCCTATATAATATTAATCCAAATTAAAAGTGTTAAATATCCTCTGATTGATCAGGCTCTACCACAATGGCGGTGCTATGAAGTCATTTCCTTAAGCGCAAAATGTGAAAAACATCATGGGCTCTTGCCAACTTATTTGGTAGCTCTTCACAATAAGCAAGTCTTCATATTCTTTCTAAAATTAGGAAAAGCCTAATAAGCCTTTGCGTCAGCTTTCCTGACTTTCCAAATCTCGCAACCTTCCCAAGTAGGGAAACTTTAGCAAACACCATGTCCCCTACCTCAAACTCTAACACCTTTCTTTGCTTGTCCGCATGGGATTCCTAGCAATCTTGCATTGCACTCATTCGTTGCTTAATCAATTATACCTTTACCGAAGTCTTGCTAATAAATTTTGGTCCGAGTAGGATTTTGTCGGAGGTTCCCGACTAATAATTTGGTGATTTACATGGTCTCCCATAAACCGCTTAATAGGGTGCCATACCAATCGTCGCTTGGTGACTATTATTATACGCAAATTTGACTAAAGTTAAGTGTTGCTCCCAATGTCCTCCAAAGTTCTCCGAATTCCACGATGCAAGCTTCTAACAAATCTTCGAAGATTATATTCATCCTTCCATTTTGACCATCGTAAAGCTAACTACAAACTCCTCCAAAATCCACAAGTACATAAGGGGTACCTATCACTAACGATGCTAATTGAAATTCCTTGAAGTCGAACCAACTCCATGATATAAATTTGTGCTAGCGATGTTGCAGTCGTATTGCTCCAATCTAGAATAAAATGGATTTCTTTAGTGACTTCATCCACTATGACTCAAATTGCTTCATTGCCTCTTTACCTCCAAGGCAACTCATCTATAAAGTCCATCGATATATGCTCCTGTTTCAAATTTGAAATCTCCAATGGTAATAACAATTCTCTAGGTTTTCCTTACTCAGCCTTAATCCTTTGGCATGTCCAACATTTGGAAACATATATACCTACTTTCTTCTTCTTCACTAGCCAATAGAAAATTCTTTTCATATCCCTATAAATCTTATCTTTTCTAGGATGAATGATCATTCATAAATGGTGACACTCCGCAAGCTAAAATTTACTTTTCTCCAAAATTCTAAAGTTGATTGAAGCATTATTTATTCCTAATTACTAACCTAATTTCCTCATTAACTTCTGGTCTTACCTATACTTTATCGTTAGTTCAGTGTCCCTATGAAATTTACTTATTTAAGATGTTTTTCAATATGTATATATTTATCTAGAAGACTAACCTCATCCACTAAATTATCCCAATGATAAACAAGAACATAGCTTGTACTATATCTTATGATTTTCGCATAACCTAAGGGAGATAACTGGCGATAACAATCACTGAAACTCTTAAAAGAAAATTTTGCTGTAAGCTACCATTTATTATCAACTGGTGTTAATGATGTTGGGTTCCTAATACTCCTTAATAAATTAAGATGAATATTCCTAGAAAGTCGTTCCACCATCACCCACCTTCCTTAATTCTCCTTCTTAGTTTCTAATAAATGTCTATCACTTGTAATAATTGATCATTAAGGTAAAAATTAGATAATCTCTAATCAATCTTCATTTAACTGCTTTAGTCTAACAGTTTCAAAATCCATGTATTATGACTATACAATTCCTTCATAAATACCATACTAAATTTCTTAATCAGTCCCCATTTAATTATTTTTAATTCTCTATTAATTACAAATTTGTTGCCTATTAAATCTGTTATTAACATCCATAAATCCCAGTCCAATAACTACTACGTTGTTAATAATTAATACGAAGACCATTGTAAATTACACTATTTGTATATTTTTATTTTTGTACGTTAAGCGCAGTTTTACGTGTATGTGAAATATCTTATTTCTAATTACTAGTTTCTAAACTACAATATCCTTTTCTACATTTAAATTTATTGAAGCCATCCTTCCAAGAAGTATCACCGTTATAATTTTTCATGAATTAACCAAAAGTGAGATCTTTACTTCGTTCGAAATAACAAAGAATTATTTCTTTTCTTTCATTGAAATAGACAATGTAAACCATCACTACACCAGAAAAGACTTTTGGTAGCGTTGAAAAAACGCTACCATAACTTATGGTAGCGTTTTAGAGAACGCTGCTATACGACATGCAACTAAAAGTCTAAAACTTTTTGTTGCGTTGTAGTAAACGCTACCAAAAGTCACTTTTAAATGCAACTATAGGTATTTTCTGTAGGATTTAAAAAACGCTACCAAAAGTCACTTTTAAATGCAGCTGTAGGTTTTTTCTGTAGGGTTAAAAAAAAGCTACCATAAGTCTTCATTTTTTGGTTGCATTTTTTGTTTATATGCTTTTTTTGATTTTCAGTAGCGTTTTTAAAATGCAACTGTATAATTTTTATATTAGTTTACATTTATTTCTGTAGTATTTCTGAAATGCTACTAAAAGTTATTGGTTGTTTGGTAGCATATTTTAAATGCTACTATTTACGGTTGATGGTTTATACCATTTCCAGCAATCGCATATATACTATTCATATTAAAACGAACGATCAATCGTATAATTTTCACATATTCAAACAAACAATTAAATCACATAATTAGCATATACAAACAATCAATCATATGCAAAAGCATGCTAATCTCACAATCAAATATAATATCCATAATCAATTCGATAGTAGTTTTTCAACAAAATAAGTCACCTACTACAAGCATTCACAGACAAGTTTCCACAAATGGTACTAACAAAATACGACAACATATATAACAATTAAATTCATGTTCGTTGCTTGATTGCCAATAGTTCTTTGTTGTCGACAGTCTTCGCTTCGAAATAGCTAATTACCTGCAAACGAGTTTAACAATCAACAATATATATATATATATATATGTATGTATGTATGTGTTTATATATATGTATATATGAAAATCATGTAATCTATAACTCGATATTCTATATTAACACATATTTTTGGTTGATTTATTAGTTACCTTTAACTCCTTTGTAAAGTAGTAAATCATGGAATTTTGAAAATAAAATATCCACTTAGAGAGAATTAAGGAGAACACATATAACTCCTAAAATCAATGAGAGAGCTTTAAATTCTTCTGCTTTACTAGTATTTAATAGATTATAGACTTAGTTAATTTTTATAAACTTAGTTATTTCTTCATCATCGTCATTATTATTACTTAAAACTTTTTTAAATTAGTTATTATTATTATTTATAAAATTTAGTTATCTTAAACTTAGTTAATTTTATGAAACTTATTTAATTTTAACAAAACTTAGTTAATTTTTATTAACTTGGTTAACTTAGTTAATTTATTATTATAAACTTAGTTAATTTGTTATCATCATCTTTATTTATAAAACTTTGTTAAACTAGTTATAACGTACAAATTCACATTTACAGTTACCACTTGAATCCCACTGTTAATCATATCAACCACGCTACATCCTCTGGTCACAACACGTCTGGCCAACCTATCCACCCTCCATTGAAAAGTAGTTCATAACCAATTCCAGCATCTCCACCAAAACGAGCTACCATCAACCAACCACGACCAACCTGCTATAATTCTACTGCCTGCAGTTTCACTAAACTGAAACAATCAACTGCTTGCAACAGAGCAGCTTCCGCTGTCCAGACATCAAAAACATCTCCATTCAACATTACAACAAAAAACATCTTAAGCCAATACTGTCATTCATACCAACCACATAGTTACTGCACATAAAATCGATTTCCAACCACTTCCACTACCAGCGCACCTCCTATAACTCACCATCACAACATCAATACTACTTCCACCTTAACATTTTCATACTGTTGTATAAACTTCACTACTGTGCTTACTGTCAACATCACAACACACCATTTTCAAACTGGTGCATTCACTTCTCCATCCACCAATACTCTATTGCAACTACTACCAAACTACTGTGCCATATCACTCTTGCTCCTCACATCACAAAATCCTCCTGACTACCTTACTGCCTTCAAAAAATTCAAACTGACAAGAAAACTGCACACCCACCACAACATATCATACCACCCTTCAACATTCCAACCACAAACTTCAACTCCCACCATTTCTTCTATCAACTTGACTGCACAATACGTCATCCACTTCAAATCACTACAACATCCATTTCTGTCAAGCAAACCACATCCACAAACATCAGCAATTTGCCACACTGATACCACTTCAGTCACCACCAGTCCCTCATCTCACTAACATTCAACCACTGCCTACCCCCTTCTCCACTTACAACTACAATCACTTCACAACAGCCACAAGCAGTAACCAACTTTAAGCAACAGCTATACTTCAAGCAACAGCTTCAAACATCCCACAACAACCATACAATTTCAAGCAGTGACCAATTTTCATCATACGAACTGTCCATAGAATCCCCTCTACACATACATCTACATAGGTTGTATGCATAGGTGCCCTAAAACCAATTAAAAAACCTTGTCGCCTGATTGAATATTTTATAATTAAAAGATAAGTGACAAAAATAGTTTGCATAAAGAATTGGATATGATTCAAAATGAACCATAATTTGTGTAAAGTCAATTCAGATAGGAGTTTATTGGACATGTTTTTGATTATGAATTATAAAACAATTATAAAATAGAAACGAAAAAATTCCTTTCTCCTTACTCTGGTTAATGAAATTTTGACCGGGTTTGTTACCCTCCAAGATTACAGTTAGTTTATCTGTGAGCCATTGGGTGTATACAAGTAAAGGTTGTCTTATTACAAGTAGTTAGAAGTTAAGAAATTAAGATTGAGGTGTTTTGTTTTGACTCTTTGCACCTGTGTGATTAAAAAACCAAAATGGAAAAACAGAATTAAAAATCAATGTAAAAAGAAACGGACCCTTATTACATACATTTTTAAAACATTTAAGGTCTACTTGTCTTGTAAAACCATGTTAAAAAAGAAAAGCATCAAAGTATTCCGTGGGCAATTTTACTTGGCTTAAGAGCAAGTCAAGTCAATAAAGCGGCAGACCAATATGTTCTATTGGTTGCAAGTTTAAGTTCAAGTTTTGGCCTCTTGAGATCTTTATTGTTTCAAGTATATAGTAGCCCTCAAGGTGATTTCTTCCAAACCCTTGCATATTGTACAGGTTCAACCCTACATGCACCGTGCTTATTATGCGGAAATTATGGATTTTCATTTACAGTAATCAATTTTCAAATTTTAATTGACCATTAAATTTTGCTAAATTACATATAAATGCCTCCTCATTATTGCAAACGAAATACTAAAAGTTACCTGGCCACTTGGAATTCTTGTCTTTTGTCTTACAAGAGACCCAGCTGCCACCATGCCATGCTTTTCCACAACAGCACCATCAAGCAGAGTTGCACCCATTCCAACAAATGCTTCATCCTCAATAGTGCACCCATGTATTACTACACTATGACCTATGGTATATCATAAGCTTCATCAAAATATTATAGCATAAGATTGATATCAAAATTCTTCCTACTATATAGTTACATTACATCAACACTACAATAGTCACGAATGTTAGAAAGTAAATTTTCTTGAGACAGTGTTCCTTCCATGATTCCCAGTCTATAACTGGAAACAAATATCAAATTGTTTCAAAACAGTAGCAAGGCACTAAAATCATTTAAGTATTGGTAATTAGATATGGAAGTGTAGAGACTAGAGAATTTTACATGATTGTTGACAGAAATCGTAAATAAGTTCAAGAAACTGTAGTTCTGCAGTAGACAAATCATACCATTATATTTGTAATATTTGAACTGAACGGTGAGCAGAATGAAAATTTGAATGAGAAAAGGACATTCACATAATAAAATTATAATTATTTATGACCCTCTAACAGAGATATTTTGCAATTTCAGACATGTCCAGACATAGCATGAGTTATATCGACTTCAAATCTCATTACCACAACTTATGCATATACGGAAAGCAATTTAAATCGTTTCAAGTGCTAGCTACTATATTTACATCGAAGTATTGTAATGGATATTTTTGTCAGTGTTTCTTGTCAAAAACCGTCCTATGTAGCCTTATCATCTTCCTTCCCCTTGTTATCAACAGCTAGTTACTCGCCCCATTGTCCAACCTTGTTCATCTTCAACTATTATAATATCAGTTAAGTTCATAACGGACAGGTATTATTGCTAAAATATGATTGGCCTATGAGATACACTTGCATTCTAAAGCTTAGTTGCTTACGAAGGGTCTGAAAACCATTGCTCTGTTCCAAAAACGAAACTATTGCGAAATTGTTTACTAAAAAAACATGAAGAATTGAGATGGATTAGTTGTTTATTGTAAAAATAAGAAATGTACACTTTATTTCTATCAGTGAATGGGGTTATTATAGTTTTCAAAGTAAAGCATATTGTATATGGATAAATATACATTAGTTATTTATCGTAGAAACCTGAGAATTAGTGTGTACAACACTCAAATATAATATCTTTGGTTTCTAAAATTCAGTAAAAAAATAAAAATAGAACATCTGAGTCAATTTTTTATCAAAATTCATTATTTAACAAAATTTAATTGAATATACAAATCCTCCACCTTGTTGCTTTTCTCAATGTCATTTCATTACTATTGTCATTTTCACCTTATATCTACCTCAATCTAGCAGTGGATGGCATGGATAACATATAACACTTATAACATAAGTGAAAAGAAAGCCCTGTCACTAAGCATAAAAGTATAAACTAATAAAAGAATATAAACTAAAATTTTGTTTTTAGTAGTCAATATAACCAACCCCATTAATCAGTAATATCTAAAAATTATTGTGTTCCAATCCAGTTTTATTAGACACACTAGGTGTTTACAGTGCAAATCATGTAATATCTAATGTTTTCAGTAGTTAATATAACCAATCTCATTAGAGTTTTATTCAAGAGTAGTTAAAGTCACCAATAATTGTTTGTAATGACAAGAGTTTACTATATTACAATTGAGTTTACTATATCATGCCAAAATTTCAGTTACTCACTATTCTTCTGAATATACATGCACTATATCACAATGGACATTTTATTAAAAGAGATTCTGATTAATGATACTTAAGAGTTGAAGATGTCATTACAATCCCTTTGCAAATATGAATGTATTAATGGAACAAGCCATACTTGAAGTGCAAAATTATTAACAAAGAAATTGCATTGAAGCAATCAGAAATGTAACCGCTATTTGGATAAACAAAAAAAGAATTACCATTTGAGAACTTCAAAAAGAACATTCTCACTGGCAGCTTCAGCTAGCTTATGTATGTACTAGTGCTTAAACCTGTTTTAATTATGTATTAGTAAACCTATATCATAATAAAAAGTATTATTATATATGCTCCTTAAATTAAAGACAGACTTAGAAATCACATATTTTAGTAATATAAATTTCCATAATTACTGACCTTTTTGGCCCCAAATCACTGAATTAATCACTTCTATGAAACTCTAGCACTCAATTACCACAATCCTGCATCTTAACTTCGTTTAATGTAATTCTTGATTAAAGAATAGCCAACAAATTATAATGAAATATGCACACACAAAAGAAAAAAATTATAGATCATGCTGATAGCATTTAACTTGAGAAAAAATGGTACATAAAATAATACCGAGGGCTTTAGTATGCCACGTTAGCATCAAGTAATTTTACATTTGGTGAGGATTAAAATGAGATCTTTGATAAAGTTACATAATGTTTAATAAATATGACATGAATATTTTCATCAGTAAATCAAGATGGCTAAACTACTTGGCAAGCGTAACAAGATTTCATGAATTTTGAAGGGAATATGGATCATAGTTTGAGGTTATGTCGCGCAGGATGGTATAAACAAACACATTTAGATGCATCTCCCATGGTATACAACACATGAAAACCAGACATTTTAATCTATACCTATCATGTAATGGAAGCATATTCCATGAAAAAGGGCCCACAATAATCAAGTCAGCTTGTAGCAACAGTACTAAAAGTTATTGTCTATGCTTCAATAAAAGCACTTGCATTGTACTTGTAACAACCCACATATTTATCGATTTTTATATTTAAATATTTTATCGATACTCGGAATTTAGTCTGAAAAGCTACTTTTTTCATACGGTCGAATTAGGACTCGGGACCCCTCCCATTGAGTTTAAAATGTCGTTTGCGACCTTTTTGAGTATAAGCTTCGATAAGTTTGGAGTAAGTTGATTTTTGCTACTTTTTACTTAGGGTTTTGGTTTGGCCTGAGCCCATTAACCCCACTTAACTCAGTTCCAACCCTCTCCTCTTCATTCACTTCCTTTCTATTTTCCTTTTACTCAAGCTTTTATAACAATGGAGAGTGGAATGAGAAATTAAAACTCCAAGCCTAGTTTTCTTTTGCAAATAAAACTCTAGCTCCAAACTAATAGAAGAACCCATTGGTAAGCTTCTCTTCTTCTTCTCCAACTCATTCTCTTATCAATTTTAGAAATTCCTAAACCTAACTTTGGGAATGTTCTTCTTTTAAAACTTAGAATCAAGCTTCTTGAGTTGGATTTGAAGAGTGGTTGATTCTCCTTTGCTTCCAAGCTTCTTCTTCAATCGTTTGGGTTCAAAGGTGAGATTTTTATCTCACATCTTAGTCTATAACTATCTTCGATCGTTAGGTATGAATTCCTAACACTTATTCATGTGCATTTGCTTTTGGTTTGGATTAATTTGGTGAATATTCCAATTTTTGGTGTTTTGGGTTCAATTCTTTAAAAATCATAGCTTTGATGTTCAAATGTGTTTTTGGTGATGCAACGAAGAGCTCATAGGGCCGGGTAGTCGATAGGCATAAATCCTTAGTGCCGATGCTCGAGTGGTTGCAAATTGGTCGTGATTGGCCATTGTATTCGATGGGCTAGGAAGGGACTGGGAACAGGTCCGGTCGACCGAGCTCTGCTGCCGGCCGACCGAGCTCTGCTGCCGGCCGACCGACCTGCTTCCAAAGTGCAAAGCACTTCTCTGTCTCAGGTCCGGTCGACCAACTATAGAGCTCAGTCGACCGACCTGCTTCCCGAGAATTTTTGTAGAACAGGGTCCGGTCGACCGAGCTCTGTAGCCGGCCGACCGACCTGTTGCTGTTTTGCCTATTTCGCCTATTTTGCGTGGTTTCCAAATTTAATCTATTCGTGTTATTTCCCTATTTGTTGTTATCATTTGTTATTAACTTTGGTGACTTCTTTACTTCGGGAATTTTTTTGGAATATCCGTTTTGATGGATTCGGTATCGATTTCTTTGGATTTTCATTCACGTCTTCGAATGTGAATTTTAGTGATTGATTGTTTTACAATCATTTTTGTGATTTGTCACTTTAAAAATATAAAGGTTTCTATACTAGTAGTAAATATCAAAACTCTTTCATCAAAACGATTTCAACACTATTTCAATACAAAGCTCATTTATTAAAACCGATTTCCAACCTATTGGCATATACAAACCTTTTCCTCGCTCGTATGAGAAATCTAATTAAACGGCTTGGTAAAACGAGTGGTATGAAACGCTTGCGTTTACTTCGCCGGTTAATTCTTGGACTTATTCGATTGAATCTCTTGTGACAATTTTCTAGTAGAGATCTACAATTTGTTCGTAAATATTTAAGTTAAGCTAGTGGTTATGGGACATGAAGCTAAGCTCATATATTTACTAGCTTACTGTAATTGACACTTCTTGATGATCATGATGATCATTTTTGTGATTTAGACTAGCGATGTGCGATGTCTCTTTGTCTGCGAGGGAGACTAAACCCCGTTTTGTGGAGTTTCGACTCAAATTGGTGGGGTAGCAACCCATGGTCTTCGGGCCGTTTGTGGAGCTTCGGCTCAATTTGTGATGGTTAGCAACCATGGAATTAGCGTTCCGTTTGTGATACACGTGTTGGTGAGCTTTATGCTCCCGTTTGTGATAGGCCTTTCCCCCCTTTTGTGATTTCTGGATTTCTCGAGATGATTTCTAGAATTTGTGATTCACCAATTTTCGTGATTTTCATTGATAAGTTTTATCAATATTTGTGCATTGGTGAATTTGTGTGTCATTGACTTTTGTGATTGATATTGATATAATCGCCAATATTTATGGTTTGGTGAACGAAATAAAGAGTATGACATTCCCTTTGATCCTTGAGTAGATTTTTGTGATATTGATAAATCTCTTGTTGATTTTCAATTATTTATATATATCACAGCTTGGCATTGTGATTATTATGTGTTTAGTCGTACCTCTTATTCTATATCGCTTCATCTAATATTTATAGTTACACTGATTCGTTTATTATTTTCTTATTAAATAATACTCGGGTCAGACCGAGATGTTACAGGTGCTTCAGCTTGACTTCTCACTTGGGATTGATTTCTCTGACTTTTGGCTAACTACTTAGATTAGTAGTTTATTTTGTTGTATACACTTGAGATATGGACTCATAGTTGTATTCTTTTGTATAGCACGTGTTGCTATTATTTTGTATTATTGTGGATTTTTTGACCACTACTCTGATATACACTTTCATGTGTTAGATATATATTCATATCTTCTTCCGCCTTTGTGATATGAATTATCTGTGACTGATTTGTGTTATGTTTATTTCTATATTTGTTTTCGAAGACACTATAGCCACTGTGTAGTAACTTTGAGTTTGTGTCGGTATGTCGGATTTCCTCTTGAAAGGCATGCAAGTTATATTTTATCTGACATATCAGTACTCGCACAATGATATTACACAGATGGTCGCTCCTCAACAGCCTTATTCTCCGTGCTAGTTGACAGCATTACTCCGTAGTGTTCTCGGCTAGCGTGGGTATAGAGGTGGGGCGTCACAGTACTATTCATACTTGCTAGAAAGAAATGAAAAAATAAACCTTCTTGCCAATTTCAAGCGAACCAATTTGATCATCCTATATAACTGACTTTGCAGTTTGCACCATTTATAGTAGCCATTTTAAGTACTATTTCAGCAGGAACAACATTTGGGTCTGCTGTGCCACCAATGTAGGCCTATCGCCCTTTGTTGATAAGTGAAGCTAGATACATTTCATCCACTATGCACACAGCATTTACATTATTATAATTATAATCGCATTATGCAAACATGTAGATTGGTATTAATTGTAAACGCTCACAAAGAAATAAGCTAAACTAATCATTATTTGGATGCATGATTAAGTTTTCACTCTCAAGACCGAAAGCAATCTTTAGAAATAAATCAAAGATGATTCTAGCATCCTATCTTAAAGGAGTGTAATGTAAAGTTAAGAAAACAAGTAGGAAAAGATAGTCAGGAAAACATAAAATTTGCCATAAACAAGTTATTTGGACATATTCTTTTCTCTATGCACCAGTTAAATCCTCAAACATTTGTAGCAATATAACCAACATTATACCTTTGTTAAATATAATGATTGTTATTGTTTGCTCTTCGCCTAGTTGACTTTTAATCTTTTATTTTTTTGACTTTATACCCAATAATTTTAAATAAAAAAGAAAATAAGAACAAAACCATGCTCATCCTATTATTATAAGGTGCACCATCTATGCCAATAGAAACACAAATGCCAGCATCAGGCATTTCCTTAACTGTGTCAAACCCAAGCATGAGCATTGCAGCTGTAGGGCAATGTGAAACTTTTACCCCTTCGTTTGAGAAGAAGTCAATTTGTATCATATTATTTTGTTGTAGAATGATATAATTAGTAAGGGCTGAATGAGTTCTTTGTGTAAGAGTTGATATTTGCGAAGTTAAAAATTGGTATTATAGATGTCTGTTTTACCTCAGCCTCATTCAACCAGACTGAGTGAGCAGCTAATAAATTGCTTCTTAAATGCCCTACTTTATTCAAGAATGTAACAGTTCCATGCTGGATTTCCCTTGTGTTCCTTACATGCTCATTCTCAAAAGGGATTTCAACTACATGCATATGGATACCAGTTTGCAATTCTCCGGCCATATTTCTCATTTTCAGTAATAGTTTTTCAGTTGACTCTCAATAAAAATGGAACAGTCAATTTGTTCTTCGAATGTAATATCTAACCCAACAAGCAGGCATAATGCACACCATAAAATGCAATATATCAGTCATGCATTTCATCAAACACCAAACATTCGCATCAAATAACATATGAATCATAAATCAAATGAGTATACTTTACCAATAACATGAATCACCTTACATTTCCTCAAACACCAAAATTCGCAATATATCAGTCATGTAATATAACTTATGATCTTAAATTTAAAATAAAAATAAAAATCAAAACATTTACCTGTAACATGGTGCCGGCGGCTCCTAATAAATAGAAAGGAATCCTGAGTTATCAATGGGAAATCCTGAGGAGAAATAATGGGTGGTACATAAGGTTTTACCGCGGACAGCTCGCGTGGGGCAGATGGACGAGAGTTGGTCGTGAATGTATTCGCCGTAGTGGTGAGAGCAACGACGAGATTATGAATTCGTGAGTGGTGGAGAGGGATATGATTAACCTTAGATTTTCTTTTTAAGTAAAGAGATGGCATGATGAGAGGAAAAGAAGAGAAGAAGCATTTGTGTGACATGCATTTTTTCTTCTGAAATTATTGGCGGGTTGGGCGGCAGTGGCGGTAAGCAAAAGAAATTTGATGAAATTAGCTATATTGCTTGCACTTGTGAAGTAAACGCTGCCAATAGGTGCTACTGAAACTAGATTTTCTTGTAGTGCATGGAGAATAATATCCATACTTTACACAAATATTAAGAGAGATTTCAAATTTCTAGATTAAGTTGTACATACTATCCCTATTTTATTCATATCCCAAAACCTTTACGCAGTCTTACCTGGGTAGTGATCCTTATCTACTCCATATATAAGGAAAATTTTAGTTTAGTCCTCACCATTCTTAAAAATAAAATTTCACAATCATGAATTACCCAATTCGAAACCTTCATCTTAGAAACCCCCATTACGCAAGTATATGGCAATAGGAATTCAAAATTTTACTCATTTTGAAAGAAATATTTTAAACATATTTTCCAAAAGAATCTCCAACGTGCGAAATAGTTTAAAGAATCAAATTGCCAAAAGGATTTAAACACCAGACTTTATTTTATTATATATATACATATTCTGTTTTTATTTTCATTTATATTTCTATTACAAACTCTTTCAAAAACATTTGAACTCAACTTCTTAAAAGCATTTAAACCAAAAAATTCAAAAGCATTTGAACACAATTTTGTTTTCCCAAAAACATCTACTGCTTTATCCTTAACCCCAAATTCAAAAATTCATAAATTGCTGAGCAAAATAATTTCCCTTCTCAAAGACTTATTTCTTTGAAAGTAGAATTTTTAACCCAAAAAATTCAAAAAATCAATTACGATACCAACAAATGATCATTTTTTGTTTCAAAAACACCATCTATAACTTTAAATAATGAAAAGTGGAGTAAACAAGGATAACTTCTATCCTATCATTTTCCTCTCCTAATTCTGTTACTCCTCTCCTATATTTTCTCTAACTAGATTACTAATCCTATTTTATATAAGTTCTTAATGTTATTTCCATCCAATTCTTTCAATATTTACTCCATTCATATTTCTCCTATTGAATGGCTTCTACATCAGCTGTTATACTTCGTATATTTCTTATACGAGAATGTTCTTCCTACTTACATTATTGGGTATTGTTACCCTCTATTAATCCGGTTCTTAACCAGGCAGAATTCAACTTGAAGTAGAAGCTTGAAACGAAGACGAAACGACATGAGACCTTGAAAATTGACTTAGGAGAATTAGAGAATGAGACCAAAAAAAGCAAGTTACTTGGAGAAAAGGAATTCTCTTTTGTAACGAGAGGTCAAAATTGCCCTTTTGGCCCTACTCTTTCTCGTACTTCGATCATACCTCAAACCACTCTTCATCAGATGCTTCTCTCTGAGATTAGACAAGCAGCTTCAAGGATAGATAAAACGAAAGCAAAGAAAGTAGAATAAGTGGAGTGTAATCTAGTTGTCCTCAAAAGGAACTAGATCTTCATAGAAAAGAACTTGAAACACATCAAGTTGGAGATAGGAGTGCATTGCTTGTAAAAAGATAGATTTTTCACTAAGAAAAAACTAGAGATAGCGAGAGGACTTTTCAGCACATTAGCCCATGTGCTCATGTGTACACCACTAGTCTTTCTCCTGGGCTTTGACTCATGTGGGATTCTGATTCTATGCAGCTGTTTCTCTATGAATATTGATCCTACTACAACTAAAGAAGTATCTTCACTATGATCTTGGACTCTATCCTTTTTCATCTCCTATTTCTCCATCATAATAGTCACCTAGGAAGATACTATTGGAAGAACCCATCTATCCCTTGTACTAATGACTCTAATTCTCTCCCAAATTCACAATCAATAAAACTATAAAGTGGATGTAAGACAAAGATTGCCGAACCACTATAAAAATCTTATGTCTTGTTGTTATTTTTCTGTTATTTTACTATTATTTGCTAGATCTTGGTCTCATAGGTTCCCTACAACACATCGTGTTGATCTATTTTGGGGTCAACATTTTGGTGTTGTCACTGAGAACTAAACTCAGGCTTTGATCTAGCTCTCTACTTTGGATTAGAAGGATCTAGAAATAGGATCGAGGAAACTTACTTGAACGATTGCTAATAGAAAACCAAGGAGAACTAAAAGGTCATCAAGAGCTATGGCTGGCGGTGATCAATGGAATATTCACCAAGTTGAAGTTAACAATCAATAGGTAATACCAGAATCCTCTACTAATGGGAAGTGGTTACTAGAGGATAGCTTAATAAAATATTACAGGAGTTGAACCAGAAAATGTTAAATGACCTGAAAGCTTTGATGAATATGATAGATGCTTTACTTGCAACTGCCAAGAACCAAAAGAACTAAAGGGAAACTTCACCTATGATAGAAAAAGAGAACTCATCTATTTCTAGCCTAAATAGAATGGATGAAAAGCAAAAGCATAAGGTAGGAATCTTGGAGGAGGTAATGCCCTAGATGGTGATGTAGTGGTGATTTTTGATGAAGAAGTGGATTTACAGTTTGATGATGATGGTTTTGAGTTGTTGCTTGATTCTAATGAAGATGGAGTTCAGACAGCTACAACTCAACTGACCATATGCCCATGAAACACCGAAGAAGTGGTTCTTCTAGAGACAGGAGGACCTACCCGTCAACCAGTAAACTTAGACCATTTGTGGAGCTAAACGCTCAGCATGGCCCCTGATAGTTGACCTTTGGATTACCATGCTAGTAAGGAGTACATAGTTGATATGGTTAGTGAAAGAAAGCAAAGGCATAAAGAATGTAGATTTGGGCTCTGCACCAAGTAGGGCTCTATTTACTGAAAATATTCCAAGAGAAGAGTATCCTTTAAAGTTTATGATGCCAACAATGCCATCATACGACGGAACTACTGACCCCAAACAACACTAACTCAAGTACGATGGTATACAGATGGAGCTAGAGCTACATATGCTATTTGTTGTAGATGTTTCCTTATCTTCTTGGAAGAACCGCTTTTATGTGGTTCACTGGGCTTGTGCCAAGGTCTATATCTACTTTTAATGAATTAGCCAAGAAGTTTGTGGATTAGTTTGGGCTCCATGCTGCCGATTGAAGGATGTGATGTATATATCTGGCTTGTCTCTAGGACCTAAGGAGTCAATGAAGAATTTCTTGAACCGATTCAACATCACTATTATGGAGGATAGCAATCCGAAGGAAGATCCTGTATTCATAGCACTAGTCTGAGGCATTTACTAAGACTCAAATTTTGGTAGGTGGCTGAAGATAAAACAACGAACTACCATGGTAGAATTCCATCGAAAGGAATACTAATTTCTACGATTAGAAGAAGCACGCTTGGTTGAAGGAAAGGTTAGCGATAGATCGTTGATAGAGGTAATTCAAAGTGATGTGCTGGTTAAATGGGATGGAGAAAACTCCGATTGAGTTGTGGGAAATGCTGGAAATTCTGGGAAATATAAAAAGTGGAACCTAAACTTTGGTAATAGGCTTAATGAGAATAGGAAGCGCCCTAATAAAATGCAACTAGAAGATTATATGCCTCTGAATTACACACTAGAAAATATTTTTCTTGCTACTCAAGGAATTGGACAATATAAGAAGCCGCTCGGAAGGGAGGCGACAAAGAAGGAGAAATGTTCTAGAAAGATTTTCCGCTTCCACAAAACTCATAGGTACAATACAAATGATTTCTGCCATTTGAAGGATTTGATTGAGGAGATGATATGAAAAACCAAACTCCATTAATATGTTAAGCAACAGCATAACATTGACCAAGCTGAGGGTCCCCAGGGAACCCAGCTCAGAGAAAACCTCATGATCCAACGGTGGAGGGTTCAGACGTACGGATGAATGGTGCTGACCATAACCGAAGGACCTCAGCTAGTGGAGAAAAGCTGGGCTGAGATAGATAGGTATGTGAGTCCACTGAAGCATGCACCTTAGGAAAGTTCCTACGTCGTCGAAGATGGAGCTTCAAATAAGTAACAAAAGATGATAGCAGTTGACATTGCATTTAGAAAATGAGAATCTGATGGAGTTAAGGCACCAACCCTTGACCCCATAGTGATAACAGCTGGAATTTGACCAGTAGTTATGTACTGAGTATTGGTGGATAACAGAAGTTCAGTCAACATTTTATTCAGGAAGACTTTCGATCAGATGAGGATTAGTACGAAGGATATGACCGCCTATAAGACTATGATTCAAGGATTTACAAGTGAAGCTAAATAGCCAATTCGATCGATTAACTTGCCCGTAGATTTGCCTTTAGCCTTCTAGCCATTTTCTAATGATCAATTGGGTCTGAAGCACTGATAATCATTACATCTTCTTCCTATGACACAGAAACAACCTCTAAGTTCTCAAAGCTGGATATTTTATCAAAATCACACCTTGGGCTAGAACATGAGGCAGAAGAAGTGATGGTACATCCCATGGAGATGGAGGTGAATGCGGTAAAAATAGCAGTGGTTCCCAAACCCAATTAGCTGGAGGTGGATGAGGAAGGTGTGGTTGACCTTTAAATTGACAGATAGAATAGTAAAATTAAGAAATGTACTATGAAGAGAACTAATGCTTCTCAAACACTAGAAAGACAAGAGATACCTAAGCCTAGATGTTGGTCTTGGAAAGAAGTTCAAATTCCCTCCTTTTGATCCTGTATCATTGAGTTTGACCCATAGAGAAAAGGATATAAGGCTCATGGAAGAAAGTTGAATTAGTAATCAAAATCACACGGGCGGTTTCAGAGCTAACCCCCATGAATGTAGGAATAATCATTATCCATATTATGGAATGGACACTTCTTGCCGACTTGATGAGCTCGGGCCAGTAAGGGCCTTAGCAGCAATAGCAGCAGCAACATTCGCCTCTTCTTCAATGAAGATGGAATTTCCCACAACAAGCATATTAATCTCCTCATCATTGTGGTACTAAGCCATTAAATCTTCTTCGAAGTGGTGGTCTCCAACATGTGCAACTCGGTGTAGCACCTCCTCCCAAGCATTAGCAAGGGTTGCAGGACAGTCGTTTCCCAACCACTTCAGATTCCTATACATGACGGCACTCGCACAGAAGAGTTGGAGATTGCCATTGAGCTTATCTCTTTCCCTATAACTTACCTCCTCAAGTAATTTAAGCTCTTGTTGGGAAACCGCAAGCTAGATTTTTTTTGGCAAGTTTATTAGTTGACATTCTACCCAAATCATCGACAGGATTCTTCTTTCCAGAGCTTTTGGATCTCCACTCGAAGCCTCTCGAGCTTAGCTGCCTGCACCGAGATAGTACCTAGCTCTAATAATCTCATCTTTTTGTATGAAAGCCTAAGCCTTCTTATCAGCTTCCTTCTTGAATATGGCACTCTCAGCAAGGGTAGGTTTTAACTTGTTCTTTATCACGAGTTCAGCGATGGCTTGGGCTTGCTTCATCTCTTCCTTCAAGCTATCAAACTTAGCCTTCACCTCAAGAATTGCATCCCACTCTCTAGTGAACTTTATATGGTCCTTTTCCCTCTCCTTCAAAATCCTCTCGTAAGTTGCCTTCTTGGAATCAAAAGACATGATATAAATTATTTAGAGGGCTTTGCACAACCTCTTCCACTTATACATTACGTCAATATGTTTTTGAACATTTCGAACTCTCTGATCCGCCGCATCTTTCAAAATGTCCTTAATGCCTTGGTCAAATTTAACACCATGCAAGAAGAGATCAGGAAATGCAACTGGTAGGCGAGGAGGACCAGTCGAAAGAGTAAATAAGGGAGTGAAGACCCCATCGAAAGTAGTGGAACCATTGTGATTAGAGCATGAGAAGTTGGAACTTGTTGCAGTAAGAAGTCTAAGCTTCAGAGTGTGGCGGAAGAGTACTAGAGATAAGATCATGGAGTTCACGCAAAGATCATGACCATTTGGAAGGGTCAGGAACTAACTCTTCTTCAGCCCATCTCTCTCTCTCTCTCTTTCCTTCTCCTTTTATCTATCATGATCCCTGTCATCCTGGCGGTCTTTGTCGGCTTCCTAGTCTTTCCTTCTCTACCTTTCCTCATCAGTTCTATGGTGACCTTGGTAGCTAGATCGAGTTTGATAAGGATCGGGTGTCTGGTCTCTGTACTCACTTCCACTATGTGAAAGAACCTTGTATCTATCACGGCCCATGAAATCTAAAACAAGAAAAAGAAAGTATAAAGATTGTGACATCAAAAAGAACAAGTGTATGCAGGGATGCATGTTCAAGATGCTAGTGAAGTGTATGATGCTGATGACCCCATAAGCACTCTACGGACTGTGTTCGCATGGGCATCCTCATTTATTTATACTTATTCTAGGAGAAAAGTGGAAGCTAGTGCCCATTTCTTTCATAATGTCGTGAATAGACATCAATTAATAGGCTTAAGGCATAATCGCTCCACAAGATAATGCAGCTTGATCTCAAACTACTTTAGAAGTTTTCACAGCAATGTGCTCCAGATAGGGCAAGCTGGGGAAAGTAGGACTCATATTGGATGTTTTCCCGAATGATTCAGCCTCTCTTTTACTAGCATGATAATCGCTATCTCTATCATTGGCACCCTCACCATCCTCTCCAACCATAGGCTCATTTCCCTCTCTTCTTCCAACTCCATATCTTCTTTAGGAAATGGAGACACCCTAGCATTTCCATTCCTATCTCTTGGGATATAGCCATTAATATGCTATTTGGACTCCATCTCAACTTGCTCATCTGAGCACACCATGTCGGATGGACCTACGACATTCCTAGTAAGATTCTCATCAGAGCTGTTTATGGGGATGGACGAGCATGTACGACCTCTAAAATGGCTAGGAGCGGGTGAATCAGAAACAACAATCCTACTAGGGCTCAGCAAACTGCACTGCTATTAGTTTTCATTTGTTAGAAGGAATGCAGTAGTGCATTTTTAGAATCTAACTTCTCGACGGCCCGTGAGCATAGTATCGTGCTTCTCGTGGTCATCTCCAGCTGGAATGGCTGTAAGGAGATAAAAATCAGGTTGATAACTAGAGTTAAAGAAATTTAATTAGGGAAGGGACAGAGGAAAGGAAACATACTTCTAGATAGTTAGAATATACTAAAGCTATATGGGCACCATATGTAGAAGTACTCGTTTTTGAAGTATAAGAGTTTATTGTAAAGCTTTTCGATGATCTTACATTAGAACCAAGCTTCGTGTGTCATATATGACAGAGATTCTTGCCACTTCTCAAAGTGGAGTAGACAAGTTAACTCGTAAAATTCCGGAGCCTGGTTGAACCGATTCATGAAAAGGATATAAAAAGAGATCAGAAAGGCCTATCTGTTTGGATGAATTTGGGTCGGAGTCAACCAAAGTACCATGAAAATTATTAGAAGGAAAAGATAAAAAGACAAGACTGCATACTTAAGCACATGTACCAGTTACATGCTAGTATGCGGCAATAGAAATTCAAAAATTTTCTTATTTCAAAAGAAAAACTTTTTGAACATATTTTTTAAAAGAATCTCCAACTTGCAAAACAGTTTAAGGAAACGAATTTTCAAAAGGATTTAAACACCATTTTTATTTTATTCTATATGTATTCTAATTTTTTTCATTCACATTTCTGTTACAAAATCTTCCAAAAACATTTGAACTCAACATCTCAAAAGCGTTTAAAAAAATTCAAAAGCATTTGAACATATTTTTGTTTTTCTAAAACATTTACCGCTTTATCCTTAACACCAAATTAAAAAAAATTCAAAAATTGCTTAGAAAAATAATTTCCCTTCTCAAAGTACTTCTTTAGAAGTTGAATTTTTAATCCAAAACATTAACAAAAATCAATTATCATACCAATTAATCATTTTTTTTCAAATTCTATAACTTTAAGCAATGAAAACTAAAGTAGACAAGGTTAACTTCTATTCTTTCATTTTCGTATCATAGTCCTATTACTCCTCTCTTATATAATCTCTAACTAGATTAGCAATACTATTTTATATAATTTCCTAATGCTATTTCTATCCAAATCATTCAATATTTCCTCTATTCATATTTCTCCTACCTAAATGGCTTCTACATCAGCTGTTATACTCTACATTTTCCTTATATAGGAATGTTCCTCCTACTTACATTATTGGATATTCTTACCTTCTGTTAACCTAGTTTTTAACAAGGCAGAATCCAACCTGAAGTAAAAGGTCGAAATGAAGACGAAACGACATGAGACTTGGAAATGGATTAGGAGAATTAAAGAATGAAATTTAGAAAAAATCAAGTGACTTGGAGCAAAGGAATGCTCTTGGTACCGAGAGGTCCTCTCGGTACTAAAATGTCAAAATTGCCCTCTAGGCTCCACTCATTTTCGTACTTCAACCATACCTCAAACCACTTGTCATTTGATGCTTCTCTTTGAGATTAGACAATCAACTTCAAGGATTTATGAGGGAAAAGCCCAAAAAGCAAAACAAGCAGAGTGCAATCAAGTTGATCGTCAAAAGAAACTAGATGTTCATAGAAAAGAGTTTGAAACACATTAAGTTGGAGATAGGAGTGCATTTCTAGTGAGAAGATAGAATTTTCAACAAGAAAAATCTCCTGATATAGAGAGGAACTTCTCGGTATCCAAAGGACTTTTAATACGTGGGGCTATGTGCTCACATGTACACCGTTGGGCTTTCTCTTTGGCTTCGACTCAAGTGGGCTTCTGACTCTATACATCCATTTCCCTATAAATATCGACCCTACTACAACTAATGATGTATATTCACTCTGATCTTGAATTTTGCCCCTTCTTCATCTCCTCTCTCCTCCTCACAATAGTTTCTTAGGAAGATACTATTGGCAGTTCTAGGCTTAAGAACGTGTCAATCCCTTGTACTAGTGACTCTAATTCTCCCTCATATCCACAATAAATAAAACCATAAAGTGGATGTAGGCTAGAAATTGTCGAATTACTATAAAATTCTTGTGTTTTGCTATTATTTTTCTGTTATTTTACTATTATTTGCTAGAGCTAGTTCTCATAGTCTTTGTACAACACATCTTTGGGCGTTGATCCATTTTTGGGGTCAATATTTTGGTACTTTCACTGAGAACTAAACTCAGGCTTAGATTAAGATCTTTACTTTGGATTGGAAAGATCCAGAAGTTAGATCCATGAAAATTACTCAAACGATTGCTAATTGAAAGCCATGGCACCACAGAGATTTGGAAGGTCATCAGAAGCTATGGCTGGTGGTGATGAAGGGAATATTCACCAAGTTAATAATTAATAGGTAACAACAGAATCCACCTCTTAACGAGAAGTAGTTGCTGAGAGCTTGATAAAATATTTTAGGAGTTGAACAAGAAAATGGTGCATAGCTAGAAATCTTTTACGGACAAGATGGATGCTTTACTAATCATGCAACCGCCAAGAATCAGAAGTACTAGAAAGGAAACTTCACCTGTGATAGAATAAGTGAACTCATCTATTTCAAGCCTAAATAGAAGAGATTGAACGACGAAGAAGGTATGAATCGCTGGAGTTGTGGAAGGACTTGTGGGAGGTAGCATGCGTGCTCCGCCAATAAGAAGACCATCTAGTACTAAGAGGAATTCTCTCGATACCGAGAGGAATCTTTGAGGGGTTAATGCCTTGATGGTGATGCAGTTATGGTTTTTGATGAAGAAGTGGATTTTAAGCTTGATTATGATGGTCTAGATTTGAATGTTGATGCTAATGAAGATGGAGTTCTAATAGCCTGTCTATGGAATACCGAAGGAGTGGTTCTCCTAGAGAAAGGAGGACCTAGACATCAGCCAACAAACCAAGACCATTTACGGAGCGAAATGCTCAGTGTAGCCATTGATAGTCAACCTTTAGATTATAATGAGTGTGAGGAGTACAAAGCTGATATAGTTAAATGGTTGGTGGAAGAAGTGGAGGCAGAAAGGATGAAGATTGGGGCTCCGCCCCGAGTAGGACTCTATTTATCAAAAATATTCTCAGAGAAGAGTACCTTAGAAAGTTTATAATGCCAACAATACTACATACAAAAGAAATACCGACCCCTAAACAACACTTACTCAAATTCAAATCGCATGCAGATGGAGCTAGAGCTACAGATGTTTCCCTATCTTTTTAGAAGAAGTCGCTTTTATGTTGTTACTAAGCTCGTGCCAAGATCTATATCTACTTTTAATGAATTACGCAAGAATTTTTTGGAGCATTTTAGGCTCCATGCTGGTCGACCGAAGGACCCATGGTGGCACCGAAGGGTTTCTTAAATACATTCAGCATCACTATTATGGAGGATATCATTCTAAAGAAAGAACTTGTATTCATGGCATTGGCTCGGGGAATTCATCAAGACATGATTTTAGTATGTGGCAGAAGATGAAACAACCAAGTACTATGAAAGAATTCCATCGAAAGGAAAACTAATTTCTATTGTTAGAAGAAGAAAGCTTAGTTAAAGGAAAGGTTAGTGATGGACGGTCGGAGAAGGTAATTCAAAGCAATGTGGTAGTTAAACGGGATGGAGAAAACTCTGGTGGAGTTGCAGTAAATGCTGGAAAATTCTAGGAATCAAAAAAGGAACCAAAACTCTGGTAGCAGGCTTAACGAATAGGAAGAACCCCAAGAATATGCGACCAGAAGATTATATCTTTGAATGACATAATTGAAAATATTCATTTTGCTACTCAAGGAACTAAGCAGTACAAGAAGATGCCATGGAAGGAGGTGACAAAGAAGAAGAAATACATAGAAAAGTTCTACCACATCACGAAACTCGTAGGTACAGCATGAATGCTTACCATCGTTTGAAGGATTTGATTGAGGATCTAATACGTAAAAACAAAATCCAGTAGTATATTAGGCAACAACATAACACTAACAAAGCTACGGGTCCCCAAGTGTAACAACCCGTATTTTCAAACATTTATAAATATTAAATTTAATATAACTGTTGAATAAAAATGTTAAAAATAAAGATTTTCCAATTTATTAATGGAAGGGTTATTAGATGTATGTTATAATCTAAGATAAAATCCTTCAATAACAAATTTATAGATATTTGAATTACTAAGTTGTAATAATTGTTTTATTCTCATCTCATTATTTAATTCATTTTGAAATTTATTTTGTAATCAATGGAAATAAATGCAATTGAAATCTTTCGAATAAAAGGAAAGAGAACATTGATTGAAATTAATGAATGCAATAATAGAAACATATGTTTGAATTAAAATAAAAGAGAAAGATGAGGAAATAAAAAGGAAACATATGTTTTAATTGAAAGGGAGATTTGATGTAATATAAAGATCATGTAAATCAAAATAGAAGAATTTATTGAAATTAAAATAAAATGAACTAGGGTTTTATTATTATTGTAATTTAGTGTTGAAATTAATTTAATATTTAAAATCTTGGATTTAACATGGAAAATTGTATTTCAAAGGATTATTAAATTATGTTTAATCAAGGATGATGATAGGAAACTTTTAATTGAGAATTTAAAAGTGATTAAATCAGTTTAATAAATAATTAGGTTAATTAACACATAAAATAAATATAATGTGATTTTAAATCTAACTTCAATAGGGTTTGAAATTAGTTTCATTCAGTTTAAAAATATTAAAAACCTACATTTCGACATATAGAATGGCCTATTTTCGTTTCGAGAACGAAACGGGAATTTCAGGCCTTTGTTATTACTTTAGCCCAATCGATCTGTTCCATCCATTCCTATTCCAACTTTGTCTATGTATATGCTGTTATAAAACCCCAGCAGCCTTTTATACATATATTTCAGTTCAAATCTGTTCCTTCTCAATGGTGAATCTCCAAACCCTAAATTCCAGTTTCTAATCAAATCAAAAAATATTCAACTGCTCAAACCCTATCATATAATTTATCGTAGCGAAGCTCTTGATGAATGGAATCTACATTTGCAATTTGTTTTTACAATCGAAGCTTGATTTGGCCTGAAATTGGCGATCTTTCTTAGCCGTGCATTGTAGGGTTTCGCAAATCAATGATGGATCTTCATCCAATCAATTATCGGAAGGTGCTGCGTGGTAAAGGATGATTAGTGGAGTTCATCCATTGGATTGGATCATTAGAAGCATGCTCAATTTTGCTAGAAATCGATGATCTTTGGCCATATTTAGTTACGGCGGTGGCTCTGACCTGTGTGGCAGTGCGACCTGGGGATGGAGGTGCTGGTTGCTGGCGGCACGATGGTCGTCATGGTGGTCTCGGATCTGGTCGTAGTAGCACGTAGTCAGTGCGGTCGACGATCAAATGCACGGTCAATGGGGATGCTATGGGTTTTGTGCAGCTCACCTTCGTTGCAAAAATAATTGCGTGCTGGAAGAGTTACGTGCATGAAAAGTTTACATGTAAGTTAAATTATTTAATATTTTAATATGGCCAAATTATTAATCTCAAATTTATATGTTCTAACCTTTATAACTTTTAAATACGAACTCGGATTTGCATGCGGTTTCTTACATTGGACTCGTATCGAAATTCCGAACAATGTGAGACTGGTTTGGTTGAATTTGGACGATGTTGAATTTTTTTCTTTTATTGGATTTTTAATGAGCTATAAATCATAGGTGAGTGATTAAACCCACTCACGTAATACTAAATTTTCTAATGTTAGTAAAATTGAAATCATGAAGTGGTAAATTTTTATTGATTGTTGTTTGATAGTTTAAACTGACATTTAAATTACTTTAGATTTTATATTGAATCAAACTGACATTTAAATTAATATTGGATTTAATTGCTAGTTAAACACCGATAATTGATGACTAGTAACTGTTGTGATATATTAGTTGATTTGGATGTTAATTGGTATTGTATACCTATTGATTGTTGTTGGATGTATGGTTGTTTATTTATTTGATACATTCATGTTATTACATATTTATTTATTGACATAATTTATATTATCATTTGGACTGTTGGAAATGACCCAAGAAATTGGTTGAAATGATATATACCTATGACATTTAATTATGGATTGAAATGATATATATTCATCCATGTAATTAAAATTGAAATAACCGATCACTTGGCCATAGGGTTGAAAATTATATACGAACACCGGATGTGGTTAAATTAAATGATTTCAACGTCTTAAATTTTAGTTGGTTTAAATGATATTGTTTTAAAGAAAATAAAGCTTGGATTTATATGAACAAAATTATTTTATGACTCGAGATTTGAGATGTTGAAATTGAAACTATTTAAATGAAATTTTTTAAGGATTAATTTGAAACCTAAAGTTGAAATTGAGGTATTATTTGAATTTATCGAAAGTGAATATTTGAAAGGTTTAATTTTTTAAATTTAAAACTTTGATTTTACTTTATTTTAAATGTTTAAATTAGTATTTCCAAGTTTGGATATGAAATGGATTTAAACTAAATTGTTTTAAAATGAGAATGTGAATTGGAACTTTTAGCCTTTAAATATAACTATTTAAATTGAATTTGAAGTAAAGTTTAAAATCAGTAAATTAAGGTTGATTTAAATGGAATGATGAATACGAAGTTGGCTTGAATTGAAAATTGAAAAATGGAATTCATTATGATTTGGAATTTAAATATTGTTAGGAAAGAAAGAAATAGTTTTCATATAAACTATTTTAATATAAAACTATTTTTCTAATCAAACTATTTTGATATATAAACTATTATTATTATTCTAGCTATCTTAATTATTCAAAGCTATTTTCAATATTAAACTATTCTATATTTTAAATTATTCTCAATCTCTAAACTATTTAGATTTTCCAACCTATTTTTCAATAATAAAACTATTTTATTTATTCAAACCATTTTCAACATTCAAATAGTTTTAAAGGGGAACTATTTAGATTTAAATCATTGATTTAAATACGAATGTTTTTATTTGGAAGTGTAACCTATTTTGAATTAGAAATGATTTTGAAGCGAAGTCGATATTTGATATGAAGTATGATTTATACTATTAAAGTGAATCTGATATTTTGATATGAAGCGTGATTCCTTCTTGAAATTTAAAAGAACCAACCGGTGTGAAAAATGACATTTGGTTGTTAAAGAGACCGGGACCAAATATTTTCATACTCTTTGTCAATACCGAAAACACTTTAATAACTATGTACACAGTGAATGTAATCTAGAGTGTAGAGGTTAAACCGGTGACGTTTACTGGAATAAAGAAGGAGAACGATCATGGATGACCCCGACACTAGTGTCAATTTTGAAATGACAAAAACAGGAGCCTATGTCTAGCCAAGGGGTTAGCTGCCTTTACGAGCCATTATCCCTTCGTATTATATTAATTTTTGATTTGATCGGGTGCATATTGATTTGACTTTGGGGGTGGTGGACTTGATCGGTAGTCGTTGCAGCGATATGTTATGACCAGCCAGAAAGGATAAACTGATAGAATCCTACCTTGGGCATTGCCTCACGTGTCTTGTCTTACTTTTAACCTTATACGCGACCACTACAATTTTGTTTTAGTGTTGTCTTATTACGGCGCCCTCCTGATAATGCTTAAAAATGTGTTAACGGGGATTAATGTAAAGCCTTAATGCAAGGAAAAATATTTATTTTATTGGTTAGACATTATATATATAGCATATTATACTATATATAGATATTTTGATGGATCTTTATAAGAAGGAAAATCTCGTAACATCTCTTAAGTTATTGCACGCACGTTATACACTAGATAGGAAACAAAAACCCGTAAATGTCCCTTACAGTATTACAATCTTGTTATATGTGATACTAAATTGACTTACATAAGAACTTTTAGTTATGACTCGAGTGTTTGATCATTTCATTTTGGTCGGGTCAGCTTGAATATTTCAGTGTTTGAAGACATTATTCCTTGAAGATGAAGATGGAGGTTGCTAGACCATATTTACTATTATTATTCCGCTGCATTATTTTGGTATATTTGTTGACTGTACTCTGAATTATGTTGTCAAATTGAAATCAAATGTATATTGTAAAGCAGCTTCATGAACTATTTATTCAATTATTATATTTTTTCATTCCGTCGTGTGATTCTGTGTTTTGCTTTCCTTCTTTTCTCTTTTTACCTTATTAAATCCCATTGATAATCTGCCCTTTTGAACGGTTCGAGTTAGACATGTGTGGTTCATTGTTGACTAGAATCATCCAAAAAAGGTGGGTTGGCACACCAGGGAACCCCATCTCAAGGAAAATCCCTTGGACTAGCTATGAAGGGCCCATACATACTGATAAATAGTTGCTAATTAATTCCATAAATAGAGCACCTCTCCCAATGGAGAAAAGCTATGGTAAGATGGAGAGGTATGCGAGTTCACAGAAGCATACATCATAGGAAAGTTGCTACGCTATCGAAGACGAAGCTCTGACTAAGTAATAAAGACGATAAAAGATGGCATGGCTTTTAAAAATCGAGAATATGATGGGGTTATGCACCAACCCTCGACCCCATGGTGATAACAGTTGAAATTGTACCAACAGTTGTGCGCCGAATATTGGTGGATAATGGAAGCATAGTTAACATTCTATTCAGGAAGACTTTCGACCTGATGAAAATTAATATAAATGATGTGATCGCCTATAAGACTAAGATTCAATGATTTACGGATGAAGCTTAATTGCCCATTGGAATGATCAACTTAGTGAAGTAGACCGTAGGGTGGTTCACATTCAAACGTTCATTTTTGTCGATAACTTCTTGGTATATAATGCTTTCTTGGGTTGATCAGCCCTAGCTGACTTCATGATATTCACGATAGCCTTGGCTCTATGGTATTTAACAAAAAAGTTCCCTATGGAGAATGGGATTGAAGTGGTGTGAGGAGACCAAAGCGCGACAAGAGAGTGCTATGTTGTAGAACTGTGAGATGTTAAGCGTTAAGAGAAAGGAAAGAATGTGGGGAAGGCTCTCCACATTCAAGACTCATAAGCATCTAAACCAAAGCCTAGACCCTGGCTCGAAAACCTCATTTGATTCAACAAAGTTATGGATCTCAAGAAGTAGTCAGGGGAAGGGCGACCAACACCGGCTAAGTGGACGGTGAATGTTGCAATCGATATGGATGGTCTTACTTGTGTCCTAAAGATTGGATCTAATCTCAGTGTTCACCTAAGAAAGGAATTGGTGAATTTCCTTTGAGGAAACCTGGATGTATTTGCCTAGACACATTCAAATATATGCAAGTTATCTTCAGATTTAGTATGTCATGCATTGAATATCGACTCAAAGTTTCCACTAGTAAGATAAAAGGCACAGTCTGGGTCCGGACTAATTCGCTACATTCAAGGAAGAAGTGGATAAACTATTGGCGACGGCTTTACCCATGATGCTTTATACCCCAATTGGGTATCCAATCCCATGTTTGTAAAGAAGTCCAATGGAAACTGATGAACATGTGTCGACTATTCAGATTTGAATAAGGCATGTCTGACGGATAACTTTCACTTGCCCAAAATTGACCAATTGGCGGATGAAGCAGAAAGACATGAATTGCTCTTGTTTATGGATGCCTATTCGAGCTATAACCAGAATCCGATGCATATACCTATTGTTTGGCGTTCTAGCCTGGCTATATTGAACTGATTGCACGAGTTTGATCCGACTGTGATCAAGGCCGCTGATTCTGGTGTGATGATTGTGGGACCTAGAAGCCAAGTACAAATGATCGTATAAAGTCAGGATTGGATGGGTTTGACGGATGTATAATGTAAAATGCTCGAAACTTGGGAAATAGCTCAGTAAATGAAAGGGATTGGTATAGATTGGCTCACTTAGGTGGATCAGCGTACTTCGCTCATAAAAGAGGGATCGACATACTTAATCAAGAGGGATCGGTGGGCTTCACTGAAGAGAGGTTGGCATGCATCAAGGGTCAAGTGCATTATTGCATGCAATGATCAATATCACGAGATCTACAAGTCAAATACCTATGAAATTTTAAGAGCAAGGTATATGGACCTTAAGGAACCTACCCTAGGGATCGCATATCAAAAGGACAAATAGGAGGAATTGACATACATCCTTGTAGAGGGTTCGACAATAAGCGGTGCATAAGTAATATCAAATCAAAGATCACACAATAACTCGAGTTTCATTGGTCCAAATGATATGAAAATTGGAGGTTAAACATATTTTTGCATGCGGATGCCACCATAGAGATCGCTACCCAAAAATAGACCAATTAAGGGATCGATACCTATCCCTCCACATTGGGAATTGGGCTTAGAGATCCCTCTAGTGGGCCATGTGGATTAGAAGGTCCTTCGGCCAAAATTTCAGAGAGATCGGTGGTCGTTTCACCTATAAATACTGGCCTGATGGGTCATTCTGAGTATCATTACACTGCCTGTTACTCTAGACTCTATTATAATCAAGTGTTTTACTATTTTCTACTGTTGTAATCAGATTCATAAGTGATTAATAAAGGATAACCTTCAAAGTAGACGTAGGTATACAACGTCAAACCACTATAAATCTTTATATCTCTGATTATAATTGATTCTCTTTTACTGATTGTTTATCCACTAATTTTAATTTTGTTCTTCTTCACTTACTTCTTTGCAAAATACTATTATTGGGTGTTTGTGACCAATTTATTGCAAAGATTTTGGTGCTTTCACTAAGAATCTTGATTCTCGGCTTGCTAGGATCCCTTTGTTGCTACTGGATTAGATAAATCCCCTAAAGGAAAACTACAATTATCTTCAAGAAGTTGTTAATACTACTTAGATTTGTAAAATCAAAGAAAGGCTATTAATAATGGTAAGACATACTAGATCTACTTCTTAGAACGTGGAATCAAATGAGAATACTAGCATTCAGCAAGGGGACCCAAGCAATTAACCAACAAATAGGAATGTTGAGTCGGCTGAAGTTTGGAATCCCACTGATTCTATTACAGGAGCTGAATATCATAATTTAATGAGAGAGATAATGGAGAGATGTCGATAATTAAATCAACAAATTCAGACAATATCAACTTGATGAAGCAAATCAATTAGCAGTAGTAGTGGAAAGCTAGGAGGGATCCTTCTCCTTACTCGGCATCGGAAGGTTCTAACTCATTGGATGAATATCGCAGGCAAAGGCATTGCAGGATAGAAGAATATCATGTAGAAACTTTGGAGCATCACCTGGAAGAGCATCTTGGTCTGCTAGGTTCAATGCCGATCCCTCCATAGGGATCGGTACCGATCCCTCCTCCAGAGGAAGAATTCCTCCCATACACCTTGGGAATCAAGGTGGAACTGCTTCTGTTGGTTTGGATGATGGAGTTCGATTGAATGATGACCAGGTACCTCCCTGGAATGATGACGAAATGAATGTACAAGATGCGCATCAGGAAGATGGTGAACCAGGAAAGCATGAAACAACCCGCAGACATGGATCGGACTATTCATGTGAGTGGGAGCATGACCACCACTTGGCACCAACCATCCAAACTCTGGGCATATCGGTAATGGTCAGACAATTGGTGAGAGAGAGTCGGAGCGTGACTAATGATGACTAGGGAATCTCAAGAAGCCATACCCTATTCACTGATAATGTTTTACATGCATAATTTCCGAAGCGGTTCAACATGTCATCAATGCCCGCCTACGAGGGAAAAACCGACCCCAGGCAGCATATAATGAGACAGGAATGACTGATGGATTCTACGTGAGCGGATGATGCAATCAAATGTAGATACTTTCCTATATCTCTCTCTCTCTGGAATAGCGATGATGTGGTTCACGAGACTACTCCCACGATCAATTTCTAGATTTATGATTTGGCGACTAAGTTTGTGGATCAGTTCCGAATACACGAGACTCATTCCAAAGATGTGATTTCCTTGTCTAGTGTGATTCAATCTCAAGGAGAGTCATTGGAAGATTATTTGGAGAGAATTCATAAAGCTGTTACGAAGGTCAATAATCCGAATGACCATGCGTTACTCATGGCCATGACGGGAGGGATTGATCCAGAGCCTGATTTTACCGATTGGTTAGCTGATAAACCGCCTGCAATGTTGGAGCTCTTTTATGCAAAGGCAGCTCAGTATTTGAGAAAAGAGGAATCATCCAGAAAAAAGAATGTTGTAGGACCAAGTGGAGAGGGAGCACAGAGTAACATTGCAATAAAGCAGTCTGATGAAGGTTCTGGAAAAGTTCAAGTGAATGTCCAGAATAAACCAAATTAACCAATGAGAGGCGGAGATAGAAACCAAAAACGGAAGAGGGATTCTAGAAGAGGGAAGCCTAGGATTCTGATGTATAATACTTACACGTTGTTGAATACGTTCTTGAAGAATATCTATATGTCAACTTGCAATATCATGCATATATGAAGCCGCCGCCAAAAGAATCAACAGAGAAGCAGAAATAGAATGAGAAATATTGTCGATTTCATGAGTGCTATGGGCATAATACAAATGAATGCAGGCATGTCCAGGATGTTATAGAAAAAACTGATTCGAGAAAGGAAATTATAATTGTTTATGAAAGCCCCATAGGATGGTGGGCAAGGGACATCTGACCCCAACCGAGGACAAGCACCGCATAGGGCTAAGGGGCCTGGATGGACTATTGAAAGATTGGTGATAAATATGATAGTCAGTGGATCGCACCCAGCAGATAAGAGTTGGCAAGAGATAAAGCGCTATGCTAACGCGATTAGGCATGTTGATTTTGAATGATGTTCGAATACAAAAGATGGAGCTCCAGCAAAACAACAACATACGATGGAGGATGATATTGTATTTAGAAAAAAGATGCAGATAAGGTAGATGCTCCGACGATCGACCCAATGGTCATTTTGGCCATGATTGTCCCCATTTTGGGGAAAAGGATATTGATTGATTGTGGAAGTTCAGTAAATATAATTTTCAAAAAAGCTTATGATTAGATGAGTATGGTAGCCAAAGATTTAATACTGTCTAAAACTCTTATACACAACTTTAACGACATTGTAACTGAAGTCGTTGGTTATGTCAACTTTTCATGGATTTGGGAGAAGGTGAACGAAGGAGAGTGCAGATTTTGTCGTTTGTTGTTTTGGATGTTGACTCTGCATACAATATTTTTCTAGGTCAACCGGCCTTAGCCGAATTTTGGCCAGCTCTTGCTCCATGGCGTTTGACTTTGAAGTTTTCAACATATAATGGTGTTGGAGTTGGTCATGATGATCAGGCGACTGGACATGCCTGTTATGTAGCTGAGTTGAGGGATGCTTAGTACAAAAAGAAAGGTATGGGTATGGACAAGGTTTTCTGCATCCAAGCTACCGAAAATTGACAACTAGCACCTGAGCCTTGGCTCGGGCACCACCATCGGTTCTATAGAGATATCGATCTAAGAGATGATGAAGAGGAACCCAAAGAGACAAAGGCTGGATCGGTTGAGCTGACAATTGATATCGCGATCAGCCACGTCGACCTATCACAAGTCCTAAAAAGTGGATCAGTGCCCAGCTCCCTGATGATGAAAGAACTTGCCGGTTTTTTCCAGTGAATCTAGAAGTGTTCACATGGACTCCGTCTGACATGTGTGGAATCTCACCCACCATTACGAGCCATGCATTGAATATAGACCCGAAGCATGTCTCGGTGAAGCAAAAAATACGCGGCATGGATCTGGAGAGATCTGCCACACTCACAAAGGAGGTGGATAGACTCAAAGCCAACGGGTTTATTTGCGACGCCCTCTACCCGAAATGGGTATCTAATCCTGTACTTGTGAAAAAAGAAAATGGGAAATAGAGAACATGCATTGATTATTCAAATTTGAACAAAGCGTGTCCAAAAGACAATTTTCCCTTCCGAGGATCGACCAGCTGGTGGATTCAACCACTGGACACGAATTGTTATCTTTCATGGATCCGTACTCGGGATATAACCAAATCCCGACATATTTCTGATCAGGAGCACACCAGTTTCATCACTGATATAGGATTATACTGCTAGTAGTAATGTCGTTTGGATTAAAGAATGCAAGAGCGACTACATTAGAGACTTGGCAAAAATGTTCGACATCCTCCGACATTACAAGATGAAAATTAATCCTTTAAAGTGTTCTTTTGGTATTGCATCAGGGAAATTCTTAGGCTTTATTATTAATGCTCGTGGAATAGAAGCTAATCATCATAAGATTCAGGCTATCCACTATATCCAAACACCAACGACTATTAAACAGGTCCAGAGTCTGAATGGGAAAGTCGTTGCCTTAAGCTGTTTTATTTCTAGAGATACTGACAAATGCATTCCATTCTTTGATTTTGATTAGGAAAGGGAGAAGAAACTTCGAACGGACATTGGATTGTAAAGATGCATTTCAAGCTTTGGCGAATCATTTGGAGAGAACTTCCCATCTTGTCAAAGCTAGTGTATCATCAAGATTTGTACATTTATTTGGCTATATTGGCATACGCTATAAGTGCCACATATCTTCGCGAGGAGGATCAGATCCATAGGCTAGTGGATTACGTTAGCGAACGATTAACTTGATCTGAAAGGAACTATCTAAAAACAGAGAAACTAGCATACTACTTGCTGATTGCATCACAAAAGCTTCGTCCATACTTCCAGGCACACCCGATCAATGTTTACATTGACTAGCCATTAGGACATGTCCTACGGTGGTCTGAGACTTCTAAAAGGTTACTCAAGTGGAATATCAAGCTCAATCAATTCAATGTTACTTTTCTCCCTCGGAGAGCTATCCAAGATCACGTTTTAAGAAATAAATTTTCATTTTTATACCTTTCTTATTTTATAGCAGAGTTTACTACGCAGGATGATTCTTCGAAAGGCAGTGACATATGCACCATATGGTGGAAATTGTATACTAACGGAGCGTCTAATGATCATTGTTCTAGAGCTAGAATTGTACAACACCTGAAGATCGGTCAATCTGTTATGCTTTAAAGCTTGATTTCCCAGTGAAAAAAAATAAAGCTGAGCATGAAGCTCTAATTGCTGGACTTAAACTCACTAGAGAACTCGGAACAAAACCTCTTGAAATATTTTGCAATTCACGGTTAGCAATGTACCAAGTCAGGGGAGATTATCAAGCTAAGGGACAACGACTTGCCCAATATCATACCCAAGTCCAAAATTTGTTGGCAGAATTTGATTACTATGACATTTTGCATATTCCACGGGATCGAAATAGTAAAGTCGATTCATTGGCAAAGTTTGCTAGCATCAGCGACGCATAGCTAATGGGCCTGGTTTTGGTCAAAGTATTAAATGCCCCAAGTATAAACATGATAGAAATCGAATAGACACTGGAAGTAGAACTTGAGAGGGAATCGTGGATGGCTCTGATCAATGACTATTTGCTACATGGAGTCTACCAGATCAATGAAATAAAAAGCGACAAGTCCTTCATAATGCTTCGCGATATGTCATGCAAGAAGGAATTATATACAGAAAAGGATTTTTAGTTGCTCTACTCCTGTGTGTCGCTCATGATGAGATAATACGTGCCGTAAAAAATGTTCATGAAGGAGAATATGGCAACCACACTAGGGGTCAAACTCTAGCAAAGAAAATACTCCATTATGGGTATTATTGGCCAATTGTCAATTGAGACGCCGCTAACTAGGTAAGATGATGCGATAAGTGCCAGATATATGCAAATGGTCAGCACATGGCTGTTTTCCATGTGGGGTATAGACATTATCGGTTCCTTTACTGATCTCTAAAGTTGGTGCAAAGTATGCTCTCGTCGTAGTTGATTACTTCACCATATGGGCCGAAGTAGAACCTTTAGCCATGATCACAGCCAAGAAAGTAATCAATTTTATTATCTGAAACATCATATGTCATTTCGGTCTTCCACAAACTATTGTAATAGATAATGGGGCTCAATTTGGCTGCATGGAATTCAAAGACTTCTGTCGGAGATATCATATTGAAAAGAGATTTGTAGTGGTCGCTCACCCTTATGCAATTGACAGGTTAAAGTGTAAAAAAAATAATCATAAAGTCCATTCTGAAGAAGCATATGGAGAAGGCTATAAGCAAGTGGGTGGATGAACTTCCAACAGCACTGTGGGCTTACAGGACCACCCACAAATCCATGATTATCCATACTCCAATCGCCCTTGCTTGTGGTTCCAAAGCCATCATTCCTGTTGAGCTAGAGGTTCCATATCATTGAGTGACTTATTATGATCCCAAAACAAATAAATATCTCCTTTTAGAATCTGTTGACTTTATATATGAGAAGCGCGAGGAAGCCGATCTAAGGGTGGTTGCGCCTCGACACCGAGTCACCCGGTATTACAACCGGCCTAGAACCTTTGAAATCGGCGATTTCATCCTGAAACAGACTTTTCATACCCCATCAAACATGAATCCAATTTGGGAAAGACCATAGTCATTGAATAGAGGATTGGAGATGGAACTTTCAAGCTAGTGACTGTCGATGGCATCACACTTCCAAAGGCGTGGAATAGCGAGCATTTACAATGCTATTTCACTTTATTTATCTCTTTTTCATTTCAATTGTATTTGATTTCAGAATATGCTTTAGTATTTGATTTTCTAGATGTGTATTAAGATAGATTATGTTATTCCTTTCTATTTAGCGAATAAAGTTTTGGACTTCCTTTATATTTATGTTTGTTGTAGCATTATGTATTAATTGCATGATGAAACTAGTTGATGACGATATGTCTGAACAGGTTCCTAGAGTTTGAAATTAATCAATTATGCTAGCTCTTAATAGGACTAAACAAGATGATCTTGGTCTACTTGTTCATTTGATAACTCTCGTTCGTAATCCAATGGATGGGCTACACAATGAGTAATAAATATGGCTCGACCATTCGATGATCGAAACACATCCTACCGAACCATGGAACTGAACTAAAATAAGAGCGACCGTAACATGACCGATTGCTTAGTAAATCAAACCCCAGACCCTAGGGTGCAAATCAATCAATTAAGGAGAGTACGATCTGACAGTTTTTGAAATAACTCTAGGACTGGAGTATAAACATTAATCGGCTTTGAATCGACCACCCATGAAATAAATCTAAGTCCCCAGAGTGCGGACCGGAGTATAAATGTAAATCAGGTATGAATCGACCACCCATGAAATAACTCTAGGTCCCCGAAGTGCGGACTAGACTATAAACATAGATTGGTGCGATTCGACCACCCATCAACTAACTCTTATCCTCAAAGTGTGGATATGAGCATAAACAGATAGATGAGTGATGTATGACCATTCAAATTTCGATAAACTCTGGTCAATAATTGACAGGAAGAGTATAAACCCACTAAGGATGGAGTTCGACTGTCCAACTTCTAACCTCGAAAACATATGACTAGGGGCAGGAGTATGGTTACTCAAAACCACCGAATTTGATGGCGTAACATTAAGGCTCAAACTTAACGTTTGATATGACTCAAGGCCATGACCACATTAAGGTCTTGGGATAGACCTAGTGGTTTGTTACTAGAATTGATAAACAATGAACTACTAGTACATTGAAATGAAAGTAATAATCCAACAACTTAAATAGCAGTTCACACGAAAGCTCAATGGAAAACAATAGCTTTCATTCACATGATAGGTTTCAAAATTATGGTACAAGTTATTTAAAAAACTGAGAATCCTACCCGTACAACCACAACTAACAAAAGAAAAAGACGAACAAACACCTATGCAAACTGTGTACACACCGAGTCAAAGAGACGGTTATTTCTTCGAACTTCTCTGCTTTTTAGATTTTTCAGGAGTGGTGTCATTTCAGCCCCCGATATTTGTCTTCTTGGATCCTTTGCTACCTTTTGCAGGAGAGGTTTCAAAGGTAGGAGGGAGTGCAATGTGACTTGACCCGCCAGATGGAATAACTTGTAGTGGGACGAGGTGTGGATCTCAATGTCTACATCAGCTGGCTCAACTTTAGCCTTTTTCTTAGCAACTCCTCCTTCTCGATACGCTCCTTCAGGCTAATCTCATCATTGTGTTCGGAGGTGCAGGTAATCACAACATCATTGGATTCATCCATCGAGTGAAGATCTTCAACCTTATCATTGTCAAGAGCTCCGATGACTTGAGCATCGGGCCCCAGTGCATCAGTGGCCACCGGAATCTCTATTAGTTTCTCTTATTGCTCCACAGCAGCATCAGTTTTAGGAGTTTGACCGGGACCCGGAAGACCTGCAAGTTTTTTAAACAGGGAGATAAGCCAAACAGGGATATAAGCCTAAAACCATTGGGCACGAAGAGAAACCTCTCTTAAATTGGAGAGTAAAGCGGAATACCCATACCCGGCTGGCTCTTAGTGGTTGTTGGAGTGCCCCCTTCCAAAATAGGGGACAACACTTCGGATTGATAATCGGGCTTATCTAGATCGTAGCTCAAGTCCTACTTTGGGCCAAAGGAAATTGATGCTCCAACCGCTTAGAAAGAAGTTGGGCCTTTAGGATCAGCCTTCGAGGATCCGACAATATGTTTCCCTTTGTCGGAAGATGCTGAAACGACAAAATATCAAAGTCTTACAGTGGCAAGATCCAAGGATTCGTTTCCACGTAGGATCTCCCGCACAAATTTCTCTTCATTAAACTCAGCTCTGCCTAGCTCCCTCTTTATCATCTCAATGTTATGCTCCATGCTTCAACAAGTGACTCAAGATAACCTTTGCCAAGAAAACTCAAGTCGTGGTGGATGAGGACTTTGGCATTGTATTCGATGATCAATGGATCAAACTAGTCCTTGATTTCATTCCGACCAGACTCCTTAGCATCTTCTACTCGGGTTTCAATTTGTTCCGTCATCTCCTTGCGGCCTTCCTCTTGTGCCGCCTCTTTAAGGGCTTCTATTTTGGCAAGTTTCTCATGAAGTTTAATTTTCAGATGCCTAGCTTCAACGGTCTCTTCATAATACCTTTGTGATTCTTCCTGAGCCTCAATCTTGTCTTCCCTTTCTATCTTGAGAAGCTCCTCAAGTTCCTCGACGTGGCGGGCCATGATATCTTTTTTATTTTGCAAGGAATCCTTTTTCAAAGTGAGTGCCCCACTGATTGAGGGAAGCATCAAATTCTATCTTATGGGAAGCTTTTAAATGACTCATTGCCTCCAATGTTTCCTTGGAGCTCTTTTTTTCCTCGGCAAGTTTTTTTGTCAACTCCGCAGTTCATCACCTTGGTGTTTGATTATGTCTTTATCATGTATCGCCTCTAGCTTGAGATGATTTATTTCATATTATCGCTCGATTGACACTTTGGAGATTTTTTTCCGCTAAGTGTTAAAATGATTCATGTGCACGAACATGTCATTAACACATGCAAGAGAACTTGCTTTGGCGTGCCCGAGATTATATGTACTATGGGAAGGAATTTAACTCCATTGAAACATATTTTCAGGAAAGTGACCATAATCTCGGCCAATTTCTACACTGTAGAATTGTCAGGAGTAGTGGCCTATATGGATGGTTCAAAAGCGGCAATTGGATGCTTGCTCAATCTACGATCGTGAGATTGCTTAGAGTTAGAAGGACCAAAGTACTGCTCATGTGATGTGGCAATTTGAGGACCGTGCAAAGGAGACTGGTGTTCGCTATAAACAGGAAAATTATGCTGATCTCCATAGCGAGTTGTCTGAGACTTGGATCTACGCTTAGAAGAGGAGGATTCCCTAGAGTGATAGCTTTTTTTTCGCCCATCGTCTTTTTCCCTACGCCTTCCAGGCTCTAGGTCGCGGCTAGATCGATAATACGTCGAAGAACCTCTTAAGCGACCGAAGGCCCAAGACTGAGTCAGTGCACCTGCAAACACCAAATAAGAGCATGTAAGTAATTATTGCACAAAGGATTGATGAATAGCATGTAGTGAAGTGCATGTGGTCGTGAGTGTCCTGGTATTCCCCCCGACAGACAGGTGGTTGTAGTCTTGCTTATGGAAGTTCTCTCTCCTTTATTGGCAGGATGAATGCCTTCCCTCTCCTAGTAGGAGAATTGATCCCTTCAATATTGATATTTGGAAAGTTGTAGGTCATAATACCATTGGGAATTTGAAGATTTGAGAATCCCTTCAATGAATTTTCTAAGTGTTAGGAGGATGGTTCTTCTTCAATAGAAGTGATGAAGAATTCTGGATCGGCAGTGGTTTTTCTTCTGCAAAGTCTATATGCCAGCTTCTTCTTTCTCTTGGTGGGTGCTTGAGATTGTGCACCTTATGGCAGTTCGTCCATAGGCTCCTTGCCTGGGCCCATAGCAGCATCACCTGGTTTATTAGCTATGAAAACCCTTATCTCACCTTCTTCAATGCTATCTCGAGTCCCCTCGGGTGGAGGCACGAAAGGATTGATGGCATCCTTTCTTGCTTTGTGACGTTTCTCGATAATGTGCACTTCCAGGGAGCCCAATGCCACGACCCTCTTCCAATAACCTGAATAAAGACACTAACTCATCGGTTACAAGAAGTTTGATGTCCCTTTCTTCGACAGGGGTAGCGTGAATAGTAGGCCCGTCAAACGGGTCAGGTCGGGTAGAATTCGCCCCAATCTATTCAAAATTACCCCCAATCTATTCAAAACCTAAACAAACCTGACCCGTTTGACCCATTTGACTTCTTAAAGTGGAGTAGATAAGTTGACTCGTAAAAACCCGGAGCCCGGTTGAACTGATTCTTGAAAAGATATAAAGAGAGCTCAGAAGGGCATATCTGTTTGGATGAATTTGGGTCAAAGCTAACCCAAGTTCCTAAAGAACAATTAGAAGGAAAGGACTAAAAGGCAGGACTGCACCACTTAAGCACATGTATCGGTTATACGCCAGTTTATGGAAATAGATATTCAGAAATTTCTGAATTCCAAAAGAAAAATTTTAAACATATTTTCCAAAAGAATCTCCGACGTTCAAAAAGTTTAAAGAATCAAATTCCAAAAAGCATTTAAACACCTTATTTTGTCTAATTCTATATATATATGTGTGTGTGTGTATATTCTAATTTCATTTTTATTAATGTTTTTATTCCAAAATCTTCCAAAACATTTGAACTCAACATCTCAAAAGAATTTAAAAAAATTAAAAAGCATTTGAGCAATTTTGTTTTTTTATAAAACATTTGCCACTTTATCCTTAACCCCAAATTCAAAAATTCAAAAGTTGCTTAGCAATATAATTTCCCTTCTCAAAGTACTTCTTTAGAAGTAAATTTTTTAACCAAAAATCTTCAAAAAATCAATTATCATACCAATGAATCATTATATTTTCTTTTTAAAAACACCTTCTATAATTTTAAACAATAAAAAGTGAAGTAGATAAGGAAACCTATGGTTTTTGTTTGATGATAATATATATATATATATATATTTGTTTAAACGTATTTGTTATTGTATTATTTTATTTTTCACATAATTAAACAAATATTTGTTGAATAAAATAAACAACTCAGAATTCATATTCAAACAAATATTTTATTACAAATTCAAATAGTGCAAATTTGAGCTCTCACTACATATATACATTTTCAATTACAATGCAATTTCAATTACAACACATCTTTCAATTTACAACTTTCATCTCACCGCATATTCACTCTTACTCATATTTTATCTTCAACTATGTTCCAGTTTGTATCCAGCATATGAATTATCTGCATAATAAACATTGACGCAGTAAAATTGAAAAAGAAATATTTTGTAGTGCAAAATGAAGTGTGTGTTTTGAAAATATTATTTGCCTCAGATATTTGGGTTGTTCGTCATCATTTCCTTTTAATTCGTCATAAACAAACAACTTGTGACATGCACAGTGTATCACTGTACATCTCACAAGGTCGTGCACACCGATATATACTTGCTTGTTAGAATCGCAGGGATAGGTAAGCATAAGGTCAAACCCAAGCAAAAGCTAGATTCAACTCAAGTTAAAATGCTCGACCAAAACAAAACTTCACATGCAACATAGAATACACATAGAGCTCGAAGCAATACAAGGATAATAAGACCAAACTTCGAATGCAACTGGACATCTAACTCGAAGAACAAATGCAGACAACTACAACCATTTTCAAATGGCTGCAACACAAAAGAATTCAAATGCAGAACATATACCAGACAATACAACAAAGTAGTGCAACAAACCATGGACATTGATGAAAAAGACCAAATCACCTAGTGCAGACTTCAATTGAACACAACATATCAACATGAACCAGAGTTCACATATATCAGTTTAGGTATGAAGGTATAAACATGAATATAAAGGAATGAGCTAACAATGGAGCATGCAACTACGATAGAGTTGAAGTCTCGACCAAACCAACATGTCCACATCAATGCAAGTGGAACAAGCCAAAGTAAAACAACATACACATATACATGCATGTTCATACATGTATATACATGTGTGTGTGTGTATAGTGGCAAAGCAATCAACAGAGAAGCCATGAAAACACTTGTACTAGACTTCAAATCAGAATAGCGGTGAACACATGGGATGCAACCAGCCTCGATGAGGCCAGAACAGAGGCACAAATACAAAAAGGACCACCATACCAGAGTACATGAAATCACTTGAACAACATGTACACAAGCATTCAAATGGAACCACCAGCACAATGCAAACTATACTCGAGTGAACCAGATGTGAATACAACATGACAACAATCTCATCAATGCAGACTCAAAGCCACATGAAGTCTCGACCATAATAAACTTCAACATGTACAAACAAATGCTCCAGACAAGTTAACTTCATAAAGTTATAATTCAACATGACCAACCAAGTCACAACAGAATTCATATATGCAAGTTTGGTATTATCTACAAGATGCAAGTGAACAAGTGCACTGCATAATTAAGTGACAAAATTTTACACAGAGATGCAACAAGAAAGAGAGAAATGAAATGTAGTTACACGTATTAATGTCACAGAGGATATCATGGTCAAGGCAGCAAAGAATGAAAATGGTTGAACAAGTCGTGGAAGAAAAGAACGAGAGGAAAATCACATGTTGAACAAGTCAAAGTCCAATTTATCTCAAAATTCAAAATGCCGAAGTCATAGAAGCAAAAAGAACGAAATTGACTCAAAAAAATTCAAGCAACTTCAAGTGATGAACAAGTCAATTTCATCACATCGTTCGATCAAAAAACGTATGGCTGAGCAAAGAAATGGACAAATTCAAATGAAATATATACAAATAAGATTATTGGATTTCAAACCCTATTTAACCCAATTATCATCATCGGCATACAGAGCACTCAAGTTCAAGCAAATACCAGAGCAATCCAGTAAAGTAAATCAAAACCAATAACTCGAATCAAAGTCAAGCATAATCGAAATCGAAAAAGGAAAATCACATACCAATTCAATCCAAGCACTCAAGCTCAACATTTGAAGCATTCACAAAGCAATACGAAGAGGCATCAAAGGTAATTGAGGAACAACAGCGTTCCAGCATTCAATTTGAGCTTTAATTCAAGTGGAGGCTTTAATCGAACAGAACCTTATTTTGAGAAGAAGAACGAAAATAAAAGAGGCGGCCGAAGTTACTATAGAAAGAATAAAGAGAAGACTGACTTTTATTAATTTAGTTGGTTGGTTTCATATTTTATTTTTGGGCTTGAGTTATAAAGAATAAGGTTTTGTTTTCTTATTTTTAGTTTTATTTTACATTTGTAATTTTACTTTTAAACTGAGTAACTTTCTAGTTATGTAACTAGGTTACGAACTACGTGGCATAGTTTGGAGAATTCACTACTCGGTGGCAGAGTTGTGGTAGAGTTTTAAGCATAGAGTTAGGTTAGTCAAGTTAGCGGGTGTCGCTAGTTTACGTGTGTTTGTAAGCATCTGACTACTTAATTTCTAGTAGAAACCTTGAGGGCAACACGTTGGCGGGTTATTGCCGAAGCTGGGTAAATTTGTGTGTGGTCTCTACTGCATTACCTTCTGTTATTGTTTTTATTTCCACATTAATTTTTATAACTATTAGTATCACCATATTCACCCCACCTCTGGGGTGAAAATGATCCTACAAACTTCTATCCTGTTATTTTCGTATCATAATCCTATTACTCCTCTTCTATATTATCCCTAACTAGATTGCTAATTATATTTATATAATTTCTTAATGCTATTTCTACCCAGATCTTCCAATATTGCCTCTATTCATATTTCTCCTACCTAAATGGCTTCTACATCAGCTGTTATACTCTATATTTTCCTTATATAGGAATGTTTCTCCTACTTACATTATTGGGAATTCTCACCCTTTGTTAACCCGGTTTTTAACAAGGTAGAATTCAACCTGAAGTAGACGGTTGAAACGAAGATGAAATGGCATGAGACCTTGGAAATGGACTTAGGAGAATTAGATAATGAGACTAGAAAAGATCAAGTGATTTGGAGCAAAGAAATGCTCTTGGTACCAAGAGGTCCTCTCGATGCCAAGACATCAAAATTGTCCTCTAGGCTCCACTCTTACTCGTACTTTGACAATACCTTAAACCACTCGTTATCCGATGCATCTCTCATAGATTAGACAAGTCACTTCAAGGATTGATGAGAAGAAAGCAAATAAAGAAGAACAAGTTTGGGGAAATCAAGTTGATCATTGAAAGGATCTGGATTTTTATACAAAAATGCTTGAGACACATCAAGTTGGACACAGGAGTGCAGTGCTTGTGGAAAGATAGAGTTTTCACCAATACAAAATCTCTCAATACAGAGAGGAACGCGTCAGTATCCAGAGCATTTTTCAGCATGTGGGCCTATGTGCTCACGTTTACACCACTGGGCTTTCTCTTGGGGTTCGATTCAAGTGGGCTTCTGACTCTATACAGCTATTTCTCTATAAATATCGATCCTGCTGCAACTGAAGAAGTATCTTTGCTCTGTCTTGGATTTTGCTCCATTTTCGTCTCCTATCTCTCCCTCATAGTGGTCACGTAGGCAGATACTATTCGCAGTTCTAAGCTGAAGAACTTGTCAATCCCTTGTACCAGTGACTCTAATTCTCTATCAAATCCACAATTAATAAAAATATAAAGTGGACGTAGGCCATAGACATCGAACCACTATAAAACTCTTGTGTCTTGTTGTTATTTCTGTTATTTTACTTTATTTACTAGATCTAGGACTCATAGGTTGCTTATTGATCTATTTTTTAGGTCAATATTTTGGTGCTTTCCCTAAGAGCTGAATTCAGGCTTAGATCTAGGTATCTACTTTGAAGTGGAAGGATCCATAAGTTAGATCCAGAAAACTTACTTGAACGATTGCTAATAGAAAGCCATGACACCATGAAGATTTAGAAGGTCCTCAGGAGCTTTAACTGGTGGTGACGAAGGGAATATTCACCAAGTTGCAGATAACAATCAACAGGTAATACCAAAATCATTTGCTCAAAATGAAGTAGTTACCAGAGGAGAACTTGATAAAATATTAAAGGAGTTGAACTAGAAAATGGTGCATAGCCAAAAAGCTTTGATGGACAAGATGGATGCTTTCCTAACCTTGCAAACACCAATAACTAAATGAACTAGAAGGGAAACTTCACCTGCGATTGAACAAGAGAACTCATCTTTTGCTTGCCTAAACAAAAAAGATGAAAAGCAGAAGATTGTAGGAACCGCTGGAGTTGTGGAGGGACTTGCAGGAGGAAGCAGGTATGCTCCGCCAATATGAAGACCACCCGTGACTGAGGTATCAAGAGGAATCTTGAAGGGGGTGATGCTCTGGATGGTAATACGGTGATGGTTTCTAATGAAGAAGTTGATTTACAGCTTGATAATGATGGTCTTAAGTTGAATGTTGATGCTAATGAAGACAGAGTTTAGACAGCCACAACTCAACCGACTACACGCCTGTGAAATACCAAAGGAGCAGTTTTCCTAAAGACATGAGGACCTAGATGTCAGCCAGTAACCAAGACCATTTGCGGAGCCAAACGCTAGCATATGATAATCGACCTTTGGATTACCATGATAGTGAGAAGTACAAAGCTGATATGGTTAGACATTCGGTGGAAGAAAGAAGAGGCAAAAAGAATGAAGATTGGGGTTCCATACGAAGTAGGACTCTGTTTATTAAAAATATTCAAAAGAAGAGTACCATAGAAAGTTTATGATGCCAACAATGCCATCATATAACAGAACCACCGACCCTACACAACAATTATTCAAATTCAAATGGCATACGGATGGAGCTAGAGCTACAGATTTTTTTTCATTGTAGATGTTTCCCTATCTTCTTAGAAGAAGCCGATTTTATTTGGTTCACTAGGCTCGCACCAAAATCTATATTTAATATTAACGAATTAGCCAAGAAGTTTTTGGAGCAGATTAGGTTCCATGCTGCCCAACCAAAGGATGCATTGTCTCTATCTAGCTTATCTCTAGGACCTAAGGTGTCACCGAAAGGTTTCTTAAACCGATTCAATATCGCTGTTATGGAGGTTAGTAATCCAAAGGAAGAACTTGTATTCATGGCACTGGCCTGGGACATTCACCAAGACATAGATTTTGGTAGGTGGCTGAAGATTAAACGACTAACTACTATGGAAGAATACCATCCAAAGACAAACTAGTTTCTACAGTTAGAAAAAGAAAGCTTGGTTGAAGGAAAGGTTAGTGATGGATGGTCAGAAGTGGTAATTCAAAGCAATGTGGTAGTTAAATAGGATGGAGAAAACTCTAGTGGAATTGTAGGAAATGCTAGAAATTATAAGAACTAAAAAGGAACCAAAACTCTAGTAGCAAGCTTAACGAGAACAGGAAGCACAGCAACATCCCCTACTTGGAGGCCCAAAAGTAATAGCTACAGATGTTGTAGTCATCCATAGTTATTAATCCTTGGTGACCAAATACGGTAATGTTAGATACATTGGTACATAGAAACACATGAATATGGAAAAAAGTTTAAAACATCAAACAAGTTCCATATTTCATTTCAAAACATTTCAAGTTCATTACATTATCCCACTTAGAGAAAATATACTATAACAACATACGCCAAGAGCGACATATGAAGATGCCCCCTTAGATGATCATATTATATATAGGAAATCTAACAACATTGCCTTTACAACAATTACACAATGATGTCAAAATAAATGATAACTCTAGATAGCTATCATGCCTCCTACACATCTCCAGAGCTTATACATCTAAAGGGGAACCTGAAAACCTCAACTCTCAAACTACTCAAAATCAATTAAGTACCCAAGAGGTTAAGGGGAAAACATAAACTTCGAATCAGACATAAAGCCTGGTATGAATAATAATCTACCATCTCAAATCATTTAGATATCAAGTGAGACCACACCGCTTAGAGGAACGTGTTTTTCCCATTACTAGTATCCCTAAACCTTTATAAAACCATATATTGTGCTCCTGCACCTACAATGGTTAAAACAATTCTCAACAACATGATGATATGCAAACAAATAAATTAATTCTCGATTTCCCATCTCCATTCATTTTGACTAGTTGTCACATTTATAGTTTTTAGGGTCGCTATTAATATATTAATTCATTTGGGCATACTAATAACCGATTAATGTTAAGGACTCCCTGTCTGGTTACATAGTTTTCAGGATCACTAAGAACCTACTAGCCCCGCCAATGCCTTTACTATTTCATGGGTTCTCTCTAAACCTATTGGTAATTTTTACATCATTCCTCTTATCCTAGTTTTCATGGGTTAACTACAAGCCTAATTGCCCTGCCAATACCAAATCATAGTTTTCATGGACTATGTATGAACCTGTCTTTTTAACATCTTCATTTATACATAGTTTTAATGGGCTTACTATGAACTTGTTGGCCCTGGCCAATACCTTTTCCTATACGCAGTTTTCATAGGCTTACTGTGATCCCATTGGCCCCTGCCAATATCTTCCTTTACTATTTTAGCATCATATATTCTGGTCTTCCTTACCTCCTAGATGCAATTCTACTCATTTAGGAGTTAACTAAATTTATATTCACTATTGGGTCAACCTAACTGGTTATTCTGCCCTTCTTCAACTTACATTTATGGGTCCATTACAACGTGAATATATACATATATGAAGAAGCAAACGTAATAATTTGGTTAATCCATTTAACCCAATAAACAAGAAAAAACTTCTTCAAAAACTCCATTTCAAAATACTTTATTTATTTATGCCATGGTTTTCCTTTAAAATGAGATTGGTTTATTTGTTTTGGAAAACTAAGGCTTTCGAAATCTTCAAAACTTTGTGTTAGACCTCACTGGATAACCTCCTTCGAATGCATATAAATATCCTTTCAAAACATTAAGTCCCTCCCTTTCGAAACCCTTTAAATCCTCTCTTTCGAAAACATTTCAAATGTTATAAATTATTACTATACCTCCTTCGAAACCTTTGGAAGTACCCCTTCTGAAACCATTGAAAGTCCCTCTTTCGAAACCATTGGGTTTATATTTAAAAGTATCATTTTGGTCAAAGTGAATATAAATGAAAGTGTCTCTTAAAGCCATTCTTTATCATATAAAGTATCAGGAAAATCTTGATGGCGTTGGCACCACCCTTTCGAAAGCTTCAAATCATTTAAGCAAAACACTATAGGATAGCATCGAAACCCACTACCAAAGCCATTGCCTTCAAAACCCTTCGACCCTTTTGAAAGCATTTAGGAAGTGACTTAAAACATTTTTAAAAACTACTTTTTGAAAGTGTTGATGACTTCAATACACTCGAAAGGCAAAAGAACAGTAACAGGGTCTCGACTAGGTTGGAACCACTACTTTTGAAATCATAATTTTACAAACAAAGGAACTCATTCGAAAGCTCTTACTTTTAAAACAAAAAATCGAAACCCCTTCGAAAGCTATTAGAAAACCCCTTTCGAAAGCATATGTTTCAACTCCTCCAAAATCTTTAATAAAACAAAGACAGACATTTAACTTTTTAAAACAAACAAAGGTATCGACCCCATCGAAAGCAATGATTTCATCACCATGCCTTCCGCCTTTTTTCGATCCACTACGTACCATTTAAGTGATACCTTGTGTACTGGTTTTGGCCTGGATTGGTTTCGACTGAGATGGAGCGGAAGCAATGGAGTCGAAAGGTACTTCTAATAGAGTCGGAAACTGCTTTTCTAAGTAAACCTGATTTAATACCAATTAAAGCAAACACTTTCTAACTAACTTGCCTACGTTTAAGCATGTGATTGGTTGCCTCAACTTTTCAAATTCTTTACATAAATAACTGCAGCTTAATTCCAGATATAAATCAAGATTAATTTAACAAATAAGCCCTTCCATTAAGCAAAATGAATATTGCAAATAAGTCCTTCTTCTAAAATAATTTAATCTCCATAGCAAATCACTTAGGAAAAATCCCAAAATTTACAGAAATTCACTTTCATCATGTTATCTAACATATCAAATTCAGTACCAAATTCTCAATAGAATTTCTGAAATAAATTTCTAAACCCAATTAACCATATTTTCTTTTGAAAATTCATAATAATCTTTCCATAGCTTGGAAAATTATAAAAATTAAAACCCAACTCCAAAATCATTTTTTACATAACATAATTTTTTCATTATATTCAAAGATCATTTACCATCAGGATTGCCCTAAAACCGTATAAATTCCCATTTAAACAATCTTGTTTAAATCAAACAATTTATAATTCAAGCATATCATCATCCAACTCATCGTAAAAATAAATTTAATCTTAAATCCGAAAACATATGATCATAAAAAAATAGAGACGGTATAAATTATTATTCACCTTGATTAAAATAAGGAGACTGGATTGAGATTGAGATTTATCCCCCTTGCTTTAATCCTCAGCTTTACTTTTAATTTCTCTTCTTTTCTTCCTTAACAATGGTTGGCTCCTCTTTTATGTTTACATTTTATGTTTTTGTGAAAATGAGAAATAAACGTAAGTGGATGATGAGCCGTGGATATATAAGGTTATGGAATTAAGGTGGCTAATTCCCAATATACCGTTGTGTAAACTAATTAGCTTATAAGCCATTCTTAAGCCCATTTAATTAATTAATTAAGCATGACCTTCTTATCGTTTAATCAAATCTCAATCCCCTTATCACACTATTTATTTAATTATTCTATTTAATTTATCTAATTAAATCTCCTGAATAATGTTATCAAAAATTAGGGGTGTTATAGGCTCCCCTCTTAAAAGAATTTCGTCCTTGAAGTTCGGTAAGGACAAAATACTAAACATACCAATCGTTTGTAACGACTCTTAACAACCATACTACTCTACTTGACTAGAAATGATCTATATAAATCTAATATAGACATACCCTTAAAGTAGATCGGGATAAATATCTCAAATCACGTCTTCAATCTCTCAAGTACAGTCCTTCTCGTTGTCGATTCACTGAACTTTCACCAACTTGACTATCTTGTTCCTAAATTTATTCTCATCTCTCGCTACACCCGAACTGGTTGTCTAACAAAAGTCAAATTAGGCTCTACAACCAAATGTTCCAACTTTGTCAAAGGAATGGTAGTCTTTGGATCATGCCCATACTTGCAAAGATGAGATACATGAAATACATTATTGACACCTACCATACTGCATAGCAACCCAACTCTATATGCAAGCTTTCCAATCCTCTCTATAATCTGGAATGGACAAACATGTCTCGATGCCAGCTTCCCTGATTTTTCAAATCGTACCACACCCCTTGTCGGTGATACTTTAATGAAAACTTCATCTCCAACTGAGAATTCTTGGTCTTTACGCCTCTTCCCTACGTAACTCTTCTGTCTGGACTGAGCTTCCTTCATCCTTCCTTGGATCAACTCAATCTTCTCTGATGCCTCGCTAATCAAATCTAGACCTAAGACTGATCTGCTTCTAATCTCCAACCAACATGTTGGTGATTTGCATGGCCTTTCATACAAATCTTCAAAATGTGTCATTCCTATACTAGCCTGATAAATATTATTATAGGAAAACTCAATCAAATATAGGAGATCTTCCCAAGATCCACCAAAGTCCAATACACGTGCTCTAAATAAATCCTCGAGTACCTTACCGACTCTTTTTACCTGCCCATCCATCTAAGGGAGATATGAAGCACTCAACTTGAGCTAAGTGCCTAACACATCATGTACTCTTCCAAATTTTGCTAGTGAACAAAGCATCTCTGTCACTATCTATGCAACTAGGAACTCCATGTAGTCTAACTATGTTATTTATGAATAATTTCATCAAAATAGATGTCGTCCTGGTTGACTTGACGGGAATGAAATGAGCACTCTTGGTTAATCTATCCACTATAACCCATATACTTTCATTTCCCCCATTTGAACTTGGCAACCCTTCTAAAAAATCCATGAATATTGGGTCCTATTTCCAAACTAGAATCTCTAGAGGCCGAAGCAACCAACCCGGGTTCTGTTGTTCGGCTTTCGCTTGTTGACAATTTGCGCACTGCCTAACCCATAAGCCAACGTCCCTCTTCATACCTTCCCAATAAAAGCTCCTTTTCATATCTTGATACATTTTGGTCCATTCAGGATGAATCGTAAACTTGGATCGATGACATTCTTCAAGACCTTCTTTCCTCAAATTCTCAACATTTGGAACACACAATCATCCCTTCTTCCTTAACCATCCTCACTGGTCAAGAGTAAAATCCTTTTGCTCATCGATCTCAGTTCCAACCTCAAGCCTTCTAATTTCTCGGCTAATAATGGATCCTCCTTCTGCTTAGAAGCAATTCTCTCGATCAACATTGGTCGAAATTCTAAACAGAACACCATAGCAGTACTCTAACTAGAACTAACAGTTGAATTTAACTACACACTACAAGTAGTCAAAGCTTTTAAATTCTTCCATTCTGCCAACATAGTTAACACCACATTCTGATGTCTTCTACTAAGAGCATCCGCTACTTTATTACCTTTCCCTGGAGTATACTCTATACCAAAATCATAAGTTGCCAAAAAATCCAGCCACCTCTATTGTCTCATATTCAACTCTTTCTGAGAGAATAAGTATCTTAAAGAATTATGATCTATGTATAACTCAAACTCTCCCCTAAGAGATAATATGTCCAAATCTTCAATGCAAAGATCATCATAGCCAACTCTAAACCATGGGTAAGATATCTCACTTCATGCGGTCTAAGCTGTCGTGAAGCGTAGGTAATCACTTTACCCTTTTGCATCAACATAGCTCCCAATCCAGTTCAACATACATCGGAATACACCACCAATCCTTAATTTCCATTTGGAACTACTAACACAAGTGCATTGGTCAACAAATGATTTAACTTAAGGAATGCTTCCTCATATTTATCGGACCAGACAAACTTCACCTCCTTCCTAGTTATTTTAGTTAAAGGTGTTGCTATCTGCGAGAAATCCTTAATGAATCTCCGATAATAACCAAAAGTGCAAGAAAACTTATAATCTCAGTCACCGTTTGTGGTCTCTTTCAATTATTAACAGCTTCGATCTTATTTGGATCGACTGACAAACCCTACTCTGAAACCACATGACAAAGAAACTAAAGCTTTTTCTTCCAAAAATGACACTTGGAGAACTTCGCTTTTACTTGATGCTGCCTCAGCATTTCAAGCACAACTCTATGATGATCTTCATGCTCTCTTTCATCCTTAGGGTATACCGAAATATCATCTATAAACACCAACATGAATCTATCCAAATACTCTTGGAAGACTCGGTTCATCAAATCCTTGAAGAAAGTAGGTGCATTAGTTACTCGAATGGCATTACTAACCACTCATATGAACTATACCTGGTCTGAAATGCTGCCAAAGGAATACTATCCTCTTCCACTCTTAACTAATAGAAACCTGTTGCCAAATCCAACTAGGAAAACACTCTGGCACCCCTCAACTGATCAAATAGATCATCAATTCTCAGCAAAGGATACTTATTCTTGATCATCCTCTTGTTCAACTTACGATAGTTGATACACATCCTTAACGACCATCTTATTTCTTCACAAATACTATGGCCGCTCCACATGGCGAACTGCTTGGTCTAATAAAATTCCTCCCTTCTAGATTCACTAGCTGCACCTTCAATTCCTTCATCTCGGTCAGTGTCATCCTGCTAGGTGGTCTACTCGCAGGTTCAACTCCTGGCACAAGATCTATCTGAAACTCACTCGTTTCTGTAGTAGTACTATAACCGGCTCAAAGACATCTGAAAACTCTCTTGCTACTCGAACATGACTTAGCTCTTTTCTCACTTCCATTGCACTTAACAAAGCACAACTACTCCGGTCAGAATTCTCTACTGAGAATATAATTCGGTTATGGCTATCAAGGTGTCCTAGTGATATCTCCCCATCCTAGAAAAATATCCTCGCCTCATACTTGCTCAACTAATCCATACCCAAAATTATTCTGAAATCTATGAAATCGAAAACATACAGACTGCATGCAAACTTATGACCTAAAAAATCAAGTTCTAACTGGTCACATCTCCTCCCTAAAGTTGCATACCCTCCTATTGGATTCGTAACCCTTAAGCAAGTAATAAGGAATATGGGTTCTAAGCATATCCTATCAAGCAAACATTGGGATATAAATGAATGTGATGCATCAGTATCAAATAGTATCCTAATTGGTATACTCTGAATAAAAAATGTACACTCTATCATGGTCTTTCCTTTTTCAGCTGCAGTTGGCTTAGCAGATGATGGACAACAACATAAACCTTTCCCTTGTCCACCCTAATCGGTTCCGGACCCTGGTTCTTATAATGCCCAATTTGGACACAGTTGAAACACTTCACATTCCACTTATCCATAGTGTTCGTCGACGGAAATTCTATCGGTTTAGAAAACCGTCAAACGAATTTGAATTAAAAATAACCGCAAGCGCACGGTGTACGAATGTAGCACGCGGCGAATACGGGTCGATCCACAGGGAATTGATGATTTTAAAAATTCTATTCAATCAAATTAACCGAAGTTGAAAGAGTGATTAACTAAAAAAAATGTAGAAAAATGAGAAAAGAAAATAGATAAAAATATGAGAGTGTTAAGACAATTTAGAGGCAATTTCCACTCTCTAGATCACATAAATCAACAAATTGAAGTTATGATCTCTCTTTTCTTGTCATTAGTGAATTAGTTGATGTGCTTATTATAAGTATGGTATATTTGTGCTATTAATTAGCTCAATATAAACCATCAAACTATAACACAACCACTAATACACATTTAACTCTCATGAAATATGACAACAAGTTGAAAGCAAAATCTATTTTAAGCATAGCCTATTAACTATTGTTTAGAAATATAGGCTATCAAATTTCAATTTCAACATTCACTTCTTTGCCATATTCATATTTAGATGAAGAGGCAATTTGTGTTATGTTTGTTTAAGCATAGCCTATTTGTTATGAACAACATAGACTATCAAATTCAAAGCTAAACAACATCATTAAACCACTTCAAATGTTTCCATTAAAGCACAAAAAGAGAGTATAAACATCAAAATGTTGCATCTACATACTAGATAGCTTCATTACCCCTAAATTGTAGGGATTAAGCTCTCATATTTGTTATCAAATCAACAAATGTAGAAAGCAACATGAAAGTAAAAAAAGAAAGAAAAAGAGAGCAAAGCAAAGAAATAAAACTAATCTACTTGCATGAAATAAGAGAAACCTACACTACAACATGAAAGTAAATGAACATGAAAAGGAAAGAGCATGTATTAAATTGCATAAAATAAAAAAGATTACAAGAAATAAAAATTGGCTAAGTAGCCATTAAAAGAGAAAGAGAGCTTTCTTTTATTTGATCTAAACTAAACTAAAGAGAAGGAGGCCTAAGTGAGACTAAGAGAGGAGATCATGTTACATGAAACATATGGGTATTTATACATGTATGAAACCCTAATTCACTTTTTTAGGGAATGCCCAAAATGCCCCTTAGGAAGTGTGGAGGCCAAGTAATCATTAACATGTCTTAATCCCCCATTAAGTGTACATGAAGCCATTAAGTCCAAAAGCATGTGCATTAGCCTTTAATTTGTACATTAAGGTAGGTGGGTAGGTGGGGTCCTCCATGATATTCACTTTGAATTATTTCCATCTTCATTCCTTTATATTCTTTGTGCATGCATATTTCTTCATGAAACCACTCCTATTTGAGACCATTTTCCTACAAAAATATATATAAATTTCCAATCAATTTTTCTCAAAGAAATATATGCACTTAAATGACCGTTTTGCCCTTATATGAAGATGAATATGTGAAAATTTGGAATTAAAATGAATTTTGGTTAAAACAAGTTAAAATACCCAATATGATCATTTATTTAATTTAAATAGAATAAATATGGTAGTAAAAATATGCACATTTACGTGCACATCAAATACCCCACACTTATCTTTTTATTCGTCCTCGAATAAACTAAAACTAAGATAAATCCGTTTTCGTAGGGAGCGCGATTGCATTGAGCGTATGCAATAAGCCGTTAAACCTCTGGGTGTCCCCAGTAGGACGAGTGTTGTCTCGTGAGGGTTTTCAGCGGATACTACCCATAAAATCCAAATGCAGGATGAAAATATTTACCAATGCAAGATTTATTTACAAAGAGAGATGAATGCAAATTTTGAAAATATTTACAAATGAAGGATTTATTTTTAAATTGACACGAATAAGTTAAATATAGGTTTTGGTTATTATCTTGAAAATTTATGTCATTTACTCGTCAAAATTTCCAACAAAAATCAAGTTATCATATCAAATAGACTATAGTTTAACTCGTTGTTTTGGTTAATAACAAAGTGTAACTATGAAATGGATCCTTAGTTGATTATCAAAGTTTATCAAAGTGGTATTTTCATTTCTTTTCAATAACAAATCAAATCAACTAAGTAAAAATAGTGCTAGGATTTCAATTGCTTGCTCTCTCATTATTTGCAAGAAAAATTACACACCTAGCTCAGGTAAACTGAGGCCAGATGTACCACCCATGCACTGCCTTTCGGGCTTATGTGAGGGGAGCACAGAGTATGGCGAGTGCACACACTTTCGTGCATACACCTATCGACCGTAGGTGGTTTTTATTATGTTTTTTTTGCATGTGTTCCATACATGCATAACCGTGAGGACTTTTAAATGAGTATGGAAGCACATAATTAAAGATTCCAAGTAGTTCACCCATGCATAACCGTGAGGACTTTTAAATGAGAGTGAATACTTGGATGTTATTATTATTATTATTATTATTTTTTAAGAGAGAGAGTTTTGCAAAATCATCTTAGCACCATTTAACTTAGAAGACAAAAAAAATGTTATATCCTTTACTTTAAATCAACCACTTTTTAAAACAAAGATTTTCAATTAGGATATACTTCATAATTAACACCATGAATCTTCCTATATACTAGTTAAACCATTATTATTTGTAATCAAACTTCAATTTTATTTTTGTTTAGACAAATAAATTTCCAAAAATTTCAATTTAATAAACCAAAGCCATATATTTATCTTATAGTGTTTCTTTTAAAAATAAATCAAAAGAAAATTTGTTTTTGGGATTTTTATTTTTTTTATTTTTTTTTGTTTTTGTGATTTTAAAGTAAAAATAAACCATGAAAAAAAAGAATGAAGATGAGTCTCCCCTCCAAAAACTTGTTCGTCGACGGAAATTCTATCGGTTTAGAAAACCGTCGAACGAATTTGAATTAAAAATAACCGCAAGCGCACGGTGTACGAATGTAGCACGCGGCGAATACGGGTCGATCCACAGGGAATTGATGATTTTAAAAATTCTATTCAATCAAATTAACCGAAGTTGAAAGAGTGATTAACTAAAAAAAATGTAGAAAAATGAGAAAAGAAAATAGATAAAAATATGAGAGTGTTAAGACAATTTAGAGGCAATTTCCACTCTCTAGATCACATAAATCAACAAATTGAAGTTATGATCTCTCTTTTCTTGTCATTAGTGAATTAGTTGATGTGCTTATTATAAGTATGGTATATTTGTGCTATTAATTAGCTCAATATAAACCATCAAACTATAACACAACCACTAATAAACATTTAACTCTCATGAAATATGACAACAAGTTGAAAGCAAAATCTATTTTAAGCATAGCTTATTAACTATTGTTTAGAAATATAGGCTATCAAATTTCAATTTCAACATTCACTTCTTTGCCATATTCATATTTAGATGAAGAGGCAATTTGTGTTATGTTTGTTTAAGCATAGCCTATTTGTTATGAACAACATAGACTATCAAATTCAAAGCTAAACAACATCATTAAACCACTTCAAATGTTTCCATTAAAGCACAAAAAGAGAGTATAAACATCAAAATGTTGCATCTACATACTAGATAGCTTCATTACCCCTAAATTGTAGGGATTAAGCTCTCATATTTGTTATCAAATCAACAAATGTAGAAAGCAACATGAAAGCAAAAAAAGAAAGAAAAAGAGAGCAAAGCAAAGAAACAAAACTAATCTACTTGCATGAAATAAGAGAAACCTACACTACAACATGAAAGTAAATGAACATGAAAAGGAAAGAGCATGTATTAAATTGCATAAAATAAAAAAGATTACAAAAAATAAAAATTGGCTAAGTAGCCATTAAAAGAGAAAGAGAGCTTTCTTTTATTTGATCTAAACTAAACTAAAGAGAAGGAGGCCTAAGTGAGACTAAGAGAGGAGATCATGTTACATGAAACATATGGGTATTTATACATGTATGAAACCCTAATTCACTTTTTTAGGGAATGCCCAAAATGCCCCTTAGGAAGTGTGGAGGCCAAGTAATCATTAACATGTCTTAATCCCCCATTAAGTGTACATGAAGCCATTAAGTCCAAAAGCATGTGCATTAGCCTTTAATTTGTACATTAAGGTAGGTGGGTAGGTGGGGTCCTCCATGATCTTCACTTTGAATTATTTCCATCTTCATTCCTTTATATTCTTTGTGCATGCATATTTCTTCATGAAACCACTCCTATTTGAGACCATTTTCCTACAAAAATATATATAAATTTCCAATCAATTTTTCTCAAAGAAATATATGCACTTAAATGACCGTTTTGCCCTTATATGAAGATGAATATGTGAAAATTTGGAATTAAAATGAATTTTGGTTAAAACAAGTTAAAATACCCAATATGATCATTTATTTAATTTAAATAGAATAAATATGGTGGTAAAAATATGCACATTTACGTGCACATCACATAGCCTTTTTCCCCTTGCCTGACCGGCACTCATTTGCATAATGACCCTTCTTGTCACACTTATAGTAAACTAAATCAGCCTTTTCCTTCTTGGCAGTATCTCTCTTTTGGGATCCCTTCTTCTTAAAGAACTTTCTTATCTATCCTTGAGAACTCTGGGTTTCAATTGGTTTCTGTCTAGCACAATTGGCAAGCATCTCCTCATGGCGGATTCCCAATTCCACAACCACGTTACAAGGATCACGGATATGTGACAGGGTTGTCTTGGCAAGATCAGGTCTCAATCCCCAAATAAACCTCTCATTTCTCCTTATGTTATGTCTATAGTAGCATGTCCATATCAGGATAGCTCATCAACTTAGTAGCATACTCGATTAATGACATCTCTTCTTACACCAAATCCATAAACTTCTTCAACAATGCTTACTTGGCAACTTCAAATAAAATCTCTGTTTAAATCTCGCTCTAAAATCTGCCCAAGTCAATTCCTTCAGAACCCCTGTAGTAACACTATTCCACTAATGAAACGCTGACCCTTGCAACTGCCTAGAGGCCAACCTTCTCTTCTGCTCATCGTCTAAACCCAGATCAGCAAATACTCTCTCGTAATGCAACAGCCAATTCTCTACCTCAATAGCATCCTCTGTTTCCATAAATGGCTTCTTATTAAGACTGGTGTAATCTCTGCTCAGCTTAGCATAATTATTCCCAACTGGAGCCATAGAATTAGCTCATCCAACATTTATAGCAATTCCAGCAGCAACTCCTGCTTGCATCACATTGACGAAGAATTGATACATCGGTTCTATATTTACTAGCGGATTTCCAACACCCATATTGGCATCATCATTTTGGTTAGCATTAGCTTGTCAACCTTGGTCCTTCTTGTTAGGTCGAGCATTTCCATTGGTTGTGGTGCTTCCTCCACTGAGATTTCCTCTTCCATTTCCTGCTTCCATATCTTCTTTCTCGTAAATCTGCATACAAGCCTTAGTAAGGTACAAAAGACTGGTCTAAGAGAGAGAGGATTACGTACTTATATACATACATACATACATATATATACATATATATATATATCAAATACAAGCACGTTACTATAGTGTTAACCCAAACCCCGATCTTATTTTCTGATTCATTGGATTATGTTTTGAAAATCTTTTAGGTTTTAAATTCTTTTAAGTTTCATAAACCTATGCTCTGATACCAACTTGTAACTTCTCCTACTTGGAGGCCCAAAACTAACTGTTACAGATGTTGTAGTCATGAATAGTTATTGATCCTCTACGACCAAATATGGTAATGTTAGATACATTGATACGCAGAAATACATGAATATGGAAATTTTTTAAAACATCAAACAATTTTCACATTTCATTTCAAAATATTTCAAATTCATTACATAATCCCACAATCGTTAACCACTTTCAAAGAAAATATACATATTACAACATACACCAAGAGCGACATAGAAAGATGCCCTCTTAGATGATCATATTATATATAGGCAATTTAAGAACTTTTCCTTTACAATAACTACACACCAAAATCAAAATAAAAGAGAACTCTAGATAGCTATCATGCCTTCTACACGTCGCCCGAAGCTTATTCTTCTAAAGACGTACCTGGAAACATCAACTGTAACGATCCTGGATTTAAATTGAGTATGAATTGATAATTAATTTCATTTTTGAATAAAAATTGTGAAGTAATTGGTAATTAATATAAATTTTAATATAAATTTTGAATTAATCGAGAATTAAATTGGATATTTGAAAATAAACATGTATATAAAATGGATTGATAATTGAATTTGAATTAGGATTTAAATATAAATATCTTAGGAAATAAATTTGTGTTTGGATTTTTGGATATGATGTTAAACAAAATATTTAAATAGATTTTTAATTATATAAAATATGAAATGAACATATTAAATAATTCTAGAATTTTGTAAACTATAAAAAAATAAAAAAATAAATATAAAATATAAACTATTGAAATAAATATATAGAAAAAAATACAAAACAATTTGTATCTAAGGTAAAATAAATACTTAAGTTAGAAATAGAAATTAGATGGACATAAGACATATTATATAGTTATATGAAATAGAAATTTATTTATATTATTAAGCAATGACAAAGCAAAGCTTTAAATATAAGGATGAAGACAAAACAAAATAAAATATAAAGCAAAATAGAATATTAATAAACTATGTAAATTATTAAATGAATACACTAGAAAAATTATAACAACATAATTAAAATAGTATAAAGTAAGAAGACCCTAAACATAGATATCTGAGCTTGCAAAGGAAAGATAACAAATAAAATTCACTCAAGTCTTCAAGAAAAAGAAGCACATACAAAACAAAGTAAACATATGTATTTACTGGGAATCATTTCAGCCAAAAAAAATCAAGGTAAGTAAATAAACAAAGCAAAATATATGCAAAGAAATGTATTGCAATTAATGCCACATCTATCAGCCGAGACAAGAAGATATAATCAAGTATGGGCAAAATAAATAAGGATAGATTTGTATAATGGCATTTAATGTTTCCATCTCTAGCATTTAATGAATACCATATCAGCCATGCTTTACAATACCTAATCCCCTGTACAAAAGGTAATACAACCTGTAAACTCTTTTTATATTTATACATAAAACTCCTTCCTTTCAGTTTCATCCATCATTTAAAATAAAACCGAAGTAAACAAAACTAAAACATAACTCAACAATACCAATCAGTTCAAACAAGAAGATTTACAGAAGAATCAAGCTTGCAATTACAAAATCTGTTTCAACACATAGCAAGCTCTGTTCATTTCTAAATCAAGGTGAGTAACTTCACCTCAAAACTTAAAGTATAAATTTGTTTTTATGTTAATTCTATGATCAATATTTTATTGTGAAGTATGTTGAGCAATTACATTCCTGAATTTATGAAGTATGGTGTATACAGGGACCTGAACATTTGTAACTTCTCTGTTAGTCACAGAGTAAAAAATAACAAAGAAGTTCAATTTCAAATTACCTGATCAATATTAGACTTTGGCTTCAGATGCAAATAGTTGTGTTTAAGGATGGATGATAACTTAAAAATAGTTTCATGAAATGAAAATGTATATAGGATGGAAAAAATCAAGTTTTTACAGTCAAAACCTTAAATAAGTTGAATTTCAAACATTTAAATTCACAAATCCAGGGTTGTAATCTGAATTCATACACTATAACATGAATTTTAAAGCCTTAATCATGATTTTTTGAGTTAGGATTTAAGAGCAGTTCGAATTTAAACAAAAATTACATTTTCCCAAATTCCTGATGAACCATTCTATTATAATCATCGAAATTTGGAGTAAAGCTTGTTTGAACCTCTATGATGATGAGAAAATTGCTAAATAAATTTTCGAATGCGTGAATTTGTCAAACGAACCAAAAGTAGGGTTTAACGACTGTGAAATGAGCATCTAGGTTTCGGGCTCGTGCGCATTCCTCAATGCATGGAGTGTGACCGGACTAGATGGGGGTGTACTGGAGACGTAGGCGAAGACGTGAACTGAGACGTGGTGGCTCTGGTGGTCAGGATGGTCGTGTGGAGGTGGTTTTGGAAGAGAGGATGATTTCGAGTTTGGCTGGAAACTTGAATTTTGTTTGGGGAGCGTTAGCATTGAATTAGTCATTGCTATCGAGTGTGGTGGTGATTTGTGCCTTGCCGGAGGAGGCGCAGTTCGCCGAAGCGTCGGCGAGTGCTTGTGCACGCGCACGGCGATGGCGTGTGTCAGGGAATGTTGCTTCGAGGCAACTCGAAGTGGAGTCGGGATTTTTGGGACTTGACTCGAGACTCTGGAGTTGTTGTGTGTGTTTGCCTGGAATTTAATCACCTGTTATTGAAGTTTCACTTGATACTAAAATTTTAAATAAAAACATAAACTAAAAAAAAGGAAATAGAAAAGAAAAGGGAAGAAGAAGGGTGCGTGAAGAACCAGAGGAAGGTCTCGGGGAAAGATGGTTCGAACTCGAGTTCAACTCAAGTAAAATCTAGGTAAAGCCTGGGCTCTATTTCCGAAAGGATTTAGCCTAATTAAATTTAAAAGTAAATGTTGTAAACAAAATTTATTACTAATGAAGTAATTAATATTTGACAAAATTAAGCTAAGAAACTATTCTAAGTTTTTAAATCACTTAAGTAAATACTTAACACCGTTTTAATCTTAATTAGTATTTTAATTGAATGATTAACTTAAAGATAAGGATTTAAGTTAATTAACATTGAAGCTGTTTATAATTAATTTTCAAAGTGTAAGAAAGATTTTAAAATGATTACGAAGATAGTTAATTTAAGATTTTAAATAAGTTAAGAGAATTAATTTTTGATTAGAAATAAATCAATCAAGTAATTAAGAAATAAATTAGTTATTGCTAGGTACTTAATTAACCAAATAATTAGAATAAATTAATGTGTTCTTAATGGTTATTCAAGTTAACATCAATAATGACCAATCTGATTGAATTTCTTTAGCAAAGAAATTAAAGAAATTCATAATCGTTAATAAAGGTTATTAACGGAGATTAATTTAGAATGTAAAGATCAATTGATTCATAAATTAAGGATGCTTAGTTAATAATTAAAGGGAAATTTATCTCAGATGATTTGAAATTAACTTATGTTAAATAACCAGGATTAATAACAAATAATACATCTGATCTAGATTCATCAGTTGATTAATAAATTTTACCTATGAATGTTTAGATCTTATTGAGTGGTTGAATTGTTGATATTCCTGATGCCTGATGTTTTGTGATATATCCTGATTTGTGTAATGATCTAAAAATGTGATTAATTATCTGTGATGAAATTTATTATCTGTGATATATATCTGTAAGATAAGCGTTATAGTTATATCGCTTATCAACTATATTTTTGTGTTTTAATCTGTGATGATTGAATAATGTTGCACTATCGTGTTAAACCTCTGGACCAAGCCATACACACACCAATATGGATTTCATGAGGAACTCGATTTAGTCACAGATTTTTTTTGAAATGATTTTTAATAGACAACCTGAATTCAAATGTTTCGGAAATGGATTGGGTTTAAAGTGAAAAGCAATTGAAATGGAATTTCAAAGATGAAATTATTTTGAATAACTTGATTGGGTTTTGAAATTTAAATATTTTGATTTAAATTTGAATTCAATATTTAAAATTGAATTCTATGATTTGAAACTAGGGATTAACGATATTATACTAGTTATATATAAGTCAAACCATTTTTAAAGTATTGTTCTTTTGGGAATTTGATTTAACCCAAAGATTGTAACTTATATAAATGAAATCGGGTTTTTCAGAAATAAGAATGTTGTTTCTAAATGATAAAAAGCTTTCATAGGAGAAATAAATTTCAAATTGTATTAAAGGGATTTCAAGTTTAAACTAAAATGGTCTTTCAAGTTATAGATGAATATCTGGAAATGATTTTTGAAAGAGAATATTTGGGAACGAACTTTGAAAGATATAGGTTAAATCTTGATTTAAAGATTTAATGAATTAAATCCAATTTAAATGGAATTGTTTTGAAATCCAGGAATGAATCTTTGTGAAACTAGGTGAACTTTGTGAAATAAATCTTTTTGTTAAATATTTGAAAATGGTAATTTGTTTAAACCATTTGAAAGAAAGTTTTGAATTATTAAGTTGTGACTTAATTGGAATCCCATATCCATATGTTTTAAATGTTGCGCTCACTATTCGGGTTAGCCGGGAAAGGACCTTCGTGTCGTATAACCCATTCCGAATATGTGATTCGACGTTGTGGATAGCATTTTGAAGACCGGTGGTGAAGACCGGGTATTTGCGAGAACGATAGGATGACCTATTGATTGTCTCTGCACTGAGTTGCTCCGGTATAGAGATTCCCTTAGTGATGGGAAGTCCGACCGGAATTGTGAATACCCGGATTGCAAGGGCTTCTTCGGAAGTGCCTTCGGTTCTATTCGAACCCAGAACAAACTTGTATGGATTGTATGTCTGACATTACAATTTGAGATATAAAGAAGATTTCTTTCAAATACATTTCTGTTGGTGGCGGAGAATTTATTCTCTTAGCTTAACACCCTTCTCTGAGACGTACGAGCTCAGAGGTTATGTGGTTGAAGGTTATCAGTGATATACTCCCAAAATTGGTAGTGTGGCATGCTGAGTGCTTATGATCATTTGTTGATCAAAGCGTGGCTTTTGTAAAAAGCGTAGCTTTGTGGACGAGATTTCGTCGAACCTCACAACCCGAAAAATGGCCGAAACAGGAAAGATGCAGCAAGGTTTTTAGGGATCGCGTCCCTAGGATATGTCCATTTCTTCTGGATAGGGGTAGTATCATGGTATGGAGCCCATATACTTACTCATGTGGATACACTATATCTATTACTGTGTGGGGTTGTTGGTACCGAGCGCTCGGATAAAGGTTGGTTACGACCGGGGATGGAATATCTGAGGTTAATACTCCCAGGCAGAGAGTACAACGGCTTTGTGTTAGTAGAGATCCATTTGGGATGCTCGGGGACGTCCTTCCAGAGGCGTTCCATTTCGGTATGGGAAGTTCCTTTGCCCGACCATTTGTTGGAAATCCATTCATCCAATACGAGCTTTTACGATAGCAATTGTATAACCTGCCATGGAATGTGGCGGTAACCTGCTATTGAACATGGTAGCTATAGTAGGCATAAATGCGAAATGTCTATGCTGGCTAAGATTTATATTATACTTTCGAAATGCTTTTCTACACTTTGCACTTATAGTAATAATATCAAAGAAATTCACGAATCAAGCATATTTAACTATCATAAGGAGAAATCTCCTCTGATTCTGCATTTGCATTGTGTGTGTGTGTGTGTGCGGGAGGCCTTATGATAGTTTCATTTTCTAAAAGCATTGCGAATTGACTTTAAAATTCTCTTGTTGTTTTAAAGATAAACTGTTTTTGTTGCTCACACTAGTCCTCTGACTGATCCGGAGTTTATTGTTTCTTTCCTAAACTCCAGGTGCTCAAAATTTTTCTACACGACCAGTCTAGAGTTAGGTTTTCAGATAGTCGGGTTTAGTAGATTATCTGGAGCAAGCTCGGTCTTTGGATATGGACTGCACTTGCTTATCTTGTGCATCGTTATTGGGAGTTCGTGATGCTGTTGGAATTCTTCCTTGTAGGCTATCTTAGAATTATTTGTTCTGCTGCTGGTGTTATCTATTTTCTTTTCCGCTACTATTCTATTGTATCACATATCTGATGTATATTGATATCTATTGTATCATCTGTTGTATCAGATATTGTATCAATGTTGTATATCAATGTATTATTAATTTTTATTCCGCTGTGTTGTTTACTTAATTGTGTTATAAGCTCCGGCGACTCGGATTTGAACGGTCGAATCTAAGGCATTCGAGTACGATGTGAAGTATGGATGTCGATTTTCGAGCGTGAAAAATCCGACTCGTTACAATTTGGTATCAGAGCTAAGGTTAAACTTTAGCTCAGGAGTATAACACGTCAAGATGGCTCATTAGAGATAGGGTGAAGTATACCCTAGAATGAGTACAACCAGTGGAACCAAAACCCAAATTTCTCAATCTATTCTCTTTATCTGTTGTTATTCTCTAAGATATTTCGTCCGAATGCCTAATCGGATTTCTTACTATTACAGATAGTAAGAATGAATGGAAGAAGAGGACTAAATAGGAGACAGGAAAGTACCACTTCAGCTGGTCAAAGTCCTGCAACGACAAATATTCCCATTCAATCTCAACCAAATTTGGCTGATTTATATCAAAGTTTTTCTATACTTGGTGGAAAGCCATTCATTGGCAAGGAAACTGTTATCGAAGCACAAGCCTGGATTCGATTATGCGAAAGGATTTTCAAGGGATTAAAGTTAAAAGATGATCAGATGCGACTGATAGCTTTTTGGCAACTCCAGGAAGAGGCTTTAGTTTGGTGGGAAACAGTTACCGTAGATGAGCCGGCGGATAAATTTACTTGGAATCGTTTCAAAGAAGTATTCGTACAGCGATATATGCCGTCTGCTAGTATCTCTAGAGTGTGTCAGGAGTTTATGGATTTGAAGCAAGGAAGTTTATCATTTGAAGAGTACTTAAACAAATTTAATGAGTTATCTCGATTTGGTCCAGAATTGGTGAATACACCAATGAAGAAGAATGAAAAGTTTATTCGGGGAATGAACCAGGAGTTTCAGGAAAGAATGACTATTCATGTGAAAGAATCGTTTTCCGAATTAATTGATATGGGCTATCGATACGATACTCTAGAAAAGAAAATTTATCTGGAGGATAATAGAGGTACAACTAATCTGAATTGGAGGAAAAAGAAGTTTGGTGGAAGGAAACTGAGAAAGGATAAAGGAAAGAAGGATATACAGAAGCAAAAGGTGAAAGATGTTACTTGTTTCAACTGCTTCGAGAAAGGTCATTACTTGAACAAATGTAAGAATCCCAGGAAACAAGGACTGAGAGAGCCATTTATGAAGCCAGAACAGGAATGTAGAAAATGTTGTTACTGCCACAAGCCGGGGCATAGGATTATGAATTGCTCAGCACTGAAGCAAGTTCAAGCAGCAAGGGCCTGTGAAATCAAAAGTGTTCTTTAACCTCAAAAGTTAATAAAGGAAATGAAATTTTATAAGGTAACTATCTCGTTTATGATTAAAATTGTTCGAAATTTGTTCGGCATGAGAACTACCCTTAGTTTTATTTCTCAGCAAATCGTAAAGAAGTTAAATCTTGAATCTGAAATCATAATCAAATCTATTTCTGTCTATTTCATTGGGTTTCGATATAATCTACGAACTTATCCCTTCGAACTAACCAATACCTCTGTATACTTCGTAGATCAGGTAACCCAATTGTTTCGTAATTGATTAAGTTTGTTCTTATATTTATTGTTGATATTCTGATTTGGTGAGCCAAATGCAGAACTGATATCCAGTTTGTTCTGAAAAGATATTTCTCTATCTTTCATCTATCTTCTTTATCTCTCTCTGGCGAATTTCGAGGACGAAATTCCTTTTAAAGGGGGAAGTCTGTAACGATCCCGAATTTAAATTGAGTATGAATTGATAATTAATTTCATTTCTGAATAAAAATTGGGAAGTAATTGGTAATTAATATAAATTTTAATATAAATTTTGAATTAATCGAGAATTAAATTGGATATTTGAAAATAAATATGTATATAAAATGGATTGACAATTGAATTTGAATTAGGATTTAAATATAAATATCTTAGGAAATAAATTTGTGTTTGGATTTTAGGATATGATGTTAAACAAAATATTTAAATAGATTTTTAATTATATAAAATATGAAATGAACATATTAAATAATTCTAGAATTTTGTAAACTATAAAAAAATAAAAAAATAAACTATTGAAATAAATATATAGAAAAAAATACAAAACAATTTGTATGTAAGGTAAAATAAATACTTAAGTTAGAAATAGAAATTAGATGGACATAAGACAAATTATATAGTTATATAAAATAGAAATTTATTTATATTATTAAGCAATGACAAAGCAAAGCTTTAAATATAAGGATGAAGACAAAACAAAATAAAATATAAAGCAAAATAGAATATTAATAAACTATGTAAATTATTAAATGAATACACTAGAAAAATTATAACAACATAATTAAAATAGTATAAAGTAAGAAGACCCTAAACATAGATATCTGAGCTTGCAAAGGAAAGATAATAAATAAAATTCACTCAAGTCTTCAAGCAAAAGAAGCACATACAAAACAAAGTAAACATATGTATTTACTGGGAATCATTTCAGCCAAAAAAAATCAAGGTAAGTAAATAAACAAAGCAAAATATATGCAAAGAAATGTATTGCAATTAATGCCACATCTATCAGCCGAGACAAGAAGATATAATCAAGTATGGGCAAATTAAATAAGGATAGATTTGTACAATGGCATTTAATGTTCCCATCTCTAGCATTTAATGAATACCATATCAGCCATGCTTTACAATACCTAACCCCTGTACAAAAGGTAATACAACCTGTAAACTCTTTTTATATTTATACATCAAACTCCTTTCTTTCAGTTTCATCCATCATTTAAAATAAAACTGAAGTAAACAGAACTAAAACAAAACTCAACAATACCAATCAGTTCAAACAAGAAGATTTACAGAAGAATCAAGCTTGCAATTACAAAATCTGTTTCAACACATAGCAAGCTCTGTTCATTTCTAAATCAAGGTGAGTAACTTCACCTCAAAACTTAAAGTATAAATTTTTTTTATGTTAATTCTATGATCAATATTTTATTGTGAAGTATGTTGAGCATTTACATTCTTGAATTTATGAAGTATGGTGTATACAGGGACCTGAACATTTGTAACTTCTCTGTTAGTCACAGAGTACAAAATAACAAAGAAGTTCAATTTCAAATTACCTGATCAATATTAGACTTTGGCTTCAGAAGCAAATAGTTGTATTTAAGTATGGATGATAACTTAAAAATAGTTTCATGAAATGAAAATGTATATAGGATGGAAAAAATCAAATTTTTACAGTCAAAACCTTAAATAAGTTGAATTTCAAGCATTTAAATTCACAAATCCAGGGTTGTAATCTGAATTCATACACTATAACATGAATTTTAAAGCCTTAATCATGATTTTTCGAGTTAGGATTTAAGAGCAGTTCGAATTTAAACAAAAATTACATTTTCCTAAATTCCTGATGAATGGTTCTATTATAATCATAGAAATTTGGAGTGAAGCTTGTTTGAACCTCTATGATGATGAGAAAATTGCTAAATAAATTTTCGAATGCGTGAATTTGTCGAACGAACCAAAAGTAGGGTTTAACGACTGTGAAATGAGCATCTAGGTTTTGGGCTCGTGCGCATCCCTCAATGCGTCGAGTGTGACCGGACTTGATGGGGTTGTACTGGAGACGTAGGCGAAGACGTGAACGGAGACGTGGTGATTCTGGTGGTCTGGATGGTCGTGTGGAGGTGGTTTTGGAAGAGGGGATGAGTTCGAGTTCGGCTGGAAACTCGAATTTCATTTGGGGGGCGTTAGCGTTGAATTAGTCATTGCTATCGAGTGTGGTGGTGATTTGTGCCTTGCCGAAAGAGGCGCAGTTCACCGAAGCGGCGGCAAGTGCTTGTGCACGTGCACGGTGATGGTCGTGTGTCAGGGAATGTTGCTTCGAGGCAACTCGAAGCGAAGCTCGGGATTTTCGTGACTTGACTCGAGACTCTGGAGTTGTTGTGTGTGTTTGCATGGAATTTAATCACCTGTTATTGAAGTTTCACTTGATACTAAAATTTTAAATAAAAACATAAACTAAAAAAAAGGGAAATAGAAAAGAAAAGGGAAGAAGAAGGGTGCGTGAAGAACCAGAGGAAGGTCTCAGGGAAAGATGGTACGAACTCGAGTTCAACTCAAGTAAAATCTGGGTAAAGCACGGGCTCTATTTCCGAAAGGATTTAGCCTAATTAAATTTAAATGTAAATGTTGTAAGCAAAATTTATTACTAATGAAGTAATTAATATTTGACAAATTTAAGCTAAGAAACTATTCTAAGTTTTTAAATCACTTAAGTAAATACTTAACACCGTTTTAATCTTAATTAGTATTTTAATTGAATGATTAACTTAAAGATAAGGATTTAAATTAATTAACATTGAAGCTTTTTAAATTAATTTTCAAAGTGTAAGAAAGATTTTAAAATGATTACGAAGATAGTTAATTTAAGATTTTAAATAAGTTAAGAGAATTAATTTTGGATTAGAAATAAATCAATCAAGTAATTAAGAAATAAATTAGTTTTTGCTAGGTACTTAAATAACTAAATAATTAGAATAAATTAATGTGTTCTTAATGGTTATTCAATTTAACATCAATAATGACCAATATGAATGAATTTCTTTAGCAATGCAATTAAAAAAATTTGTAATCGCTAATAAAGGTTATTAACGGAGATTAATTTAGAATGTAAAGATCAATTGATTCATAAATTAAGGATGGTTAGTTAATAATTAAAGGGAAATTTATCTTAGATAATTTGAAATTAACTTATGTTAAATAACCAGGATTAATAACAAATAATACATCTGATCTAGATTCATCAGTTGATTAATAAATTTTACCTATGAATGTTTAGATCTTATTGAATGGTTGAATTATTGATATTCCTGATGCCTGATGTTTTGTGATATATCCTGATTTGTGTAATGATCTAAAAATGTGATTAATTATCTGTGATGAAATTTATTATCTGTGATATATATCTGTGATCTGTAAGATAAGCGTTATAGTTATATCGCTTATCAACTATATTTTGTGTTTTAATCTGTGATGATTGAATAATGTTGCACTATCGTGTTAAACCTCTGGACCACACCATACACACACCAATATGGATTTTACGAGGAAATCGATTTAGTCACAGATTTTTTTTGAAACGATTTTTAATAGACAACCTGAATTCAAATGTTTTGGAAATGGATTGGGTTTAAAGTGAAAAGCAATTGAAATGGAATTTCAAAGATGAAATTATTTTGAATAACTTGATTGGGTTCTGAAATTTAAATATTTTGATTTAAATTTGAATTCAATATTTAAAATTGAATTTTATGATTTGAAACTAGGGATTAACGATATTATACTAGTTATATATAAGTCAAACCATTTTTAAAGTATTGTTCTTTTGGGAATTTGATTTAACCCAAAGATTGTAACTTGTATAAATGAAATCGGGTTTTTCCGAAGTAAGATTGTTGTTTCTAAATGATAAAAAGCTTTCATAGGAGAAATAAATTTCAAATTGTATTAAAGGTATTTCAAGTTTAAACTGAAATGGTCTTCCAAGTTATAGATGAATATCTAAAAATGATTTTTGAAAGAGAATATTTGGGAACGAACTTTGAAAGATATAGGTTAAATCTTGATTTAAAGATTTAATGAATTAAATCCAATTTAAATGGAATTGTTTTGAAATCCAGGAATGAATCTTTGTGAAACTAGGTGAACTTTGTGAAATAAATCTTTTTGTTAAAGATTTGAAAATGGTAATTTGTTTAAACCATTTGAAAGAAAGTTTTGAATTATTAAGTTGTGACTTAATTGGAATCCCATATTCGTATGTTTTAAATGTTGCGCTCACTATTCGGGTTAGCCGGGAAAGGACCTTCGTGTCGTATAACCCATTCCGAATATGTGATTCGATGTTGTGGATAGCATTTTGAAGACCGGTGGTGAAGACCGGGTATTTGCGAGAACGATAGGATGACTTATCGATTGTCTCTGCACTGAGTTGCTCCGGTATAGAGATTCCCTAAGTGATGGGAAGTCCGATCGGAATTGTGAATACCCGGATTGCAAGGGCTTCTTCGGAAGTGCCTTCGGTTCTGTTCGAACCCAGAATAGACTTGTATGGATTATATTCTGACATTACAATTTGAGATATAAAGAAGATTTCTTTCAAATACATTTCTGTTGGTGGCGGAGAATTTATTCTCTTAGCTTAACACCCTTCTCTGAGACGTACGAGCTCAGAGGTTATGTAGTTGAAGGTTATCAGTGATATACTCTCAAAATTGGTAGTGTGGCATGCTGAGTGCTGCTAATCATTTGTTGATCAAAGCGTGGCTTTTGTAAAAAGCGTAGCTTTGTGGACAAACCTCACAACCCGGAAAATGGTCGAAACAGGAAAGATGCGGCAAGGTTTTCAGGGATCGCGTCCCTGGGTTATGTCCATTTCTTCTGGATAGGGGTAGTATCATGGTATGGAGCCCAGATACTTACTCATGTGGATACACTATATCTATTACTGTGTGGTGTTGTTGGTACCGAGCGCTCGGATAAAGGTTGGTTACGACCGAGGATGGAATATCTGAGGTTGATACTCCCGGGCAGGGAGTGCACCGGCTTTGTGTTGGCAGAGATCCATTTGGGATGCTCGGGGATGTCCTTCCAGAGGCGTTCCATTTCGGTATGGGAAGTTCCTTTGCCCGACCATTTGTTGAAAATCCATTCATCCAATACGAGCTTTTACGATAGCAATTATATAACCTGCAATGGAATGTGGCGGTAACCTGCTATTGAGCATGGTAGCTATAGTAGGCATAAGTGTGAAATGTCTATGCCGGCTAAGATTTATATTATACTTTCGAAATGCTTTTCTGCACTTTGCACTTATAGTAATAATATCAAAGAAATTCACGTATCAAGCATATTTAACTATCATAAGGAGAAATCTCCTCCGAATATGCGTTTGCATTGTGTGTGTGTGCGGGAGGCCTTATGGTAGTTTCATTTTCTAAAAGCATTGTGAATTGACTTTAAAATTCTCTTGTTGTTTGTTTTAAAGATAAACTGTTTTTGTTTCTCACACCAGTCCCCTGACTGATCCGGAGTTTATTGTTTCATTCCTAAACTCTGGTTGCTCAAAATTTTTCTACACGACCAGTTTAGAGTTGGGTTTTCAGATAGTCGGGTTTAGTAGATTATCTGGAGCTAGTTCAGTGTTTGGATATGGACTGCACTTTCTTATCTTGTGCATCATTATTGGGAGTTCGTGCTGCTGCTGGAATTCTTCCTTGAAGGCTATCTTAGAATTATTTGTTCCACTGCTAGTGTTATCTATTTTCTTTTCCGCTGTTATTCTATTGTATCACATCTCTGATGTATATTGATATCTATTATATCATCTGTTGTATCAAATATTGTATCAATGCTGTATATCAATGTATTATTAATTTTTATTCCGCTATGTTGTTTACTTAATTGTGTTATAAGCTCCGACGACTCGGATTTGAACGGTCGAATCTACGGCATTCGAGTACGACGTGATGTATGGATGTCGATTTTCGAGCGCGAAAAACTCGACTCGTTACATCAACTCTTAAACTACTCAAAACCAATTGAGTCTAGATTTTTAAGGAAAAAACATAAACTTCGAGTTAGACATAAAGCCTGGTATGAATAATAATCTATCACCTCAGATGATTTAGAAATCTAGTGAGACCATACCGCTTAGCGGAACAGGTTTTCCCCTTACCAGTATTCTAAAACCTTTATAAAACCATATACCATGCTCCTGCATCCACAATGGTTAAAACAATTCTAAACAACATGATGATATGCAAACAAATAAATCAATTCTAGATTTCTCATGCCCACACTTTTCGACCAACTGTCACATTTATATTTTCTAGAGTCACTATAATCTATTAGTTTTCATAGACTTACTAACAACTTGTTAATGTTTACGGACTCGCTGTCCGATTACATAGTTTTCATAGGATCTAAGAACCTATTGGCCTCTGCCAGTATCTTTACTATTTCATGAAGTCTCCCTGAACCTATTGGTAACTCCAATATCTTTCATCTTATCCTAGTTTTCATGGGTTGACTAAGAACCTATTGACTTATGTCAATATCTTAATCCGGATACAGTTTTTATGGGTTAACTACAAACCTATTGGCCCCTGCCAATATCAAATCATAGTTTTCATAGGCTAACTATGAACCTGTTTTCTAACATCTTCACTTATACATAGTTTTCATGGGCTTACTATGAACCTATTGGCCCATACCAATACCTTTTTGTATACACATTTTTCATGGGCTTACTGTGAAACTATTGGCCCATGCCAATATCATCCTTTACTATTTTAGCATCCTATATTTTGGTCATCCTGATCTCCTAGATGCAATGCTACTCATTCAAGAGTTAACTAAATTTATTTTCACTACTGGATCAACCTAACTGGTTATTCTACCCTTTTCGAAATTACAGTTATCGGACCATTACAATGCGAATATATACATATATGAAGAAGCAAACATAATAACTTGGTTAATCCCTTTAACCTAATAATCAAAGGAAAACTTCCTCAAAAACTCCATTTTAAAATACTTTATTTATGTATGCCATAGCTTTCCTTTAGATTGGGTTATTTGTTTTGAAAAACTAAGGCTTTCGAAACCTTCAAAACTTAGCTTTCAACCTCACTGGGTAACCTCCTTCGAAAGCATATAAATCACTTTTCAAAACATTAGGCCCCTACCTTTCGATACACTATAAAACCACTCTTTCGAAACCTATCGAATGTAATAAAGTATTACTTAGTAACTCTTAGATGCATAGCTTCGAAACCATTGAAAGTACACCTTTCAAAACCTTTGGAAGTATCCCTTCCGAAACCATTGAAAGTCCCTTTTTCGAAACCATTGGGTTTATATTTAAAAATATCATTTTGGTCAAAGTGAATATACTCGAAAGTATATCATTAGAAATCATTCTTTATCATATAAAAGTATCGGGGAACACTTGATGGCCCACCCTTTCGAAAACTTCAAATCATTTAAGCCAAACACTAAAGGATAACATCGAAACCCCCTTTTGAAGCCTTTGCCTTAGAAACCCTTGGACCTTTTCGAAAGCATTTACGAAGTGGCTTAAAACATCTTTAAAACAAAACTACCTTTCGAAAGAATTGATGACTACAATACACTCGAACGGCAAAAGAACGGCAGCAGGATCTCGACTAGGTCGGAAACACTACTTACGAAATCATTATTTTACAAATAAAGAAACTCATTCGAAAGCTCTTACTTTTAAAACACGAAATGACAACCCCTTCAAAAGCTATAAGAAAACCCCTTTCGAAAGAATATGTTTCGACTCCTTCGAAAGCTTTAATAAAACAAAGGAAGGCGCTTAACTTTTTAAAACAAACAAAGGTATCGACCCAATCAAAAGCAATGCTTTCGACACCATGACTTTTGCCTTTTTCCAATCCATTATATACCATCTAACTAATACCTTATGTATTGGTTTTGGCCTGGGTTAGTTTCGACTAAGATGGAGCGAAAGCATTAGAGTCGAAAGGTACTTCTAAGAAAGATAGAAACTGCTTTTCTGAGTAAACCCGATTTAATACCAATTAAAACAAACACTTTCTAACTTACCTACCTACGTTTAAGCACATGATTAGTAGCCTCATCTTTTCAAGTTCTTTACCAAAAAAAATTGCCGCTTAATTCTAGATCTAAACCAAGATTAATTTAACAAATAAGTCATTTACTAACCAAAACCAATATTGCAAATAAGTCCTTCTAAAATAATTTAGTTTCCATAGCATATCACCTAGGAAAAATCCTCAAAAATTATAGAAATTCACTTTCATCATGTAATCTAACATACCAAAATTTCAGACCCAAATTCTAAATAAAATTTCTTAAATAAATTTCCAAACCCAATTAACTCCAAAATCATGTTTTACATAACATAAAAATTTTCAATGGCATTCAAAGATCATTTACATCAGTTTTTCCGTAAAACCATATAAATCCCTATTTAAACAATCTTATTTAAATCAAACATTTTATAATTCAAGCATATCATCATCCAACTCATCATAAAAATGAACTTAATCTTAAATTTGAAAACATACGATCAAAAAAATAGAGATGGTATAAATTATTATTCACCTTGATTAATGTAAGGAGATTGGATTGAGATTGAGATTTATTCCTCTTGCTTTAATCCTTAACTTTAATTTGAATTTCTCTTCTTTTCTCCCTTAACAATAGTCTTCCTCTTTTATGTTTACATTTTACCTTTTTGTGAAAATGAGAAATAAACGTAAATGGATGGCAAGCCATGGTTATATAAGGGTTATGGAATTAAGATGGCTAATTCCCAATATACCCTTGTGTAAACTAATTAGCCTATAAGCCATTCTTAAGCCCATTTAATTAATTAATTAAGCACGGCTTTCTTATCATTTATTCAAATCTCAATTCCCTTATCACATTATTTATTTACATTATTCTATTAAATTTATCTAATTAAATCTCATGAATAATGTTATCAAAAATTAGGGGTGTTACAAACAACCAAGAATATACAATTAGAAGATTATATGTCTTTGAATGAAACATTGGAAATATTTATTTTGCTACTCAAGGAACTGAGCAGTTGAAGAAGCCGCCTAGGAAGGAAGCGACTGAGAAGGAGAAATATTCTTGAAAGTTCTACTACTTCAATGAAAATGATGGGCATAACTGAAATGATTACCATCATTTAAAGGATTTGATTGAGCATCTGATATGGAAAAATAAACATCAGTAGTATGTTAGGCAACAACAGAATACTAACCAAGCCGTGGGTCCCGAAGGATCCCCAGCTCAAGGAAAACCCCATGGACCTAGCTGTGAAGAGCCAAGACGTACGGGTAAACGGTTGCTAATTAATACTACAAAGAGAGGACCTCTCCCAGGGGAAAAAAGCTGGGGTGAGATGGAGTGGTATGCGAGTTTGCTGAGGCACGCACCGTTGGAAAGTTACTATGTCGTCGAAGATGGAACTCGGGCTAAGTAACAAAAGATGATAACAGATGACATTGCATTTATATTCCAAGAATCGGATGGAGTTGAGGCACCAATCCTTGACCCTATGATGATAACAGTTGGAATCGGACCAACAGTTATGCACCGAGTATTGGTGGATAACAGAAGCACGGTCAACATTCTATTTAGGCAGACATTTAACTAGATGAAAATTAGTACGTAGGATGGGACCGCCTACAAGACTAAGATTCAAGCACTTATAGGTGAAGTTAAATAGCCAATTGGAATGATCAACTTGGTGCAGGAGAAGATAGGGTGGTTCACATTAAGACGTTCATTATTGTCGATGAGTTCTTGGCATATAATGCTTTCTTGGGCCGACCTGCCCTAGCTGACTTCTAAGATTTCTTTGGCTCCATGGTGCTTGACAATAAGATTCCCTAAGAGAATGGGATTGGAGTGGTGTGAGGAGACCAAAGCACAGAAAGAGCGTACTATGTTCTAGAACTACGAGAAGCTAAGCATTGGGAGAAAGGAAAGACTATAGGGAAGGCTCTCTATATTCAAGAATCACAAGCATAGAAACCAAAACCTGGACCTGGCTTGGGAACCACAGCCGACTCTACAAGGCTATGGATCCCAAGAAGGAGTTAGAGGAAAGGCGACCAACCCCGGCTAAGTTGATAGTGAATTTTTCAATCGACATGGATAATCCAACTCGGGTCTTAAAGATTGGGTCTCAGCTCAATGTTTAGTTGAGAAAGGAATTGGTGAATTTCCTTTGTAGAAACTTAGATGTATTTGCCTAGGCCCATTCAAATATATGCAAGATATCTTCAACGTTAGCATGCCACGCATTGAATAACGACCCAAAGTTCCCACCAGCAAGACAAAAGGGCATAGTCTTGGTCCGAACCGATCCGCTGCGTTAAAAGAAGAAGTGGGCAAGTTGTTGGCAAGCGACTTTGCCCTTGATGCTTTATACCCCAATTGGGTATCTGATCCTGTGTTAGTAAAAAAGTCAAATGGAAAATAGAAAACGTGTGTTGGCTATTTAGATCTGAATAAGGCATGTCCAAAGGATAGCTTTCGTTTGCCCGAAATTGACCAATTGGTGGACGGAACTATAGGACAGAATTGCTCTTGTTTATGGATGCTTATTCGGTCTATAACCGGATTTCGATGCATATGCCAAATCAAGAGAATGCAAGCTTTGAAATGGGCATAGGATTATACTGTTATCAAGTGATGTCATTCGATTTGAAGAATGTTTGAGCCACATACCAAAGACTGGTGAATTATATGTTCAAGAATCAAATCGTTATATGGTAGAAGTATAAGTGAACAACCCACTTGTGAAATCATGAACGTCATGAAAACATCTAGAGGACCTTTTAGAAATGTTTAAAGTTTTAAAAAATACGAAATAATGTAAAATCTATTAAAATACTCCTTCGGAGTAGTATCTGGAAAGTTTATAAGGTTTATTGTCAATGCACGAGGCATCGAGGCTAAATTAGAGTACATAAATGCCCTGAGGAATTTAACCTCCCCAACTATGAAGAAATAGCTACAAATATTAAATGGAAAGATCACTGCTTTGAGTCGGTTCATCTCAAGGGAAACATATATGTGAGGACCCGCAAATCCGTACTCCTTGAATATACACTAATCTCCATTGATTAATTCAAGATGAACAGAAATACGAATTCTCAATGTTTAAGAAAAAGAAAAAGGTGGAAGAAGAGAGAAAAAGATAGAAAATAGAGAGAAAAGAAAATAGGACGGAACAGAACACAACACAACAATATCAGAATCTCACAATCGCAGCGGAACAACATATAATAAATAAATGAATAATCTTTAAACAAAGAACTATATCAGTTATTACATTACATTTCATTACATCATCTCATCAGAGTGTACAACAACAAACAACAACAAACAGCGGAAAAGAAATACTATATACTAATAATACGCCATACCATCCAGCTTGCCTCCACCAACTCCTGAATTCCAGAATATCCTGATAAGCCTTAACTCTTGACTGCCCGTGTGGAAATTGGTGGGCACCCAGAGTTTAGGAAGGAAAACAATAAACTCCGAGTCAGTCATGTGACTGGTGTGAGAACTCAAAATAGTTTATTTATCTTTAAAATCAAAATAGAGGAATATTTTTAAAGTCAATTCGCAATGCTTTTAAAAATGAGACTACCATAAGGCCTCCCGCACGCACATACAATGCAAACGCAGAATCAGAGGAGATTTCTCCTTATGATAGTCAAAGATGCTTGATACGCATTAAAAAGAAACATTTGATATTATTACTAGTGCATAGTGTAGAAAATATTTCGAAAGTAGAATATAAACCTTAGCCAACATACGACCATTATCGTATGCCTACTATAGCTACCATGTTCAATAGCAGGTTACCGCCACATTCCATGGCAGGTTATACAACTAAAACCGTACAAGGATCGTATTGTTTCTTTGGATTTCCAACGAATGGTCAGGCCAAGGAACTTCCCATTGCCACATGAGAACGCCTCTGGAAGGACGTCCCCGAGAACCTAACCGGATCTCTGCCAACACAAGGCCGGGTTACCTTTCAAACTAGGTAACAACTGACCGAGTATGCCATCCCCCGGTCCTTTGGGACCTTTAACCGAGCGCTCGTCACCAACATCACACAATCATAAATAAAGTGTTTCAACATGAGTAAGTATCTGGGCTCCATACCATGATACCACCCTTTTCCAGAAGGAAATGCACATACCCTAAAGGGAGCTACCCCTCATAACCTTGCTGCATCTTTCCTGTTTTGACCATTCCGGGGTGTGAGGCTCGACGAAGTCTCGTCCACAAAGCCACGCTTTATACAAAAGTTGTGCTTTGGGTCAACAAATGATCATAGAAATGATCACAAAGATAAACGATCAAACAAATGATCCTATCACAAATGATCAACACAATGATCATTTCACAGCAACACTCAGCATGTCACATTACCAAATTGGGAATATATTGCTAATAACCTTCAACTACATAACCTCTGAACTCGTACGTCTCAGAGAAGGGTGTTAAGCTAAGAGAATAAATTCTCCGCCACCAACAGAAATATATTTGAAAGAAATTTGCTTTATATCTCAATTTGTAATGTCAGACACACAATCCATACAAGTCTGTTCCAGGCTCGAACAGAACCGAAGGCACTTACAAAGAAGTCCTTGCAATCCGGATATCCACAATCCTGATCGGATTCCCCATCATATATGGAGAACTCTATCCCGGAGCAACTCGGTGCAGAGTCAATCGACAGGTCATCCTATCGCTCTCGCAAATATCCGGTCTTCAACACCGGTCATCAATGCTATCGATTACGTCGTATCACTATTCGAAATGGGTAATCCGAATAACGAGCGCAATAATTTAAAAATAAGTGTGGCATTCAAATTCATCAAATCACAACAAATACCTTTCAAAGGTAAATATTGATAGTCGGTTATTGAACCATCAATGGATATGCACAACATCACCAGATTCCAAATAATTTTCCAAATTATTTATTTTCCAAAAATATCTTTACAAGATATAAAATTTCAATACCTCAAAAATAAATCAATATTTATTTTTAAACAAATTCCCCTTTCTTTTATAAATTCCATAGTGAATTTATATTTCACAATATCTACTGATATACGATTTCAATTATTCATTTTCAATTTATCTTCAAAAAGATAAATTCTCAAAATATTCACTTTATATTGGAAAACATTTCCATACTTACTTATCAAGTAATTCACAAATCTTTTTATTTTCTACACTTGGAAAATATTCAATATACTTAAATCGAAATAAGTATATATATTTCATTCTCTAAGGAAATCATTCTCTTAAACATCTTTATTTGGGCCTAAACGAGTGTTGCGTAAAACATCGTTACGACAACCCAAAATCACTAGTATAGGGATTTGAAATTAAAATAGATATATAAATCCCAATACTATACAAAACATTTCCTTTCGGAAATCATTTACTATAACAACAGTGTTATAGTCCACCATTTCCTTTTATTTCTCGAAAACGTCTATTTCAACAATGAATGTTGAAATCTATGATTTCGAATCTTAACACATTTAAAAACATCGTTAGATCGTTTTAATTCTATTTAAAACATCACATTCAAAACATTTTCTTTAACTTATTATTCACTATTCAAAAACGTGTATATACTTCGTTAACAAATTTCATCCTTTCTATACATTTTATTTTAAAGGATTATTCACTGTCTAAAACGTGAATATAACTCCATTAATAAGCTATAACAATTTACTTATCAAAATAAGTCATTTTGCGGATTTATAAAACAATGTTTATAAATTCCATTTCTATTTATTTTATAACAACTTCCTTTTATAAATTTCCTTTATTAACCTATTCGATTTATAACTCAATTATATACCAAAGGTTCATATTATAAGTTAAACACTTACAATTTATTTGTTTACCAAAAACGTTCTTTTTAACTTCCCAAATTATAAATCTTATAACCTATAAGATTCATTTATTTACCCAAATCTATCTTTTTAATAACTTCACAAATTTTATAAACCTACTGCTTATAAAATTCCATTTATAACTTCACAGTTTATAATTCTATAAATTTCATTCATTTACGAAATTCATTCACAATTCATTCTAACACTTATAAAAGCTCGTTTTATAATCCCAACGTTTTAATTTACAAATACCCATCTTATAATTCTTTTATATAAATCAATTTATATTATTCTTTAAAACGTCTTTAAACTCCTTTATAATTTCATCATTTTGATTTATAAAATAATCAAATTTATAAATCCTATATTTAAACTTTTTATAATAAATTAAGAAATCCAAATTTAAGCTATTTTATAAAATCATTAACCCCATATTTTCAAAAATACAACCTTTAACTATATTTCTCAAAAATCATAATTTTGTAACATTAAAATTTATAACGTTTATTTATTTATAATGGATCAATTCCAGAAATATTTTATAAACATATACTTTCAAAAATCTCTTTAAATCCTTTTAAAATTCCAAAATTTGGTCCAATGATGCTACATACCAAATAGTCAATCACGACAACAACGATATCATATATCGATATGATAATCAACGAATATCAATATATCCATAATCAAATAAATACTGTTGAGGAATCCAGTTGGATCCCTCCAACCTGTTTTCCTGCATCCAAAGATGTTAGCACAATACCAATTCCGTTCCAGTACGGAATTATCGCGGTATATGGGATTTAAAATATTATCCGCCTAATAGACGGCGCAATAGGGTCTCATCCGCTATATAATGCGGGAAAAATCAACAACTGCAATATATACATATGCCAATATATATATATATATATATTGCTATTATATATAATACCAATTTCACTGTTTATGAAATATTCGCGGTATATGTTTTTAATAAATAACATCCGCTTACTAACGGCGCATAATGTCTATTTTAACAATCAACAGATATCAATCATCATTCAAACATACATTCAAGAATTTTAAATCTAACTATTTAAAATAAAATCGAAACCGATTCGATTGAGTGAGAAGTTCTCACCTTGATTTCAATTTCGTTTTAGCGATTTATTTCGAATATCGATTGAGTGAGAAGTTCTCACCTTGATTTCAATTTCGTTTTAGCGATTTATTTCGAATAAAACTAAACGGACGTTTAATTATACCCGAAATTCTGACTAACTCCAAACGACTCCAATCCAATTCCATAGCGTAGTGCTCATCAATACGATTCCAACGCAACTGGTTTCGCGCGTTTTCGACCTCGTATGAAAAAGATATGCATTTTTACAAGTTTCACGAATTTTATATACTAAATTTACAACATATATTCACTATTTTTAAACCTAAATAGATCCAAGCCGTAGATCCATGCTTAGAAAATCACCACCGTAGAACGCAACTCTCCTTCCCCTACGTGATTTCTTTTGCTCGGCCGAACCCAATACACGTTCAAAACCCTAGATTCTTGCCACCACCTCATGCAACTTGAAGACGATCAACTACTATCATCTCGTGCGCCCTCACACACTTCACCCATGACCAGAAGAGCTCGAGGCTCGGTCGACCATAGGCATAGGAAAACGTGCGTGAACATCTCGGCTTCATACGCGATCCCATTGATCCATGACTCCAATTTCGATCACAACCATTGGATATCAAGATCTCATTGTCGTCTACAACTTTCATGTTGAAAGTTTCTTGGATTGCTTCACGGATTTAAAGAAATTTGAGCAGGAAGAACTATAAATTTTGGCCATGGATACAAGGGTGGCGGCTGTAACCTAATTTCTAGGGTTTGATGTAAAGAATGAAAATAGAGGTCCTTTTATAGAAAATTCGCGCGACACTATTCATCCCAGATTTTCCGAACTCCAAACGAAGCGTGCCGGTTGGCGTTTCTAAGGTTTACCCCGCATTCCGAACACAATGGAACGTGTTTCAGGAGCTAATTAGGTCATCTGTGCGAGTTATGGCAATAAACGTTCGATTTAAAATTAAACCGATTAAACGATTTTTCTAGGCGTTTTAGCTTGCACCGGACAAACGGTAAATCCGATTGACTTGAAATTTGAAACCATACAATAATATCACATTACGGATCCGATGAAACTAGTTTCGTCGAAATCCAAGACTTTTTGAGAAATGACTATTTTAACTCGCCAAATTAATATTAAAACAATTTCGATGCGTTTCGAGCTGCCACGATCAAACGACAACTCCGATTGCTACGAAAATTGAAATCCGGTAATAATAAAATATTACGAATCCAATGGAACTAGTTTCGTCCAATTCTGAGACTGTTCAAAAACTGGCTAATTTCACTAGTCGATTAAATATTAAAATATTCAATTTTCACAAATTAACTTTTAATTCGATTTTAAAAGTTCTAAAACATCATTCTAACTTCAATATGATAAAATAAAATTTTACAAATCATTTTCAATCATATTTAACCCAATTTTCAATTATTTCTGTATTTCCAACTATTAAATTATCGATTTAATTATTCAATTAAATCCAATTATTCGAAATAAAATTTATTCGACTTATAAATTTCACTTACTAATATTTAAAATTAATTAAATACTCAAATTTTAATTAATTAAAATTCTGGGTCGTTACAATATAAGTACATACCTTTCTTCGATGCCCTTAGGAAAGATAAGAAGAAATTTGAATGGAATTAGGATTTCATAGTGCCTTTGAGGAACTATTGATGTATATGTAAAGGCCACTGGTCTTATTCTGTGGACATAGAGGATTTATTTATTTACCTAGTAGTGTCTGCTCAGGCACTAAGTGTAGCATTAATGCAGGAGGAGGCAAGGACTAAAGACTGGTGTACTACATCAACAAGTGATTCACTGGAGCCGAAAAGAACTATCCAAAGTAGGAGAAACTTGCCTACCGCTTATTGATTTCCTTATAGAACTTAGGACTGTATTTTCAGGCCCACCTAATCAAAGTGTCAACGGACTAGTTTTTGAAACAAAACCTGTATCGACCCGAGACCTCGGGAAGGTTGCTTAAGTGGAATATCAAGATGAGTCGGTTTGACATTACTTACCATCCAAAGAGAGCGATAAACAAATAAGAAATATTAGACTTCATCATTGAATTTACTGTGCGGGATGGTATGGATGAGGAGGAGGATGCTACAGTCATGGCTTCTCAATGGAAGTTATATATCGATGATTCTTCAAATGAATTTAGCTCGAGGGAAGAAGTAGTATTTGAAACACCAGAAGGATGATAGATTCGCTACACACTGAAGCTGGAGTTTCCTACGACTAAAAACGAAGCATAGTATAAGGCATTGATATAAGGATTGAGAATAACAAAGGAACTAGGGATAAAGATGTTGCACATATTTAGCGAATCCCAACTGGTGGTTTGCCAAATCAAGAAGAAATACCAGACCAAGGGTGCGAGACTGGCCCCGTACTTATTAAAAGCACAAGAACTGCTTAAAGACATAAAACAATATATGGTAACGCATATCCATAGAAAGGAAAACATGAAGGTCGATTCACTAACTAAGTTGGCTAGCTCTGGTCATGTAATGGGATTGGTTCCAATGGAAGCCTTAACAGCTCTTTGCATTAATCAGATGGACTGGATTTCGAAGACCACAGAAGAGATGGAATCATGGATGACTCTATTCAAAGGCTACCTAATCAATGGAACTCTCTCAAGGGATAGGAATAAGGGAAAGAAACTGCTTCGAAAAGCACCACGATTCGTCATGCAAGACGAAGTGATGTATATGAGAGGATTCTGAACTCCCATGTTGCGATGTGTAGCTAAGCATGAGGTTAGGAAGATCCTCATGGAAGTCCATGAGTGCAGTTGTGGTGATCACACCGGGGGGTAGATTCTGGTAAAGAAGACACTTCATAATGGACATTTCTAATAACGATAAACCAAGATGAAAATAACAACACCAAATGGTGTGACTGATGCCAGAGATTTGTAAAGATCCGGAGAGCCCCATCTTTAGAACTTACGCAAATGATCATCCCTTGGCCATTTGCAATGTGGGGAATTGACATTATCGGTGTGCTACCAATAGCCAATTATGTTATCATTGCAGTAGATTACTTTACAAAATGTATTAAAGCGGAACTGCTTGCCATGATTACGATGAAAAAGGTAATCAACTTTGTAATAAAGAGTATTATTTGTAAGTTTGGAGTGTCCCAAAAGATCACCACAGATAATGGAACTAAATTTGAGAGTAAAGAGTTCAAGTATTTTTGCAAGTGCTACCGAATCAAGAAGGGCTTCTCCATGGTGGAGAATCCTCAGACAAACATGAAAGTGGAAGCGGTGAACAAGATCAACAAGTCCATATTGAAAAAGTGATTGACATAAGCCGAAGGCAACTAGGTTGATGAGCTTCCACTAGCACTATGTTCTTATAAGATAACAAAAAAGTCTACGACTAGGCACTCAGCATTCGATTTAGCATATGGATCGGAAGCAATGATCCCGATAGAGATGGAAGTACCTTCTCATTGTAAAGGGCATTTCAATTTGAAGGCAAATGAAGAACTCCTACCCTAGTCTCCCGATTTGGTTGATAAGAAGAGGGAGAACCATAATTAAGGGTCATTGCACACCAGAAAAGAGTAGCACGACATTTTAATGCCAAGGTTCGCAACCGTACCTTATAGGTAGGAGATCTAATTTTGAAACGAGTTCTCCTGAGTAGAGGAACGCTTGGCCCGAACTTGGAAGGATCGTATGCAATTGATCAAAAACTTAGAGACGAAACCTTCAAGTTAGCAATCGTTGATGGAATCCCGATCCTACGTGCTTGGAAGATGACTTGTTGCGGCACTATTGCACTTAGTTTGTCCTTTATTTGTTTTCGCAAATAAGCCACCCAGGATCGCTGGAGGCAATATAATAAGGCAAGAGTTTCCTCTTGTTTCACTCACAAATAAAGTTAGCTTCTTGAGCCAAAGCAACTGCGTTTTTATGAGCAAAACTCCTGTATGGCATGATTAGCTGCATAGCCGAGGAAACACTCCTTTGTCCTAGGACAACGGACAAAGAGTATGGACTCAAACCATCAGGTCCATGGGGAAAATCTACAACTCAATCTTTTGAGAACCGACATTGCTCGGAGACAGACGACGCCAAGAAGGTCAAAAGCACTAGGTTGATGGGGAAAATTAGTCCTAGACCTACTAAGAACCGACGTTTCCCAAAAGAAGCGATGCTAGTGTGACAACCCGGAAATTTTAACGAATTAAAGTGGAATAATTAATCGATTTTAAATATTTAAAAGTTAAATTTAACTTCAATTTCAAAATATCAATATTTACTTGATAATTAAATCATTGAATTATATAGTATAAATATTGAATTTAATTTGAAATGGGTAAATTGTTGAATCTCGAATTTCTAAGCTTGTTTAGAATAATTTGAAGGCTTATAAAATTTATAAGGATGATTCTGAAGATAATAGAATGGGAGAAATTCAATTTAAAGGCAATTTGTTCAATTTTAAAAATATATCGTTTAAATTGAATTTAAAAATAGCCTTTCGAGGCACAGTCTCGGAATTCGACGAAACCAGTTCCATTGGATCCGTAATAGTTAGTTATTATCGGATTTCAATTTTAGTAGCCATCGGAGTTGTCGTTTGACCCTGGCAGCTCGAAACGCTTAGATATATTTTAATCGATTTAATTTAACATCGATCGTTTAATTCCGTAACTCGCACATACGTTCAAATTAGCCTCCAAAACACGTCCCATTGTGTTCGGAACGCGGGTAAAACCTTAGAATCGCCTAGCGACATTCCTTAAGAGGAGTTCAAATTTTAAGTAGTAAATAACGAGACGTTTTGTAAGTTTTATAATATAATAAAATTAAAAGTACAACAGTCAGAGATATTTTCATTTTCAAGCGTGCTCTTGAAGTCGTCCCTTCCTTCCCAATCATGCCACTCTCTCTCTGCTAAAAAATCGTGTTTCCCCTTATCCCAAATGAAAATCGAAATTTGCAAAGGAAATAAAAATGGCTGAAAACACCAACTAAAATCGAGTGGGTCATCTCGTTCCTCGAGACGCTCGCATACCCTTCTCCTCTTCTTATCCGTTCAAACACGAATCAAAGCCGACCCTTCTTTGTTTCCAATCAAAATCGAAGCCTCCCAGTGCGTATAATAAAAAAAAACCCAAAACGAAATCAGTGAGCGCGCTAGGGTTGAAGGCAGCATAGGTGTCAGAGGAGTTAACTCGCAATGTTGGTTGCCGTGCGATGAACCGAGGGGATGTCGCGGTGATTTTGTGGAGACGGCAACTTCAGTATCGCGATGGGAGAAGTCGCGACTGGAAGCTTGAAGTGTGGCGGCGCAAAGGGAAGGGGGTGATCGATAGGTTTTCACGTTCGATTGCTTTGGGATCGATCGCGATTCTAGGTTTGGGCCGCACAGTAAATAGAAGACGCAAAGACATGGTTCAAGCCCATGACCGAAGCAGTGGGTGATAATCAGGAATACAGGTGAGTGATCTTCATTAGATTGTATTCTATTTGAATCTTAATTCGAAATGGGAATCGAAATGATGTTGAAAGTACACATTTTATATGTGTTTGTGAATGATTTGAAATTCATTAAATTGTAAGGTAAATAAAGAGTTAAATAAATAAGTTGATTAATTAATGTATAGATTAATTAATTACATTATTAAGGGATTTAAGTTTATGATTTGGATTAATGTTATTAATTCGGGGTTAAATTAAATGGTAACTAAGAATTGATAATTAAGTAAGTCTGGATTGATATTCGGTGATTAGGAATTAGTTAATCGAGCAATAAGGGATAAATTTTAGTTATAATTTAGAAATTAATTATGTAATTAGAGATGAAATAATTTATAATTAATTTGTAATCAAAGTGTTAATTACTTAGAGAAGTAATTAAAGGATTGGTTGATAAATATAGCAAATGATGGATCATAGGTGGAGGGTTTGAATGGTTTATAAATGTGATTAATTTAGGGTAATTAATTTTACTAATTAATTAAGGATGATAAATTGTGAAATTTGGTGGGTATAATAACCTAATGTATTTATAATAGTATACTTACTTGGTGAAGTAATTGGTGATAATTGTTGGATGTAATTGATTAATGGATGGTTTGATAGAAATTACTTAATGGTATTAATAAAATATAATTACTTGGTGAAATTAATCAAGAGATAAATTAAGATGGTTAATAAAGGAATAATTGATTTATTTAATGAAGTAAATAAAAGAATAGTTAATTATAGTTTGGAATTAATCGAAAATGATTAATATTGTAGCTTAATTAAGATAAATAAATTTGATTAGGATAAATTAAAATTATAATTGAAATCCTTGGGTTTTATAATTAAAAGCATAATAAAGATTGATTAATTTAGATTAGAACAAATCAAAATATAATTGGAAATCATTAATTTATATAATCAACGGTGTAATTAAAGATTGATTAATTAAGATGAATTAATCATAAGACTCATGAGAAATTAATTTGTGAAGTAATTATAGATTACTCATTGATTTGGTCAAAATAATTAATGTTGTGATATTAATTAAAAATAATTACTTGAATGGAATTGGAAGATAATTAATCCAGGGTAATTAATTAAGATGAATCAGGAAGGGTTGATTAATTTATTCGGAATTAATTAATGAAAGAATCTAAGTGATTAAGGCTTGAAAATTCAATTTGAATCAATTGAAATGATTTGTATGTGACTAAGCTTTGCTTTTGAATGATTGAATGGAATTAGATGATTCGAAGGAGTTGGTAACTCTGATATGAAATGTTGAGTATTTCTTTGGATAACTTGGAATAGAATGACATGAGATTCGAAGAGACCGAGGTCGGGTATATGAGAAATACCCGAAACCACTTCTAATGTTTATAGATTGATATATAAAATCTATATGCTGGATTGAAGTGATTTGGAGGTATTGGACTGTTTTAAAAACTAAATTTTTGGTATTTAGAAATTTAAATGTGGACTAAGTGTTGTCTATAATAATATGTGGCTTGTGAATTGATATATGTTACCCGGGTTTATAAAAGTTGATTTCTTTGGTATTCCATGTTAGTTGGGTTTACTCACGCTGGTTTCCAGCCTGACCCGGGTGTTACTTTGGTGTAATGCTCGGGTCAGACCGAGTATTACAGATTTTCAGGTAGGTACGTTCTGGAGCTCAGGGGGCGAGCTGGATGACAGTAGCGTATAAAGTATTTCCGCTGTATTTATATCTTCGTTAATCTGAGACATGAAAATTGTACTTACTCAGTGACTGTATATATGTGAAACTCTTATGTATATTAATGTAATCGATAGATATAGTATTCTTTTGTAAACTGTTATTATTTATTGTTATATTTTATCTGCTGCGTATGTGAGTTGTTGATGTTTCTGTTCTTCTTCCTCTTTCTTCTTTATCATAACTATCTGGAATTTTCTGGAGTGAAAATTTTTGGGTCGTTACGGTTGGTATCAGAGCCGAAAGGTTAAGCGAGAACCTTGGCTCTAGTGGGGATTACTCATTAAATAGAGTCTGAAGTACTCTAAAATTAGTTATTTGTATATATATGAGCGCGTACTTGTTATTTTCTGATATAAAGGTTTTAATTGATTCTATATAAAATATATATTTTGATATATAAAGTAATATTTCCTTCTAATAAATATTTAAGTGATTGGTTGTTAATTATTGAAATTAAAATTAAGGAATAATATAATACAACCAAACTAAAATTTAATAAAGATAAGTTTGAAATGGATTCAAACCGAAATTGAAGTCTTGAATTGTAAATAAGTTATGTAGAAACAGAAATACAACCAAATTAAAATTTATTTGATTGAAGATAAAATTCTAAATCTTTTGCCAGAGTCTGAAAATTTTGTTTCAAAGTGATGAAAAATAATAAATAAGTATTATTTGGATAATTGGGACTTGTTGCAAACAATGGGTTGTTTGAAATTTGATTTGAATTTAAAACCAAGGGTGGTTTAAAACTGTAAAACATGGCTGGGAGGGCCAAGTAATAAATATGTATACATGTATGGATATACATGATATCAAAGATAATTTGAAATAAACTCTAAGAGGTTGAGTTTTGATTTTTTTTCCCTGAAGTGTGATGTAAAAACCCAAAGTGAAATAAGTTTTGAAGAGGGAAAGAATTTTGAAGTTGAAGCGGAAATTCAAATTGAGTAAGGTTGACTGGATTAAGTAAATTTAATTTAACTTGGGAAAAGTTAAATAAGTTGAATGAACAATTTGAATTAGTAGTTTGTGTGATCTCAAATCGGTTTGAGATTTAAAAATTGAAAATGGACGGACATTTTAAATAAATTGGATGATATCATCCTATTGTTAATAAAAATCTTTAAATTGGGAATGGTAGTGTATAAATAAAATAAATTTGAATAATTAGATTGTAAATTAAACTTGTTTAAGAACCGGCTTCAAACTGGAAGATAAAATTTAATACTAAATTAAAATTTTAAAATAAAATTGTATTGAAATCTTATTTGAACCTTGAAATACATAAGTAAAGATAATTTAAATGAAATTTTTAGAATTGAACTCAGGAATTAAATTGAATAAATTTTTTAAATAAAAGTTAATGTGGTTTAAAGAGTTAAACCAACCTTTGAGGATTTAACACGAATTTATATAATTCGAGATGGGTTAAAGTTGAAATTTAAATCCATTAGTACAAATTGAATTTAGTTTGAATTAATTAGAATTGAAGTTGCCTTGGGGTTAAATAAATTTCAATTGAAATTGGAGTTATCCAAATTAGAATTGGATCAATTTAAATGGAAGTGTACATTGAATTGTTGGGATAGTGAACAGTTTGACTCTTGACTATTTTAAATAAATTGTTTTCATGTAAACTTATTTTTCTAAGCTATTTAGTATATACAACTTTTCTTTCTTGAAGCCAAATTATTTTATACTTGGTTTACAACTATTTTTGGACCTATTTAACAATTTTTCAACTGTTTTCTAAACTAATTACTATTTTTCAACTATTTCACAAACTAATTTCTAATTTACAAGTATTTTGCAATTATCTTAAATTTCTGAAACTGTTCAGCTATTTTCTACTATTTTACGATTAGTTAACTATTTTCTAACTATTTTACAAAACTAGTAATTATTTTTCAACTACTTATCTGTTTTTAAAATTTTCAAGCTATTTTCTAAATAAACTGGTCGGAGTTCAAACTGTTATGGATGTAATACCCAACTGAGATAGGAATTGAAGTGATAATCCAAATGGGTATTAATGTAAAGGTGGATAAGTAAATGGAAAAGAAATTGATATTGAAAAGAGTAATCAAATTGGAATATTTGATTTTAAATAAACAAAGTTGTATATCTTTGTTATATGAGAAAAATCTCCCCTTGTTGAATTTATTGCTAGAAGAAAAATGATTTTGAAGTTGTTTGAAGTATAAAAGGATTTTTATACAAGTTTGAAAAGATCCAAAGTTTTTAAATTTTATATATCTGAATATATATAAAGGATCTTATGAGGAATTTGGAAAAAGGTTTTGGGAACCTTTGGATTTGGAAGGGCTTTTGATTTTGGGTAAAATCAATATTGTATTTTGAAAGCCTAATTTGAGAATTATCGATTTTGGGATAATCGATTTTTTGTAAAGGGGCTTTGTATGATATCATACTAGGTGTATGATTTGAAGATACTATATGTGTATAGTATAAAATGTTTTGATGATGGCTCTGGGAAAAAAGGCGCTCCCTTGAAATGAACTTCTCAGGAGTGCCACTGGGTGGTGCTGCCTTGAGCCCCAAGGGGGGGTTCTAAAGTTGATCCTATGAGGAGTCCGGACAAAACTAGTTCCTGAGGATTATTGGGTAGCGAAAGTCGATGGCGCTGATGCCTACAGAGGCATTTGGGTTATGCTATGACGACAGTGTAACTCGATGTCGCTGCGATTTACTGTGGGGACCATAGCGAAAATCGTGTGGAGGATGAGTGTCAACGGTCTACACTTGATTTTGCCGGGAAGGCAACGCAACATCGGTAGACTGCGATCTATGGTCAAGTGGAGTGAAGAAGTTTCATTTTTGGCAGCGAAATTCGATGGCGCTGATGCCTACAGTTATATGGGTTTTTGCTGTGATAGCTACGTAACCCCAGTTGTAGCTGTGATCTGTCGTTGGTTCCATGGTGTAATCGTGGGGCGCGGAGGCCTACAGTTATCTGTGGATTTTGTCAGGACGGCAACGTAACCATCGGGTTAACTGCGACCATGGATGGGGGTGATGATTTCCAGAGCATTCTCACCAAAGATATTTCCTCTATTTTCAAAAACTGTTTCTATATTTTCAATAAATTTACTTTCAAAGGTATTTTCACTGGGTGTTGAAAACGGGTTTACCAAGTACTTATAGATTTTCAGTCCTACGCCTGATCAACGTATGACTGAATTTCTGTAAGAACAAGGATGGACTGGTTGAGACATCGAGTTATAAGAAGTATTTTTATAAAGAGCTATTTTATTAAGTATGATGTGAATTTAAAAGCATTTCAAAAAAATTTAAATAAAGATGTTGGAATTTTGGGAAATAAAAAGGAAATCCAAACTAGAATTTTAAATGAAGTGATTTTGTAATTAAAATCGAATATTGAATTAAAAGTTGGAAGTAAGTTAATAAATAATTATTTGATAGAGTATGTTAATGAAAATTTAACTTGGTTAAACAAATGGATTGTAAATTAATAATAGAGTTTGAAATGTAAATTAGAATTGTAAATAGAATTCAACTTGGATTTGATAATGAATTGAATAAGTGAAGATGCTATAAAATGGAAATAAAATAGAGTTGGATTAAAAATGTGATGGTTGAATTATAAATAAAATTCAAAGGTGATTTGAATAATATTTAATGAAATTTGCAAGTAAATTGGACATAAGAGAAGTGCTTATAATAAACATGGTTTGGGTTGCAAAACAAAATCCAAGTGAATAGAAATAAATTAAGAATGGCCTTGTATTAATAAAATAAACTCGATAATGGATTAAGTAAATAAATGAAAATTTTAAAACGAGTTAGTTGAGTTAAATAATAAATGGATGAAGTCTGATTGAATAAAAAAAAACTAAATCACAGTTGTGATTGGAATTGGATTATCAGACTGAACTTAAGTTCGGTGGCATATTAATTTGAAGTATAAATGAGTTAAGTATGTGCTTGGATATTATTTTAGAAATTGAGAAGGTGAATTAAAATTAAAATTTAAAATTAATGGACTAACTGAATTTAATGGAAGTTGATTAAATGAGAATCAAATAAAAGTAAACTTAAGTTTGATGTTGGAATAAATAAAAATAAATTAACTTAATTTTAAATTTTATGGAAGCTTGGCTTCGAATAAGAATGGAAGCCCGTTAAATAAAAGCTTGGATTAAATTAATTTGTAAATGGTTATTAATTTATAAGTTTGAATGTGCCAAGCTTAACAAATTGTTTTAAATGGAACAATTGCGGAATGAAATGAAATGCAATGAATGGTTGGTGAATAAATTAGATATGAAGTGGAATTAATTACAGGATGAGTTGAAAAGTAATTTGAAGTAGTTATAAACTAAATAAATACTCTATTAAGTGAATATTGACGAATTGGTAAAGAATGAATCGTCGTATGACGTAAATAAAAATAATTAAAATTCTATGGCTAATAGAGATTAAATAAATTGATTTTGAAATCAACTAAATTGAATATGAGCTTGTTTGGATTTAAAATAAATTGGATGTAAGAAATTGAGTTGCAAACCATTGAAACTGAATGAAATGGCTTATGAATTGATTGAAAGCAGTTGAATTAGCTTAAAGGTTATATAAATCGCTTATGGAAAGCGTTTTGGTGCTTGTTGCTTATGATATACATGTGTTTAGCTATTGAATATAAGTGAAATGCTAATAAATTTTCTATATATGGCACTTACATATTTAAATTGAGTAAGTACAGGTACCTGAAGGCCGTTTGGCTGGACTTGGATTGCACAAATTTCTAAAATAAATAAGCCGCATGCTTAAAATGCTAAATAAGGTGCCTACGCAATAAAAATAGGAAATATGAACTGTTTTTGCTTTTTCCGACCGTGTGGGTCGATGTATATATATTTATATCTCTTGTCAAATTGCAAAAGCTCCTCCGTACAAAGGAGACTCTGCCAAAATTTTCCGAAAATTTTGAGAGTTAGAAAATTTTTGAAATTTTTTGAGAAAATTTTTGTTAAGCAATTAAACGATTTAAAATATGAAATTGAAATAGATTAGTAGATGGAACTGATAAGACTCAGTTGTAAATGGAAAATAAAAATTCAATATTAAAAATTGAAATAAGCTGAATTCATATTAAAACGGGAAAAACGAATTTGAATAGAAGAAAATATGAAAACCTATATAAGAGAATGTATAAAATGATTTGTAAAGTTACGATTGAATATTTGCCAAACAAGATATGCAGGTATTAAAGGGAAAAAGAATTGGATTTGATTCCAAAAGATAAATTTGAATTGCCCGACAAAAAGGTATGTATTTAAAATTTTGTATGAAATTGGATTGGGTTTTTGATGTAGCCACTTGGCTTTTGTTTTCTTTTTGGAATTTGGGAGCCTATAGAGGCCTTTTGTAGTTGTACCGAGCTAGCCGCGCAAAGGAGACACTGGCAAAATATTTCGGCAATTTAGAGAGTTAGAAAAATTTTGAGGAAATTTTAATAGTTCAAAATTAGTTTTACATTGAAATTTAGATAAGTGAGCAAAGGGATATTATTTGATACTATAGAAGGTTTTGGGGAAGTTGGTTGATGTGATAGTGGGTCTTTAATAACAGATAATTGGTAGGATGTTGAATTGTGAGTTTTGGGAAAGGTAAACGGGTATTGGACCATTCTTCCTAACTAATAATTTCGGGGATGAAATTCATTTAAGGGGGGAGGAATGTGACAACCCGGAAATTTTAACGAATTAAAGTGGAATAATTAATCGATTTTAAATATTTAAAAGTTAATTTTAACTTGAATTTCAAAATATCAATATTTACTTGATAATTAAATCATTGAATTATATAGTTTAAATATTGAATTTAATTTGAAATTGGGTAAATTGTTGAATCTGGAATTTCTAAGATTGTTTAGAATAATTTGAAGGCTTATAAAATTTATAAGGATGATTCTGAAGATAATAGAATGGGTGAAATTCAATTTAAAGGCAATTTGTTCAATTTTAAAAATATATCGTTTAAATTGAATTTAAAAATAGCCTTCCGAGGCACAGTCTCAGAATTCGACGAAACCAATTCCATTGGATCCGTGATAGTTAGTTATTATCGGATTTCAATTTTAGTAGCCATCGGAGTTGTCGTTTGACCCTAGCAGCTCGAAACGCTTAGATATATTTTAATCGATTTAATTTAACATCGATCGTTTAATTCCGTAACTCGCACATACGTTCAAATTAGCCTCCAAAACACGTACCATTGTGTTCGGAACGCGGGTAAAACCTTAGAATCGCCTAGCGACATTCCTTAAGAGGAGTTCAAATTTTAAATAGTAAATAACGAGACGTTTTGTAAGTTTTATAATATAATAAAATTAAAAGTACAACAGTCAGAGATATTTTCATTTTCAAGCGTGCTCTAGAAGCTGTCCCTTCCTTCCCAATCACGCCTCTCTCTCTCTCTGCTAAAAAATCGTGTTTCCCCTTATCCCAAATGAAAATCGAAATTTGCAAAGGAAATAAAAATGGCTGAAAACCCCAACTAAAATCGAGTGGGTCATCTCGTTCCTCGAGACGATCGCATACCCGTCTCCTCTTCTTATCCGTTCAAACACGAATCAAAGCCGACCCTTCTTTGTTTCCAATCAAAATTGAAGCCTCCCAGTGCGTATTAAACAAGAAAACCCAAAACGAAATCAGTGAGCGCGCTAGGGTTGAAGGCGGCATGGGTGCCAGAGGAGTTAACTCGCAATGTTGGTTGCCGTGCGATGAACCGAGGGGATGTCGCGGCGATTTTGGGGAGACGGCAACTTCAGTATCGCAATGGGAGAAGTCGCGACTGGAAGCTTGAAGTGTGGCGGCGCAAAGGGAAGGGGGTGCTCGATAGGTTTTCACGTTCGATTGCTTTGGGATCGATCGCGATTCTAGGTTTGGGCCGCACAGTAAATAGAAGACGCGAGACATGGTTCAAGCGCATGACTGAAGCAGTGGTGATAATCAGGAATACATGTGAGTGATCTTCATTAGATTGTATTCTATTTGAATCTTAATTCAAAATGGGAATCGAAATGATGTTGAAAGTTTTATATGTGTTTGTGAATGATTTGAAATTCATTAAATTGTAAGGTAAATAAAGAGTTAAATAAATAAGTTGATTAATTAATGTATGGATTAATTAATTACATTATTAAGGGCTTTAAGTTTATGATTTGGATTAAGGTTATCAATTTGGGGTTAAATTAAATGGTAATTAAGAGTTGATAATTAAGTAAGTCTGGATTGATATTCGATGATTAGGAATTAGTTAATCGATTAATAAGGGATAAATTTTAGTTATAATTTAGAAATTAGTTATGTAATTAGAAATTAAATAATTTATAATTAATTTGTAATCAAAGTGTTAATTACTTAGAGAAGTAATTAAAGGATTGGTTGATGAATATTGCAAATGATGGATCATTGGTGGAGGGTTTGAATGGTTTATAAATGTGATTAATTTAGGGTAATTAATTTTACTACTTAATTAAGGATGATAAATTGTGAAATCTGGTGGGTATAATAACCTAATGTATTTATAATGGTATACTTACTTGGTGAAGTAATTGGTGATAATTGTTGGATGTAATTGATTAATGGATGGTTTGATAGAAACTACTTAATGGTATTAATAAAATATAATTACTTGGTGAAATTAATCAAGAGATAAATGAAGATGGTTAATAAAGGAATAATTGATTTATTTAATGAAGTAAATAAAAGAATAGTTATTTATAGTTTGGAATTAATCGAAAATGATTAATATTGTAGCTTAATTAAGATAAATAAATTTGATTAGGATAAATTAAAATTATAATTGAAATCCTTGGGTTTTATAATTAAAAGCATAATAAAGATTGATTAATTTAGATTAGAACAAATCGAAATATAATTGAAAATCATTAATTTATATAATCAACGGTGTAATTAAAGATTGATTAATTAAGATGAATTAATCATAAGACTCATAAGAAATTAATTTGTGAAGTAATTAAAGATTACTCATTGATTTGGTCAAAATAATTAATGTTGTGATATTAATTAAAAATAATTACTTGAATGGAATTGGAAGATAATTAATCCAGGGTAATTAATTAAGATGAATCAGGAAGGGTTAATTAATTTATTCGGAATTAATTAATGAAAGAATCTAAGTGATTAAGGCTTGAAAATTCAATTTGAATCAATTGAAATGATTTGTATGTGATTAAGCTTTGCTTCTGAATGATTGAATGGAATTAGATGATTCGAAGGAGTTGGTAACTCTGATATGAAATGTTGAGTATTTCTTTGGATAAGTTGGAATGGAATAACATGAGATTCGAAGAGACCGAGGTCGGGTATATGAGAAATACCCGAAACCACTTCTAATGTTTGTAGATTGATATATAAACTCTATATGCTGGATTGAAGTGATTTGGAGGTATTGGACTGTTTTAAAATCTAAATTTTTGGTATTTAGAAATTTAAATGTGGACTAAGTGTTGTCTATAATATTGTGTGGCTTGTGAATTGATATATGTTACCAGGGTTTATAAAAGTTGATTTCTTTGGTTTTCCATGTTAGTTGGGTTTACTCACGCTGGTTTCCAGCCTGACCCGGGTGTTACTTTGGTATAATGCTCGGGTCAGACCGAGTATTACAGATTTTCAGGTAGGTACGTTCTGGAGCTCAGGGGGCGAGATGGATGGCAGGAGCGTATAGAATATTTCCGCTGTATTTATATCTTCGTTAATCTGAGACATGAAAATTGTACTTATTCAGTGACTGTATATATGTGAAACTCCTATGTATATTAATGTAATCGGTAGATATAGTATTCTTTTGTAAACTGTTATTATTTATTGTTATATTTTATCCGTTGCGTATGTGAGTTGTTGATGTTTCTTTTCTTCTTCCTCTTTCTTCTTTATCATAACTATCTGGAATTTTCTGGAGTGAAAATTTCGGGTCGTTACAGCTAGGAAGGTCCAAACCATGGGGTTGATAGGGAAAATTGATCCTCAGCCTTTTAAGAACTGGCATTGTTCGGAGATAGGCGACGCTAGGAAGGTCCAAAGTCCATGGACGATGGGGAAAATCGACCCTTAAACTTCTGAGAACCGACGTTGCCCAAAGAGAGGAGAAGTCAGGAAGATTCAAACCACCATTCAACACGGAAAATCAACAATCTACCTTTTGAGAACCAGCGTTGCCTAGAAATAGGCGATGTTGGGAAGGTCCAAATCGCCGGATTGATGGGAAAAATCGACCCTTGACCTTTTGTGAATTGGCATTGCTCGGAGATAGAGATGCCTTGAAGGTCTATACTGCCTGGTCAAAGGTGAAAATCGACCCTCACATTTTTTGAACCAACATTTCCCGGAGATAGGCGATGTCGGGATGGTCTAAGCCACCGGGTCGACATTGAAAATTGATCATAACCTTTTGAGAACCGACATTGTCTAAAGATAGGTGAAGTTGGAAAAGTCAAAACTGCTGGGTTGATGGGGAAAATCGACCCTAAAATTTCTATGAATTGACATTGCCTAGAGATAGGCGATGCTGGGAAGGTATCAGACCATTGGGTCGACAGAAAAATCGAATCCAACCTCCAACCTACCAACATTCAACGTAACCTAGAGAAAGGCAACGCCAAGAAGGGTTACTCACACTACGCCATAAATGGCCTTCTGAAACACAAAAAAAATGTTGGGTCAGGCCCAAAAAATGTTGCCATAGGTCTATGGCAACACCTTTGGGGTGATGCAATTTTTGCCGTTGCCTTAGACCTCAAAGGCAACATTTTTACTATCTAAGGCAACATAAGTAATATTGTTGCAATAGAACCCTATTTGGGTCTATAGCAACATCCATAGGTGTCTGTAGCAACATTCCAAAATGTTGCTATAGATATTAACTTTCTGAATTTGTGGGGCCCACAATGTAGAGCATATTTGATTTTTTAATAGAAATAAATATTTATTTAATAAAATGCTATTGCACAGAATTTGATATTCAAACAGTAATTTATTTAAATAATATTTTATTTCAACATTTGAAATAGTACAAATTCCCGACTCCACTATTTTACAATTCAATGATATATAACACTGATATTCACATATACAAATATTCCTCGCTACATCACTCAGTTCACTCATTACATATGCAGTTTCAATTTATACAAACATCGACACTGACAAATATATGACGAGCCGAGTGCCGAGCTGAAGGCGAGCCGAGTAGCGGGTCCAGTCTTCAAGCTCATGCACATTTGATTTGACTCTGTCTTCAAGCTTGTATTCAGCTGTCCAGTCTTCAATACCTGTCACATATAATTCAAAAGCAGTAATCGGGAAAATAATATTTAACTTGAATAGAAAATGAAAATATTTTTGTTATATTATTTGCCTCAGGTATTTGGTTTGTTTCTTTTCATATTTTTTTCTGACAGGGACCAAATATTTGCATGGACAACCTGTGAATGCACAAGTCAACTGTTCACAAGTGCATAAGCCAAACATGAATGCAACACAAGGATACAAGATAGTGTGGAAGACAGCAAGCAACAGTTTAGGCAAAAATGCACAAAGGAGAAGCCAAGTGCACAAAGTAGTACTCAACACAGCAAGCAACATAACATGACCAAGAAATGCATGTACATGGATGAACATACATGCATCATAAGGCTTGGTACAAGAAACTACTCAAGTGCAACTACTCAAGTGCAAGTTCATACTCAAGTGCAGCCAGATATGTAGATAAGCCAAAAAAAATGGACACGGCACAAGTTCAAACCCGAGTCATCGACTGGATTCAACTCAGGGCCAAGCAACCAACAAAACAAACAAGTACCAGGTTCAGCAAAATGTAGACAAGCTAGTGCAAGAAACACAGCAGTACACATAGGCAGCCCATCAAGCAAAAACAGTGAATGCATCAGGCATGTACAAGAGAAACATAGGCAGTAATATGATATACAGAGGACTTGGAGCATTAGTTCATGTTAAAGAACAAGGTTAGCATGATACCAGTTCAGTGCAGACCAAGCAAAACCAACAAAGCTCAACACACATATGTTCATATATATCGTGGAAATCAAAACTCAATGTTCAGATTAGTCAACAATTTAATAAAACCAAAGATCACTTTCAAAGTTTTGATTTTCAAAAATGCAGAAGTTTTCAAGTGAAGCAGTTTTCAAGAGGACAGCAGAATACAAATACTTCAAGTTCTGGTTTAACAAATGCAGCAAGGTACAAAGGTATGTGAACAAGTTTAACAAAGGTTCAAGTTCTGGTTTAACAAATGCAGCAGAAAGGAGCTAACAAGCTCAGATCAGAAATAAAAAACAAGCCAGTGAACCAAAATCCAACATACCAAATAATATCACATCGCAATTCATCATCGGGAAAGCAAAATCAAGCCAGTGGACCAAAATCCAACATACCAATACATCATCGCAATCCAACATACCAGATTTCTCAAAGTCCAACAGAAAGATTAAACTCGAGATTATAGGAAATAAAGCCTATAAATAAATCCCAATTCATCATCGACAAAAGCGTGCGAGTGTAACCAAAATTGAGAATAATCAAGTAAACCAGAAGGCAGAAAACATACCAAATAATATCACATCGCACCCAACGACGAAGTCAAAGCAATTCGAGCAATCAATCAAGGAGAACGAAGGAGCAAGCTACCAGGAATGTTTCTTACACTAGATTCGATCAATCAGAGCATCAAAGCAACTGGAATCGCATGCCCTAGTTTTCACAGAGAGGAACGAGAAAGAAAAATCGTGTGCCCTAATTTTCACACAGAAAGGAATGAGAAAGAAAAGTAAAGCGGGAAATGGAAATTGGTAAGGTGTGGATCGATGGTGTGAATCGACGGTTAAGATTTTGTTTTAAATGGTGGTGTGGATCGCTGAGGTGTAATTTTTTTTTAAATATTTTTAATTAGAATATATCTATGGCAACACTATATAAAAATGTTGCATCGTGTTACACTTGCGTTGATGGAATGCACTGTTATATAGTGAATGATTGGCTGTTGAATTTGAATTCAACAGTCAATAAAACGTACCGTTTTGGACGGGGCGCTGCCCCCGGACCCATAGCGGGGGCATTGCCCCCGCACCCCCGCCTTGGGGGGTTGCCACCCCCCCTGGACCCCCCCTTCATAGGGGATCTTATTTAACAAAAGTTTTTTGAAAAAAACATTCAACACTAAATAGCGAAGAACTAAAAGAATGCTAGTGTAATTACACTGGCGCATTTGACAGATGCGCCAGTGTAATTTTGTATGGGCGCATTTCACAGATGCGCCCCGTAATATTTTAAAAAAGAACTGGCCTAAACTTGCAAATAGTTTGAAAACTAGCCTATTTATGCCAATAGTTTAAAAAACCAGCCTCTATTGAAAATTTGTCCTTTTTTTAATTAGAATATATCTATGGCAACACTATATAAAAATGTTGCATCGTGTTACACTTGTTTAGCTAGAGCAACACATTTTTATGGCTAAGGTAACACCAAAAATACAACGTTGCAGTAGGGCCAAAATTTTATAGCTGTCGCAACATTTTAGCTAGCAACACCTTGCAAAAATGTTGCAGAAGGTCATCTATGGCGTAGTGTCACTCGCAGGTCAATTGAATGATTCGTTCTCCTCCTCTAGGAACCTGGAATTTCCCATAGATATACAACGTCAGGGAGAAAAACCATTAATCTTTAGAAATTCGTTGTTTCCCAAAGATTGATGATGACGGGCAGGCTTGTCGGTTCAACCAACCTTCAAGAATTCATCATTTCTCGAAGATAGGCAATGACAAAGAGGGTCGATAATTCATTTAGGGATTGATCAGAGTATTTGATCCTAGCATACAGGGACACACGATTGCCCGGAGATAGGTGATGTTGGGTAGGAATCTTCAGATACCATCAATGCGCCAACTTCCAGAGATATAAATTGGTGCTCTATTCTTTAACCTATAAGAACATGCCATTGCTTGAATACAGGCAACGACAGAAAGGTGAAATTATTTTCAAGTTGACCAAACAGTCCGACTCTAGCTTAAAAATGCCGACCGTTGCTCGGGGATACGAAACGTCAGGGAAAAATCCTTGGAATAAGGCCACTGGTATGCTAATTTTTGGATTCTCAACACTGAACATGGAAGAATTTGTTATGATGAAAGATGACAACAATGCATCTTTACGATACGTACATTTATAATGAAATTGGCTGAAGCTGTCTACTTAGAAGAATTCAGTTGCACACCGGAGATTAGCAAGATTGAGGACATAACATTTGGAATTGAACAGTAATGTCACTAGTTCCTAGAGAGAGGAACTATCATGCAAATAGGATTTCTGTGATGATGCTAACGACTAAATGGGATAGGTTAAGGATAGGTTATGTTGATTTGGTCGAGACTCATATGCACTTGAGTTGAATGCAGCTTTTGGCTTGGGTTTGACCTAGTGCTCACCTATCCCTGCAATTTTATCAATAGTATATTGTTATGCACGGCCTTGTGGCATGTACAGTGATACATTTTGCATGTAACAAGTTCTTCGTGTAAGATGAGTTCAAAATAAATGATGACGAACAACCCAAATAACTAAGGCGAATGATATTTTCAAACACACACTTTTATTGTATACTGCAATATATTTCCTTTTCAATTTTACTGCATCAATGTTGATTTTGCAGATAATTCAGATGATGGATACAAACAGGAATAGAGTTAAAGAAAAATTACGAGTGAATGTGCGATATGTAGTGAGATGATAAATTGTAAATCGAAATTTGTGATGTAATCGAAATTATATTGTAAAATGACAATGTGTAAATGTATGGTGATAGCTTAAATTTTTACTATTCGAATTTTTAATAAAATATTTGTTTGCATAAAATATTTGTTTGAATATGAATTCTGTGTTATTTATTTTATTCATCAAATATTTATTTAATTATGTAAAAAAATAAAATAGTACACTAACAAATACATTTAAATGAATATATATATATATATATATGTTTGTTATCATCAAACAAAAATCATACACTAGCATATTCAACAATCTCCCCCTTTGATGATAATAAACATACATTAAGATTTTGAATTTATTAAATGTATTGGGTCATTGATGAAATCTATTTGCTCCCCCTATTTGAATGCTCCATTTCTACAACAAAGCTCCCCTTTCATATGTGCATTAAAATAAATAAAAATATGCAAATGAACCTAGATGGAAAATAAAATATTTGAACTTTATTTGCCAAAATCTTAACTTTTCTCTCCCCCTTTTGATATCAGAAAAAGAGTAATAGTGTTAGAAAAATAGAGATAAAGTGATTGACATTAATACAACTTTATTGCCCAATCGAGTATAAATATTAGTTTCAATAAAATATCAAACAAAAATCATAGATACTCTGTTAGGCACATGTTCCACTTTAGAGTGATAGGCATATAAAATCATATGATTGTGTCTATTTGTGGTATATTTATATCAGAAATTTGAATAATTACTAACCATGCATAACTGCTTAGACTTTTAAATGGGATTAGCAGTGTTCCTAATTTTTTTAAAAGAAGAGAAATTTCAAATATCTTTTAACCACGCATAACCATGAGGACTTTTAGATGGGATTAGAATCAACTCGTCTATTTAATAATTAATTTTGATATGTGTTCCATACATGCATGACCTGAGGACTTTTAAATGAGCACGAAAACACATAAACACATATTCCAAGTAATTCATCCATGCATAACCATGAGGACTTTTAAATGAGAGTGAATACTTTGGATGTTTTTATTACTAAAAAATAAAATAAAAATGAATAATTTCCCGTTTAAGATACCATATTTTGACATACTATATTAGATTTTGATGAGTGATAGTCATTAGAAATATGATAGAAATAAGATAGTCATGGAATTTTTACCAAAAAAAGTTATCATAAATCTTGTTTAAATTTTTAAAGAAATTTACTAAACATACTGTCTCAAATCATAATATATGATTAATATTGACACTCATCACTATTTCAGTTACTATTTATCTTTTCGATAATCAGTAGGGAGTCAATTAGTCAACATAGGCATTTGAGATCAAATAAAAAATAAAATAAAATTTCTAAAATGCCTAACCTGAGACGAAGTTGAAAAAAACTATTTTCTAGAAGTGGTTTTGTAAAAATTTCTGCCAACTGAGAATCAGGTGGAATGAAATTTATATAGATATTTTCTTTGGAGATGTGATATCTAATGAATTGATGTCTAACATCTATATACTTGGTGCAAGAATGATCTAGAGGATTATTTATGACATCCATTGCACTTTTGCTATCACACATAAGTGGAACTCGTTTAAAATTTAGACAATAGTCTTGCAAAGTTTGTATCATCCATAAAATTTGAGCAAAGCAACCGCATAGAGCAATATATTCTATCTCGGTGGTGGATAATGCAATACAATTCTGTTTTCGACTTGACCATGCAACTAACAAATGTCCTAACATAAAACATGTTCCGCCAGTACTTTGTCTATCAACTAGACTTCCAACATAGTCTACATCCAAATATCCTTTTAACTCAAAGTTATCATTAGTTGGATACCATAGACCAAAGTGTAGGGTGTGTAACAGATATTTTATAATCCTTTTGATATCTTTTAAATGAGATTCTTTTGGATTTGATTGTAATCGTGCACATATACAGACAGAGAACATAATGTCAGGTCTAGAAGCAGTAAGATAAAGAAGTGATCCAATCATACCTCGATATCTCTTTTGATCAACTACCGTACTTTTTTCATCCTTGTCAAGTTTAGTTGTTGTGCACATTGGTTTTTTTGCAAGTTTAGCATCTTTCAATCCAAATTTGTTAACAAGCTCTTTGATATATTTTGTTTGGGAGATGAACTACCTTTTTCACTTTGTTTGATTTGAAATCCTACAAAGAATTTCAACTCTCCTACTAAGCTCATTTCAAACTTTTCCTGGATGCTTTTTCAAATTTCTCATACAAAAGGTTGTTAGTGGCACCATAAATAATATCATCAACATATATTTGAACAATCAGAAGGTCATCGTTTTCATGCAACAGAAATAATGTGGTGTCTACACAGCCCGTTTTGAACCCATTTTCAAGGAGATAGGTGCTAAGACATTCATACCAAGCCCTAGGGGATTGTTTTAATCCATATAGAGCTTTCTTAAGTTTATATACATGGTTAGGGTATTCATGAATTTCAAATCCTTCATGTTGTTCAACGAATACATCTTCTTTCAAAATTCCATTCAGAAAAGCATTTTTAATATCCATTTGTCGTTTTTTAAATCCTTTATAACAAGCAAAAGCTAATAGTATTCTAATGGATTCTAGTCTGACTACCGGTGAAAAAGTTTCATCAAAGTCAATTCCTTCAATTTGATTATAACCTCTAGCAGCTAACCTAGCTTTATTCCTAATCACATTGCCAAATTCATCAAATTTACTTTTAAAAATCCATTTGGTTCCTACAACTGGATAATCATTAGGTCCAAGTGCTAGAATCCAAACATTATTTCGTTCAAATTGATTCAGCTCTTCTTGCACAGCCATAACACAACTTTCATCGTTGAGAGCTTTATCTATGTCTTTGGGTTCAATTTTTGAAATAAATCCACTGTATAGCACAAATCATATAAATTTATAAAGGAGGAACGAGTTTGAATACCTACGGTAGGGTTACCTATTACCAATTCTGGAGGATGATCTGCTTTGAATTTCAATCTATGTGGTTTCAGATTTCTTTGGACTTCTTCCGTGGTTGAAATTTCTTTTGGATTTTCACTTTCATCTTTTTCGTTCTATTATTCGACATTGCTTTTGATTGTTTCCTTGCTTCAATCATCAATGCCTTCATCAAATTTCACATTGATTGACTCCACGATTGTTCTTGTCATTTTGTTGTATACTCTATAAGCTTTTCTTTTGGAAGAGTATCCCATGAACATGCCTTCGTCATCTTTTGACTCAAATTTTCCTAATTGATCACCTGTATTGAGATTAAAACACGGCTAGCCAAAAGCTTTAAAATATGCAATGTTTGGCTTATTGTTGAACCATAGCTCATATGGTGTTTTCTTAAGAATTTGTCTAATTATAACTATATTTATTACATAACACGCTGTGTTTACTGCCTTTGCCCAAAAGAACAAGGGTAGTTCATACTCATTTACCATAGATCTAGCAACTTCTTGTATTATTTGATTCTTTCTCTCGACTACCCCATTATGTTGTGGAGTATGTGGTTTAGAGAATCCATGTTTAAATCCATTTTCATCACAAAAAATTTCAAATTCATAATTTTTAAATTCTCCACCATGATCACTTCTTAGCGAAATAATAGAAACAACTTTTTCATTTTGAACTAATTTTGTTAATTTAGTGAAGTATGAGAAAGTTTTTGATTTTTTAGCTAAAAAGTATACCCACGTGTATCTTGAGTAATCATCGACCAATACAAAATAATTTTTCTTACCACCAAAACTTGCAATATCGTTAGGTCCAAATATATCAATATGAACTAGTTCAAGGACTCTAGAAGTACTTATAGTGTTCTTGGCATGGAGGGATGATTTTTAAGTTTTCCCATAGTACAAGCTTTATATAGATTTTCTATTTTGAAATCATGAGATGGTAAACCTCTTACCAAGTCTTTTCTTTTCAATTTGTTTAAAGATTCATATCAGCATGTCCTAATCATCTATGCCATAAGTTTACTTCTACATCCTTAGCTATCAAACATTTTGGAAGAGTGAGATCATCAAAAGATAGAGAGTATATATTACCTTTCCTTTTACTTGAAAACAATATTTCTTTTGATGATCGGTCAACAATTTTGCACAAGTCAGAGTCAAACACAACAATCATTCCCTTAGCACATAACTGGCTGACTGAAATCAGATTATGGTACGATTTTTAACATATAATACATCATTTAAAGTAAATGTACTGTTATCTACTTTACCTTTACCGATAATTTTACATTTTTCATTGTTACCCATTGTGACTCTGCCACCTTTGTACTTCTCTAGGCTAAGGAACTTTGATTTGTTGCTTGTCATGTGCTTGGAACAGCCAGAATGCAGGCACCATTGTTGTTGTTCCTTAGCCTGCCAACATACCTCGCTGGGCTCATCATCTTCGCTGTCACTTGTTTCTCCTAGAAGACACAGATTTCATTTTTCACTCTCACTTTCAGTGATTTCATCTTCATCACTTTCATCCCAAGTTGCTGCAAAACTTCTCCTTTTCGGTTTCTTTCCTTTGTTGACTCGACTTTGAGGACAATTTGGCTTGATATGACCCGGTTTATAACACTTGTGGCAAATAATCTCCTGTTTTTCTAAGATGTCTAGAACTTTGATGATTCTGCTCTTCAATTGCTAATTTTTGGCTGGATTTCTATATTTGCGGTTCCACCTTTTGAATCTCTTTATTATTATTGTCAATTCTACTTCACCATCATCAGCATCTTCACTTTTAGTTGTTCCATTGAGATCTATTGATTTATTTCAAGTATCACCTCCTTCACATTCTTCCTTGAATTTCATTTCTAGCTCATAAGTAGTGAGATTTCCAATGATTTCTTTAACTCTAACTATTTTCAAATATTTGATTCTTGAATGGCAGTAACTTTAGCTTCAAAATTCCATGGAAGGACTTTGAGGATTTTTCAAACTATTTCCAATTCTGTGTATGGTTTTACGAGAGCTTTTGATTTGTATACGAGATTAGAAAGTCATCCATACATCTCTTTGACATTTTCATCCTTGGCCGTTGTGAAGTTCTCTTATTCATTACTAAGAATGGAAAGGTGAGATTCTTTGACTTGGGAGGTTCCTTCGTGAGTCACTTCAAGCGTATGCCACATTTCCTACGCAGTTAGACAATGTGAGACACGATTAAATTCAATTTGATCTAATGAACAAATAATAGAATTCATAGCATTAGCATTTTGCAATTTATTTTCTAGATCTGTCCATTGATCCATAGGTTTTTCAACTTCTTAATTATCTACCATAATTGTTGGTGTCCTATATCCTGTTTCAACAATTTTCCAAGCATCAATGGTTTTCAGAAAAATTCTCATTCTATTTTTCCAATATGCATATTCACCATTGAACATGGGCGGCCTCACTATGGACTAACCCTCAGAAAAAGCATTATTAAAAGAAGCCATTTAGAAAATCAAATTTTTAAAACAAAAATTGGTTTTTAAAAAATCAAACTTTTAAAAAAATTGGTTTTTGCTCCTAGCTCTGATACCATATGTAGGAGCAATTACACCATAGAGAAGGGGGTGAATAGGGTGATACTAATACTAATAAAAAAAATTAATGCGAAAATATATATAATAATGGAAGCACAGATAATAGTAGAATAATAAAAGCAGAAATAGAACAGCACAGATTTACGCAGCTTCGGCAAAACCCTACCAATGTGCTACCCCCAAGGTTTCTACTAGAAATTAAGTAGTCAGACGCTTACACGGGTAAAGTTGTGACACCTGCTAACGATTAACCTAACTCTACGCTTAAAACTCTACCATAACTCAGCCACAAAGTTGCGAATTCTAGAACTACATCACCGTAGTTTGTATGACTAGAAAGTTGCACAAGTTCAAAAGAAAATTACAAACTAAGCTAAAAAAACCCTATTTAATATTTTAAGCCCAATATAAAATATAAAGGTCGACCCAAAATAAAATAAGAAGCGTTCCCTTTTTATTTTATTTTTTTCTTTGTGCAAAACTTTGGCTGATCCTTTCTTCATTCTTCTTTCTATGGTCTTGTTCGATTGAAGTTGCCACTTTAATTATGATCAATTGAGATTATAATTTCACTCGATTGGCTTCGTTAATTGATCACTGACTTTAATTAGCTTTCGATGACTCCAATTTGTCGAGCTCGAATACTTGGATGAAATTGGTACGTGACTTTCCTTTTTTATTTTGACTATTGCCCGACTTGATTCGAGTTTTCGTGATTTATTGCTCTTGTATTTTCTTGAACTCGGATCGATGATTTTTCGATGATGTAACAGGTTTAATTTACAAGAATAAAATCCCTAAATTTTCGTTAGTATATATTGTTTGAAATTTTCAAGATAATTTTGTTCGACCATTCGATTTTGATTGAATGCTGGTGATTAATTTTTGACTTGTTCATGTTGGATTGTGCTTGAATATTTTTAAGTCGGTTTCGTTCATTACTCCTTGTGTGATATTTGCACTTGCGTTGATTTACGATTGTAAGGTTGAGATGATTCTGACCTGTTCATATATTTGTGATATCTTGTTGCTACCACCTTGATCACCATGGCTTTGACTCTGGCATGACATGATCATTTTGAAATACATTGACTTTGTTTGAAAACACTGCATCACAGTTTCAATTGATAATATCCATTTTGAAACTGCTCTGATTTGTTCAAACTGCTACTATGTTGATTGTTTGATTACATCTGTAGTTGTATCGTGACACATGTAACTGCTTCAATGTCTTGTATGATAGCCTGAAGTGATTCTCTGGCATAGTTTTGCATTCCACTATGTGTAGAGTTGCTGTCTTGTTTCATATGAATGTAGTCCTCATTGGTCATGATGTACTGGTTTGTTGAGTCTGTTGTGTCCACTGCTGTTATCTTTCTTTATACTATGCTGTGTTGATTTGAAGTCTGGTTGCACCGAGTCTGGTTTTGTTGATTGGTCATATGCATGTTGAGTCTGGTGCTAAAAACTTTGTTGTTGCATTATTTCATGTTGAGTCTGGTTGTCATGTTGTCTGGTCTGAGTTGCGTTGCGTCCCTGGTTGTCTTCATGTTTAGTTGTTATGCACTGCAAATATATGTATACATGTGTGTGTACATATGTGTGTGTGTGTGTGTGTATATGTGTGTGTGTATGGTGGTTTCTTTGTGTAGCCTTCATCTCATGCTTGTATACTACTCCCATTGTTGTCTGTGTTTCATATGTTTGGGTCTGTTGCACCATGTAGTCTACTGTCTCATACATTTGTTTGCATGTAGAATGTAGCTTTGTTCTACTGCTTCATTAAGTTTATGCCTCTAATTGGTCTGGTACCTTTGTTGTGTTCATCATGTTCCACTGTTTCATGTTGTATTCATCGCTATCTCCTTTGAAAATGATTCATGTGGTATGAAGCTTTATGCATATGCACTTGTTACTGATTTCATTTGTACATACTTGTTTGGCTTATCTGGTACATTGTGGTCTTGTCTACCTCTGGTTCATTTTGCTTTGTTTCTCTTGCTTTGAGTTTGAATGGTAGAGGCTTGAACTGTATGTATGTTGAATGCATATGTACTGGCTATCATATGTATGCATTCATGTATATAGTCATTGTAGTCTGGTTTATTTTGTGTACATGTGTGGGTTGTTGTAGCCACTTGAGTCTGGTTTCATTGGAGATCATTTTTTTCGAACCATTGAACTTGATTATGGTTATGTTGATTTGGTCGAGACTCACATGCACTTGAGTTGAATCCAGCTTTTGGCTTGGGTTTGACCTTGTGCTCACCTTTCCATGCAATTTTATCAAGTGTTGTCGGTGTGCACGTCTTTATGGCATGTACAGTGATATGTTGTACATGTTACTAGTTGTTTTGTAAGATGAATTCAAAATAAATGATGACAAACAACTCAAATAACTAAGGCAGATGATATTTTCAAACACACACTTTTATTGTATGATGCAAAATATTTCTTTTTCAATTTTACTGCATCAGTATTTATTTTGCAGATAATTCAGATGCTGGATACAAACTGGAATAGACTTAAAGAACAAATACGAGTAAATGAGTGATATGTAGTGAGATGATAAATTGTAAATCGAATTTGTAATGTAATCGAAATTGTATTGTAAAATGACAATGTGTAAATGTATAGTGAGAGCTTAAATTTGTTCTATTCGAATTTGTATTAAAATATTTGTTTGAATATGAATTCTGTGTTATTTATTTTATTCATCAAATATTTATTTAATTATGTAAAAAATAAATTAGTACAATAACAAATACATTTACATGAATATATATATGTGTGTGTGTGTGTGTGTGTGTGTTTATTATCATTAAACAAAAATCATATACTAGCATATTCAACAACCAATGTAAACATCATGGCTATTTTTCTTATTTATATTACACACCTTAGACATTATCTCTTATATCAATATGTACTTATTAGATGGTGGTTTTTTTTGAGGAGATAAGCATTATGGCATTCTGTATGGTCTCAAAATTACTGTTATATATTGGTTGCATATTTCTTGAGTCTTTCACACCAAACTTATCTCTGACTTGTGGTTTTATATTTTCTTTATTTCCATGGATGCTCTTTCGAGTAGTTTGAGAAAACCAGATTTTCGTTGATATTCATCAACTCTTGGGAAGGAGCTAGATGTTTACCCACCGCAACATTCTTATTTCCACCGCATTACTTTATTTGTATATATCAGACCATAAGGACACTATGTTACAACTATCCATACCGATGATAGTATTCTGATGAGTAACTCTAAAATACTGTGTATATTAGAGTAGCTCTATGTATTATCTTTTTTTATTATATGTTATCATTCTACTGTGAGATTCTGATGTTTTATTCTTCTCTTTCTTATTCTTATTTTTTCTTCTTTTTCTCTACCCTAGCGTTCTGTCTTTTCAGCACTTGGATGCTTGACATGTGAAAACCATGGATGTATTATTGTTGATATTACAAGGTCGAAAGGACGATCGTTACAATTAATACGATTAATTAATAAATATGAAAGAATTTTAAATAAAATATGATTTTATTTAATAATTAGATTGGATCTAATGCTAGTTAACAAAACTCATAGGCCCATTAATATCTAAATAGGGATCTTTTTGAAATTTATCAATTTCACTCGTTGCAAAGGGACTGGATTCCTTCACAAACTTTCTGGCCAACTCTTCCATCAACGTTCATTGTGTTGCTTTCATCCTTTTGCTGACTGCAGCCGTCATCTCCTTTAGTTTTTCTTCTTCTAATAACTAGATCTGGTGGAGGCTGCATGGTTCCTTCACTTCCACTATGGTTTCCAGCACTTACTCCATCATATGCTTCTTTAGCTTGCTTTCCTCTATTTTGTTTTGGTCTCAATTCATTTGATCTCCTTTTAGATTTTACCAAAATTGTTATAGTAATAGTAGAAATATAACCCGATTTTCAAGTTCTCGGTGAAAGCACTAAAAAATACTACGTAAAAATTTGGTCTAACGTTCCCAAATGATTAATTTTGTGAAGTCGATGATTATAAGTCGTTATAACGGATTAAAATGCTGCAAATCAATAGAGAAAATGTAAAAATATGAAGAAGAAGAAAGGAAAGCTTGACATGAGAGATTTACATGGTTCGGCTATGCCCATGTCCCCTTTGATTTAGTGGTTCTTTATTGTTGATTACACACTAAACTTAGTAGAAATATCAATTACAATCTCGAAATTCCGTCGGAGATTGCAATGGCAGCACTTCCCCTAAGATGTGTAAGAGCAATTTCCAAAAGTCATTTATTAGTTGCATGTAGATCTGTATTTATAGCTATAATTGTTGTTATTGAGCCTTAGAGTCGTCAGACTACATTGTTAGTTCATTGGAATTTGTCATAGATCAAAATTCAAAAAGATAGGGAAAACAGATCAAAATACATTAAGTTGCTCCCCTATTTTTTCTCAAGATATGTTGTCTTATTCTAGTACTCATCCTTCCTTGATGCCTCTTATCTTGATATTCCATATATCCATTGAGAATGAAGACGTGGGAAAAATAATTTATCGATACTGATCCATGAACATAGCCAAATTTTCTATCTTTCTTTTAGTTGTGTTGTATACTCAATTGTCTTTGACTCCAGCATCTATTCCTTCATCTATTGAGGTCCAACGTCATCGAATTGTCACTTGTGGAAAATCTTGGATAACACATATATTATGTTAATATAATATGATAATGTAGTGTTACATATAGAATATAAATTTCTAACAATAACCTCCATTAAATCGAATTATCAATCTCTTGGAAAACCTCTTAACAGTAAGTGATGTACACTGTCACATAGATAGTGGAAACATTACTATAAATCTTATTCTTCTTAAATTTTTTTGTTATTTGTTCATCTATTGATTGTGTTTGTTTGATTGTGAAGTAGCGGTAAATTGATTTTGTTTCCAATTGTCTATCTGTTTGTCTAATCAACCCTATAGCCAATCTTTTAGGATTCTCTTTCAGTAAACATTAATTTGGATAATTTTTCAAGCATTACTATGTGAGTTCAATTTATCTGTCCCCAACTTATATGTCATCATGTGTCCAATGAAATTCACATAATTCATTAGTTGTTAAATAAATCAATTGACATAGAGAATAAAGTAAATGAACGACGAGAGGTAGTGGAGACAGAGGGCACATCAATTTGGGGGTGTAGCGCTATGCCGCTATGTGGAGGTTTGTTGAGCTTATTGCTTCATGTGGTTGTTTGATTTGCGAAACTGAGTGCTTTGTAAGAGGTTTCTAAAACTTTTGAAAGTGGCATGCATTTCAAAGAGATGTTTATATCTACGAAGAGATTGTCTTTTTATATGAAAAGTCTGACTATTTAATACAAAAAGTCACGTTCACTCCAGTTAAATTATTTGATTTATATACACGTTCCTTATTCAAGGGTTGTCCCAAGTTCAATACACAACCTTGTGAAGTATTTTTTTCTACAGCTTTGTGAATTGTGAGTTGAAATTTATGACCTGGTTATGTTTTGGTTATAAAGAGATACAAATAGAAGATACCAAATCTATATCTGATGAGTATGGACTGCTCCTTAGATATGAAGCCTTGCATTGCCATTATTGGGCTTATTTTTATTTATTTATTTTCTCCCTTGGCGTGGCGACTTCTATCATATGTCATATGGTACATTTATACTACTAACTGAATTATTATAAATTATGCAACGATGAGTACAATTTGGGTGTCCGTACGTTAATTTGCGTTAAATTCATTTCTTCATGGGTGCACTGTTTGAAATCAGATACCAAGTATGACTAATTAATCATATAATCAATTACTTAACTTAACATCAAGGAAATGGTTAATCGATTTCAACGCAGACATGAGTTACAGATTAGTTAACATCAACCTAAAAAATTAAAACCAACCTCCTTTACAACATCGGATGCTAAAGAGATATCCATCATGTCATGTTCAGACTCAAACACTCAAAAATCCAACGAGGCCTCTTATCACTCATTTGTTCTTCAACGCTGTATTTGAATTTACTTTTCTCACTCTGATACCCATCCAAATTTACATTTGGCACTCGAAATAATCTATGTTCATTGCACTTATCAGTAGATGATGAAGACACAGAATCTGAGATGAACGAGTTTTCTTTCTTTTTCTGTATTTTGCTTCCTATGGCTAATGTCAACTCAAGATTGCTCTCTTCTTCAACTTCTTTCATTTGATCCTTCTTGCCTTCTCCTTTATTCGTGTACCCTTCTGTAGAAAGTCTGAGATTACTGATAAGATGTGAGTTTCTTTCATTCTTTGAAGTCCATTTATTTGGTGTAGTAATTTTACTTGAGGCATGTGAATTAAACTCTGCTTTCATTTCATTCATTAGTAGCTTCTGTACTCGATAGAGACGATGAAGTTCACAGACCTATATGATCACAAGATGAAAAAATAAATTCAAAATTTATGAAGCTTTAGAAACACCTAGTCAAGGTGTCAAGGTGTGCATATGTAACCAGTATTATGAACTGAATCTAATATGTTTAAAATATGTTAGATCTTATTCTTGCAAATATTACCTGTTGTCTGAATAATTCATCCTGTTTAATCATGGCAAGCTTCATGCAATCTTTATCGTACGAATTCAAGTACTTTCCCATTGATCTCTAGTAAGTTTTTCACTTTACTTTGCAAAGGTATGGCTTGTTTCAAATTTCTGCAAACAGAATTCTAGTATTGATTCGAATATATAGGATAATTCCATAAAACATATCCACGTATCAAGATAATTATGACCTACAATAAGGAAATAAAAATTGAGCATCACTTCAACAATTTACCTCTAAACGTAGGGACATAAAAAATCAACATGGTAAATAATTCTTGCATGCATAAACTACAGACAAATGAATATACTTAAACTAACATCATATGGAGGTAAATAAGAAGATATAGCAAGAAGAGTCTACTAACTTAAGATCAGAGCTGTAATTAGTATGAACATACAAAATATTGCTAGAATTCAATAACTGGCCTATAACAGAATAGATTTCAAATCGAGACATAGTTAGAAAGAAATATTTACCTTAAGAATAGTCTTTGAGCTCTACACAGTTTGTTTAGTATGAAGAGAATAAGAGAAGAGAAGCAAAATTGTTTTATTGTACAGAACAACCACCACCCATTTTATTCTCAAACTTTGTAGAAGCAGAGTGAGAATTTAAAATTCTATCACAGCCTGACAGGAATATAGATATTATTATTATAATAAGTTCAAATGGCATGCCAAACAAATCTCAGTCACTTGACCAATACATTTGTAGCGCATATCAGGCATTTAAAAGATGCCATGATAGATACTAACAAAGACATCTCTATTAATTAATGTATGTTCATTTCCACTAATTAAGCAGTTTTTAAGATATCTTTCCGTACCCGATATGTTACTTATACCAAACTTTTATGACTGTTTTATGCATATTTTCTAAATAAATCAAAGAGTTTAATTATGTATCATGACCAAGATTTAGTGCTAATTTCTTTTATATCAACTTACTGCTCAGCCACCTGATAATTTTTGTGGTAGTATTATCAAGAAGCATTTAATTAAATAGACTGTATATTAAGAGAACTGTAGCAGCACAACCAAAAAAGAATCATGAGACAAATAAACATGTCACTGAAGTTCACATGTGGCCTGAGAACTCTATGATCATTACAACTGGGGCTCCAAAATATATATTATATATTTTTTCGCTCTATTATTCAACTATGTCAATCTTATGTATGAATATGTTTACAGTAAAAACTTTTGATTAAATGATAAAATGAGATAATGTATGGATGTGGATATATAGATGGTGGGGAAGTGTGATTCTGATACATGATATCATTTTATGTCCCCCTATCAACTATTTCTTATTTATTGTCTACTTTACTTCAATATTATGAATTTATAATAAAAGTTTGATTAAATGATATAATGGGATAATGTATGAGTGTTGATAGATATATGGTGGGGGAGGTGTGATTCTCTTACATGATATAATTTGGTCCCCCTCTAAATATCAACTAAATTATTTTAGTTCATCACTTGTAAGATTCCACTAATTTAGGTGTTCGTATGCATAAAATTTGGAAGACATGGTATGATGAGAAAGATGCAAACAAATTATACAAGTAAATATCTATGGAAATTAAGACTATACATGGATGTCGTTGTACATTGCTATCATCCATTATTATGAACTTGTCCTATTATCTATGTAAAAAAAGCTTATATGTGTTGCTTTCATGAACATATTTTCATTGATTGCGAGGATTAAAATGTCATTATAATACATAAAATGTTATGAAAATTCTATTCCCATAAGTCTTATGACTAAGTAATTTTTAGGAAGAAACAAATTTGGGATTGATTGAATTCTGAATTTCTTGCTTTACCTACACTCTTATTATTCTTTATACTTATCTTATGTATTTTTCTTGTTGTTTTGTGACCTTTCAATTCTATGCAATAGAGTACACGTTGATATAGTAGCGTTTATAAACAAAGTAGATAGATCCCAAAAAGGTATAAATAAGCATAGTATGTCAAAAAAAAAAATAGGGAATAAATGTATGTAAAAATATGGAGATGCATGCATGTGCATAAATGGATTGAAGAGTGGACAAGAAGAGCACGCTTTGCTAATCCCAGAAGGAACAACTGCATGGGACGGTGGGTCATACAACCTGCTGTATTCTATTTGAAGCTCAACAACTGATAAAGATGCTTTTTTCACTATTAATAAACTAAGGTCAATCAAGAAAGCATACCTGTCTAACAAAGAAGGTAAATGTTAATTAGTATGTACGGCTAATCAGAGTAGTTATGCCATTCATCTTGCCTTTTAGTTGGTTAATGGGACAAAAAATGGGCATGTTAACCTTGTTATAATTACCCTATAATTTTAGATCAAGCACGCCATTTCTTGGTAAAACCAAAGTCATCATCATATTAATTTACAGTCTGCTGCTCTGAGACTATATATGAATGTTAATATTTTAAGATTTAATAAGCAGAACACATCAATAGAAAATTATACTGCCCTGAAACAAATGGAGCATCATTATCCATTAAGCATGCTTATCATTTTTTTTCCACCATAAACCTCGTAAAATCCATTTAAGCTTTTAAAAAGCCAAATGTTGTTACAGTTAATGATTAAAATTTTCGTTTGTACTGATTGCAGTTCAGAATATTTTTGTGTTAACAAGTGTGCTAATTAATTTTTTACATTTTGTTGAATGCGATATGATATTAAAGAATAAATGTACAGAAGAAAATGGTCAAAAGAATGGCTGAGGAGTTAAGATTCTTTGTTTCAGTTTTCATTCTCCATGTTCATGTATACTGTCGCATCAAATCCATTTATTAATGACTAAAATATTTCAATTAAGACTGAAATAAATGAAGAATTAAAGGGCACATGTGAAAAGAAGAGAGCTGATTGAGTGGTAATGCTGACATAAATGTATATGAAATTGAATGCCGCCAGGCATTCAATATTGGATCCCGATCACATGGATCCGAACACTCCCGAACTTTACTCATGCATCAATCCAGCCACACTTCGTTCATCAATTGTCTTTTTCTTTCTTTAATTATAAAAGTAGTTCATTCATCCCTTTCCATGTTCTTGCACTGCATACTCAATAACTAGCTTCGCTATACGTCTTTGTTTATACATGTCATGTATACGACTGTGACCTAAATATTGACAAATGGAAAATAGCATCAAACAAAAATTATATTTTGTTTACGCTACTACTATGCAAACATTCCTAGAAAAATTCAAAGCTAAATAAAGTTGAAATAATTTTAATCACCTTCTATAGACAAATAAAATACATGACAAATAAACTGTTGAATTACTTTTCAACAGAAAATCAAAATTGTAACAAAATATGATTTTAAGGCGTGTGAATCCTTTTCTTAAAGCGAAATTTGTTCCCCTTCTAATGTGTATGTATAATAGCAAATGGTTCGTGAGATGCAACAAAAACCAAATTCAGAAACTATGCATGCTTTACGAATGTGTGTTATTACATATTCAATTTGTTTTTTTTTTTTGTTCTTCCAATAAGTGTATCAAGTAATGCAAACACACACACGTACGCACGCTCATACGTACGCGCACAGTAGGATGAACAAGCATTTGGACGACGTGAAAATATTTGACATTTGAGAAACTTTCTTTCAAATCGATCTACTAAGAATCCCCACTAGATTGTTTCGGTGAGTGGTCCAATCAATTTATATCAATAGGTTTGTGCATGATAGTTGAGGTCAATTCAATTAAACCATTCAATGGTGATAAAAATTCATGGCTCCAAAGAGGTATTAGGTGGCCTTAGCTCAAACCAACCTTCTACTTCTTATAGTCGAAAAATTCACACACACATCACATCCTTGTCGTTTTATTCAAATTTCTTCTCCTTTGAGGGCTATTATTGCTCAACGAACTATTTCAATAGTAAAACCCTTCAAATTCTTGCCTTAAAGCGGCACCACATCTAAGTTCATAAAGGTAAAATTCAACTTTATTGTCATTGTTATGCAGACAATTCATTCTTCACTTCTGTAACAGTATGCACTAATTTAAACTTTAGTGGCTTCCAATCATACGAAAGTTTGTTATATTACCCTTTAAACCATGAAATTAACGTTAGTATGATTAAGGTTGGGTTGACACTACTGTTGATTAATTCATCACACAAGGTTTAAGACCCGTTTTGACTAATGTGATCCTTAACATGGCACGGGTCGTGTCTTTTGTGAATATTCCAAACAAATTGTCTTTTGATCTAAATAAAAAGGGTGATTATATCATTATTGTTTATTTTTCTAACATACTAATGTCTAAGGCGAATATGTCTAGAATTTCCATTTTGCACATTAGTACATGCTTTAGACATTGTTTTTTTTAGTGCTACAGCGTATAAATATCGTTGTCGTTGGTTTTAGCCATAATTTAGTGTCTAGTAACATATTTCTCAAACGCTCTGCCTCTTTCCTGGTAACTACAAGTGCTATAAATTTATATTAAATTGTGGAGTGTGTAATGCATATTTGTTTCTTTGATGCTCATGAAAATGCACCTCAACCTAATGTAAAAAATCTAATATGAAGTTGATCTGTTGTCATTATCACTTGTTATCCAGCTTGTATAAGAATATCCTATTGAATTTTGGCGACATTATATGGAGAATTGAAGAGGTCGGAAGTAGTTTTATAATAGTGAAAACGGTTCGCAAATGGAGCTTGGAGGAGGAAGATATGACGAAAAAGGTGTAGTGCTGTTGGAACAACAGGTAACAGTTGTCTGTCACAAAGTGATAGATTTCTGAGCTCTGGGTTTCGGTAACCTGAGAGTTATGACAGACCTATGTCATCTTATGATGGACGTCTGTCAGCAGCTTACTACAGTCCGAAAGTTACGACAGACATCTGACGCGGTGCAGTTTTGTTTTTTCGGTCTAGAATTTATGTATTCGCTTGTAGGGCTTCAACAGGCAAATGGAATATTTGTCAGTGAAGGATGGTTCACTATATATGCTATTCTCAGGATTCGAGACTGAGAGACGGCAGCAGATTAAGGGTTTAATCTAGGGTTTATCCTCTATTAATTAGGGTTCTATCTAAACCAAATTTTCTTCATTTATCTTCTCCACAAATCAATTCTATTTGAATATTGATAATTATAATCAATCTCTTATATTCTTCTCATTGGTATTAATAAAGACTCTCTCTCAAAGTGGATGTACACTAACAAGACGTTAGTAGAGCCACTATAAATTGATATGTGATTTATTTTATTGTCATTGCTTTGGTTTCTTATTGCTTATTGGAGATTGTGATTGGTTTTGAATTGGATTAAGATTTGAATTGACATATTGATTGGTTGTTTTTGCATTTCTTGCCACTATCTTGTTTTCCCGTTGTGCTTTGAGGTTTTAATTTGAGTGGTCTTGAGTTAGAATTTCCCCCAACATTTTGGTATCGGAGCTTTGGTGTTGGTAGGTGGTTGTAGAAATACCAAAATTGGATAATACCTCAAATGGTTCCTCAATGGTTAATCCAAGTGGAGTAGCGTCTTATGCACGTGGATCGTACGTGGCTTCGGGTCATAATTGGTTATAAACAAGAGGAATGGCAATAATGATTTTGAGAAGTGGAAATGGAAGATGAAAGTTTTTCTAAGGAGGAATCGAGTGCATCGGGTAGTGTTTGATACACATTTGTTACCCGCGGACATATCAGATGTTGAGAGAGAGAGAGAGAGAGGAAATGGAAGAATGATCATTCACTACACTTCAACTTGCAATGGGAAATTTTTTTATCTCCAAAGTTAGTGGTGAGACTACGACTAAGGGTATATAGGACAAGTTGGAGGAGTTGAATATAAAGAAGTCACTAACTAATTTTTTGATCTTGTTGCAAACATTCTTCACCTATAAGATGAAGGAAGATACTTTGCTAAAGGCGCACTTGATTACCTTTAATGATTTGCTAATGAAGATGAAGGCAGTAGATTTGAAGATTGAGGAAGAGCAAAAGGCGATGATATTGTTGTGTTCCAGACCGTTATATGGGTTTCTCAAATAGTTTGATCTATAGCTGGAATACTTTGACTCTTGATGATGTTAAAATAGGTCTTCTTAGTGAGAAGTTGCGGGATCAAATGAAGGAATTAAGTGATGAAAGTAGTGGTGCTAATAGTGGTCACGGTTTATTTGTGGAGAAGGAGAGATATGCGAAGAAGGAGAACCATGGGAATTCTAAATCATGGAACCCCGATTGGAGAGGAAAGTCGAAGGAAAGAAAGGGCAAGTGCTATATTTGTAAGAAGCTCGGTCATTGGAAGAATGAGTGACCAGACAAGGAAAATGAAAAGAAGGAAGTAGTATCTTCATCCATAGCGATGGAGTGTGGATTTGTGAGGGAGATGTAGATGTGTTGACGGTAGTAACATCAGATATTTCGGGTAGCAAATGGATACTCGATTCGGGGGCGTCTTATCATATAACGCTGAATAGGAATTTTTTCCTTCTTATATCGACAAATAAGGAAATTGAATTGTTATGGATAATGGTGCTACTTGTAAGTCGAAAGAAATTGGTTCCGTGCAGATTCGGACGTTTGACGGAGTGGTTCATACTCTCACTAATGTATACTATGTTCTAGGACTTCGGAAGTCTATTATCTCTTTGGGGCGGCTAGATTCGTTAGGTTGTAAGTTCACTACTGAAAGTGATAGGTTACGGGTTTCGAAGGGTGCACCTATGGCGATGAAGGTGCTAGGACTCATGCATGGTGTTTATTTTCTTCAAGTTGTGAGTATAGAAGGTGAAATTTGTGTGGGAGTTGATAGTTCTCTTAGCTTGGATGTGACTAGGTTGTGGCATCTGAGGTTAGGTTCATGTCTCGAAGAGGAGCTTGGATATTCTTTAAAAGAGGGAGATGATCGATGGAGAGAACAAACTAGAGTTTTGTGAGAAATGTGTCATGGGGAAGCAAACAAAGGTTTCATTCGATGAGGGAAAATATGATTCGAGAATGGTTCTTGAGTATGTTCACATGGATGTTTAGGGACCGGCACTGGTAGCTTCTTTGAGGAAGCTCGCTATTATATTTCTTTTATTGATGAATTTTCTTGAAAGGTATGGGTGTATGTAATGAAAGCCAAGTCGGAGGCATTTGCCAAGGTCAAAGCATGGATAGCTCTTGTTGAGAATGAGAGTGGCAAGTCTTTGAAGGTTCTAAGTAACCGTAATGGCGGAGAGTATGTTTCCGAATAATTCTTGGAGTTTTGCAACAATCATGGTATTCGAAGGAATTTTACTACACCGGGAGATGATGAACCGTACTCTACTTGAGAAAGCTTGATACTTGGAATAGACATCGGGTTTGTCTAAGGGATTTTGGGTTGAAGCTTTGTCAACCACGTTGCATATTATTAATCGAATTCCATGCTCAGCTATTCGTAACAAAATTCCAAAGGAAGTGTGGAAGGGAAAGAGCATTGACTTGAGTTATCTTCCTGTGTTTGGTAGTCTGGTTTATGTGCATGATCCGGGAAATGATAAGCTTGAGCCTACGTCTTACTTGGCTCTACGGACGGTATATGAAATGATCCTCTCTTTTATACCTAAATTTGTCAGGATTTTTTTTTACATGGAGATATATGTATATATATATATATATATTTGTTAAATATATATATATATATATATATATCCAAAGCCTAGAGTCATTTTTTTTTTCAAATAAACAATTTTCATCCAGGATCAAATGTTTTTACCAATATAAATATATTAGTGTATTCACAAAGATATGCACACACATATGAAGATGTATGTGCCCCTCTTGTTTTAATCAGAGTTATGGTAAACAAGAGGATAATTTGATTGATTAAATTTAATCAATCCACCCATAGTTCAATTTAACTCATGCAATAAAATTTCATCTGTATATATATATCTGTATATATACATTTGTAAGACCTCAACTCTTGATTTCTTACTGGCTTCTCTATAAAGTGTAATTCCTAAAATCAAGGAAATTGTGTTATGATTATACATAAATTAATGATGTAGTGCTTATGTTCTGAAAGTGATATGAGTTTTTATCATTTTCTATGTTTGCTTTTCTATAGAATCTACCTTAGTTACAATCTCTTTTCTAGAATATTTTTTAAGTGAGTTACCTTATTCCTATGTTACAGATCCTTCCTTCATTCAAGAATAAGGTATAAAACTTTTGCATAGTGCAATTTGCATTACGAAAACATGCAGACACCTAATACATTTTCCCTATGCCTTTAAACTCTTGCATGTAATTGTCATAATGAAAGAATAACCATACTATTCATTAAGACTCAACTATCCATATTTACAATACTTAATCCTTTTCAAAGAAACAAGATTGACTCATACATTTATAAAATATATCCATCCTATTTATCATAGTGTTCTTACTCAATTTTTCTTACAAAATTATAGATTAACTTCTTCAACTTTTCAGATAATATTCAGATTTTTAACTCCTGTTCAATTCAATTCCTTAGCAAAACACTGAGCAAAACACTTAGCAAAATATCCATTCAACAGTTAGTACTTAATACAAGTTATAATTTAAAAGTATCAATACATGCAGATTTCATCATTTAAGCTCTTATCTAATTAAATTTTAGCATGCTATAATCTTCTTCTCAAAGCCTTGCTCCTACTCCTACTTAGTTGCTGCAGTCCCTGAAAATGCATTTGAAGCTGCCCCATTTTAAATGAGACACCCCAGATGCCATTAGCACACTAGGGTCAGACACATGTCTGGTATGAAAAAATCCACTAAAACAATTTGTTAATCAAGTTAAAGTTGAAACATGTATATATGTATATAACTCTACCTTTAGAAAACAAATAAGTTATGTGTGCATGTTCTGTGTCATTGTGCATGTGCACACTTAAATCTTTCTTTCGAGAACCTTATGAAGATATGATACATTCATACAGCTCAGTCATAAATCAAATAAGCATCCATACAAAATAGAGAAATCACCAAAATGAATTAAATCTTTTATTCCCTACTCAGATTTCATTCCAGGAAAGCTCTAGTTCCTCTTTATACCAAGTTCCCTTACTTTGACATATTTATCTAGCTTGGTCTCATCTGCAATTAATGAATCAATGGACACACTGTAATGGATTAATTCACTACATTACACACAGATCTCAGGACTTAAACAAGCCATGTGTCAACTTGTATTACTCAAGAACACAAGTCATTCCTGCAGTGCTCTTGACCCCCCATTTGTTAATCAGTTTTTTTTTTAGATAGTAACACTTTTGATTTTTTTCATGGAAAACCCATTCAGTGAATCATTTCACTAAAACAAACATTCATGGCATAGCATTCCACATCACTCATAAACAAACAGAGGTAATCAAGCAATTAAACATAGGTGTCTATTAAATAGATTCTGCACATATACATATACATACATACATACATACATACATACATACATATATATATATATATATTCTGGCAATTTTAAAAGGGGTATAGACAACTAACATTGGCTTATGGCTTTATGAGAGAGTTTTTTTTCTCTTTTTGCAATCCTCTGTGCTTTAGTTAAACTCAGAATGACTAAGTTTTACAGAACCACAAAATTTATTGGCTATGTATATGACTATTTATGTATTTTCATTGAATCAGGAGCATCAGCACATAGGCAACCCTATTGCACTCCTAATTCTTTTTTTTTCATGCCTCAGCACTTATACATAAGTATATTGCAGCTCACATGTTTATATTTTTTTTTTGGGTTAAGCCAAAGCCAACACTACTTGCCTATATTCAACATTTAATTCTCTGGGTATTTACTTATGTTTCTAAACATTAACATATCAGAGAGGTCTGGGTTTTTAAAATATATATATATATATATATATATATATATATACTAATAATTCTTAGAACTTTCATATAATAAAACAAGCAGACAACCAGTTAAAAAAAAATCAAAACATTTTTAACCTCTGAAAACATAGATAGACCATCACATATGAAAATACATTTTTCTTCCTTTTTTTTAAGAAAAATTAACTTATGAACTGGCTGCCTTCATTAGGACTTAGTGCCTTAGATTTTGAGTGAGTTTTCTCACCTAGCTCTCTTTCACTTCCCTATTTGATTGGTAAGCTTCTGCCTTCAAACCCTTTTCTTCACTTGTTTTTATACATAATGTATATAATTTTTTTCAAGAGCTATCCGGGGAGAGGAGGAGGTTCCTCATATCACTGCTTATTTATGCAGGGTCTTTCTTAGGGTTTAAGGCACTAGCTAAAGACATTTTTGCCCATCAGAAAATCATGTCATTTGCATTTTACCTAAACCCAAAATCTTACCCTCCCCGGCTTAAGTTTGTGAAGAGAAAAGTGGTTATATTCTTTTGGTTATTTTCAGAAAATTTTCTTTTCCAGAAAATACTTTTCCTCTTGTCTACTAACATGTTAAAAGTGTGACTTGATTTCCATTGGTTATTATATATCTATATATCAAGTATCCTTCTTAATTCTGCCTATACAAAACATTTCTCTATTTTTATCTTATTTTCTATTTTTAGCTTTTACTTAAATGGTATGTACTTCCTTTATTTATTTATAAAAGGATTACTCCTTTTTATACCTTCATTCTTTTCTTTTTGTTTATATTTGAAATATGTTTGTGTATTTTATTTTACTGGTTTGAACTCTAGTACTTGATTAGCATACATATATGTATATATATGTCTTACAGAAATAATTAGTACACACACAGACACACACACACATATACACACACACACACACATTATTTTATACTGGCACACCTGCCCATGTACTCTCAAATACAATCAGTTGCATCCTTATATATATTTGCATATGGCCTTTTAAGGATTTACTTTATTTTCTGTATAAATATATATATTTTTCCCATACACATCAACATATGTTCATTCATATCATTCAGGGATTTAGCTTCAATTCATGTGTATTCCCTGTGCACACATGTACACCCATGTAGTTACACCATATCAATTTCCCTTTAAAATTGGTTTAAAAATTGTATTAAACTTACTTATATTTTTCAAAATAAATTTCTAAAATCTTAGGTCATTACATACACCCCACCTTTTAGAAATTGTGTCCCATAATTTTTCCTAAGCTTAAATCAATTTCAAACTTAATTCAGAGAATCAATAAAATAGATTTTTAGTTCTATCATAATAACTAAAAATACATGCATCCAAAAGGAAAACAATTTAAAAATTAAAATTACCTTGAATCTGAGAATTGCTTAGGGTAGTTCATCCTAACTTTATCTTCTAATTCCCATGTGCAATCACTGGGATCATGACTCCACTGTACCTTCACACGTTTCAGTGATTTATTCCTTAATTTCTTCACATCCTTTGCCAAAATTCCTACTGGATCCTTTTCATAAATCAAATTAGGATTTATTTGCACTTGGGTTGGGTCTCCAGAATTTCTGCCTTGTCGTGGACCCACCTTCTCAATTGTGATACATGAAAAACATCATGCATCCCTTGCATGCCTTCTGGTAATTCCAACTTATATACCAAGGAAACAATTCTTTTCAGAATTTTTATGGCCCAATATATCTTGGGGTTAACTTGCCTTGTTTCCCAAATCTCACTACATTTTTCATAGGTGAGATTTTGATGAAAACAAAATTTCCTACTTCATATTCCACCTGCTTCCTTTTCATGTCTGCAAATTTCTTTTGCCTATCTTGAGCTGCTGCCATTCTTCTCCTTACCAACTCAATTTTCTCTTTAGTTTCTTGTATGTATTCAGGCCCTAAAATAGCCCTTTCTCCTGCTTCTACCCAACAAACAGGTGACAAACATGGCTTGCCATATAAGGCTTCAAATGGAGCCATTCCTATGGTGCTTTGATAGATGTTGTTGTATGTAAACTCACCTAAATGGAGATAGTCTTCCCAGTTGCCCCCAAAATCCAGTGCACATGCCCTCAACATGTCCTCTAAAACTCTGTTTACCACCTCAGTCTGCCCATCTGATTGAGGATGGTAGGCAGTGCTTAAGCATAATTCACTTCCCATGGCTTCTTGAAAGCTTCTCTAGAATTTTGAGGTGAAGATGGTATCCCTATCACTCACAATGGTTTTGGGAATGCCATGCAATTTTACCACCTCCTTCATAAATACTTGTGCTAATTTTGGTGCTTTCCTTTCTGATTTAACTAGGATGAAATGTGCCACTTTAGTTAGCCTATCCACTATTACCCATTTGCTTGTGTTTCCTCCTTTAGATCTAGGCAGTCCATCTATGAAATCCATAAATATATCTTCCCAATTCCACTGTGGTATGCTAAGAGGTTGCAACATCCCTCATGGCTTTTGTTTTTCAGCCTTGACTTGTTGGCAAGTCATACATTTGGCAATATATTTGGCTAAATCTGATTTCATTCCCTTCCACCAAAAATCTCTTTTTAAATTTTGATACATCTTTGTACTGCTTGGGTGTATGGAGTACTTACTTCTATGATATTCATTCAATACCTCCTCCTTCAATTCTATGTTTTCTGGCATACACATTCTATTCTGGTTTCTCAAATAACCATTTTTAATCAATATGGTGATTTGTCACCTCCTCCCCTTTCAATATGAAAATTTTCTTTTCCAATAAGTTTGTGTCTTGTTCTTGCATTTTTCCTACCTTCAAAATTAAACCTGATTGAAGTGTCATCAAGCTTAACTTCCCTCTATTTTCCTGTGCACCTTGCACCTGCTCATCCATGTGTACACAGCTATTCTCCCCAATTTCTAACTCAGCCAGCAAAGACAAGTCCTTAAACTCTTCCATCATCATCATAGCCAATTTAGCATGTTGTCTACTTAGAGCATCAACAACTTTGTTTGCTTTGCCTGGTGTATAGTGTATGTCCAAGTCATAAGCAGCTAAGAACTCCACCCATCTATGTTGCCTCATGTTTAAATCTTTTTGTGAAAATAAATAATTTAAGGACTTGTGGTCAGTGTAAAGTTCAAACTTAGTTCCTAACAAATAATGTCTCCAAAGTTTCAAGGCATAAATCACAGCTGCTAATTCAAGATCATGTGTGGCATACCTTACTTCATGGGGTTTGAGTTGTCTGGATGCATATGCAATGACTTGGCCTTGTTGCATCAACACTGCACCCAAGCCAAACCCACTAGCATCAGTGTATACAACTAATTCTTCATTTCCCTGGGGTACTTTCAAAATTGGAGCATTCACCAATGCCTCCTTCAACTGTTCAAAAGACTTCTCACACTTCTCTGACCAAACAAAGCTTGGTTTTTCCTGGTTAGGTTAGTAAGTGGTGTAGAAATTTTTGAAAAATCTTTTATAAATCTCCTATAATACCCTGCCATCCCCATAAATGATCTCACTTCACTCACAGTGCTAGGCCTCTTCCATGCTTGAATAGCCACTACTTTATTGGGTTCACAGAAATTCCTTTGGCGGAAATGACATGGCCAAGCAAATGTACTTCCTCTTTCCAAAATGCACATTTTGAATATTTTGCCTTTAAATCTTTTTCCCTCAGTCTAGACAAAACCATATGCAATTGACTTTTATGTTCTTCCACTGTTTTGGAATAAATTAAAATGTCATCTATAAAAATAAGCACAAATTTGTCTAAATAATCTCTAAAGGTTCTGTTCATTAAATCTACAAAGTATGATGGTGCATTAGTCAAGCCAAATGGCATAACCATAAATTCATACAACCCATACCTAGTATTAAAGGCAGTGTACTTGATACTTGACTCTTCCACCTTCATTTGATGAAAACCATATGCTAAATCTAGTCTAGAAAACACTCTTGCCCCAGCTAATTGATCAAAAAGATCATCTATTCTTGGCAATGGATATTTATTTTTAATAGTTACTTTTTTCAATTCTCTATAATCTATACAAAGTCTCAAGGAACCATCTTGTTTCTTAACAAATACCACTGGTGCTCCCCAACAAGAATTACTGGGTCTTATAAAACCCTTATTTTATAATTCCTCTAACTGTTTCTTTAATTCTTTTAGTTCATTTGGCCCCATTCTAGTTGGCTTTTTAATCACTGGACTTGCTACTGGAACCAAATGGATTTTGAATTCCACTGGTCTATGGTCTGGAACACCCTTAACCTCCTCAAAAACATCCACGTATTCATTGACTATGGGAATTTCTTCAATAGTGAGTTCACTGAAATCTTTTCCCAAGTCAATCAAATGATATAATTTCCTTCCCTTAGCCACTTCACACAAAATTGTAATCCTCTGGCCTCTAATGTTTTGCAGTGATATGGTGGATGAGTCTAAGTTATTTATGGCTTTAAATTGTCTTAACCAGTCTACTCCCATAACACCTATATTTGGGTAGTTTAAAACATATAAATTGGAAATAAAAGTATCTCCTCCTATGTTTAATTCCACATCCACACAAATCATATATAAAACACTAGAACTCCCCAGTGGACTTTGTATATGTAATGGGATTTCAACCAATATGCAATTTAATTTTAGCATTTTAACTAATTCATAAGAAATCAAGGAGTGAGTTGCCACAGTATCATATACTACTGCTATGGGTATAGTACAAATAAATAGTATACCTTCCACTTGACTGTGATTCTCAACATTAATCTCCACTGTGGATTTGCCTTTGCCTTCCAAGTTTGCTAATTTTCCTTGCTGTTTATACTCAGGACAATTTCTCTTCATATGCCCCTCTTTCCCACATAGATAGCACTTGAAAGCTCCTCCTTTCAATTATGGACACCTTGGTTTGATATGTCCTTCCTTTCCACATTAATGACACTCAATTTTCTTTTTGGTTTCCTTAGCTTTAATATCTCCAGTGCCCTTGTTACTGACCTCTTCTTTCTTCTTATCATTAGGGTGATGTCTTCCCTTACCCTTCTTGATGTTATTATTCTTAAAATTTCTGAAATTTTCCCTTTCCTTGTCATGCTACTCCAATCTCAAAGCCAAGTCTATTACTTGATCAAATGTCCTGTCAGCATAAGGTAACATGGCTCTGCTAAGTCCTGGGTTCAAACCTTTAATGTATCTGTCATTTTTGGATGCTTCATCTGCTACTAGCATTGCTCCATATGTGGAAAGCCCCTCGAACTTTTAAGTGTATTCAGTGACATTTAATGTTCCTTGCCTGAGTCTAATAAATTCTTCCAGCAAAGTGGTCTTAGTTGATGCTGGTACAAATCTTGCTTCCAATATCTCCTTGAATTGATTCCAAGTGATTTCATTCTCATTTCTCCCAGTAATGATTACTTCCCACCAGCTTAAAGCTACTCCCTTCAGCTGTCTTGAAGCCACTTGCCTCTTCCTTTGATCATCAAGCTGCATGTCATTGAAAATCCTATCCAATGTTCTCAACCATGCTTGAATTTCCATAATATTCTCTGTCCCTTCAAAGCTTTTTCCTCCTAAATGGGTATAAGTCTTGAGTAATCTTGAGAGCTCTTCATGGGGATTTTCTTGCCTTTGCCCTGCCCCATCCCTAAATGCTCTCACCAAATCTTGTAGATTGACCATTGGTGGTGCATTGGAGGGTCCTGCTCCCTGATTTGGGTGCATTCCTACCATTGTTTGCTAGTAATAATTTACACAACTGGTTAGTTTTTTTTTTAACTATGTTTTTAGTAACATAGCTCTGATACCAAATGAAATGACCCTCTCTTTTATACCTAAATTTGTCAGGATTTTTTTTTACATGGAGATATATATATATATATATATATATATATATTTGTTAAATATATATATACATGGAGATATATATATATATTTGTTAAATATATATATATATATATATATATATATATATATATTTCCAAAGCCTAGAGTCATTTTTCTTTTTTTTCAAATAAACAATTTTCATCCAGGATAAAAAGTTTTTACCAATATAAATATATTAGTGTATTCACAAAGATATGCACACACATATGAAGATGTATGTGCCCCTCTTGTTTTAATCAGAGTTATGGTAAACAAGAGGATAATTTGATTGATTAAATTTAATCAATCCACCCATAGTTCAATTTAACTCATGCAATAAAATTTCATCTGTATATATATATATATCTGTATATATACATTTGTAAGACCTCAACTCTTGATTTCTTACTGGCTTCTCTATAAAGTGTAATTCCTAAAATCAAGGAAATTGTGTTATGATTATACATAAATTAATGATGTGGTGCTTATGTTCTCAAAGTGATATGAGTTTTTATCATTTTCTATGTTTTCTTTTCTATAGAATCTACCTTAGTTACAAACTCTTTTCTGGAATATTTTTTAAGTGAGTTACCTTATTCCTATGTTACAGATCCTTCCTTCATTCAAGAATAAGGTATAAAACCTTTGCATAGTACAATTTGCATTATGAAAACATGCAGACACCTAATACATTTTCCCTATGCCTTTAAACTCTTGCATGCAATTGTCATAATGAAAGAATAACCATACTGTTCATTGAGACTCAACTATCCATATTTCCAATACTTAATCCTTTTCAAAGACACAAGATTGACTAATACATTTATAAAATATATCCATCCTATTTATCATAGTGTTATTACTCAATTTTTCTTACAAAATTATAGATTAACTTCTTCAACTTTTCAGATAATATTCAGATTTTTAACTCCAGTTCAATTCAATTCCTTAACAAAACACTTAGCAAAACACTTAGCAAAATATCCATTCAACAATTAGTACTTAATACAAGTTACAATTTAAAAGTATCAATATGTAGATTTCATCATTTAAGCTCTTATCAATTAAATTTTAGCATGTTATAATCTTCTTCTCAAAGCCTTGCTCCTACTCCTACTTAGTTGCTGCAGTCCTTGAAAATGCATTTGAAGCTGCCCCATTTTAAATGAGACACCCCAGATGCCATTAGCACACTAGGGTCAGACACATGTCTGGTATGAGAAAATCCACTAAAACAATTTGTTAATCAAGTTAAAGTTGAAACATGTATATATGTATATAACTCTGCCTTTAGAAAACAAATAAGTCATGCGTGCATGTTTTGTTTCATTGTGCATGTGCACACTTAAATCTTTCTTTCCAGAACCTTATGAAGATATGATACATTCATACATTCATACAGCTCGGTCATAAATCAAATAAGCATCCATACAAAACAAAGAAATCGCCAAAATGAATTAAATCATTTATTCCCTACTCAGATTTTATTCCAGGAAAGCTCTAGTTCCTCTTTATACCAAGTTCCCTTACTTTGATATATTTATCTAGCTTGGTCTCATCTGCAATTAATGAATCAATGGACACACTGTAATGGACTAATTCACTCCATTACACACAGATCTCAGGACTTAAACAAGCCATGTGTCAACTTGTATTACTCAAGAACACAAGTCATTCCTGCAGTGCTCTTGACCCCCCATTTGTTAATCAGTTTTTTTTTAGATAGTAACACTTTTGATTTTTTTACGGCAAACCCATTCAGTGAATCATTTCACTAAAACAAACATTCATGTCATAGCATTCCACATCACTCATAAACAAACAGAGGTAATCAGGAAATTAAACATAGGTGTCTATTAAATAGATTCTGCACATATACATACATACATACATACATACATACATACATACATACATACATACATACATACATACATACATACATACATATATATATATATATACATACATATATATATATATATATATTCTGGCAATTTTAAAAGGGGTATAGACAACTAACATTGGCTTATGGCTTTATGAGAGAGTTTTTTTTCTCTTTTTGCAATCCTCTGTGCTTTAGTTAAACTCAGAATGACTAAATTTTGCTGAACCACAAAATTTATTGGCTATGTATATGACTATTTATGTATTTTCATTGAATCAGGAGCATCAGCACATAGGCAACCCTATTGCTCCCCTAATTCTTTTTTTTTTCGATCCTTAGCACTTATACATAAGTATATTGCAGCTCACATGTTTATATTTTTTTTCTGGGTTAAGCCAAAGCCAACACTACTTGCCTATATTCAACATTTAATTCTCTGGGTATTTACTTATGTTTCTAAACATTAACATATCAGAGACGTCTGGGTTTTTAAAATATATATATATATATATATATATATATATACTAATAATTCTTAGAACTTTCATATAATAAAACAAGCAGAACAACCAGTTAAAAAAAAATCAAAACATTTTTAACCTCTGAAAACACAGATAGACCATCACATATGAAAATACATTTTTCTTCCTTTTTTTTTGAGAAAAATTAACTTATGAACTAGCTGCCTTCATTAGGACTTAGTGCCCTAGATTTTGAGTGAGTTTTCTCACCTAGCTCTCTTTCACTTCTCTAGTTGATTGGTAAGCTTCTGCCTTCAAACCCTTTTCTTCACTTGTTTTTATATATAATGTATATATTATTTTTTTCAAGAGCTATCCGGGGAGAGGAGGAGGTTCCTCATATCACTGCTTATTTATGCAGGGTCTTTCTTAGGGTTTAAGGCACTAGATAAAGACATTTTTGCCCATCAGAAAATCATGTCATTTGCATTTTATCTAAACCCATAATCTTACCCTCCCCAGCTTAAGTTTGTGAAGAGAAAAGTGGTTATATTCTTTTGGTTATTTTCAGAAATTTTGCTTTTCCACAAAATACTTTTCCTCTTGTCTACTAACATGCTAAAAATGTGACTTGATTTCCATTGGTTATTATATATCTATATATCAAGTATCCTTCGTAATTCTGCCTATACAAAACATTTCTCTGTTTTTATCTTATTTTCTATTTTTAGGTTTTACTTAAATAGTATGTACTTCCTTTATTTATTTATTAAAGGATTACTCCTTTTTATACCTTCATTCTTTTCTTTCTGTTTATACTTGAAATATGTTTGTGTATTTTATTTTACTGATTTGAACTCTAGTACTTGATTAGCATACATATATGTATATATATGTCTTACAGAAATAATTAGTGCACACACAGATATATATATATACACATTATTTTATACTGGCACACCTGCACATGTACTCTCAAATACAATCAGTTGCATCCTTATATATATTTGCATATAGCCTTTTAAGGATTTACTTTATTTATCTGTATAAATAGATATATTTTTCCCATAAACATCAACATATGTTCATTCATATCATTCAGGGATTTAGCTTCAATTCATGTGTATTCCCTATGCACACATGTGCACCCATGTAGTTACACCATATCAATTTCCCTTTAAAATTGGTTTAAAAATTATTTTAAACTTATTTATATTTTTCAAAATAAATTCCTAAAATGTTGGGTCATTACAGTGTAAAAGGCTATCGGATTTGGAATTCGAAAAAGAAGAAGGTCGTGAATTCTCATCATGTTACTTTTGATGAGTTGGCTTTCTTCAAGGAGAATGAGAGCTCATTGGATACTCCGGATTTGGTTCATGGTGAATCAAAGGAAAAGGAAGTCATTCCCATCTTTCATCTAAGGAGTAGAGTAGTTGGAAATTGTAACGACCCAGAATTTTGAGAAATATCAATTTAATAATCTTTGATAATAATTAAATTGATTTGATCATCTTATATTATAAATTGACAAGTTATATTTATTTTAAAGATTAATGATAACAATTTGGTAATATCTATTAATATTTTTCTTAACAATTTAAATAAGCAAGATTAAATTCTTTTAAAAATTTATAACATTTTAATTTGGAATATTTAATTTGGTAAATAAGAAGTTTTTAATGTAATAAAATTTTATATTCAAATTGTAATATATATGAATGTATATATTGTGATTTGATATTTGTTTTAAAATTTAATATGGAAACTAATAAATTTAATATTAGAATTTTTCTATTTGAAATGTGTGTGTATATATTTTTATATATATGTTTTAAATAGGAATTTTATTAATTTGAGTTTAATAAGTGTTTTCAAACTTTAATATGTATATAATTTGAAATTTGAAATGTTAACTTGATTTAATGCCTTTGAAATGATATTTGAAATTTAAAATTTAAATAATAAAGTTAATTTCTTATTTTATAAACATATATTTTAGCTTATGTTTTTAATAAGATAGAATTGTTTTAAAAATTTATATAAGAAGTTAAACTAAGTTTCTAAATTTATAAACAAATGATAAAGTAAAATTTAATTGATTAAAATACAAGTTATTTAAAAATGCCTATATGAAATTGTTTATAAGATAATGAAGCCTAAAGTTTATTTTTACATGATGAAAACATTTTATCTAACATTACATAAACATATATATAAGGCTTAAATAAATTATTAAAGATAAAAGAACATTTGTAAAACATTAATAAAACATTTAAATAACACTTATATAACACATGTAAGAATATTAATGTACATTAAGAACACTTGTAATCATATATATATAGGTGTAAGCTAATTAGAACATAAGATTGGCAAATGTCTTTCTTTTGTAAAATAAAATTTAAAATCTAATTGTAAATAAAAGATGCTTTTATTCTTCAGCAAAAGATTTTCTTCTTCTCAACTAAAATGTGAATCAAAAACAAGATGAATGAAAATCTGAAAAGAAATGTAAATCAAAAACAAAGTTCAGAAGAAAAAAAAAGAATCTGTAAATCTGGATATTCAAATCAAAGATCATCTTCAAATTTAACAACCAACTCAGAAATCAACTGCAAGAGGATTGATTTCATCATGCAAGCTGGAAATCAATTATCAAATCAACATGCAAGTTTATTCAAGAACATGCAAAAGGGGATTGAAAGCCTGGAAAACAGTTTTCTTATCTACTCTCTGTTTACTGCAAATTTTCAGGTGAGTAAATGTAATTTTAAAAACAGTTTTAAATTTTAAATTTTCTCTTGTTCTTTTGTATGGTATCTTGATGAATTGATTTGATTCTTGAATTTAAATTGTTGCATGATTGAGTATGAATAATTGAGAATATTGAGATGTCTGTAATCATGAATGTGCTCTGTAAAACCATAGCAGGTTTTCAAATAAATTCAATAACTTGGATTTGAATTCAAATCTGCTTATGTTTTGATTACTAATGTTGATTGAAATCACATAAGCTATCATCTAAAAATAAAAACAAAATTTTGAATTGAATAGTTTATTATAAAAAGTTAAATTTACAGTGCATGTCAAATTTGGTCAGAAATTCATGAATTCAATTTTTAATTTTGGATTCATAATTGAATTGCAAATGGAAAATGATGATTTTTAGTACTTGAATCAAAATTTTTAATGAATTAATTTGTGAGTATTTTGGGATTTACTGTTTTGGGGTTTTCTGCCAAATTACGGCAAACCACGGCGAGGAGGACATTGCCGTTGAACTAGAAGGTCGAAGGGGGTTTAAAGATCATGTGAAAATTGATTCATGGATTTTTAATTGAGTGGGATGGCCATGAATTGAGTAAGTAGGGTTTTGGTTGCTGAAGATGCCGATGATGTTCATTGGGTTATTGCGTCATCATGTTGTTACTGGAGGTTATCGCGAGCGTTGCCAAGGATCCAGGGGATTGTGGGGAAGCTATGGAGGTGGTGGCATGGTCTCCGGTGAAGGGGATGGTCGGCGGTGGTTGGAATTGATGATGGGTTTTCTGAGCAGTTTTGGGATGGAGGGCTTTATTTCGATTTTCAATCGAAACAATTTTTCTGGGGGTTGCATAAGGATGTGGTGGTCGAATACGACTTGGGAATGATCGGAGTGATGATCACCGTTGGTCAGATGCGCCGTGCACGTTCATGTGCATGTTTATGGGTTACTGCAATTGTTCTGGGGAGAAGAAGGTGGAAGACTCGAAGATGGTATCACGTTTTTAATGGTCTGACTCGAAGCAAGGAAGGTTAGGGGAACTCGGGTTGTTTGCTAGTTTTACTCGGGGTAGGCACGGGTTATTGGCAGGGTTTACTTGAGTTTTAGGTATTCAGGTTTTAGTACAGAAGTTAGATATGATTATTACCAAGAATATTTGTTTTTGGAAATAATGTCCTTAAAACAAAGGTTGAACAAGTTTTAAAATTAAATTTGTTTCAAAGTTATGTTTTAAAAACAAATTTATATATTTTAAAATATGGAGTTTTAAAATAAAATGAGTGGATTTTAAAATAAAGTTTGTATTTAAACTTTATTGAATAAATTTGGAAAGGTTTTAAAGATTTAAAAGTTCAAATCTTAAAATATGTTTAAATTATAATTGATTTCCAAATATTATATTTTATTTAAATGAAGTTTAATGATTTAGAATTTGATAATCAATTGTAATAAAGATTATCTTTAGTTATTTTGAATTTGATTTAATTAAAGATAAATACATTTGTAAAGATAATTGAGATAATTAAATTATTTTTAATTATCGAGTTTATTTGTTAATAAATGATTTAATTAAGATAATGGTTTCTTAATTAAGAATCTTTTAATATAAAAGTTAAGAATCATATAATTAATTTTTAATAATTAATTAAGTAATTAATTTGTGATTAATTAAGATAATCACTTATGAGTTAATTTAATATAATTTCTTGGGAAAGTAATTGAAGTAATTAAGTGGTTAATTACTAAAGGTAATTAAGTAAAATATAATTACTTTATTAAAAGTAATTAAGTAAATGTGATTAAGGAAAAATCACTTTAGTTATTAATTAAAGAATTAATTAATAATTAGTTAAAGGTTTAAATTATTTGATTAATGATTCTTTAATAAAAGGGATTAAGAGTAATTAATTAAGTGATTAATTACTAGTTAAAGTAATTAATTAAGAAAGAAATTTTAATTAATGAAGTAATCATTAATTAATGAAGTAATCATTAATTAATGAAAATGATTAATTAATTAATAATTAATAATTTAAGAATGATTAAATTATAATTTAGTTTTAATTACTAAATGTAATTAAAGGTAATTAATAAAAGGGTGATTAATTAAAAATAATTAAGTAAATATGATTAATTAAAAGTGATTAATCAATGTGATTAATTAAAAGTGATTAATCAGGTATGATTAAAAGATAATTAAGGAATAATTATCAGGATAATTAAAGAATAATTAATCAAGGATTGATTAATTTAGAAAGTAATTAAGAGGTAACTACTTAGTATATTTTTGAAGTAATTAATCAGGATGATTAATTAGTATGGTAATTAAGTAAGAATTACTTAAAGTAATTAAGTGTTAATTAATCAGGGAAGATTAATTGAAATGGAATTAAGTAATGTGAGTTAATTAATTAATTTGTAATTAATTAATGAATAAAGAAGCTGGATTGAGGATAATCCAAGTATTTAATTTAAGGATTAATTAAATTAATCAAGTTTGAATCAAACTTGTTTATGAATGATAATGATTGGATGATATATATCATTTGAATGAGTAAATGATATTGGTTGTTGTTGGATGGCATTGATTGATGGATGATGATGTGTATATGCTATATCTGAATGTGATATATATGCTTCTTTGTGATATATATAGATGCATGTGATAATAGATGCTTATCTATCTGTGTAATATGATACACCCATTTATGTTAAGTGATATTTCTAAATATCTATTGTTTAAAATCCCTTAAGTACAACTTGGACATTAAAATGGCGTTTGGTTTCGATGAGACCGGGATCGGGTTTCCATATTTGGATATCTGAAAACCACATCGATTCCAATTAAACGTAGGACGTTAATCCAAGTGGAGCAAGTGAAGACTCGAGGTGTAAGGGCTGTACGTCAGTATAACTCTGTGGGTGATTCCGTAATGAGTTTGACGGAATAGTGCTTATAGATTCGAGATGGTGATTCAGAGTGCAAGGGATATGGTTGTTGACTCTGAGGGTGATTCCAAATGAGTGCAATGAGATAGTGCCTTCGGTTTCGTTCGAACCCGGAACGAACTTGTATGGATTGAATGCTTTCAGCACATCGTCAGGCGGGCGATGAGCATTCTAAGATAATTGGTCCTATGAAGGTAATCGCAGCCTCAAGCCTCATCAACCGGGAATGGCTAAAACAGGGGAGGTGCAGCAAGGCTTCGTGGGTCGCTCCCACTGGAGAGCAAGATACATCCCTGTCTAGATGTCCCTTTTATTTCGGCTTTGTGGGCAGTTGGAACTGCAGCCAACTGCGGGGTGGTCTTGTTCGGGACTGTACAGTAAGGAATGGTCCCGGTCTTGTGTTGCAGGGGAGTTAGGGTGGCTCCTCGGTACGGTGATCTAGGCCACGTACTGTGACGGGCGGTACCCCAGTAGCCCTGCCATTGATGGAAACCCATTTTCCCTACGAGACCCTACGGTTTTGTTTGTATTACCCACTTTTGTGGCTAGTAGCTGGAATTTAATAGATGTAACAATTTCGGCTATTTTCTTATTTACTTGAAAACCCTAGACACTATTATAATATCACTGGATTTCCTATCAAATGTTTTGGTTAGCGTAAGGTAAAAACTTTTCCCTGTTTATGTGTGGGAAGTCTTACGTGATACCTTTTGTTTTCAAAGGATTTTCTAAAGTTAAGCAATCTTAAACCGTTTACTCACACCAGACCCCTGTCTGACCCGAGTGTTTATTTTTTGTTTTATTAAACTCTTGGGTACTCATATTTTATATGAGTAGTCAAGTGATTCAGGTTATCTCTTAACGAATCTGGAGGAGCTATGGAGCAGGAGGCTTCAGCGTGTAGATATATGGTTAGAGTTTCCGCTGTATGTTATTCTGTATGATGTCTTGTATTGTATTAGACAGAAATGTTATAATTGTCTAACTTGTGTTGTTTAGTTGTGTACTCTGATTATATGATACTATGTATATGTTCTATATTATATTTAAGTCGTTCCGCTGTGAGATTCTGATGTGTTGTTTCTTTTTCTTCTCTTTCTTTCTTCTTCTATCCCTTTCTTTCTTAATTAGTGATGCGATTTTCCGGGTATGGGAAGTCGGGTCGCTACAGAAATGCTTGTGAGGAGGAAGCGCTTGATGTAACATCACATAGTCCATAGGGTTCCTCAAGTAGTGTTGGTGATGTACATGATTTTAGAGAGGATTCAGTTCAAGGTGGAGCGTAAAGGATTTTGGGTGATGGTATTACTAGTCGGGTCAGTCGTCGCGCTGTAAGGCCACCCGATAGATATAGTGATTGGAACTATCTTAGCTTTTGTGATAATTTGGAATATACTCTTCACATAGTCCAAGATGAGTTGATGGACCTTGATGATGTCATCAAGTCGAGTGATAGCTCGAAGTGGATCTGTTCCATGGAGGAAGAGATGCAATCATTGTTGAAGAATAAAAGTTGGGATTTGGTTCCACTTCCTAAAGGAAACCATGCTATTGGATGCAAATGGATATAGAAGGTGAAGGATGATGGGAGATACAAAGTTAGGCTAGTGGTAAAGGGGTTTGCACAAAGGAAGAAAAAGGAGTATGATTAGATATTCGCATCGGTTGTACAACATACTTCAATCCGGATATTACTTTCTATAGTTGTTATTCATGATTTGGAGTTGGAGCAACCTGATTTGAAAACCACCTTCTTGCATGGTGACTTGGATGAAGACATCTACATGAAGCAACCAGAAGGTTTTGTTGTAGATGGTAAGTCAAATTTGGTTTGCAAGTTAAAGAAATCACTATGTGATTTAAAGCAATCACCTAGACAAAGGTACAGAGATTTGATCATTTTATACTTGAAAATGGTTTTGATAGAACCATTAAGGATGCTTGTATACATTTCAATAAGTTGGAAAATGATTTTTGGGTGTATTTATTCCTATATGTGGATGACATGCTCATTGCTTCTAGGGATAAGAATGAAATCAACAAGTTGAAACTGAGTTTGAAATTGAAGATTGAAACGAAGGATCTTAGAGAAGCACAGAGGATATTGGGCATGGAAATAGAAAGGGATCGAAAGCGGTTTGAGTTGAAATTGAATCAAAAGGAGTACATAGACAAAATTCTTTGCCATTTTAGCATGGAGAATGCAAAGGCGTCAAATACACCTTTACTTTTGCATATGAAGCTTTTGAGTAAGTGATCACCTATCTTAGAGAAAGACCAGATTTATACGGTAAAGGTGCCATATGCTAGTGCGGTTGGAAGTTTAATTTATGTTATGGTGTGTACAAGGCCCGATACTACAAATGCCATCGAGATGGTTAGTCGGTATATGGCTAATCCGAGAAAATCTCAATGGGAAGCGGTGAAGCTTATATTGAGATACCTTAGAGATATATCATCTCATGGTCTTGTTTTTGGCGGTAATGATGGGATGAATTGCAAGTTGGTTGGTTATTCTAATTCAGACTATGCCTGCGATAGGGATCGAAGAAATTCAACTTCCAAATATATCTTCGCACTTGATGGTACAGCCATATGTTGGAGATCGAGATTGCAAATCGTAGTTTCTTTATCCACTACAGAGGCGGAATTAATAGCCGCGGTGGAGGCGGCAAAGGAGGCACTTTACTTGAGGCGATTGCTGTGTGACTTGGGATACAAGCATGGTAGTGTCGATGTTCGATGTGATAGATAGAGTGCTATTCACTTAGCCGAAATTTGACGTTTAGCTCACAGACTAAGCATATTGAAGTAAGAGAGTCATTTCTAGTAGCCATGGATGAAGATAAGCAAGTATATCTTCGGAAAGTGCACACAAAGGATAATGAGGTGCATATGTTTACTAAGGCATTGCCGATTGGAAAGTTCGAGCATTGCTTAAACTTGATTTGCTTGTTAAAGTGCTAGGTGTAGTAGGGTGGCGCGGTTAAGAGAGGAGTTTGCTTATAGATGAGGAAGAGTATCGGTGGGAGATTGTGATTCTATCTTCTTGGCGAGTTCCAGTTTACACTCCTTATAATTTTAGTCTTTGGTGAAACGGTTTAGGATTTGGACATTTTCAATGCTTCATTAGGGGGTGGAGGCTTTGCCTGAGCTCGTTGATGGAGTGCAATAGGCTGTGGCTTTGCCAAAGCTAATTGGGAAAGCATTCACGTTTGGTTGAAGGTAGAAGTGGAGATAGTTGGTGCTATCGGTTGTTGATGATAGCATGGTACCATTAGAGTTGGAGATGGATATAGTGTCGAGATAGAGTATTGAATTTTGGCGACAATTGAAGAGGTCAGAAGTAGCTTTATACGGTGAAAACGGTTCGCAAATCGAAGCTCGAAGGAGGAAGATATGACGAAAAAGGTGGAGTGCTGCTGGAGCAACAGATAACAGACATATAACTCTGAGCTCTGGTTTTTGGTAACCTAAGAGTTATGACAAACGTCTTTCATCTTATGACAGAAGTCTGTCAATAGGCTTATTGTAGCCTGAAAGTTGCAACTGACATCTAAGAGATTATGACAGACGTCTGACGCGGTGTATTTTTGGTTTTTTAACCCAGAATTTGTGTATTCGCTTGTAGGGCTTCAAGGGGGAAATCGAGTATTTGTCAATGAAGGATGATTCACTATATAAGCTATTTTTAGAATTTGAGACTAGGAGATTAAGGGTTTAATCTAGGGTTTATCCTCCATTAATTAGGGTTTTGTCTAAACTTAAATTTCTTTAATTCTTTTCTCCACAAATCAATTCTACTTGAATATTGATCATTGTAATTAATCACTTGTACTCTTCTCATTGGTATTAATAAAGGCTCTCTCTCAAAGTGGATGTACACTAACAAGACGTTAGTGGAACCATTATAAATTGATATGTGATTTATTTTATCGTTATTATTTTAGTTTTTTATTGCTTGTTTGGAGATTATGATTGGCTTTGGATTGAATTGATATTTGAATTGAGATATTGATTTGTTCTTTTTGCATTCCTTACCATAATCTTGTTTTTCCGTTGTGCTTTGGGATTTTGATTTGAGTGGTCTCGAGTTAGAGTTTCCCTCAACATATCCTTGTTATACACTAGGAAAACTATTACAGAAAAGTCCTCTATTTTTAGTCCTTTCTAGCTATCCAAATTAGCACACTTATGATTGCTACCAATGATCTATACTATGATTGCCAGTACATCTTGAAAGTTTGTATAGTGCAAATGTCATATTAGGCCATGTACAGTGCATAAACTAACATACTTCTATAGCATAGCATACTCGAGCTGTGCAGTTCATTTTTCTGTGCTTTTACATAGATTATCTCTTGAATCAATAGGGGTAATCACTTCCCTAATGTTTAAATAACTAAATTTTTGAAGTACCTTATAACTATAATGTGATTGACATAATGCATAGCCTCTGTTATATTTCTTGACTTTTATACCTAAAGTATTGCCAACTTCATTCAAATCTTTTACTTAAGTTTTATATTTAAGGATTATAGTTGTACTTTTACTTAAATAGATTTTGATGCCTCAGTGGATTGAACCCACTACGTTTAGAACCTCAATCTAAATGACGCCTCAAAAACTAGTGGATCTTGTCCTTTCATTTTAAATTTTGGACTTTAGTATTCTTTGATATCGAATGTCCCCTTCACGTTGATATTGGAACTTAGTAAATCATCCACATATAGATAAACGATCACTCTATAATATCTACTAAACTTAGATTAAATACATTTCTCAACACTATTATGTGAAATCATTTCCAATGATCGTGGAATCAAAAATTTCATGCCAGTGTTTAGGTGTCTACTTTAAATCACATAATGACTTTAATATTTTACAAACCTTTTTTCATTTCTAGAAAGAATAAACCTTTTTGTTGCTCTATGTAAACTATTTGATTTAGTTTTCCATTTAAGAAGGTTACCTTGAGATCCATTTGATGTATATGCAATTGATATATTGGTTTAAGAGCTATCAATACTCGATAAATATGATTCTTACAACAAGAGTATAAGTATCAAAAAAATCCTTTTGTCTAAATGCTTTAGCGACTAATCCAGCCTTAAACATTTGTATAGTACCAACATTGTTAAGTTTCTTCTAAATGCCTATTTGTTACCAATTGTTTTTTACTCCTGAGGTAAGTTTACTAACTAGCATAATTTGGTAAAATTGATTATATTTACCATTGTTGGCCTCTTTCCAAACGGAAGAATATCTAGAAGTCATAGCTTCTTTGTACATTCTTGAGTTCATCTTCTGCATCTTACACTATGGAAATCCTATTAAAATATTATATCTAGCTCCTTCAAAGAAACGATATAGGTTGTGAAGATATAAAATCTAGATCGAAGTTCTATTTTTTTTAATTCTTTGGGTCGTTTTCTTCTTCTATCACCTTTCTATTATTACCATGAGAACATGTAGATATATCCATGGGTGTTTGATTAATATCTAGATAAGGTGATTGGGTAGCATTTGTGTCGACGTTGAATATATTTTTCAACAAACTTAACATCTCTCCATTTAACTATGTTATTTGAAGACAACTTTAATAATATATATGTTTTAGCACTTTTAGCATATCATAGAAATATGATTTTTAAATCCCACGGACCTAGTTTGGTCTTTTTTGGTTAGGAACCCTATAAAAAGTGATACGCCCCTATAATTTCAAAAAATTTTGGTTAGGTTTTCTTCCACTCGGAAGTCCGCATGATGAGACTTTAATTTTTCTTAAAGTTATTCTATTATGTAAGTGGCAAGCAGTGAGTAGTTCTTCTCCTAAAGATTTAATGGCAGTTTGGTATTTAATGAAATAGAATTTATCATATCGATTAAAACCTTATATTTTGCATTTGGCCAAACCATTCTGTTGTGGTGTATAGAGAGTTTTTTATGTACAATCTCATAGAGAAATCAGAGAATTGGTAGAAAAATATTCTTCCTTACTAACACTACAAAAAACCATTAATTTGCTATTCTTTTGATTTTCCACTTTTGATTTGTAGCATTTAAACAGGTCAAAAGCTTCATTTATTTTCTAACCATGTTTGAATCATGACAAGCTATCAATATAAGTAATAAAATAATTTTACCCTCTTTTTAAAACATAATTTAACTTATAAATAATATATTAATCTAAAAGTCTATAGTTCCTTTTAACACTTGAGAATTTTTTTTATTATCGTGGCTTGTATACATATTTCACATTTGTCTTAGTCCTCGTTAGCAATAGAAATAAGTGAATATATAGACCTATATTTTAAACATTTATAATATAAACATCCTAAACAAGCATGCCACAGTCAATGTTATAAGCATAATTTTCTTTTGCTTCAATAATACTAAGTTTAATTATCTCATTACAAGAGTATCCCTTTCCCAAAACATGATACTTTTAAAAAGGATTAAGCTATCAGCGTGAGAAAAAAAAAATTATACCCATATTACAATGTAAAACAAATGCAAAAGCATTTTAATACCAAGAACATGAAGCATATTTCGAAGAGTAATATTATTACTGGAAGTGAACTGAATCTCCATGCTTCCTTGCTGAATATGCGAGTATATGATTTTTGTTGGATGATAATAAACATGTATATATTCATTTAAATGAATTTTTTAATGTACTATTTTATTTTTCACATAATTAAATAAACATTTGCTGAATAAAATAAATAAAACAGTATTTAAATTCAAACGGATATTTTATTCAATTAAATGTTTATTACAATTTTGATTAGTACAAATTCAAGTTCTCGCTATACATATACAATTTTTATTACAACATAAATTCGATTACGTCACAATTTATTATTTACAAATGCACCTCACTACAATTTACTCACTCACTCGTATTTTATCTTCAACTAAACTCTAGATTGAATCCAGCATCTGAGAAATCTGCAAAAATACGCACTAACGCAGTAAAATTGAAAATAAAATATTTTGCAGTATAAAATAAAATGTGATTTTGGAAATTTTATTTGCCTCGGTTATTTGGGTTGTTCGTCATCGTTTAAATTTGAATTCATCATACACGAACAGCTCGTGACATGCACATTGTATCACTGTACATGCCACAAGACCGTGCACACCAATATATACACTTGATAAAATTACAGGGACAGGTGAGCACAGGTCATATCCAAATTAAAAGCCGGATTCAACTCAAGTGCAATAAGAATAATAATTTCACAATATCAGCACAAGGTCAAACCCGAGCTCCAAGCTGGATTCAACTCAGGTCCACTACAAAATATCACAAAACTGTCAAGCACAAAAATTCAAATACAACCAAAGCAGAATGAAGACAAATATTCCGAGTTTAGTTTTAAATAAAAATCAAAGACGACTAGTTCATGGAAAAGTCTCGACCAAAATTCAAAATGTACTCAATACATCTATAAGTGCACCAGGGTAGTTGTACATAAGCAAGTGCAGCTTCAACATGAAGTTCAACAGTGATGAAGCACGGTCTAACCAGACTAAAATGGCAACTAGCAACAAGTAACATATACACAATGCACCAGATGAAGCTGTAAATGAAACAGCGACTTGAATGAACAGTACAAGCTTCGACTAAAAAATTAGATGTCCAAAGACTAGACAAACAAGTCCAGATGCAATGCAGACCAACAGTAAAAAATGGAGATGGCCATCAACAATAGAGCAGTTTCAAATTGAACAATACAAAGCCTCATCATCAAAATAACTCAATACATTAAGACATGCACACATATATATGTATCAATGAAGCAGTGCAGCAGTACATATGTGAAAGTATAGACCACTTGAAGTGTGTCGACCAAACAACTCAGTGCAGCACAACCAAACAAGCCCAGACTCAAGTGAAGTACACTAGCCTAATCGACAACAGTTCAATATGCATCAGTTTCAAGTCAAGTACAGTTTCAGTTTTACAAGTGACTTCAACAAGTTGATATGCAAACAAAGTATGCAGTAGACACAAGTGATGAACCAACAATGCAAGGCTAAAAGAAGACAACCAGTGCAACTTCAACCTGAACCAGAGCATGCACAAGATAACATACACATATATACATACATGAATGTATGTATACACATGATGCAAGACCAGTGAACTGCAAAAGTCAATCAGGCTACACAATGAACTCAAGCTCAAGTGAATACAAGTACAACTAGCAAAACCAAAATGGACAGCAGCTACAACTAAATGCAAGCCAACTTTACAGTATCACTAAATCATAGACAATTGAGTACATATCTACATGGAACGACAAGTAAAATCGAACAAGTCAAGTATGCTACAGGGATGAACAGTTTCACCAAAGTCGAAGTCAGGTGACAATGAACAAGTCAGAGTCATCAAGTCAGTAATTTACACAGCAGAATCAAAATAACCAAAGTCATTTTTAAAATAAAAATGTCAGAGAATCAAAGTCAGTATATGATATGAGAAACACGAAATCAACATCGTCAATGCAATTCAATGCCGTGATGACCAAGAAATCAAACGAGTCAGAATTGAAGCCGTGTGAATCAAGCTACCAGAAAATATACTAATTTGAACAAGTCAAAAATAAATCATAGCATTCGATCAAAATCAAACGGCAAAGAATTAAAGTATCAGACGAATTCGTATACAATATACGAACGAAATTATAGGAAATTGAACCCTATATAAACCCTAAAACATCATCGGCATTGGGCATTGGAGTTCGAGAAAAACAGATACCAAAAAAATCAAATTAACAACTCTAATCTGATCGAATTTGAGCAAGCAAAACATAAAAAGCGAAAGAGCATAAATTACATACCGAAGTTAGGAGTCGAACTCGATCAAAAATTGAGGCAGCCATGAGCTAAGCAGAGAGATCGTCGATTGACAAAGTAAGGGGACACTAAACCATCATTTAATCGAGAAATCGAAGTCGACAGCCTCAATTTTTACAAGCCCTAATTTCAGAGCAAATAGAATGAGAGAAAATGAAGGCGGTCATTATCACAAATAACAGAGAAGGAATAAAAGAAAAAAGGATTAATATTTGGGCCGTCCTATCTATTAGCCTTGGTCTATAATTTATAATTATATAAGGCTTTAGTTAAAAATTAGGGTTTTGTATTTTTTAAATTGTTTTCATTTGCAATTTACTTTTTAAACTTGTGTAATTTCTACTCGTGTCACTAAGGGAAAAACTACGCGGCGTAGTTTGAGAATTCGCAACTCAGTGGCTGAGTTGTGACAGGGTTTTGAGCGTAGAGTTAAGGCTAGTCGATAGCGGGTGTCGCGAGTTTACGTGTGTAAGTGTTTGACTGCTTAATTTCTAGTAGAAACCTTGGGGGAAGCACGTAAGCAGGGTTTTGCTGAAGCTGAGTAAATTCTGTGTCGTTCTATTTCTGCATTTATTATTCTGCTATTATCTGTGCTGCTATTATTTTGATATATCCGTGTTGAAATAATTTTATAAGCTTCTATAATAATTTTTATAATTAACAGAATCACCCTATTCACCCCCCCTTTAGGGTGAAATCGATCCTACAAGAGGTATCAGAGCAAGGTACAAAAGCTATTTTTGTTTGAAAAAAATTGATTTTTCAAAAACTAATTTTTGTTTTAAAAATTTGAATTTTTAAAATGGCTTCTTTTAATACTGCTTTTGCTGAGGGTCAATCCATACTTAGACCACCAATGTTCAATAGTGAATATACTTACTGGAAAAACAGGATGGAAATTTTTCTGAAAACCATTGACGCTTGGGATATTGTTGAGACAGAGTATAAAGCACCAACTATAATTGTAAATAATCAGGAAATAATAAACCAAAGGATCAATGAACAGAACTAGAAAATAAATTACAAAATGCTAATGCTAAAGCTGTGAATTCTATTATCTGTTCATTGGATCAATTTGAATTTAATCGTGTCTCACATTGTCTAACTGCACAGGAAATATGGCACACACTCGAAGTGACTCACGAAGGAACATCTCAAGTCAAAAAATCTCGCCTTGCCATGATGAGTAGTGAATACGAGAATTTTACAATGGCCAAGGAAGAAAATGTTAAAGAGATGTATGGACGGCTTTCCAATATCGTGTACAAATCAAAAGCTCTCGAAAAATCATACACGGAATTGGAAATAATTCGAAAAATCCTTAGAGTCCTTCCACGAAGATTTGAAGCAAAAGTGACTACCACTCAAGAATCGAAATATTTAAAACAAATGAAAGCCAAAGAACTCATCGGAAATCTCACCACTTATGAGCTAGAAATGAAATTCAAGGAAGAGCGTGAAGGAGGAGATACTCGAAAGAAATCAATAGCTCTCAAAGGAACAACTGAAAGGGATGAGGATGACGATGATGGTGGAGCAGCAGAGTTGGAAATGGTAATGAAGAAATTGAAAGGGTGGAACCACAAATACGGAAATCCATCTCTAAATCAAAAATTAAAAAACAGAATAATCAAAGTTTTAGATAACACAGAACAACGAAAAATCATCTGTCATAAGTGCAACCAAACCGGACACATCAAGCCCAATTGTCCTCAAAATCGACACGACTTTGAAAAGAAATCAAAAAGGAGAAATTTTGCAGCCATGTGGAATAGAAGTGATGAAGATAATCAAAGAACTAGCAGTGAGAGTGAGAAAGCAGATATGTGCCTTCAAGGTAATATAACTGATAGCGACGATGATGAGCCAAGCGAGGTATCAAAACTCACTCATTCAGAATTACTTATGTATTTCCACGAAGTAAATGGCTGTTTTGAAAGACTTAGGGAGAAATATGCTAAAATTGAATCACAAAGTGATAGTTTGATAGAAGTAAATGACCAGCTTGAACAATTAGTTAAAACCTATCAAAGTAGGATCCCTAAGTGTGATAAGTGTCTAACATTCGAAGAAGAAATTAAAAAATCAGAAATTAAAATTAAATTGCTTGAAAATGAAATTCTGATTTTGAAAGAGAATGAAAATACTAGAAGAGAAAATTCTATTAAAAAGTGCACATAATTATTAAACGAAAATGAATCTCTCAAAACACAAGTCCAACAACTATCAACGACTTTAGATAAATTTTCCAAAAGTGAAAAATCATTGAATATGCTCTTAGGGAAACAAATTGTTAATACAGTCAGACAAGGACTTGGATATAATCAATCTGAACCCGTTAAAAGAAAAATTAATCTAGTCAATTCAATGTGCACAATTTGTAGAAAACTTGGACACAATCAAAACAATTGTTGGTATAGACCCAAACACGTGAAAACCATACCAATTTGGGTTCCAAAAGGCACAAATATAAAATCTCTCAAAGTTAAACAAATCGGGTGCCAAAAGGTATAAATAGTTTTGGATCTCCACAAAATTATTTGTCAAAATATTCTACCACTAAAAACAATGGACTTATAAAGACAAATAGGTCACAAAAACCTTTTATCATGTAGGTATGATGGCAGGCTTAGGAGCAACAACAGTGTTATCTGGATTCTGGCTATCCCAGAAACACAACGGATGGCAAAGCAAAGTTCCTTAGCCTAGTACAAAGGTGACATAATCACAATGGGCAACAATGAAAAATTATCGTAAAGGTAAAACAGGTAATGGTATATTTTAAACGATATATTAAATGTGATAATCTGCACTATAGTCTGAATTAAATCAGCCAACAATGTGATGATGAAATAATGATGATTTTGATTCTGAATTATTCAAAATTGTTGGCCGATTATATTCTTATGCCAAGAACACTATAAAAATCTCTAGAGTCTTTGAATTACTTCATATACATTAGTTTGGATTAATAATAGTGTTTTATTGGTTGAGATAATACATTTGGTTATTTTAGGGCTGACTCTATATTCACGGTTTTTTATTATTTACACGGTTTCAATTCAAATTCAAGAGGATTACATTTAAAAAGCTGTTAAAATTGATTTTAAGATATTTTGATGCACACTTCATGGACTGGTCTATCAAATTCAATTAATGATAATTTTGAGTGAAAGAAAAATTCAGATGCAGATTACACTGGTAATCTAGTTGATAGAAAAATTACTAGTGGAACGTGATTTATGTTGAGACATTTATTAACTGCATTGTTTTTCAAAGAAAATATCTGCATATTTTTCATTTCAAATAATTTTCAAATAGCAGAAATTTTTCTCATAAAACCCCTTGTAGAAAATCATTTTTGACCTTGTTTTCAGATTGGTTAGTTTTAGAAAAATTTGGTTTTATGATTATTTTTGGATTTGATTTTAAATTATTACATTGACTAATCTGACTCCCTAATAATTATCGAAAAGATAAATAGTGATTGAAAAAGTGATGAGTGTTAATATTAATCATATATTATAACTTGAGACAATATAACTAGTAAATTTCTTTAGAAATTTAAAAAAGAGTTGTAAAACTTTTTGTTGGTAAAAATTCCATGACCATCTCTATTTCTTTCATATTTCTAACGACCATCACTCATCAAAATTCAATATAGTTTGTCAATATGTGGTACTTTAAACAGGAATCATTCATTTTTCATTTTACTTTTTTAACAAATAATAATAATAGTAATAATAATAATAATAACAATAATAATAAAATTAAATTAAATCCAAAGTATTCACTCTCATTTAAAAGTCCTCACGGTTATGCATGGGTGAATTACTTGGAATTTGTTATGTGTTTCCATGCTCATTTAAAAGTCCTCGCGATTATGCATGTACGGAACGCATATCAAAAATTGATTTATTAAATAAAAAAGTTGATTCTAATCCCATTTAAAAGTCCTCATGGTTATGCGTGGTTAGAAGATACTTGAATTCATTTTTTTTAAAATAAAATTGGAATACTATGAATCTTATTTAAAAGTCCTAACGGTTATGCATGGTTGGTAGATATTCAAATTCCTGATATAAATATACCACAAATAGAGACAACTGTATGGTTTTACACGATGATATCATTCCCATCATTCTAAAAGTGGAATATGCGCCTAACAGAGTATTTATGATTATTTTTTATTTTTTATTGAAATTTAATATTTATATTCGATCGAGTTTTAATATTGTATTAATATCGATCACTTTATCTCTATTTTTTCTATCACTATTACTCTTTTGCTGATAACAAAAGAGGGAGAGAAAAGTTAAGATTTTGTCAAATAAAATCAAGTAAAGGTCAAATATTTTCTATTTGCATCCAGGCTCATTTGCTTATTTTTAATTGTATGCATATATGAAGGGGGAGCTTTGTGTAAAGAGGGAGCATTCAAATAGGGGGAGCAAATTGAATGATCAAATACATTTAACAAATTCAAAATCTTAAATATATGTTTGTTATCATCAAAAGGGGGAGATTGTTGAATATGCGAGTATATGATTTTTGTTTGATGATAATATATATATATATATATATTCATTTAAATGAATTTGTTAATGTACTATTTTATTCTTCACATAATTAAGTAAACATTTGCAGAATAAAATAAACAAAACGGTATTTAAATTCAAACAGATATTTTATTCAAGTAAATGTTTATTACAATTTTGAATAGTACAAATTCAAGCTCTCACTATACATATACAATTTTGGTTACAATACAAATTCGATTACGTCACAATTTATTATTTACATATGCACCTCACTACAATTCACTCATTCACTAGTATTTTATCTTCAACTACACTCCAGATTGAATCCAGCATCTGCGAAATCTACAAAAATAAACACTAACACAGTAAAACCAAAAATAAAATATTTTTGCAGTATAAAATAAAATGTGATTTTGGAAATTTTATTTGCCTCAATTATTTGGGTTGTTCGTCATCATTTAAATTTGAATTCATCATACACGAACAGCTTGTGACATGCATAGTGTATCACTATACATGCCACAAGGCCGTGCACACCAATATATACACTTGATAAAATTACAGGGACAGGTGAGCACAGGTCAAACCCAAATGAAAAGCCGGGTTCAACTCAAGTGCAATAAAACATAATGTCACAATATCAGCACAAGGTCAAACCCGAGCTCCATGCTGGATTCAACTCAGGTGCACTACAAAATATCACAAAACTGTCAAGCACAAGAATTCAAATACAACCAAGGCAGAATGAAGACAAATATTCTGAGTTTACTTTTAAATAAAAATCAAAGACGACTAGTTCATGGAAAAGTCTCGACCAAAATTCAAAATGTACTCAATATATTTATAAGTGCACCAGGGCAGTTGTACATAAGCAAGTGCAGCCTCAACATGAAGTTCAACAGTGACGAAGCATGGTCCAACCAGACTAAAATGGCAACTGGCAACATGTAACATATATACAATGCACCGGATGAAGCTGTAAATGAAACAGCGACTCGGATGAACAGTACAAGCTTCAACTAAAAAATCAGATGTCTAGAGACTAGACAAACAAGTCCAGATGCAATGCAGACCAATAGTAAAAAGTGGAGATGGCCATCAACAAAAGAGCATTTTCAAATTGAACAATACAAAGCCTCATCATCAAAATAACTCAATACATTAAGACATGAACACATATTTATGTATCAATGAAGCAGTGCAGCAGTACATATGTGAAAGTACAACTACAGACCACTTGAAGTGTGTCGACCAAACAACTTAGTGCAGCACAACCAAACAAGCCCAGACTCAAGTGAAGTACACTAGCCAAATCGACAGTAGTTTAATATGCATCAGTTTCAAGTCAAGTACAGTTTCAGTTTTACAAGTGAATTCAACAAGTTGATATGCAAACGAAGTATGCAGTGGACACAAGTGATGAACCAACAATGCAAGGCTAAAAGAAGACAACCAGTGCAACTTCAACCTGAACTAGAGCATGCACAAGCTAACATACACATATATACATACATGAATGTATGTATACACATGACGCAAGACCAGTGAACTGCAAAAGTCAACAAGGCTACACAATGAACTCAAGCTCAAGTGAATACAAGTACAGCTAGCAAAACCAAAATGGACAGCAGCTACAACTAAATGCAAGCCAACTTTACAGTATCACTAAATCATGGACAATTGAGTACATATCTACATGGAATGGCAAGTAAAATCGAACAAGTCAATATGCTACAGGGATGAACAGTTGTCACCAAAGTCGAAGTCAGGTGACAATGAACAAGTCAGAGTCATCAAGTCAGTAATTCACACAACAGAATCAAAATAACCAAAGTCATTTTAAAAAAATTTGTTAGAAAATCAAAGTCAGTATATGATATGAGAAACACGAAATCAACATCGTCGATGCAATTCAATGCCGTGATGACCAAGAAATCAAACGAGTCAGAATCGAAGATGTGTGAATCAAGCTACCAGAAAATATACGAATTTGAGCAAGTCAAAAATAAGTCACAACATTCGATCTAAATCAAACGACAAAGCATAAAAGTATCAGACGAATTCGTATACAATATACGAATGAAATTATAGGAGATTGAACCCTATATAAACCCTAAAACGTCATCGGAATTAGGCATTGGAGTTCTAGAAAAACAGATACCAAAAAATCAAATTAACAACTCGAATCTGATCAAGTTCGAGCAAGCAAAACAGAAAAAGCGAAAGAGCATAAATTACATACCGAAGTCAGGAGTTAAACTCGATCAAAAATTGAGGCAGCCATGAGCTAAGCAGAGAGATCGTCGATTGACAAAGTAATGGGACACTAAACCATCATTTAATCCAGAAATCGAAGTCGACAGCCTCAATTTTTACAAGCCCTAATTTCAGAGAAAAGAGAATGAGAGAAAAGGAAGACGGTCATTATCACAATATTTGGGCCGGCCTTTCTATTAGCCTTGGTCTATAATTTATAATTATATAAGGCTTTAGTTAAAAATTAGGGTTTTGTATTTTTTAAATTGTTTTCATTTGCAATTTACCTTTTAAACTTGTGTAATTTCTAGTCGTGTCACTAGGGGACAAACTACGTGGCGTAGTTTGAGAATTTGCAATTAAGTGGCTGAGTTGTGGCAGGGTTTTGAGTGTAGAGTTAAGGCTAGTCGATAGCGGATGTCGCGAGTTTACGCGTGTAAGCATCTGACTGCTTAATTTCTAGTAGAAACCTTGGGGGCAGCACGTAGGCAGGGTTTTGCCCAAGCTGGGTAAATTCCGTGTCGTTCTATTTCTGCATTTATTATTCGGCTATTATCTGTGCTGCTATTATTTTGATATATCTATGTTGAAATAATTTTATAAGCTTTCGCAATAATTTTTATAATTAACCGCATCACCCTATTCACCCCCCTCTAGGGTGAAATCGATCCTACATTCCTTTCCCTAGAAATTTTGTTGCATTCCTGTCTATTCTATTAAATATAAAAGAGAATGGTTGACTTTTAGTATTCTCATCTTTTATCCACTCTCACATAGAATACTCTTCTCCCATCAATTTAAGGAAAAATTTCATTTCCCTCCCCCCCCCCCCCCCCATAAAATTAATTATTTCCATTTAGAACTGAATTTATTTCTATTGTGAGATAATAATTTATCCAATATGTAACTCGTTCTCTTATCTACCCCACTCCCTGTATTCATTATTTGTAAATAATCCAGTTGACATTCTCTTCCTCTTCTTCACACTTTCACTGTAAGAAAAAATATATTATTTCCTTGGTTATTTCACATCTTCACTTTCTTTTTCCTCCTCTCAAAATTTTGTTTGTTCCCATTCTTTTGTTATTTATATAAAAAAATCAATTCTCTTAGTTTTTTTCTTCCTCTTTTCCAATTTCATTTTAACAAAATTCAATTCTCACTGCAAAACAAGTTAGAGTTTTTCTTCTCCATTTTCATACTAAATAAACTTAATTCTTGCTATAAAACAAATTAGGATTTCCTTCCAATCAATTTGTGTATTAATATCATAATTATGTTAACATGACTATAATACGATTAAACTAATTGATATCTCTTTATCTTTGTGTACTCTATAATTTTTTTGAATCTATTTATGTTTTGTAATGGTTTTTTTCTGTTTGGAGCATTTAAATTTTGGAGTTTTATGAAATATATATCTATAAGATGCCAAAACCTTAGCTTATTGAATCAACGAGCTCTAATTAAAGTTTGGAATTTTGTTTTGTTACCTATTTTTATTTTATTTCAAGTCTGAATTTATTGTTGTTGCCCTAAATTAATGACTTTAGCCTATGATTCAAAAAATTTAACTAAATTATGTTTTTCATTTATTTTTGTTTGGATTAGTATGTTTATGAATATTGTTTTCTTCATTCATTTTATAGGAGTTTGTTGGATTTATTGATGCATAACATCTTAAAATATTCAGTTGTTTAAAAAAAAAGTGTTATAGGTAAAGTTATATATTAAAATTGATAAAGATTTTCTAACTATTTTCTGATCCTCAGATTTTGTACCAAAATCCATTTTCATTTTATTTTTGTTTTTGTTTATGGTTATGAATTTGGTTTCTTCCTTTCATTTTGCAAAGAAAAATTGTGTTTATTAACATATAAATATCAATAAGCCTTAAGTTATTCTATATATTTGAATAAATGGAAAGTTGATTTTTTTTTTCATAAATACCAATATAAGAAAAATCCAGTACTGAGAATAAAATTATACCAATAGTAAACAAATACATTAAAATTATTTTGTAATAGAATAGTGCATGGAAAAAATTTAAAGGCATACATAACATTTTTGTACTATCTTTAATAGGCAACTTTAAAATTTTGTACAATGTTTAGTTTTAACTACATATATTAAAAACATTTTTTTAAATTCCATTTATGGTCTTAGTCATTTATTTTGTAAATTTGAGTATTATCCTTTTAACCATTTTGTATTTTATACATTTTTCTACCGTGTTGATTAGTATACTATGAAATGTTCGTAAAAAAATCACATTCATGGTTTCCACCAAATTTTTAGTGATATTATGAAATCACGAGGAAATTATATGTGATTTTATATAGAGTTTTTTTTATGTTACAATGTTTTTAATTTTTATGGAGATGGAAATCTTCATTCATAACTATACATTGATGATGCAGTTGTTTATCATGTTTACTTAATCTAACTATTTTTAAATACGTACGATAATTTCAAATATTTTTACCGTGCAATTTTCAAAAGAAATTATTTGCTTTTGATTTTGACTAGATTGAATTGAAAGCAATTAAAGAATCAATTGCAATTAATTATATTTTATTTGTAATTTAATTTAATTAGGAAATTCATTACATATTAGTTCTCTTTAATGCTAATATATTGTCGAATTAAATTATAATTAATTGATTTCTTATAATTATTTTGTAGCAATGCAAATTTTGATCACTTTAATTAAAGATATTTAAATTATTTTAAAAATTCAAATATGAATTATTTTTCATAAATAATCATGTTTTAAGTTATAGGTAATAATAATCAATTTATTTTGAAAAAATGTCCACAAAAATATTTTCTTTGGAAAAATACTCATAAAATGGTCGAAAACCGTTTTATCAATAAACAGCTCTATAATCATAAAACGTCATCCATCGGAGCTGGATGCATACACTTATTTTTAATTTTATAAAAAACATGAAATAAAATAATTTATTTTATGTTTGGAAAATTTAATGTATTTATGACATCATCACGGTGGTCATTATATTTAATAATTGATTTATTAAATTTAATTGGGATTTAATGATTATAATTCCTTTTAAATAGTTATAAAGTAATAATGAATAATTTGTAATAGTTATATAAAAATATATATATTCGATTAGAAGATATAAGGAAAAATCGATATCGCTTTATTGATATAATAGCACTTTTTATAAACAGTTGTTTAATTTTGATTTATTTGGTTTTATAATTCATAATGTGATCATTTTAGTTCATTTATAATGATAAGACATTTATTTGCAAAGTTTGTTTACAATTATATATAGTTTAACTAAAAACTGAAAATGGGATCGAGAATCGAAATACGTAATGGTTTGACGAATTTAAGTAATACAACATTGTTTTTACGACTTGAACCATATATGACACAATAATATAAACATAGACACTTACATATCTACATGTAAACATACAACATGCATACGTACACTTATGTACACATATATTATTGTTAACCGGGTTTTTAACCCCATAAAACTCTAAGGGAACAAAAACATCTACAACAAGTCAAAACGAATCTCGAATTAACTAGAAGGATCAGAAGAGGGAACCAAGGAAGACAAAAGAGAAAAAGGAAGAAAATAGCCTATAAGGATGTATTGCTAGCGATCCATTACCTATGGATCGCTAGCGATCCATAAATATTGCTTATGGGTCTCCAATCTTCTGGCATTGTGATCCAACATCTTTCCTAGGTACGTCTACCAAGTTTCATGGTATTCCAAGCAAGCTTGTTTGAGAAGTGATTCTATGCATTGTTCAATCCAACTTGCGTACGAGACACCATCAAAATGAGGCATCTAATCATGAAATTACATGGAAAGCATCTACATAAGGCAGTGAACATGGCATAAGCAAAACGAGCCAAAAATAGTTCAACGACATGGATACATAGATCACTAACGATCCATGTCTTATGGATCGCTAGTGATCCATCAGAGCAAGTTGGCTCGCTCCGAAACTTCTAGGGTATCCTCATACCTTCAAATGCTAGCTTCTGGTAGAGCTTCCTAGCCCAATAGCTCTCTAGCCCCTATAAATACAATCCCACCTTCACTATAAAGAGGATCTTCTAGACAGGCTGCTGAAACTCTGCAAAAAACATTCTTCACTCTTCTCCTCCCACACAACAGTCATCTAAAGGGCTCAATGTGATTCTTTAGTGAACTCTAACACTGGTGAGTTGATCTAACTTACCTCATCCAATCAAATTGTAATCATATTCAACTTGTAATTATAGTCAGTCAATAACAAAAGTTATAAAGTGCACGTCGGCTTCGTTAACAGCCGAACCACTATAAAAATCTCTTATCTTTTTACTTTATCTACAAGTTATTATTCCTTGTTTTTTATTTGCTATGATAAATAGGGACGGTGCTTTCACACTCAATAGGGACGGTTCTTAGCGATCCTATAAAAACCTTGAAATTGGACAGGGAGTCCTTAAACGTTTTACCAGTTATTAGTCAGCGCATGAAAACTAAAAGGTTACTAGTAATCCTATAAACTATAGTATCTAGGCAGTTTATACCGCACGAAGTAAGATATCCTACACATGACTTGGATTTGGCTGTAGTGATTTTTTCCTTGAAGATTTGGAGGCATTATCTCTTAGGGGAAAGATTTTAGTTGTATAATGGTCATAAGTCTTTAAGATACTTATTCTCTCAGAAAGAGTTGAATATGAGACAATAGAGGTGGCTAGAGTTTTTGGCTACTTATGAATTTGGTATAGAATATACACTAGGGAAAGGTAATAAAGTGGTTGATGCTCTTAGCAGAAGACATCAGAATGTGGTGTTAGCTATGTTGGCACAATGGAAGGATCTAGAAGCTTTAGCCAATTATGGCGTGCAGTTAAGATCGACTGCTAACTCCAGTTAGGGGACTGCCATGTTATCCTATTTAGAAGTTCAACCAGTGTTGATTGAGAGAATTGCTTCTAAGCAGAAGGCAGATCCATTATTAGCCAAGAGGATCAAAAGTCCTGAGGTTGGAACTGAGATTGATGATTTGAAAGATTTTTTTTCTTGACCAGAGAAGATGTTGAGAAAGAAGGGGTGATTATGTGTTCCAGATGTTAAGAACTTGATGAGAGAAGTTCTTGAGGAATGCCATCGATCCAAGTTTACGAATCATCTTGGAGGGACTAAGTTGTATCAAGATATGAAGAGGAGCTTCTATTAAGAAGGCATGAAAAGAAATGTTGGCTTGTGGGTTAGGTAGTGTGCAAACTATTGACAAGTGAAAGCCAAACATCAGAAGCCAAGCGGGTTGCTTCACCCTTTAGAGATTCTAGTATGGAAACGGAAATTGATTTCCATGGATTTTATAGATGGGTTGCTAAGGTCAAGGAGAGAAAATGAGAGTATATGGGTTATTGTGGATAGGTTGACCAAGAGTGCCCATTTCATTCCAGTAAAGTCGACCAGGACGACACCTGTTTTGGTAAAGTGGTTCATAAAGAACATAGTTAGACTTTATGGAGTTCCTAGTAGCATAGTCAGCGATAGAGATGTTTTATTCACTAGCGAATTTTGAAAGAGTCTACGGGATGTGTTAGGCACTAAGCTCAAGATGAGTACTACATATCACCCAAAGATGGATGGGCAGACAGAGAGAGTCAACAAGGTACTCGAGAATTTTTTAAGAGCTTAAGCGTTGGACTTTGGTGGTTCTTGGGAGGATCACCTACATTTGGTTGTGTTTTCCTATAACAATAGTCATCATACTAGTGTAGGAATGGCACCTTTTAAAGCTTTGTATGGAAGGCCATGCAAATTACCAGAATGTTGGTTGGAGACTGGAGACAGGTTGGTTTTAGGTCCAGATTTGCTTAGGGAGGTGTCAGAAAAGATTAAGTTAATCCAAGAACGGATGAAGGAAGCTTAATCTAGATAAAAAGTTACGTAGATAAGAGGCATAAAGACTTAGAGTTCTCGGTGAGAGACAGGGTTTTCATTAAGCTATCACCAATGAAGGGTGTGATACGATTTGGGAAGTTAGGGAAACTGGCACCAAGATTGAGACAATCCGACTTTTTCTCCACAAAAAGTCGTATCATCCTTAAGAAAGAAAGGGATAGGAAAGAGAAAAGAAAGAAGAGAAAGAAGAAACAACACGAGAATCTCAACAGCGGAACGAATAAATTATATTAATAACATAAGTATTACTTAGTATACATCAAATATCAGAGTTACACAACCATATACAACGCATACTAGACAGTTATAAACACCTGTCTAGTTATTACAACTCAATCACAATACAGAAAACACTTAGAGATACCAACACAGCGGAAAACTATATATCTATAGGCAGAAGCCTCCTACTCTATTGCTCTTCCATAATTCGTCAAAGCTAACCTGAATCCCTCGGCTACTCGTAAAAATTTGAGTACCCAAGAGTTAAAGAAAAACAGAAATAACTCCGGGTCAGACATGGGTCTAGTGTGAGTAATAGGTTAAAGTTGCTTAACTTTTGAAAAACCTTTTGAAAAGAAAAGGTATCACGTAAGACTTCCCACACATAAACATGGAAAAGTTTTTACCCTACGCTAACCAAAACATTTGATAGGAAATTCGATGATATTATAATAGGTCTAGAGTTTTCAAATAAATAGAAAATAGCCGAAATTGTTACATGATTAAATTCCAGCTACTAGCCACAAAAGTGGGAAATACAATCAAAAACGTTGGCACTTATTGGATTTTGGATTCCATACAATGGCAGGCTACTGAGGTACCGCCCGTCATAGTACGTGGCCTAGATCACCGTACCGAGGAGTACCGCCGCTACCCTGCAACACAAAGCCGGAACCATTCCTTACTGAACAGTTCCGAACAAGACCACCCCGCAGTTGTGATCAGCAACCGCACCACTAAGCCGAAATAAAGGGACATCTAGACAGGGGTAAATCTCGTCCTACTTGGGCATGACCCACTTAGCCTTGCTGCACCTCCCCTGTTTTAGCCATTCCTGTTTGATGAGGCTCGAGGCTACGATTACCTTTATAGGACATATTACTTAGAATACTCATCGTCCACCTGGCCATGTTCTGAAAGCATTCAATCCATACAGGTTCGTTCCCGTTCGAACGAAACCGAAGGTATTATGTCGTTACACTCATTTTGGAATCACCCTCAGAGTTAACGACGATAACACTTGCACTCTGAATCTTTATCTTCACTTCAGATTCACGACCTAACGTTAATTTGGATCGATGCGGTTTTCGGATATCCAAATATGGAAACCCGATCCCGGTCTCATCGAAATCCAAAACGTGTCTTTTTAAGGCCAAGTTGTTTTAGAGTTTAAAACAATTCAATTCATTATCTATATATACACAGATAGATAATTCACAACTATGACGATAGCAGATTTTGCCCGCTCGAAAATCGACATCCATACTTCATATCGTATTCGAATGCCATAGATTCAACCGTTCAAATCCGATTCGCCAGAGCTTATAACAACATTAAGTAAACAACACAGCGGAATAAAAGAATAATACATTGATATACAGCTTTGTCAATATACATCAGAGATATGATACAATAAATATCAGCGGAAAAGAAAATAGATGACATCTAGCAGCGGAACAATATAACTCTAAGATAGTCTTCAAAAGAGAACTCCGAGAACTGCAACTCCATCTCCAAGAACCAATCCAGCAATAGCTCGAACTCCCAATAACGATGCTCCAAGACAAGCAAGACTGGTGTGATCCAAAGACTGAACTAACTCCAGATAATCTACTACATCTGACTATCTGAAAAACCCAACTCTAGACTGCTCGTGTAGAAAATAATGAGCACCCAGAGTTTAGGAAAGAAACAATAGACTCCGGATCAGTCGTGGGACTGGTGTGAGCAACAAAAACAGTTTATCTTTCAAAAACAAACAAAGAAATATTTTAAAGTTAATTCGCAATGCTTTTTGAAATGAGACTACCATAAGACCTACCGCCACACACACAATGCAAACGCAGACTTGGAGGAGATTTCTTCTTATGTTAGTCAAAGATGCTTGATACGCATTAAAAAGAAACATTTGATATTATTACTAGTGCATAGTGTAGAACAAATCATTTCAAAATTAGAATATAAATCTTAGCCAGCATAGGTACCATTATATTATGTCTACTATAGCTACCATATTAGATGGCAGGTTCTACAACTAATACCGTACAATGCTCGTATTGTTTCTTTGGATTTCCAACGAATGGTCAGGCCAAGGAACTTCCCATTGCCACATGAGAACGCCTCTGGAAGGACGTCCCCGAGAACCAAACCGGATCTCTGCCAACACAAGGCCGGGTTACCCCTAACTGGGTAACAACTGACACGAGTATGCCATCCCCCGATCCTTTGGGACCTTTATCCGAGAGCTCTCTAACCAACATCACACAATGATAAATAAAGTGTTTCAACATGAGTAAGTATCTGGGCTTCATACCATAATACCACCCTTTTCCAGAAGGAAATGCACATACCCTAAAGGGAGCTACCCCTCATAACCTTGCTGCATCTTTCCTGTTTTGACCATTTCGGGGTGTGAGGCTCGATGAAGTCTCGTCCACAAAGCCACGTTTTATACAAAAGCTGTGCTTTGGGTCAACAAATGATCATAGAAATGATCATAAAGATAAACGATCAAACAAATGATCATATCACAAATGATCAAACAATTATCATTTCACAGCAACACTCAGCATGTCACATTACCAAATTGGGAATATATTGCTAATGACCTTCAACTACATAACCTCTGAGCTCGTACGTCTCAGAGAAGGGTGTTAAGCTAAGAGAATAAATTCTCCGCCACCAACAGAAATATATTTGAAAGAAATCAGCTTTATATCTCAATTTGTAATGTCAGACATAGTATCCATACAAGTCTGTTCCGGGCTCGAACAGAACCGAAGGCACTTACAAAGAAGTCCTTGCAATCCGGATATTCACTAATCACGTTTGGACTTCCCATCACATATGGAGTCTCTATACCGGGGACCAGTCGATGCAAAGACATTCAACGAGTTGTCCTTTCGCTTTCAAAAATATCCGGTCTTCAACACCGGTCTTCAAATGCTATCCATAACGACATATCACATATTCGGAATGGGATATATGACACAAAGGTCCTCTCCCGGCTAAACCGAACAGTGAGCGCAGTATTTCAAAAACATATGGATATTGGGATTTCAATTAAGTCACAACTTAAAACCCAAAACTTTTCTTCAAATGGTTTAAACCAATTACCATTTCAAATCTTTATATTACAAAAAAAGATTTATTTCACAAAGATCAATTTATAGACTTTAAAACAATTTCCATTCCAATTGGATTAACTTATTAAATCTTTAAATCAAAGATTTAACTCATAGCTTTCAAAATTCGATTAATTTGTTGAATCTTTAAATCAAAGATTTAACTCATAGCTTTCAAAATTCGATTAACTTGTTGAATCTTTAAATCAAAGATTTAACTCATAGCTTTCAAAGTTCGATTAACTTGTTGAATCTTTAAATCAAAGATTCAACTTATAGCTTTTAAATTGTTTTCATAACTTGGAAATTTTCTTCATTTTCAAACTTGAATTTTTTTTTAACACAAATTGAACGTTCATTTCTCATGTGAAAGCTTTTATTATTTGAAAACAAACAGTTTTCGTTTCAGAAAAATCCAATTATATTTACACGAGTTAAAGCCCTTGAATTCTATTCATATCCCAAATCAATACTTTTAAAATAGTTTAACCCATATATAACTGGTATAACATTTTTAATCCCTAGTTTTAAATCATAGAATTCAATTTCAAATCTTGAATTTAAGTTCAAATCAAATTATTCAACTTCATATTTTATCGAGTTATTCAAAATAAATTTCATCTATGAAATTCCATTTCAAAAGCTTTTCACTTTAAACCCAATCCATTTCCAAAACATTTGAATTCAAATATTCAAATTTAAAACTATTTCAAAAATCTGTGACTTAATCGATTTCCTCGTGAAATCCATATTGGTGTGTGTATAAGTGTGGTATAGGGGTTTTATACAATAGTGCAACATCATACAATCATCACAGATCAGAATACAGAAATATAGTTGATAAGCCATGTAAACTATAACGCTCATCGTCCATTCACAGATTCACAGATAATATACAAATGTAAATAAATGAATAAATTATACACAGCTCAATCCACAGAACAAAATATCATAGATCAGATAGGACAAACAATTCAAGGCATCCCATACAATTAAATCATTCATAAGTAAGGTCAAGCATTCAATAGTTATTTATAAGTAGGATTAATTAATTATTTAATCCTAATTAATTCAATTTATTTCCAATGAAAATGATTACTCATGAATAAATTATCCAATCTTAATTAATTTATTACAAATCATTTGATATAAATAAATTAATCAATCACCTTAATTAATTAAATTATTCTTAATTAATCATATAAATTAAATCAACCCTATAAACCAATTACCTAATTAATTAACCTTAATTAATCAAAATATCCAACATTAATTATAATAAGTGATTAATCCTTAATTACTTTCATTAAGTAATCACATTTAAACAATTTATAATTGATTATCTAAACTAATAAATCCAATTTATTATTAAAATTAATCACCTTAATTAATACTTAATAATCCTTAGTTAATTATCTTCATTAACTAATATCATTTCTTAATCACTTTTAATTAATCTCTAATTACAAATTTATTTGGTGTTAATAGTAACTTAATGAATTCTTAATTACAATTTTATTAATTCCTTAATTAATTTAACTCAAATCTTAATTTCTTGCTTAAATAAATTAATCAATTATTCACTTGAACTAATTTAATGAGTGCATATCATTTTATCTTCACTAATTCAAATTTAAAATATTTTCTAACTAATGTTTTAATTATCATCACAAAGCAAATGTAAACAATTTAAATATTAAAACTTCTTTGATTTCAGAACTAGGATTCAAATTATCTTTAATTCAGATTTAAATTTAACTTAAAAACTTATCTACAATTAAAAACTTTATTTCCAAATTCAAACTATTTAAACATTTAAGGTTGTTAAAAAAAATTCAAATTCTAAAACTTTATTTTCTTTTTAAACTCAGATTCAAACTATCTTTAATCAGATTTAAATTTAGATTTAAACTTGTTTTAACTTTGCTTAATAATTTAAATTCAGTTTTCAAAGTTTAGAGATAAACCAGGTTATTAAAACCTGCTACCCAGACATGACCGAGCTACATCACTCCTACTTCGAGTCCTACCCCTAATAACCTCGAGTAAAGCTTCGAGTCAACACAAGCGAGTTCACCATGCTTCTTCCCCACTTCCCACCCAGATACGTACAACGGCATGTACATGTACACGATCTTCGCGACCAACTCCGATCAACGCCGCAGCCACCTAAGCGTCATCGTCGACCTCCCAAATAAATTCGAACAACCCAATATACACAAACTTGTCCAAATCATAATCGAGTGAATTCGAGCCCGAGATTGAAACCTGGAACACGCGAGAGCATCACCACCTAAACCTGGAAACCATCATCGTTCTCAACACCTCGATCACCTGAGTTCGTACAACTCCGGTCATCTACTCGTCCATCTCCCCTCTTCCACCTCCCAAAAGCGCGTGCGACTCGATCGCGTATTGATGACGATCTCGACATAAAACAGACAAATGCCGAAACTTGAAGTAAAACCCTAAAAGGGGTTCGACCCAACAATTTATACAATTAAAAATTTATATGATAATTTTCATAGGATCGATGATGTTCATACTCGCTTCAATTCAAATTCCAGCATTTTAAATTGGATTGATCACCTGAAATTTGCAAAAATGTAATTTTCGTTCATATACAAACTGTACCTTAAATACAAATCTAAAAATCTTCATTTTCGTTTTAAAAATCATATTTTTCAAAGATGATTCGAGGCATATACTTGAATCAATGATTCGTGATACTTGAATTTTCTAGAAATTAAAGTTTTTACTGTAAAAACTTGATTTTTCCATCCTACATGCATTTTTACTTCTTGAGATTTTTTTTATTGTAGTTCAAACTTAAACACCACTGTTTTGTTTTGAAACCAAAGTCTAATATGGATTATAAAACAAGAAATTGAATTTTTCTTTTCTTTGTTGGGTTGTACTCTGTAAAGCAAGAAGAACAGATACATACACATATAGACATAGCCCTTTCAAATGTATATATATATTCAAGTTAATATTTGCTAGTTGATACTCACCTTAACATCCCTAGTTCCAGAAGTTTTCAGGTTAAAAGTTGAAATCTTTTTGTATTTATCAAGTTGAAGATCCTGGGCTTGAGATTGATAGCTGAAATCTTTTTTTTCTCTTCCTCTTTGATCTTTGGGTTTGATTTCTTTAGTTGTTGAAATATTCTTGTAACGATCCTAAATTTTGAACAATTAAATTTGTAAATATTTAATTTATTTTAAATATTTAAATGATAATTTGACTTAAATTTCAAATTATCGAAATGAATTGGTGATTAAAATTAGAATTTAATCTATTTAAAGTTGAATACAAATTTGAATTTTTACTTTGAAGTTAAAATTTAATATTGAACTTATATTTTAAATTTGAATTAATGATTTAGAAAAAATAATTGGATTTGAAATAAGGAAGAAAATATAATTTAAAAATAAATAAAAAATAATAAAAAGAAAATAAAAAAAAGAAGTATACATTACCTTACTTACCATACCTTCAACATACCGTGTTCCATACCCGTGTTCCACGCCATAACCCACGAAAAAAAATCACGTTCTCTTCTGTTTTATAACCCTACTCATCTCCACTATCTTCATTCATTACGAAAGAAAAATAAAAAGAAAAAATGGCGGCCTCCCCAATCCATCTTCGTTCGACTTCAGATTAGGGTTTCGGCTTCGATTCATTTCTTCGCCGACCTTCAGCAAGTTAGGGCTTTCCAAAAATCGAAAGCGACGGCTTCAATTCGTCATCGATTCTTGCTTCAGCTTCGAATCTCTTGCGTGCCCCAATTCGTGATAAAGGTGAGTCCTTTAGGCTCACGGTTGATTTTTACGCAAGTATTTAAATTTGTTTGGATTGATTTCTTGGTTTTATGCTATGAATGCGTGTTGTTTTGCTTCCATCTGTCGGTTAATTTGCAAGTATAGGAATTGTGGGTTATTCATTATCATTTGCTCGGCTACTTCGAATTTTAAACTAATAGGAACAGATACTACACTTGATGTTGGTTGTTGGTTGTTGTTTTGCTATGAATTGCTTTGTTAAATTGTTATTTAAACTGATGAGAAACAGATGCTATTAATTGTGTTTAAGCTGTTGGGAACAGATTCTACCCAATTTTTAATTTTTGAACTGTTAAGAGCAGATGCTTGTGACTTTAAAATTTTTAATTGATAAGAACAAATGTTACTTGATAATTTGTTTTTAAAATTGATAAGAATAGATACTATTTGGTTTTGTTTTAAACTTGATAAGAGCAGATACTATCTGCTGTCACTTGCAAATAAAGTTTGCATGAGTACATAGAGGTGAATGTTTGAATATAAGCATGATCTGCCTGTACATAGCTTTGAATATGAACATATATAAGCCTCTGTTTTATATTCACAGGCTCAAAACTTACTAAGGAAAGATTTATATGCTTTGATATTGGAGTTGATGTTTGAAATATGTGTTAGTTGAAGGCTATGTTAGTATGTTTGCATGAATTTGCATTGTGCATCTGTTTGGGCTTTGTTCTGGCCTTTGTATCACTGCTTCCATTTTTGACTTGTTGTTTATATACTGATTTGTTCAAGTATTCTTTTCAGAAGTTTTTGGGAAAGTTTTTATAAACTTATTTTGATGAATTATCTATATATATGCACAAGCATATGTAGAACTGGAGTATCTATGTTTTGATAGAAATGTTCTTCTTTGATATAAAATGTATATTTTGGAAGAAATGGAGTTTATGGGGAATTTTGATTTGTTGAGATTTTTGTTATAAGCAGAGTAATTTCTGATCTCTCAACAAAAATTTGCCATCAACAATAAATGGTTGTCAGACAATCCTACTTGTTGAACCTGTTTTCGACACAACTATTTCTTTCTTGTTCTTATTCCATTTTCTGCTCCTCTTACATGTTTTTTTTTTAAATACATACTGAAAATGCAAAAAAAGAAAAAGGGTTTGTGCTATCATGCACGAAGTAAATTTATGTTTCTACAGGCAAATCATTATTGCCTCATTTTATAGACTTAGCAAATAACTGAAAGATGTCACACAATTTTGGTCAAAACCAACAGTTGCAGGAAACTGCTGCCTTGCCATAATTTTTATATGTTCATCTCCAATGATTTCATTTTGTGATTTAAGTGGCATTCCATCTGCTAAATTTTGATGTTTCATGACACTGTTAACTCAGCAGCGAAATTTCCAGTTTTAATGCACGTAGTTGCATTTTGTTTTTTTTTAAAAAAGCTGCAAATATTTGTTTTGTGGATATTTGCATTTATTTGCACCAAAAACTGCATATTTTCCGAAAATACTTCTAGATGTGTTTCTAGAAGCCACTTGTTGCCTCTGTTACCTCTGTTGTCTCTATTGCCTGTGTTGTCTCTGTGTTACCCCTGTGTTGCCTCGGCGTTGCCTTTGTGCTACTGTGTCGGCTACATTGTTTCACTGTACTTGTTGGTCTGCACTTTATGTTGCAGCTGGTCCTGCAGTTGTTATTGTTCATGCCTTCGGTTTTTGGGCATTTCTGAGCCTCTGTCTTGTTTCTTGCTTTGACATTGCTGTTTTGCTTTGTCTGATGTCTTCATGATTCCTTTGTCTATGCCTTGGCTTTGTTCGATCTGATAGCTGTGTGTTTTTGTTTGGTGAACGCGTGTCGGCGAGGCAGTGCACATGTGTGCAAAGTACACGTATGTACTGCAGCCACACGAGATTGACAGATTTTAAAAGTTAAAGTTGTTAACATGAAAATCCATAATAGATTAAATTGATTCATGTGATCCATTTTATTCAGTTCATTGCAAATTTATTTACTTGAGTTAAGATTAATCCTGACTCGAGTGTTTTTGTGTTTTGCAATTAACGCTCGGGTCAGACCGAGTATTTTTACAGCTTGAAGATTTTCAGGCCGCGAAGTTAGAGAGAGGGGGATTAAAGCACTCTACTAAAGTTTTCAGTAAAATTTTTCTTTGTACTCTAAAAAGATATATTCCGCTGTATAAAAATTTAATGCATTGTGCAAACTCTGATATATGTATGTAAGAAAAGTTCAATTATGAATAATATTATGATTATTCTGTGATTCTGTGGCTGATTCTGTTTAAACTTTATAAACTGACTAACAATTCGTCATTTTGAACGTTTCTAGTTGGTTTAATTACCGACTAGAGGCGGTCAGAGCGGCGGGTCGTTAGAATTCTTGTTTAAGTTTGAGTGGTATTACTTCAAATAATGATCGAAACTGAAATGAAGATGGTTGATAAATAGGGAGAGTTGTACAGAGTGATGTCTTTGTTTATTCAATAAGCATGGCTGAGATGTTTTGTATTAAATGCATGAGTCCTTTATCACTTTTCTTTGTTTTGTTTAGTATAATAGGCATGGCTGGTATGTTGTTTTCGGTGGCTAAGGAGATCTGCATTTATTGCTTTGTACAAATCTATACTTAGGTATACATATTGTTGTTTCTTTTTAGTTTACAGCCTACATCTTTTAGCTCGGCTAAGAGGGTATTCTGATGGATTTGTTTTAAGTGTACAAGCTTATTTATTTTGTTTTGTTTCTATACCTTGTTTATTTTATTTTATGTTTATTTACTTACTCTTTTATTTGCCTGCATATTTGAATGCATTTAACTATCCACTTTTGTTCTATTGCCTTGTCTTGTTATTTTACTTTGTTTTTATAAGCTTATGCCTTAATTCTTTTATTTATACTTTTGTTTTGTTTATTTTGCATATTTATTTACAACTTTGTTTCATATTTAAATGTCATTTCTTTTCTTATGACTTACATATTATTTTCAACTTAAATACTTATTGTCTTGTATTTTTATTTCTATTTATAAAAAAAAAACATTTATTTAAGATTTTATCTCAAATCCACTATATACATATATATTCACATATATACAAATTTTCAAGTTCATATGACATAATAAAATTTCTATTTGAATCGGGGAAACTCGCTGCCATTTATAATCAATTTTACAATTTTAAATCAAATAAAATTTAATCATCAATTTAAAATAAATTAAAATTCGAGAACGTTACAGACTTCCCCCCTTAAAAGAATTTCGTCCTCGAAATTCGCAGGCATGAAAACAACAAAGATAGATGGAGAATATTTAATCAAATCAAACTAAATTTTTATTCTGCATTTGGCTTACCAAATCAGAATATCAACAATAGATACAAGAAATTATAATAGAATTTCAAATTTAGTTTTAAATGAAATCGTTTTATCGATACTATTCAAATTATCCTTTATATTCTATTAATCAATTTTAACTCAATTTAAAATTTCCAATTTATTTAAATTTTCAATTTCAAATTTCCCATTTATACAGAATTTCCAATTTATTTAAAATTTCAATTCTAAATTTCAAATTCATATTCATTAGAGTTTAAATCAAAAAGCTGATAAGAAACCAATGAAAATACGAAGGAAGGATTTCTACAATGATTCGTAGAGCCATCATCACACCGAAACTTCTTTCCGGAGCTGTTACGAAGAAATCAAAAAGAAATTGGAATCGAATCAAAGGAGATTGATAGAGAAAATTGTTTCCACCGTTGTTACAGAGTATTGACCAATTATAGTCGTATTTTCCTGTCCCCTATCTCGTCCTCTTCTTGCACTCATACTTGCTATCAGTGGATAGTAAGAGAATTTACTGAGGCATACAAACGGATATCTTAGGGATATACTCATTCTAGGGTATACTTCACCCTATCTCTAATGAGCTACTTAACGTGTTATACTCCTGAGCTAAAGTTCAAGCTCTGATACCAAATGTGACGATAGCGGATTTTGCCCGCTCGAAAATCGACATCCATACTTCATATCGTATTCGAATGCCATAGATTCGACCGTTCAAATCCGATTCGCCGGAGCTTATAACAACATTAAGTAAACAACACAGCAGAATAAAAGAATAATACATTGATATACAGCTTTGATACAATATCTGATACAACAGAGGAATACAATGATATCAATATACATCAGAGATATGATACAATAAATATCAGCGGAAAAGAAAATAGATGATATCTAGCAGCGGAACAATATAACTCTAAGATAGTCTTCAAAAGAGAACTCCGAGAACTGCAACTCCATCCCAAGAACCAATCCAGCAATAGCTCGAACTCCCAATAACGATGCGCCAAGACAAGCAAGACTGGTGTGATCCAAAGACTGAACTAACTCCAGATAATCTACTACATCTAACTATCTAAAAAACCCAACTCTAGACTGCGCGTGTAGAAAATAATGAGCACCCAGAGTTTAGGAAAGAAACAATAGACTCCGGATCAGTCGTGGGACTGGTGTGAGCAACAAAAACAGTTTATCTTTCAAAAAAAACAAAGAAATATTTTAAAATTAATTTGCAATGCTTTTTGAAATGAGACTACCATAAGACCTCCCGCCACACACACAATGCAAACGCAGACTTGGAGGAGATTTCTTCTTATGTTAGTCAAAGATGCTTGATACGCATTAAAAAGAAACATTTGATATTATTACTAGTGCATAGTGTAGAAAAAATCATTTCGAAAGTAGAATATAAATCTTAGCCAGCATAGGTACCATTATATTATGCCTACTATAGCTACCATATTAGATGGCAGGTTCTACAACTAATACCGTACAATGCTCGTATTGTTTCTTTGGATTTCCAACGAATGGTAATGCCAAGGAACTTCCCATTGCCACATGAGAACGCCTCTGGAAGGACGTCCCCGAGAACCAAACCGGATCTCTGCCAACACAAGGCCGGGTTACCCCTAACTGGGTAACAACTGACACGAGTATGCCATCCCCCGGTCCTTTAGGACCTTTATCTGAGAGCTCTCTAACCAACATCACACAATGATAAATAAAGTGTTTCAACATGAGTAAGTATCTGGGCTCCATACCATGATACCATCCTTTTCCAGAAGGAAATGCACATACCCTAAAGGGAGCTACCCCTCATAACCTTGCTGCATCTTTCCTGTTTTGACCATTTCGTGGTGTGAGGCTCGACGAAGTCTCGTCCACAAAGCCACGCTTTATACAAAAGCTGTGCTTTGGGTCAAAAAATGATCATAGAAATGATCACAAAGATAAACGATCAAACAAATGATCATATCACAAATGATCAAACAATGATCATTTCACAGCAACACTCAGCATGTCACATTACCAAACTGGGAATATATTGCTAATGACCTTCAACTACATAACCTCTGAGCTCGTACGTCTCAGAGAAGGGTGTTAAGCTAAGAGAATAAATTCTCCGCCACCAACAGAAATATATTTGAAAGAAATCAGCTTTATATCTCAATTTGTAATGTCAGACATAGTATCCATACAAGTCTGTTCCGGGCTCGAACAGAACCGAAGGCACTTACAAAGAAGTCCTTGCAATCCGGATATTCACTAATCACGTTCGGACTTCCCATCACATATGGAGTCTCTATACCGGGGACCAGTCGATGCAAAGACATTCGACGAGTTGTCCTTTCGCTTTCAAAAATATCCGGTCTTCAACACCGGCCTTCAAATGCTATCCATAACGACATATCACATATTCAGAATGGGATATATGACACAAAGGTCCTCTCCCGGCTAAACCGAACAGTGAGCGCAGTATTTCAAAAACATATGGATATTGGGATTTCAATTAAGTCACAACTTAAAACCCAAAACTTTTCTTCAAATGGTTTAAACCAATTACCATTTCAAATCTTTATATTACAAAAAAAGATTTATTTCACAAAGATTAATTTATAGACTTTAAAACAATTTCCATTCCAATTGGATTAACTTATTAAATCTTTAAATCAAAGATTTAACTCATAGCTTTCAAAATTCGATTAACTTGTTGAATCTTTAAATCAAAGATTTAACTCATAGCTTTCAAAATTCGATTAACTTGTTGAATCTTTAAATCAAAGATTTAACTCATAGCTTTCAAAATTCGATTAACTTGTTGAATCTTTAAATCAAAGATTCAACTTATAGCTTTTAAATTGTTTTCATAACTTGGAAATTTTCTTCATTTTCAAACTTGAAATTTTTTTAACACAAATTGAACGTTCATTTCTCATGTGAAAGCTTTTATTATTTGAAAACAAACAGTTTTCGTTTCAGAAAAATCCAATTATATTTACACGAGTTAAAGCCCTTGAATTCTATTCACATCCCAAATCAATACTTTTAAAATAGTTTAACCCATATATAACCAGTATAACATTTTTAATCCCTAGTTTTAAATCATAGAATTCAATTTCAATTCTTGAATTTAAGTTCAAATCAAATTATTCAACTTCATATTTTATCGAGTTATTCAAAATAAATTTCATCTATGAAATTCCATTTCAAAAGCTTTTCACTTTAAACCCAATCCATTTCCAAAACATTTGAATTCAAATATTCAAATTTAAAACTATTTCAAAAATCTGTGACTTAATCGATTTCCTCGTGAAATCCATATTGGTGTGTGTATAAGTGTGGTCTAGGGGTTTTATACAATAGTGCAACATCATACAATCATCACAGATCAGAATACAGAAATATAGTTGATAAGCCATATAAACTATAACGCTCATCGTCCATTCAAAGATTCACAGATAATATACAAATGTAAATAAATGAATAAATTATACACAGCTCAATCCACAGAACAAAATATCATAGATCAGATAGGACAAACAATTCAAGGCATCCCATACAATTAAATCATTCATAAGTAAGGTCAAGCATTCAATAGTTATTTATAAGTAGGATTAATTAATTATTTAATCCTAATTAATTCAATTTATTCCCAATGAAAATGATTACTCATGAATAAATTATCCAATCTTAATTAATTTATTACAAATCATTTGATATAAATAAATTAATCAATCACCTTAATTAATTAAATTATTCTTAATTAATCATATAAATTAAATCAACCCTTTAAACCAATTACCTAATTAATTAACCTTAATTAATCAAAATACCCAACATTAATTATAATAAGTGATTAATCCTTAATTACTTTCATTAAGTAATCAAATTTAAACAATTTATAATTGATTATCTAAACTAATAATTCCAATTTATTATTAAAATTAATCACCTTAATTAATACTTAATAATCCTTAGTTAATTATCGTCACTAACTAATATCATTTCTTAATCACTTTTAATTAATCTCTAATTACAAATTTATTTGGTGTTAATAGTAACTTAATGAATTCTTAATTACAATTTTATTAATTCCTTAATTAATTTAGCTCAAATCTCAATTTCTTGATTAAATAAATTAATCAATTATTCACTTGAACTAATTTAATGAGTGCATATCATTTTATCTTCACTAATTCAAATTTAAAACATTTTCTAACTAATGTTTTAATTATCATCACAAAGCAAATGTAAACAATTTAAATATTAAAACTTCTTTGATTTCAGAACTAGGATTCAAATTATCTTTAATTCAGATTTAAATTTAACCTAAAAACTTATCTACAATTAAAAACTTTATTTTCAAATTCAAACTATTTAAACATTTAAGGTTGTTAAAAACAATTCAAATTCTAAAACTTTATTTTCTTTTTAAACTCAGATTCAAACTATCTTTAATCAGATTTAAATTTAGATTTAAACTTGTTTTAACTTTGCTTAATAATTTAAATTCAGTTTTCAAAGTTTAGAGATAAACCAGGTTATTAAAACCTGCTACCCAGACATACCCGAGCTACATCACTCCTGCTTCGAGTCCTACTCCCAATAACCTCGAGTAAAGCTTCGAGTCAACACAAGCGAGTTCACTATGCTTCTTCCCCACTTCCCACCCAGATACGTACACCGGCATGTACACGTACACGATCTTCGTGACTAAATCCGGTCAACGCCGCAGCCACCTAAGCGTCATCGTCGACCTCCCAAATAAATTCGAACAACCCAATATACACAAACTTGTCCAAATCATAATCAAGTGAATTCGAGCCCGAGATTGAAACCTGGAACATGCGAGAGCATCACCACCTAAACCTGGAAACCATCGTCGTTCTCAACACCTCAATCACCCGAGTTCGTACAACTCCGGTCATCTACTCGTCCATCTCCCCTCTTCCACCTCCCAGAAGCGCGTGCGACTCGATCGCGTATTGATGACGATCTCGACATAAAACAGACAAGTGCCGAAACTTGAAGTAAAACCCTAAAAGGGGTTCGACCCAACAATTTATACAATTAAAATTTTTTCTGATAAGTTTCATAGGATCGATGATGTTCATACTCGCTTCAATTCAAATTCCAGCATTTTAAATTGGATTGATCACCTGAAATTTGCAAAATTGTAATTTTCGTTCATATACAAACTGTACCTTAAATACAAATCTAAAAATCTTCATTTTCATTTTAAAAATCATATTTTTCAAAGATGATTCGAGGCATATACTTGAATCAATGATTCGTGATACTCGAATTTTCTAGAAATTAAAGTTTTTACTGTAAAAACTTGATTTTTCCATCCTACATGCATTTTTACTTCATAAGATTTTTTTTATTGTAGTTCATACTTAAACACCACTGTTTTGTTTTGAAACCAAAGTCTAATATGGATTATAAAATAAGAAATTGAATTTTTCTTTTCTTTGTTGGTTTGTACTCTGTAAAGCAAGAAGAACAGATACATACACATATAGACATAGCCCTTTCAAATGTATATATATATATTCAAGTTAATATTTGCTAGCTGATACTCACCTTAACATCCCTAGTTCTAGAAGTTTTCAGGTTAAAAGTTGAAATCTTTTTGTATTTATCAAGTTGAAGATCCTGGGCTTGAGTTTGATAGCTGAAATCTTTTTTTTTCTCTTCCTCTTTGATCTTTGGGTTTGATTTCTTTAGTTGTTGAAATATTCTTGTTTAAGTTTGAGTGGTATTACTTCAAATAATGATCGAAACTGAAATGAAGATGGTTGATAAATAGGGAGAGTTGTACAGAGTGATGTCTTTGTTTATTCAATAAGCATGGCTGAGATGTTTTGTATTAAATGCATGAGTCCTTTATCACTTTTCTTTGTTTTGTTTAGTATAATAGGCATGGCTGGTATGTTGTTTTCGGTGGCTAAGGAGATCTGCATTTATTGCTTTGTACAAATCTATACTTAAGTATACATATTGTTGTTTCTTTTTTTAGTTTATAGCCTACATCTTTTAGCTCGGCTGAGAGGGTATTCTGATGGCTTTGTTTTAAGTGTACAAGCTTTTTTTTTTTTGTTTCTATACCTTGTTTATTTTATTTTATGTTTATTTACTTACTCTTTTATTTGCCTGCATATTTGAATGCATTTAACTATCTACTTTTGTTCTATTGCCTTGTCTTGTTATTTTACTTTGTTTTTATAAGCTTATGCCTTAATTCTTTTATTTATACTTTTGTTTTGTTTATTTTGCATATTTATTTACAACTTTGTTTCATATTTAAATGTCATTTCTTTTCTTTTCTTATGACTTACATATTATTTTCAACTTAAATACTTATTGTCTGGTATTTTTATTTCTATTTATATAAAAAAAAACATTTCTTTAAGATTTTATCTCAAATCCACTATATACATATATATTCACATAGATACAAATTTTCAAGTTCATATGACTTAATAAAATTTCTATTTGAATCGGGGAAACTCGCTGCCATTTATAATCAATTTTACAATTTTAAATCAAATAAAATTTAATCATCAATTTAAAATAAATTAAAATTCGAGATCGTTACAACAACACAATAGATAATCAACATTATCATTACCCACAGATAATTCATATCATAATCAGATAATCCATATTATCATCCAAATGCAACCAATGCATCCATATCATATAACATTACTCATCTCATAACTGAGATTACAACCCATACATGGCAACCAATACCAATCATCAAACATAAGCAATGATCTAATGATCACGCCATCTATAATTAATTTAAAATGAATTAAATTAATTACTTCATCATTAAAATCCTGCTTATCTTAATCATCAATTGATTACAAATCAATTAATAAATCATCATCTCATTATTCTTTTCAATTAATCATTTCAGATTAACAATTCCCTAATTACAACGAGTAATTAGCTTTTAAATTAATTACACAAGTTAATTATACTTAACACTTTACAAATAATTAACTTGTAATTAATTAATCAATCAATTAACTAAAGTTAATTACATAAATCATTTATTCATTATTAATTATTCCTTAATTAATCAATTCTAAATTACACCATTAATTAATTAATGATTTCTAATTACAATTTTAATTAATCTCTCTATTAAAATTAATTACATTAAGTATTTAATCTTCAATTGAACCACATATATATTAATCACCCATGATTAAAAAAATCCAGTAATTAACTTCCCTTAATTACTCATGCTATAAATTAATTACTCTTAATTAATTATCTCAATTAATCCCTTGATTAATTTCAAAGTAATTTAATCTAAATTACTTCCATCATTAACACTTTTAATTACATTCAGTAATTATCAATTAATTACTTCCCTAAGTAATCACAATCCCATTAATTGCATAAAGTAATTATTCATCAATCCACAAATGTTTAAATTAATTAAACTTAATTAATTAATCAAAACTAATCGCATTAACCAAATTTATTACATTAAGTAATTAATTCATTAATTACTTCCATTAAGTAATTAAACTTAAAGTATTTCAAAATTGTTTATTATTAATTAATTAATCTAATTAATTATCAAAATTAATCACATTAATTAATTGTTAAATAATCTTAAGTTAATGACCTTCATTAACATTTCTTAATTAATTAATTAAGAAATAAACTTATATCAACTATTATTAATTACAAACTAATTAATATTTAATTACAACTTAATTAATCTCTAATTATTAATTAATTAAGTGTTAATTACAATCTTAATTAATCCTTAATCACCTGATTAATAAATCTTAATCATTAATTAAAATTTAATAACAATCCTTAATTATAGATTAATTAACCTTAATTAATAAATCTTAAGTCTAATTAATCAATTAAAAATTCTTAATTATTTAATTAACCATCCATATTATTAATTAATTACATAATTAATTATTCATCTTAAATTAACTTAATTATTTAATTAATTCAATTCATCAAATTTCATTTATCCTTTAGATAACATTTCTTACTTAATTAAGCATTTTAAATACAAATTGTTTTTAAATTTATTTTAAATTCCATTTAAACTTCACTTTAAAATTTCAAATTTTAAAATGAATACAAATTTTGATTTAAACAAGATTTTAAAATCAATTTAATCCTTTATCTCATATGTTTAAAAGAAACAATACACTTTATAAAATAAGTTTAAAAGAATTTAAATCCCAATTCAATTTAAATTCAAATAAATTTAAAAATTACTTTTAATTTTCAAAGTTGAAATACAGCTTTTAAACTCATTCTACATTTAACTTAAATCTTTAAAGTACTTACATTTTAAACTCCTTTTTAAATTCAAATCATTTAACCATATAAAATAATTAAACAATTTAAATTTAAACTCATTTTTTTTAAAAACTGAAGTTTAAATTTTATTCCATATTTAAAAATCCAGATTTAAACTCATTTTAAATTCCTAATTTAAAACTTTAAACCTCCAATTCAAAACACACATATGCTTTTACACTTATAAGTTTTAAAATCAAATTTAAATATAAAAACATAAATTATTTCAAATCTCAGACAATCTAATTTGAATTCATATTCAAAATTTAGATTTTTAAAAACTCAGTTTAAATTTTCAATTTGCATTTTATACTTCTCTTTCGATTTAAAAACAGAAACATTTTTTCTAATTTTATTTAAAATCAAACTAAAATTTAAAAAAATGCAAATGATTTCAAAACCAAGATGTAAACTATTGAATTCATATTTAAATTTCAGGTTTTAAAACTTAGTTCAGATTTCAGTTTGCATTTAAAAACTTTTACTTCTACTTTTAATTTTTAAAAAAAAATTGTAAACAGGTTTCTGTTTCTACTTAAATCCAAACCAGAATTTAAAAATTCAATTTATTTAAAAAAAAGGATTTAAACTATTTGAATTCTTATTTAAATTCAGGCTTTTAAACTTAGTTTAAAATTTTGTTTTCATTTAAAACTTTACTTTAAAACCCTTTTGAAAAAAACAATAGAACAGGTTTCCTGTTAAATTGTAAAACCTGAAACAATTAGGCATACTCGAGCAAACCTATTTTTACTTCGAGTCGGAAACAAAATGCTTCGAGTCAAAACTCAATTCACCCAATACCAGCACGATTCCAACAAATCTGAAATCACCATACATTCACCGGCACATCCCCTTTTCTCTGTGCACATGCACAGCCCTCCGGCCATCGCTGGTCAACCACGAGACCTCCCCACAGTCGTCATCGAACTCCTCAGGCCATCCAAAAAAAAATCAAATCGACACAAGCAAGCATTCAAAATCGCGATCTAATATCGCAAACCTGGAAACAGTTAGTACCCAAAACCACCCAACCCGTCATCACCTTCCCATAATGCCACCGGCCACCGTTGACTCTGCGATTCCGGTGATGACTTCGACATCGCATCCCCTTCCAGAAACCAAAATCCCAAGCCACTCGATCAATTATCAAAGCCGAAATGTTCAATTCTTCAAGCCATAGGAAAAACTAGGGTTCTAAAATGTAAAACCCAATCTCAACATCAAAAACAAATTTCCACTCAATCCAACAATTTTCACAACATCTCTGATCATTTCACCATCACTAGAAGAAATTTCAACCCAAACGATCATCAAAATCAACAGTGCTCACCCAATATGTAAAATACAATAAAATTTAAAACTGCACTTTGGATTAAGCATTATAAATTGTAATATTACTTTTAAAAATCATAATCTTGCAAGATGTTTTGAATTATAATCCTGAAATATTGATTAGAAATGTTTATATTTTCCACCTTTACAAATTTTAGCTCTGTTATATAAGTTTCCAGGAAAAAAATTTATTTGACTTAAATAAATTTTAAAAACTTTCTCTATGATAAGACAAACAAGTTTTGTTTAAAACTTAAACCTTAACACGGATTGGATCAAGGGATATGATTTTTAAATCAAAAACTAGAGCTTGAAACTAAGAACAGTAGGATTACAGGAATATCAACCATGCACACATCAAACATTTATAAACATACGGATAATTCATATATACATTCACATAAACATATTTATTTCCAGATGTAAACTGCAACCAATTTATACTTAGGAAATTTTTAACAAAAATGTTACTCACCTTTTTGATGGGTAGAGCAGAGAACAGTATTGAAAAGCTTCTGAATTATTTTTCTGAAATCCTGTTTCAATGCTTTGAACTAAAAAAAACTTCAAGTTGCTCCTATGTTTAGCTTATGCATTTAAACTTCAGTCTACACAATGCTTTGCTTCCCCGATTCATTTGCATGTTCCAGATAAAATGCAGGTTTTGGAAATTTGCAAATTGCTTCAGGTTTATGAATTTCAGAATTTGATGATCAGGTTAATACTTGCATTTGAACAGGGGTTATTGAAGATGGTTTTCCAGATTTTTGAAGAGTTGAATGCAGAAAATATTTGATGAACAGATTTGCTTTTGAGGAGAATAAATGCAAGTTGATTTTACAGGATTCTGATATGAATTTGATTTTTGAAGAGATGAAAAAGGGTTTCGGCTGAAAAAAAATTTTCTTTGTTAAGAAATGAAGATGAGAAAAAGAAGAAATGGGAAAATGTAGGTTTTTATATAACTTCTTTATGATTTATTTTTAAAAACAAAGAAAAATAAAATTAATCATGACACATGGCTTAAATGTTAACACTTGTTAATTTACCTATTTAATCACTTAACACATGTTAACTTATGCCTTAATATACTTACACATGTCATTTTAAATAATTAGTATTTTTAATTAAAGTAAATGAAGTCTTAAACTTAATTAGTTATTTCTTTAACACTTATTTAAATGTATAATTATGTTTTTAAAGAAATAAACCATTATATTTATAAATAAAACAATATATATAACAATCATTTGAAAATAATATTGTTTAAATCATTTAAAATAATTTTATAAAAATATTGTAACCTATTTGTTATTTAAATGAATACATGATTCATATTTTAAATTGTATTTTAAATTCTCATATTTATTCCACAAATCATATTTATTAATCACTATTTTAAAAAGAATAAAAAAACATTTTTATAACTGTTTCTAATATACAAACTTAAGTCGAAATATAATTTAAACAAATAAAACATTTGTCTTATATATTTAAAATCATTTAGTTATTTTATTAAATAGTTTTGAAAAGCTTAATTCAAAAATAAATCATAATTTTCCAAATTCAAAATATTAGAAAATATGCTATACTAATTTAATTAAAAACAAAACTCATCTATTTAAAATATATAAATATACATATACATTATAAATAGAAAATAAATTTATTAACTTATTAAAAGATAAATTCACAAATTAAATATTTATTAAAGAAGATAATCGAATCAATTCAAATTTATTAACAAAAATATCAAATTAATTTAAATTTAAACACAGATTATTAAATTAATATTGTCCAAAATTCTGCGATATTACAAAGATATGTTGGTCCATTACATATTATAGAAAGGATTGGAAAGCTCGCATACCAAGTAGAGTTGCCGAGCAGTATGGCAGGTGTCCATGATGTAATTCATGTGTCTCATCTTCGCAAGTATGTGCATGATCCAGAGGCTACTATTCCTTCGACAGGGTTGATGATCTAGTAGTAGAGCCTAATTTAACTTTTGTTAGACAAATAGTTCGGCTTGTAGTGAGAGATAATAAAAGATTGAGGAACAAGACAGTCAATTTGGTGAAAGTTTATTGGAGCAACAATAAGAAGGACTATACTTAAGAGCTGTGTGGTTAATGCCCCGCTATTACCCCGCTATAACCCCACCATATCTCATAGTGGACTTCTGCCGCTACGATTTTTTCATATAACCCCAAAATATAGCCTTTCCGCTTTAAGCCCTGCTAATTTTCCGCTATATCCCGTAATTCCCTCTATATTCCACTATTTCCGCTATATCTTCTTTAATAAAATGAAATGAAAAATTACATTTATACAATATAAAAATTGTGAAACTAATTTATTTTATTTAATTTTTAATATATTTTCAAAAATTAACATACTCTAATATTCTACTATATTTAATTATATTACATAACAGTTTTACGTTTATTTAAAGTATATTCGTACATGTTTCTATTTAAAATTATTTATGTACTAATTATAATTCAATTTGAATGATATTTTTTCATTTAATTACCATTTATATATTTGTAAAAACATTAATTACAAGTTTTATATGCTATTTTATAGCTATCCGCTATATCCCGCTATATCCTCGCTGTATCCCCGCTATGACTTTTTACACCTCCACCGCTTTGAATATGCCGAGCGCTTTAACTGCATAGCTTAAGAGACAGAGGATAGGATTCGAGATACTTATCCTAATCTGCTTTGAGGGTAAGTCTATATTAGACTTATATAGATAATTCCTAGTAGACTAGTATGGTCTTTAGGAGTCATTACAGATGATTGCTATGTTTAATATTTAGTCCTTACTGAATTTCAATGATGAAATTCTTTAAGGAGGGGAGCCTATAACATCCCTAATTTTTGATAACATTATTTATGAGATTTGATTAGATAAATTAAACATAATAATGTAAATATTAAGTGATAAGGGGGTTGAGATTTGAATTAATTTAATTAAGGTCGAGCCTAATATAATAATAATGGGCAAAATAATGGTTTTGGGTTAATCAAATTATACAAGGGTATATTAGGAAATTCGCCGCCCATAACCCTTATCCATATATATTTTCATTCCTACCATTTTACTTCTCATTAACATTATTTTGAAAACTAAATGCATGATAGAGGCTGGCCGATAATAAGAAGAATTCAAATTAAAAGCTAAAGAATCAAACTTAGGGGAGATCAATCTCAATCCAATCTCCTTATCTAAATCAAGATGAATAATAATTCCATCTCTATTTTGTTTTGAATCGTATATTTTTAGATTTAAGGGTAAATTTGTTTCTATGGTCTATTAGATGATGATATGCTTGATTTATAATTCATATTGTTTAAACAAGATTGTTTAAAGAGGTTGTGCACGGTTTTGGGGTAATACTGAGATTTAATGATGTTTAAATGCCATGGGAAAATTTTATGTTAAGAGAACATGATTTTGGAGATGGGTTTCAATTTTGATAATTTTCCAAGCTATGGAAATATTATTATGATTTTTTAAAGGAAAATATGGTTATTTGGGTTTATAAATTTATTTTGGAAAATACATTGAGAATTTGGGTCTGGAATTTTTTGGGATTTTTCCAATGTGAATGTTATGCAAATTAAGTTATTTAGAAGAGGGACTTCTTTGTAAAATTGGTTTTGCTTAATGGAAGGGCTTATTTGATTAACAAAACCATGGTTTAGATCTAAAATTAGCGAAAGTTATTTTGGCAAAGAATTTGATGAAGTTAAGGCAACCAATCTAATGTTGACACATGGCAGGTTAGTTAGAGAAAAGTTTACTTTAAGAAGAATTAAACTAGGATTACTCAAAAAAATTGGTTCCACCTACTTTAGGAAGTACCTTTCGACATAGAAGCTTTCGCCTTCAATCTAGTCGAAATCCACAATGTCGAAACCAATACACATGTTATCACAATGATGGTATGCAATGGATTAGAGGCATGCAAAAGGTTAAGCGATGAAAGCATCACTTCCGAAGTAGTCGAAACCTTGGTTTGTTTTTTAAATAAAAGCGACTGCCTTTATTTTGTTTTAGCCTTTAGCGGAGTCAAAGCATATGGTTCAAAAGAGGTTTTAAAGGGTTTTAAAAAGGTTGCCATAATATAAGTTTGCTTTCGAACTGGTTATGAAAGAATGTTTTGAAAGAAGGGGTTCCGACATAGTCGAAACCCTGTTGACATTCTTTAACCTTTTGATGGTGTTGAAGATATCAATGCCGTCGAAAGGTACTTTGTTTGATAAGTTAGAGCTACTTCGTGTAGCTTTCGCAAGGGGTTGGCATTTCGAAGGCAATGGTTTTGAAAGGGGTTTCGACCCCAACCTTCCATTATTTTACCCAAATGATTTATGCTTTCGAAAGAGATGGTGCCAACGCTACCATGTCCCTAATGTTTTCATAATTGATAAAGGATGGTTTCGAAAGAGATGCTTTCGCTTATATTCACTTTGACCCAAATAATATTTTAAGTATAAACCCAATAGTTTCGAAAGGGGGACTCTCAATGATTTCGGAAGGGTTACTTCCATTGGTGTCGAATGGGGTACTTTCAACTGGTTTCAAAGCTATGCTTATAAAGTTAAATGCTAATACTTTAACACATCAAAAGGTTTCGAAACGAAGATTTTAAAGTATTAAAAGGCAGGAGCCTAATGTTTTGAAGATAGAATTTAATGCTTTCGAACGAGGTCATCCTATGAAGTCGAAAGCTAGGTTCGAAAGGTTGTGTAACCCAAAATCTATTTTTAAAATGAAAAACTCATGGCTAAATAAAAGGAGTTATATAATGATTTTGAGAGGAAGCTTTTCTTGATAAAATAATTGGTTAAAGGGATTAACCATGTTTTATATTAAACTCATAAGAGTGGTATTGTTATGTTATTATGATTGCTTCTTCAATTATATGTATGTTCATAATATAGTGGACCCGTAACTGCATTTTGAGGACAAAGCGTAGAAGAACCAACTAGATTAACCTAGTAGTGAATATAAATTGATTAAACCCATGAATGAGTAGAATTGCATCCAGGAGGTCAGGAAGACCAGAATATAGGGTGCCAAAATATAAAAGAAAGATATTGGAATGGGCTAATAGGTTCTCAGTAAGCCCATGAATACCGTGTATATGAAAAGATATTTTCGGGGCCAATAGCTTCATAGTTAGCCCATGAAAACTACACACACACACACACACACATATATATATATATATATATATATATATATATATATATATAAAGGAAGATGTCATAAATACAGATTCATAGTAAGCCTATAAAAACTATGATTTGATATTGGCAAGGGCCAGTAGGTTGGTAGTTAGCCCATGAAAACTATATTCGGATAAGATATCGACAGATGCAAATAGGCTCCTTGTTAGCCCATGAAAACTAGGTTAAGAAGAAAGGATATTGGTGTCACCAATAGGTTCCTAGTCAATCCATGAAATCTAGGATAAGAGTATAGATATTGGAGTTGTCAATAGGTTCTTAGTGATCCCATAAAAACTATAAAATTGAACAGGGAGTCCTTAAACGTTTTATCGGTTACAAGTCAGACTATGAAAACTAATAGGTTAATAGAAATGCTAGAAACTATAATCGAGACAGATAGTCTAAATGAAAGAGGATGGGTAATCCAGAATTTAATCATTTGTTTTGCATATCATCATATTATATTATTTTGAATTATTTTAACCATTGTGGATGCAGGAGCACAATATATGGTTTAAAAAGGTTTTGAGGTACTAGTGAGAGAAAAAGCGGTTTCGCTAAGTGGCATGGTCGCACTAGATATCTGAATGATTTGAGACGGTATATTATTATTCATACCAGGCTTTATGTCTTACTTGAAGTTTATGTTTTCCTCTTAAAAGGTACTCTATTGATTTTTGGTAGTTTGAGAGTTGAGGTTTTCAGGTACCTCTTAAGATGAATAAGCTTCCGAAGACATGCAGGAGGCTTGATAGCTATTTAGAATTCTGCTTTCTTTTGATTCCATTGTGTTGTTTGTAATGAAAACGATGTTATATATATATACTCTGACCATCCAAGGAGGCATCTTTATATGTCGCTCTTGGCATATTTATGATAAATATATTTTCTGTGATTGTGATTTGCGAATTAGGGATTACGTACTAAATTGGAAATATTTTCAAATGACATCTAATTTTGAAGTTTAAATTTTTTTCCATGTTCATATGTTTCTGTGCATCAATGAATCTAACTTCATCGTATTTGGTCGCCGAGGGTTAGTAACTATGAATGACTGCAGTATCCTTAGCCGTTAGTTTTACGCCTCCAAGTAAGGGGATGTTTCAATCAATTTAGACTTCACACAACATAGCCAAATGATGTGATGTCCTTATCCGGCCTATTCTAGGGATGGAACGAATCTTTGAAGAATTTCACGAATCGGTTCAACACTGCGATAACTGAAGTAAGTAATTCGAATGAGGATATGGTTTTCATGGCCTTAGTCCGTGCAATTCACACTAAGACTGAATTGGGGAAATGGATAAAAATGAAACTGCCCACCACTAGGAAGGACTTTAACCAAAAGGCAAGCCAGTATTTGAGATTGGAAGAGGCACATGAATTAGAAAGGAAATCTGCTAATTTACAATCGACCAACATTGGGAAAAATGGTACGGCGATGACCAAGATATAAACACCTTCGGGACCGCTGAAGGGAACGTAGGTTAGAATGGGAATCAAAAATGGAAGAACCAGAATTCTAACAAGCGAAATGGGAGTAGTAAACGACTCAAAGGTTTGCGGCCCTAAGAATAAACCCTTCTCAACTATACTCTAGAAAACATCCATCTCGCAACGCCAGGTTCGAAAGAGTACAAGAAGCCATCTAAAAAGGAAGCAACTATATAGAAAATGCATTTCGAAAAGTACGGCCGCTTCCATGAGATACATGTCCCCAACACGAATGAGTGTCGTCACCTGAAGAACTTGATTGAGGAGTTTATCTAGGAAAATAAGCTTCAGCAAGTTTGTGAGGAAACCACAATATCCTGACCAACCAGTAGCCCCCCAAGCTCCTGAGTCCAAGGAACCAAGCTGGAACCAGTAAAGAGGGACCCAGACAGATTGACCAGAGACTCTTCATTGAAACTATATCTGGAGTGCCCCATTCCACGTAGAAGAGTTGGGAAGAAATGGAGCGGTATGTGACCTCATTAAAGCATGCTCCGAAAGTCGCATGCTTTACGATCGAAGATGGAACCCCAGCTAAGCAGCAAAGAACCTTGAATGATGACATAGTATTCCAGGATCGAGACACTGAAGGAGTAGAGGCTCCAACTCTTGACCTCATGGTCATGACTGTAAGAATCGGACCCGCCATGGTCCGAAGAGTATTGGTAAACAGCGATAGTTTTGTGAATATCCTTTTTAAATGCACCTTCGATCAAATTAAGATCAGTACAAAAGATGTATCCACTTGGCAAACAAAGATTCAATGGTGCACCGGTGAACCCAAACAACATGTAGGAACAATTGACTTACCGGTAGAACTCCTTGAAGGAGACTGAAGTGCCACCCTCATCCACACCTTTATGATCGTAGTTGAAATATCCTCTTATAATGCATTGTTGGGGAGACCTGCCTTTATAGTTTTTAGGCTTTAGCTCAATAGTGTCTAACTATGAAATTTTCGATGGGAAATGGAGCTGGGGTGATCAAGGAAGACCAAAGTGCCACTAGGGAATGTAATATTGTGGAACTATGCGTAAAAGAAAAGAAAAGGGGAATAATATGGTGGAGAACTCACCATATTTGTGAACCTGCTGAATACCAACTACAGAGCCGCCCATGGCTTAGGGACCATAGCCGATTTGACAAGGCTTTGGACCTTAGAAAGAAGAGTTCAGGGGAGGAACGAGAAGCACCAGTAGAATTAACGATGTCTATCCCAGTTGACATGGATGACCCAACATAGACCCTCCAAATTGGATCGCATCTTGGAAACAAGATGCGACTGGAACTCATCAACTTTCTTCGCACCAATATGGATGTATTTGCTTAGACGCATTCAGATATGTGTGGGGTGTCACCAGAGATAGCCTAACATGCACTTAACATTGATCCCAAGTATACGCTCATAAAGTAGAAAAGGCGCAACCTAGGGCTCAAGTGATCCAAAGCGCTAAGGAAAGAAGTGGACAAGCTGATGGCGAATGGCTTTATTTGCGATGCAACTTACTCTAAATGGGTATCTAACCCAATTTTGATCAAGAAATCCAATGGAAAATGGAAAATCAGTATCGACTACTCGAATCTGAACAAAGCTTGCCGGAAAAATGGCTTTCCTCTACCAAGAATCGATCAGCTTATAGACGGGACGGTTGGACATGAACTATAGTCATTTATGGATGCATACTGGGGTACAACCAGATCACGATGCTCGAACCAGATCAAGAAAATACCAGTTTCTTTACCAATCGAGGACTATATTGCTGCAAAGTAATGCCATTTGGCTGAAGAATGTTGGGGCAACTTATCAGCGACTAGTGAACACCATGTTTAAACATCAGATTAGGAATACAATGGAAGTTTATATGGACGATATGTTGGTTATATCACATATAGCTGCAAATCACTTGGGAAACCTCGCTAAAATGTTCGAAATACTCCACAAATATGGAATGAAGCTCAATCCACTTAAGTGTCATTTTGAAGTAGACTTGGGAAAGTTCTTGGGATTTATCGTAAGCTCCAAAGGCATCAAAGAAAATCCCGAACTGCTTTGTGGGAAGTCAAGGCTCCTAGGAACAGAAAAGAGTTAAAAAGCCCGAACGAAATGGTTGCAGTATTGAGCCGGTTTATCACAAAAGTGATCGACAAATGTATACCATTCTTTGACGCCTTAAAGGAGGAAAAGAAAAACTTCGAATGGAATCAAGCTTGTCAAACTGGCTTCGATGAGCTGCTGTGACTTATGGAAACCCTACCAATCCTATCCAAGCCAGTAGACAGATAAGATTTGTACATCAACTTAGCAATCTCGCCACATGCATTGAATGTCGTGCTCATACGAGAAGAAGCTAAGATTCAGTGACATGTATATTACATCAGTAAACGATTTACTAAAGCAGAAAAGAACTATCCAAAAATTAGAAAAACTATCATATCGCCTCTTGATCACATCCAGAAAGTTACGATCGTACATCCAAGAGCACACTATCAGAGTGCCGACAGATCAATCTTTAAAGCAAGTGTTATACCACCTTGAGATCTTTGGAGGCTTATCAAATGGAACATCGAACTAAGTCAGTATAAAATCATATACCATCCTTGATAGGTAATTAATGGGTAGGCGCAAGCAGATTTTATTGCCGAATTTACAATATGATATAACGAGGAAGGAATGACTCTAGAAGGGAGACATGTTGGAAGGTGTTTGTTGATGGTGCGTCCAATAACTTCTTCTCAGGAGTAGAAGTAGTGCTCTAGAATCTCGAAGGACGCTCCGTTCACTATGCCTTGCGCTTGGAATTACCTGCAACAAATAACGAGGCAGAATACGAAGCATTAATAGCTGTCCTAAAGATTGTGAGGGAACTAGAGATAAAATTTTACGCATCTATAACGACTCTCAGCTAATCGTCTGTGAGGTGAAAGGCGAATACCAGGCTCCAAGGGAGAACCTCCCCCCGTATCTATCTAAAGTACAGGAACTGCTGAACGACATCGTGCATTACACCATAACTCATATCCCGAGGATGCAAAACATAAAGGCCGATTATCTAGCCTAATTAGCCAGTTTCGGAGAAGCTCAATCATTGGGGCTGGTTCCATTGGAAACATTGAACACTCCAAGCATAAGCGAAATAAATATCAACTAGATATTTGAGACAACTAAGGAACCAGAGACATGGACAACACCAATTAAAGACAACCTACTCACAGAAGCTCTCTCCACAGATAGAAACAACAGAAGAAGCTTCTCCAAAAGGCATCGCAATTTGTGATGAATGATGGAGTACTCTACCGAAAAGGATTCTCTAATCTCTTGCTCAGATGTATGACCAATAATAAAGCTTGAAGGATCCTAAAAGAAGTTCATGAAGGCAACTATGGAGATCATACCGGAGGACAAATCCTTGCGAAAAAAGTTCTCTGGTATGGGTACTTTTAGCCAAAAGTGAGTTGTGATGCAGTAGATTTGACCAGACAGTGTGATCAGTGCCAAAGATAAAATAAGATCAAAAGAGCCCCGTCGACGGAGCTAATATAGATGGTTATCCCATGGCCATTCACAATCTTGAGAATCGATTTGATTGGCACATTACCAATGGCTAAAGGAGGAGCCAAATATTCTATCATTGCCGTTGACTATCTCACCAAATAGGCCAAAGCGAAACTGTGAGCCACTGTTACCACAAAGAAAGTCATTAACTTTGTTACTAAAAATATTATCTACAGGTTTGGAGTGCCATGGAAAACCATCATGGATAAAGAGACTCACTTAGAAAGCATCGAGTTCAAAAACGTTTGCAAACGCTTCTGAATCGAGAAAATCTTTTCCGCTGATGCACATCCATAAGAAACAGTTAAATGGAAGCAATAAATAAGATCGCCAAGTCCACCATCAAAAAATGGCTAACTAAAGCAAAAGGAAATTGGGCCGATGAACTTTCACTCGCATTATGGGTTTATAGGACAAAACACAAATGTATAACTAGGCACTCTCCGTTCGCACTACCATATGATTCAGAAGTAATGATCCTAGTTGAGCTAGAAGTCCCTTCTCATCGAAGGCAAAACTTCGATCAAAGGCGGAATGAAAAAATCCTACTCGAGCCACCCGATATGGTCGATGAGAAGAGGGAGGAAGCTGAATTGAGGATGCCGCTCACCAGAAAAAGGGTCGATGGTACTTCAACTCCAACGTTCATAATGGCACCTTCTAAGTGGGAGACCTTGTTTTTAAGAGGGTCTACCCTATACCAGGTGCACTTGGACCAAACTGGGAATGACCCTATGGATCGGTCAAAAGCTAGGAGATGAAAGATACAGTTTAACAACCGTTGACGTAATCCAAAATCCCTGACCATGGAATAGCGAATAACTGCATTGTTACTTTACCTAATATTATCTTATGCATTTCCTAATTCCAGTAAATAAACCATCCTAGAATACCCAAAGCATTGTAAATAGGCAAAAATTTCCTGACTTTCATTAATAAAATTACTTTGTTTTCTGAACCAATAAAACCGTGTTCACAAAAGTAACATGCCGGATCGACGGGGGTTTATAAAGCCACACATTTCATAAGGCGCACGTCTTGGATTGTGGAATAACATACAAGCAAGCACAACCTTAAAATCCACATATATAAGTCATGCATTACTTTTTGAGCCATGGAATCATGGTCTCAAAACATGAACTCCTCATGTTGGCCGAAAATTGGTAATGTCGAGAAATTCCAAACCGTTGTGGATCAACGAGTCATATCGATCCTAAAAGCCATGCATCTCATAAGCCATGTACACTCATTAGTATCGACATTGATCCGGAAGTGCAGGGAAACTCGTCTATTGCACGACCAAAAAGAATCAATCCACTCCCACTATCACGAGTAATGGGTATGAATTCAGCAATGTTAAATGGCTACGGATCAGTAGAAAATTTCGATTATTGACCAAAATATCTCTGGAATCGAGGCATTCAAATCACAAGTTCCTATAGATAGGAACCACAAAATAGGTCTGATTGTAGACATCCAAAAAATCACTTGGATCAACCGGTCACTTGTTAAGTGTTTGAAGTAAACAGCCCCGTGAACTTGAGGGTGCGTACATACCGATACTCAAAAACAATAAAACAAGTATTTCACAGTTCTGTTACTCCAAATAAAGAATTTCAATGTTAATTTTAGGACTAGATAAAATAAAATAGAAGTCAACAAAATCGGCATAAGTGCATGGAACGTAGATAAGTAGATAGATAAAGTTACAATCAAAATGTCAACATTGTATTACTTGTAGTATTTTCTATACAAAGTCAAAATTCGGTGGCCATACCCATACAGTATCGGCAAATAAAAAGGAAATACAGATGCCACAATAATCAAAGCAATAAATGCAGACTCTGCACTTGAACAAAGCATGTACCAAACAAAACAGAATGTCCCAAAATATGGTCCCACAGTTACCCTAGTCTGTCAATAATTCTTTCCACCGCTCCCTTCCCACCTTTAGTTGGAACTTTCTTCATCCTCTTAGAATCCCTGCCAGGAGTAGTGTCGCCGCCTAAAATATCAACTATCTCCATCGTGCTAGCATCTCCTTCCTATTCCTTAACCTTCTCAAAAGACCCCCTTAGGTCCTGCACTTACGGGACTTGCAGAAGCTCCTTGAAGATTTTCTCTTCTCGACCTTTTCCTTCTTAATGGCCATCAGCTGTTGTTCAAATTTGTTTAGCTAGCCAGTTTGGTCTTCCTGCTCTTGAGCTTCAGCTACCGTGAAATCGCCCTCAAAAGATATGGAAGGGTCGTACAGACCATGCAATGCAGCAATCATCTTGGACTCCAAAACCTAGTTGTGAGCTAGATACAGGTGTAGAAATTGAGGCAGCTATGGAAACAAGTGTCGAGGCAGTTGAAATAGCAGCAAACCCGGGGATCGAAAATATTAGGAGGTCGGTAGGTAAAGAAGACGGACCTATAAGATCAAAAATGAAAGCATTCAGTTCATTCTATTCTTGTGACATGAGCTAAAAATTCTCAAAACAAGAAGGTTACCTATATCAGAAGAATGGCTGAGAATTACAACTTCATACTCCCTAACTTCTGCTTCTTTCGATGGTTGTATGATCTTTGGAGAAGTTTTGGGACCACTTGAGGCTTCCCAGTCAATTACTAGAGGGGAAAACAACAAGGCGGCACCGGACGAACTCGCTATCTGATCGGGGGGCTGTTTTAATGATTCACCAGGCCCAAAAATGAAATGCTTTGGAAACGTTTGGGCAGTTGCAACTGCATCGGCAGCTTCCTGCTCCGTTTCAACTTGAATGATCTCTCGACCCTCTATCAGAGCTTTATTTGATTCTTCATTGAGATCGGCATCCTCTAAATCTTGCTCAGTGTATACACCCTCATACTCTAAGAAATGGGCCATAACTTCTTCTCAAACCACATCAAGAGTATGCAGGAATTTGCGGCCCAGATAGCTGAGGCTCCCCTGATGCAGCGAGGAGTTAACATAAACATTTAAGATAGTATAATCCATCTTCCCCATCTTCATTTCAAAAGTATCCTGCAACTCTAAGTAATCCACTGTAACGACACCTTCTCTACTTCAACTCAAGTTTTCTCGATGCTAAACTGCACAACGTTTTCCTTGGAGTGAAGCAATCATTTGAGCTTGATCGGAAACGGTCTTGTCATTGGACTCCATAATTCCCCATAATTAGCAATTGTCTTTTTATAGGATTAAACAACGTCGTTATGATCGGCGAGTTTCTTTCAAGAAGTGGTTAAAAGGGGGCACTGCTCCACTTAAGCACATATACCGGTGATAAGCAATGTACCCCAATGGCGGCATATGTGCAAACTCATTCTTCGATGGAATACGCACATCATCGTTCGAAACGCCATGTTGCGAGCAAAAGTTATGTAGAACTTTAGCATAGATCAAGAAGGAAGCTCTCTCCGAAGGATTGAGTAGAACTCTGAAACTTGGAGGAGTCCGGTCTACAATGGGCCAACCGAAATCAGTTGACTATATTCAGCTCGTGATACTGAAGAAGTATGCACTATGGAAACTATTTGCGAAGGCGAACCGATGACGATTCAGCTTCTGAAAGCACTGGACTTCCTCTGCTGGACTTACAGTTAGAGGATGGGTGCTTCATTCTATACAACAAAACTTGCATCTAGCGCGATCAGGTAATTCTATCCTTAACTAAAAGTCCCCCAACGACACTTGAACTCCGAAAAAGTATTGGTTTATGCCCTCACATTAGATCCCAATTATTGACTGTGGCAAGTGCGATGTGTTATCTGTGTGGGATTGACTCGGTGTCATGAACACTACAAACGCTCCACCTGTGTAGATAGTTCATTCACAGTGAAGAAAGAAAAGAGCTTCACGTATGATTTATTGAAGTTATTTCTCCTACACTTACATATTATCGTTCAACGATCGATAACGGATCAACTGTCCAAAGCGATGCGAGTACCTCTTCCCAATCCAGGTACACCAAGTGTGCAATAATGAGACCAATCTGAAGTGAGCAACTATAGATTGATGGGCCCAAATCAAGTAGAGAACTATCAGCATAAGTCGATTTCGGCTCTTCGAAGGTGATAACAGCATAAGCTGCACACGAGATGCTACCCTAAGCTATTATCACCCCCTAGAAAAACCAAAGCCAATCCACGCGACATCTTGTCTGCTTAATAATGTAACTCGGTGCAAGTTAATTCTGATTCTATGGATGAAGATGGCAAAACAAGCCAAGCACCTGGGCAAAGCCTGAATTTCATTCCGTAGAGAACTTAAGACTTGATTTACTTTCTTCTTCCACAAAATCACAATCAACTTGAATTCTCCATTGCGTACATTACCAATACAACCTCATCACCAAATTTATAAACAAATGCCAAATCCTATACCACCACCTCAAGCCAAAAATCATAAGGCAAGAATGGTCAAACTTTAAGTCAACCGCGATTCAAGGTGGTAGGTCAATGGTGATCAAAATTGATGAAGATTCAGGTGCTAAAGGCTGGCCCAAGATGGTGGAGAGGTTAGGCAAGATCGATAGCAGGAGGCTTCGGCAATGAATAGCCGAACACTATGATGTTGCAAATGGATTTAAGGTATGATTAGATTTAGGTCAGGTCATAGAAAAAGCAACTCGAATCGTAAGTGAAAATGTAGAATAAAAGGCAGGTCGGCTTGATTGAACTAAATAGGTGGTTACAAAATAGTCTAGTCCTTGGATTGCTAGTGATCCATAGACTATGGATTGCTAGCGATCCATAGACTGTGGATTGCTAGGGATCCATAGAATTGCAACCATACTTTTCCAAACTTAACAAGCACGATCACCTGTAATTTGCAAGCATCTTGAAAGTTATAGGATCAAAATAGATTTGATATAATGAGCAACGATGGTTCATGAAAAAAATCAACAAGCGGCAGGACAGCCAAAGCCAAACTTGCATGATGGCCTCAGCATGTTCAATTGAACATCACTTAAAGGGAACTCAAAAGCAATTACTTCAAGGGCATGCATTGTTTCCAACAAATGCATACTTTGAGGGCAAATGATAACTGGGTTTTTAACCCCATAGAACTCAAAGGGAACCAGAACATCTACAACAAGTCAAAACGACTCAAGTATCAACTAAAAGGATCAGAAGCAGGAACCAAGGAAGGCAAAAGAGAAAAAGGAAAAAAATAACCTAACGGAATGGATCGCTAGCGATCCATCACAGATAGATCGCTAGCGATCCATAAGTATTAATTATGGGTCCTTTAATCTTCTGACATCGCGATCCAACATCTTTCCTAGGTACATTTACCAAGTTTCATGGTATTCTCAGCAAGCTAGTTCGAGAAGTGATTCCATGCATTATTTAATCCAACTTGCATACAAGACACCATCAAAACAAAGCATCTAGTCATGAAATTACATGGAATGAATCTTCATAAGGCAAGAAAAATAACACAACCAAAATAAACCAAAAATATTTCAACTACATGGATCGCTAGCGATCCATTAGATCAATTTGAATCGCTCCAAAACTTCTAGATTATCTTCGTACCTTCAAATGCTAGCTTCTAGCAAAGAAGCCTAGCCTAATAGCTTTCCAGCCCCTATAAATAAAATCCCACCTTCAACATAAAGAGGATCTTTTGGACATGATGATGAAACTCTACAGAAACTACCTCCCACATAATGGTCATCTAAACGGCTCACAGTGATTCTCCAATGAACTCTAACACTGGTGACTTAATTTTACTCATAAGATCCAACCAAATTGTAACCAGATTCAACTTATAACGGCAGTCAGTCAATAATAAAAGTTATAAAGTTGATGTACTCTTCGTTAATAGCCGAACCACTACAAAAATCTCTTGTCATTTTAGTTTGTCTGCAATTTACTATTTGTTGTATCTATCTCATTTGCCTTGATAAATAGATCTGGTGCTTTCACGTTCAATCCAGGGTGTTGATCTATTTTTTTGGTCAACAATTATAAAATAACTAAGATATTTTCTCTTTAATCCTAAAAAAATCAAAAGAAAACATCACTTCATACCTTAATATCACCAAGCACATTAGGGGGAGCGTGGTTGAAGTCACGGTGACGTGGGGGAGGGTGATGCGTGTAGATAATGTGGGAAAGGTGAATGTGGTGGAGGTAAAAGCAAAAATATCATGATATTATGTAAGTTTACTTCATCTCAAAGTATTCCAACGCTATAAATAGCACCCTATACCCTTTATAATTATTTACACCAAACTTCTCAAGCTTTCTTCTTCTTTTTCAATGCTTTAATGACTTCTCTTCTTAAAGAGAGTAGGAGGGTTAAAAATAGAGAAGTGCTTAAGCACTAATCCACTAATTATTCTCTAACTCCTTCTTTAATCTATTTCTTCCTCTTATCTTTTTCTTTAAAGGCCTTAGACAATGTATGTTGTGGGTAATTGGAAGGCTTTAGGCCATGAGCATGGTGAGGGAGGAGGCTAGGTTATGAGCCATGGTGATGATGTTGAATGATCGTAGCGGAGCTATAGTCCGTTTAGCGAAGTTAGGAAGAAATATGGTAACAAAACTCCGAAACTATAGTTATATATATTATTTGACGATATATATGTTTGGATATGATTTATGATGGTCGCTTATCATGTTGAGTATGATAATATGAATGATTAATAAGGTTGTTAAATATATATACAATCCACGTTAATACATATTGATAAACACAAAGGAAACCACTTTTCTTTATTGAATGAAATGGTGTATATGGAATGTTTAAACATCTTAAAAATGGTTTAATATGGTTTGGAAATGTTTTATAAACATTTAAAAGTGTTTTGGCAAAGTTTAAATGAATATTGAAAATTGAGGCAAAAATAGGCGCGTCGCGTAACAGTAGTTCGCGATTTAGCCCCGTAAAAGTCAAATGAATATATAGAATGGGATATAGCTTGGAATTATTTGAGATAAGAAATTTTCAAACTATTATATCCATGGCTAACAGATAAAGAAAGAAAATCGAGATTTTGTTTAGTAAAATATGAGCAAATTGAGTTTTAAATAAAATCGCGCTTTAGTATTTCGGAGGCCAAAGTAGTAATTGTTTTAAAATATATATTTTTCATTCTAAAAGAATGTGAAATAAATTATAGAAATCTTTTAAAATTTCTTAAAAGAGATCTGAATTATAAAAAATAATCTCTAAATGATCAAAAATATGTTTAACCAAATAAGCTTTGAAAACACTTTTCGCAGCACATTTCTATAACTTTTAAAATATAGTTCTAAACGCAACAATTCTTTTCCAAATCTTTGTTAAATATTTTTAAAAAATAATGAATTATTTTAAAGGTGATTTGAAGGATTTATAAATTATTTCGAAGTGGTTAAACAACTAATTAGCAGTAATTAAGTATGTTAAAAGATTTAGAGTCGATCAAATAACTTGACCACCTTATGGGCGATAGAGAGATAGTCTCTACACTTGGGTTTTAGGAAACTTGTTGCCTGCCTGCCTTCCTAGCTACCCAAACTAACATTATTTAGGACATTGTATTAGATACATTAAATGAAATAATGTAGTTAAGAGATTGAGATTTGTGTAGAGAAGGTAGTTATGCTTAATTAACCAATGAACTAAAGGGAAATAAAGTGTAACAAATAAGGATAATAAGATAAGGGAAAAATTGGAATAGGTTATATTCTTGTACCCTAAACCCTTATACCACTTTCATTTACCACGTTCATAAAAAAAATTAAAGACAGCTTGGCCGACCACCATTAGGAGAAAGCAAAGGGAAGATAAGCAAGAATCAAAAGAAGGAAGCTTAATCAAATCAACTAAAGAACAAATCTCAACTCCTTAACAATAAGCAAAGGTGAATAATAGATTACATCTCATATTTGTTACTTTCGGTTTCTAGATAAGATCCGAACCTATTTTGCAAAGTATTTTGCAATGTTTTGATTGTTAAATAGAGATATATGCTTGTTGATGAATTTTGTTGTTTCATATAGATTTTATGATAAATTTTAATTTGAAAAACCTATCAAATGACATCCAAATGCCTCACGACTTTGATATGAGATCAGAAATAGTATTTTAGAGATGGGTTTTAAGTTTTATATATTCTGAATTAATATGGATTTATTATAAATTTTCTAGTAAAGAAAATGGTTAAATTGGGTTTAAATTAAATTTGGAAATAATACATTAACTTTGCGTCAAAAATTTAAATATGTTAGAAAACATATTAAAAATGATTTATGGGAATTTTTGGATAAATTTCCAAAGGTATAAAATTATTTAAGGCATGGGACTTAAATGTTTTATATGTTTATAAAAGGAGAAGGGGCCGTTTGTAAATGTTTTAATTTGTTAAATTATGAAATTCGGCAGCACTTTTAGAAAAGATTTTGTAGAAGTATTGGCAACCAATTATATGTTTACAAACAAGGAAAGTTAGTTGGAACGAAATTGCTTTTAAAAGTTGAAAATTAGTTTTATAAGGTTTTACTGCTTCGCCACTTTAGCCGCCACCTTTCAACCTCATACCGTCGCCTCCATCTAAGTCAAAACCAATACACATGGTATCAAGCTTGATACGTAGTGGATTGGAATTGGATGAAAGGTATAGGGTGGAAATAGGCTTTTGAAGGAGTTGAAGTGGCTTTGGTAAAGTTAGAACCAATTTGGTTATAAATGAAACTTTCGTAGGAACCAGCTTTCTACTTGGTCAAATGTTTTAAAGAAAAGAGCTTTCGAAAGAGGTTGTCGCCTTTGTTCTATAAAATAAGCTTTCGAAAGGGTCAAAACAGCTATTGCTACTTTCTACCTTTCGAAGCAATTTTTCCAAAGGGTCCCTTTGTTTTAAACTTTGAAGCAGCTTCTCCAATGCTTCTAAAGGGGTTGGTTTCGCACCATCCATTCTTTTATTTACGAAAATGTTTTCGAAAAAAATAGTTTCGTCCTAGTTATTTTAAGACCCTTTTGATATTTTTAAAGTTAAACCCAAAGGTTTCGAAACGAATGTTTTAAATGGTTTCAATACTATATTCCATAAGCTTTCACTTGAAACCAATGCTTTCGAAAGGTTTGTTTAAGTAAAGAACTTTAATTCTTTTGAAAAGTATCTAATGAATGTTTCGAAGGGGTGATTCCCTAATGTTTTTAAAAGGTTTACCTTTAGTGTTTGAATGGAAGGTTTCCAAGGTTTTCGAAAGGAAAATTTGAAGTGTTTTAAAAGAGGACGTCTAAGGTTTTATAAAGCTTTCAAAAGGACACTTTCTATAGTTTTGAAAGGTCTATTATAAATGGTCTCAAAAGGTATGTTTTGGCTTTTTGGCCTAGAGTTCAAAGTAAAGTAGTTAACTGGTCTCAAACGGGGCAATTTCAAAGGTTTTGAAAGGGATTATTCAAAGCTTTTAAACAAAGGTTACGAATGTTTCATTCACAATATTTTGTGTAAAGCATATATCATGACAAAGAGATTTGTGTAAAGAAAAATTATATTTTTTCTTCTTTAAGTACGTTTTAAAGGATTAAATCAATTTGACAGGTTTTCAAGGAAAATTTAAGGGGTAGTTGACCCTAAGTAAATGACTCGGATATTTGAATACCAGATGAGACTGGTATAGGGTCGCACCCTATATATTAGCTGTAGCCCCTAGCAAATTTAGTCCAAAATTCCAACGTGTAGGGCTTAGTCATAGTTAAGAATTACAGGAGGCAAAGTTAGCTCTTGGTGTAAATTTTCCATAATTATATTTGATCAAAACCTAGAAAGCGTTTGGGATCATGTAAAGAAATATGAAACATGGTTTTGCAAAGTAATCAGTAAAGTTGTTGTTTTTGAAATCTGTGATTTTGTTTCATATTCATGTGCTTCTGATATTACAGATACCATTAACATTACCATATTTTGTCACCAGAATTTAATACTATAGATAACTACAGCATCTATGGTGCTTAGCTTTAGGCCACAAGATAAGGAATGTTACAACTTCTTATCAGAGCATAGGTTTTGAAAAAAAGCTTTAAAGAAATTTCAAACTTAAAATGATTTAAAAAAAATCCTAAGGAATTAGAGAAATGATAGGGGTAGGGATAACGTTATAGTAACGTACTTGTATTTGCTATATATAAGTATACACTTTATCTCAATTCTCATACATCTCTTATGCTATTCTTCTGTATCTTACAAAGGCTCAAATGCTGATATTACAGACATAAGATACAGATGCTAGAAGTGGAAGAGTTAACATTGGTGGGGGAAGCATCACAAGGGAATGCCTAATCAAACACAAGAAGGAATACAGGTCAGACACAAGCTGCAAATGTGGGTGCTGGAGTCTCGCATGTCAATATGGGAGCAATGTATTAGTTCTTCGTTAACATGATTCAAGCAGGAGTTGTTACGGGGTTATCTGGAAGAAATTCTAAAGGAGGAGATCAGGGAGCTCCAATGGTCAATAACTATGCTATTTTTATTAGAGATTACGCTCGGTTGGGAGGAAAGCCGTTTATTGGTATTGAAGTTGCAATTACGGTAGAGAATTGGTTACTTCATTGCAAAAGGATCTTTGCTGATTTAGGACTCAATGATGAGTAGAAAAGGAGACTCGCTACTAGATAGCTACAAGGAGTAGCACTTTTTGGTGGAACAGTGTCACGGCTGGAGTCAATGAGGAAACTAAGACTTAGGCTGAGATCAGGAGGAGGTTTGAAGAAAGATTTATTACAAAGATTGCGAAATCTACTCTACTCAGGAAGTTTTCTTAGTGGGAGCCGGGAGATATGACAGTGCTTGACTATATAACCAGGTTTGAAGAGCTAATGAGATGTGGATACACTACGGTTGATACTATCATTAAAAGGAATGAGAAGTTTATCCATGGGTTGAAGCTTGAGCTTGCTAAGGCTGCGTTATCACATACATGCGATGTTGTTGTTGAGATGGCTTTAAGGTAGGAAGAGATGCTTGCCTTTCTTGAAAGAAATAAGGCAAGGGAAGCTTAAGGAGGGCAGAACCAAAAAAGGAAGTTTTTCCATAAGAAAGGAGCTCATAAGAGTGAAGCTGCTAAGAAAGGGAAGACAGAAGTTGTCAGTTATAAGTGTGATAAGAAATGACACTATGCTCATGAATGCCGGACGGGCGAAGGAAAGAAAGCTGCTAAGAAGAAAGGAATGAGATGTTTCGATTGTGATCATATTGGACACTATAAGAACACATGCAAGGAGCCAGCCAAGGATGGAAAATGCAAGATGTTTGCATTGGAACTAGCCACCTTGAGACCAACAGCAGAGGAGAAAGGAAAGATGTGTTAGGAGGTATGCTTTTGATTCATGGTGTATCAATTAGAGTTCTATTTGATATTGGTGCATCGCATTCTTTCATATCTCATTGTTTGGTTGGTAAGCTTAACCAAGAACCCTCATACCTAGTTACTTCCTTAAGGGTTGCAAACCCAATATGAGGGTATGCGACACTTGGGATGAGATGTGATCAGCTAGAGTTTGAATTGTTTAGTCATACATTTGTTTTTAGTTTGCGTATGTTTGATTTCATAGGGTTTGGAATTACTTTGGGTATGGATTATTAAGTAAATACGATGCTAGGATATTTTGCCATGATAGGAAAGTATCGCTTAGACACCTTGACTATAGTGATCGGATTGTATATTCCATAGAAAATCCTAGTTTGAGGTTAATGCTTTATTGGGTGTTATGGAGGTAGAAGACGAGTTGAATCGATTTTTCATTATTAAAGAATTCACAGATGTCTTTGAACCTGCAGTAGGATTGCCGTCGAAACGAGCTAGTGAGTTTAGGATAGATTAACTAGCAGGAGCAGAACCGATGAGTAGACCGCCAAGCAGAATGAGATCTACCGAAATGATGGAGCTAAAGGTGCAGTTGGTGAATTTGGAAGGCAAGAATTTTATTAGACTAAGCAGTTCGCCTTGGGGGCAGCTATATTGTTTGCTAAGAAATCGGACGGATTGTAAAGATCATGTATCGATTATCGTAAGTTGATTGAGAAGACGATAAAGAGTTGATATCCTTTACCTAGAATCGATGATTTGTTCGACTAGTTGAGTTGAGCCGAAGTATTTTACCTATTGGATCTAGCAACGGGGTTCCATCAGCTTAGAGTGGCAGAGGATTTTTGACGGCGTTTAGAACCAGATATGGATCGTACGAATGGTTAGTAATGTCGTTCAAACTAACTAATGCGCCACCATTCTTTGTAGATTTGATGAACTGAGTTTTCTGAGAACACTTAGATAGATTCATGTTGGTTTTTATAGATTATATTTTGATATACTCTAAAGATGAAAGAGAGCATTAGGTTCATCTTAGAGTGGTGCTTGAGACGTTGAGGCGGCATAAATGAAAAGAAATTTTTTCGAAATGTCATTTCTGGAAGAAGAAAGTGAAGTTTCTTGGTCATGTAGTCTCAATAAAAGGGTTATCTGTAAACCCGACTAAGATCGAAGTGGTGAATAATTGGAAGAGACCCGAGACAGTAATTAAGATAAAGAGTTTTCTCAGAGAAAGGATTTTTCGTAGATAGCGGCACCAATGACCAAGCTAACGCGAAAGGGTGTTAAGTTCGTTTAAACCGATAAGTGTGAGGAAGCATTCTAGAGAATGAAATACTTATTAACTAATACACCTATGTTAGTTGTTCCAGAAGGAAATCAGGATTTAGTAGCATATATAAATGCATGTGGAAAAGGATTAGGGGCTGTGTTAATGCAAAGGGATAAAGTGATTGTCTATCCTTCTCGAGACCGCATGCGGTTAGATATCCAACACATGATTTGGAACTAGCTGCGGTAATTTTTGCATTAAAGGTGTGGAGACATTACCTTATGGGAGAAAGATTCGAATTATATACGGATCATAAGTCACCGAGATATTTATTCTCTTAGAAGGAGCTGAATATAAGGCAACAATGATGGTTAGAGTTTTTAGCCGTTTATGACTTTGGTATTGAATACACACCAGAAAAAGGCAATAAGGTTGCGGATGCACTTAGCAGAAAACATCAGAATGCAGTATTAGCAATGATAACTGAGTGAAAAGATCTACAAGCATTGACTACATGCATGATACAGTGGAGAACTAAAACTATGTCTAGTAAGGAAACTACTATGTTGTCATGTTTAGAAATTTGACCAGTGATGATCGAAAAGATTACTTCTAAGCAAAAGGAGGATCCATTATTAGTTGAATGGATCAAAAAGTTAAGAGATGGAATAGAGAGCGAAGACTTGAAAGATTTTAGTCTTGACCAAAATGGATGGTTAAGGAAGAAGGAAGACTGTGTGTTTCGAATGTGGGAAACATTAGGAAGTAAGTTCTTGAAGAATGCCATCATTTGAAGTTCACTATTCATCTAGGAGGATCTAAGATGTATCAGGATATGAAAAGGAGTTTCTTCTGGGAAGGTATGAAGAGAGATGTAAGCTTATGAGTGAAACTTCGTTTGAACTGTCAACGGGTAAAAGTTGAACATCAGAAGAAAAAAAGTAGGTTATTTTAGCCTTTAGACATTCTAGTATGGAAATGGTATTCTATCTCAATGGATCTTATAGACAGGTTGCCAAGGTCAAATAGAGGAAATGAAAGCATGTGGGTTATAGTGGACAGATTGACCAAGAGTGCCTATTTCATTCCAATTAAATCAATTAAGATGGCGCCTATTTTAGCTAAGTTATTTATGAAGAATATAGTTAGACTGCATGAAAGTCTTGGTAGTATAGTAAATGATAGAGATTCCTTATTCACTAGCGAGTTTCGAAAAAGTCTACAGAGGACTTTGGGTACCAAGCTCAAGATGAGTACCGCTTACCATCCATGAATAGAGGGGTAAACAGAAAGAGTTAACAAAATCTTAGAAGATTTGTTATGATCTTGTGTGCTAGATTTTGGAGAATCATAGGAAGACCATCTACGCTTAGTCGAATTTTCATATAGCAACAGTTATCAGACTAGTTTAGGGATGTAACCGTTTGAAGCTTTGTATGGAAGGCCATGCAAATCTCCCATTTATTGGTTAGAGACCAGGGATAGTCTAGTTCTTGGTCCGGATTTGTTTAGGGAAGTTGTAAAAAAGATTGAGTTAATTTGGGCTAGAATGAAGGAAGCTTGGTCTAGGCAAAGAGTTATTTTGATAAGACACGGAAAGACCTAGAGTTCACAGTTAGAAATCATGTTTTCGTCGAGTTATCACCAATGAAAGGTGTAATTAGATTCATAAAATCGAGAAAATTAGCGCCGAGATTTATTGGACCATTTCCTATTATAGAAAGTATCGAGAAACTCGCATATAAAATAGAGTTACCGAACATTTTGACAGAAGTCCACAATGCTTCCCTTATCTCTCATCTAAGGAAAAGTATTCAAGATTTAAAGACTACTATATGAACGACCATGCTAGATGATTTAGTAGTGGAATCGGATATTACTATAGTTAGAAAGCCAGTTCATGCATAATCATAGTTTTTCTAGCATATTATCTTTTTAGTTCTAATTAATCACATATTCTCAAAATTTATCTTTATTAAATCATATTATGTTGTTCCTATTTATATTGTTTTCACATTTTCTAACAAACTAGGATTATATTCAAGTAGTTGAAATCATCATAGTTGAAGATACATAGTTCACAAGCCAATTTTCTTTCAAAAGCCAATATACTAAAGTGATTTATTAACTTGAATGATATGTTAGCTGTAAAAGTTTGAAGATCATGTTGTGAAACTATTAATTCTTGTTTATCCCTTCGATTCAAAAAATAATGTTAGGTTTAGTTTTTTATATGCTTTTAGATTTTTAAACCTAAAAGCTTAACTTAAAAATTGATTTTTTTTATAAATTCACTGTAGTATATGTGTAATTTAAATGATTCGAAAATCCGATAATATTTTTTTATTTAGTTGTTAATATTTTAAATGAATATGTTTATATTTTTCTTTCTTTAGTATTAACTAAGTAATTGCAACTGAATGAATATACCCATTAGTGATAATTAATTCATTTAATTAGCATCATAGAGAATTAAGTTGACAACGAATGTGTAATCAATTCTCTAAATGAAAATTGAAATCAAGACAAAAGGAAATATATTAGAATAACGAATAATAATTCTCTATTTATGTTGAATTAAAATATAAATTAGTAAATTTATTTATCATAATTATTTCAACTTTATATTGCATATAAAAATAAATATATAGTTACATATTTTATAATTTTTTTTGGCAAAGCCAGCAGGGTTGACTGGACCCCTACCAGATTTATTGCAAATAGAAAAAAAAATGATTCAAACAAGCTTTGAATCAAGCTAAAAAAACAAACAAAAAAAACACAGGAAAGCAAAAGCAAACAACTAGACAGCCCAAGCTTGGATAATACCAACAGGGTACTGCCTATTTCTCCTCTGCAGTTGCAAGTAGACCCTATTCTTCACTTCAAACCAGAGAGTATCATATGTTTTTGTCAAATTCTCAAAAATTCTAGCATTCCTCTCTGACCATATCACATCATAATAGATTTTCAAGCAAACAACCAAGGCACTAACCTCAACATTCTTCATAGCAGCAGCCTTATATATTATATTCCAAACCGAGGCAGAGCAGGCAGTATTGAGATCAAACCCAGTGTTACAACTGATTCTACTCCTCAAATTAAGTAGTGTAAAGCAATCAAAGAAAAGGTGCTCCACAGTTTCATCACACATATCACAATATACACAACATGTGCACACAGTCAACCCATACCTGTTCAAAACATCCCTAGTCATCAGGGCATGACTAACAACCTTCCACATCATCAAATTCTCCCTAGGCAAAGATTCTTTTGTCCATAAAACATAGTACCACCTAGCAGCTGGAAGAGGATTAGGAGCAGATAAGTTCATGTACACAGAGGCAACAGAGTGCACCTTCTGTCCCCAGGTTACTGAATTGGAATGATCAGCACACTTGTAACAATTCATAATTTCCCTCCACATTTGCCTTATCATTTGATTGCTATTATAAGGCATCAAAATATTGCCATCAAATAAAAAATCAATAGCTTTTGCATTACTGTGAATACCAGTTTGTTGTATCAGGGGATACACACAACCTTTTGATAGAATCAAACCCTTCCTTACCCATGGGTCATGCCAAAAACTAACAGAATGGTTAGATTGAAGATGATACTGAACCATAGGTAAGAAAACATCCCTAAGTTTCAGCAAATTCCTCCAATTCGAGCTGCAATTCTGTGGAATATGCATACACTAGAAATGCCTTCTCTTAATATTGTACTGCCACATCCACCTGACCCATAAACTGTCTTTCTTAATAATAAGATCATCAAAATGTTTACTAAATGCAGCAGTATTCCACTTCCAAACATTGATGATACCAAGACCACCAAACTTCATAGTGGTCTCAAATATGGAAAAGGAGCATGGAATTAACCTAGTGTTGTGAACACTTCCAGTCCAGAAGTACCTATTCATGGATGACCTAACTAACTGTAAAAGCTTAGTAGGTAGGATAAAAGAACGTGCCCAATAGACAATGGAAGGAAAAACAACAGCTTTAATAAGAACAAGCCTACCACATTGAGAAATATGCCTGTTACACCAATAGGACATGACCTTAGTTATTTTATTATAAAGGATTAAACAATCAGCAGTTGCTATTCTTTTAGTTAATAATGGCAGGCCAAGATAACTCATATCAGATGCCAAACAAGAAAAGCCAAAAAACTGATAAAGTGCAGCAGCATGATCATCAGTCACTCCAGCAACAAGCATGGATGATTTAGATTGGTTAATTGAGAGGCCAGTCATGAGATAGAAAGACTGCAATGCCTTCATCAACCCAGAAATTGATGTAAACTCAGGTTTAGTAAACAACATGACATCATCAGCAAACATGATGGAAGTTATTTGTGGGTTGGAGCATTTTGGGTGATACTTGATAAACTTGTGTGTATAATTATATTTAAGTATCACAATTAATACTTCCATGACCAGGAGAAATAGGTATGAAGAAATAGGGTCACCCTGACGTATTCCTTTCTTACTACTGAAAAAACCAACAGGCCTTCCATTAATTACAATAGAGAAGGCACGAGTGGAAATGCAAACATACACCCAAGACACAAATATTTTTGGAAAACCCATGTTTGCCATTATTCTAACAATGGAAGCCCAGTGTATTGAGTCATAAGCTTTGGAAATATCAATTTTCAGAGCAGCAGCAGGTGACACATTGCTTCTACAATAACCATTTAATAACTCCTGAGCAAGCATCACATTGTCAAGAATATTCCTGGATTGAATGAAAGCAGCTTGGTTGCTAGAAACAATAGAAGGCAAGACAGATGCAAGTCGATATGCTAGAATTTTGGAAATACACTTGTACACCACATTACAACAAGATATAGGCCTGAATGAGGAGACACTAGATGGTGGAGTGACTTTAGGAATTAAGACAATATTAGTGCAATTGACTTCCCTCAGTAATTTGCATTTGTTAAAAAAGTTATGAACAGCTTGGCAAAACTCATGACCAAGCACACCCCAAGTGGATTTGAAAAAGGTAACATATAGTCCATCTGGTCCACCGGCCGACTGCTGGTTCATTGAAAATAGGGTGGATTTAATTTCTTCATCAGAAACAGGCTTAATAAGAGAAGCAACTTGAAATTGGGATATGCTTGGCAAGTCAAGTGTTGAAATAAGGTCTAAGTCAGGACAGAACTCCTCAGCATTGCCAAGAAGATTAGAATAATAATCAATAATTGCTTTGTCAACAGTTTCAGGGGTTGAACATAAGGTGCCATGCTCATTAGAAATACAGAAAATATTCTCATTGGCACGCTTAACTTTTAAAGAGTCATGGAAGAATTTGGTATTCCTGTCACCATCCTCAAACCATTTGGTTCTCAATTGTTGCCATTTCATACTGGCTTCCAGGAGAAGTGCATCATTAACATCCTTGAATAATCTACCTTCCTCTTCAACAGCATAGATATCATCAGGATGCTCCATCATTTTATCTTGGCAAATCTTCAGTTGTTCCTTCAAAGTGTTAGATAATAAGCTTCCAGTACCAAAGGTGGTGGCAGCCCAAACTTTAATTTCTTGCTTTATTCTTTTTAACTTCCTATAAAACTTGAACATAGGATTACCAAAACAATTAAAATTAGTATTTACCCGTGTTACTATAACATGAAAATGGTCGTGCTTAACCCAAGCATTAAAAATTTTAAAACTTCTCTTTTCTCTTCTTAAATGTGAACCAAATGACAATATCAAGGGGGAATGGTCAGACATGATTGGTTGAGGAAGATGGACAGACAAAGAAGGCCAGAAATGGAGAGCTTGAATATTACAAAAAGCATGATCAATTGTAGTGAATGTTCTGACACCACTACGACTACGAATTCCAAGAGTATTTTGCCCCATTCTTATTAACCAAAATAAGATCAGATTCAATGATAGAAAGATTCAAGGGAGCAATGTGAACAGGAAGAAGAGGAGAACCACCACATTTGTCCCCTAGATTTATACAAGAGTTGAAATCCCCCAAAACAACCCAGGGATGAGAATTTTGTCTTAAAGGAGGTAATGATTTGAAAAAAAGATTCCTGGAAGTTGCAGAATTATGAGCATAGACAAATGTTTTGTAAAAGGAAGATAGGGATTGAAGAGCAGAGGCATGAAAATGAATGGATTGACTTGTTTGCAGAATTGGAGATAGAGTCATGACAGTGGGATCATATAGAACAAGAATTCGGCCATAAGAAGCAGAATCAAGATTATGGTGGAATACCCACTGAGAATTGATATATCTAGCTGCTTTAGAGGTTAAAGTTTGATTTAGCTTAGTTTCAAGAAGTCCAACCACACATAAATCATGCTTAAGTATGAGACTTTTCACCTGATCAAGTTTCAATTTGCCATGGGCACCTCAAATATTCCATGCTGCAATATTTTTATTCATTGATAAGATTCGGAAATAAATTTGATAGATTTCTTCTCTTTGCAGAAAGAGCCCTTGTTTCAATTTGCCTGCATACCAGAGTTCTAGGGGAAGGATGCTCAGAGATGGAATGTTTGGGGGAGGAAAGCTCAAGAGGTGGATCTGAAGAAGGAATAGGAAAGGGAGGGGTAATTGGCCAACCAGGTAAGTCAATTGAAAAGTTATAATGTGTAGTTTGAGCAGAATGATCAATCATAGTATTATTATGCATGGAAGTAATTAACTCCAAGACTTGAGATTCAAATAAAGTGCACCATTTACTGTCAAAGTTTGAGACAAGGTTATCATCATTTTCATGCACAACAGAAGTATCATTGGTATCACCAATTTCATGCACATCAGCTGTTACATTGGTTACACCAATATCATGCACTACGGTAGTCATTTCTCTCTCATCCTTATTACTACATGCAGATATACTAGTATTTTGGTTTTTTCCTTTACTTTCAGAGACATTCCCAACCACACTGTTGTCTTTGTAAGGGGAAGAGGTCAATTCATTATCCTTACATACCACTTCAGTTGGTATTTCACCTTCTTCGACTTCAACATCCTCAGATAGGGTATGTTCATCTACTTGAAGCAAGTTATACTTGTTAGTGGTGTCAACACTACAAGCATAGCCAGTACAGTTCATGGAATTCACAATATCAAGTTTATTCATATTTTCCTCATTTCTATTTAAAGCATTCTTTCCTTTCCCACTTGGCATTTTTAAAATTGTAACTTCCACTTCTTCACGCATATACCCCTTTTTTCCTTTATTATTATTAACTTTTTGCCACACTTGTTTCACTGGTACCTCTTTAGCAACTTTTTTCATTGGCTTCTCTCTGTTCTGTGCTTCCTCACTATTATTTAATTGCAGTGTTTTATGACATATATTAGCATTTACTTCACATGATGCTTTCTTGCATTTATCCAACAAATGTCCAAATTCCTTGCATAAAGTACAAATAGCTGGCTTCCACAAATAATCAACCTTAACAATCTGCTCGGATCAATCAAGTAATCTGACAGAGAAATTATCAAGAAGTTCCTGATTTGGGCTTACCTCCACTAAACATTTAGCATAAGATATACGCTCAAATTTTTCAGTTGATGCATCCATACAGAGAAGCTTTCCAACCCTTGAAGCAAGCCAATTAATACCAAGTGGCGACCAGGCATATAATGGAATATTAGATAATTTGATCCAAACAGGAACTGATTTGATGCTGCTACAACTGTTACATATATTTTCATCCCATGGCTTAACAATAAACAGTTTATTCTTCATCACAACTGGGTCAGATTCAGCAATCTTGATCCTATCTTTATCATTAGAAAACTTAAATAAAAACATAAAACCGTCAGATTTAACAGAGATCGATCCTTTCAGTTTCCATGCTTTTTTCAAAAGGTACAAGACAGAGGTGTATGGCAATGGATTATCCAGGAAAAAACCGACCAAGTGGTCTTTCCACATACTACTAACAGCTTGAACTACTTCATCAGAGGGAACAATGGACTCACCATTGAAAACAAGATGGAAATCACATGGAACATATTTACCTGCATTACTAGGTTTAGCCTTGAAAAGGGAATTCCAAGCACGGGGGGAAGACGAAAGCGAGGTTAGAGAAGGGGAAGTGAGGATCGAAGCAGTAACATTGGGAAGAACAGATGAAGTTGCAGCATTGTCAAGCCATGGAAAAGGAGTGTCAGAAGGAGGAACAAGATTGGAAGAGGAAGGACAAGTGTGAAGCAAGGAGGAAGGACGGGATGGAGCAGACAGGGGAGGTATGGAGGAGTCAGAAGGTGGGACAAGGATGGGAGAGGACGGACAAGGTTGGTGGACGGAGGAAGGACAAGATGGAGCGGCGGGAAAAAGAATTGAACGAGGGGGGTCCCCATTAAAGAAGAAAAAAGCTTTTGTTTTTAGTATTTTATATTATTTGTAGCAAAAAATATATAAATTTTTATAATTTTGTGCATGTGAAATCGTTGTATATTATTTAGTCATCTACAAATTGGGAGAAGTTTTATATAATTATTTATTTTTATTTATTATCTTATCGTAGATTGAATTTATTATAACGTATATAAACTTAAGTTGTATGATTGCTTGAAAAGTGGAAATGTCAACAGGTGAAAGCATTGGTTATCTATGCTTTTTGTTTCAAGAATAATGTTAGTTTTGGTTTTTTTTTCAATGTTCTAAATTTGTAATACTCTTAGTTTCAGTTAACTTTAAAACACTTGAAATGTTCACTTAGTTTTTTACATGAAAAATATATAAATACTAGAGATTATATGTAATCTGGTTAGTTTAAGTATTTACATGTTTGTTATTTGGATTTAGTTGACTATTAATATTATTAGTGATTTCAGGCTAAGTTTCATAATGATATATATTCAGTTAATTATATGTAATTGAATTCTCAAATTAGTGGCAATTAGTTCATTTAACTAGCATTAAGGAGAATATATTCTAGAATCAATGTGCAACCAATTCTCTAATTTAATTTAGAACCAAATATATCATTAATTTATATTGTAAATTATGCTGCATTAGTTTGAATTAGTAAATATAGTTAACATAATTCACTTCTACTCTCATTTCCATATAAAACTAACTATATATTCATTCTCACATGATATTCGTTTATATATTAATTTATTAGGATCATTTAGGTAGTATTATATTTTTTTAACACTTCAATCATATCATTTTCATCAATTGTTCGCTGACTAAAATTATTATTGTGCTATAGATGCTTTTTTCTCAAAATGTACCAATATCAAATTGATGATACTTCCTATTTTAAAACTACTTTTAAACTATCAGAAAATATGATTGGTTTAAAATTTTAGTTTTATATATTTATTAGAGAATATAAACAATTCACCTAACATGTTTATTTTTTTTAGTTAATAGTTTCCATTATAGCAGGGTGACCATTTCAAATTTTACGCTACAAACGTGAGCATAAATATGAATCTGGGTAGAGCTATTTACTTAATGGGTTGAAGACTGAACCTAGTTGGTTATATAATGTGTGTATGAAATGCTCTTTGATTTTTCTTTTAATACTTTGGTTCATGTATAGTATGTGCACATATATGTCTAACGATATATAATAAAATAAATATTTATGCATGTTTATCCACACATGTACAATGAATGTGCTTATATAATATTAATAATGTTCATAAGTTAACTAACTTCAAATAAAAAATATCATATCAAATTATACTATCATGTAACTAATAAAAAGATTTGATTACTGTCGGCTCCATCTGATTTGAACTTAAACAAATAAGAGAATTAGTTGAAATTGATTATCTTTAATTGAAATTAAATTTAGTGAAAGAATCAGATACATAATAATCCTTTTTAATATGAATAGAGTAGAAAGTTAATTTTATTAATAATCAATCATTTCCTTTAATGTAATTGCTTTTTTAGAAATAGTTCAAATAGCTTTTAAGTTTTAGCTCCATGAGGGAAAATGTAATGTTTATCATTCCATAACTTTAACAAATGTTTCATTCCTTTAGCCGCAAACTAATCAAAGTTTAGTAACGGTAGTATATTTTTACGATTTTGTAAGCAATATTAGATTCTATGTATTTGTTTATGCATAAAAGGTAACAATTATGTATTTTATACGTAATGGAACATGAATATATATTTTACCTTACACAAACAAAAATTGGATTTGGTTTTAAATACCATATCATATTGATATTTTGATGTTCAAAAGAATAATATTAAAAGCATTAATATCAATATTGAATTGATACTCCAAAAAATATTTATGTTAATTTATAATTGGATTTCCAATAAAAACACATGGTTAACTTTTGCAGCCACAAACAAAAAATGATAAGGTGAAAATGAAAATTATTGAACAGAAAGTCGAAATTAAATGAAAAATGTGTTTGAATGTTGAGTTAAGTATTATGTGATATTAATTTGATGAAGGAGAAGAGATATGATAAGTGTTTTTATTAGTAAATTATTACAAGGAATTTTAAGGAAAATAATCAATGTATTTAATGCATATAATTCAAATGCAATTTTTATCTATGATTTTTATGAAAAAATGTATAATTTATTGTTGAATATACCATAATAACTTATTCCAATAATAATAGTAGAAATATTTTCTAGTAGTTTGTTTCATTAATAGTGTTTCTTTACATAGTCTAATCTAATAGTTATTTTTAATGAAATTTTATGTGTTGTTCCCATGTTACAATATATGAGTAAGAAAAAATAGTATTTCCCAAGCTGCTATAATATTTCTCTAATTTTGTTATTTTTGTATGTCAGAATCTATAATAATGCAAATGTTGGAATCGTTGAACCAAATTTGGAATATTATTTCACTTAGAGCATAATTTCTCCATTCTAGATTTAAAATTCTATTACTGTAGGAAACTATGTACATATTGAAGTTTATTTGTCAAACATACGATAAATTCATATTTAACTTATGTAGCTTAAACGTGAAAATTAATAAACACACATAGTGATGTAATGCCTACGTAATTAAGAATAATAGAAGGTTGATGTTAATGTTTTTGTATAAAGTCATCATGGTCTAAAAGTATTAGTTATACATTTTGCGTTTGAGATTACTTAAGTGGATTTATCATCAAATGTTTATTCGTAACATTTAAGAAAAAGATAATCTAAAATAAAAGTGATAATTCATGTACATAAGTAGATTTATCACCAAAAGTTTGTTAGTGGTATATAAGAAAAAGGTAATCTGAAAATAAAACTACAAGTCATGCTTGTATGTTTTCACCTTCACGTACATTAAATAAATTATGTACCCAACCCCATGTGTGTAGCTCGGGTTCGCACTAGTTATCCTTAAGAACTTCATTTTGATATGCTACTGCTTTGTAAGTTTTAAACAAACTCTTGTTCTTGCATTCAAGAAAAATTTCTCCAAAAATGAACCACCAATTAGAAATATTAATCTCAGAATTTTCCATATGCATGTTTGTAATAATGCCAACATTTAAATCAAAATCCATTACAGTGATTTCCCACAGTTCTTCAGTCGTTTCATGTTTTAATTATTAGTGGTTTTAATAGCAGTCTTGCGCTTTCGTTTGTGGTGCCCTAATTTACCACAGCTATAACAGGTCATGTTCTTTTTTGCACTTTGGACTGGGTTTGACACTAGTTTTACTTCTCTTGTTAGGTTGAATTTTGGATTGTTCATAACTATCCACATTGGAACAGTTATTTCTACTTAAAATTAAAACTATCACATACTAACTGTTGTGATTTGTGAAACAAAATCATATAAAACTGACATAATTATAAAACAAATATTTGGCCACTTAATTTTGGGAAAAGATATTTATGAAGATAACATTTCTCTCTAATATCTTCATTTTTAAGGAAACAAACATATGATCAAATACATTTATTTATTTGATTTGTATGAGAGATATATCAGTAAATATATCTCTTGATTATTTTTGGTTGATTCTAGCTATAAATAAGTATGCATGTTAGAGGGCTATCAAATGTATGAGATTTTTGTTTTAGGGCTTTATAATTGAGATTGTTTCTCAGTTTTAGGGTTTTTCTAACAACCCGCCCTTTCAGATACACCGATTTAACACTAAAAGGCGACATTTGAACTCGTGTTATGCTAAGAAGCATAGTTTGGTAGGTTGAGATAGTATGGATAGTACAACGGTAAACATAAATTTTAAATATCTACACTTTAAAACCTCATGGTGGTAACTGAAATAAACAAACTACCTCTGCCTAAACAAATAGTAGGCAAACACACAAAACAAACTAAGGAAAGTTCCTCATAAACAACTTAAAAGACAAATAAATATCTGTTTGACTAGCATAATAGTATACATATAGAATGAGTATAAAGAAAATGACTTCGGTGCGCATGATCACATTCTCCACATACTTACTCTAGTCACACTATCCTACAACCATGTCAGTCTGTAAGATTGGTATAAAGAGGGAAAGGGAGAGGAGATCAGAATTAGTCCAGTAAGTAAGAAATATCGCTAATAGTATATTGCTAATTGGTAGATAAAATAAGTAATCTAACCATCTAGTGGTGTTTACCTAAAAATGTGCACCAACATCTAACAAGTTAGCCAACTCATATAATATAAGGCAATAACCTATAATATGCCCAAAAATCGATAACAGTCAACATGGCTTCCATCTGAAGGTTGGACATCCTAAACTCAGTGAATCTAATAACATATCGAGTATATAATCTCAATAGTAAATCACTTATACAATTACACTACCGTAACAATTTGAGTATATAGTCTTGATGGTAAACCACCTACACAATTACACTACCATGTCTTACACTCTCTATTTTCAACTGATAGCATACAAGGATCCAACAATAAATATATTCCCCCATAGGTACATCGATCGACACAACATAAACTCTTCTATATGGATATCTCCATTCTCCTAATGATCTACATACTGAAATGCACGACTCATATCACTAACAGTAACTATGGGAGTGTTTTAAAGATGATATAATCACATGCCTAAGTGGAGTGTCATGTTAAACAACATCAGAATGTCACGTCGAACTCCAACACGTTAAACAAGTAGGACTGAATGGCCCTAAACAAAATAAAATGCCTCAAACACGGTCTAGGTTCTACTTTAGCTATAAGCGTTCAATCGACTAATAAAAATTAAACATTCAACTGTTCACTTATGTAAATATTTTTTCTTACATAATGCATTGGTCGACTATTCGACTATTCCGTCAACAATGACAACTTTCAGTCGACTTTACTATGATGCTACGCTATTTCTTTTTAAGCTATTCTAGTGTTTTCTCCGAGTGCAAACGGTTGGCTGATGAGAATGAGTCAGTCGACTGTTCAATTGTTGAGTTTCAACACTTCAAACTCCATTGTCTTTTTCCAATTTTGTTCATTCTTCATTCTACCTTATTTCCTGACTTCAATTGTTCATGTTAAAAACATATTCATATTCAATAAAATATTTAATATGCTAAATGATTATTGATTCATTTTTTCAATCACAACTCAATTTTTGTTGTAATTTATCAATACGACCATGTCTGTATATCTATAAAATTAAATTTTATTCATCGTGAATAGGTACATATCTACTGTATCAATCTATCTACATAGTTTAAGGTGAATTTCACATCTAATTTACCCTTCCTCAATTCATATCAATTTCTTATGAAGGCAGTGATCAAGGATCCCTCAATTTATCAGTTATCAATTATCACCGATATCAAATCAGTCCAAAATCATGTTATGAAACTTTATTAAGATATATAAATGAAATTTATTGCATATCTAACCACATAACCTTTTCGTTAAAAAACCCACTCACTTAGAATGGCCGATTTAATTGACTTTAGTTGAAATCTTCAAGTTTTCTCTTCGATCTAATTTGCCTTAGCGCTTATCCCTTTTAATTAGAGTTAATGTTGATTATATCCAATTGTTCTTGTTTTCATCTTTGTTTTAATATACAACTTGATTGATTTGTAGTTGATTTAAGGTAGAAAAGTAAAATTTTATGTTCGAGGATATATAGTGCCTATAAGATGAAGAAGAAGGAGATTAGAATGATATACATGTACTATTCAACCTGCCTTAAACCCTTATCCTAAAATAAACCCCCTGGCCCACTTGGGCTTGCAACTCTTTTGATCCAAAAAGTCCATTACAGTAAACAATCTGTATCTCCATCATTTCATATTCATTTCCGATGTTTTAAACATGAATTTAGTATACAAAAATCTACTTGATGCTATAGTGAAGTCAAATTTCCTGGATTCGTTAATGTATAAAAAATTGTTTTTGTATTTTATATGAAATTACTAAAATACTCTTTTATCTTAGTTAAATTTTCTTGTTAATATTACAGGGTTTTCCATTCTCTCTGTTGAAAGAATTTCGTCCTAGAAATACCAAGAAATGAAGAAAGGTAGCTCATAGACTTAACCATATATTAACAACCATGTGCATGTGCATTACATGTACTCAAACCACACTACAATTCAATCAATCCAAACCATTCATATCAATCACATCCAATATTATTATTTCCAACAATGTAAGATATGCTATAATTATAGTTTTCTACTATAACCTACATATAGATAACAAAATAACAACGATAATATATATATATATATATGTGTGTGTGTGTGTGTGTGTGTGTGTGTGTGTGTAAATAGACAATACAATCCATCAAATCAAGTATATGTCATGAATATGGCATGTGATATATGCATAAATGCAACTAAAGTGGCTTCTATTTGCATGCAAATCATAGCATATAAGCATGTGTGCAAAGCACCTTAAATCATATAGATAATTTCTACATGTGTGTAGCATACATATAAAGCAATGTTACACAACCAAAACATACCATACAACAAAATATATCACACCAATTAATTTTTTAATTTAACTAAGTATACAAACATGGAAAACCTACTCAAAATGAGTGAGGAATGAGAAGCTCCAATCTTCTTCTTTGACTCCCATGTATTCTCAATTGGATCGTTTCTCCATTGGACTCTAACCAATTTAACTTTTTTTTTAAAGTCGCTTTCTCACATGCTCAATAATGTGAGTAGGTGCATGACAAACAAGTGACTCTCTCACACTCTCTTAGCTTCAAGCTCTTCCAACTGACTCAACCACAAGTTGAACAGTGTAAACAATCCTACAAGTGTGACACTGGATTACATCATGAACTCCCACCAACTTTTCAACAAGCTTTACTCCATATGCGAACTTCCCTACTCTCTATAATATCGAAAAAGGCCCTACAAACCTTGGTGACAACTTTCCCATATTACCAAACCTCATTACATGTCTTAGAAACGAGCCAGAAATGATCATACATCCAGTCTCCAACCAAAAAGATTGAGAACTGCATCGCCTCTCATACAATGCCTCAAACTGTACCATCCCAACACTTGCTTGAAAGCTGTAATTATAAGAAAACTCTACTAATGGAAAATGGTCTTCCTACATACCTCCAAAATCTAAAATATAAATCCTCTAACACTCGATTTACTCAATCGGCCTATCCGATAGTCTACGGTGATATGTTGTACACAAAGTTAATTCAATGCCCGAATCATCTAGAAAGCTCCTCCAAAAATCACTAGAAAAAGTTTATCTCGATCACTCACATTACCATAAGGAACTTCGTGTAGTCAAACTACTTTTCCAACATATAAAGTCGCTAAAGGTGCAGCTATCCTCATACTCCTAATTGGAATAAAATGAGAACATTTGGTGTGTCGATCGATGATAACCTAAACGCTCTCATTTCGTATTCTACTTCTAGGCAGTCCATCAATAAAATCCATTAAAGTACTTTCCCATTTCAATAATAGGATATCTAAAGGCTGTAATAATCCATCAAGCTTTTTCTACTCTAACTTAAATCTTTGATATGTTAAATACTTTAAAATGAACTCTACTACAAGTTTCATCATACCCAGCCAATAAAATTCCTTCTTCATGTATTATTATATTATATCACTTTTGGGATGAATAATCATCCTAGAACGTGGGACTCATCGATTGTCAAGTCTATTAACTATGTAACAATTGGAACACAAAACTTATCACCTTTATACAACCATCCTCTAGAATCGATGGAATAACCATCCAAATGACTCAAATGCTCTCTTCTACTTAGTTGCTTAAAAATACCCAATAACTTTGTGTCATGTTTCTGACTCAAAGCTATACGGCTCACATGTGAAGTTTGAACATCTAAAGTTTATAAAACCCTAGTACTACATCTGTCGAAGGTCTAAAATCAAATGAAGAAATAAATTCCAAGTGTCTCCACTTTGAAAACATAGAACGAAGCATCACATGTCTCTTACTAAAGGCATATGCTACACCATTTCCTTTGCTTAAAGTATACAAAATATCAAAATCATATCAATAATTCCATCCATCTTTGCTAATTCTAATTCAAATCTTTCTAGGAGAATAAATACTTTAGGAAATAAACAACTTAATTTGTTCACTAAAAAATAGTGTCTTTGAGATTTAAGAGCAAAAGCAATAGCAAAAATAAGTCCAAAATTCCAGTGTGTAGGGCTTATCTCAGATGGGACTAAATTGAAGTTACACAATGAAAGGAATATATAGGGAAGAGATAGGAGATAGGTTATTGGTAAGCCTGCAAAACCATTAGGTTCAGTTGATCCTAGAAAAGAAGTTAAGGGCAGTTAGCCAAGAAATTAAGAGAGCCAACCTGGAATTGTGTCTAACGGAAGTTAGAATTTGATTATGTCTGGAAGGCCCAAGTCAGCCAGTAGTTAATAGTTAGCCAGGTAAAACTACAGTACGGATAGATAGTCTATTGATTTCTGATTCTCATGCATATGTATATACTTGCTATTTTTGTTTCAATCGGTTTGATTGCAAGATTCTGATTTGCAAAAGATATGTTTTAAAATAGATATTAGTGCAAGGAAACCCGTTCCACTAAGCGGCGTGGTTTCACTTAATATCAAAAAACCGAGACGCAGTAATATTATTCACACCAACCTTTATGTATTACTTGATATGTTTTCCCCTTAAACCGAATGGTGCTCATATTTAATTTGAGTAGATCGAGAGTTAAGGTTTTATTAGTTTAGTAGGTGGACGAATGAACTTTCAAAGATGTGCAGGAGGCAAAGCTACCTACATAGGAGCCTTTTAGTTTTATATCCACCGCGTTGTATATAAGACAAATATGTCTATTTAGTACTCTGATCATCCAATGGGGCATCTTCATATGTTGTTCTTGGCATAATTTGTAATAATTATATTTGATCGAAACTTGGGGATCTTTGGAATAATGTAATTGAATATGAAATATGATTTTGAAGCGTAATGAGAAAAGTTGCTTCTGAAATCTGTGATTTTTTTTCATATTCATGTGCTTCTAATATTTTGGATATATTAACGTTATCGTAAGTTTTCACCGGAGGTTAATACTATAGATGGATGCAGCATCTGCAGCGCTTAGCTTTGTGCCTCAAATAGAGGATGTTACATAAATCTCATAACGTGATAAGTAATCTATAATATATCAACGAATTTTACAAAAAGAATGTGAACTTTAATATACATACAAAAAATTAGAGTAACTATCTATCATCAGCCTAGACAATTATAAAAACCCGTCCTTACAACGGCTAATAAACACACATAAGGAAAACGTAGCAAAAATACAAATACAAAAATATGTCTTGGGTATCCAACTCGACCCAAAAGCTCCAAACCATCCAACGTTATCTCTGGAAAAATACTCGGTCTAATCCGTGCGTTAAGGAAAAATAACATACGAATTAATCTGGTAAAACCAACGTGACAAACTCAATCACGAGGAATTTTATTATATCTTGAAAAACCATTTAAAATAAAAGGTATGTCATAAGACCATTCCACACATCAACACAAATGGGTTTTTCCCTTACGGTAACAAAATCAAATTACAGAAAACCGGTGATATTATAATAACGTCTAGGGTTTAAAGTAAATTATGAATATACCTGAAATGCTTACGTCTCATACTCCAGCATTGTAACGACCCAAAATTTTGGTTATTTGATTTTAAATGTTTAATAAATTTTAAATATTTAAAATAATTGAATTTTGGAATTTAATAATTTATATTTCAAATATATGGAATAATTATGTATTTGAATTGTGTATTAAATGTCAGTTAAATGGATTTAATAGTTTTATATTAACTCCTTTCAATTAACAAATAATATTGGTAAATTCAATTTGTAAATTTATTTACAAATATAAATAGATTGGATAAATGTTGATAATTAAAATATTTAAATATATGAAATTGTCATCTAGGGTACAGTTTTGGATTTTGACGAAACTAGTTTCACTGGAATCATAATGGTGAATTATATTATATCATCAAGTTTCGTAATAATCAGCATATCGTTTGATTGTGCAAGATCGAAATGCATTGAAATTAATATCGAAAATTTAATATAATAATTAGGTCCAAAAACCTATCTTCTGTATATGATTGAATTAAGTCTCAAAACATGTTCTACTGCGTTCGGAATAGGGATATAACATATAGAACGCCAAGTAGCACGCCTCGTTTGGAGTTCAGGATTTTCGAGTATGTTTTGTTGAATATTTAAAATTAAAGTAATAATATATATGCATATATATTATATATATATATATATATATATATATATATATATATATATATATGCACCATTCCTACAGTATGCTTGCCCATACTCTCACTATTCATGTCGAAACTCTACTATGCCATCCCATACTCATTTCTCTCTATAAAATGTTTTCTCTAACAAGAAATTTAGTTTCCTCTATGAAATCAAATTTCAAAAATTTAAATATAACGATATACACAACAAAAAATTATGAAACAATTCTTAAAAATCTTGTTTTGGTGAGAGCTTCATTCTGACATTCTTATTGAGGTTTGCAGGGGTGGCTGTTCTCATGGAGGAGCTAGGGTTTTGATCTGGCTTTGATTCAGGCAGAGTTTGGGCGTGTGGTTGGTGGCATTTGATTCATGGTGGTTTGGTGCACTTGTGTCCATGTTTTGAAGGTGCATGGCATGAAATTGGAAAATGCGATAAGAGTAGGTTACGATTTTGAAGAGCATAGTCACGATTTCCAAGCTGAGGCCGAGCTCGAGTTTTTGGGTATGGATAGGTCGTGTTCGGCGAGAGGAGTTTGTAATAAATCGAATTCTAGTGGTCCGAATTTTTTGCACAAATGCTAAAAACCAAGCCGTTGAAGCCTGATTTTGGTATCTGATATCCTGCAAATAGGCGGAGGCAAATATATCAGATCTCAGTAATTTATCTCACATCAGGAGTGGCTAAAATATAATAGTAAGTAAATACTCACCAATATAATAACACTCTCTAAACGAGTGTCTTATGACTAGGAAGTATCTGCCATCTACTTAACATGTAGGGTGTTATGAGAAGGGGGTCAAAACTAAAGTTTCGGTGAATGGATAAATTATACACTTCTAAGCTTAATTCTACATATACCGTTTTATTTTCATTTACTGTTATATTAGGTTTACGGTACTATCACCTCTATTCGAGAACCATGCCCATCTACTCCATAGTAGATCAAAACCTGATAACTAATGTATACATATATGTAGCTATATTCCCAATGACCATATTGGTCATAGGTACCACACATGGTACCTTCCGTATCCTCCTCGTAAAGGGCTCTATCGTCTTGCTCCGTAGATATATCTGTAAAGGACTGCTTCGTAAAGCCTACAATACAGATACTCCATCGTCTTTCTCCGTGAGCGTTCTGTAGCTACATCAGTAAAGGACTGCTTCGTAAGGCAAACAATACAAATGCTCCACAACTTACCATGAAAATGTAAATCGCGTCTGCACTAGTCTATCCCCGTGCTCGGACATCCACAACGTACTACCCAGTGCATACAATCAGGACAACGTAATCGTTATGTCTACTGTCTGAATCCTGCCAACAAGATCTACCTTGTACAGAATTCAGTCGGGGATTTTCTATATTTGTAAAGGACTTCATCGTTAAGCCTATAATACAAATATTCTAGTTGGTATGTCTCTTTTCTCATCGCGGCAATGGCCCCACGCAGCCACCCCTCAACTAAATCGAAAGACCTCTAAAGAGTTAAGTGTCCTTCTACAAACAATCTAACATCTAATTGTTGGTGCTTCCCCATCCAATGTCACGATAGTGAAAGAATCATTGGCCTGTTGGTTTAAATCTAGTCTTTCCCGAAATTGCTCTTGGTCTTGATGCTGGCCGATATCCGCATGCGACTATCCTTAAACTTACTTGCAAGTACTAGACATACGAATACCCTACTCCGAACACCTAGCGCTTCTGGCTGTCTACAAAGGTCTGCTTTGTTAGGCCTACAATGCAAATGCAGTCAAGGCATACTCTCTTGATGGAACACCTACAGACTTGCCTTCGGGGGTGCAGCTTCGTTAGGCCTACCCAGAGGGCCATCCTAGAGTATCCTCACGTCTCGTTGAAACCTCGTACTTCCTTGAAGCCCAAAAATACTAAGTTGGATGTGCTTCTCCATTTTTGAAATCCATGATGAACTGCTTCGTTAGGCGCTTCATCCTTTGGGCTGCTCCAAACGGGTCTCAATTCTTTTATTAGACCTTAAGTCTAATCTTTTAATTTGAGTTTAGTTTACTTTTCTTATTCTATTTGCTACTTATTTACCCTAATTAGCATATTCTTGCCCTTGTCGCTTCTGGCTATTGTGAGACCACCATTGATCTAATAGGGAATGCTATTGGTATTGCCACTTCTTGTATATTAACTTAATTTAAGTCTTAAGTTTATTAAATAAGCATCTTTTATTCTATTTGCTTATTAATTTAATAGAAATCTAAAATAAGCTTTTACTATTTATCTCTGCTATCATTGCTTATTTATTCTAAGTTCGCAAATAAGCCTTTCTATTCTTTTACTTAATCATAACTTATGATATAATTATACTTGTAATTATTACTATTATTTCTTTTAAAATCTATATATAATTACAAGTGTTTCTTTTCTCTTCTAGTCTGTTTTCTTTTATTATGATATAGAATTCTTTTTAATTCTCTTTTATTATATAATTAACTTATCATAATAATTGTCTTTTTATATAGTCTGTGTGGTAAATGCAGACCTAGGTTCGTTTATTGGTTCACAACCTTAATTTCTTATCTGATAATATATTTGATTCATTTCATACTCTACTTTATTTTCTTTTATTCTAGGAAGTAATTTTATTTTATTTGGTTGGTTGTGTAAGCTATAATAAAATCTATTTCCACAATTTAATACTAAATAATACTATAAATAATAATTCATAACTGCAAGATATTTCTTTTATTATTTTGGGCTAGTGTAAAATACAGTGGTCCCTCTATTTTACACTAGTTCCCTTTTTATTTCTTTTTATTCTTATAGTTACGTTTATTGTTATCTTTTAATTATTAAATTATGGAAATGTATTCTAGTTTCTAAGACAACCAACTAGTCTATTACTTACTCCCCAAATTAAATAACCACATAAATTTATTGTTTCCTTCCAGCATAATTTATTGTATTTTCCAATTTTATTTCAATTTTCCAATTTTCTTATTTTACATCTACTTCTATAAAGTCTAGTTTTTAATCCATAACTGCGAACTCTCCTTCTAACTATATTATTCGCGTAAAAAGGGAATAAAAAGAATCAGTATTAAGGCTAAATTATGAATTTTAAAATAGATGTAAATAATTGTAAATTTCTTACTGTTAGGCCTATGCCTTTCCTAACCGTCAAGCCTAATTAAATATAACTATAATTTATAGACATAACTAATAGAATTAATTACCGGAACAAATTATCTAATGAAAATTCAATGATAATATATATTATAAACGTAAAAGAATATAATTAAATCCACTCACATGTCGTCCTTAGTTTCAATCTCTTTCCCTTTAAATTTGCTACACTTTTCTCCTCTTTTTTCCCTTTTTAATTCGCTGTAAATTCCCTGATTTGTTTGCGCAATTCTTTGATATGCTTGTATGTATATCCTTGCTTAATTTTGTTTTTTTGTTTGGGGAAAAATTTGATTGATAGAGGAGAAAGGAAAAGGGAGAAAAGAAGAGGAGTTTGCTATAAATGACAGCAGCTGATTCAAATGAAATAGTGTGGGCTAGGGTTAAGTTACGTTCAATTTATAGGTGTAGTGAACAACTATGAACCATCTGATTAACCCTAATAACAATCCTCACCGTCATTTATTGATTTGTTTGCGTTAGCTTATAACGTATAATGCTCCAATGTTATTCATTTATTCCTTTGTTATACGACCGTATTAATTCACGTTTCCTTCTAAATAAGATTCTCCCAATAATTACCCAATTAATTAGATCATACAGACATACATGCATGCATACATACATACATACATACATACATACATACATACATACATATATATATATATGTATGTATATCCAATATTAATTGATTCTTACACGTTATAATTTCTTAACTATTTAAACACGTCAATTAATACCTCTATTAATTGTTTGTATATAAAAGTTATACTTTTTAATTTATTCTTATTAACTTACTTTCATTATAAACTTAATTACTCCGTTTGATTTTTCTACGCATCCCGATTCTTTTTTCTTCTTTTTAACTTGGAAACAAATAATCTTATAACTAGCATTTTCTTCTAGCTAATTAATTTACATTATTTGCTATTGTAACAAGGGCATATTCTTTGAATAATTGACAACCTTTTTAAAACACTCAACTGATTGCCAGTTAATTAATTGACACGTTTTCTCATTTTAATTAATATTCAAATTAATTCCTATGCGTCACTCAATCACACATTTATTAGTTGTGTATATTTAAACTGCCAATTCATTAACAAATCAATTGACATATAAGTTTCCCTCATTTATTAATTAATGCTTACTTAATGTCTTTGATTAATTAATTGTATCAATTATAAATTAATATATGTATGTTATCATTTAATTTATTCCCCACATAATTTTGCCTTTATTTGAAGGCCCCTTAATTAATTAATGTTATAAAAGTGACATATTCTCTGACTAATTGAAGCCTCTATGTCTCTTAATCAATTCCCCTTTTAATTGATTAATGCGTCAATTAATCACACACTCATTGCTTGCATAAATCTATGTAACCTCTTAATACTTAAATCCATATATTTGACATTTATATTCTATTTTGCAATTATGTTAATTCGACTGATTTTATTTAATTATATAAAAATGTAGGGTGTTATAGAGTTTATCGGTGAAAGTGGTACATCGTTAGCAGAGCGATGCTCCGCATCAGCTGAAATGTGCACGCGCGTTTTTGGTTTTGGTATTTGTGTCAACATTATGCACGATTTAGACTAAAATTGGACGGCCGTTCGGTTTTAGTCCGAAATTGGGTCGTTTGGGTGGAAACGAAAATCAATGTGAGTTTATCTCATATTCAATTTTATTATATCATATCAATAATGTTACAAACATTTATTGATTATTTAGATGCTAGTTAAATCGGTTGATAGCTTGTTTGGTTGAATTTCCATTTGGAAAATGGATGACATATTAAATTGATCGTTATAAACCCATATGATTATCTATATATTATCCATAACCATTTCTTAATAGGAAAAATCTGTAGAGAGACCCAAAGTGGTTTTCTCGCCTATAAATTATTTATTTACATCCAAATGCTATTATCGATAGTGTTAACGTGCCTTTTGTCAAGGCCATAAACAGACGGATTCAACCTAACTAACTTCACGATTATTGAGGTTGGAATATGATGGACTAAGTTTAAAAGGATGAAATCCACTTGGATATGCCGTTCGGTCAAGGGCGATCGGCATGCTTCGCATAGCATATGCCGATCGGCATGCTTCGCTTAGCATATGCCGATCGGCATGCTTCACCGAGCATATGCCGCTCGGCATACTTCACTCGGCAAGGTCGCCCGACATTGTGTTAAGGTCAGGGTCGTTCGGCATAGACGGCTCGGTCTGGAAGATAAGGGTCGTTTGGCATGGACGGCTCAGCTTGGAAGATGAGGGTCGTACGGCATGGACGGTTCGACCTGGAGGATGTGGGTCGTTCAGCAGGATTGTAGGACTGTAGGAACACAGAAGTGCAAGATTGTAGGAATGCAGGAGTGTAGGATTGCAGATCGGCAGGATTGCGGCTCGGTAGGATTGCGGCTCGGCAGGAATGCGGCTCGCTAGGATTACGGTTCGGCAGAAATGCGGCTCAGCAGGAATGCGGCTCGACAGGATTGCGACTCGGCAGGAATGCAGCTCGGCAGGAATGCGACTCGGTAGGATTACGGCTCGTCAGGATTGCGGCTCGGCAGTAATGCGGCTTGGAAGGATTGCAGGAGTGCAGGACTATAGGATTGCAGAAATACAGGACTACGGCTCGGAAGGATTGCGGCTCGGCAGGACGGTGTGTCTCGGCATGAAAATATGGCTCGGTAGGATGGTGTGGCTATGGACCTGATGGGCCCGGGCTACTCAGAAAGCCCAGCAACTCAGGATTTACCTATAAATATAGCATGTGGAGGTTCAGAAAAGGGATCTTCTTCTTTCTGCTCTCTTGCTTTCTATTTCCCAAGGCTAAAGTTACTCTATCTTTTTGTAAATGTAATCGATTCTAACATCAATAAAAAGAAAATTTATAGAGTGGACGTAGGCCAGAGTAAGCCGAACCACTATAAATTCTGTGTTTTTACTGCTTTCTTTTTAATTTTGACTATTCTTCATATTTACACTCTCAACATACACTCTATCTGTTATCTGTAACGGTTAGTTGGTGCTTTCATTTACATTTGGGTGTAAGTGACCAATTTTGGCACCAACATTTAAGTGCTTTCACTGAGAAGGCAAGCACTCGGGGATTTTGGAGCTAGGAACTTGGATTTTAGAAAACAATGGCTAGGCCATCAACAAAGAAGCAAGTGACAGGAAGAAGCAATCAGGAGGGAAGTCAAGATGCCTCCTCTAGAGCTGGAGCAGGTCAAGCTTCCATCTATATCACTAGGGACGAGATGGAGACGATGCTGAAAAGGCAAGAAGACATGATACAGAACCTAATTCGACAGGTTGGACATGTTGGAGCACAAAGTCAAGGGAATGGACCAACAACGGCAGCTGGCATGGCAGAACAAGGAACCAAAGCTGTAGAAATTGCTGTAGGTCAACACAGAACCAAATTGGAGGGATTGAAGGAAATCGGCAAAGGCTCGAGGGAATATATGCAGGATTGGATACTGGGAGAGCAGTGAATGAAGCTCGGCAAGCAGGGACCAACGTGAACGTAAATAACTAACATAAAGAGTACTACCCGGAGTATCCCCTAGGACATGGGGGGGAAAGGTAGAGATGCAAACAGGGGACTACCCTCGGATGGAGACAAGTGGATGGATGGATTAATAAGAAGGGTTATGAGAGGAGGATGGTCAAACGGAGGCTTAGAGGAAGTTAGTCGGAGTCCGTTCACTCCGAATATCAGAAAGGCAAGGAATCCTCCAAAGTTCAAGTTACCCGCGCTGGATCCTTATGAGGGAAATCAGACCCAACCATGCATATTACTAGATATATCAGCATATGGAAGTGCTAGGGGGCATCCGAGGAAGTGATGACACGATGCTTCCCTCTATACCTAACAGACTTGGCTGCGCTTTGGTTCAGGCAGCTAGAGAATGGATCAATCAGAACATGGGGTGAGCTAGTGGAGCACTTCACGAGACAATTTAGGGTCCACGTGACGCGACCCAACAGTGTTATGACCTTAGGTTCAATGAAGCAGAGGACCGGAGAGACCATAAGAGATTTTCTATTGCGATTCAATGCAACGGTGGCTTCAGTAGATCGCCTGGATCCATCGATGATTTTTATGGCGGCAGTAGCAGGGGTTGCGAAAGGCATAAAGTTTAAGGATTATCTAGCGAGAGATCCACCCCAAGACCTTAGAGAATTCTGTCATGAAGCTGAAAGGCTCATTCGGCTAGAGGATTCGCGCGCCGAAAGACAAGAAAAAAACATTGTGCAAGGAAAAGGAACCTCCAAAGAATTACCTGGAGCATACAAAGCTAAACGAAAGCAGGACGACAGATACAATGGTCCTGATAGACGGAAGAAATTCCGAGAACCCAGATTCATACAATACACGGACTTGACGGCAAACCTGGAACGAATTTACCTAGAGACTCGGTGGCAGCTCCCTTATCGAAAACCACCCAAGAGAGATCCCACAAAACGGAAACATAGAAGTGGAAAGTACTGCCTATTCCATGAGCTGGAAGGGCATACTACCGATGAATGTCGCCATCTGAAGCACGAGGTGGAAGAGCATGTCAGAAGTTTAGATTACCACAATACACCAGAGATCGGATAGCGGACGTAGGACCTGAGTAACTACCGCCTCCACCTAATAGGACTAATCCTGGATCGGGATCACGACTTGTCATCAATTGATCATGATGGCGAGGGCCAAGTTCAGGACTTGAACTTTGGTTGATTACATAAGATCTTTAGATTTGATTTTAAAATAAAATGGCTATTACACTTACACATGTACGGGAGCAGAGAGATCCCCATGCATGCTCTCAGATGGTAACAGACCGCTCTGCCCGGAGAGGCAGTATCTAGGTTTTTTGTTTGTTTGTGATTGAACATTTAGAATTTTAAATTAATAAGTGAACTTGAATTTCATAAGATAAATCTTTGACTGGAGAGTTAAATGATGAATATTAGAAGTCAATTTGAAATTAATTGCTTAATGACCCTACCCCGAGAGACGAGGTCCGGAGTGCAAGGAGTGAAGTTGCTTCGCCGGAGAGCTACAGGATCGGCTCACTCAATGTTGTTTCCCCTTCACCGAAGAGTGACAAGATGAGATCCACTAAGAGTCCAGAGAGGCTGACATTGGTCCAAGAGGATCAGGACATCGCTTAATGTTCTGGTACACTGAACCGGAGTGCAGGGAGTGAAGCTGCTTCGTCGGAGAACGACAGAATCGGCTCACTCAACGCTGTTTCCCCTTCACCGAAGAGTGACAGGATGTGATCCAGTAAGAGCCCAAAGAGGCTGACATCGGTCCAGGAGGATCGTGACATTGCTTAATGTTCAAGGACACTGAACCGGAATGCAGGGAGTGAAGCCACTTCACCGGAGAGCGACAGGATCGGCTCACTCAACGATGTTTCCCCTTCACCGGAGAGTGACAGGATGGGAACCAGTAAGAGCCCAGAGAGGCTGACATCAGTCCAGGAGGATCATGACATCGTTTAATGTTCAGGGACACTGAACCAGAGTGTAGGGAGTGAAGCCGCTTTGCTGGAGAGCGATAGGATCGGCTCACTCAGTGCAATTTTCCCTTCATCGGAGAGTGACAGGATGGGCTTCAATAAGAGCCCGGAGAGGCTGACATCGGTCCAGGAGGATCAGTACATCGCTTAATGTTCAGGGACACTGAATCGGAGTGCAGGGAGTGACGCTGCTTCGCTGGAGAGCGACAGGATCAGCTCACTAAATGCTATTTCTCCTTCACCGGAGAGTGATAGGATGGGATCCAGTAAGAGACCGGAATGGCTGACATCGGTAAGTCCTTCGCCGGAGAGCCGAGGCCGGTGAATATCAAAATTCTTGGCTGGAGAGCCGAGGATGGAGAATATAAGAATTCCTTGGCTAGAGGAACGAGGCCGGAGAACTTACAAGCCCTTGATCGAAGAGCTGAGGCTGAAATAGGGTAACGGGACCCAGTGAGGTCTACGGATTCAAGGTAAAACCGAGAGAGGTCATGAATTTAATAATATGGTCATGAACGGGATATGGATTTCGGATATCGGATTTGAGGCTACTCAAAACACCCCTTCCAATAGCAAGGCATGTTTTAGGGGGCAAGTGTTAACCTGCCTTTTGTCAAGGCAATAAATAGACGAATTCAAGCTAACCAACTTCACGATTATCGAGGCTGGAATATGATGGATTCAGTTTAAAAGGATGAAATTCACTTGGATATGTCGTTTGGTCAAGGACGATCGGCATACTTCACTTAGCACATGCTGATCGGCATACTTCACTTAGCATATGCTACTCGACATTCTTCACTTAGCATATGCCGCTCGGCATACTTCACTTAGCAAGGTCACTCGGCATTGTGCTAAGGTCAGGGTCGTTCGGCATAGACGGCTCGGCTTGGAAGATAAGGGTCATTTGGAATGGACGGATCAGCCTAGAAGATGAGGGTCGTACGACATGAACGGTTTGGCCTAGAGGATAAGGGTCGTTCGGCAGGATTGCAGGATAGTAGGAATGCATGAGTATAGGATTGCAGGAATGCAGGAGTGCAATATTGTAGGAATGCAGGAGGGCAGGATTGCAGCTCGGCAGGAATGCGGCTAGGTAGGATTACGGCTCAGCAGGAATGCGGCTCGGCAGGGTTAGGGCTCGGCAGGATTGCAGCTCGGTAGGATTACGGCTTGGCAGGAATGCAGCTCGGTAGGAATGCGGCTCGGCAGGATTGTAGCCCGGTAGGATTGCGGCTCGGCAGGATTATAGTTCGATAGAAATGCGGCTCGGCAGGAATGCCGCTCGACAGGATTACGGCTCGGTAGGATTGCGGCTCGGCGGGATTACGGTTCGGCAGGAATGCAGCTCGGTAGGATTACGGCTCGGCAGTATTGAAGCTCGGTATGAATGTGGCTCGGTAGGATTATAGCTCGGCAGGCGACTCGGCTGGAATGCGGCTTGGCAGGAATGCAGCTCGACATGATTGCGGCTCGGTAGGATTACGGCTCGGAAGGAATGTGGCTCGGTAGGATTACGGCTCGGCAGGAATGTGGCTCGGTAGGATTACGGCTCGTCAGTATTGCAGCTCGGCAGGAATGCGGCTCGGCAGGATTGCAAGAGTGCAGGACTGCAGGATTGCAGAAATGCAAGACTACGGCTCGGCAGGATTGCGGCTCTGCAAGATTGTGGCTCGGCAGGACGATGTAGCTCGGCATGATAATATGGCTCGACATGATGGTGTGGCTATGGACTTGATGGGCCTGAGCTACTCAGAAATCCCAGCAACTCAGGATTTACCTATAAATACAGCAATTGGGGGTTCACAAAAGGGTTCTTCTTCTTTCTGCTCTCTTGCTTTCTATTTCCTAAGGCTAAGGTTACTCTACCATTTTGTAACTTTAATCGATTCTAACATTAATAAAAAGGAAATTTCTAGAGTGGACGTAGGCCGGAGTCAGCCGAACCACTATAAATTCTATGTTTTTACTGCTTTCTTTTTAATTTTGACTATTCTTCGTATTTACACTCTCTACATACACTCTATCTGTTATCTGTAACTGTTAGTTGGTACTTTCATTTACATTTGGGTGATAATGACCAATTTTGGCGCTAACGGATAGTTATTTGAAATTAATTTTTGATATTTAATTTAATAGTTTAAATGTCGTTATAGCGATTTTCGCTATACCATTGTTTATCAAATTTCATCCCCAAACCCTATTGTATAAACTTGAGCTTGTGTTTCCACTAAAAAGAATATCGAAAATTTATTAACCATTTTGATTTTTGATAATTTAAATTATAATTAATTAATTTGAGATTAATTAACCAATTTAATAAATGATGATTAAAATTAGTTTATCATTAGATCTTTAACCATTTTACTAATGATGTTTTATACGTAATTAATCTTTTTAATTAATGATTATTTGAATTTAAATAATTAATTATTTTAATTAATGATAATGGAGTTTAATTAATTAATTAGTTATTTTAATTAATGATAATAGAAATTAAGAATCATGTTAATTAATGATATTTAAAAGTAATAAATCATTTTAAAATAATAATATTTGAATTTTATTAATTATGGAATTCAAAATTACTAATCATTTTAATAAATGATGTTTGAGATGACTTATTAGTTTTAACTAATGATTTTTTGAATTTAATTAATCTGTGTAATTAATGACATTTAAATTTAATTGGTTGATTTGAATAAAAGTGATTTAGGGTAAATTATCTATTATTATAAAATTGCTTTAATAAACAGATTTAAAATTAACAAATTGACATATTAAAGATTTTTAAAGTTGATTAACCAATGTTATAAAAGTGTTTGGAAATAATTATCTATTTTATTATGGATATTGGATTTGTTCATTTAAAAGAGATTTTAAATGTGATTTTTCATCTTTTGGGATAGTTAATATTGTTTTTAAAGTTATAAAAGAAATTGGAACTCGATTATTGGGATGTTAAATTGGATAACATTCTAGATGTTCGGTCTAATGTTTGTTTAGGCCTTCAGGGTCGCACAGTGGAAAAAATTATTCTCTTAATGTTTTAACAATCAGGAACTAATTCTAAAGGTGTTCTATCAAGATGGAAATATGGCAAACAAGCACAAGTTCAGCTTATTTTAAAAAGTAAAAGTTTGATTCATTTATGGAAATGGATTATTTCCGTAAAGCGAATCACTTATATGGAAACTATTTACTTGTATAATTAGCACTAAACATCGAAGAAGTAAACTTGCCGCTATTTTTAAAGTTAAGAATAACAGTTGGATATAAATTTGAGGTAACACTACCATAACTTGTCTGGTATTGTTGTTAATCAAGAAAAAGTAGAAGTTTGAATTAAATGAGTGGCGATAAGTATACAAGACTTGTTTTCCATTTAAGATCATTTTATATCCTCGATAGTTGGCATCTCAGCTAACAGTTACTTCATCTACTTTATTAACGTCAATCTAAGACAATATATTGCCCCATTGAGCGTTGATTATTTGTAACGACCTATAAATTTTAGCGATTTTAAACAATGTAATTGACTAAATTTGTCTTGAAAATAAACAATTAAAATGATTTTTGCGATGAAAATTTGATATTTGATATACATCTATTTAAACGTAACAAGTATCAGATTTTCATTTGAAAATATATAAGTTTGTTTGGTTGTGAAATTTTAAATTATAAAATCAATAAATTTGATGGAAATAAAATATTTTTGAAATCTGAGTATTTTTATATAAGTAAAATGTCTAACATCTTCTGAGTGAGATGTCATATTTCGTTTCACCAAATGTGGATTGCTTTAGCCCCGTTTATCTTATTTTTGGCGTGTTAGCAGCAGTTTGGTAGCAAATATCGAGTTTTGATAAGTAGATCGTATCTCTCATATCTGTCTACAATTCTGTTCGTCTCGTTGTGCTGATCTCCGTAGTATATTCACTTGTGCAATTCGTCGTCCGTAACACGGCGAAATCTTCAAAACGGTTAGCCGTTTCGGTACCCGTTTAGAGGATTTTTGGTTTCCATATGGCCATACATTATCCACCATGTGAAAACTAACAGCCACTAATTATTATTATTTTCATAAATAGTGTCTTGGCTTTCACTATTCTCACTTGTTTGATATTTATTTTGGTTCCACTTTCTGTTCATTTCTCTTTATTTGTTTCTTTGTTAAAAAAATATAATAATTTATATGTATAAAGCATATGTTTTTAGAGACCATAAACTTCTTTATTTCCATCTGAACCCATACTTGCTTGTATCCTCCATTTGTGAACACTAGCCAACCATCTCCACTCCTTCTCACCACCACATCCACCAAACGCCGCCACACTCCCTTCCTCCATGCCACCAAGCCCCAAGAAGAGACATGCTCCTCCACTTCGCCCACTCAAACAGCCTTCCCAAATCCCACATTAAACCCGCATCGCACCATAGCATAGCCTTACCCGCCTCGACTTCCACAGCCGCCATTCCACCTTGTACATCTCCGCCCTTGTCCTTCCATCTCCATGTAAGACATAACCACAATAAACCCACTCATCTTCCCACCGCATCACAATCCCTGCCATCAGCAGCTACACTCCCTGATAGCCGCCATGTCACCCGCCTTCACCATTGTCTAACACACCTGAACCGCGACCGACCCTTGTTCTACTGCCTATGGCCTTTCCTTCACCCCTCCTCTCAACGTGACAGCCCCATACCTCCAACCCACCAACACCATTGTCGATCCTGCTCCGAACACCACCTAGTAGCCCGCAACCACAGACATCTCTTCCACCCTCCGTGCTCGATCACTTTTGTTCCCCTTCTTTTCTTCTTTCATTTTGATTTGTGTTTAGAAGTTAATATGTATATATATATAACGTTATATATAGAGAGCCTTCCATTTTCTTTTCTTTGCCGAGACCTCAGCCCCGCTTGAGCTGACCACAGCTAGCGTCACTTCACCGACCGTGCTCAGCATCCTTCTTTCACCTGCCGTCTCCAATTTTTCCCTACCCTTTTACCACCAAACTGACATCCTAGCATGCCAGAAACCCAAGAAGCCGCAAACCTAAGTCCGCTTCGCCACCTTCATAACCGAACACCTACTTCAGCTTCAACCTGCCCACCATCGTACACCCACAACAACTGTGCCGAAAACTAACAGGAGCTCCCCTCTCTCTTTCTTTATATATATGATGCAAAAAAATATTGATTTTGGAAAAGATATATTCTAAAGATTTTATTTTGAAATATGTGAGAAATTTTTTCATATATGTAGCAAGAAATTTTAAAGGAAATAGATGTGTTTAAGAAATATTTATTTTAAAAATATAATACAAGGATTTTATCTTAAATATGTGAGTAAATTTAGATTTAAAAAAATTATATATATATATATATATATATATATATATATATATATTATTTTCATCAATCTCGATTCCACGTTGCTTCCTAATTCAATTTGCAGCTTTTCATGTTGCCTAATTTCTCTAGCCTTGAAAGGTGAGTGATCACTCACTATTAACATTCTTATATTTAGTAAATTTAATTCACATGAAATGACGATTGATATGTGTTGTTAAAATTTAATCTGTTAGTAATTAAATGATTAAATATGATATGTTATTATTTACATTGTTCACCTATGATTGATATTTGGCACCATAACCTATTATATATATTATGTTTAATTTGTTGATTATGGTATATGCTTGTTATTGATATGTATGTCATTTTATATTATTCTATTATTCTCACTCTACAGTTCCCTGGTAGTATGGCTTGTAATGATATATACTCGAACGATATTATAGATTAAGGAAAATTGTTATGGTTTGAAATGATATACTGAAGCGATTTTAAATATTAAATTATTGCGGATTGAAATGATAAATATCTATATCACTTGACCATAGGATGTAAAATTATATTTGGACATGTTGGTCTAACTTTAAATGAATTTCAAAATTTTTAAGGAAAGAAGAATATAGTGTTTGGATTTTAAAATAAAATATAGAGATTTACATTGATATATGTGTAAAATTTAGATTTTTAAATTATATGTATAGAAATTTTAAAATTTTATAAGTTAAGTTTTGAAAAATTAATTTTTAAGATTTTACATATATTTTATTATTTTTATAATATATAAAATAAGATTTGAAAATATATTTAATAATTAAATTTAATTTAACTTAATATAATAAAATTTTAATTTAAGTAATATATATATATATATATATATATATATATATATATATATATATATTATGTTTAAGGATTTATATACAATTATATTAATATTTTAAAAGTAGATTTCGTAATAACTTTAATAAATTTAGGTTGGAAAAATGAATTGAAATTTGTTTGAAATTTTATTTATTTAAGAATTGTATTTTATAAGAATTAATTTGAATTTATTAATCTTGAGATTTTAAAGAAATGATTTTTATAACTTGATAACTGGATTTTGATTAAAGGTGATTGAAAAATTTAAATAAAATTGAAATTGAATATTTAGATATTGAAATATAAATGAAATTTATCAAATGGAGTTATTGTAAATGTTTGAATATTTTAACTTTGAAACCTGTTGAATTGGAAGTGGTTTAAATTTATGGTTCAAACCTGAATTTGAAATTGATATAAAAAGTAAAATGGTTTTTTTTAAGAATTTGAATTTAATCTTTAATCCTTTTAATTGAAATTGTGGGACTAAGATTGATTTAAATTGAATTTTGGAACTAAAATTGTTTTGAATTGATTTGTGAAATTGGAAAGAACAATTCTAATTTGAAACTATTTTGATATAAACTCTTTTATATATAAACTATTTTGATATATATTATTTTAAAGTTATAAACAACTTTAAATATATATATTTTAAAATACAAACTATTCTTAATATATAAACTATTTTAATCTATAGCCTATTTTTATATAATTAAACTATTTTTTAATTTATAACTATTTCAATATATATAAACTATTTTCAATATTTAAACTATTTAAGTTGGAATGGTTATGATTAGATTTAATGGATTTAAATGCGAATATTTTGATATGACGGTTTAAACTATTTTGTGGTTATGATTTTGGAAGTGAATATGATTTTAAAAGTGAATATGATTTCGAAAGTGAATATGATTTCGAAAGTGATATGATTTTTAAATGAATATGATATTTTGATATGAAGTATGAACTTTTTGAAATGAAAATGACCATGGTGTGAAATAAGCGTTTGGTTGTTAAAGAGACTAAGGTCGGATATTGGCGTACTCTCTGCCAATACCAAAAACTACTTTAACAACTGTGTACGTGGTGGAAAATCTAAAACGAAGTAGGATGGTTTGGCAATGTCTATATGAGGTATGAACACAGCCCTGACACCCGCGAATTAGCTTGATGTGACTAAAACAGGAGCTATGCCGGACCAAGTGGGGTCGCTTCCCCTATCGGGCACATTTCTTCAAACCATTCTACTACTTTGTGATTTGATTGGGTGCACCTTGGATTTGGGAGTGTGTCTCGTAGTGGGCGGTAGTAGCTGCTATGCGTTACCACAAGTCTGGATCGACAAAAATGTAGTATCCTACCCTGGGCATTGCCTCACGTGCCTTGTCACATGCCTTATCGTGATCTCTACGAGTTTGGTTTGTACCTTACCTATGGAATGCCCTATGATAGCCTTCTAGTTTACGAAGCAATTATGGTGTTGTATAGTCTTTGGGAATATATATTAAAATGTGTTACGGGGAATATGGGCAGCGCCTTAATGCTATTTTAATATTTTACTTCACTGTAGACATTATATATGTAGCGTATTGTACTATGTATGTAAATAGTTTCACAGATCCTTAAAGGATGGGAATCCTTAACATCCTTTAAGTTATATTGCATTTCACTTGGACATTTCACTTGAGTTGATTTACTTGCATAAGAATGTTAATCCTGACTCGAGTATTTATATTTAACTCTGTGCTCGGGTCAGACTGACTGTCACAACATTTGAGACTCACCTTTAGAGCTTGGAGCCTTGCTTAGAGATCTATCTTTTATCTATTCAGCTTGCAGTTATTTCCAATTATTTCTATTCAGACTTGTCATTTGTTTATTTATTAGAGACTACTTTGTATTTGAGATTTCTGTTGTATCTTGTTTTAGACTCTGATGTTATATTAGCTTCATGAACTACTATTTATCTATTACGCTGCTTGTTATATTACTTCGTGTTTGTGATTCTCTGATTGTCATGTGTGAATGATTGTGGACTTGAATGGTTCGAAATAGCTGGTTGTTACATGTGGAATCAAAACTTTGGTTTAGGAAAAACTTAGCATATGGAGTAAAAACTCATTAGAGATAGGGTAGTAATACCCTTGATGAGTAAAATTAATTATAGATTCATCTTCATTTGAGCTTGAAATTCTTTGTTAAGTTCCTCTTTGATTGGTTTCTTTTGAATTTTGAAACTTTCCCTTTGTTCTAAAATCCATTCTAGTGTGTTCCTGTTCGTGTTCCTTTTAATAATGGAGCATCCCGTAGCTCTATTTTTGTGGATATCTATAATAAATTAGAGCACATTTTACAACCTCAATTGGAAACTTCATTCTTATGGGTGATTAATTCCATCAACAGCCCCGCCAACTTCTATATGATTTGTAAAGGGTAAAACTCCTTCACAACAAGCGTCGATTTACCAGAGGTTTCTATGTCCTCGGTTTTGATGCTGTTATTTCTTACAAAGCCTGAACCATTTCTCTTGTAGACGGCTAAGGTAATTCTCTTATGATCAGATGTCGATTAACTCAAGATTATGCAGGCAGTTTTATCTTTTCGCTAGATTCTCAGGCTAGTGATCTTGACCCCACCCCTGTTGTCCAACTTTTTCCTGATGTCTTTGGTGAAGTCACTTCTCTTCCTCCCAAGCGTGAAATTTAATTCCGCATCTATCTTATTTATGGAACTCGACATGTTGTTCTTCCTTCCAAACAAATGGTTTCTACAAATGGTTGGTCATGCCTTTTGGATTAACCAATGCTCCTTCCTTCCTCGTCGATCTCATGAATCGCATTTTCTGCGATGTTCTCAACAAGTCCATTTTGGTTTTGTTGACGATATTGTTCTCTTTTCTAAGTATGAGAAGGAGCGCGAGATTCATTTAAGCTATATTCTCCAAAACTCTTAGGAGTCATCAGTTGAAAGCAAAATTTTCTAAATACCATTTTTGGAGGGATGAAGTCCGATTCCTTGGGCACATTGATTCTGAAAATAGGCCTCGGTTAACCCGATTAAGGTCGCCATGATTAATATAAGTCTATCCATCTTTTCTATTTTTTAATTTAATTATCTTATTTTCCTTTCGAGCCTATCCTCTTTGTTAGAATTCTCTTCTATTAGGGTCCCTCCAAATTTGAATCTCTATCCTTGTTCTTAAATCCATTCTTAAATCATCTTGTGAGGGAGTGTATTTGTAATGGATATAAAAATGTTTTATATTTTGTTGTTTGAGTTGTTAAGTTTCGATTTTGGGTTTCAATCGATTCGTCTGGCCAATGTTATCAATAGGAATTCCAAAATACTTGAATAGAGAAAATTGACACAATATTGATTTCAAAATTGGTAAATGGAATAATTATATGTATGATTATATTTTGTATGTAAAAGTATAATTTTCTAAAATTAAATAGTTAAATGAATTAGTTGTTAGAAATGATAATACTAGATTATCATTTATTGTTTTGTCAACATTCCTTAACCATTAACTATTGTTGTATGTTAAGGAGGTGAAATTTTTAAAACATTATTTATAAATCTGATTTGCAGATGAAATAAATTTAAGGATTTGAGAATTTAATTTTTGGTGCTTTTCAAAATTTGGTTTTAAGAATTTTGGAAAATATATATTATTTGAAACTATTTTCGAATGGAATTTTCTTCGAAAGAATTTTTAAAAAGGAAGTAAGTCAGCACTCTCCTCTTTTTCCGTTGGAGAATAATTTCGATGATGACAAAGCAGCATCGCCGACATTCATTTTTGAGTCCTAGAGTGGGGAGACCACTCTGTAACTTTGCTACTCTTTTATTTTGAAAATGGATTTGATTTGAATTTCTCGAGTATGGTTTGATTTATAAAATCTATATATATATACACATATACATATATTAGTACAAAAGGTATGGAGTAAAACCAGAAATTTTACTCTTAAGTTTATGTTAAGTGATGGTTTTCAATTATTGAAACAAAGCAATTTTTTTGAATAATTGGAGTGTCTAAATTAAGAAATGGAATTGAAACAACTTGAAACAGTTGGATTAGGATAAAATTAATTTGTACGATAATCAATTGCCTTCCAAACATATATAGCTTACCTGAAATATTCAAAAAGTTAAAATGTTAATGTAATTATGTAATTGAAGGTTATATAAGAGAAAACTTAAGTAATAAAATGTTCAAACTAAAATTTTCTTAATTGAAATGTTGTAAATAAAAGGTAAATTTGTATAGTGCTCAATTATACTCAAAAACATTATTAAAAATTACATGGGAAAAGTTTGAATGTAATAAGAACATGTAATTGAATAATATACAATATAAAATGTAGTGATAAGATGTCCAAAAATGAAATTTTGTTTAGGAAAGCTATAAATAAAACTTCGAGTGGTTATAATAAATGGTTATACACTTAATATATGTTGCAAGATATGTTAAGTGAAATAAATTGAACAAAAAAAAGGCTATTTAGGTTAATAAATATGGAATATTAATATTAAACTTAAATAAATTTGTTGAAGGATTGATTAAATGATATTGTCGTTAAAGGAAAAATATTATGTGAATGAAATAAAAATACAAGAAATTTATATGATTTTGAATTAATTATTACATCTGGTGCTATGTATTTTGAATCTATCTTTCCTTCTATTACTTCTATTCTCTTATCTTGTTCCTTTCGCGGACGAAATGTTTGGAGTGAGGGAGAGTGTAACGACCTAGAAATTTCGAAGATTTAAATAACGTTATTAACTAAATTTTTCTTGAAAATAAACAATTAAAAATAATTTGCGAGGAAAATAAGATATTTGATATATGTCTATTTAAAAGTAGCAAGTGTCATATTTTCATTGGAAAATATGTAAGTTTGTTTCGTGAAATTTTAATTTTCAAATTTAAAATCAATTAATTTAATGGAAATAAAGTATTTTTGAAATCTGAATATTTTTGTATAAGTAAAATGTCTTACATCTTCTGAGTGAGACGTTATATTTGTTTCGCCAAATTTGGACCGCTTTTGTCCCGTTTATCTTATTTTCGACGTGTTAGTAGCAATTTGGTAGCGAATATCGAGTTTTGATAGGTAGATCATGTCTCTCATATCTATGTACCATTCTGTTATTCTTGTTGTCCTGATCTCCACAGTATATTTATTTGTGCAATTCGGCGTCTAGAACACAGCGAAACTTGCGAAATGGTTAGCCGTATCGATACCCGTTTTGAGTTTTTTGGTTTCTATATGGCCATTCATTATCCACCGTGTGAAAACTAATAGCCACTAGTTATTATTATTTTCAGAAATAGTCTCCCGGCATTCAATATTCCCACTTATTTGATATGTGTTCTGGCTCCACTTTCTGTTCATTTTTTTGTTTGTTTCTTTATTAAAAAAATAGTTTATATACATAAAGCATATATTTTGAGAGACCTGAACCTTCTTTAGTTCAACCTGAACCCATTCCTGCTTGTATCCTCCATCCGCGAACATCAGCTATCCATGTCCACTCCTTGTCATCATCGCATCCACCAAACACCGCCACACTCCCTTCCTCCATGCCACTAGGCCCCAAGCGGAGACATGGTCCTCTACTTCGCCTACTCAAACAGCCTTCCTAAATCCCACATTAAACCTGAATCGCACCATAGCATAGCCTCACCCGCCTTGACTTCCAAAACTGTCGATCTGCCTTGTCCATATCTTCCCTTGTCCTTCTATCTCCATGCATGACATAACCACAGCTAGGCCTGTCAAAATTCACTAAACCCATTTAACCCTACCCTCTTAACATTATTTTAGACAGGCCGGGCCTTCTCCAAATTGTTTTTTTTAGCAACCCGTTTAACCTGTTACTCTTCATATGACCTGTTTAACGTTGTTGCCGACTCCACCCAGATACTTTCCAAACCCTAAATCAATGGCGATTGCTCGTTATTTCGCCGATTCTTAGCTCCGCCCTCGCTACTTCCCTCGTCAGCGTCACCGGATTCAGCCTTCTTGTAAGTATTTGTTTACTTTCGATCACTATAATCGATCCAATCTTTTATATAAAATAAGTTTTTAATAGTTTTTTTCCTTTGTTTTTGTTGGGATTTGACATAATAGTGGCATGTCATAATATGTAAATATATTTATCACATTATGTGATTCCTGCTAATCTTCATTTCTGAATCAAACGTCAATATGTGCGTTTTACCTACTATTGTTGCTTATATTTGTAATACTATTATGCTTGGAATATTTTGGTGATGTCGTATGAATATTGGGTACTGGTTCAACAATATAATGGCTTTTTATGTGTACTTTTTAGTTAGTGCAGAATCAAATCAATAGCTATAGAGTTTTATTCGTAGAAGCAAATATATTCAGTTAACTGAGGTTTAACATAAAAGATTACTATTTTATGGTTCGATAATAGCCAGTTGGATTTGATGTAAACTCTGGACTTGCTTCTATGATATGTAGAATGGATTATGATGTATGTGTTTCAAGTATCAGTTTATAAAATGAGATTTTTCCTTTGATTTTGAACCTTTTGTCGATTGGTGAATTGCTTATGCAGAAGTTGCCAATTGTGTTGCTTGTTTTATACAGCTGTTTTCATTTTTACACTGGTTTGCCTTCATGTACAGCAGCACTCCTGTTTTCATTTTTACACTGGTTTGCCTTCATGTACAGCAACACTCCTGTTTAGACAGTACACAATATGCCCTAAGTTTTATTAAAATCATGAAGCTATTTAGTATTGGTATGGTACTATCACTGAATTTGCACGTTTGTTTGATATTAATATTTTCTGTGAAACGATGGGTTGAAAAAAATAGCTTTTACTACATTCATCTAATTTTTAAAAACTACAAGAACCAAGTAAAAGTGATTGTACTGTTGGACTATTGTTCCCAGCTGAACTATTCTGCTATGCTTGGCATAAAGTTGCATTTCTCCTTTTCTTTTCTTTTTCCTTTTTTTCCCTTACATTGAACTAAAGAATTTTAATTGCAAAGCTTTAGGCATGTTTATATAAGTTTTATAACAGTTTTTCAGAATATACAGAAGCTTCGAATGCCTCTGTTTTATATAATGTTTCAAAAGCATAAAGATTTTTATGAGATTAGCTTGACAATGTGCAAGTTTTTGCAGGTGCTTTCCCCTTACTTTTATTTCAATCACTCAAATAATGCACTATTGAAATTAAAAATTTAGGACATGTTACAACCTAGCTTAAAACAAATTTTATAAAATATCTTTGATTCCTTTTTAAGCAACAACTTCAGTCATTCATTGAAGTTTGCATCTTCCAGTTTTCTAAACATGGTTTATCCTATTGATTTGTTGTATTTGTTAAGAATATATTACTTGCACTTAGGATATATGCTTGTTCTAGTTTATTTAGAGTGGAAAATATTACTCACGATCTAATTCTTGTCCCCATATGACTGTAGTAGAATATCAAGAATAGAGCTGCGCTATGCATTATACACTTAGCTATATCTATTGGTCATCAATCATCAAATTTGCTGCTTCTTTTTTTAATATTCTTATCAGGTAGATAAATCATTGGGCCATATTATTGGTTCCAAACTGGGGCTCATCTCAAACTATATTTAGCCAGCGTAGTGATTAATGTGCAGGTGTTAACATGGATCAGATTTTTTCCCCTTTTCTGTAACTATAACTTTAATTTACATGTGCACTTACAGATTTTTACAATATGGATATTGTTGACCAAGATACTCAATTAGTAAACACACCGGAGAAGTTGGCAGCAGATGTAGATTCAGTGGGTAGCTCTTCAAGAAATAAGCGACAGAAGGGTACGTATTCCGATGTTTGGAAATACTTTGAAAAAAATGAAACTATTGAGGGTCAGAAACGTACTTGCTTTTGCAAAAAATGTAAAAGAAAATATATATGGGGTGGTACCTATGGGACTAAAAATTTGCTGAATCATGTAGAAAAGTGTCCCTTAATCGATAAAAGCATAGAGGTTAATCAAAGAAGTGCTTTCGAACAAAAGAAATATAGAGACTTGATGGCTAGAGCAATTATACAACATAACTTACCCTTCAAATTTGTTTAATATGAACGTATTCGTGAGATTCATTCCTACTTGAACAATCAAGTGGAGCATTATTCAAGAAACACTTCGCGTTCCGATGTTATGAAAGTATATGAGAATGAAAGAGTCAAACTTAAGGATTTTATAAAATCATGTAGTGGAAGAGTTAGTTTAACATCTGATTTATGGACTTCAGTAAATACGGATGGTTTTATAACTCTAACCGCTCATTTTATTGATAATGAGTGGAATCTACAAAAGAAATTGTTGAATTTTTGTTTAATGGCACCTCCACACTCGGGCTCGGCTATATTTGGAAAAATTTCGGGTCTGTTGGTTGATTGGGAAGTAGTCGATAAAATATTTGCATGCACTCTAGATAATGCATCTGCTAACGATAAATTCATTGATTTACTGAAATCACATCTTTGTCATAGAAAAGCAATGGTTGCAGATGGACAATTTTTGCATGTCAGATGTGCCGCCCACGTGCTAAATTTGATAGTGCAGGATGGTTTAAAATGTGTCGCTTCTTTCTTAAGTAACATACGTGAGAGTATTAAATATATCAAGGGTTCTCAATCTAGAAAGAAAAGTTTCGTCGAATGCATAACCACTCTTTCATTAAATGACGTTAGGAAAGGATTGCGTCAGGATGTTCCTACTAGATGGAATTCAACTTTTATAATGCTTAAAAGCGCAATACATTATGAACAAGCGCTTTACCGTCTTAATCTTATTGATTCTAGTTATAGTTATTTTCCAACATCCGAAGAATGGATCAAAGCAAAGAGAATTTCACGGCTTCTAGGAGTTTTTTACGATGCCACTTCATTATTTTCCGGCGCAAATTATCCAACGGCTAACTTATTTTTTCCAAAAATTTTCTTGGTTCATTTTACTTTGAAGAAGTGCACGGAAGAGAATGATTTTATGTCTCACATGGCAAGTGAAATGCTCAAAAAGTTTAATAAATATTGGAGTGAATTTAGTGTGTTACTTTCCATTGCTTGCATCTTTGATCCGCGATACAAAACAAATTTCGTTCGGTTTTCTTATAACACATTGTATAGCGACTGCTTAGAGTTTGAAAGGGTGGAAAGAAAGTTGGAAGCACTATATGATGAGTATAGGGAAAGGGTGAGAAAAGAATCATCCATTGAAACATGTGTCGTGGAAATCGTGGAATCCACACAATCATTTACGGGTCCTTACTCGCAAGAATGCGAAGATATGATGGATTGATTTGATTATTCCGAATTTGCTAGCAATCCTCGCAAGTCCGAACTTGATTCTTATTTGGAAGATGGGTTAGTTGATCGTAAAATGCAATTGGATATTCTTTCATTTTGGAAATCGCAACAATATAAATATCCAATTTTATCTCTCATGGCAAGAGATATTTTAGCTGTTCCAATTACCACCGTCGCTTCTGAAAGTGCATTTAGTATTGGTGGTAGAGTTTTAGATGACTATCGTAGTTCACTTAAGGAGGATGTTGTTGAAGCGTTACTTTGTTCAAGAGATTGGTTGTATGGAACATCTATAATGTCAACAATCGAAGATCATACGGAAGATGTTACCGTTCTTGATAATGAACAAGCTACTTAATTTTTAACTCCTCTTTTGGCTGATTGATGCATTGTTAGAGGTACACTATTTGATTTATAGTTATCTTTCATTGTTAGAGGTACACTACTTATATTAAATAATTAATCCATTGTCCCATTCATTTGTTAACAAATGCATAATATTCTTACAGATATATCTCAGGAATTGTAGTCACAAATAATGCGTTATCTACGTGTCTTATAATTACAGCCTCAGCATCAAATAGGAACCGCATATGGCATTGCAATGACATGGCAATTTCTTTTTACAGCTGTTTCTCTTGCCGGTGCAGGTACTATGTGACCATTTCTGTTTGTCCAAGTTTATAGGCGACAATAGAATTTTTTTTCCAGCAATAATGCCACGGCATTATGTTAAACTGTAATAAAACCTACAAATATTTTGGTTTGTTATAAAGTTATCTTGTAAAAGTAAAAGGCGATTTGACTGCTAAATAGCAATGGATTTGTTAAGATAATAGTAGAATTAAAGTTCCACTACAAATTATAATATTACAAGGAAGATTTGCGTCATAAATCTTCTTATGATGTACGTTTATGGAACCCGATATATATTATTTTCTATCTGTATTTACAATAAGAAGTAAATCCCTGTAGCTAGTAGAATTAGCATGTTGCAGAAATACTGATCTGGTTTCATTTTGTATGTAACTTGATGCAGATTTTTATGGGTATAGAAACGCAAACACACTTCATTTCTATGCAACAAGCTGCCTTGCTAATTGCTGCCTTGCTAATTGCTAGGACTATGGTTGCTGTCCGAAGTTAATGAAATATGAACTGTGCTAATGTATTATGTAATGTATTAGCATGAACTTACTGAATATCATGTATCAATATGTATGACCTGTACTTGCTATGTATTGTGTAGTGTCTGTGCTATCTTTATTGCTATGCATTGCACTATGGACTATTATATATGGGTCATAAGGGTTAACCCACATTAAAAAAGGGTTAAAAGGGTTGGATTAAAAATTATGTCAAAAGGGTTGGATCAATTTCTATGCAACCCTTATGCAACCCTGTTCTACCCTTTTGACACACCTAACCACAGCAAATCCACTTATCTTCCCACCACATCACAATCCCCGCCATCAGCAGCTACACTCCCTGACAACTGCCAAGTCACCGGCCTTCACCACCCTTTGACACACCTAAACCGCATCCGACCCCTCTTTTCTGCTTATGGCCTTTCATTTAACCCTCCTCTCAATGTGACAGCCCCATACCTCCAACCACCAACACCATTGCCGATTCTGCACCGGCCACCACCTGGCAGCCCACAACCACATCCATTTCCTCCACCCTCCGTGCTCGATCATTTTTCTTCACCTTCCTTTCTTCTTTCGTAATGATTTGTGTTTAGAAGTTAATATATATGTATATAACATTATATATATAGAGCTTGCCACCTTCTTTTCTTTGCCGAGACCTCAGCCCCACCTGAGCTTGTTTCACTATCAACCACAGCTAGCACCTCTTCACTGACTATGCCCAACCTCCCCCTTTCACCTGCCGCCTGCAAATTTTCCCCATCACCTCACCACCAAACTGACAGCCTAGCATGCCAGAAACCCAAGCAGCCGCAGACCTAAGTCCGCTTCCCCACCTTCGTGACTGAACACCTACTTCAGCTTCAACCTGGCCTCCATCGTACACCCACTATAGCTGTGCCGAAACCTAAAAATAGCTCACCCCCTCTCCTTATTTATATATATATATATGGATTTTTTTAAAATATTGATTTTGAAAAAAAAAACTATCATAAAGATTTTATTTTAAACTATGCGAGAAATTTTTTTATATTTGTAAAAGAATTTTTAAAGGAAATAGATGTGTTAAGAAATATTGATTTAAAAAATATAATACAAGGATTTTATTTTAAATATGTGAGTAAATTGTAGATTTAAAAATTATATATATATATTATTTTCATCGATCTCAAGTCCACCTTGCTTTGCTTTGGGATTGTCATTTGGATTGGTCGATTGTCGAGTTCGTGATTCAATTTGTAGCTTGTCGTGTTGTCTAATTTATCTAGCCTTAAAAAGTGAGTGATCAATCACGAGTGAACATTCTTATATATAGAAAATTTAATTCACATGAAATGACAATTGATATGTGTTGTTAAAATTTAATTTGTTAGTAATTGAATTATTAAATATGATATTTTATCATTTAAGTTGTTCACCCATGATTGATATTTGACACCATAACCTGTTATATATATTATATCTAATTTGTTAATTATGATATATGCTTGTTATTAATATGTATGTCATTTTATATTATTATATTATTCTCACTCTACAGTTCCCTGGTAGTTAGGAATTCCCTATAGGTTGTAATGATATATGCTCGAACGATATTATAGATTAAGGAAAATTATTATGGGTTGAAATGATATACCGAAGTGATTTTATTTAACTTAAATTTTGGGATTGCGGGCTGAAATGATATATACCCATAAATTTTAAATTATTGCGGATTAAAACGATAAATATCTATATCACTTGACCATATGACAGAAAATTATATACGGATACCATTGGTCTATTTTTAATTGATTTTCAAAATTTTTGAGGAAAGAAGAATATATTTATTTGGATTTCAAAATAAATATAGAGATTTATTTTAATATATCCGTAAAATTTAGATTTTTAAATTATATGTTTAGAAATTTAAAAATTTATAAGTTAAGTTTTGGAGAAGTAATTTTTATGATTTTACTTATATTTTATATTTTTAAAATATATAAATTAAGATTTAAATATAGATTTGAAAATAAAATTTAATTAAATTAATTTAATAACAATTAATTTAAGTAACATATATATAGATATATAATATGTTCAAGTATTTATTTAAAATTATATTAGTATCTTAAAAGTAGATTTTGTAATAACTTTAATAAATTAAGGTTGGAAAAATGAATTGAAATTTGCTTGAAATTTTATTTGTTTAAGAATTGTATTTTATAAGAATTGATTTGAGCTATTAATCTTGAGATTTTAAAGATATGATTTTTTAACTAGATAACTGGATTTTGATTAAAGGTGATTAATTGAATATTTCAAATTTAAATAAAGTTGAAATTGAATATTTAATATTAATTTAAATTTGTGATTTTATTCAAATGTTATGAAAAATGATTAAGTGAATATTTTCAAATTTAAATAAAATTAAAGTTGAATTTTGAAATATAAATGAAATTTATCAAATGGGGTTATTGTAAATGTTTGAATATTTGAACTTTGAAATCTACTGAATTGGAAGGAGTTTAAATTTATGGTTCAAACCTGAATTTAAAATTAATATAAATTAAAATGGTTTTATTGAGAATTTAAATTTAACCTTTAATCCTTTTAATTGTAATTGTGAGACTGAGATTGATTTAAATTGAATTTTGGAACTAAAATTGGTTTGAATTGATTTGTGAAACTGGAAGGAACAATTCTAATTTGAAACTATTTTGATATAAACTCTTTTATATATGAACTATTTTGATATATTTTTTAAATTTATAAACAATTTTAAATAAATATTTTAAAATATAAACTATTTTTAATATATAAACTATTTTGATCTATAACCTATTTTTAAATATATAAACTATTTTTAGTTTATTACTATTGCAATATATATAAACTATTTTCAATATTTAAATTGTTTAAGTTGGAACGGTTATGATTTAGATTTAATGGATTTAAATGCGAATATTCTGATATGATGATTTAAACTATTTTATGGTTATGATTTTGGAAGTGAATATAATTTCGGAAGTGATATGATTCAAAAGTGAATATGATTTCGAAAGTGAATATGATTGCGAAAGTGATATGATTTTGAAATGAATATGATATTTTGATATGAAGTATGAACTGTTTGAAATGAAAATGACTACGGTGTGAAATGAGCATTTGATTGTTAAAGAGACGGGGATCAGATATTGTCATACTCTCTACCAATACCGAAAACCACTTTAACAACTGTGTACGTGGTGGAGAATCCAAAACAAAGTAGGATGGTCTAACGACGTCAGTATGAGGTATGAACGCGGCCCTGACTCTCGTGAGTCAGCTTGATGTGACTAAAACAGGAGCTATGCCGGGTCAAGTGAAGTTGCTCCCACTATCAGGCACATTTCTTTGGTACCATTTTATTACTTTGTGATTTGATTTGGTGCACCTTTTATTTAGGAGCATGTCTCGATGTAAGTGGTAGTAGCTGCTATGTGTGTACCACCAGTCTGGATCTGCAAAATGGTAGTATCCTACCCTGGGCATTGCCTCACGTACCTTGTCATATGCCTTATCGCGCCCTCTACGAGTTTGGTTTGTACCGTACGTATAAAGTGCCCTCTTATAGCCCTCTAGTTTACGGAGGAAAGATGGTACTGTATAGACCATGGGAATATATATAAAAATGTGTTAAGGGGGATATGTGTAACACCTTAATGCTATTTAATATTTTACTTTAATGTAGAAATTATATGTGTAGCGTATTGTATTATGTATGTAGACAGTTTCATTGGTCCCTAAAAGAAGGGAATCCCAAATATCCTTTAAGTTATATTGCATTTCACTTGGACATTTCACTTGAGAGTTATATCTATTCAGACTTTTCATTTTTTTTATGTATTAGAGACTACGTTGTATTTGAGATTTCTGTTGTATCTTGTTTTGGACTCTGATGTTGTAGTTGCTTCAGAACTACTATTTATTAGTTTCACTACTTATTGTTATATTATTCTGTGTTTATGATTCTATGATTGATTTATTTACTCTATATGCTATGTTTTGCCAATTATAAATTAACAATCTGTTGTTTTGAGAAATTCAAGTTTTGACATGTGTGGATGATTGTCGACTTGAATGATTCGAAATAGCCGGTTGTTACATTATCCTTTGCCCAAAATGACCAAACCAAAGCGCATGGTTTTTGGAGGCTAAGTTATGTAGGGTTGCTTCCATAGGATATTTTCGCATCTCATCTTGATTTTTGTTTATGGTCACGTGAAAAATGGTTTAGTGTTTTTGGATGTGAAATAATCGGATTCTCGATAAGGCCTTGCGAGGTCCGGCTTGGAGTTCCCGGTAGTTTTAAGTATATTGCTAGAGGTATACTTCTTTTCAGGGGGATGCACCATCTTTGTCATTTGTTGGAAAATTTCATTTCCTTGATTGATTTGAAGATGCTGAATCTATTTTAGCTTTAAATTGCTAAGAGTAGAGTCAACTCCTCAGTACGACATTCAAATATTAATTTAGTCCATCCTATCAAAGTTGGACTCTTACCTTATTTTGCCCATTTTATCAAGTTGGATGGTTCCCATATTCAGTTCATTCTATCAAGTTTGGATTGTTACCTTATTTAGTCCATTCTATCAAGTTGGATTGTTTTCCTTGTTAATCAATTCTATCTAGTCTGGATCTTACTTTGGTTCATTTCCATTCTTTCAAGTCTGTTTTTAATATCAATTATGCCTCTTTCTATTTGCATTTGCTTCTTGATATTTATTTCCGCTCTTGCCTGTATGGATGTTACTCTTGTGAAGCAAAAATTGGTTCCGCGTTAGTGGCATGGTCTCATAAAACTTTTATATGTTCCCAATATTCGAGTTATCTTACGTTGGTATTTCCAGACCGATCCGGGTGTTATTTATTTATAATGCTCAGGTCAAACCGAGTATTTTCCAGGTTGGCATTGGTGTTATGGAGAACGTGGACGGGAGCTGAAGGTTCACATATAGTAGTATTTTAATTTTCCACTGTATTATATAGTTTACCTATCGGCATATGTAAGGTCTTACAACTGTCCAACTGATAAGGTTTGTTTTTAACTCCGATATAATCTGTATGTTTAGAGTGACAGTTTCTACTATCCTCGTTATTTATATGTTGTCAATTCTGCTGTGAGATTCTATTCTTCTCTGTTCTCTATTCTTTTCTTTTTATCTACCCTAACAATCTGCCCTTTTGTTGATTGGATGCAAAAGATTGGAACGCAGTGGTAGCATACTGTGTCGACTTACGATGGTCAAAAAGGCGGGTCGTTATGAGCATGGTCGGGCACAACTAAGTTCATACAATGCTTATCGGAGAATTGATTCCATTAATGACAGGGAACTAGGGTACCGCCTACCATAGTACACCTCTACAAAATGTTCTGAGGGCCTCACCTAGCCCATCGCAAATTAGAATGGCCCTACCCCTTACTGGATAGTTCTAAATATTTCATCTCTCCGGTTGCTTTGCAACTTTTTCCAAGAATTGTCATGCATAACCAAATCCATAATTGTATATGTTTAGAAAGGGTGATGACAATGCCCCAATGGGTGCAAATCACTTAGCCCTGAAGCATATTCATTGTTTCGACATTTACGATTGTTGAGGCAAGGGGCTAGGTTTTACCTTTTTAAATAACAATCCTACTTTGAATGCTAACATTGCACTCCAGCAATAATGAAATGCAAACATCCATTAATACAAGTTGTTCAGGATACGAACAAACTGAAGGCAATACTTTTACTACATCCATTTTGGAATCGCACTCAGGATTAGTAGCAAATAGCCCTTGTAATTCAAAGAGCTCCGTCCTCAATCAACTTCAAGATGTCCCAATTCGAAACGCTTATGTCGGTTTGAAGTGGTTTTCGAATAATAAATCTAATCCCGGTCTGTCCGAACCGACAATGTTGTTTTAAAATTGGCTAAGATTTGATGGTTAGTTATTTAACTATCAGATAACAAATAATTCAACTAAAGATTTATTTCCATATGGGATTAACTAAGCCTCTTTAAAATAATACTCAAGAATTAAATACTTCAATTATTGACCCAAAAAAATTTGTATGCTTATATCACTGGTATAAGTATATTTCCAAAAACATTTCCTTCTACATTTGGGAAACTTTTCCTTATGCTCAGACAATGTATAAGAATATTCACAAAATATTTAAGAAAGATTTCTTATCCCAAAATTTATACTAAATGGATCAAAATAATGTCCTTTTGAAATACTACATGCTATGAATCCAAATTATTAATCCTTCGGTGTTAAGTAGGGTAGGACCACCAAAACTAAGAAGGAATATTTATTTATTAGATTCATAATAAAAATTGATCTATTTTCTATGAAAATCAATGTTTTATAAACCCAAATTTCTACTCCAAAATCCCAGATCTCTTCTCAAATAATAACTTGAACAATCCTTATATTTAAAATAATTCTCTTTATAAAACACTTTATTATTTTAAACATTTTTATTAATTATGAATTGATTCCCTTTTCTAACCTCTTAAATAAATGATTCGTTTAGGTTTAAAACATTATTGGTAAGGTAATTTACTTACCTTAAATCATTATTAATACCCAATAGATAAACTTAAACACTGTTAAATTAATAATTAATTAACTTAAACAATTATGAATAAAAAAATTTACAAACCATCGTTATTAAATAATTAACTAACTTAAATTATCATTTATAAAATAATTAATTAATAATTTAAAATATCATTTATAAGGTAATTAACTTTAAAAACAACTTAGACAAATATAATTAAACAATTTCCAACTTTAAAATATAATTAATACATAATTGGTTTTCTTTAAAATATTACAATTAAAATATTACTAACTTAACCACTTAGATCAAAATTACTTTACTTTGAAATAATTTAAATTCTAGTAATCCAAAATCCATTTTTCTTTTCCAAAATTTAAAAAAGAGGCTCAAAGACCACACTTGTACCTTGAGATGTTACCATTATTTTAAATTCAACACTACAAATCATATAATTGATATTTACATAAGTAACAAGTATGTAAATAAAATTCACAATTAACAGATGACAGGTAACATGTCACTATCCAAGTCAACCGATATATAGTTAAATGTTCAAATTTATAAAAATGCAGAATATGGTTTTATTCTGCTAAATAGATATCAAATAAATCTACTCAATTTAAATATAGCAAAACGGTGTTTTATTCATCCAGATGACAACGATAAAATATAACTACTAACTGACAGAATTATTTACTGTGAGTATAAATTTAACGGCACTTTACCTCCAAACTATCGAACGGCCATTCCAAAGTGTTCTAAACGATGGTACGAATCTAGCATCGAAATCGGTGGGTTAAACGGACCTCGAATTAATGAGCTATAGCCTATTTAAGTTTAAACATTTTTAAATTTGAAACACTTAATCAAATAAAATTTCAAACTCTTAGGCTCAAAGCCCACCCCATTAACCAAGATTGACCCTTCCTTCCCAAACATTATTTCCCAAACCACACATCACAAATTCAAATTCCACAATAAAATTTTCTGGAGCCAAGATACAAAGTGCACACACTTGCACCGTGTAGATCGCTACACCTCGCTAGTCACCGCATGACTGTCCCCTATAAACTCCAGTGGCCTTGCACTACTCAATGTTGCCTTCACAATCACCTACCCTATCCTAGGGTGGAATTCAACCCTTTCAAGGTTTTTTCCATCCTTCTTTTAAAACGAGCTTGCTACACCCCTTGCTTCACCTTTAACCATGCCATTGGCTGTTAGTTTGCTGCTGCATCGTCCCCTCTCTGGACCAAACGCAGCGGTGCTCGACACCTCCACGAGCCACTGTGACTTCGAAGAATAAGCGCACAAAACCCATCACTTAAACCCTAAGTCGAGCTCCCTAGGCCAACCCTGACCATCGCCTATCTTGCTCCTAACACCACAGCTCTATCACATCGCCAAATAGCTCCACCTCTATCCTCTCGGCCCCTTACTGACGAGATTGATGGAATTTGGTTTTAAACCCAACTTTGATCATCTCTCCAATTCGACCAAACTACATCACTAAAAATCCTACGATTAGTTAATAATATCTCGTTTTTTCGATATGAATGCGATGGTATTGACCATTCCTCGATTCGTGATCGACGAAAAACTGACAAAAATTACCCAGTTATAGTTACGACCTTTAACTCGATTACCATTTGGCGAAACAACCTTGAACTATTTCAAAAAAACCTAGACTTCAATTTAAACATTTCACTAGTTAATGAATTTGGCAAACTCGATAAGGACTGGGAGATAATGATATTTGAAATCAAGAATGGAAATGTTTTACTTATGTTTAAACAAAGAATAGTGTATATGATGTTGTTTATAGTAGACAACAGTGAGCATCCCTTCTCCCTCCTAACTCAAAATTTGATTTTAAACTTAATATTTATCAAACAAGAGATTTGTGATTAAATCAAAATAACTACAAGCGCATTTCCCAACTTTTATCATATATAAAGATCCAAACAAATAAACATGAAAATTTGAGAATCTCACCTTTATCCAAATTTTGAAAAATCCAAATAGCTTTTTTTCTAAAATAAAAAATGTGATTTTTTTCCTTTTTAAAACTCTTGAATGAAAAATTAAAAAGAAGTTCCTGAATATGAACTAAGGATGAAAATAAGAAGATGGATGTATATGTCAATATATAAAGAGATTTTCCTATTTTTTTAAAATAAGAAAAGTCCAGTTGAAAATGCTCTTTTCACTCCATATCATTTCTTAACTAACATGGTACATAACATATAAGAACATGCTGGATAATAAGGTGGTGTTAAGTACTTTTGTTCACTAATAGACCTAAGGAATCAAAATGTCTTTTCTTGTTCAAAATTCAAATACATTTAATTTTACTTTACATATTTATCCTTTGTACATTTCAAAATGAATTGTTCCATTTTATATAAGTATTGTTTTCTAAAAATATACATGGGCATTACAACGTTTTAAAATTTGTCGTTCGATAAAAAAGCTGAAAACCTAAGAGTAGGTTTCGGTCACATTTTCAGTTTTTTGTTGAACTATTTATTTATGTAAACCAAATTTTTAGCATGTACTTATTAAAACCAAAATCAAAAATGAATTAACCAATTTTAGTTATAAATTTAAAAAGAGTTATTACTTATTAAAAATATAGATATTGACAAATTAAAGCTATAAAATTCCAGGTCACTATATTCTTCCCCTCTTAAAATAATTTGGACCCTGAAATTTCACAACAAACCCAACTCAGAAAAACGTCCATATCATCCATTATTTATGAATAAGCCCGTACGGTGCACACATATCATTCGTACATAATATTTGATTTGATCACTTACTCGAATACATTACTTCTCTTCTGAACTAGTGTCGCTCACCCGGTTTCCCTTGTGTGGACTCCAATTAGGATCCTGGATTAGGAATTTCTGCTCTCCTTGCATAGCCATAGAATTTGATTGAAAACTTTGGTAACATATTAAAGAACCTTTATTGAGTATTCACTATCAAGAATCAAGTGATAAATCCTTCGGATCGTTGTGAGTCACCTCAAAGTTGTGTATTTGAACCTTGGATTAAGAATCATGCGAAGAAATGACCTACATGCAACTCACATACTTATTCTTATTAGTTTTTACTTATACCAATTTCTTTTACTACCCACAATCATTTATGAAAATATTCATACAAACTAAACTTAAGCTTAACTTGTATTGTAACATTCCTGTTTTTAAATCAAATTTAAATTAGTAAGTAATTTAATGTTAGAAATTTAATTTGTGAATTAATTTGGTATTTTCTAAATTTAAATAAATATTATGCTTTTTTAATTTTATAAATAGATTGTAAATTGAATTATGAGTTTGAAATTCAAATGAATATTTATTTAAAGCTATAGTAGTTCAAGATAATATGATATTTATAAGGTATAATAGCTTAACTAAAAATAGGATTTGATAAAAATATTTAATCTTTATAAAATGTAACATGAATAACAGTGATTTGTATATAATATATAAAATAATATATTAGATACTGATTTCAAATTTAATTGTGAATTTGAAATTCTAAATTAAATATCTACAAATAAAAAAATTAGATTTGAAAAACTATATGATTTTATGGAAATTTGTTTTCTAATTTTAAGAGACATATGTAATATATTTATAAAGTTATATTTTGAATTAAATTGTGAGATTAATTGGTAAATTTATTTGAGTTTCTCCAAAAACAATTAAAATGTGGGTTTTATAAATAGATTGTGAAAATAGGAATTAATAAAAGCTTTAAAATTTATATATATGTATATAAATGGATTTTTAAATTGAATTTGGACTTTGAAATTCAAGTGAGAAATAAATTGTATTTAAGAACTTTATAAACTAGTAGAGATTTGTTTTTCTATTATATATATGTATATGAATATATACATTGTGGTTTGAAAGATAGGATTTAAGATCAATATAAGAATCATTTTCTTAAGGTTGTATAAATAGTTATAAAAGGAAATATAAGTAGAAAATAATATAAAGATATTTGAATTTAATTTTATGAAATGGATTTAAAAGCTGTATAAATATAATGCGTGAATGCAAATGTAAAATAAGAAATAAAAGTTAAGATATACATGTCTTCTGAGAATTAATAAGATTTGAATAAAATATTAATAAAGGAATAATGTTCGTTCTTTTGAAATTATATATGAACTACGTACAATTTGTTAAAATCTATGAAAGGTTTGATACCTTTTCTTTTCAAAATGGAAATATGAGATCTAAAAATAAAACAAGGTTTAAACCATAAATTTTAAATTTATTTACATAAAGGTCTAAAACATAATATTACTTGTTTTTAACAAGTGTAAACCATGTGATAAGAAATTAAACAAGTGTAACTATTTCTATATATGAAGTTAATAAGTGGCAAAGATGTTTTTTTCTTATTTTATAATGTAAGTAAATATTAAAAGAAAGAAGAAAACCAGGCTGTTCATTTTTTCTCTCCTTTTGAAAAAAACCTAGAAACAAATTTACCTCATACAAAAATCAAATCAGAAACTAAACTCTGAAAGTAAATCAAAGCAAAGTTCAAGATTTCAACTAAGCAATATAAAGCTTTCAACTAAGCAATCAAGCAACTCAGTTGGATCATCTCAACACAATCAAATCTCATATCAGATCGAAACCTGGAAATTCAAAAAAAAAAAAAACTTCAACCTGGAAATGCGGATCTAAGGCAAAGATTAAAGCCTGGAAATCATGTCCAAATGAAAGAAAAAGATTAAAACAAAACCTGAGGGATTCAAAGCAAACAAAGTTTAAGCAAATCAAAATAGCAAATTCAAATTCCAAGTTCTTGGTTTTCAAGCATTCTCTGTTTCATCATAACAGGTGAGCAAAATTCCCTTTTAAAAAAAAAGCTTAAATCTCTTTGCATGTGAGCAAACCATTTGAACTTGATATATCCCTTGATGGTTGATCTATACTTGAAGTTGTGATGAAATTATGCTTGTAAGATTGAGTGAACATATCTACATGTGCGTATCTGTAGATATAAGAATTGAAAAATGCATGTACAGGCATATATATACCTGTTTCATTGTTTACAGGCTAAAAACAAAAATCAAAATCAAAATCTCTTAAATCATTCAGTTATAGACTTTGATATTTAAACAAAAAGTATTCGAATTAACAAGACCAAAGTTATAAAAATACGTTTAAGAAAAAAAAAGAATGGTTTACAGGGAAAGGTAAATCACAGTAAAAAATCAAATCTTGTCAAGAATTTAGTTGATTAAAATTTGAGTTTTGATTATATAACCCTGTTCGTTTTCTTGAACCTTGATTTTTAATTATAAATTCATGATTTTTAAGCAATTAAATGTTGAGAAATTTAGAATTGAACAGTTTTCGAATCTCTGTCAATTCACGGCGATAGACGATGAGATATGTGGCGAGTTTGTTCCTGAAGGTCGCTCAAGTGTCAGTGATTATAGGAAAAACAGGGAAGAAAATTATTAGTTGCCATGGAGATGCTGCGATGATGATTTAGGGTTTCAGTGTCGACATTTGCGAGACAATTGGAAAGGCTAGAGGGAATCAGAAGTCATTGAGACTTGGGGATTGGCTGCGTGGGTCGATGACGAAGCCGAACTCAGAGGGACGCGCATTTTGGTCGCCTTGATCGTCGTGGCGGGCATTTTTTTGGTTGAGGTATTTTGGGTCTGGTTTTTTCAGATGGCTCGATTTGATTTGGTGATGCAATTTTCCGATCTGAGTGGTCGTAGTAGATGTCAAGGTTGTTGTCGACTTGTTAATAACCGAAGAGATGGTCGAAGGGGCAGGACAGTGCCGTGCACGTTCATGGTGCACACTTGGGTTGCTGGAGTTGTGGAAGTTTAGGAAGAAGGTAAGAACTCAAAGGGGAGCGCATGATTTTGATCGACTTCCTCGAAGACAGGCTCGAGAGAATCCTGGGTTGAGCTCGAGTTTGTTTTTTTCAAAAGTAATTTCCAGCTTTTTCGAAAATTTAAAGGAAATAAAGAAATGAAGTTTCTAAGGCAAAACAAAAATAAACATGTTTTCAAATTTAGTTTATAAACAGGTTTTTAAAACAAGCTTTTAAAGGTTAAAAATTTGAAGTTAAATGTTTTAAAAAAAATTTGGTTTATAAAATTTTGTATTGGACTAATTATCTTATTCAATCTCTGATTGTTTTCAAGAATGTAATGATGTAATTAAGTAATTTGTTAAGGTGATTAATTAATGTGTTAATGGTAATAAATTACAAGGTTTATAAATCAAATAGTAATTAAGGGTAATTAATTACTTAAAGATAATTACTTAATTAAAAGTTATTAATTAATAATTAAAGTTGATAAACCAAGTGATTAAAGATTAATATAATTAAGGTAATTAATTTAAGAAGTAATTAATTAATTAAAGGTAGTTAATTAATAAAAGTAATTAATTAATGGTAAAAGTTAATTAATTAATTAAGGATAATTACTTATTTTAAATTAATTAGGATTAATTAATTAAATGATAATTAATTAAGGGTTAATTAATTGATTAATTAATTAATAATAATTAATTAAGGTTAATTAATTAATCAAGATTAATTCTTTAATAATTAAAGGTTAATTTATTCATTAATTAAGGTTAATTATTAATTAAAGGATAATTAATTAATGTAAATTGTGATTAATTAATGTTAATCAACCAGAATTAGTGACTAATCTGGTTTTAATTAATCAGATGATCAATTAACCTTGTTTATGGATGACTGTACTTTATTGAATGCTGTGAATTGTTTGATCTCTACTGTGTGATGCTTTGTGGTTTGAATTGTTTTAATTCAAGCTGTAATGAATGTAATTTATTTATCTATAATGCATTTATATTATCTATCTGTGACTCTGTGTATATAGATAAACGTTATAGGATTATACCGCTTATCGATATTGTTGTGACTGAATCTGTGATGATTGATGATGTTGCACTATTGGGTAAAAACCATGGACTACGCTATACACACACAAAATGGATTGCACGTGGAAATTGGTTAAGTCACAGATTTTTGGAATAGTTTTGAATTTGAATTTTGAATCCAAATGGTTTTGGAAATGGATTGGGTTTAAAGTGAAAAGATTTTGAAAAGGAATTTCAAAGATAAAAGTTATTTTTTAATAACTTGATTTAGTTTTGAAATTTGATTTAAATGTGAATTCAAAATTTGAAATTGAATTCTATGTTGAGAAATTATGATTTAAAAAGATTATATAAGTTTACATGGGTTTTAAACCATTTTTAAAGTGTTGTTTTGGGAATTTGAATTTAACCCAAAGATTTTAACTTGTATAAATGAAATCGTATTTTTCCGAAATAAAAACTGTTTGTGTTCAAATGATAAAAGCTTTCATATAAGGTAAAGAATTTCCAATTTATGATTTCAAGTTGTAATGGTTTTCCATGTTATGAATGAATCTTAACGGTTTGAAAGCTACAAGTTAAATCTTTGATTTAAAGATTGAATGAGTTAATCCAATTGAAATGGAAATTGTTTTAAAATCCGTGAATGGATCTTTGTGAAATTGGGTGAACTTTGTGAAATGAATCTTTTTGTTTAAAGATTTGAAATGGTAACTGGTTTAAACCATTTGAAAGGAAAGTTTTGGATTTTAAAGTTGTGACTTAACTGAAATCCCAATATCCATTTGTCTTTAAATATTGCGCTCATTATTCGGTTTAGCCGGGAGAGGACCTTTGTGTCATATAACCCATTTCGAATAATGATACGACGTTATGGATAACATTTGAAGACCGGTGGTGAAGACTGGGTATTTACGAGAACGATAGGATAACCTATGAAATGACTCTGCACTAAGTAGCTACGGTATAGAGTTCTGCTTATGTGATGGGGAGTTCGATCGGGATTGTGAATATCCGGATTGTGGGATTCTTCGGAAGTGCCTTCAGATCTGTTCGAACCAAGAACAGACTTGTATGGATATGTGTCTGACATTACACTTTGAGATGTAAAACAAGTCTCTATCAAATATATTTCTGTTTGGTGGCGGTGATTTATTCTCTTAGCTCAACACCCTTCTCTGAGACGTATGAGCTCTGAGGTTATGTAGTTGATGGTTATTAGTGATATATTCCCAATTTGGTAATGTGGCATATGAAGTGCTGCTGATCATTTGTTAATCAAAGCATGGCTTTATGAAAAAGCATAGCTTTGTGGATGAGACTTCGTCGAGCCTCACAACCCGGTAATGGTCGAAACATGAATTTTGCAGCAAGGTTGCAAGGATCACACCCCTAGGGTATGTCCATCTCTTTTGGATAAAAGGTGGTATTATGGTATGGAGCCCAGATATTTACCTAGTGGTTGCTGCATACTTATTGCCGTGTGTTTGTTGGTGTCGAGCTCCCGGATATACGACCGAGGTTGGAAAATCTTAGGTGTTACCCCGAGAAGGGAGTACACCGACCTTGTGTCGGTAGGGAACCGTTTGGTTCCTGGGGGTGTACCTCCAGAGGCATCTCATTTTTAAGGAAGTTCCTTAGCCTGACCATTTGTTGGAAATCCAATCATCTAATACGAGTCCTTTACGATTGCAGTTGTATTACCTGCCACCTCAGGTGGTAGCTATTGTAGGAATAGTATAATGGTACCTATGTTGGCTAAGATTAATATTATACTTTCGAAATGTTTTCCACTATGCACTAATAATAATATCAAAATGGCTTTTTCATATCAAGCATTTTTGACTATCAAAAGGAGAAATCTCCTCCAAGTGTGTGCTTGCATTGTGTGTGGCGTGAGGCCTTATGGCAATTTCATTTTCCAAAAAGCATTGCAGATTTCAATGTTTTAAATCTTTTGTTTTTTTATAAAGATAAAACTGTTTTTGTTTGCTCATACCAGTCTCATATCTGACCCGGAGTTTATTGTTGCGTTCCTAAACTCTGGGTGCCCAAAATTTTCCACATGGGTAGTCTAGAGTTGGGTTTCCAGATAGTAGGTGTAGATTCGATAGCCTTCGAAGCCTTTGGATTTGTGGGCCGCATTTGCTACTCTTCAACATTCATGGCTGACCTTGCTTAAGTCCTTCTTGATGGAGGTTCGAGCTATTTCTGGATTGGAGTCCTCGTAGCCTTTGGGATGAGCTTTTGGTTTGGAGTTGCGGTTTTTGGATTCACTCTTCATTGATGATCATATTTGAGTTATACTTCCGTTGTTATCATATTCCACTGTTATATATTTGTATCTGATATTGTTGTATCATATTGTATCGGATATTGTATTCATTGTTGTATCAATAATACTATTCATTTCTTCCGCTGTGTTGTACTTAATGTGTTATAAGCTCCGGCAGAGTCGAATTTCAACGGTTGAATCTGCGGCAGTCGAGTACAAGTGAAGTGCGGGTGTCGATTTTCGAATGCTGAAATTTAGGTCGTGACATGTATAATACCCTATTATATCCTAAGAGTATACACAATTACCTAATTTAATCTTTTTTTTACAAATGAAACTATATATTTAGCCATCGAAAGTGTATACATATAGCCAGAGTAACCCCAAAATGATACAAAGAAACTAGGTACCATCGAACAGTATCATACATTCTCTTACCAAGAAGGGTAATGCTTAAGTTAAGTGTTTACCATCCGAACACATCTCTTTCCCATTTTTAGCTATTTTGAAGTCACTCGAACTAGTTAACTTAAAAATACTTCTTCTATTTCAAACTTCCTTTTTGAAACAATACTATTATACTTTCACATAAATTTTTATAACAAACTATCAATAGCCAACTTGCTTTGGGTTTGCTTAGATTCAGCTCATTCGGTTGCATAATGATAAACAAATTAATTTACTAGGTGAAACTATAATGTCTTCCTAAGCAAACATCCGATAATCACTTAGTAGATTATTCATATTATAACAAAACTAATTGAGACATATTTTCAGAACTATCTAAAGAGAATACCCATACTTAAAGGTTTTCTCTTTAAACATATCACTTAAAATATACCCAAGTAAACATTTGATATCTTCTTCAAGACTTCGAGTTTTGAATCCTCAAAATATTTTTATTTATAAATGCATTTTTATAAAATTCAACTTTCATAAAATCATTCCTTACAAATCCACTTCTCAATATTTATTTCAAAACATTCAAACTTTCTTAGTAAACAACCTTTATTTAAATCCAGTTTTAGTTTGACATTAGAATCGAACGCCTTATAATCAAATTGTGAAACTTAATTCACAAGGTGTTCGTTTCAATGTTCCCACAATTTCTATCTACCCAACCCATATTAGAACAGAAAATTACTTATAAGTCAACAAATACTAAACAATGCACTAAACCTGGACGAGCACGACTAATCACACCCTAAATAAAAATAATTCCTAACAAAAAACACATAGAAAAAACCATATTAACTTTTAAAAATACCGTTTTATATATAAAATATACTTCTAGATAAGATTATTTTGTTGACTGTTTTAAAACAATAATGTGTCGGAAGGCCTTGTTCTAGTGTTTAGAGATGCCTATCAATTATGTTTGCAACTCGTATTGACCAGAACCCATAAGCCACTCGACGGACCAATTAACACAGTAAAAAAGCTTTTTATAACACTAGCATATACATGTCCCCATATATATATACATACATACATACATACATATATATATATATGCTTAAACTCATTCTAGGGTGTTACTAACCCAATCTTTAGTGACTTTACCCTACCGGTGCTAAGATTCTCGCTTAACCACCAACTTTGATACCAAATGTAACAACCTGCCTTTTCGATCCTTGGAAGTGGACACTAATACATCCATAGTATTATGTGCTGAGCAACCAAGTGTCGAGAAGATAGATTGTTTGGGGAAAGGAAAACGAAAAGGATAGAGCTAAATCTCACAACATGATGAGTAATCTATAATATATCAGCAAACTTTACAAAAAGAATCTGAATTTTAGTAGACACATAAATCAGAGTAACTATCTATCATCAGCCTGGACAGTTATAACAACTTGTCCTTACAACCGTTGATAAACACACACAAGGAAAACACAACGAAAACGTAAATATGAAAATATGTCTTGGGCACCAACTAGACTACTGAAGCTCCAAGGAATCCAAAGCTATATCTGGAAAAATACTCGGTTTGACCAGAGCGTTTAAAAAAATTAACACCCAGCTCAGTTTGGTAAAACTAGTGTAAGTAACTCAATCACAAGGAATTTTACTATATCCTGAAAAACCATTTAAAATAAAAGGTATCTCATAAGACCACGCTGTATATAAACATGAATGGGTTTTCCCCCTACGGTAACTAAATCACTTTGAAGAAAATCCAGTGATATCATAATAATGTTGAGGGTTTAAAGTAAACTATGAATATAGCTGAAATGCTTGCGTTTCACATTCCAACATAGTTGGGCAAAACTAATTTGTATGATGCTTATTGGAGAATGGATTCCATCATTAACAAGGAATTAGGGTATGGCTTGCCATAGTACGCCTCTAGAAAAAATGTACCGAGAGCCTAGCCTAGTCCTCTATGAATCAGGACTAGCCCTACCACTTACTGGGTAGTTCCAAATATTTCATCACCTCGGTTACTTTGCAACCTTTTTCGAGAGCTCTTATCCATACACAAATCCATAATTGTGTATATCTAGAAATGGTGATGACAATATCCTAATGGGTGCGATCCATATAGCCATGAAGCATATCCCCTATTTTAGCCATTCCCGATTGTTGAGGCTAGAGGCTACGTTTTACCTTTTTGAATAACAATCCCACTTGGAGTGCTAACAATAGCCCTCCAAGCGATAATACCTTGTCAGCATTCGTCCATACAAGTTGTTTTGGATATGAACAAACAGAAGGCACTACTTCTATTACATCCATTTGGGAATCACCCTCAGGCAAGTAGCCATTGCACTTTAAAGAGCTCCATCTTCAATGAACTTTAGGATGTCCCAATTTGAAACACTTATGCCAGATCAAAGTGGTTTTCGGATAATATATCCAATCACGGTCTATCCGAACTAACAATAATAGTTTTAAAATTGGCTTGAATTTGATAGACAATTATTTAACTATCAAATAACAAACAAGCCAAGAGATTTATTTCCATACGGTATTCACCAAGACACTTTAAAATAATACTCAATAATTAAATGCTTTAAATATTGACCCAAAATATTTATATACTTATATCACAGATATAAGTTCATTCTCAAAAAACATTTTCTTCTATATTTGGGAAACTTTCCCATATGCTCATATAATATATATGAATAATCAAAAAATATTTAAAAAAGATTTATCGTCCCAAAATTTATAGTAAATGGATCAAAACAATGTCCTTTTGAAACACTTACTATGAATCCAAATCATTAACCCTTTGGTGTTAAGTATGGAAGGGAATTCCATACCACTAAGATTAAAAAGGATTATTTATTTATTAGATCCATAGTAAAAAAGGGCCTAATTCCTCTGAAAACCAATGTTTTATAAACCCAAATTCTTTTCCAACATCCTAGATCTCTTTTCAAATTATAACTTTAACAAGCCTTATATTTAAAATAATTCTGTTCATAAAGCAATTTACTATTTTAATTTTTTTATTAATTATGAATTGATTTCCTTTTCAAACCTCCTAAATAAATAATTCATTAAGGTTTAAAACATTATTGTTAAAGTAATTTACTTACCTTAAATCATTATTAATACCCAATAAATAAACTTAATCACCATTGAATAAATGATTAATTAACTTAAGCCGTTATAAATAAACAATTTAATAAATTACAAACCATTATTATTAAATAATTGACCAACTTAAAGTATGATTTATAAAATAATTATTTAATAAATTTAAAATATCATTTATAAAGTGATTAACTTTGAAACAAATTAGATAAATATAATTAAACAACTTTCAACTTCAAAATGTCGTTAATATATGATTGGTTATCTTTAAATCATTACAATTTAAATATTATTAACTTTACCACTTAAATCAAATTTACTTTACTTTGAAATAATTTAAATCCTACAAATCCAAAATCCAATTTTCTTTTCCAAAATTTGAAAGGGAGGATCGGCGGCCACACTGTTACTTAGGCAAGTTGCCATTATTTTAAATTCAACACTTTAGATCATATCAATAATTTTTACATAATCAATAAATGTGTAAATAAAATTCTCGGTTAACAGACGACAGATAATGTATCATCTGTCCAAGTCAACAGACATACAATTAAATGTCCAAATTTATAAAATAGCAGAACGATGATTTGTTCTGCTAAATAGATGTCAATAAATCTATTCAATTTAGATTTAGGAGAATGATGTTTTATTCTTCTATCCAAATGACAGTGATAAAATATAATTACTAATCGATGTAATTATGTACCATGATTATAAATATAATAGTATTTTATACTTCTACAAAACTATTGAATGATCGTTCCAGAGTGTTCTAACTGACGATATGAATGTAATGTCGAAGTCCGCGGATTAAATGGACCTCGAATTGGTGAGCTATAACTTAATCAAATAAATTCTTAAACTCTTGGGCCCAAGAACCCATTAACCGATATTAACCCTTTGTTACCAAGCATTATTTCCCAAACCATACTTCACAAATTCAACTTCCATAATAAATTTATTTGGAGCCAAGATACATAGTGCACACGCATGCACCATACACCGCGCATATCATTGCCCCTCACCAGTTACCACGTGACCGTCCCCCACAAAATCCAATGGCCTCGCACTCTACAATGGCGCCCGCACCATTACCAACCCCATCCTAGGTTGGAATTCGACCTTCCCACTGGATTTAAACACTTCCAGGTTTTCCATCTTCCCCTTTAAAGGAGCTCACCGCACCCCTTCTACTTTACATGGAATTGTACCATTGAATCCATCAAATTGGTGCCATGTTGTCCCCTCTTTGGATCAAATGCAGCCGAGCTCAGCCTCTCCATGAGCGGCAAAGACTTCAAAGAACAAGTGCACGAAACCCATCACTTAAACCCTAAATCGGGCTCCCTAGGCCAACCGCAACCACGGCGCCTCTTGCACCTAACACTATAGCTCCACCATGTCCCCAGTGGCTCTACCTCCAACCGCTTTGCCCCTCATCGATGAGAGCAACAAAATTGGATTTTGAACCTAATTCTGATCATCTCACTAATTTGACCAAACCAAATCACTAAAATCCTAAAATCTCATTTTGTCGATACGAGCACAATGGTATAGCCCATTAATCGATTTATGATCCATGAAAAAATAACAAAACTTACCCACTTACTGTTATCAACCCCTAATTCGATCACCACTTGACGAAACAACCTCGGTATATTTAAAAAATTAGACTTCGAGCTAAACATTTCACTAGTTGATAGATTTAGCAAACTCGATACGAATTGGGAGATAGATTTTTGAAATCAGAGATGGAAATGTTTTACTTGAAATGTTTTACTTATGTTTAAACAATAAACACTGTATATGGTATTGTTTGCAATAAACAACAGTGAGCATACCTTTTCCTTCTAACTTAAAATTAGATTTTCAAAACTTAATATATATCAAAAGGGATTTGTGATTAAATCAAAACAACTACAAGCACGTTTCCAACTTTTGTCATACATAAAAACAAACAAGGAATTTTGAGATTCTCTTATTTATCCAATTTTTGAAAAATTCTACTTACTTTGCTTTTTAAACCAAAAATGTGTCTTTTCTTTTCTTTTTAAAACTCTTGAATGAAAAATTGAAAAGATTATATTGAAAATGAACTAGGAATGAAAATAAGAAGATGGAAATGTATATGTCAATATATAAGGATATTTTCCTAAGAAAATTTTAAATAAGAAAAATAAACTTGAAAATTCTCTTTCCACTCCACATCCTTCTTAACCAACAAGGTCCATAACATATAAGAATATGGTGAATTATAAGGTGGTGTTAGGCAGTTTTGTTCAATAATGCACTTAAGGAATCAAAATGCCTTTTCTTTTTCAAAATTAAAATACGTTTACCTTTTACTTTACATATTTATCCCTTTTACATTTCAAAATGAATTGTTCCACTTTGAAAATGTAAGTATTGTTTTCTAAAACATATACAGGAGCATTACAATAGTTTATAATTTGTCATTTGATAAATAGCTGAAAATTCAAAAAGCGGATTTCGGCCATAATTTTAGCTTTCGTCGAACTATTTATTCATGTAAACCAAATTTTCAGCATGCACTTATTAAAACCAAATTCAAAAATAAATTAACTATTTTTAGTTAAATTTTGATAAAAGTCATTACTTATTAAAACCATAATTTGAATATTTAAATTAAATATTCACAAATTAGAGTAATAAAGTTATGGGTCATTACAAACATTAAGTGCATATGTAGTGATTCAGCATTTTAGTTATTTTGAATATGTAATTGATTTTAAATATTGAAAAGTTAATTTCATAAGTTAAATAACTTGTTTCAAATATAGCGATTTATTGGGTAATTAAATTGTTAAATTTAATTTTTGGAACTATTTAAAATAATTGAATCTTGACTTTAATAATGATGAAAATGATTCAGAAAGTTGATTTAAATTCTATTTAAATAAGAATGAGGATAGTCAACATTTCAGTTTGAATTAAAAGTGATTAAATTGGATTTAATAATAATTTGTTTTAATTAACGAGTAAAAATATCCTTCTGGAGCACTATCGTGGATTTTGACGAAACCAGTTCTTTTAGATCCATAATAGTATATTATAGTACGCCAACGAATTTTGTGGAGATTGGATATATTGTTTGGTCGTGTGGGATCGAATTGCATAGAAATTAATTTCAAATATTTATATAATAATTAGGGTTGAAAAGCTATCTTCTGCATATGAGTGAATTAGGTCTCGAACTAGATCCACTATGTCCAAAATATAGGCATAACATACAAAATGCCAGGCGGCACGCTTCATTTGGAGTTTGAAATTTTTGGACATTTAAATGCATGTTATTTTTAAATTTAAATATTATATATATGTCATATATTTCCCCATGATTTATCGCATACCGAAGCCCATACATGCCATACCAACCCACGTTCTAAACCGTACCTCCCCTTTGTTATATCGTTTGAATCAACCAGAGAAACAAAGGAAAAAAGTAGAGAAGTTCGCCATTTTTTGTTTAAACCAACGACAGATCCAACGACCATAAGACCTTCGGCCACCACGGCCACATTCAGACAAAACTTTCTACATGAAAGTGGGGCACGTTGGCACAAGGAATAGATAGGTGGTGGCTGATCAAAGAATGGAAATGCGTGGAGTCGTGGAAGTCAAGATGAACGACGTTAGTTTCTTGTTAAAATTCGCGGCAGCAGCCGTGCTTGGAAGGTCCGGTCCAAGGGCAATGGGCCAACGAATTTGAGTCGTGCTATAGACGAGTCATGGAGATCTCAAGCGGTCGTTGGCAACGGCAAGACGAAGCTAAATCCCTAATACTCGGGTTGCGTTTGAACGAGTAGGAAGAAAGAGGGAAGAAGGGTGAAATTTTTTAAACGTTTATATTAATTTTAGTTAACTATGGTTTAATTTGTTTAAAAGTTTGTTAATCCATATTTAACTCGTCCAAGGTTCAAATTGAAAGCAACTAGCCATGCGCAGTCATACCAATGAAGGCTATGCTTTAGAATTAGATTCGATGGATTTGGAGCAAGCGAGAATTTTAGGTTTAAATTGAACATCCGTTCAATTTTTATTCAAAAAACGGAATGTTTTGACGAACTAAAACTAATGTTATTAATATCACCTTTTTTAGTTAATCGGAAATATATTACAATAAATAAAAATCATTTATTGGATATTTGGATATTTAAAATTGATTGTTATTGACTGTTTAGATAATTTACTAAATTATATTGTTGATCTGGATATATTACCGCCCCTAGAGTGGATGAGACCCTATTATGTTCCCGTGTATGAGCAGATACTCTTATATACGAACTATAGAATATGCTAGTATATAGTATTTGTTTGAAGATAATAAACATATATATATATATATATATATATATTCATTTAAATGTATTTGTTATTGTACTATTTTATTTTCACATAATAAATTAAATATTTGTTGAATAAAATAAGTAACTCAAAATTTATATTCAAACAAATATTTTATTCAAACAAATATTTTATTACAAATTCGAATAGTAAAAATATGATCTCTCATTATATATTTACACATTGTCAATTACAATAAAATTTCGATTACATCACAAATTTCAATTTACCATTTTGACCTCACTATATATTCACTCAACACTTGTATTTTTATCTTCAACTTTGTTCCAGCTTGAATCCAGCATCTGCTATCTGCAAAATAAACATTGACGTAGTAAAATTGAAAAGAAAATATTTTGCAATACAAAATAAAGTTTGTGTTTTGAAAATGTTATTTGCCTCAATTATTTGGGTTGTTCGTCATTTATTTCTTTTGAATTCTTCTACCGAACAAATTGTGACATGCATAGTGTATCACTATCATGCCACAAGGTCGTGCACATCGATATACACTTGCTTGTTAAAATCGTAGTGATGGGTGAGCACAAAATCAAACCCAAGCAGAGGTTGGATTCAACTCAGGTGAAATACAAAACAAAAATAGAATGGTCAAGTTCAAGAGTCAGTGGTCAGCCAACATGACTAAAAGTTCATTACAAAGGCCGGACTCAAATGTACACAAACAACCCAGTTCCATGCATACAACATGATCACCAGACCAAATGGAACAACGAATCAAGACTGACTCCAAAATGCAAAAGCCTCAACAAAAATAAGAGCACACAATACAACAGAGGAAACAACTACAACCAGAGTAGTGCTCAATGAATCAAAGTCAACATGACTACAACCTTGCAAATGAACACAATGACTAATCTAGGCATCAAGTGCAAAAGACACCAAGCATGGGACAAGTTCACACTAAATCAGTTCCAAAACAACCAAGGCCGCAGAAATGCCAAAAGGTGGAACCACAAATATGGAAATCCAGCTCTTAATCAACAATTGAAAAACAGAATAGTCAAAGCTCTAAATGACTTAGAAGAGCAGGAGATCATTTGTTACAACTGTAATAAACCCAGTCATATCAAGCCTAATTGTCCTCAAAATCAACTAGGCAAAGTAAAGAAACCGAAAAGGAGAAATTTTGCAGCCATTTGGGACGAAGTGATGAAGATAAAGATGAAAGAACAAGCAATGAGAATGAAAAATAAAAACCGTGTCTTCGAGGAGAAATCAGTGACGGCGACGATAACGAGCCAAGCGAGGTATTAAAACTTACTCATTCGGAATTACTTATATACTTTCATGAGGTAAATGGTTGTTTTGAAAGACTTAGGGAGAAGTACGCTAAAATTGAATCACAAAGAGATAGTTTGATAGAACTAAATAAGCAGCTTGATTAATTGGTTAAAAACTATCGAAATAAGAGCCCTAAGTGTGATAAATGTCATCATTCAAAGAAGAAATTAAAAAATCAGAAATTAAAATTAAATCACTTGAAAATGAAATTCTGATTTTGAAAGAAAGTGAAAATACCAGGAGAGAAAATTCTATTAAAAAGTGCACTCTATTATTGAATGAAAATAAATCTCTCAAAACACAAGTCAACAATTATTTACAACCTTAGGAAAATTTTCCAAAAGAGAAAATCACTAAATATGTTATTAGTGAAACAAACTGTTAATACTATTAGACAATGACTTGGGTACACTCAATCTGAAAGGGTTAGAAGTAAAACTAATTGTGTCAAATCCGAGTGCACAGTCTGTAGAAATATTCGACACAATCAAAACAATTTTTGTTATAGTCCAAACACGTGAAAACCATACCACTTTGGGTTCCTAAAGGTACAAATATAAAATCCCTTAAAGTTAAACAAATCTAGGTGCCAATAGGAACAAACATAAATTGTCTTGGTTCTACACAAACTTATTCTCCAAAATATTTTGTCACTAACAATCATGTACCTATAAAAACAAATAGGTCGCAAAAATCTTTTCTCGTGTAGATATGGTGGCAGGCTAAGGAACAACAAGAGTGATACGTAGGTTCTGGTTGTTCCAAGCACACAACGGGCGACAAATCAAAGTTTCTTAGCTTAGATACAAAGGTGGTAGAATCACATTGGACAACAAATAAAAAATTATTGGTAAAGGTAAAATAGGTAACAGTATCTTTACCTTAAATGATATATTATATGTTGAAAATTTACACATAATCTGATTTAAATCAGCCAGTTATGTGATAAAGAAATGAATGTTGATTTTGATTTTGATTTATGCAAGATTATTGGCCAATTATCTTTTTATGCTGAGAACACTACAAGTACCTCTAAAGGCTTTGAACTAATTCATACAGATTTGTCTGGACTAGTAATGTTGTTTTATTGGTTGATAATTATTCTTTATACACATGGATATATTTGACCTAACATTATGGTTTGTGTTTGTTTATATGCACGGTTTCAGAAAAATCCAAAGGAATCACATTTTAAAAGCTGCAAAAGTATTTTAAGGTATTTGTTGCAACTTCACGATCTAGTATATGATATCCAATTTATGATAACTGTGATTTAAAGGGGTATTCAGATGCAGATTCTGCTGGTAGTGTAGTTGATAGAAAAATTACTAGTGGAACGTGTTTTATGTAGGGACATTCATAAGTTGCATCATATTCCCAAAGAAAATATCTACATAAATTTCATTTTGACTGTTTTTCAATTGGCAAACATTTCTTACAAAACCCCTTTCAGAAAATAGTTTTGTTAAATTTATCACAGTTTAGGCATTTTAGAAATTTGATAACCTTTTGAATTTGATTCTAAATGATTATGTTAACTACTTCTAACTCCCTTCTGATTATCAAAAAGAAAATTAGTTACTGAAAAATGTGATGAGTTTTGATATTAATTATACATTATGACTTGAGAAAGTATATATAGTAAATTTCTTTAAAAAATTAAACAAAATTTGTAATAACTTTGATTGGTAAAAATTCCATAAACATCTCTATTTCTATCATATTTCTAACAACCATCACTCACTAAAAACCAATATAGTATGTCATTATGTGGTATTTCTAAATGAAAATTATTCATTTTTTTAGTTTAATTAGAAATTAAAACATTCAAAGTATTCACTCTCATTTAAAAATCCTCAGGGTTATGCATGGGTGAATTACTTGGAATCTTTGATTATATACTTCCATGCTCATTTAAAAGTCCTCACGGTTATGCATGTATGGAACACATATCAAAATTGATTATTAAATAGACAAGTTGATTCTAATCCCGTTTAAAAGTCTTCATGGTTATACGTGGTTTGAATATACTTGAAAATTCATTTTTTTTTAAATTGGGAATACTACTAATCTCATTTAAAAAGTACTAACGGTTATGCATGGTAGTAAGTATTCAAATTCCTTTTATAAATCTACCACAAATAGACAGGACTATATGGTTTTATATATCGAAATCACCCCTATCACTCTAAAGTAGAATATGCGCCTAATAGAGTAATTATGATTTTTGTTTGATTTTTTATTGAAATTTAATATTTATACTCGATTGGGTATTAATGTTGTATTAATATCTATCACTTTATCTTTATTTTCTAATGCTATTTCTCTTTTGCTGATAGCAAAAGGGGGAGAGAGAAGTTAAGATTTTGGCAAATAAGTTCAAATTTTTAATTTGCGTATTCCCATCTACTTTTGTTGCATGTTTTTTATTTATTTTTCATGCATATGTGAAGGAGGAGCTTGGTTGTAGAGGGAGGATTCAAGTAGGGGAAGCAAATGGAATTCATCAAAATCAAATACATTTGATAGATTCAAAATCTTAATATATGTTTGTTATCATCAAAAGGGGGACATTGTAGAATATGCTAGCATATGATTTTTGTTTGATGATAATAAACATATATATATATATATATATATATATATGTTCGTTTAAATGTATTTGTTGTTGTACTATTTTATTTTCATATAATCAAATAAATATTTGTTGAACAAAATAAATAACTCGGAATTTATATTCAAACAAATATTTTATTACAAATTCGAATAGTACAAATTTGAGCTCTCACTATACATTTACACACTGTCAGTTACAATACAATTTCGATTACATCACAAATTTAAATTTATAATTTTGACCTCACCATATATTCACTCAGCACTCGTATTTTTATCTTCAAATTTATTTTAGCTTGAAACCAGCACCTGAGCTATCTGTAAAATGAATAATGACGCAGTAAAATTGGGAAAGAAAATATTTCGCAACACAAAATAAAGTATGTGTTTTGAAAATGTTATTTGCCTCATTTATTTGGGTTGTTCATCATTTATTTCATTTGAATTCATCTACACAAACAACTTATTACATGCACAGTGTATCACTGTACATGCCACAAGGCCGTGCACACCGATATACACTTGCTTGTTAAAATCGCAGGTACAGGCGAGCACAAAGTCAAACCCAAGCCGTGGCTGGATTCAACTCAGGTGCAATACAAACCAAAAATAGAATGGTCAAGTAGAAGACTCATTGGTCGGCCAACATGAATAAAAGTTCAATATAATTGCCGGACTCAAATGTACACAAACAACCCAGTTCCATGCATATAACATGACCACTAGACCAAATGGAACAAGGAACCAAGACTGACTCCAAAATGCAAAAGCCTCATCAACAATAAGAGCACACAACACAACAGAGGAAACAACTACAACCAGAGCAGTGCTCAATGAATCAAAGTCAACATGACTATAACCTTCCAGATGAACACAATGACTAATCCAGGCTTCAAGTGCAAAAGACTCTAAGCATGGGACAAGTTCACACTAAATCAGTTCCAAAACAACCAAGGGAGAAGAAACGCCAAGTTGAGATGCAACAAGTAAAACAAATATCAACACAAACTCAGCAAGGTTACAAAAAAACAAGCAATTGAGAATTGAAGTCAACCTCACAGGCCAGAACAAAAACAAGGGGTTCAACACTAACCAGAAAATGATCACATAAAAACAAGCCCGACTACGTACATATATACATACGTATGAACACATGCATACATATCAAAAGCAACAAGACTCAAAATACAACCAGAGTCAATATCAAACCACCATACATATATATACATATGTATACACACATGTATACATATATATGCAGTGGCACACAACTAAACAGTAAGGCAACCATGTACAAAGCAACTGAAAACAAGTGCACAACAACTAAACATGAAGACCATCAGTGCAATACAAAGACCAGACTCCAAAATGCAAATGGGATGCAACACAAACTAGATAAGGTTCAAATACAAGGCCACATAAACACACTCACATACACACACACCATAGAATACAAGTATGAAGACGTGAACCCACACATGCATAGGTGACTCGAAGAAACTGCAGCCACCACTCGAACACTAACCAGAATTTATATGGAACCAGTGCAAATAACTCAACAAACCAAACTTCAAGTGCAAGAAACATGAAGACTCAACATAAGTGAACCCAGACCAACTATAATGCAGCAGACTCCAAATTCAACTCAATACAAATGCACAAGGACAAGAAAGCACCAAGTTTACTCAACTAAAGTGCAAGTCCAACCATAGAACAGATTCAGAACTCAAATCTACAAGAAGCCTAGACCAACATGAAGACTTAAATTACATCAATATGGGACCAGATCACTAAATGTATCAAAATCAGTTCAACCAAATCAACTTCAACATGAACCAAGCAAACAATGCACAACGATATGCACTGAGCAATAACATGACAGTGAAGTAATAACATGTATCACAATGCAACATGTTAGATTACTAGTGCAATGAAGTGTTCAAAAAATGGTAATTAACAGTAGCAGTTCGAACCAGTTAAAGTGAAAGGAATACAAAGAAATGAACAAGGTTGTAGTTTAAATAATGTCACAGAAGAATTCAACAAATAACAAGACAAACAAACAAAGTATTGGTTCGAAAAGAAATGGTTTGAAGCCGTGAGTCATGAACGGAGCGAATTCAAACTCATGGGGCAATGCAAATACCAATAAGTCAGTGAATTGAACAAGTCATTATATTATCCCAAAACTTCAAATGCCAAAGTCAAAGTAGCTAATAATGGAACCGACTCAACAAATTCGAATTCATGGATTAACTCGTATATGATGAACATGCCAGCAAATAACAAAACCATACGATCAGTAGTCGAATGGCCAAGCAAGTGTTTGAAGAATTCAAATACAAATATAGGAAACGATAATATAGGGTTTCGTCCCTTATAAATCAAACCCAAATTCATCATCGACATACATTAGAGTTCGACACAAAAATTCCAACAAAGAATACTTTGAAGGAAACCAATAACTCCAATCAAGTTCGAAAGTATTAGAGTTCAAGCATATCAAACAGAGAAATGAAAGCAAAATTCACGTACCAAATTATATTTAGTCGAACTCGAGAAATTGAAGCACCGAGGGAAGTCAAAACTAGAGATCAATTAACGAAGCCAATCAACGCAATAGCTACTGCAATCAATCATTATCGCTTCAATTCAATTACAAAGCCCTAGTATTCGCGAGAAAAGGAAAAAGGAGGCGGACATTGATTTCGCAAAGCAAAAGAGGAGGACACGAAAATAAGAGAAGAATGTCCAATTTTTATCTTTTAATTTTGGGCCGGTCATTTATTTTTTATTTGGGCTTCATATATCATAATTAGGGTTTTGTTTGTTTTTCTTCTAGTTTGTAATTTCTTTTTAAATTTGTAACTCTCTAGTCGTTTGACTAGGTTACGAATTATAGTGGTGTAGTTCGACAATTCGCAACTCAGTAGCTGAGTTGTGGCAGAGGTTTGAGCATAGAATTAGGTTAGTCATTAACGGGCGTCGCAAGTTTATGTGTGTAAGCGTCTAACTACTTAATTTCTACTAGAAACGTTGGGTGCAGTACGTAGGCAGAGTTTTACCGAAGCTGGGTAAATTTGTGTGTGATCTCTTCTGCCTTGTGTTTCTACCATCGATTTTTATTTCCGCATTAATTTTTATTATTGGTAGTATCACCCTATTCACCCCCTCTAAGGTGAAACCGATCATACACGAACCTCACCTCGAAGCAGTTGATTTATAATTTTATGATTATATATATTGTATGTGATGCAGGGGGATAGGTTAGAAGGATACAATAGGATTCCCCACACTGTTGATTTATTTATATATATATATATATATATATATATATATTATGATATATGACTTGTTGAATGCCATATTGATGACCTGGATATCATTCTGCTTAATTAGTGCTTTAGTAGTACTAGACCTCAATTTGTATTTTAAAATACTATAAAATAGTGATTTGATTTAAAAAGGAATTTCAATGTGATTTTGAAATTTTATATGTTTGCTAATTTTTATAAAGTACAAGTATTATTTTTACAGATTATAAATTTACGGTTTTATAAAATATTTTAATTAGAGATTTTGAATTGTGAATAAAGATTTTTAAAATCTTGGGAATAAGTCCGTGTTTTATAATAAGGGATTACGGTTTTAAATGGAAGATAGAAATAATTATTAGCCGTTTTATATAGAGCGTATGTCTGTAATATATATAAATATTAAGATTTATTTATAAATATGGAGATTTATAAAGGTGATAATGTATAAAGTGACATTTTACAAATGAAATTAAGATTTATGAATTCATATTTATTTATAAAGGTATAGATTTATGAACAGTGTTTTATAAATTAAAAGGAAACTATTACTATTTAATCGATTAGAGAAATAAATCAAACGAGAATTTATTTTAAGATGTGGAGTGATGTTTTAGAAAATAGTTGATTCTATTTTGAAAATTGAAGGTGAGGGTAAACTTGGTATTGTCAAATGATATTTTATAAATTAAAAGAAATTCATACTTATCAAAGCAAGATTAAAAGACATTGAAATTTTGTAACATCCCAAATTTCGTCAATTTAAATTGGTAATTTATTTGAACTTTTGGAATTTAATCTGAAAATAATTTGAATGATATCAAATCAAATAAAATAAGTTTTAAGTAGTATGAATAAGATTTCAATTTCATTTAATTTTAAAATTTGAAATAACAAATGTTTTTAAAATAATTTGAAGTTAAATTATACACATGTGTGTGTGTGTATAAGTAGATTTGAATTTGATTTTGAATTTGAATTTAAATTTTAATAAATGTTTTAGAAAAAAAATTGGGTTTAAAAATATGTGTAATTTATTTAATATGTATTTAATTTCAAAACATTCTTTTTTATACAATAGGTATTAATATAAAGCAAATATCTTCAATGGGAAATGTAAATTTAAAATACAATTTAAATAATGTAAAATATTATTCTAATTAAAAAATTACAAATGTTAACTAAGTAATAACTATAGAGACAAGTGTTAATCTTTAGTAATTAAATTTACAAGTTAATTCATGAGAAGAGAGATTTAACAAGTGTCATCATATTGTCTTCATTTTTAAGAAAATTTATAAAAATGAAAATAGAAACTATATAATATCTTAAATCCTCTTTCTCATCTCTTTTGGTCACGTTCAAAACTTAAGAAAATCTGAGAAAAACAAATCAGAAAAAAAATCAAAGCAAACTTTAAAAACAATCAAACAAATCAGATAAAAAAGAAGAAAGGATTCATCTCAACCTGCAGTTCAAAGCTTAAGTTTGTAGAGGGAAGATTTCAAATAATTAAAGAACAATTCAGTAATCAAACAAAAGGAAATTCAAAGATTCATCATCACAAATCAATTCAAACAACCAGATTCAAATTTCAAGGCTCAGTTTCAAGTTGCAGACCAGTAGTCTTCTCCGTTTTTATAAAATTCTTGACGGTAAGTAATCTTTTAAGAATTTGAAATTTTAGTTTGTTGTTGATAAAGAATTAAGAAAGTCATTTCATCAGATAACTAAGCAAGTTATATAAATCAGTTGCAGAAAAGAATTCAAGATCCAGTAAAAAACCAATTGCAGCCTTTCAAAATTTTAAATTCCAGAAAGTTTCTCTATTCAAAATATTCAGGTGAGTAAACCCTGTGTGATATAAGTTAAAATCCATTATGATGCATAGTATTAGTGTTTGAATTGAAAGTTTGAGTTTTCATGTATATATTTACATCTGGAAATGTGATGTGCATGACTGTGCGTATCAACCTGGGTTCTGTTTCATGTTTAAGGCATCAAGCCTGTTCAAATTTGATTTTTCTTCCTTTGATCCACATTGAACTTTGGGATTCGAACAAAATTAGATTGTTTTAACTTATCTCAAGTTTTAAAAATAAATCTGAGAAAAAATAAATTAAGGTTTTTATGAAAATTTGAAGTTACAGGAAAATTCAAAATATGTTGAAATTGCAAACATCAATATTTTTGATTTTAGTAATATCATCGGAAATGGTTTCGAAAGTGTTGATTTTTAAAAGTACAATCAAAATTTTTAAGTATGAATTAATTGAGAATATGCAAGATGAACAAATTTGGGGTTTTTGCTAAATTTCGATGATCGAAATAATTTTAGGTCTCGAGGTTGAGATGGTAGCTAGGTCGAGGACATCTGAAAAATACTCGTCGATTTTACAATTTTATGTGGAAGGCTATCGAGATCAAATTAGGGTTCAAAACCCACAAATGGTCGTGGTCGGGAAACGCATTGCTGCGTCACCGTCGATGGACCGAAACTATTCGCTCTGATGGCGATCGAAGTTAGAAAGCCTTACGCAGCTATGGCCAAAATTGCGTGGCCTCAGGTTGTCTAGGTCACTGACACGAGATGGATTGGTGGATCGAACCTTTGTTCCAGTTTGGGTTCTTTATCTCGATTACAAGTTCATGGATGTCTGGAGTTTCAGGGTGCTCTTATGGATGGTAGGGGTTGTCGCGGACTCGTCAAGGGTGGCAGCATCGATCGAAGTTTGCCGGAACTTCTATACACGTGCACATGTCGATGATCGTGTCAGTTGAGGTTTGGGTGATGATGTCTCGGGTTTTTCTTCGTGAAGATCATGGTTTGCTTGGGTTTGAAATCATGCGTTTTTAAGTATATATCGGGTTATTTCTAACACTTAAACAAATTTAAAAAAAAAGTTTGCAAGTTCTCGGGTGGATTTGGGTAAAACTCGAAGTAGGCGGAGGGTTGGCTTGGGAAACACTCGAGGGTGACTCGGGTATTATAATTTTCCAGTTTAGAACCTTAACAATTTAAGTTAAATAAATTTCTAAACTTTTTTTTTTAAAATGATGAATTAAGTTTTAGATGTTTTAAACTTATATTTTTAAAGAATTTATTTTAAATAAAAAACTTAATTCGGAAATTAGGAAATTAATCAAATGTGTTTTAATTTGTTAACTTAGAAGTTAAGTTAATTTATATTTTTAATGATCATTAGATAATTAATGATTTATAATTACTTAATAATTGAAGAATAATTATTTAAAGTTTATTATTAATTATTTAAAGTTAATTATTAATTATAAAGGTTAATTAATTAATAATTAAGGATTAATTAATTAAGATAATTAATTAATTACTAAGAGTAATTAAGCTTTAATTAATTAATAATTAAGGATTAATTAATTAAGATAATAAATTAAAGAGTAATTAATTAATAAAAGTAATTAAGATTTAATTAGTTAATAATTAAAGATTAATTAATTAAGATAATTAATTAAGGAATAATTAATTAATAAAGGTAATTAAGATTAAATTAATTTATAATTAAGGATAATTAATCATTGATTAAAGATAATTAATGAAAGCAATTATATGGTTAATTTGTTTTAAATCACTCAATTAATTCATCTTAATTGAAGATGGTTGATTATTATCGAATGTTGTGTACTGGATTGATATTCTGATATGTGATTATTAAGTTATGTAACGTGAATTACTTTGTGCTTAGCTGTGATATCTGTGATTTGTTTCTGTGAATGTGAGAAACCCATTGGCCTCTAAACGGCATTTAAATTTCGATGCGACAGGGAGTCGGATTCCAATTGGTTATCCGAAACCCACACATCGAACCTTGATAGTAAATTTTTGTGAATGATATATCCACATGATTTAAAATTAAGCGCTCACTATTTGGATTAGCCTGAAGAGGACTTTGTGTCATATAAACCATTCCAAATAGTGATACGACGAAATGGATAGCATTTAAAGATGGTGGTGAAGACCGGGTGTCTTCGAGAACGATAGGATAACCTATCGAATGTCTCTACATTGAGTTGCTCCGGTATAGAGATCTCCACATGTGATGGGGAGTCCAATCAAGATTGTGGATACTCGGATTGCAAGGGCTTCTTCCTTTATTGGACGAAGTGCCTTCGGTTCTGTTCGAACTTGGAATAGACTTGTATGGTTGTATGTCTGGCACTACACTTTGAGATATAAAGCAGATTTCTTTCAAATACATATCTATTGGTGGCGGAGAATTTATTCTCTTACCTAACACCCTTCTATGAGACGTACGAGCTTAGAGGTTATGTAGTTGAAGGTTATCAGTGATATACTCCCAATTTGGTAGTGTGGCATGCTGAGTGCTGTTGTGCGTTGGTGATCATTTGTTGATCAAAGCAAGGCTTTTGTGTAAAGCGTAGCTTTTTGGACGAGACCTCATCGGACCTCATACCCTGGAAATGGTCGAAACAGGAAAGATACGACAAGGTTATGAGGGTCGCGCCCTTTAGGGTATGTCATTTCCTTATGGAAAAAGGTGGTATCATGGTATGGATCCCAGATACTTAACCTATGTGGTTACTGCAATCTCATTACTGTGTGGTTGTTGCTTTGTGGTTGAGGGCCTTCGGATAAAGGTCACAAACGACTGGGGGTGGCATACTCGCGTAGTAGTTACCTAGTTACAGAGGTAACCCGGCCTTGTGTTGGCAGAGCGCTAATTAAGTTCTTGGGTCGTCCCTCCAGAGGCATACCCATGTGGCAGTAGGAAGTTCCTTAACCTGACCATTTGTTGGAAATCCAATTCCCAATACAAACCAAGTACGGTTTTAATTGTATAACCTGCCATTTACTTATGGTGGTCACCACTGTTTAGATGGTAGCTATAGTAGGCATGCACTAATGGTTGTATGATGTCTAAGATTAATATTATACTTTCGAAATGTTTTCCTGCACTATGCACTAATAATAATTCCAAAAGAAATTTTCTCGTATCAAGCATATTTGACTATCATAAGAAGAAATCTCTTCCAATTCTGCGATTGCATTTTGTGTATGGCGGGAGGTCTTATGCTAGTTTCATTTTTCTAAAAGCATACCGTATTTTCTTTTATAAATTTGTTTTTATTCAAAGCAACTATTTTTGTTTACACATACCAGTCCCATGACTGACCCGGAGTTTATTGTTCCCTTTCTAAACTCTGGGTGCCCATAATTCCCACACGGGCAGCCTAGTAGCAGGTTTTCCGTGTTTTGGTGCTAGCTGGATTTTGAAGTCTTTTTGTTTGGAAGCTATCGGATTTTGGAAGTTTTGGCTTTGGAAACCTCTTGAAGTGTTGGAGTTTTTGAAGACTATATTGTAGAAGAGTATGTTGGATCCTTTTGAAGACTCTATTGTCATTCCGTTGTGAAGTTATTATAATGTTGTTGTTATACTAAATGTAGCACTCTTATATTGATGTTAATTGTTGTAATGGATATTATGATGATGTTGCATCTATGATCAATTATATTCATTTTGTTTCCGCTGTTTATATTCATCTAATGTTGTTATAAGCTCCATCCGAACTGGAGTTCGATGTTTGAATCTTCAACAGTCAAATACAAGTGAGGTACTTGATGCCGATTTTCAAACACTGAATTTCAGGTCGTGACAAGTGGTACCAGAGCTATAGGTTGAGTAAGAACTTTAGCTACGGAGTATAACACATTAGGTGGCTCATTAGAGATAGGGTGAAGTATACCCTAAAATGAGTATAAATCGAAAGACCAAACACTCAATTTTCTTAGTCTATTTCTTTTAATTGCGATATTCCTTAAGATATATCGTCTGTATATCTAAATCAAGTTTTCTTACTAATTACAGATAGTAAGAATGAGCGGGCGTAGAGGAAGAGCTAGGAGTCGGGGAAATGCTACCACAACTAGTCAAGTTCCCCCAACAACAGAAGCATCTTTATCCACTCAACATCAGCCAAATCTGGCTGATCTATATAAGAGCTTCTCATGACTTGGTGGTAAGCCGTTCACCGGCAAGGAGTTAATTGTCGAGGCCCAAGCATGGATCAGATCATGTGAAAGAATTTTTAAAGGGCTAAAGCTGGAGGACTATCAGATGCGACTCATAGCTTCTTGGCAGCTTCAAGAAGAAGCCCCAGCATGATGAGAGACAGTTACAATAGATGAGCCAGAGGACGAGTTTACTTGGGAGAGATTTAAAGAAGTATTTGAGAAGCAATATATGCCATCAGCTGGTATTTCTTGAATGTACCAGGAATTTATGGACTTGAAGCAAGGAAGTTTGTCATTTGAGGAGTATTTGAACAAATTCAACGAATTTTCTCGTTTTGGTCTAGAATTGGTAAATACACCTCTAAAGAAAAATGAAAGGTTCATTCATGGGATGAATAAGAAGTTTTATGAAAGGATGACTGGCCACGTCAAAGAATCTTTTTCAGATCTAATCGATATGGGGTACAGATATGCTACGCTGGATATGCAAGAAGCCCCGGTGGAGAAAGGAAATACGAGCAGTCAAAATTGAAAGAAAAAGAAATTTAGAGGCAAGAAACCATGGCAGGGAAAAGAGAAGAAGAAGAGCAATTAGGAAAAACCGGCAGGGAATGTTACTTGTTTTAATTGCTTAGAAAAGGGCCATTACTCGAGCAGATGTACGAAGCCTAAAATACAAGTGAATCAACCTGTATAAGAAAAACGTAGGAAATGCTACTACTGTCAGAAATTTGGACACGAAGTTAAAGACTTCCCAACCATGAAGTAAGCTTAGACAGCAAAAGTGTACACAGTCAAAGATAAACCTACAACTTCTAAAGCAGAAAAGGGGAAAGGAGTTCTGGAAGGTAACCTTACTATTTATAATAGAATTGTTAGAGTTTTGTTTGACACGGGCGCTACACATAGTTTTATCTCTCAATAAACTGTAAATGAATTAAATCTTGAACCTGATTTTGTCGAGGAGCCCGTCTGCGTAAAGAATCCAGTTGGTGGCCTCACAACCTTTGCTTACGATGTAGAGACGTTCCTATCTCATATTCTTGTTACCAATTCCCTATCGGTCTCTTTGTCCTTAATTTTAATGAATTTGAAATCTTACTCGGAATGGATTGGCTAACAAAATACGAAGCCAAATTGGATTGTAACCATCGATTGTTTTCGATCAAAACCAAATTTGGAGATGTCATTGAGATTTCTTATGAGGACCCAAGTCCTAAAAGAGATGAGTTGATGTATAAATTGGGTTACCCGAACCCAGTCTGGAGTCTATACCTATCGTCCGAGATTTTCTAGACGTGTTCGAAGAAGTAAAATCCTTACCCCTACATAGAGAAATAGAATTCACAGTTAACCCAGTACCCAATGCTCGTCCTGTCGTTCACGCAAGTCGTAGGATGGCACCTAGGGAAAGGATTGAATTAGTCAAACAAACCGATGATTTTCTAAATAAAGGGTTAATTCGTCCTAGCATTTCTGAATGGGATTCGGCAGTGGTGTTTGTTGCTAAATCTGACGGATCTTTGAGGTTGTGTGTGGACTACCGCGATCTCAATAAGCTGACTCTCAAAAACAAATTTCCTTTACCTAGAGTTGATGATCTGTTTAATCAACTGCACGACGCTCGTTTCTTTTCTAAGATGGATCTAGCTCAAGGATTCCATCAGCTACAAATTGCCGAAGATTGTGTTCATTTGACTGCCTTCAGGGGTCTTAACATGTTCTACGAATGGTTAGTCATGCCTTTCGGACTAACCAATGCTTCAACATACTTCGTAGATCTAATGACCCATGTGTTCCGGGAAGTATTGAATAAATTTGTGCTTGTGTTTATTGACGATATTTTGGTCTATTCCTAGACCGAAGAGGAGCACGTTGAACATCTTAGAATTGTTTTGGAGATATTAAGGAGAAATATTCTGTTTGCCAAATTTTCCAAATGCCATTTTTGGGTCAGAGAAGTTAAATTTCTCGGGCACATTATTAATGAGGAAGGAATTTCTATTGATCCTAGCAAAATTTCCGCTATTCTTGATTGGAGAAAACTCACTACACCAAAAGAAGTTCGAAGTTTTCTGGGTTTAGTGGGTTATTATCGGAAGTTTGTTCTGGACTTTTCTAAGATAGCTAGTCCGTTGACTAAGCAAACAATGAAGAATGCAAAATTCAGTTGGACTCCGAAATGTGACAAAGCTTTTCAGGAGTTGAAGAAGAGGTTAACCACTGCTCCTGTTCTCGCTATCATTAACGGGAATCAGGGTTTATCTGTCTATACTGATGCTTGTGGTGATGATTTGGGTGTGGTACTAATGCAGAATAGGAAGGTAATTGCCTATGCGAGTAGACAATTACGTCCGCATGAGAGAAACTACACAACACATGATTTGGAGCTTCTAGATGTTATTTTCACTTTGGAAATCTAGAGACACTATCTTCTAGGTAAGAAACTCTTTCATCTTTCCTAACGATTTAAGAAATTTAATTTAACTTAATAAATATACTTAATGAATTCTCTTTGTTTTAGGTGAAAAATTCGAATTATTCACCGACCACAAATCTTTGAAATATCTCTTCACGTAGAAAGATTTAAATCTATGACAACAACGTTGGTTGGAATTTCTGCCATTCTATGACCTAAATATTCTGTATACACCCGGAAAAGCCAATGTAGCTCCCGATGCTTTGAGCAGAAAGCATGTTATTCTTGCTCATCTTATTGTCGCTCCTACTCTTCTTAAAAAAATTGCAAGAAAGCAGACAGAAGACAAGTTTCTTTGAGAAATTCGTAGAAGAATATGTCGAGGTGAGAATTCCAGTTTTGGAATTGACGATGAAGGAATTATAAGGTTAAAGGATAGGATCTGTGTCCCTGATATTTCAGAATTAAAACGTGAAGTTTTAGATGAGTATCACAAATCTAAACTCGGTATCCATACAGGAGTTAACAAGATGTATAGAGATATCAAAAGAACTTTCTGGTGGAAGATAATGAAAATGGACACATCTATATATGTGAGTCGCTGTGCTACTTGTCAACAAATTAAAAGCGATCAGAAGAAGATGGCGGGTTTACTTCAGCCTTTGGAGGTACCCAAGTGGAAATGGATCAAGCATCGATGGATTTCATCGACGGGTTTCCCCGTACTCGGAAAGGCAATGAAGCAATTTGGGTCATTATGGATCGTTTGACTAAGACAGCCCACTTTTTCCAGTGAAATCTACCCACACAGCAGCAAGTTTAGCTGAGTTATATGTGAAAGAAATTGTCTGTCTCCAGGGTATACCGAGCAGTATAATGAGTGATCATGACCCAATCTTCACTACTGGATTTTAGGAGGCATTTCAAGCCGCGTTGGGAACAAAATTGAACTTCAACACTGCTTATCACCCACAGTCTGATGGGCAGACTGAAAGGATAAACCGAATCTTATAAGACCTGTTGCATGCTTGTATACTAGATTTTGGTGGTTCTTAGGAGGATCATTTGCATCTGGTAGAATTCTTATACAATAATAGCTATCAGGCTAGTATCGAGATGGCTCCTTTTAAAGCTTTATATGGTCGTCCGTGTCGAGCACCTGCATGCCGGATCGAGTCAGGTGATAGACTCGTCCTTGGACCAGACATAATTAAGGAAGCCATAGAAAAAGTAGATTTTATACGAAAGAAATTGAAAACGGCTCAAAGTCATCAAAAGTGTTATGCTGATCGCAGAAGAAGAGATTTGAAATTCCAGATTGGAGACTCTGTTTTCCTTAAAGTATCTCCAATGCATGGTGTATTAAGGTCTGGGAAGACTGGTAAGCTGGCACCACGGTATATTGGTCCTTTTCCTATTCTGGAGAGGATTGGTCCTTTAGCCTACCGAGTGCAACTACCCAGCTGGTTATCTGGCATGCATGATGTGTTTCACATTTCTAACCTCTGGAAATATGTGCACGATCCAGATAGTATCATTGAAGAAGCTGCACAGGAGGATCTTGAAATCACTCCTAATTTAGCAGCTATAAGAGAACCGATAAATATTATAGATCGTGATGAATAGCAATTAAGAAACAAAATTGTGAAACTGGTTAAAGTATAGTGGAGGGGCAATCCAAAGGATTGCACTTAGGAAAATGAAGATAACATGCAGAAATCTTATCCCAATTGTAGAGTAGATATTCCGGCTTAAACTGGTAAGCACTTCTCTATCTTTTTTATATTCTTATATCTTTTATTTGCTTTTCTCTCTCTTTCAAATTACGAGGATGAAATTTTCTTAAGGGGGAATCTGTAACATCCAAAATTTCATCAATTTGAATTGGTAATTTATTTGAACTTTTATAAATTTAATTTTAAAATGATTTGAATAATATCAAATAAAATAAAATAAGTGTTAAGTGGTATGAATAAGATTTCAGTTTCATTTAAGTTTAAAATTTGAAATAACAAATGTTTTTAAAATCATTTGAATTTAAATTATACATATGTGTGTGTATATGAGTAGATTTGAATTTGATTTTGAATTTGAATTTAAATTTTAACAAATGCTTTAGTAAAATAAATTGGGTTTAAAAATAAACATATACATATGTGTAATTTATTTAATAAGTATTTAATTTCAAAACATTCTCTTTTATACAATATGTATTAATATAAAGCAAATATCTTTAATGGGAAATGTAAATTTAAAATACAATTTAAATAATGTAAAATATTATTCTAATTAAAAAATTACAAATCTTAACTAAGTAATAACTATAGAGACAAGTGTTTAATCTTTAGTAATTAAATTTATAAGTGTAATTCATGAGAAGAGAGATTTAACAAGTGTCATCATATTGTCTTCATTTTTAAGAAAATTTATAAAAAAGAAAGTAGAAACTATAAAATATCTTAAACCCTCTTTCTCATTTCTTTTGTTCACTTTCAAAACTTAAGAAAATCTGAGAAAAACAAATCAGAAAAAAATCAAAGCAAACCTTAAAAACAATCAAACAAATCAGAAGAAAAAAAGAGAAAGAATCAACAAACAAAAATTCAAAACTGAGAGTCTGAAATTCATCTCAACCTGCAGTTCAAAGCATAAGTTTGTAGGGAGAAGATTTCAAACAATTAAAGAACAATTCGGTAATCAAACAAAAGGAAATTCAAAGATTCATCATCACAAATCAATTCAAACAACCAGATTCAAATTTCAATGCTCAGTTTTAGTCTTCTCTGTTTTTATAAAATTCTTAACTGTAAGTAATCTTTTAATAATTTGAAATTTTAGTTGTTTTTGATAAAGAATTAAGCAAATCATTTCATCAGGTAACTAAGCAAGTTATATAAATCAGTTGCAGAGAAGAATTCAAGATCCAGTAAAAAAACACTTCCAGCATTTCAAACTTTTAAATTCCAGAAAGTTTCTCTGTTCAAAATATTAAGGTGAGTAAACCCTGTGTGATATAAGTTAAAATCTGTTTTGATGCATAGTATTTGTGTTTGAATTGAAAGTATGAGTTTGCATGTATATATTTACATCTGGAAATGTGATGTGCATGACTGTGCACATCAACCTAGGTTCTGTTCCAGGTTTACAGGCATCAAGCCTGTTCAAATTTTGATTTTTCTTCCTCTGATCCATATTGAACTTTGGAATCCAAACGAAATTAGATTGTTTTAACTTATCTCAAGTTTTAAAATAAATCCGAGCAAAGATAAATTACAGTTTTTCTGAAAATTTAAAGTTACACGAAAATTCAAAATATGTTGAAATTGCAAACGTCAAGATATTTGATTTTAGTAATATCATCGGAAATGGTTTCAAAAGTGTTGATTTTTAAAAGTAAAATCAAAAATTTTAAGTACGAATTCATTGAGAATTTTTGGGATGAACAAATTTGGGGTTTTTGCTAAATTCTGATGATTGGAATAATTTTGGGTCTCGAGATTGAGGTGGTAGCTGGGTGGAGGATTGTGGATCATCTGAAAAATACTCTTCGATTTTATAATTTGATGTGGAAAGCTATCGAGATCGAATTAGGGTTTAAAATCCATAAATGGTCGTGGTCGGAAAACGCATTGCTGCGTCACCATCGATGGACCGGAACTATTCGCTCTAATGGCGATTGAATTGGAAAGCCTAACGCAGCTATGGTCAAAATTGTGTGGCCTCAGGTGGTCTAGGTCGCTGACACGAGGTGGATTGGTGGATCGAACCTTTGTTCCAGTTTGGGTTCTATATCTCGATTACAAGTTCGTAGATGTTTGGAGTTTCTGGGTGCTCTGATGGCTGGTGGGGGTTGTCGCCGACTCGTCGAGGGTTGCAGCATAGATCGAAGTTCGCCGAAACTTCGGTACAAGTGCACATGTCGATGATCGTGTCAATTGAGGTATGGGTGATGATGTCTCGAGTTTTTCTTCGTGAAGATCATAGTTTGGATTGGGTTTGAAATCGTGTGTTTTTAAGTATATACCGGTTATTTCTAAAACTCAAACAAATTTTTTTTAAAAACGTTTGCAAATTCTCGAGTGGGTTTGGGTAAAACTCGAAGAAGGTGGAGGGTTGGCCCGGAAAACACTCGGGGGTGACTCGGGTATTATAATTTTCCAGTTTAGACCTTAACAATTTAAGTTAAATAAATTTCTAAACTTATTTTTTTTTAAATTATGAATTAAGTTTAAGATTAAAGAATTTATTTTAAATAAAAAAACTTAATTGAGAAATTAAGATATTAATCAAATGTGTTTTAATTTGTTAACTTAGAAGTTAAGTTAATTTTATTTTTAATGATCATTAGATAATTAATGATTTATAACTACTTAATAATTGAAGAATAATTATTTAAAGTTAATAATTAATTATTTAAATTTAATTATTAATTATAAAGTTTAATTAATTAATAATTAAGTATTAATTAATTAAGATAATTAATTAATTAATAAGAGTAATTAAGCTTTAATTAATTAATAATTAAGGATTAATTAATTAAGGCGTAATTAATTAATAAGAGTAATTAAGATTTAATTAATTAATAATTAAGGATTAATTAATTAAGATAATTAATTAAGGAATAATTAATTAATAAAGGTAATTAAGATTTAATTAATTTATAATTAAGGATAATTAATCATTGATTAAAGATAATTAATGAAAGTAATTATATGGTTAATTTGTTTTAAATCGCTTAATTAATTCATCTTAATTGAAGACGATTGATTATTATCGAATGCTATGTACTGGATTGATATTCTAATATGTGATTATTATGCTATGTCATGTGAATTGCTTTGTGCTTAGCTGTGATGTCTGTCATTTTTTCTGTGAATGTGAAAAACCCATTGGCCTGTAAACGACATTTAAATTTCGATGCGACAGGGAGTCGGATTCCAATTGGTTATCCAAAACCCACATTGAACCTTGATAGTAAATCTTTGTGAATGATATATCCACGTAATTTAAAATTAAGCGCTCACTATTCGGATTAACCGGAAGAGGACTTTGTGTCATATAACCCATTCCAAATAGTGATACGCCGAAATGGATAACATTTGAAGACGGTGGTGAAGACCAGGTGTCTTAGTGAATGATAGGATAACCTATCGAATGTCTCTGCACTGAGTTGTTCCAGTATAGAGATCTCAACATGTGATGGGGAGTCCAATCGAGATTGTAGATACCCGGATTGCAAAGGCTTCTTCCTTGATTGGACGAAGTGCCTTCGGTTCTGTTCGAACCCAGAACAGACTTGTATGGTTGTATGTCTGACACTACACTTTGAGATATAAAGCAGATTTCTTTCAAATACATATCTGTTGGTGGTGGATAATTTATTCTCTTAGCTTAACACCCTTCTCTGAGACGTACGAGCTTAGAGGTTATGAAGTTGAAGGTTATCAGTGATATACTCCCAATTTGGTAGTGTGGCATGCTGAGTGTTGCTGTGTGTTGCTGATCATTTTTTGATCATTTGTTGATCAAAGCAAGGCTTTTGTGTAAAGCCTAGCTTTCTGGACGAGACCTCATCGGACGAGCTCAGAGGTTATGAAGTTGAAGGCTTTTGTGTAAATCTTTCCAAATGTTGGTGATTATACTTATACCATTGAGATAAGTATATGGATATTTTTTCTATGCATTGAGAATAGAAATTTATGGATATATATGTATATCATTGTAAAAGTGTTTTGCGACAGATATGACAGAAATGTGTATTTCTTCTGTGTTAAGAAGTACTTGAATATGGTATGGGAGGAAAGAAATTTAAGATGTTTTGAAAACAAGACTAGGAGCATGCAACAGCTATGGGAAGCACTAAAGATTGTTATAAAAAATGGAATGAAAGATAGTCAGTTTGAGTTCAGTACTCATTTTACTGAAGGTTGGCCTTAGTTCTTGTTTGTGATTGTTATCAACTTTTTTCTTTCTTCTAGTCTTATTTCCTTGTGTTTTGTTATTCCTTAGTTCCCTCAGTGTGGTGATATTGTTTTCAGTATTTTCTTTTTTTTTTGGTGATTGTGAGCATGTTCATAATCAGTAACTTTTAATTTCTCAATAAATTAGTAGGGGACCAGTTAACCCCGCTTGCCTTGCAAAAAAAAAAGTGTTTTGCTATAAATATTTACAAAGAGATTTGAGAAAATCGAAGAATTTGCTAAAAGAGGCTTATGTTGCCTTATGCATAACTAATGTTGGTTTTCATTATGGAATTAAATCCTTGACTGAATGTTTATTATTCGATAATTAAATAACCGACTATCAAAATTGGACCATAAATGTAACGTTGGAAATATCTAGGAGCAACACACGAGTTATATGGCATTGTCATCTCTGATGATGTTGTACTATGCATATAAATCTCGTTTCTTTCTCCTAGGACAATGACAAGGAAATCGGTCCACTAACGGTTAGGAGGTTGTCTCTGCTCTTATCTTCAATTGTTTATTTCCTAAAGAACCAAGGTTAAGTTTACCTAGAATTATCGAATGTTTTTTAAAGAGACTGGGATCGTGTTTGTTATCTGAAAACCACTTCGATCCAATAAATCCATTTCGATGTGAAGACATCCTAAAGATGATAGAATTGAAGACGAAACTCTCAATTGTTTCGTTCAGTCCCAGAACAAACTTGTATGGATGAATGCTGGTATTGTATTGTTGTTTGGAAGGCAGTTTTATCATTTCAAGTGGGAAGTGTTATATAAAAGGTAAAACGTAGCCTCAAGTCTCATCAACCGGGAATGACTAAAGCAGGGAAGATGCAGCACCACTGAGTAGGTCACTCATAAGTAGTATATGATCATCCCTATCTTGAGTCACTATTATCCCTCAAATTGTATGCTTCGGGGCCCAAAGTAGGGTGGACATATTTGATACTACCAGTCAAGTGGTAGGCCTAACCTATATTAGGAGGGGATCAAAGCAAGGTCCATAATGTTATTTTATCTAGAGATGCACTGTGATAGGTTGTACTTAAGTACCTAGTCATTGTATGGAATCCATTCTCCAGTATGAGCTTTTATGGTTTTAGTTGTATACCCATTATGTTGGAATTTAATTAATGTAACAATTTCAGTTTAGATTAATAAGTACCTATTTGTACGCCCTATTAAATTGTCAAAGAATTTCATACGAAATGTTTTGGTTCGTAAGGTAAAAACCCATACGCGTTTATGTACGGCGTGGTCATACGAGATACTCTTAATTTTTGAAAGGTTTCTATAACTTTACAAATCTAGTTGGGTGTGTTTCTCACACTGGTTTTTCAAACCGACTTGGGTATTATTTTATTATAATGCTCCGGTCAGACCGAACATATTTACTGGTTTTATTTGCATGCATTGGAGCTTAGGAGATGAGTTGGAGGTCCACAGGTCGTATTCACGTATATGTCTATGCTTCGCTACTTTGTTGTTGAAATCATCAACATTTGTGAGGACAGGTTGATATAACTGTTTAAGCTGATGATTGTGAGTGTTGTTGTACTCTTATGAATGTATGTATATAACAATTTTTCCTTTGTAAAGATTATTGATTTTATATTATATGTTGTTCCGCTGTATTGTAAGATTATTTGATTTTTTTAGTTTCTTTCTTTTCTTCTTCTTCTCTTTTCTTCCTGTTTCTTCTTTCTTTCGCATAACTATTCGTCTTTCCATTCGATTTGGGTTGGAAATGGGTGGTTTATTGTTAATTTGAATAGTACAGATTGGTAGGTCATTACAGTTGGTATCAGATCTTAGGTTGAGCGAACACTTAGGCTTTAGTGGGAATTTACTCATTTGAGATAGGGTATACGAGACCTTAGGATGAGTTTGAGTATGTGTATATATGAGCATGTATATGTCAGTAAATTTTATATTGTGTCAATTTATCTCTTCGGTGTCTTATGAATTCTGGTCGATACATGTGACGCCACGATATCGATAGGAGTTTCTAAACACTTAAAGGAGGCAAACTGACATGGTATTGTTTTGAGAATCGATAAATGAAATAATTTTACCTAAATTATATTTTATATATAAAAAGAATAATTTTTTAATAATTATTATAATCTATATATGGAGTGTTTGGTTGTTAGAGAATGATAATATTATTATTATCATTTGTTGTTAGTTGTTGTTCTAATAAAAGTTACCACTGTTATAATCTAAACAAAGATTAACAATCGTAATATGAGTGAGATTGCATAAATATAGTTTATAAATGTAACTATAAATGGAAAGGAAATGGAAATTTGTATATCTATAGATATGATTTGTTAATGGAAATGGATTTTAAAACAAGGAACTTGAGAATTTAAATTCCATTGATTGGAAATTGTTTTTCAAAGGTTTTAGAAAAATAATAATAGTATAATTTTAAAAATATTCTGCTTAGAAATATTTTGAAATAGGGATTTAAAAGAGAATAGATAGGACTGAACTCACTCCAGTCGTTGGAAAATAATTTTGGGGATGACAACCGCATCATCAGTATTCTTTTTTCGAGTTTTTAAGTGATGGATTGCTATCATTGAAGTTTTGTTCTGGTAAAACAATTTGTATTAGATTCTAGAAGTGCAATTTGAAATATAAAGGATTTATGTGTATATATATGATTTCAAAAATGATTTGAAATAAAATTGGGTGTTTCAGATCCTGAAGATTTTTATTTAAAATGTATTAAGAACATAAGATAATAAGTTTTTGAGCTTATAATTTGGATATGGTATAGATAAGAAAAGAAAATTTGGAATTTAGATATGAAATTAAAGATTTTAACATAAGTATAGTTAAATACATTGAGTAATGGATAAGATGAAATGATATTAAGCTCAAGTAGATTAACAGAATGGGTTAAGTGAAATTGAATTTGATGTGTGATGAATTAATAAATGAACTAATGGAATAAATTTGCAATGTGGGTATGAGTTTGAGTTATAAAATGAAATTTTAACTTAAATGTAAAATGAAATAACATGGAATAAAATGTTGTTAAACATAATGTGAATAATTCAATGTGAACTAATTGAATGTGAATTAATTGGATAAAAAAAATCAATTGGACATGAATGAATTGGATATGCTGGGGTATTTGGTAGAATTGGATGTGAACTTAAGTTTTGAAGTGAAAATAAAAATAAGAAGTGTCGCATAAAATATTTTAAATAAACTTAAGAAATTTTTGTGGAATAGTTCTTAAGTGGTATTAGTATTGAAAGAAATTTACTGAGTAAAAATTTAATATAAGCATAGTGAATGAACGCAAAGTGAATTATAATAATGAGATGTAGATGAACTGAAGGTAAATCAACTGAATGGGAGCAAATTGAATGTTAGCAAAATGAATATGAATAAATTGTAAGTGAATCAATTGCATGTTAACAAAAATGGAAGTGTATAAATCAGATGTTGACGTTGAAAAATGCAAGTTGATTGTTGATAAATAAAGTGGATGAATGTTTGATGGTTTCTCTTGCTACATTTGCATATAGTTATGGTATAATCTATATGTTATATATTGATATTACTTTCTATATACTTGTTCTCATTGGTTACTGAGTGCTTAGTAGATGCAGATGACGTATGCTTCACATTTGGAGCTCGCTTTCATATTATATTGTTTGTATATGCTTGCTAATACTAAAATAAGGTACACATCCCGGATAACATACCGTATTTTTATACTTTTCCCTATGGAATGCCTCACCCTCGAAGATGAGATGTATGTTTGTGTTTATACATACATTGTAAAATTTTACAATCGAGTCGCACAAAGGAGACGCTGGCGAAATTTTTCGCAAATTGAAGGCGTTAGAAAATTTTGTAACTAAAATTTGATTTTTGAGTTTTAATTTGAAATGAAATTAGTTGATTTTTGGAATAGTATTGGTTAATAACTATGAATGAATTGGAAAATTTGGAAAAGTTATTATAAGAAGTTTCAACTATTTGATTTTTGAAAGTAAAACGACTCAGAAGAATTTGGTAGGCTATTCAACTAATTGTTTTTGAAAAGTTAATGGGTTTGGGACATTTTCCTTATTGGTAATTTCGGGGACGAAATTCTTTTAAGGGAGGAGAATGTAACAACCCAGAATTTTACTTATTTGAATTTCGAATATTTTATTGATTTTAAATATTGAAAATTTAATTTTATAAGTTAAATAACTTGAATTTCAAATATAGCGATTTATTGGTTATTTAATTATTAAATTTGATTTTTGGAACTGTTTAAAACAACTAAATCTTGAATTCAATAATGATGGGAATGATTCTGAAAGTTGATTTAAAATCTATTTAAATAAGGATAAAGATATTAAACTTTTAAATTTGTATTAAAAGTGATGAAATTGGATTTAATAATAACTTATTTTAATTAACAAGTAAAAATAGCCTTCACGGGCATTGTCTCAGATTTCAAATAAAAAACAGTTCCTTGGATTCGTAATAGTAATTGTAGTATGCCGACGAATTTCATGGCGATTGGACGTATATAATAATTGGGGTTGAAAAGCTATCTTTTGCTGAGCGAATTAGATCTCGAGGCTAGTTCCATTGTGTTCGGAATAGGGGTATAACGTATAGAACGCCAGGTGACATGCTTCATTTGGGGTTCAAATTTTTTGGACGTTTAAAAGCACGATATTTTTAAATTTAAATAATATATATGCATTATATCCCCCCTTCTTTATCCCATACCCAAGCCCATACAGGCCATACCAACCCACGTTCTAAACCATACCTCCCCTTTCTTTTATCGTTTTAGTCAGCAGAGAAGAAAAGGAAGAAAAATGGAGAAGTTTGCCATTTTTTCATTTAAAACAACGACGGATTCAACGGCCACGAAAGCTCAGGCCACCGCGGCCTCTTTTGGACGAAACTTTCTACATGAAAGTGGTGCACATCGACACAAGGAATAGAATGGTGGTGGCCGATCGTAGAATGGTTATGTGTAGAGTCGTGGAAGTCAAGATGAGCGACGTTAATTTCTTGGTCGAATTCGCGGTAGTGGTGATGCTTGGGAGGTCTAGTCCATGGGCACGGTGAAGTCAAGGTGTGCTTTGGATGAGTCGCAGCGATCTCCAATGGTCATTAGTGGCGGTAGGACGAGGCTAAATCGTGAATACCTGGGTTGTGTTCGAAGGAAGAAAGAGGGAAGGAGGGTAAAAATTAGTAAACGTTTATATTAAATTAAGTTAATTGTGGTTCGTTTAAAATTCGTTAATCCATATTTGACTCGTACGAAGTCCAAATTGAACATGACGAGTCGCATTGCGATCGTGTTGACGAAGGCTGCGCTCTAGAATTCGCTCGAATGGATTCGGAGCAAGTGAGAATATTGGGTCAAAACTGAACGTCCGTTCAATTTTAATTCAAAAAGTGGAATGTTTTGACTAACTAAAAACAATGCGAGTTAATATCACTTTTTTGATTAATCGAAAATATATTTTTATCAACTAAAATAATTTATTGGATGTTTGGATATTTATTATCAATTGTTATTGAATGTTTAGATAATTTACTAAATTATATTATTGGTCTGGATATATTCCCACCCTTGGAGCGAATGAGATTCTATTACGTTCCTATGTAAGAACGGATTATCCTTGTATATGAATCCCGCCACGAAGTGGTTGATTTATATTTTTATGATTATATATACTGTATGTGATGCAGGGGGACAAGTTGGAGGGGTCCAACAGGATTCCTTCACTATTGGTTTATTTTCATATATATTGTGATATATGACTTGTTGAATGCCATATTGATGACATGGATATGATTTTGTTAATTAGTGCTTTAAGAGCACCGGGCCTCATTTTTGGTATTTTAAAATATAGTCATTTGATTCAAAAAGGAATTCTAAAGTGATTTTTAAATTTTATATGTTTAATAATTTTTCTAAATAAAAGTATGATTTTAAAGATTATAAATTTATAGTTTTATAAAATATTTTAAATAGAGATTTTCAACTGTAAATAAATATTTTTAAAATCTTGGGAGTAAGCTCGTGTTTTATAACAAAGGATTAGGGTTTTAAAATGAAGACAGAAATAATTATTTGCTATTTTATATAGAGCAATATGTATATAGCATATAAAATATTGATTATTATTTATAAATGTGGAGATTTATAAAGGTGATAATGTATAAAGTGACATTTTACAAAAAAGTTAAGTTTTGTAAATTTGTATATATTTATAAAGGTATAAAATTATGAATGAAGTTTTATAAATTAAAAGGAAACTATTATTATTTAATAGATTGGATAAATAAATCAAATGGTGGATTTATTCTAAGATATGGAATAATGTTTTAGAAAATAGTTGATTCTATTTTGGAAATTGAAGGTGATGGTAAATTTGGGATTGTTAAATGATATTTTATAGATTAAGAGAGAATTATACCAATTGGAGCAAGATTAGAAGTGGTTGAAATTTTGTTTTTGACCAGGACTTTATGAATAAGTGAGATTTATGAAGGAATGGAGTTATAAATGGGGTTCATAAATAAATGGATTTTATGAAAGGAAGTTTCTTAAAGAGAGAAGATTTTTAAATATAGTTTATAAATATAGAAATGGTCATGTTGGAAATTAAGTATGGATTTTTATCATGGAAATATAATTATGTTTTAAAAATTGTTAATTTATATTAATATTGTTTCAAAAAGTGATTTATCAATATTTTAATATTGAAAAGTTAATTATTTAAAATTATTATTATGGTTTGAAATTAAATGTACTTATAAACAGTTTTAAAAATTAATTATTAGTACTTATAAAAAGGTTGAAGCTAAATTGTTATTTTTTTATTTTGGATGTTTGGAATTTATTAATTATTATTTTAAAATGTTTTAAAGTTAATATTTATTAATAAATAATGTTTACTATTATATAACATTAACGTTTTAAGTAAATGATTAGAAACTATGTATTAAATGTTTCCGAGATTTATAAATAGGGTTTTATAAACAGATGTAGATTATAAGAGGAATCTTATTATATGTTTAAAAAACATAAAGGAAGATGGGTTAAAAGATAAAAAGGTCTTTTAAATGGTTTAAGATATTTATGAAATAATTTTAGTAGTGGATTTATAGATTTGTAAAAGGAGTTTTATAAATGGTTTGGTGGATTTATGATGGAGTTATGAATGATTTTAGAATTGAATAAAAAGAGAAAATCTTCCTAAATGTTGGTGTTACTTATACCGTTGGGATAAGCATATGGATATATTTTCTAAGTATTGAGAATAGGGAATAATGGGTATATATGTATATCTTTGTTAACGTATTTAAGTACAAAAATTTACAAAATGATTTAAGAAAATCGAAGAATTTGTTAAAAGAAGCTTAGTGTTGCTTGGTGCTTAACCAATGTTGGTTTTCACTATGGAATTAAATCCCTGATTGAATGTTTGTTGTTCAATAGTTAAATAACCGACTATCGAAATTGGACCATAAACGTAATTTTAGAGATATCTAAGAGAAACACATCAGTTACTTGGCATAGTAATCTCTGATGATGTTGTACCATGCTTATAAATCTCGTTTCATTCTCCTAGGACAATAATAAGGAAATTCATCCACTAACGATTAGGAGGTGGTCTCCACTCTTATCTTTGACTGTTTATTTCCTAAAGTACCGGGGTTGAGTTTACTAGGAATTATCGAATGTTGTTTCGAAGAGACCGGGATTGAGTATGTTATCTCGTAACCACTTCGATCCAACGAATGCGTTTTGAAGTGAAGACATCTTGAAGATGATGGAACTGAAGAAGGAGCTCTCAATTGTTTCATTCAGTCTTAGAACAAACTAGTATGGATGAATGCTGGTATTGAATTGTTGCTTAAAAAGCAGTGTTAGCATTCCAAGTGGGAAGTGCTATATAAAAGGTAAAACGCAGCCTCAAGCCTCATCAACCGGTAATGACTAAAACATGAGAGATGCAGCAGGGTTAAATGGGACGCATTCAAGTAGGATATGATTATCCCTATCTAGAGTATCTATTATCACTCAAATTGTATTTTCAGGGCCCAAAGCTAGATGATCAGATATGGTAATACCAGTCAAAGTGGTAGGCCGGATCTGTGTTGGCAGGGGATCCAAGTAAGGTCCACGGTGTTATTTTATCTAGTGATGCATGCGACGGGCAGTACCCTAGTAGCCCAATCATTGTATGGAATTCATTCTCCAACATGAGCATTTACGGTTTTAGTTGTATACCTATCGTGCTGGAATTTAATTAACGTAACAATTTCGGCTAAGACTAATAAGTACTTGTATCTAGACACTATTATAATATCAGAGAATTTAATATGAAATTTTTTGGTTATCGGAGGGTAAAAACCTATCTGTGTTTATGTACGACATGGTTTTATGAGATACTTTTGATTTTCGAAAGATTTCTATAACTTTAAAAAACTAGTTGGGTGTGTTTTCTCATGCAGGTTTTTCAGATTGACTCGGGTGTTATTTTATTATAATGCTCGAGTGAGACCGAACTTATTTGCTTTGGATGCATTGGAGCTCAGGAGACGAGTTGGAGGTTCACAAGTCTTATTCACGTATATGTCTATGTTTCGCTACTTTGTTGTTGAAATCATCAGCATTTGTGAGGACATGTTATTATAACTGTCAAGGCTGATGATAGTGAGTGTTATTATACTTTAATGAATGTATGCATATAACATTTTTTCCTTTTAAAGATGATTGATTTTATATTATATGTTGATCCACTGCGATTGTGAGATTCTATGATTGTTTTATTTTCTCTCTTCTTCTTATCTTTTCTTCTTCTTTCTTCTTTCTTTCTCATAACTATTCGTCTTTCCGATTGATTTGGGTTGGACATGTGTGATTTATTGTCAACTTGAATAGTATAGAATGGCGGGTCGTTTTAGCATAAGCTAGAATTATTTGTGAAGTAGTCATGGGTAAGGATGGACATTCTATGTTCATATGCATTGGTTGGTTGTAGTTGAAACTTTCGATCTTTAAGATGTTCACCCTACAGCCCTTCTCTATATGCCCTCTTATATTGCATCTTCTACATTTAAATCACAATTTCTTTTCTTTGCCTTAAGCTTCTCTACCTATTTCACCTGTTCGATTATTTTGCTGAAGTTACTTTCCTTCTACCTTCTTAAGCTCTTCTCTAGCTGCTAAATTAAGCAATGCCATCTCTATAAAGGTCTCAAAAGTATCTCCTATGGTTACATGGATCAAAGCTATATCTCTCAAAATATATTCAACCCTTTAGCAAATTTTGTTGCCTTCTTCATTTGTATATTAATGAGATCTAAGACATATTTTGCTATCTAATGGAATTAATTAACATGTTCTTTAATACTGCGGTCTCCTTACTCTAAATGAATAAACTTCCTAAAATTTACTCCCCACTCAGCCTTCGATATGAATATGATTTCAGAACGTCTCCTAAACTCAATTCAGGGCCTCTTCATGTAAGTTCCATGAAGCCAAATGCTTATTTATTACATCATCATCTATAACCATCTGGAAAATATCCAATCATAATTCCTTAGCCATGTCAGGTTCCAACAAATGATTTAGTTCCTGTATAATTCTTTTCATCCAACTCTACAAAATCCTAACATAGTTTTGGAAAATTCAAAGTAGGTTGAGGAACATGAACTACATCATGTGCTTGAGTCAAAGGTCCTTGGGTTAATTTCAGTTTGTCCTCTTACCTGAGGTTACCAGCAGAACCATATCGAAATGTTCATGCCTGGAACCTCAATTGCTGCCTCACTAGAATTATTTTTATTTTGATTGCTCATTTCTTGTTATTTGAAAATAGGAACCAATAACAACTTTCCTTAGATAATAGATAGCATTACTGGAATAATATATGTCCATCCATGTTATACTTATATATATATATATAATTTAAAATATACAAGTACGCTCTCTCAATACGTGCCTAATTCTCTAAGAACTATAAACTTAAGTTTTGATACTAGTTGTAATAACCTGCGCTTCCTGACACACCGACTCAGTAACTAAAAGTGACTTTTGAACTCGCTTCATGCCAGGTACATATCAATTGATTGAGATAGTTTTTACGGTACAAATATAAACAAAATTTTAAACATGTGCACTTTCAAATCACGCCGTAGAAGGAATAAAAAGTATATAACAAAATAAACTAAACATCTTTCATTAAAAAAATAATGACCAAATATAGTAAATAAACTAAGGAAACTTCCTAATCAAAAACTGAAAAATACCAAGAAATATTCATCTAACTAGAACAACAAGATACAAATAGAATGACTATAAATAAAATAACTCCAGCATGCATGGTCAGCTGTCTGCGTATCTTACTCTACTCACACCACCTTACAACCTTTTTAGCCTATAAAGTAGGTATAAAAAGGGAGAGGTTTGGGCGTAGTTTGGTGAGTAAGAAATATCATTAATGGTATGTTGTTATTCAGTAGATAAACTATCATTTGTAATCTATATAATCTAGTGATCTACATGTACACCTACAAACAACAAGTTAGCCAATTAACATAATAGAGGACAATAACCTATAATATGCCTAAAACCCGACAGCAATCCATATGGATTCCACCCTAAGGTCATACATCCCAAACTAAGTGAATTTAACCACATATCAACTATATAATATCAATAGTAAACCGCTTATACAGGTACACTACCATAACACATTGAGTATATAATCTCAATGGTAAACCACTTAGAAAATTACACTACCATGTCTTGCATTCTCTATTGTTTAATTGATAGCATACAGGGGTCCAAAAAAATCCCCTATATGTACATCGACTGATATAACATAAACCCTACTATATGGATATCTGCATTCTCCTAAGGATCAACACGTTGAGATATGAGTGGTGCTAAACTAACGATATGAGAAATATGATACAATAGTAGGCCTAAGCTGAATGTCATCGTATACAACATTGGAATGTCACGTGGAACTCTAACACATCGAACAATTGAGGAAGACTAGCCCCAAACAGAATACATGGCCTGAAATAGGTCTAGGTTCAATCTATCTTCTACAGGCCTTCGATCGATTGTTAAACATTAAATAATTGACTGTGTGCCTGTATATTTTTTCTTGCATAGCACATCAGTCAACTGACTGGAAGTCATCAATCGATTGTTCAACGTTTCAGTCGACTGATGGCAACAATCAATTGAATGTTCTGCTATGGTTTTACCATATTTCTTCTCAGGTTGTTCTAGTGTTTTCCTTGAATGAAATTGGTTGATTAATGAGATTCAGCCAATTGGCAATTCAAATATTGCTGAGTTTTCAATACCTCAAACTCCACTGTTTCTTATCCAAATTTGCTCGTTCTTCACTCAACCTTCTTTTCGAACTTTGATAATTCTTATAATCCATTATTAGTACGTTGTAGAAATTTATTAATATTCATTAACACCTTTAATATGTCCAAATGGTTATTAATTCATTTATTCTATCATAGCTTAAATTTTGATGTAATTTATAGATATGATTATTAAGCTATACTATAATCAATATATTTATCAATTTAACTTTTATTCATCGTGAATGGGTATATATCTACTATAGTACATAGTTTTAAGTGAATTTCACATCTAATTACCGTCTTCCAATTCATATCACTTTCATTTCAAAGCGATGACCGAGGATTGCTCAATTTATCAATTTAATAATTATCACTAATTAAATTATCAAATCATTCCTCAATCATGTTATTAAACTTTAATAATATATATTAATGAAATTAGCCTAGAATTGAATTTAGTTGTAATCTTCAAGCTTTCTCCTTCAATCTTATTTTACTTGGTGATTCTCTCTTTTAATTTGAGTTGATATTAATTAGATCTAGTTTCTCTAGCTTTCCTCTTTGTTTTGATATATTATCTAATAGATTTGGAGTTGATTTGAGGTAGAAACTGGAATTTTAGGGTTTAGGATCTATAGCGATTATGAGACAAAGAAGAAAGAGATCAAAATGAACTATATCCACTTTTCCTTTTACTTTAAACACTAATCTTGAAATCCACCCTTGGCTTCACTACACCATATTGCCAGTTTTGCAACACACCCATGCGGAAGAATCGCAACGGTTCTGAGCCGTTGCTAAATAGCAACGGTTCGAAGCCGTTGTAAATGATTCAAGAACGGCTATGGGCCGTTGTAATCGTGCAACGGCTCAAAGCCGTTGTGCAGTTGCCCTTTTTTTCACACATAACCCTCCGTTCCCAAATCTAACGCCCTTTTAATTTCATTTTCCCTCTCCTCCGCGCGTTTGCCCTAGTTTAATCGCCCCCATTTCCAACTCAATTGAGCGACTGCAAATCATCATCGACTACGGCAACGTGAAGACCAACGGTAACGCTTCCGTCCTCATCAACAATCCATTCTTTCATATTCCATCTCCTTGACAAATACTTCCGTCCTCATCTCTTTGGCAGGCACTTCGTTTCTTCCTGCAAATACATCCGCTACTGCTTCAAAATTTATTTTCTTCGAACTGTCAAACCTCAGATCTAAATATTAGGTATCATTTTTATTTTTATTTCGATGTTAAATTGGTTTAGACACAAGAATCTATACAGATTTCATGAAATGAGTTGATAAAGTTTAGCCTGAATTATTGAGTACAAATTGATAATTGTTGTTGTGTTTACTTTTGTGATTTGCGGGGTGATATCAGTAGTTGATTAGGTCATATAATTATGCGAGTTTTATCTCGGTCAGAAGATGATATTACATCTGGCTTTTGTGCTGCTATGTTAAATGTTAAACAGCAAATTAATAGAATGCTCTGAGTGGTGGGCATTGCCTGAGCTCTGGTTGATCAATGTGGAAGCAGCTGCAAGCCTGTAATGATGTTGGTTTTTTTTTTTCCTTTTTTCTTCTCCTTTCTAGTTAATGAAGTAATAAAGATCCGTATGTTAATGTAAGAGTAGATGTACCATAGGAAAACCGACAGGTATTCAGCAGTTTGTAGTATCTCGAAAATTTATACTTTCATATTAGTTTCTTTATTTGGCAAGTCAATCTTTGTAGGAACTGCAAATGCTTTTGGATGTTTTGAAGCTCACCCATAAATCACTTATGGTGCATCTTGAAATAGATTCATTCACTCTCTTGCTAAATGAGATTCAAGAGAATCTGTCACTTGTTTCATTTTCGAGTCCATTTGCTTCCCAAGTTCGGCTCAATTCAAATTTTGTTTTCTTATTATGATCTACAATTTGTAATCTTTATCTGACAATTGCATGTTAATATATTAACTTTAATTATCTGTATTACATGATTGCATATGTTTGCCATTGCTTACCTGAACATACATGACATTATGTAGCTTAGAAGCCAAAACCTTGTAAAGTGCCGAGCAAGAATTACTTTAATCTTTTTCTTAGTTTGGAACTCAATGGAATCATGATTCTAAGTAGATATGAACCATATCAAATTTGATGAGAACATGTTTCTTCTGCAATGGGTACATGTCATGAGCAAAATTTTTACAAGGAAAAAACCTTTTCAAAGAAAGTTAGGTAAGTTTTGTACATGTCTAGAAGTGGATGAAAACCAGATTTCTTTAAATTTTTATTTAATTTCATAATAATTGTTAGAATGCAACTTTTTTCATCTTTAAAAATAAATAAAACTGTAATATTGCAAAGATATTAAAACATGTTTTCTTCCCATTTACAACTCTAGACTTTGTTTAAAGACCAGTTTCTCGTGTAAATATCCATCTCCCCATCCTTTCCCACTCTAGGCTTCTAAGCACTTTAGTTATGACAACATACATGTAACTTTATTTAAAATGTTCTATAGGCTCATAGAGCCTATCTGACCATCTTTCTCAGTGTAAAACTAAAAACAGTGTTTTGAACAAAAATGGAAACCCATTATCTACAATTGATTACATATGTTCTTATGGACTGTTTGCAGCATATCTGTCACATGACAATTCTTCCGTGGGAAGCGTCTATAGTGTGCATTTAATTGAATAATACCATTTCGTGTGGGTTTAATCAACTAATATCATTTCATGTGTCCTACCTATAATACTCTTTTCCTAATTGTTGTTATGAATGTCACGACTTATGATTGTACTATTATATTTGGTCGGAGATGCAAAATGACTTTTTACCTAATTTTATCCTCTGCAACACCACACAACGATTTATCCGTTCCTTGAGAGGAGGTCGTCAAGCTACTCGAAGGATTGATATTCCAATTGCTAAGGAATATTTCTACTGTGGCTCTAAGGTGAATATTTCTTGGATGCTGTTTATGTTAGCAATAACGAAAAGTATATCGTATCTTTTGCTTATCATTCAATCTAATGAGAAGGCATATGCATTAGCGCTTGTCTACTGATTTCCGAGACATGCATGTTGGTGCATAGCATGATCAAAAAACTGATATGTTGGAATATATTAGCATTCAGAATTTATGCCAAATATTCTGATGGTTATCCATACTGCTCCCCACCACATAAGCTGTGCTAAACTTGATGATTATTGCTGTAGGATTTGAACACTTCTTACCAAAGCATGGCTGTTCTATGTTCTGATTTCTTTGGGATTCCTCACATGACTGCAATTATTAAACTTACTGGGTCCAGATCTCTGCCCTGGATTATACGTGCTCTATTGGACCATATTGCCACCAAGGTGAATGTATACAATTTGCATTCTCATTTTCAGATAAAAACTCAGTACCCTTGAATGGATTAACTTAATTCAACAGAATTTAGACAATGATTCGATCTGAGTTAAATCCTTCAGTTTTCTTAAAGATATGATGTGAAAAATATATAAAACAAATCACAACTGTAAATTATTTTAACTATATAAATTTAATTTCCGTAACTAACATAAACGTACCTTTTTTAAAAACCTATGACCACGAGCTATTTTTTAGTATAAAATGTTGGAGAGGATTGTATATTTAATTGTTTGGAAAAAAATAATGCAGAGGCTGTAGTGTAAATATTTACAAGTAGGCAAGGAGATATTTATGTTATACCACATGAAATACCAAATACCCATTCTCAAATTCTCATGGATTCCAACCCAAAGGATGCTGTTGGTATTTTCTATGGTATAATGAACATAAATCACTTAAGTCTTAGCCCATGCTATATTCTGTTTCAGATCACATCAATTGTCCCAAAAATTGCTGAATTGCAAGAGGCATTGCCCAGATCAATTGGACTTCTTTCATTTGGAGGGATAGCAGGTGAACTACGATCGATCAAAAATTATCTGTCAACAGAGTTTGTTATGCTATACACTGTCAAGCCGTATCAGTGTATTATTGTTCCTTTGACATATAAAGCATGACGAGCTGGTGTATTATTGTTCTGTCTAACAAATTTTGAAATCCATGTGTATTTATTTATGTTAATATTATTGTATTCAGACCTTTTTAGAAATTAGACAAGTTTTATAAAATTATTGTTAACAATTTTGGCTATATATTATTTAAGCACCTTATTTTACCAATTCTCATATTTATAGTTAACAATTTTGGTTATATCTCATATCTCCTTTAATTCATTACATTTTACTGTAGAGGCCACATGTTTTTTTGGCCCTTCCTATTTGTTTCGGTGATAAGTTATTCAAGGGAATTCAAGATCTCAATTTGAAGTAGTTGTTCGGGTTGACAATTTTCTTTGATTGTGGTTGTGGTTGTGGTGTTTTGTTTTGGTGGTTAGAGATGCTTTGTATGGTGGACAGAGGAGAAGTCGAGGTTGTGATGACTGTAGAGAAATGGTGGTTGTGACTGGATATTGTTGTATGAGGAGATTGAAGAGATGTAAAGTTTTTGTTGGATGTAGCCATCGATGATGCTGAGGCAGGGAAGTGTCGGTGTTTAGCAGCAAGTTTTGTAGTGGTTTTGGCAGAGGATTGATGATGGTCAGTAGTTTGTTGTACTTGACTGGGTGAATGGAATTGCAGGCAGTTGGTACAGAGAAGTTCAGGGGAGGACTGGTTGTAAATGGTCTAAATGGCAGTGGTCAATGGGAATTGTTATGGTGGTCTGAAAGAAAACTTGCAGTGGGGAAGAAATGCTGTAGAACTGATAGTTGTTTGGTCAGGTGGGAGGTGAAGGTGTAGTGGTGGATGATGCTTGTATGGTGATTGCAGTGGTGAACCAGAGGCAATTGGTTAAGGAGTTTGTTAGTAATGAGTCTGGTAATCTGTTGGAAGTTACTTGCTGTAGTTATGTGGGATGGTAGGGTAGTGGCAGGAGTATTGTGGTCAGGCAATGACGATAAGTGGCAGAAGTAGGTTGTATAGGGTATTCTCACTGTGATCATAGCGGGATTTGGAAGCAAGGCTGTTGTAGGTGCAGAGTAGGCTTGTGTTGACAATTACTGATGGTGGTAGCAGTGTGGTACACAAAGTACAAAATGATATATTGATGATTTGTATGTTGCATTAGCCCCTGCATTATATATAATTTCAGAAAAAATAATCTAGAGCATTAACTGATAGAATTGAAAATTGAAACAAGTGCACAAAGTACAAACCTTCATTAGCTTTTTATTTACTTTAACAAACATATGTTATTTGATCTCTTTATAAACAAACATCAATTTCTTGTTTTGCGTAGGAATGAAACTTATGCTGGCGGGAGCATTAGATGATTGGAGGAAGACGTTATATACCGTATGTATAGTACTATGCATGTAGTATTATATAATGATATCGTTGTTGTACTATGTATGTTATGTATACTTGTTGAACTATATAATGGTATGTGTTGATGTTGAACATTATAATTCAAACATTTGTTATGTTTGGTTTTTGTGTTCAATCTATGAATAATATTTGGTTTAATAATCTTTCTTTTGTGATAGTGTTAAATTTTCAAATTTTTGTATTAATTATGATAATGAAATGACTATCAATGGTGCAGAGAATAATTTTGAATTTTTAAAAAAAAAATAAAAATAGTAATTAGCAACGGATCAAAGCCGTTGCTAATATTTAAAAAATCAATTATACATCTACATTTTGCAACGGCTTTAAGCCGTTGCAAAATAAAATCCGAAACGGCTACAAGCCGTTGCTAAAGAACATTTTGCAACGGCCCTTAGCCGTTGCAAAATATATATTTTGCAACGGATTTAAGCTGTTGCGAAATTTTTACCGCTGCCCATTTTGTTTTGCAACGGCTAAAAGCCGTTGCGAAATTAGGATTCTGGTGTAGTGCTTGCTTGGGCTTCTGACCCGTTCGGCCGAAAACTGCATTACTATAAACAATCTACATTTCCTTCATCTTGTAATACCTTAGAATTTTAAATAAGACTTAAATAATAATAAATATATTTGAAAGTGAATAGGAGTTTATTCTGGTAGATTTTTAATTCAAGGGAAGAATAGTAATTTTTTACAAATGGTTGAATTAGCCGACGAGAGTCACGCCATTGCATAACACTCATTTTTTGGGTCAAGATGGAGTACTCATTTGTCCGAATAGGACGGCGCATGAGTGAGATGTTCAAGTTATGTTTAAGTAGATCGGGTTTGGGGCTGAGTCGGGCTAGGCCCTGTAATTTGAATTCAAATTTGAGACGACAATTCTGTTTTCCCTTCTAAGAGCCTATTTAAAATATATGTACTTTTTAGTTTTCTAAAACCTAACCCAAACATCTTTTTCTTCCTCTCTTCCTCTTTCTACATGCCAAGAATCAAAATGCAATAACTCACTCAAATCTCCTCAAAATTGAATTGAACTAGTGTTACGAAGCTAGAAAATAGGGCTACAACCTAGTGATGATTTGGAGCTAGAAACTCAAAGATAGGTGGTGTAGCAAATCCAAATAACGAGGACAAAGGTGAAACTCGTTTGTCAATTTAATGTCAATCTTCTTTATTTCTCAACGAAAACAAATGAAACCAACGGCAAGTCAAAGGTAACATGAAGGGCTACATATTTGGGGTGACTGGGAGGTGAAATAATGGAGTATGGGAGAGCCGCAGGCCTAGACAATGAAGGATTTTCATGCATTGTTTTCAGCGTTCAACGTCAAACTTCAAATCGGCATATCTCACCGTTTCTTAATGGAATTTAGCGATCCATCCCTTGAAATGATCGTATGGATGAGAACTAAGATCTAGAAAACTATTTGGAGTGACAAACAGATTGATTAGAAACAGACAGAACAACGAAAACAGGAGCAAGTTTTGGCATTTCGCTGAGTATTGCTTCTCCGATCCTTATATAATACTTTGATAATGGTATAAGATGTTTAAGTCTATTAAACGATGCAATTTTGACGTATGATTATCTAAGCAATGAAATCTGAAAGTATGAAATTTAAATACAAACCATGTTTTAAGAAATTAATAGAAAACTTAATTTGACTTTAATTTGATTTAGAAACTCAAATAAGCTATAGTTTAACGATATGAATATGTTAGAACTATAGAAATATGGTATGTAACATATACATATGATATAGAACCTTTAAAAACAATGTGAGAAGTAAATAAATCTAAATCTAAATCTAAATATACAAAAAGAAGAAATAATCTTGCACTTATATTGTATATCAATGTATTAGTGGTGGACAAGCCAGATTTGCATTTTTGGGCATTAGAATACCCTACATGTATTGTTTCGATATTTTGCGTGATGTTCTTGTATGATTCTATGGTAATATCTTGATGAGTATAGATGCTATTTAGATGCGTGGTTTGTTGATAATGATTCGATGTACGGATATAATGTATGTAGTTTTTGGATGGATGAACAAATATATGAACCTGAACAATGATAAAGAAGTGGCTTGGAAATGTTTGTAGTTTTGGATAAAGAAATGAATACATAGGACTTGGTAATAATATCGAAATATGAATATAGTAAATACATATAGTTTGGATGAGGGACCAATACCTGAATCTTGTAGCGCATGCGGTGGGTCCTTGATTCATGGTATTGACGTGGCATTCTCTTGTAGAACATCAAGGTGGGTCCTAGAGTGTTGTTGCGGACAACAGTCGACCTATAACACATGTGGCAGGACTAGGCGCGAGTCCAATGGGTGATTATCCATTCCTGCACGCGGTGAGACCGGATAATCATTGATCTGTAATCCTTTACCACAAGGTGCGAGACTTGATTACATTTAAGATTATTTAAATAGTATAATATCATTCTGTAGCACGGCATAGGTAGATCTAAAAGATATTATACTTAGGCTTAAATCATGTTATATCCACTCCTATACTTTTCTATCTATATTCTTTAGGCTAATGGAGTTTGAAGGGGTGACGTACCTAAAGATGAAACTTGTTTATATTGTATGTATATTGTAAACAAAGTGCGTATTAAAGACTTGATGTAACATTGTGGGGGAGTTATTTGGGTTTGGAGTGTACAGACTTATGTATTGATATCAAATATGTAATCGTATATATATATGTGTGTGTGTGTGTGTGTGTATGTGTGTGTAATATGATATTTTGTGTGACCATCAGCTATGAAAGTTATTCGTTGTTTAGTATTTGTTTTATGCTCTCTCTTTATACATCAATGTATCATCACCCAACGACTCACCATTTTGGGACTTCATTATGTGGTTAAGGGGATTCAGAAAGGCAGGTTGTTGCATATGTGGTATCATTTTTGATGTGTTATATGCAATGTTGAAGCCAGATTTATCAAATTCCTTAATTTGTAGAAATTCTATTTTGTCTTTTATGTGAAATTACCAAAATACCCTTTTAAATTGATTAATTATTGTTATTAAAAATTTGGGGTATTGTAGCTTCTTTAAACTATTTTTATGACTCGAATAAATTTATATTTAGAGGGATTTGACTATGTTCTATATTTTCTTCCTTTCTTATCTCTTCTTAAATCTAATTTTGTAGAGATCCATTGATATCCCTCACAATTAGTATCAGAGCTGACTGCACAATTTTTTTTTTAAAGAGAGATTTTTCGATTAATGAAGAAAATATCTATTAATAATTGAATGAGAGGAATTTTGGAATTTGAAAGGGGAGGATGGGAAATTATTGGTGTCCTAATGATCTTCATCGACCATTGGAGAATAAAGTGAAAATGCCAAAAACTATGACAAAGAATAAATGGAAAGTAATGGATAGAAAGGTTGTAGGAGCTATTAGATGTCATCTAGAGAATACAATTTTTCATATTATTGATAATGTAACATTAGCATTTGAGATTTGCAAGATATTAGAGGGTGTTTATGCGAAGAACTCAACAAAAAATAAAGCTTTTCTCATGAGGAGGTAGGTAAACCTAAAGCTCAAGCGAGGTAAATCAATTAGGGAAAATCTTAATAATTTTCAGGCTATCGTAAATCAATTAGCGATTATAAGGTTGACGATGAGAAAAAGCCTAAATGTTTGTGAGTTCATTGCCAGAGAATTAGGAAACAATAGTGATTGCGTTGAACAGTTCAAATTTTGATGGAGTATTTTCTATGAATTTTGTGGTTATTAGCTTGCTTAACAAGGAGATAAGGAGAATGAATCTAATGGATGAAAAGGTCAAGGAAGAAAGGTTTGATAATAACCATCATTGTAATGTCTCCCACTTTGAGACCTACAGAATCATTTTAAAGCGACAAAGGGAGTTCAATATTTATTTTCCACAATATTACATAAATAGAGTAGCAAATTAAATTTTCATTATGTCACATTGTTTTACATGATTCATTACATCATCATTTACCCATCTCATTCCTAGTTAAGGGTAAATATAATAAAAAATAAGAGTAGTGTCATATCTGATATATGAAGATATCAACACAACACACACTGCTAGAAATGGCTCAGATAGCGACGGAGTCCAGCGACGGCTAAAAAATGCGGCCGTCGCTAGCCGTCGCTATATGAAACATACAGATCTGCTTCCAACGAGCAGAACTTTCATTCTTCCCACCAAAATTAAACCCTCCTTCCCCCAATCCGCCGCCCCACCTTCCGTCGCCTCCAAATCACCCAAATTCGCCTAGGTATGCTTCTAATCTCTATTTTGAATGTAAATTTGATGTTTTTTAGGTTTAGTTTAAACCCTAATTAAATTAGGATTTGTTGTTAAATTAGGATTTGTTGTTAAATTAGGATTTGTTGATAAATTAGGTATTAGTAGTATTGTTAAATTAGGTATTAGTAGTGTTGTATGTTGATTTGGTAGATTAATTAGTTTATTATCATGAAGTTAAATTAGGTATTAGATTAATCAGTTTATTATGAACTTGAATAAATGGTTGATGTAGATAATTAGTGTTGGCGGTTAACATGGTTAGTTGTGTTAGGTGAAAAATTAGTGCATATTAATGATTAACTTAGTTATTGGTAAATTTACATGAAAGTATCTCATAGTTTATGAAATTAATAAATTACAAATTTAAGTTGTTAAGTGAATTTAAATTGACAAATTTTTATTTAATAATTAGATTTTTATTGTTTTCTAATTATCTATTTGATAATTATATTTTTTTGTTTTATAGTTATATTCATTGATAATTCTTCTATTTATCTTGTTGATTTGGCGACGGCTAGCGACGGCCATTTTAATAATTTTAGCGATGGCTAGCGACGACTAGCGACGGCCAAAATGCAAAAGGTTGTATATATTGTACAAAAATAAAGTTTATACAAAAAATTAAAAAATGAATATGAGAACATTAAAAATTCTGCAAATATCTAATTTTTTTAAAAAATAATAGGAAATGACTTTAAAAACAACTGATATTGTACTAAAATCAATTTTGTAAAGAAATTAAGAAATGAATATAACAACAACAAATATTCCGCTAAAATCTATGTCGTAAAGTAATAAAGAAATGAATATTGAACTAAAATTATTAATTGAATGTTGAACTAAAATTTAAATACACAAATTTATGAAATAAAATTTAAATAGTTGAAATATTGTCAAAATTTGAAAAGAACAACGATATTTGATAAAATTTAAAGAAATTTTTTATCCCTTAGATTGGCATTGGCCCCGTCTGGCAAGTATTGTATATGATCGTTATATGGATGTTCGTTTTGTAAGGGAACGGACATTTATATTCATCCGATATAATATTTGTCGGATTTGTCCCTTTATTGGACAAGTTACAAACACGATAAAGTAATTACATATTATAAATCATTTCATTTTAAACGGTTACAAAATTTCGACAGCACTTCCTTTACGTTCCCTGTGTACACGCATTTGTATACGATACAGGGAACAGAAGGAAATGCTGCCGAAATTTTGTTGAACCGTTTAATCTGAAATGATTTATAAAATGTAATTACATTATTGTGTTTGTAATGGGAAGTAGGATGACTGACCACCGAAGTGAAAACCAAAATACCAAAAAATAAAAAAAATAAAGTGAAGTGAAGTTTTTATTTTGAATTTTCTGCAACGGTGAACTGTTTACAATGGAGAATGGTTGAAAATTAATGATTTAAATTGTCTAACATACATTTTCAAATCAGGAAAAAATTTCAATTATTTTCTTGACCGTACTTGGATGTATGAAGTCAGAACTGGAAAGAAGGGATCAATAAAGCAACATTTCTACAACGGTGTACACGAATTTATTAGATTTGCTAAATCTAATAACCGAAACAACACAAAAATTCGTTGCCCGTGTAGTAAGTTCCAACATTTGAAGCATTGGAAACCAGATATAGTTGAAGTACATTTGTATCAATATGGTTTCATGCCTGATTATTATTTCTGGGATCGTCATGGAGAACTTGTTGAACCTACACCTAATACTGAAGTGTTAGAGGACGCTAATATGATGACGAATCCGATAGAAAATATGATGGATGATGCAGCACGATCAATGTTTCCTACAACTGAAGCTGTTGATGAAGACGAAAATGTCGAAGAAGAACCGACTGCGGGAGCTAAAAAATATACGATTTGTTGGATTCTGCTAAGAGGCCGTTGTGGGACGGATGTGAAAGAGGAACCGAACTTTCAGTAACCGCCGAATACCTAACTATGAAATCAAAATTCAACCTTACGAAAGATGCATTTACAGCAGTTGTACAAGCTGCAAAACGACACATGCCACCCAATGTTGTGCGATAGTCATTATAAAATAAAAAAAATTGATGTCCGCTTTCGGTCTACCGTACGAGAAGATAGATGCATGTGTGAAAGGTTGCATATTGTATTGGAAAGACGACGTTGACCTCAGAAAATGCAAAATATGTAACGAAGAAAGATACAAACCAAGAAAGAAGAAAGGGAAAGAAGTCTCATACAAGAGAATGCATTATTTACCCATCACTCCCAGACTTCAAAGATTATATGCATCTTCTGCTACGGCCTGTCATATGCGATGGAATAGTATGAGAACAGCAGAAGAAGGAACTTTGATACATCCATCCGACGGAGAAGTATGGAAACATTTCGATAAGACTTATCCCTCATTTGCTGCGGAACGCCGTAATGTCAGACTTGGTTTATGTACGGATGGATTTTCACCATTTTCACAGTTTGGTAGTAAATATTCATCCTGGCCAATTATCATTACTCCGTATAATTTACCTCCATGGATGTGCATGAAGACGCCATATATGTTTCTCACCACTGTCGTTTCCGGCCCTCATGATCCAATCCAAGGAATTGATGTTTATTTACAACCATTGATCAAGAGTTGAAGAAACTGTGGAATGAAGGATTCGAAACTTACGATGTATCAACGGAAAAAAATTTCGGTTATTCGCTTCTTTGTTATGGACTATTAATGATTTTCCTGCATACGGGATGCTTTCTGGTTAGAGTACGGCCGGTCGTCTAGCATGCCTTATTGTGTGGAAGAAACATGAGCATTTTTGTTACGACAAGGGAAGAAAGTTTCGTGGTTTGATTGTCATCAGTGTTTTCTTCAACCTAATCATACTTCTAGAAGAGATAAGAAAATTTTCATAGCTAACAGAGAAGAGAATTCGAAACCACGCAAGGTTTGGTCAGGCGGGAAAATATACGAAATTGTAAGGGGCTATCCAAAGATACATGAAACTAGAGTCTATACTGAAATCCCAGGGAAGTCAGACATTCATAATTGGTGCAAACAAAGTATATTTTGGAGGTTACCATATTGGAAAGATCTCTTACTCTGACATAATATTGACATCATGCACAACGAAAAGAACGTGTTTGATAATCTGTTTAATACAATTTTGAATGCAAAGGGTAAAACCAAGGACGATTTGAATTCAAGGCTTGATATAGCAAATTATTGTAAGCGCCCGTAACTTCATATGAAGCCTAATGACAATAAAAAACCGAAAGCATGCTATGAGCTAGACAATAAGCAAGTAAAACTCGTGCTAAAGTGGATGGAAGAATTAAGATTTCCCGATGGGATTTCTTCCAATCTTCGTAGATGTGTTGAATTCAAAAATAGTAAACTGAGTGGGATGAAAAGTCACGATTGTCATATCATGATGGAATATTTACTACCCGTGGCTTTCAAAGAACTGTTGCCCGTAAAAGTATGGAACGTTATAACAGAGTTATGTTTGTTTTATAAACAGCTTTGTTCGACAACATTAAAGGTGGATCGTATATGTAAACTTGAAGTAGAAATACCCATATTTCTATGCAAACTGGAGAAAATACTTTCGCCTGGTTTCTTTAACGTAATGGAGCATTTACCTATTCATCTTCCATCCGAAGCACTTCTTCGAGGTCCTGTGCAATATGGATGTATGTATCCATTTGAGAGGTAAATTAACATGTGCAATGTTCATGTCAATTTCAAATTCAAATTTGTATATCTAAATATGTAATAAATATCTTAATAGGTACTTGAATCATCCAAAGAAGAAGATTCGACAAAAAGCCGGAGTTGAGGGTTCGATATGAAAATCGTGTCTTGAAGAAGAAGCCTTATTTTTTCTCTCTCACTACTTCAAGGACGATGTGAACTTATCGTTTGTAACTGTTCCTCGGAATGAGGAAGTCGTTGAAGAAAAATTTCCCCAAACAATGTTATCTGTTTTTATACAACATGGTAGACCTGGTGGAAAATGTGTGGAAATATGATTGGACGATAGAGACCACCATGTAGCACACACGTATGTTCTTTTAAATTGTGTCGAAGTTGCACCATTTGTCAGGTAATAATTAATTCACTTGTAATTTACTTGTACGTACATAATAATTATAACACATATTACATATATGCAGTATCTACGAATCACAGTATCCATCTGGCGATCTCAGTAAAGAATTTTCCAAATGGTTTTTGAACTATGTTTATGAGCCAAGAAACTGTGTCGTTGATGAAGGCTTAAGACATCTTGCGATTGGACTGAAAAGAAATGTGAAGACTTATCTAATATTCTTCGTCAATGGGTTTAAGTTCAACACGAAAGATTACGTGGCTGAAAAATTAACATATAACATCGGGATATTTGTCAAAGGCAGTGATGAACCAGATGAGCATTTAAAAGATTTTTACGGCGTCTTAACACAGATTCTAGAGTTTACATATTATGTTGAACCTTTAGAAAAGGTTTTTTCATTTAAGTGCAATTGGTTCAGTAACGTTCCTGGTTCCGGAATCAACGTACATAAAGAGTATAAACTTATTGAAATAAGGCATACATCACATTACTATAAGTACGATCCTTTTGTATTAGCCAAGCAAGCGTTACAAGTTTATTTTGCTCTGTATCCATCTTTGAAAAGAGATAAAGCGGATTGGTCTGCTGTTTTCAAAACAAAAACCAAGGTTTACGTTTGATGGAAATAATATTCCAGATGAAGCAGCATATCAAGCTGATCTTGAACCAAATACAGAAATAATAATAACTGATGATATTGATGTAGGGCCTTTGAATGATGAATCGAACGTCTTATTTGATGCATTCGAAAGTACCAAAGAAAATGAGATAGAATACGAGACTGAGTCTGAATCAGAAAACGATGAAGACGGATCGTTATTGATATAATTGTTATGTGATAGTGATTGAAACATGCTATGTAATAGTAAATTTCTTTAATTGTTCTGTGATGATCATTTAGTTAATTTTTATCCTTGTTTTGTACTAGTAAATTTTTATAATTGTTCTATGAAAGTGATTGAAACATGCTATGTAGTAGTGAATTTCTATTATTGTTCTGTGATGATCCTTTATTTTATTTTTATCCATGTTTTGTACTAGTAAATTTTTATAATTGTTTCTGTGAAAGTGATTGAAACATGCTATGTAATAGTGAATTTCTATAATTTTTCTGTGATGATATTGTTTTTCTATGGTAGATATGTCTGGCAGGAGACGAAGTATGACAGGCACACCATCCCCATCTCCCGGTGCAGGTGTTAGTGGCACTGCACCGGACTTACGTCCGATGGCAGAAGTTGTTCCGAAAAGTGCCAGGTAAGTATCAGTTTTATTTAAAGTATAAGTTTTAAAATCCACTAAACATGAATGTCATAACTTTTGCAGGGGCTTTGAGGTGGAGCCATCAGATTATATTCTACAGGTTTCGAGGAAGGCTTTTCAGAGCCGGATGGATGGTTGTTGGCCTCGCTGGGACGACATCCCCCTTCATGTCCAGAATGCAATACAGGCCGATTTACTTGTAAGTAGTAGTTTGAATTTCAGTTGTAAATTAATATAATCTATATAACTTAAAATAATTTTAATTTACAAGCTGTTGTCCGCGTTGACCCTGACGACATGGACGTTTTCTTAAATCACTGGAACAAAAAAATGAGGAAAAATTATAGGGATACATTGTCCAAGGCTAAGAATTTAGGCAAAAAGCCGAACTGGATGGGTGACGGTGTATAGGCTGATTTTCTTCGGCTTTGGGACACTCCAGCAGCAAAAGTAAGTAATATATGTTTGCTTTGTTATTTAAATCTAATATAAATCTCACAAGATATATACGTGATAATTTATCTTAATTTGTTGGAATTATCTGCGCGGAACCGGGCTAATAGGAATAAAAATCCTGCATTGCACCGTGGTGGCTCCAAATCCTTCCAGGAGTATAAGAGAGAGCTGGTAATTAAATTTATAAACTGTGTTTACATTTTATTAAAATATTTTATAATCAGATTAGCAATAATATTTATATATTTTCAGGCCGCAAGATACAACTGCGAGCCCATTATGGCCGAGTTGTTCAAGGTGACGCATGCCGTGGAGAGGACTGATGAAGAAGGCAATGTTTCGTACGAGTGGACGGATGAAAAATCCCAATCCGTAATGGTAAACTAATTTATTGTTAATAACAATATTTTGTCTTATTTTATTTTCAAAAACTTGAAATTCGGTTTTTATCGTGTAAAACAATTGTTTGTAATCGCAGGAGAGGTATGAAGCTAAGCGGGCTCGGGTAGCACAGTCCACTGGTCGGGAAGAGCTTAAGCTAGAGGAGGCGAACAATATCTGGGATGCTATTATTGACCCGCCTTCTCAGACCAATGTGCGGTATAGCTATGGAAATCTAGAGGTAAATTTTGACATGTACTAATATATAAATTTACACATGCATATGAATAGTTAAATAATTTTAATAATATTATATATATACTAATATATAAATAATTATGAACTATTTTACAGGCGATGAGATTGCAGAGTGCATATAGGAGGTCCCAGCAAGAAGATGAGATTGCTCAGTTGAAGAAAACAGTGGATGAAATAAATGATTGGAGGAAGAGTTTCTTCGAGCAACAGCTGGATGAGCGGATTGGAGGTTATTTGCAACGGCATGAGAGGATGTTTGGAGAGGATAGCGATGGTGAAGAGTAGGTATGCTTGTTTTGTAACGACCCATAAATTTTCGATAATTAAAATAGCTAATTTAATAAGATTTCGTGATTTAACGTTAGAAAAAAATTTGTAATTCGATTGGAATAATAATAACTGGAATGAATTGCAACAATAATTATCCAAGTAATGAAAATGAATGCTACTTAGGGAATGCCTTTGAAATCAATAGATGAATTGGATAATAAATGTTGAAATTCATTGGGTATAATAGAGTAATTGATTGATAAGTAAAATCTATTTAAAAACAAATATTGAATATTGAACAGGTAAATTGTTTAAATTAAATATTTGGAATTTATTGAATAATTTAATAATGGGAATTGAATAACCGTATAATGGAAATGGTTGTTCTATAAATTTTAATTCGTTTCAAAAGTTAAAATTTTAAGTTCTTTTTGGATATCTCAAAAGATAGTGATTCAAGAACAATAAAATTTGTTAAATCTAATATTACAAATGTTTGAATAAATTAAATTTTGAATTTGATATGATTAATTTGATATTGAAATTTAATATATGAAAATAGAGTGAATATTTGAAATTTGATATAATATGATTCAAATTGGTTTCCAAAGTGAAGGTAAGTTGCATTTGGATTTTAATAGAGTTAATGAGATTTTAAAATTGAAATTTATTGGATAAATTGAATAACGGGTTTAATATGATAAAAAATGATTTGTAAAATTTTATTTTATCATATTGGAGTTATAGTGATGTTATAGAACTTTTAAAACTGAATTTAAAATTTATTCGTAAAAATTGAATATTTTAATATTTAATTAGCGACTGAAAAATAGCCAATTTTCGAACAGTCTCAGAATTGGACTAAACCAGTTCCATTGGATCCGTAATAGTTAGTTAATATCGGATTTCAATTTTCGTAGCAATTGGAGTTGTCGTTTGACCGTGGCAGCTCGAAACGCGTTGAAATTGTTTTAATATTAATTTGGCGGGTTAAAATAGTCATTTTTCAAACGGTCTCGGATTTCGACGAAACCAGTTTCATCGGATCCGTAATGTGATATTATTATAAGATTTCAAATTTCAAGTCAATCTGATTTATCGTTTGTCCGAAGCAAGCCAAAACGCCTAGAAAATCGTTTAATCAATTTAATTTAAAATCGATCGTTTATTACCGTAACTCGCACAAACGATCGAATTAGCTTCCGAAACCTGTTCCATTGTGTCCGAAACGCGGGATAAACCCTAGAAACGCCGGTCACCGCGCGTAAATCGGAGTTTGAAAATCCGGAGTGAAGAGAATTCGCCTTTTCCTATAAATAGCCCCTTGTCTTCATAAATTAGAAAATTTAAACTAGAGTTTCATAAACAATGGCTGGCCGCCTCCAATAAAACGAATGGCCAGAATATTCCCTTCTTCTCCCATTAATCTCTCTCAATCCATGCAATATTTCACGGAACATTCAACACGAAAAACGTAGAGCTTGGAGTGATCTTCGAATCCATACGGAGATGATGAATTTTAGAGCAACGTAGTGGGAGTTATGGTTCCGCGTTTGTCTTCGGTTTGGCACGCTTCTCGAGCGTCCAGGGGAGGCCGAGTTCACCTGTACTCTCGGCCTAGGGGGAGCACGTCATGACGAAGTGAATGGCGCTGCTTGTTCGAAGCGAAGTCGAACGGAGGTGGCTCGATAATTAACCCTAAATAGGCGACGTGAGTGGGTTTTGTGACCTGGAGAGAAAGCGTGGAGGGAAGAAGAGAATCGTGTGCGGCTCAGATGTGTGGGCAAGGGAATGGATGGCCCTGATTGAATCAAAGGTTTAGAGTTGAAAATAAAGGTTGTAGTTAAATTTTATTATAATTGTTCAAACTTTAAACGTGTATAACTTTTTGATACAATGTCCGTTTTGGACAAAACGAATTGCGACGGGTTCGTTTTGACAAGCACTATGCTATGGAGCTGGATTAGAACCATTTGGAGCTAGAGAAAATTTTGAGTTAAATCGAACGTCGTTCGATTTAATTTAAAATCGAAAAATCAAAGTGAGTGTTTTATAACGCTCACACCGTACTAAATATCTTTATGCTAGTTAAATTGACATTATGAAGTGATATGAATTTTATTGGTCGTTGTTTGATATAAATTTAATTGTCATATAGTTTGTTATTTGAATTAACCGTTGAAAAATTAAATTGACAGTTAAATTGAAATTGAATTGCGATTTAATTACCTGACATCGATAACTATGAAATTGCCATGAATTGTATTGCCTATTGGATGATGTATTTCGATGGATGCTATTGGTTGATATTTGAATGTTTGGATGTTTATTGCTTATATATATCCTGTTATGCATACATATGATACTGTGATTTAATTTAAGTGATATATATCCATCCCTGACATTTAATTGAAATAAATAATTACTTGGCCATAGGATAGAAAATTATACACGGACCCCGAATTGGCTAAATTAATAATATATAATAATTTTTGAAATCGTCGATTTGAAATTTATTTAAATGTTTGATTTAAAAGTTATAAATAGAAATAGATTTATAGAAATCGAATTTATTGGAAAATTGAGTGTGGAATGTTGAAATAAATTTTGGTAAAAGAAAATTGTTAAATAATTTAAGTTGAGACTTTGAGAATAAAAATTAGGATATGATTGAATTTCGAAAATCTATCTGATTTAAAGATTGAACATTATTTCGAACTTTGAGTATTACTACGTAAAAGCGACATAAAAATGATACTTTGGAATTGAGCTTGAAATTGAATCATATTTGAAATTTAGATTTAAATTGAGTATTGAAGGATAATTAAGTAAAAGTGAGATATAAGCGATATTTTGAAATCGAGCTTGGAATTGAATCATGTTTGAAATTTGGATTTTAACTCGTATATTGATGGATAATTTTGTAAGTGTTCTAAATGGATATTTTGAAAAATCAAGCTCTAAATCGATATAAATTGAAATTGAATTAATTGAAAGTAAATAGAAAATTGAATAAATTTGAAGTCAAAGTTGACGTTGAATTGAATTGAAATCGAAATTAAAATCGGTAGAATGGAAATTGAAATTGATTTGAATTGGGAAGTTATAATTGAAATGGATTGGTTTTGAAGCTATTTTATTTTGTTTTCCAAATTTCTCAGTTATATAAACTATTTTAGAATACTTAAACTATTTTAATCTATTTTAAATCTACTTAACCCAATTTGAATTACTTTAAACTAATTTATCTATTTCAAATCCATTTTAAGATTTTAAGTACTTCTTTTACGATTTTAATTATTTAAACTACTTTTAAACTACTTAAAACTATTTTCTAAATTTCTAAGCTGGTAAATAAAGTGGAATGTTTATATTTAAATCTTGAATTTAAAATGCGAATTGAGTTAAATGAAGTTGCAACCTAAATTGAAATTCGAAATGATTTTGAGACCGAAATGAGATATTGGTGCGAAAATTGATTTTGAAACGAAATCTTACATTTGAATAGATACGATGATATTTGAAATGGATTTGATTTTTTTTTTAGCAAATATGATATTTTGATATCAATTATGAATCGATTTGAAATATAAAAGAGCCAACGGTGTAATAATACGTAGTTATTAAAGAGACCGGGATCGGATATGGACGTACTCTCTGTCGATACCGAAAACCACTTTAATAACTATTTTACGCGGAGTGTTGATCCAGAATGAAGTGGATGGTTTGGTGAACGCGTTGACTGAAGAAAGAGAACGATATTGGATGACCCCTGACATGACTAAAACAGGAGCCGCGCCGGGCCATTGAGGTTCGCCACCTCTAGCGGACACGCTTCTTCGATACCATATCTATTACATTTGTGATGCGATTTGGGTGCACCCCTTGATTTAGGAGTGTTGTTTCGCGGTGTTGGGGTGGCTGCTGGCTATGCCCAACATCAGTCCGGATCACGCAACTACTAGTATCCTAGTTGGTATCGCCTCATATACCTTGTCATACTGATTATCCTATTCGCGACCACTACGTTTTGATTTGTACCTTGTGTATATGGATTGCCCTCTGGTGACTTCCGGTTTTGGGGAAACTACGGTCTTGTATATGCTTTTGGGAATATAAAATGTGTTAAGGGGGATTATGGTAACGCCTTAACGCTATTTTGATACTTTATATTACTGATAGGCATTATCTACTTAGCGTATATTACTACATAGTAGATAGTTTCACGGATCCTTGAGAGATGGAAAATCCCGTAACATCTCTTGAGTTATTGCACGCACGTTGACACTGGATAGGAGATGTCAAACCCCGTAAACATCTCCGACGCCGTTGCACTCATATTTATTTACGATTGATTTAACTTTCATAAGGGTATTTAGTCCTGACTCGAGTGTTTTGTCTTTTCATTACGCTCGGGTCAGTCTTGAGTTTTTCAGATTTTTGAAGATCTATTCTGGAGGATGAAGACGAAGATTTCGTATACTATTACTATTATTATATGTGCATCATGCTGTCTGCTGCATTATTTAATTGTTCTGTTGTATATGTATAACTCTGATAAATGTTGTATAAATAATTGTCAAAGTATTGTAAACAGCTTCATGAACTGTTTATTTGACTATTATATTTTATCGTTCCGCTGCGAGATTCTGTGTTGTTTCATTTTCTTTATTTCTCTTTCTTTTCTTTTCTTATTTACCCCAATAACCATCTGCCCTTTTGAATGGTTTAGAATCGACAGGTGTATTTGATCGTCGGTTTAAATTGTCCAAAAAGGCGGGTCGTTACAGTTGGTATCAGAGCTTTGGTTTAGCGATAAACATTGGCTCTAGTGGGGAATAACTCATTGAAATAGAGGTAAACTATATGAATGAGTTGAGTGTATATGAGAGAGCGTATTTGTTAGTTATATAAAATGTTTTATATTGTGTCGGTTGATTTGTTGAGTGGCTTATGGATTCTGGTCAATACGAGTAATTAACATCATTGACAGGGATCTCTAAACACTTAAACAGAACAATTCGACATAGTATTGTTTTGAAATTGGGTAAATGAAATAATTTTTCCCTAATTATATTTTGTATATAAAGAATTTATTTCAAAATTTATTGTGACCAATCTAGCTTATTTGGTTGTTGGAAATGAAATATTGGCTATTAACATTAATCGGATATTGTAATTTAAATAAATAAGATGAATTACAAAATGAGCTGTAATAAAACAACTTGTGGAATGTTTTAAGAGAAAAGTCCTATAAGAATACTTTATAAAGGTGACTTATGAATTAAAATAGATTTAAATTTGAAAATATTGAATTTAAGACCCGGAGATTTTGAAAAATGGTTTTCAAAGTTTTGAAGAAATATATTGTGACGTTAGTTGGAAAATGTTTATGGAAATATTTTGAAGGGATTTTAAAGGAAAGAATGAATTCAGTACTCCTCTCTTATATCGCTGGAAAATAATTTCGGTGATGACTGCGCAGCATCATCGACGTTCATTTTCGAGTCTCAAAGTGGGGGAGACTTCTAAGAAGCTTTGCTTGTCTTCAAAATTATTTTGGGTAAATGGGTTTTGGTTTAAACTCCAAAGGTATGATTTGATATATTTCAAAAGATATAAGTGTATATATTTATTTCAAACGACTTGAAAAGAACCGGGCATTTATATTTCTAAGTTCTGTTAATTAATAATTTTCAAATTATTTGAATGAAATGTGAATAACCAGAATTTATAAATAAGAGGATTAAGATATATAAGCTTATGTTTTGGGAAAACTTTAAAGTTGAAAGGTAAAGAGGATTTATAAAAATCAAATTTGTGAACATTCTAATTAAGTAAAATGAAATTCTATAAATTTGTATACTACCAAAATTTGCATTCTCATAACATATAACAAGACTTACCAAATATTAAGAAGTTGAAATAATTTTTTGGATATGTAATGAGATATTGTACAAATAAACAGAACCTGAAAGTAATTGAAATATACAAGTAAGGAAAACTCAAAAGGAATTAAAATGTATATAAATGGGAAATTTTGATTGTGATAAAAATTATATATACTTAAATATAACCTGAAATGATGAATGGATAAATGGAACAAGTAAGCGAACTTAGGAAAGAAGACAAATGAATTGTATAATATCTTTTGTAAATTGGTTATAGAAAATAAATATAAACTGCATAGAGAAATTTTTTGAATTTGTAGCTTTGAGATAACCGTAAACTAAGAAAAGTCATATGTGAGAAGTTAGACTTTTATAGGATGATTAATAAACTAAAGTGCTGGGTAATAAAATGTTCCATAAATAAATTTGTTATTAACTAAAATTATGAAAATGCAATAAATGAAAACAAAGGAATTTCTTATAGCTAAGAATCAAGTAGAAAATGAAATTGGATTTAATTAAATGATATAGAATGTTTAAAATGAACTTGAGTAAACAAATTCTTTGATATGATGTTTAAGAAAAGATAATGTTGAAGAGTATGCTATGTAAAGAAATAGATATATTAACTAAATAACGGATTGTGAATAATTAATTGTAAATAAAATGAAAGTCAATAAAATAATTTAATATAGATAAATTGGATAGAAATCCATTGGAAGGTAATACGTGAGATTGTACGTATGCTATTTTATTCGCATAACGATTTGATCCAAATTCGAGCACAAAATTTCAAGATGATTTATATCGATCCAAGTTAGGATTTTTCACTCGATTTTCGACGGCGAACCCTAGATATGGATTTTTAATTTGATTCTGGAACTCTCTATCATAGTATATGGCTATGCAAGGAGAGTAAGAGTTTCCAATCAATGAACCAAATCTGAGTCCGCACTAGAGAGTCGTGTGAACAATACTAGTTGGAAGTGAAACCGTGTGATCGAATAAGCGATTAGATTGATATTGCTTACGGATGATATATGTACGGCTTACGGACTTAATTAAAGTTAATATTGGAAATTTAAGATGCCAAATATAAAATGATTTTTTTTTAAATTTATATAACAGGATATATATATAAAAGAGATAAACCAAATTGAATGTGAAATTAATAATTTGGTTATGTTGGGTATGATTTTGTTGTTATATGATTGTTAGTTGATTGTATATAATTCATTAAGTGTTAATGAAATTGGAAGCTATAAATCATTGAAATCAAATTGGAAGTTAAATGAATTGAAATAGAATTTAATTTGATTCAAATTGGAAGTGAACTAATGTAAATATAAATTAGTGAATGTTAACTAATTGAATTGAGAATGAATGTTAGTAAAATCCAACGTTAATGAATTAACTGTTATTAAAATTGAAAACCAAGTTAATAAATATTAATGAGAAGTGAATTTATATTGATTGGTTATGGATTTGTTGGATGATAGTTGGATGATAGTTGATTGATGGTTGCATTTGTTGTTTTGTTGCATTTGCTATGTTGGCACATGTAGTTGTCATGTTGCTATATGATGTATATTGATATTATTTTCATATATGCATGTTTCTCATAGTTTGTTGAGTGTTTAGTAGGTGCGGATTGCGCTTGCTTCGCATTTGGAGCTCGCTTTCGCGCTATATTATTCGTATATGCTCGCTAATAAAAATATAAGGTACATGTTTATTTTATCAATGGATTTGGCGATTTTTGATGAGCCACTTGGCTTTTGGATTTTCTTTTGTTGGTTTGGGGCCCGTAGAGGCGTTTTGTAGTTGTACCGATCGAGCCGCGCAAAGGAGACTCTGCCGAAATTTTCCGTAAAATCCGGGTGTTAGAAATTTTTTAAGTTTTAAAATTTTTATAACTTGTTTTGATAACTAACTTTTAAAAGTTAGAAAGCCGTTTGGAATAACTTAGTGAAAGTGTAGTAAAGACTTTATAAATGGAATTTCATTGTTTATAAGTTGGTAACTTTGAGATAAATATACCTAAGGTTGAATTCTATACTTAGTTCCTCTTCCCTTCTTTTTCCTTTTCAGGGACGAAAAGTTTTGAGTGGGGGAGAGTGTAACGACCCGTAAATTTTCGATAATTAAAATAGCTAATTTAATAAGATTTCGTGATTTAACGTTAGAAATAAATTTGTAATTCGATTGGAATAATAATAACTGGAATGAATTGCAACAATAATTATCCAAGTAATGAAAATGAATGCTACTTAGGGAATGCCTTTGAAATCAATAGTTGAACTGGATAATAAATGTTGAAATTCATTGGGTATAATAGAGTAATTGATTGATAAGTAAAATCTATTTAAAATCAAATATTGAATATTGAACAGGTAAATTGTTTAAATTAAATATTTGGAATTTATTGAATAATTTAATAATGAGAATTGAATATCCGTATAATGGAAATGGTTTTTCTATAAATTTTAATTCGTTTCAAAAGTTAAAATTTTAAGTTCGTTTTGGATATCTCAAAAGATAGTGATTCAAGAATAATAAAATTTGTTAAATCTAATATTACAAATGTTTGAATAAATTAAATTTCGAATTTGATATGATTAATTTGATATTGAAATTTAATATATGAAAATAGAGTGAATATTTGAAATTTGATTTAATATGATTCAAATTGGTTTCCAAAGTGAAGGTAAGTTGCATTTGGATTTTAATAGAGTTAATGAGATTTTAAAATTGAAATTTATTGAATAAATTGAATAACGGGTTTAATATGATAAAAAATGATTTGTAAAATTTTATTTTATCATATTGGAGTTATAGTGATGTTATAGAAAATTTAAAACTGAATTTAAAATTTATTCGTAAAAATTGAATATTTTAATATTTAATTAGCGACTGAAAAATAGCCAGTTTTCGAACAGTCTCAGAATTGGAAGAAACCAGTTCCATTGGATCCGTAATAGTTAGTTATTATCGGATTTCAATTTTCGTAGCAATCGGAGTTGTCTTTTGACCGTGGCAGCTCGAAACGCGTTGAAATTGTTTTAATATTAATTTGGCGGGTTAAAATAGTCATTTTTCAAACGGTCTCGGATTTCGACGAAACTAGTTTCACCGGATCCGTAATGTGAGATTATTGTAAGATTTCAAATTTTAAGTCAATCTGATTTACCGTTTGTCCGGAGCAAGCCAAAACGCCTAGAAAATCGTTTAATCAATTTAATTTAAAATCGATCGTTTATTGCCGTAACTCGCACAAACGATCGAATTAGCTTCCGAAACCTGTTCCATTGTGTCCGGAATGCGGGATAAACCCTAGAAACGCCGGCCACCGCGCGTAAATTGGAGTTTGAAAATCCGGAGTGAAGAGAATTCGCCGTTTCCTATAAATAGCCCCTTGTCTTCATAAATTAGAAAATTTAAACTAGGGTTTCATAAACAATGGCCGGCCGCCTCCAATAAAACGAATGGCCAGAATATTCCCTTCTTCTCCCATTAATCTCTCTCAATCCATGCAATATTTCACGGAACTTTCAACACGAAAAACGTAGAGCTTGGAGTGATCTTCGAATCCATACAGAGATGATGAATTTTAGAGCAACGTAGTGGGAGTTATGGTTCCGCGTTTGTCTTCGGTTTGGCACGCTTCTCAAGCGTCCAGGGGAGGCCGAGTTCACCTGTACTCTCGGCGTAGGGGGAGCACGTCATGACGAAGTGAATGGCGCTGCTTGATCGAAGCGAAGTCGAACGGAGGTGGCTCGATAATTAACCCTAAATAGGCGACGTGAGTGGGTTTTGCGACCTGGAGAGAAAGCGTGGAGGGAAGAAGAGAATCGTGTGCGGCTCAGATGTGTGGGCAAGGGAATTGATGGCCCTGATTGAATCAAAGGTTTAGAGTTGAACATAAAGGTTGTAGTTAAATTTTATTATAATTGTTCAAACTTTAAACGTGTATAACTTTTTGATACGAGGTCCGTTTTAGACAAAACGAATTGCGACGGGTTCGTTTTGACGAGCACTATGCTATGGAGCTGGATTAGAACCATTTGGAGCTAGAAAAAATTTTGAGTTAAATCGAACGTCGTTCGATTTAATTTAAAATCGAAAAATCAAAGTGAGTGTTTTATAACGCTCACACCGTATTAAATATCTTTATGCTAGTTAAATTGACATTATGAAGTGATATGAATTTTATTGGTCGTTGTTTGATGTAAATTTAATTGTCATATAGTTTGTTATTTGAATTAACCGTTGAAAAATTAAATTGACAGTTAAATTGAAATTGAAATTGAATTGCGATTTAATTACCTGACATCGATAACTATGAAATTGCCATGAATTGTATTGCCTATTGGATGATGTATTTCGATGGATGCTATTGGTTGATATTTGAATGTTTGGATGTTTATTGCTTATATATATCCTGTTATGCATACATATGATACTGTGATTTAATTTAAGTGATATATATCCATCCGTGACATTTAATTGAAATAAATAATTACTTGGCCATAGGATAGAAAATTATACACGGACCCGAATTGGCTAAATTAATAATGTATAATAATTTTTAAAATCGTCGATTTGAAATTTATTTAAATGTTTGATTTAAAAGTTATAAATAGAAATAAATTTATAGAAATCGAATTTATCGGAAAATTGAGTGTGGAATGTTGAAATAAATTTTGGTAAAAGAAAATTGTTAAATAATTTAAGTTAAGACTTTGAGAATAAAAATTGGGATATGATTGAATTTCGAAAATCTATCTGATTTAAAGATTGAACATTATTTCGAACTTTGAGTATTACTACGTAAAAGCGACATAAAAATGATATTTTGGAATTGAGCTTGAAATTGAATCATATTTGAAATTTAGATTTAAATTGAGTATTGAAGGATAATTAAGTAAAAGTGAGATATAAGCGATATTTTGAAATCGAGCTTGGAATTGAATCATGTTTGAAATTTGGATTTTAACTCGTATATTGATGGATAATTTTGTAAGTGTTCTAAATGGATATTTTGAAAAATCAAGCTCTAAATCGATATAAATTGAAATTGAATTAATTGAAAGTGAATAGAAAATTGAATAAATTTGAAGTCAAAGTTGACGTTGAATTGAATTGAAATCGAAATTGAAATCGGTAGAATGGAAATTGAAATTGATTTGAATTGGGAAGTTATAATTGAAATGGATTGGTTTTGAAGCTATTTTATTTTGTTTTCCAAATTTCTCAGTTATATAAACTATTTTAGAATACTTAAACTATTTTAATCTATTTTAAATCTACTTAACCCAATTTGAATTACGTTAAACTAATTTATCTATTTCAAATCCATTTTAAGATTTTAAGTACTTCTTTTACGATTTTAATTATTTAAACTACTTTTAAACTACTTAAAACTATTTTCTAAATTTCTAAGCTGGTAAATAAAGTGGAATGTTTATATTTAAATCTTGAATTTAAAATGCGAATTGAGTTAAATGAAGTTGCAACCTAAATTGAAATTCGAAATGATTTTGAGACCGAAATGAGATATTGGTGCGAAAATTGATTTTGAAACGAAATCTTACATTTGAATAGATACGATGATATTTGAAATGGATTTGATTTTTTTTATAGCAAATATGATATTTTGATATCAATTATGAATCGATTTGAAATATAAAAGAGCCAACGGTATAATAATACGTAGTTATTAAAGAGACCGGGATCGGATATGGACGTACTCTCTGTCGATACCGAAAACCACTTTAATAACTATTTTACGCGGAGTGTTGATCCAGAATGAAGTGGATGGTTTGGTGAACGCGTTGACTGAAGAAAGAGAACGATATTGGATGACCCCTGACATGGCTAAAACAGAAGCCGCGCCGGGCCATTGAGGTTCGCCACCTCTAGCGGACACGCTTCTTCGATACCATATCTATTACATTTGTGATGCGATTTGGGTGCACCCCTTGATTTCGGAGTGTTGTTTCGCGGTGTTGGGGTGGCTGCTGGCTATGCCCAACATCAGTCCGGATCACGCAACTACTAGTATCCTAGTTGGTATCGCCTCATGTACCTTGTCATACTGATTATCCTATTCGCGACCACTACGTTTTGATTTGTACCTTGTGTATATGGATTGCCCTCTGGTGACTTCCGGTTTTGGGGAAACTACGGTCTTGTATATGCTTTTGGGAATATAAAATGTGTTAAGGGGGATTATGGTAACGCCTTAACGCTATTTTGATACTTTATATTACTGATAGGCATTATCTACTTAGCGTATATTACTACATAGTAGATAGTTTCACGGATCCTTGAGAGATGGAAAATCCCGTAACATCTCTTGAGTTATTGCACGCACGTTGACACTGGATAGGAGATGTCAAACCCCGTAAATATCTCCGACGTCGTTGCACTCATATTTATGTACGATTGATTTAACTTTCATAAGGGTATTTAGTCCTGACTCGAGTGTTTTGTCTTTTCATTACGCTCGGGTCAGTCCTGAGTTTTTCAGATTTTTGAAGATCTATTCTGGAGGATGAAGACGAAGATTTGGTATACTATTACTATTATTATCTGTGCATCATGCTGTCTGCTGCATTATTTAATTGTTCTGTTGTATATGTATAACTCTGATAAATGTTGTATAAATAATTGTCAAAGTATAGTAAACAGCTTCATGAACTGTTTATTTGACTATTATATTTTATCGTTCCGCTGCGAGATTCTGTGTTGTTCCATTTTCTTTATTTCTCTTTCTTTTCTTTTCTTATTTACCCCAATAACCATCTGCCCTTTTGAATGGTTTAGAATCGGCAGGTGTATTTGATCGTCGGTTTAAATTGTCCAAAAAGGCGGGTCGTTACATGTTTGCTCATGTTTCAGTTTGGTATATACACATTTTGCTTGGTTTGGTGTATATATATTTCGGGATATTATGTACATATTTTGATGACTTGTAGTTGTGTTAACGGTTTGTTTGGGTTAACGGTTTGTAGTTGTGGTTGGAGAACTATGCGCACATTTTGGTTGGGAAACTATGTACATATTTTGATGACTTGTATTGGTTGACATGATATGTATTGTTGTTGGGATTGTATATGATTTTGTTTGGTTTTGTTGAATTTTATGTTGTTTGAATGTGTAGCGATGTTATATGATGGATATATGATGGTTATAGTTGATGAATATAGTGTATAGTGGCTGTGATGATGGTATTCGATGGTTATTGTTTGAAGTGTATATGGGTTGCGCAAGTGCACAGAATTTTGTTCAGTATAGCGATGGCTAGCGACGGCTGGCGACGGCCATTTTGTTCAGATTAGCGACGGCTAACGACGACCATTTTGTTCAGATTAGCAACGACTAGCGACGCCCATTTTGTTCAGATTAGCGACGAACTAGCGACGGCCATTAGACGTTGGTAAATTTCCACGTGGCACATTTGCAGTCGCGAGCCGTCGCTATTTATGTGACAGAACCGTCGCTAAAGCCATCGCGATTCTGTTGGACGACGAGGTAAATAGCGACGGCTTTTAGCATCGGCTAGCGACGGCCGGCGACGGCTAAAAGCCGTCGCTATCAGTTGCCGTTCTTGTAGTGACATAACCATTTATAATTCTTGATTTTACACTGTGAAAATTTCAAAATAACTTTTATTTGCTAGATATCCTCATGCTTCGTCTTAGGTGTCTTTATTCATCTTTCCAAAAGATCCTTGTCCAAACCATAAACTTACCCTTTTCGAATGAGTACCTATGAGTTTATAAGAAGTAATAAAAACATAGGTCATGGTATGAGCAAATTTTTTTACCCTAAGCAACCATTGAGACCATACCGCTATAGCATGGAATAGGTTTTCCCTTACTTTATCATCATATCAATTTTATCATACTACATAAACAAACATTCACTACGACAAAAATACCCTATTACAACTCTACAACGCCGCTTTTACAGCGGTCTTTAAATGCCCATTATAATAGAAACCTATTACAACTGTTTTTTCAGGTATGTTGTAATAGATACAACTTTTCAATAACTTTTTTCCTTCGTACGTTGTAATAGGCATATATTACAATGTTTTAAATTTGCTCATTGTAATATATGCCTATTACAACTATTTTCTACCCGTTGTAATATATTCTGGTTTTCATCCCTATTTATCCGTTATAATAGATGCCTATTAACAACCATTTTCTTTTACCCGTTGTAATAGATACCGATTTTAACAACTCTTTTTGTGCTAGTTCTAATAGATACATATTACAACCTTTTTAGTTTATCGGTTGTAATAGATGCAAATTATTAATATTTAATAATTATAATTAATAAATTTATTTAATATTTAACTTTGATTAATTTATTAAAATTATATATCTAAACATTTAAATTTAAACAATTACATAAAATTGATAATTAACCAAAATTAACAATTATAATTATTAAAAGTATTTACTATTTAATATTTAAAATTTAAAAAATAATAAAAAATTTGAAATTTCCAAAAATAAAATTAAAAATATCCATAAAATTTAAAAGCATTTATAAAGTATAAAAACTAAACTTAAATTTTTTTTGGCTATTGTGTCTTTGTTGGTCCTATGTTCCATACGTCTCCGCCTTCTTCTCCCTATTCTTTTTTTTCATTCCTATTTCTCAAACTAGTGTGTAACCCGTGCGTTGCACACGGTAAAGTTGTTAAAAATATTATTTTATATTTTAATTATTGCTAAAATATATTTAATTTATGCAATATATATGTTAAATTTATTATTATGTGTTAATTATAAACTAAAATGATTTGCGATGCTCAGATATAAGGTTGAGAGTTCAATACTCCCTAAGTACATATCTTTGTAAAAATTAATGTTTCAACTCAAAAAAACTATAAATTAAAATTGTTAATACTATATATGTAAATAATTTATGTTATGTGATATGCTTTATAATATATATATATATATATATATATATATATATATATTAGTGAATATGTAACTGCACTATTTTGTTAATATAATTGTTGTATATATATTGAATTGTCATATATCTGAAGGATTTATAAATGGATCAATGAACGTAAATAATTGAATTTATTTGAATAATGATTTGAATTAATCGGCATAACTAATTAAATATAAGGAGTTAAATGTAAAAAAAAGTTAAAATTGAGAAGAGCTTTTTACAAATTCATAATTGAGAAGAGCATAGATTTTATGGTTAGCTTATCTGCGTGTGAACTTTTTTTTTTGAATCAGACGTGAACTTTTATTCATTTTTAAATTTTCATTTTTAAACAATTTTATCATTGCACTTAACCATAGATTTCAAGTTCTTGTAGAAAGGTCATGCTTACAACTTTGATAGTTGGAAAATAATGTTATGTGGCATTTAGTTGAGTTATGAGTTGGGTATGGTTTGATAACATGTTGAAAGTGTGAATATTTGTATAATTTAATTTTTATCGGTTAAATCTTTGTGTTCACATTATAATGTTGTAAAATATAAATTTATCTTTTAAAAGTTATTAAAAATGAAATTATGTTATGTAACGTATGATATTTTGTTAAGATAAATTAATTAGAATAAAAGAGTTATTATTATTTATGTATACATTTTATGTTATGTGATTTATATATCTTTATATATCCAAATAAAGTAGAAATAATTTTACTATGTTTCTCATATACATGAATATTGTATATAATGAAATCCTCTTATTTTAGGATTTGTCAAATGAACTAATAAATATTAGTTAATCATATTTATTTCAATAGTTTAAATTTTAGATTACATAATTAGTTAAATATATAGATTTGAATGTAAAATATTAAAGATAATTGAGAAAGGTTGGTAAGTAACTGCGAAAAATTGATTTGTTTGTTTATTTGAAGGTAATAGAATTTTACTATGTCTCCGCCCGTCACTCGTGCTGGATGACCAAGAATAGAAAAATGAAACCTCGTCTTGCTGCGTCAAAATGTACACCATGCATCCGCCAATAGATCTGATCGCAACTTCGCTCCGACGCCTGGTGATTTCGCTTTCAATCCTGCTCTGCAAATCTCTGTTCCACCTCTTGTTGTCCCATCCATTATTGCTGTTACCCCAGGAATTCCCATCTTTGATGTTACATCTGCTACTCAAATTGGTAACATTTCAAAACCTGAAGATCACTTAAATTCTGCAGCTCCAATTGGGTCAACCATTAATACATTACAGGCTTCGCCTGTGCCTGCTGTTTTGCCTAACAAGGTCAGTTCCCTTTCTTTACTAGATGATGGCATTGGATTGCCTGGTTATCATAAGGTAGTGGGCTATGATGGCTGTATGCTTGTTGAATCTGCCTGTGCATAGGAAAATATCACTTTAGTAGTGAATGAAGTTGAGGTTTCAAAATGTTAAGTTTTGGGTAATTTATTTGCTTTGCCGAGTTATGTGGCGGTGTAATGTGTTTCCTAATCCCGCTCTTCCACAGAAAGATTAAGGCGAAGAAGGAGAACAAGGTAGTGTACGTATTTGAATGTTCGTTTATTTACCTATTTTCTATCATTTAAATGTTTTGATTGTTCCAATATATAGTTCCCAAATTTGAATGCTTTTGTTTCACTTCTTTGACCATGTGTACATAGTTAAGGTTCGTCCTGTCATTGTTAATAAATTTAGAACATGCTCAAGTTTATAGTATTTGTGTGCCAATACGAATGAAAAGATGAAGTCTAATGAGTTTATCTTTTCATTCCACTTTAGTGATTACCTCCTAAAGCCTATCTATCACTAGTTTATCTTTTCTCGAACAACATCATCTAAGAGTTTGAATTTAAGCACCCTAAATACATTCCACTGGGTATCCTTATTGAGCGCCAATAGGTCGTCTTAGTTCTAAACCGCTATCTCTCGCGTTGTCGAATTTTTATTACACCATCCTAATGTTCGGGCACCTTACCATGGAACTTTGGCATAACTCACTTTAGAGTTTTAAATATTTATGGATTAAACCCTGTAGTTGCACCTTGCCTATAATATTTGAATTTAGACTTAGTATTCTTAGCACCTTGCTATCCAATAACTTAATGAGTCGGCATATCTTTACAATCATGGTTCATCCCTGTTTCTTTCATTGATTTATTATGTACCCTACGCATTCTTTAGATATATCATCTTTCTCTTTGATTAAATTGTACCCTATCAATTTTTTCTAAGCTATCTTCCATTTCAAAATAAGTTAACATGATTTTAACTTATAAATTTTTTCCATTATTTCATTCCTATGAAACAGTCAATCAACACTTAGAAGTTGTCTTTTAAAGTTCGCTAAATATTTCTTGTTTTACTTAGAAACTTTTAGCTACCCAAGTTATTGCAAATTGACTCTAGCCTTTGCATATTGGCTTTCCCAAAGCCACTGTAAGTCAAGCCTAGCCATCACAAGCTTCTACCTAAATCATCGCATGTTGATCTTTAAGGGTATCACAAGTTGACCCTCGACTAGCTATCGTAGGGTTTTTAGCTTACTATCGAAAGTTGAGCTCTTATGAAATGTCACAAGTTGATAACTTCCCTTGCTATCGCACGTTAAGCTCTAAGTAGCCATCGCCATTGGTTTCCTCCAAGCCATTGCAAGTTGACCTTCCTCCAAGCCATCGCATGTTGAGTAATATATAGCTATTGGCAAGTTGATAGGTGTCGCGGGCTGAGCTCTTAGGAGCCATCGCATATTAGCTTCCAATAGTTATTGTAAGTTGATATCCTAATGGCTACCGCAAGTTGATAACTTTTGTGCTATCGCAAGTCGATTATTTATAGGGGTTGCCACAAGTTGAAGTGGTATTTTTATAAATATCTTGAAAAATGCTTATTACCTTATTAAGGATACTTTACACCAAACCTCATTCGGTATTAAATTCTCATTGGTTAATATTTACCTTTATAGTTTTCTTTCCATAATTAATTAGTTACACTTTGTGTTAAATAATTAATCATTTTTAGTTAATTAATTCTTTCCTTTGTCAATCGATACATATATATAAAGTCGAAATTCAACGGTAAAAATCAAAAAAATCCACCAAAAATCCAATTTATCATATTTTACCTCATATTAAAATTTTCGAACAAAATAATTATTTTTACTATTTTTAAGAATTAATAATTCCAAAATTAACCATTTTCTTAACTTAAAAAATCCATATTAATTTGAAGTAATATTCAAAAATCAAAGAATTTAAAACCCATCTTCATTTTATCATTCTAAAATAATATTAAATTTTCATAATGTTTAGATAATATTATCATGTGTCACCCTAAAACATGCCTAAATTCCTTTCATTAAATTTCAAGACGTACCCAAAGAAATATTTAATCATCTAAATATTAATCGTTATCAAAACCATTCATTCAAAGACAAATTCGAACCCAAACGAATAGGGAAGGGTTTAGGGAAAATTTACTCTCCTTGACTAAGAAAACCTTGATTTAGTCTCCTTTTTTCTGAGAATAAAAGCTTAGAACTTTTATCTTTTGATTTCCTCTTCCTTAGCTTTGAAAATGGTGGTCAACCTTGTCTACTTTTAGTGATTTTTTTGTAAATGAAATTGAGGTGGAATGAGGTGATGTGGTAAGGAAATATGTTGGTGGTTTTGGCCTGGGCTAATGTCCATATTTGCTTAATCTATCTAATATACTTCCTTTATACCAAATCCTTCTCATTCTAAAATCTAGTTATTTATCCTCATTAACAATGCTAACCCTAGTTGCCCTAGTTATTCTTGGTCCATTCAATTAACTTTTTAAAGTGTCTTGCACATGATTAATCAAACCTCCCTTAGAAAATTCTCACAATTAAATGGATTTATTTACTCTTTTAATGATTTCTTCTTTTTATTAACTTAATTTAATTTCCCATATTATAGCACTCTAAAATATGGGGTCTTACTCTCATGAAAAGGAAACCTTGCAAGGAGAGGAAGGCAACCAAATATGAAATGTGATGTCATCTTCTATTATTGTGAAAAACCAAGTCATTTGTTTAATTTTTCAAAAATATAAGAAGAGATAAAGAGAGGATGAAGGATTTGGAGGAAATAAAAAATAAACAAGAGAAAAGTAGCCGAAGAGGTAAATTTTGGTGCTAAAATTAATGACAATTTTCTCTATGTTGATAAAGGAAAAGGAAATGAACGGTTTTTTGATTCAAATGCATGTGTCCATATATATAATAAAAGGAAGCATTCATTGATTAGCAGGAGCAAAAAGACAAGGCAGATGAAAGAACCAGGTTGATCTGCAATGGTGAAATAAGCTTCAAAAAAATTCCAGTTTGGATCCTTGTGGGCCTATGAAGTCTAATGAGTTTTACTAAATTCATTTTAGTTATTCAATAAAATCATATTTTGCTTAACACTATTTTATATTTATTAATTAATCACATTAATCAATTTAACTTAATGTTTTATTTGAATGTATCATGTATACAATGATACAACAACAAAACATAGTGAAATATAAACATGTGTATAACTATATACACACACACATATTAAAATTTGTTTCTATTGTATATGCGTATATAATATACTTACACATACATATGATAATTTTATATGAATATTGAGAATATAAATGCCTAAGTGTGTATATATATGTTTGAATATACTATAATATGTGTATATGTTTGTATACATATATTAATAGCACCATATATATATATATATATATATATATATATATATATATATATATATATATGGGCTAGGATCAGCTACACCTTATTTTTGCTATACTTCTATTCCTCTAATTTCAATCTCACATTCTGATTTTAGTAATTATAATTTCTCTCTCCTATCACTTCGAAATGTGTGGTTGAATTCGAAGGAATAATGGCCTAGCAGAAATGAGATGTAGCTGATCCTTGTCCTATATATATATATAAAATTTAGACAATCATATGCATATGTAATATTTTATTGCCACTTATATGTATTTAAAACACACACATAAACATATGTAATTTATGAACATAGATCTAAATAATAAAAACAGATAGAGAATCTTGATTGAAAGTGAAGAAAGAAATAAAGTTTCATATTTAATCTAGATCTAATCAAATAAGAATTGAAAAGATACGTAATAAGATGCTATTTTAAATTTCCTCCTTTAAAAAGACCAATTAATAACATATTCAATACCATAAAATTACATGCTTGGTCACAACAATATATATAAATTTTAAAATTACCAATCTGAAAATACACATATATAAATTTTAAATTTATTTGACTAAAAGTCAAACTTGAATATATTAATTTAAAAACAAACTAACCTAACCAAGGGAATATACTTTATGTTGGTTTACAATCTTGAAACCATGAAATTGAAACATATGAATATAGACTTACACATACAATCATGTATTTGTATATACCTACATACATACATAAACGTATGCATGCATGCATGTATGTGTGTATATGCACAATTCAACTAATTAAACATTAAATCCCTATTTTTATGTGAATTAAATGTTGACAAAAAATAAAATTTTGTTATAGTATTTAGATCTACAAAATCCAGTAATCTAAAATCTAACAAACAGTATCAGTACACAAAATAAAATATACAAAAATTTATTTCAAATTAAATAATTAATTATAATTGTGATAACAAAAGTAAATTTTATAGCAAATCAAATCTTTATTAACTAAGATTTCGAATCCAACAATAGCATCAATACATCAAACAAATCATGAACAAGATAGATTTTAAATTTAAATAACAATAAACTAGAGGTTTTTAATAGATTGAGCAAGTGGAAATGCAATATACATTAACTTTTTAAGTCATGATTAAACATCACAAATGAGTATGAAAAAAAAAACAAAACTATAAAATGTTTCCTGTTATAACACATTGATTTGTGATTTCTCCTCAGATCTCTGACTAGATCCACACCCAACTTTAAAAGAAAAGGATGAACCACTTAGCTTTTATTTTATTTAGTGTTTGCATTTAATTTGGAGTTGATTTTGTTTTGGAAGGGATAAATTAATTTTCATCCATGGCTATGGAGAGGAGGTGTGAAGAATTAAATGAATGAAATAATGAATCAGAATAAAATTATTAAGTTTGTTTTATTTGAAAAATGAATCCTTTCCCTTTATTTCAACTAAAACTTCCCTAGAAGTCTCTTAATTTTCTCTCACTTCGCCATCTCTCTTTTTGATATATGCCATGATAATGATGCCATCAAATGGCACAAATTTCCTTAAATCTCTACATGTAATTTCTTTAATTTAAACAGTTTAAAGTTACATCGAAATTGTATATCAATATGCAAATATAAATTTTATATATCCATTTCAATGATTACAAATAACTCCTAAACATCAAATAAATTAAATATTAATAAGTATTCTTAAATATTAATTAATTTACAGCATTTTATAAATGAATTAAGTCACGTGGTTATTTGAAGAATTCACAAACACGATTGTGTGATATGGAGGAGTGAATTCAATCGGTAATTAACATAGAGCAATTCAAATAATCAATTTCATATGTTACCTTAGCTAGTGGTGTGGCAGTTTGGTCTAATGGATAGCTTCTAAACTTTTTTAGTAAAATTATATTTTATATTATCTTAAGTGATACCATTTCATAATATTAATCTACACGCATTCTCCTGGTCAACGCTATTTCACTTAAGACTTGTGGAATTTAGTTTTAGTCAAAATTCATATCATCCTTATAAAATGTAGTTAGTTAACAAACTAAGTCCTTGGTCTAATAATAACATTTATTATTAACCCTACTAGTACGGACAGATATTTTGAGTTTGAGTTAACTATAATTGACTGTGACATTAAACTTATACAACTGATGTGACAACCAACAACTCTCTATACAACGATCCAAAGTTGAGGGTGACTATCAAACTCACGTCGATGCTAGGAAGTACGAGCTGTCGGGGTTTTTTAACATTTCAAAGACTAAAGATACAGGGATAAAATTGAAGATATGCTACGCTTTTAGATCTCATAGGAAGGCAGAAAAATATAAATACTAAAAATAGTCATCTCAAAAAATATCCAGGACACGGTTTCAAAACAGTACATAGTCAAATTCACAATATACAGATTTACAGTAAATAGTCTGATAAAATACTAGATACGACAAATAGTACATGGAGAGTAATAGGAAATAAAAAGAAACTTTAATGCTAAGCTCGCCTCTCCAAGTATTATCGCTAGGCATATCACCTGCTGCCTTGTCCTCCTACGGTGGGGAAAAAGAAATGAAAGAATTGGATCAGACAAAAGTCTGGTGAATGAGTTAGATCATTAATATATAGTGATCACATGCAGTTGACTTTAATGATATTTTATATGATCTAGAGTGTCATATAAGTGTCCATGAATTACTTTTTTCTCTACTTAAAGGGGTTTAATTCAATACACACTTACATTAATGACTTGTGCATGCTCATACTTAGGATTAAACAACTAATCGAACCTTAAGACAACTATTGATCGGCTAATAGATACCAAAACTATTCCATATAGGTTTTCCTACAATTTCCAACCATTGCGCTACATTTTCCACAACTACGACTACATGTAACTAATCCAACATAGGTTTCCCTACAATATCCAAAATAGGGCAACATTTTCTAGAACTATGACTACATGTATCCTATTATTCATTGAGGGAGAGCCCACAACACTGACTTGCTGAAGTGTCTTATCATCACTACATCTGTGTCTACTTATTAATGGAAACGTAATGTCTCTTATTGCACCACGCCTGGAGCAATCAACAACATAACATCACATTGCGTCACCTTGAATACCAAGGAACTACTGTTAGTGCCGGGCCACCCACTTCATCTGGTATCATCATTAGCATTGCGCATCCACCGTAGAACCTCTTATGAGTGCAATTTGAATGGAATCACCCCAGTCGAATATCGACCCATGTTGGATAAATAACATTTACCCAGTCACATAATGTCCTAGTGTATCTACATAGGAAACTAGCTTCCCTACTTATATTACCATCCATTTATTTATATATGTACCACTAGCGTCGTTTAACTTAGGCCGAGGTTTATGCTGTGCACAGAAAACTCTAACCGGTTTACCACCTGCTCCTAGAGTGGTCGACCACACGTTATCGACCAGCTCCAATGAGCCTTTGCTTGATCATCGTCGTGTACTATTTTTAATTACATATTATCATTCATTTTCATTTGTTAATGAGATTATTATTCATGAATTCCATCATAGTAAATTTATAACCTGAATTTCGGTTAACCAACTTATGAATTTATAATTTATAAATACCAAAATTACCTATTGAATTTCAATTTTAGTAATCAATTTAACCTATGTTAACATCAAAATTCACAAGTTACATCAATTCTTATCAATTTGACAAAAAGAGGTATACTTAGATTTATCATTTCCTTAATTTACAAGTTAACATTAATCAGAACTAGACTACAAAAGAGGAATCATATTCATATATATTCTATTAAATTTCCAAATCCATTAAACAATGTTTTTAAATCATTTTCTACCATCCTAGATCAAATAGCGTATACCAAAATTAATTGCATGTAACTCTTCTAATTAACAATGAACCTATTCACATCAAACCAAAGTTATTCACTCTGATTTACATTTAGAATCTTTCCCATTTGCTAGATCTCCGCTTGATTTAATCTTCTTCAATCTCTATACTTTTATTCTAATTTATTTTTTAGAAATTTATGATTTGAGGAGGAAGTATTTGAGTTTTTAGAGAAGCATAGTGTGGACTACTATCTTATTTTTTTGAATTAGGGTTTGGATTAACATTGTAATTATAGAGGTGCAGCTAATATTGATCGTTCAAAAATATGATCTAATCTCCATCGCTCAAAAATTATATGATCAAATCTGGGCCGTTGGACTAACCAAACCCTAGCTGTGATTCATGGAACGATCGACCGATCCTAATTTATTCGTCGACTGGTGGAGCTTTCTACTTTAAAATATTTGTTTCCTTATTTGTAATGACCTGGAATTTTATCGCTTTGATGTGTGAATATTTTAATTCAATTTAAATATTAAATAAATGATTTTTATTGGTCAAATAACCCTCTTTTAATAAATAATTAATGATGGAAAAGTTGTTTTAAAATTTGGTTTACAAAAATAACTAGTTCAAAGAAAACTAGAAACTGTAACCCGAAAGCATTTTCCAAAATGCTGATTTTTCACCAATAAAATTTGTTTAAAAGGTTGTAAACACCTTAGTGCACTTAAACGCATAAATAAATAATATATGCTTTATTAAGGGTGGTAAAAGTGTAAATATAAGCGTACTTAAGAAGTAAGTGCAATGTGATCATTTTCAAAAGAAATAAATAAAAGAAATAAAAAAGAAAGAATAGTCACCTTAACATGACCTTTAGGTAAAAGGAAGGGGTTTGTATGTTGGTTACAGAAGGGGAGGAGATGGCTAACATGTGGAAGAAGCAAAGAAGGTGGATGATGATGATGTGGCATGATTCTATGGAGAATATGGTACTTAAGGCTAAAGTGTAATTTCACTTATTTGCTTTTCTATAAAAAGAAATCCACTTTCCTCCTCCTTCATTTTCATTTCTTACTTTTTCGAAATCCTCTTCTTTCTTAAAGCTTCTTATGTCTATTAATGGCTTCCATCTTCTTTATAAAATTTAAAAAATTTCTTTTTACCTCTTTTTAATTTATGAAAATACTTATAATTACTTCCTTTTCATTTCTAAGCACCACCCTCTTTTTAAACAAAGCCATACATCCCCACACCACCTTAGGTTGAGTCTAACTCAACCTACGCCGAGCCACACTCTCACACGGTCGAACCCAAAAAAGGCTTCCCTAAGTTCCAAAAATCATGTTTTGGTTTTCAAAATCCAAGATTTAGGCTCTTTCCAAAGTTTTAAAAAGATTTTCTAGAGTTCGGTAAGTGAAAATCACATTCATTTTGTAAAACTTATATCTTTAAGTTATGTTAGCATTAATATGTGAAATTGGTTGGTTGTTGGTTGTTAGATGCTTTGTATATGAGTATATATATGCTTATATGTGTTTGAATGTGATATATGGTTAGACTTGAAAATAAAGTCTAAAAGTGATGTGGATATGGTAAAGTTTGGATTTTTATACGTGTCTATGGTGGTAATATGATTGTGTATGTTATGGACATGGTTATATTGCCATACGCTAAGAAACGTTAGCTTAATTGTATGGTTTGGCGACTAGGAATCTTTTTGTAAACAATTTTGTCATTTGTTTTCAAAAATCAAAAGATTTTTCAAGTTTCAAACTTTGTTTTAGTTTTACAAAACTCTTACTACATATTTGAAAAGGTTAGCAAGCTTCCATAAGTTAAGTTTCAAAAGGAAAGCCAAGACAAGTTTTTCAAGTTATGGTCCATATAACGACAGTCGCCATAGATGCAGTTTTTGAAAGAAGTCCAATTTTTTACAAAATTAAGTTTTATACAAAAGAATTTTAGAAATGTTTTATAAACTTAATAATGATGATTAAGAAGAGTTAATTAAAGATTTACTAATTAATTATTAATTAATTGAGTTTGGTAATAATAATTAATCAAGTATTAAAGAAGGTTTATTAATTATAACTAAGTGGAGAAAATTAATTATCTTTGAGAGTAAAGATTAATTTTAATTAATTATTGATTAAGTAAGATTTATCTTTAATTAATCATGAAATATGTATATAAATTATTTCAAATTAATTATTAATTAAATATAAGATTAATTAATCATTAAATAAGTGCTCAATTATTTTTAATTTTAAATTAATTGAAAGTTTAATTTATTAATACATTATTTATTAAAGGTTAAATAATTTTTGAATTTATAATTAAGTTAAATTATGAATTAATTAAGATTTTATTATGATTAATAAAAGGTTTAACTTGTTATTAATGATTTTAAAAGAGGTTTTAGTTTTAATTACTTTGTTTTCGAAAGATCAATTTGTTTAAAAGCAACTTTCTTTTCAAAGAATAGTTTTTAGCACAAACGATTTGATTGTCGATACCATTAAGTAACCATACAAATGTGAATATGCTATTCCAAAGTTTGACATCAATGTAGCAGAATAAATCCCCATTTTTCTAAAACTTAATTTTATTGACTATATAGACATTTGTTAGCAGAATTAATCTCCATTCTACTTTAATTGCACTTAATAGATTGTTTTGGACATCTAGTTAGCAGACAAATCACCATCCTACCATTATGTTATTTGGACATGTATCTGCCAATTGGTTTATATTGACATGTTATTCCATGATTTGGTTATGAATTTTATTAACATATATATTGGCTTATGTAAATAACTACTTTGTGACTTGGAAGCAAAAATTTAAACAAATGGTAACGTAATTTAGTACCATTATGGTCGCTAAGCGTCTTTCTGAATCTGTTGTTTTCATTTTAAACTAACTCTAACTTTATTAACAATTTGAGTTAATTATTGATATTACTATAAAGGATGTTTCAATTTTAGTTAGTTAACTATTTATTCGGGAATGTTTTAAAGTAAGTTGGTAAATATATTTTTAACTATGTTTTTAAGTAAATAATTACTTTCTTAACGATGTTTGAAGCAAATTACTTATTTTAATGTTTAAAGGTTAGTAAGGGTGTTTATAAAGGACAAATTGTTTTATAAGGATTTTATTTTGTGAAAGGGTTCATTAAAAAGAGATTTACAAATGATATTTTATAATGGAAATTATAATCATTTTAGAGTTTATAAGGGAGTACTATAAATGAAATTAGAAAGAGAAAATATTCCTTAAGTTTTGTATATATACCTATATCGATGAGATAAGTCAATAGATATATTTTCTAAGTATTGAAAGCATAATATTTTGGCAATATACGTATACCATCAAAGTATATATATATAAATGTTTTCCAAGTAATGAAGGAGTATAAGAGGTTTATGAAAATAGCCTTTGTAAAGGTATTTTAAATGAAAGTTTTGAAAGGGAATTAATTTATAGAAAAATAAAGTATGATAGCTTAATGGATTCCACACGGAATTAAAACTATGTTGTTTGTTTGATTGTTTGATACTTAAATAACCGACTATCAAATCTTGGTCAAAACGTAACTTCATAAATATCTAAGAGAAACACGTGATTTATATGGCTTACTCATCTTTGATGATGATATAATATGCATACATATCTCGTTTTGTTCCTCTAGTATAAATAATAAGGAAATCCATTTGACTCAATGGTTAGGAGCTAATTTTCGCTCTTATCTGTTATTTTCTTATTTTCGAAAGAACTAAGGTTGAGTTTACAAAAAACTATCGAATTTTTTTCCGAAGAAACGGAGATCAGATAAGTATAAATTATCTGAAAACCACTCGACCAACTCAAGCATTTCGAAGGGAAGACATCTTGAAGTTGATGGAATCAAAGATGGAGCTTTTGAAGTGCAAGGGCTAATTGCTACTAATCCTAAGGGTGACTCCAAAATGGATGTGGCATAAGTAGTGCCTTTAGTTTGTTCAGACCTAGAACAAATTGTACGGATGAATGCTTGCATTGCATTGTTGCTTGGAGGACAGTGTTAGCATTCCAAGTGGTTAGTGCTAAAGAAAGGTGAAGCGTAGCCTCATGCCTCATCAACCGAAATGACTAAAACATGAGAGATACAGTGGGGCTATATGGGTCGCTCCCATTAGGATATGATCATCACCTTTCTAGGTTGCTATTACGGATTTGGTTGTGCTTGAGAGCTCTCACGGGAAAGGTTGGAAAGCAACCAAGATGATGGCATATTTATTACTAACAAATAAGGGGTAGGCCAGTTCCGTGTTGGTAGGGGTCGAGAAGAGGCCCTCGGCACTTTTATCTAGAGGTGTACTATATGGATGATAGTCTCTTACCTTGTCAATATATGGAATCCGTTCTCCAATAGACGCTGTGTAACGACCCAGAATTTGACCACTTAAAATATAATATTTAAAGTGATTTTAAATATAAAATATGTAAGGTTTTATGATTCAAACAATATTAGATAGGATTTAAAAAGAGAAATATACACAAAAATAGTAACATTTGCCTATATCGACAAAAGTGACAAAATGCTGATTTTATAAAAGTAAGTTTCAATGGTTAAATAAATTATCTTAATTAATTTATGAGTGTTTATGTTTTTAAATAGCATTATAAAAATTTATTTTTAAATTTGGTTTACATAAATAAATATTTTAACTAAAACGTCAAAATGTGACCGTAAAACATTTTGTCGAAAAACGACGTTTTGTCGATTAAAAGTTGTCGCAACGTCGTTGCACCTTTATTTTCTTATATATGAGCATATATTCAAATAGTGTAAGTATTAATCAATTCACTAATCAAGTTTAATTTTAATAAATAAAATTTGAAAACTTCTAAAAGTCATTAAGAAAAGTAAGTAAGAATTAACAAAAGTAAGTAATAAAAGTCATAAGTAAACATCAAATCAATATCACATCAAAAGCCAACATAATTATTATTTTGCTTAGCTTAATTCTTAAAGGATTAAGACATAAAGTAAAGATGTAAAAGGTGATATTAAGTATTGAAAAAGTGGAGATTGCTTTAGGCTGAAGTAATGTAAGTGGTAATTTGGTAAGAGGTTATTTTGGTAAATTTACCACTTCTTTCTTTTTCTATAAATATTCACCTCCTTCTTCACTTTCATTCACATTTCTTCTTCTTATTTTTTCAAGCTTTTTCTTCTTCTTCCTCTTCTCTTTAATAGCTTTTAAGCCATAGGAAAAAATTAGAAAGAAATAATGTCAAAATATTTATAAAATATTCAAAAGAAATCAATGTTCATTCTTTTCAAATCAAACTCCTCTTTTCTCCACATTTTACCTCTTCTTCTTCTCTCAGCCATAACTTCTTCATAACAGATCAAAAATGTAGAAATATTTTTTTACATTATATATTTTTCCAGTGGCTACAACTTTCACGTGGACCAGTTTATCTCATTCTAAAGTTAACTATGTCAAAATTCCACTTCTTTCCAATGCATTTTCTGACCCAGTTTATAAGCCGGAAAATAGGTCATTTTGTTTTGATCATAACAGACTCAAATTAAGAAACAATGTTTTTCAAACCATATGAAATTACAGTGTCTACGACATTTATGTTAATAACTTTTTCCAGTTTTGAGGTTTGCTATACCTGAAACTCAATTCTTTGAATTGCATTTTCGGGCTTTATTTTTGTCAATCCGACAATACATGTTCTTTATTCTATCATATCTCCATCAAAACAACTTGGATTCAAATGATTCTTGATTTAAATTCGGGAGAAAATAATTTTTAACAACTTTTCAGTTAACAAGTTTTTTAAATTTTGAGAGTAAGAGAATAAAAAACAAGAGATAAGATGACCCATTTTTCGGATCTAAATCTTGGGAACTCAAGTTCAAAGCTCTATCGCTTCTTCTCTATATTTTCGGCCAACCTCCATCTTAAGCCTTGGCTAAGCTATTCGAAGAGAGAAGGTGTTGTTTGCTAGTGTTTAATGGATTAGGAATTAATTAGTGAAGTGTTGATTGATTTGAATGTTGGCAGAAAGCTAATCACTTTGGTTTATGGTGAGAAACTCTATTTAGCATCTCTATTTATATATATATATATATATATACATGTTTGATGTTGTGTTATGATTGTTATGGATGCTCATATATGCTTTGATCATCAAGTATTGATTGTTTGATATGATTGTTAAACTGTTTTACCAAGTCATGTTAATACACGTCGATAAGCACAAAGGAAAGCACTTTCCTTTTGAAAATGAAATGGTGTATATGGAATGCTTAAACCTTTTGAAAATAGTATTAGAATGAGTTATAAATATTTTATAAACATTTAAATATGTATAAAGAAATAAAGGAAGAAAATCAAGATTTTATCTTGTATATTTTAAATATGTCCAAAACAATTTTCTAGAAAAATCGCGCTTTTGCAGTAAAGTGACCAAAGTATAAAATTGATATTTTAAATATTTTAAAAATATGAAATAAATCCTCAAAATCTTTTAAAATGTATTAAAAGAGATTTAAGTTGAAAATTTGGATTTCTAAATAATATAAAAGTCGTTTTGAAGAAATAGCTTTTAAAACGCTATTTGCAAACACTTTTCACAAGGCTTTTCGCAGCAGTTTGAAATAACTTTTGAAATGCAATTTTAAACTTAACAATTCTTTCCTATATAATTTGTAAATGATTTTAAAAGAATAATTAAGTCATTTAAAGATGATTTGGGAGTTTTAATAAGAGTTCGAATAAATTGTTAAGAGGAATTGATTATATCACTTAAACAATAAGTGAAGAAGATTGAATATAATAACAAACTGAGTAATGCAGAAAAGACTAGTACATTTGTCCCGTCTATGAGATCTGTGAAGATAAAATAAGGTGTTTAACTAAGGTTAGGAATGGAGCAACTAGTGCTCTGAACTTACCGGGCCTATATTTTCTCTTCTTAGGCGAGGGGTGGAACAATCGAAAGGAAAGCCCGGATGCTCTAAAAGATCATAATTAAGTTTTTTCTAAGATAAAAGAAAAGAAATAAATTCTTTGAATTTATTATAAATAGTCTAGATATAGGATTTATAAAATTGATATTTTATAAATAAAAGTAATGGAATCATAAAAGTATTTTATAAATAGTAGAAATGGATTGTAATCAAATTTATATATGGGTTTACAATTGAAATTTAGAAAAGAATTTATAATGGATTTTATAAATAATAAGATTTTAAAGGAATGACTGCTAAATAAGATTTTTATAAGTAATTTAATTATAATTGGATTTTGACTTAGAAGTGAGATATAAATGGAATTTGTTAGTAAAGAAATTTTGTATATGGAAGATCATAAAATATAAATGGAATTTATAAACACCATTTGTAAATCTGAAATCAATTTAAATTGATATGTTAAATGTGAAAGTTTATTAAAGGAATTATATTCGCAAATTTGAACAGTGAATAATCCTTTAAATTAAATGGATGTTTTGAAAAGTAATATTATAAAAAGGGAATATTTTCCCTAAGTTAAAGTTAAGAAAGAAAATCTTTGACTAAGATTTAATGAATGATTTGGAATGGCTTTCCTAAGTAAAAAAGAAAATAATTTAGAATTATTTCAAGATTTAAGAAAGGTTAACCAAATGATTTGATAAATGAGGCTTAATGACTCTCTTGAAAATAAAATGGAATAAATTGAAAATAATATATCTAACAAAGATATTGTATAAAAGACGAAGTAATTGATTGATGTTTGGTCTCCACATATGAACTTAACATCTTTAAAATCGATGATTGGCTTCGAAGGAACCGGGGTTAGATTGGGATAATTCCTATCCGAAAACCACTTCGAACCAATGTATACGTTCGAATGTGAAGGCATGTTGAAGATGACGACTGTTGAAAACCATGGATCTTCATAGTGTAAGGACTGATTGTTGATTTGCTCGAGGTCGCACCCATTATAGAGTTATATATAGCAGCGGTCTTCTCATTGTGGAGATATTTCAGATTGCATGAACTACTCGCTACTAGTGGTAGTAGGAGAGTGCCTTCGGTTTGTCCTGTTCCTGGACAACTTGCGTGAACGTTTGTCTGACATTGCATTTCTAAAGATTACGTACATTGGTTTTTACAAAAGTACATTGGCGGTGGCGGAGAAAGCAACTTCTCTTAGCTTAACACCCTTCTTGAGACGTAGAGCTCAAGGGTTATATTTTTGTGGAAGGAAATTAGTAGTTAACGGAAATGGAAACGTGGCATTCAAAGATGTGATATCTGCTTTGTGAAAAGGTAATCGTAGCCTTAAGCCTCATCAAACCGAAAATGACCGAAACAGGATTACATGCAGCAAGGCTGAGTGGGTCATTCCTAATTAGGGTATGATCATCCCCTTCTAAATGTATTTCTTCCCGCTATGACGTCCGGGATGTAAATTAATGTGGTGTATGGAAACGAGCGCTCGGTTAAAGGTCGGTAACGACTGGGGGATGACATATTCGGTACTATCTAGTTATAAAGGTGGGCCAGTCTTGTGTTGGTAGAGAAGCTATGTGATGGTTTCTCGGGGCATCCATCTAGAGGTGTACCCATTTCGTAAGGTATATCCTTCGCCTGGTCATTTGTATAGAAATCCATTCTCCAAAAAGAACCTACAATTTTGTTTGTATTGGTGTAATGAATAGCCTCGAAATGCTATATGGGTAACCATTTCGGATACGATTAATAAGTTTATTTGCAAATGTTTTCAAAGAGACGTCATAAGAAATAATATCAAATGTTTTGATATAAAAGTTTTTTAGTTATCATAAGATAAAAACCCGTCTGTGTTTATGTTTGTTCATGGTCTTATGAGATACTCTTTATTTCAAAGGATTTTATCCAAAGACTGATATATGACACTGTCATTTATTATTGAGTTTTCTCATACTGGTTTATCAAGCCTGATCCGGGTATTTTCTATACTCGGGTCAGATCCAAGTAGTTTCAGGTTAGTCGAAGACGGTTGAAGTTTCCAGAGGAGAGTTGGAGATATTCATCATACGTATGAGCATATTCTATTATCTGCTTTGCTTAGTGTATTTTGATTTGATGTTTGTCAGCAATTGTAAGGGCGGATGTTTATAACTGTCCAAGCTGAATTTAGGTTAGACTCTGATATATGTATTTAAAAGTTCTCCGCTGTAAAGATATTTGTTCGATATTATATGTTATTCCATTCATGTGAGATTCTGTTCTGTCTACTTTTCTTTATTACCCTTCATGTTCCGTATTTTCATGCAATTTGAGTTGGACATGTGTGGTTTATTGTCAATTCAAGGGTACGGGAAAACGGGCCATGACATTTGGTATCAGAGATGAAGGTTAAGCGAGAACCTTTGCTTTGTTATGGGTAAAGACTCATCAGAGATATGATTAGTAATATCCTAGGGTAAGTAACTCATTAGAGATAGGGTTAGTGACACCCTAGAATGAGTTATGAGAGTGTTATATATATGTGAGCGCGTAATTGTTAATTTTATAAAAAACGGTTTTGTTTTTAAAAAAAGGTAAACGAAATAATTTTTCCTAGGATTATATTTGAATATAAAGTATATATTTGGAAAAGTTGTATAGTTTGAAATCAAGATCGGTGAAATTTAAATATTAACATCTTGTGATTAGACTTTCACGATTTGACTATAAGATGTTTCATAATGATAATCGTTAAGTAAGAAATCTAATAAGGTAATTAAGATCTTTAATACTTGTTCCAAACTAATAAATTAAGAAATGATAATGTTAAGTTACTATCATAAATTAATCAATTGTTCAATTTAAAAGTTAAAGTACAAATATCTTGTGAATTAAGTTTCACGATTGACTATAAGATGTTTGATAATAAGATTGGTTTGAGGAATGAACATATAAGATAAAAATATATTTAAATAATAGAAAATGATTGTGTAAAAAGGAAAATATAAAAGGAATGAAGGTTTAAAATTCGAGTAATTTAAAAGAATTATGGTAATTTAAATAAAGTTAATTAATATAAGATAAATTTATAAAATGAAATAGGTTTTATAAAGTAATCTCTAAAGGATTTTGAAAATGTTATTATTTCAAATAAAAAGAGTTATTTTAGATAACTAATTCGATTGACTCTAAAATAAACAAAAAATGGGCAAGAGATGTGTTCGGATGGTAAGCACTTCCCTTACTCTTCTTGTTAAGGGGATATATGATACTATTGGTAGTATCCAGTTCCTTGGATTGTTTTAGAGTTACTCGATCTATAAAATTTCTTAAGTTAATGAAATAATATGAACCATTGATTAGTAATCTTTATAAAAGTGTTTAAAGTAAAGATAAATTTGGAATCGTTAATTGCTAAAATAAAGCGGAATTTCCGACGATTTTGGACAGTCGAAAATTTCTGAATCGCATTAAACTCAAAGCTAAGGAATTTATGGAATATTCTGGTAAAAGATAAACCATTATGAAATACTTTGAGTAAATGAAATAAGATAAGGATAATTTATAAATTTAATTTATAAAGAAAAAAAGATTTAAAAGTTAAGAGTATAAGGATTTAAATACGGGTGGTTTTAAAATTTGTTTTTCAAAGCTAGAAAATTAACGATAGTACTAAAATAAGTTTTATAACTTATGAATTTGAGATAATAGTAAATTACAACAAAGCCTAAATTTGTTAGACAGATGGATTTAAGTAAAACCAATTTGAAATTTGGGATTTGTATATACACTTAGGATGTAAAGGTATGTCATACAAATGTAGATTTAAGTCGTGAACTATTAAGTAAAACAATGACTCCTCAAAAAGGTAATTATAATCTGGAAAATGTTTTATTAATGAATACTAGCATTAATTAAGAATTTGGACTTAAGTCTTTAAAAGTGATTGATTTACATAAGTTATAAGATGTAATAAACTTAAGTAATATATTTATAAAATGGTTCATAAATAATATTGGTGTTAAAAGATTGTGGGAAGACTTTTTTTATAAAGATACGTTATCTTTTGAGTGAAAAATGGTTTCTTTGGAATATATTCCTTTAATAAAAATATTTGGAAATAAATAGTTAAAGAGATTATATAAAAAAAACACCTTTATAAAGTGTTTGAGCTTAAGATAAAAGTGTACGAAAGTTTGAGGGTTAATAAATACATATGTTATATGTAGATCATCTCATCATACAATTTTGATCTAAGATTCGAGTTCGAAACTTGAGGTGTTTACACTGATCCGGAAAAGAAATTATTAGTCGATTCTTGATGACGAACATTGATGAGGATGTTTGGTTAGATACTTTAGTTTTCTATCATAGTTGTGCACTATGCAAGGAAAGTAAAGGTTTCTGAGCAAAGAGCCTGATTAAAGTCCGCGCTAGAGGATCGGGGTATCGATACTAGTTCGAAAATGAAGTTTTGTATTCAAATAGGAGATCGAATAAGATATTTCATACGGATGATCCGTGTATATTATATGTAATTAAGTTTAAAGATAAATGTTTTAGACAAACTTTTGTTTGGGTAATTTCAAGGACGAAACTCTTTTAAGTAGGGGAGAATGTAACGATATAGAATTTGACCACTTTAAAATATAATATTTAAAGTGATTTTAAATATTAAATATGTAAGATTTTATGATTCAAACAGTATTAGATATGATTTGAAAAGAGAAGTATACACAAAAATAGTAACATTTGCCTATATCGACAAAAGTGACAAAATGCTAATTTTAGAAAAGAAAGTTTCAATGGTTAAATGAATGATCTTAGTTAATTTATAAGTGTTTATATTTTTAAATAGCATTATATAAATTTATTTTTAAATTGGGTTTACATAAATAAATAGTTTAGCTAAAGCGTCAAAATGTGACCGTAAAACATTTCGTCGAAAAACGACGTTTTATCAATTAAAAGCTGTCGCAACGTCATCGCACCTTTATTTTCTTATATAGGAACATATATTCAAATAGTGTAAGTATTAATTAATTCACTAATCAAGTTTACTTTTACTAAATAAAATTAGAAAATTTCTAGAAGTCATTAAAAAAAGTAAGTAAGAATTAACAAAAGTAAGTAAGAAAAGTCAATAGTAAACATCAAATCAATATCACATCAAAAGGCAACATAATTATTATTTTACTAAGCTTAGTTCTTAAATGATTAAGACATAAAGTAAAGATGTAAAAGGTGATGTTAATTATTGAAAAAGTGGAGATTGCTTTAGTTTGAAGTAAGGTTAGTTTGGTAATTTGGTAAAGGTTATTTTGGTAAATTTACCACTTCTTTCTTTTTCTATAAGTATCCACCTCCTTCTTCACTTTCATTCATATTTCTTCTTCTTCTTTTCTCAAGCGTTTTCATATTCTTCCTCTTCTCTTTAATGTCTTTTAAGCCATAGGAAAAAATTTAGAAAGAAATAATGTCAAAATATTCATAAAATATTGAAAAGAAATTAATGTTCATTCTCTTCAAATCAAACTCCTCTTTTCTCCACATTTTACCTCCTCTTCTCTCGGCCATAACTTCTTCGTAACAGATCAAAAGTGAAAAATTATTGTTTCAAATCATGTATTTTTTTCAGTGGCTACAACTTTCATGTTGACCACTTTATCTCATCTAAAGTTAACTATGTCAAAATTCCACTTCTTTCCGGTGCATTTTCTGGCCTAGTTTTTATGCCAGAGAATATATCATTTTGTTTTGATCATAAGTTGATCATAACAGACACAAATTAAGAAACTGTTTTTTCTAACCATATGAAATTCCAGTGGCTACAACTTTTATGTTAATAACTTTTTCCAATTTTAAGGTCTGTTACACCTGAAACCCAACTCTTTGAAGTGCATTTTCGGACTTTATTTTTGTCAATCCGACAATACCTCTTCTTAATTCTATCATATCTCTATCAAATCAACTTGGATTCAAATGATTCTTTTTTTTTAAATTCAAGAGAAAAGAATTTTTAACAACTTTTCAGTTAACAATTTTTTTAAATTTTGAGAGTAAGAGAGTCAAAAACAAGAGAGAAGATGACCCATTTTTCGGATCTAAATCTTGGAAATTCAAGTTCAAAGCTCTATCGCTACTTCTCTATATTTTTGGCCAACCTCCATCTTAAGCCTCGACCAAGCTATTCGAAGAGAGAAGGTGTTGTTTGCTAGTGTTTAATGGAGTAGGAATTAATTGGTGAAGTGTTGGTTGATTTGAATGTTGGTAGGAAGTTAACCGCTTTGGTTTTTGGTGAGAAACTCTATTTAGCATCTCTATTTATATATATACATGTTTGATGTTGTGTTATGATTGCTATGAATGCTTATATATGCTTTGATTGTTTGATATGATTGTTAAACTGTTTTACCAAGTCACGTTAATACACGTCGATAAGCACAAAGAAAAGCACTTTACTTTTGAAAATGAATGGTGTATATGGAATGCTTAAACCTTTTGAAAATAGTTTTAAAATGAGTTAGAAATATTTTATAAAAATTTAAATATGTATAAAGAAATAAAGGAAGAAAATCAAGATTTTATCTTGTATATTTTAAATATGTCCAAAACAATTTTCTAGAAAAATCGCGCTTTTGCAGTAAAGTGATCAAAGTTTAAAATTGATATTTAAATGTTTTAAAAATATGAAATAAATCCTAAAAATCTTTTAGAATGTATTAAAAGATATTTAAGTTGAAACTTTGGATTTCTAAATGATATAGAAGTCGTTTTGAAGAATGTAGCTTTTAAAACGCTATTTGCAAACACTTTTCACAAGGCTTTTCGTAGCAGCTTGAAATAACTTTTGAAATGCAGTTTTAAACTTAACAATTCTTTCCTATATAATTTGTAAATGATTTTAAAAGAATAATTAAGTCATTTAAAGATGATTTGGGAGTTTTGATAAGAGTTCGAATAAATTGTTAAGTGGAATTGATTATACCACTTAAACAATAAGTGAAGAAGATTGAATATAATAACAAACTGAGTAATGCGAAAATGACTAGTACATTTGTCCCATCTGTGAGATCTGAAAAGATAAAACAAGGTGTTTAACTAAGCTTAGGAATGGAGCAACCAGTGCCCTGAACTTACCTGGCTTATATTTTCTGTAACGACCTCGGATTTTAATTTAGTTTAAATTGATAATTAATTGAATTTTTGAATTTATATTCGTGAAATGTATCGATGAATTGATGCGAGTTTCCCCGAGTTCAAATAAAAATGTGTTAAATTATTTGAATTTAAAATCTTATATAAATGGTTTGAAAAATAAATATAAAAATATGTGACTGGGCTTGCATTAATGATGAATTATCTTAACACAAACAAATCATTTCAGCCGAAATCAGACTTAGCATAGTCAAAGCAACCTAATATAGATATAAGTATGTACAAACAGAGGCAAAAGAAATATGTATATTGTACAACATCATTTATACAAGCCATCACAACATCTCTTCAGCATAAAACAAGATATCTCCAGCCACCAAATCAGAACAAGCTAGGCAATGCAAATAAAGTGTTCAAACAAATAAATGTTTTCAGCCGAGACAAAGTAAGTACAAACAAAACATAATAAAAGAAGTTAGGCATAAGCTTATAAAAACAAAGCAAAGAAATAAAATAAAGTACCAATATAAAACAAGTATTGTCAGCCGAAACAAGCAAATAAAAGAGATATGGAAGGCAAGAATAAACAAAGTATAAAGGGAAATAGCTGTGTACATAAAAATAGGGTAGGCTGTAAGTAAGGCAGGAGCATGTGCATATTTAATGCAAGAAATCTTTGATACACCCTAACATTATCTTCAGCCGAAATGAAATGATTCATGTAAACAAAAGAAGAAATATTTGTACTTACCCCTATCTGCTCAGCCACCAAACAAAAGTAAGAAGAAGAAAAAAATAAATAAACAAAGATAAATGTGTGAAACATGACAAAGGAAGAAAGATCACTGCCTATTGTTCAAGTAATCAATGCAAGTCAAAATTTTATATCTCAGCCACCAAGTTAATAAATGCAGGACATTATAATATGCTACCTTTAGTACAAACATGAATAATGTCACGCTGTAAACTTCATCTCCTATTTATCAAACATACTATCACCTGTTTGAAGTTGTAAACAAATTAAACTTTAAAAATAAGTATGTAAGCTTAGGAAAAAAAATAAAGATAATAACACTCATTATAAAGATCTGCAGCCACAAAAGAAATATCATCTCAGCACAAGAAAAAAATAAAATAAACAATATCACTTCAGCCGAAAAACAAGTTGTAAACAAAAGATGATATGGGAAATGTATAAGAATAAGAAGACTAAGGACTAAAGTAATATACTTTAACCTGGAAAACAACACAACAAGTACTGAAGCAAAGACCAACAAGTATGAACTGAAGTAGGCAAGTAGAAAAAATATATAATAATGTAGAATTGTACAGAGAAATAAATGCAAGTTATCTCTAGCATCAAAACATATCAACTCAGCCACCATGAACAAAGAAAGATCTCTGCCTATGGTACAAACCAATATAAAGAATGTATACATCACCTGTACAAAATGATATAAACTGTAAGCTTCTTTCCATATATCAACTTCTCCATTTATTTTGCTTCGTCCATTCCAAGCTAAAGAAAAAAAATACTGAAGCAAATATCATTAAATTCAAACAAATCAAAACCACTAATGTAAGCCTGAAAGCAAGTGAAAGTTCCAGTAGCGAATTCAAAGCCAGGTATCAAAGAAAAAAATAAATGCAATTCAGAAATGAATTGAAAGCCTGTGCATATTTTTTTCAAATTGGAAATCAAAACCTAAGCAAATCTGAAGCATCTCAAATTCAAGTCAGTTTCGAATTCAAGAGTTTCGAATTCAATCATCCAGGCTTGAGTCCTCTGTTCCTTCTTTTTTTTGAGGTGAGCAACTCTTCCTTTAAAAGCCTAATCCTGTTGATTTGTTGATTTGTGTGATGGTTGAATATCCTAATGAATGAAAAATTATGACAGTATGAATATCACTGCATGTCTGGATATATAAAAATGTTGTGTGTATATCAACAAAATAAAAATCATATCTATCTGTTTAAATAAAATTAAGCTTCAAATTCTAAAGAGAAGTTGTTTACAACTTCATGGTTTCACCTTTAAAAATAATTTCAGAAAAAAAATATATCAAGTAAGTACTGTGAAATGTTTATTTACAGTAAAACCATCATAATTCACAAAATTCAAATATCTCAGTTTCAAGTTCTGATTATATATCTTGATTCGTGCTAGGAAGCAATGAATTTTAATGTTAAGATTTTAATTTTTAAGCTTGGGAATGTCGCGAATTTTAAAGTTGAATGAAATTGTTAATTTTGTCAAATCCGGGTGATCGAAGAAATGATAAATTTCGCGACTGAAGGGGAAGCATGCTTGAAAGTCATGAATCATCAGAAAAATGTTCAACGATTTTATAATCCATCGTGTTGATCGTTCGAGAGCAAATTAGGGTTTAAGGGTCGAGTTTACTGCTTCGAAGTCGCAAGTTAATCACGCCGTCGCCATCGTGTTTCTGGCGATCGCGGGTGGGGGAATGTGGCGAGGAGGTCATGTTGCATCCCTGGTAATGATGGCGTGCTCGCTGGTGGTCGGAGTTTGAGGAGCGGCGACGTTCCAGGTTTGGGAAACTCCCAGCTTCATGTTCCAATTTTTCGTTCGAGAGGCTAAATTTCGATTTGACGCGTGAATCGATGTTTTGGGGGTCGGTAGGGGGTGCGAGGGTGATTGGCGACTTGTCAACGCTGGTGGTGGTGGTCGGAGTTGCCGCACTTGGATGTGCACGTACACCGTGCACGGTGCCGTGGGTTGTCTTCCTGGTGAAGACTGGTTTGGGCAGAGGGGTATACTCGAGTTTTCGAGTGGCTCTAGTGTTTTACTCGAGATTTTGAAGGGGTGGACTCGAAGGAGATATGGGGTAGCTCGATATAACCTGATTTCCTTGTTTAAAACAGCACCCTGTTCTATTTCTTTTCAAACTTAAACTCATTATTTTATTTAAAAGTTTAATTATAAATTTAGGTTAGGTTAGATCTTAGATTTGAAACAAAAGTTTTAAATTTCAAATTGTTTCAATAACATGCAATTAAAAGTATATTTTAACAAATTGAATCTGAAAAAAAATGGGATTTAAGATCATGAAGGAATTGAATGGTTGATTAATTTATAATTAATGTTGATTTATCTAGGTTAATTACTATAGAAAGTAATTTAAAGAATAGTTAATAAAAGTTATTAACTAAGCATTATTAAACAATGCATAAATTAAGACAATCAATAGTAAATTGTTGATTACTTAATTAAAGTAATTAAGGAATTAATTACTTATTGTAATAAATTTTGGATACCTAAATTTATTAAGTTAATTAATTTAGTTTAAGAAAAAGTCATCAGATTAAATTGGTTATTAATGATTTCTTGTTATGAGATAATTACTTTATGATAAGTAATTCAAAGTGTAATTTCTTAAGATAATTAATCAAGGGGTTAATTTATTATTTAATTGGTTCGAAGGTTAATTTAATTAATACAATTAATTAAGAAAATTTTAATTTATTAAAGCGATTGATAAATTAATTTATTATATCAAATGATTTGTAATTAATATATCAAGATTGGGTAATAGATTCATAAGTAATGAAAGTGATTAAGGAAAAAATCATTAATTAAGAAGTAATCAATTAATTAATTAAGAAAAATTAATTAAGAATAAATTATTAATTTAGGATAAATTAATGATTAATTAAAAGATAGTTTACTAAATGTTTTTAAATTAATTGATTATTAATTTTCCATGACCAACAAATTTATTCATAAAAATAAATCTGATTAACTTAATCAGATAATTGAATTAATCCTACCTATGGATGCTTGGATTATATTGGATGTTAAAGTGTTTGATATCCCTGTTATATGATGCTTTATGATTATCCTGATTTGTGTTATGATCTGTGATGAAATTTATTATCTATGGTATATATATATGTCTGTGAATCTGTGTATGAAAGATAAGCGTTATAAATTTATATCGCTTATCGAATATATCGCTGTATTTGATCTATGATGGTTGATTGATGTTGCACAAATTGTGTTAAACCCCTGGACCACACCTATACACACACAGTTATGGATTTCACGTGGAAATCGGTTAAGTCACAGATTTTTGAAATAGTTTTTAAATTTGAATTTTTAAATTCAAATGTTTTGGAAATGGAATTGGAATAAAAGTGAAAAGCTTTTGAAATGGAATTTCAAAGATGAAATTTATTTTTGAATAACTTGATTAAATTTTGGAATTTAAATAATTTGATTTAAATTTAAATTCAAGATTTGAAATTGAATTCTATGATTTGAAATTAGAGATTAAAGATGTTATACCAGTTATATATGAGTTAAACCATTTTAAATATATTAATTTTGAGAATTAGAGGGCTTTAACTTGAGCAAATATAATTGGATTTTTCTGAAACGAAAACTGTTTGTTTTCAATTAATAAAAGCTTTCACATAAGAAATGAACTTCCAATTTGAGTTAAAATGATCTCTAATTTGAAATGAAGATAATTTCCAAGTTATGAAAACGATTTGAAAGCTATAAGTTAAATCTTTAATTTAAAGATTTAAATGGGTTGATTCTATAGAAATGAAATTGTTTTGGAAATCTATGAATTGATCTTTGTGAGATAAATCTTTTGTTTAAAAATTTGAAATGGTAATTTGTTTAACCATTTAAAGAAAATTTTGGGTTTAAATTGTGACTTAATTGAAATCCCAATATCCATATGTTTTTGAACTATTTCGCTCACTATTCGGTTTAGCCGGGAGAGGACCTTTGTGTCATATATCCCATTCCGAATATGTGATTCGTCGTTATGGATAGCATTTGGAGACCGGTGATGAAGACCGGATATTCACAAAAACGAAAGGATAACTCGTCGATTGTCTCTGCACTGAGTCGCGCCGGTATAGAGATTTCCTAAGTGATGGGAAGTCCGATCGGGATTGTGATACCCGGATTTGCAAGGGCTTCGTAAGAAGTGCCTTCGGTTCTGTTCGAACCCGGAACAGACTTGTATGGATTGTGTGTCTGACATTACATTTTGAGATATAAAGCAGATTTCTTTCAAATACATTTCTGTTGGTGGCGAAGAATTTATTCTTTTAGCTTAACACCCTTCTCTGAGACGTACGAGCTCAGAGTTTATGTAGTTGAAGGTTATCAGCGATATATTCCCAATTTGGTAATGTGACATGCTAAGTGTTGCTGTGTAATGATCATTGTTTGATCATTTGTGATATGATCATTTGTTTGATCATTTATCTTTGTGATCATTACTTTGATCATTTGTTGACCCAAAGCATGGCTTTGTACCAAAGCGTAGTTTTGTGGACGTGACCTCGTCGAGCCTCACACCCCGGAATGGTCAAAACAGGAAAGATGCAGCAAGGTTATTAGGGGGTAGCGCCCCTTTAGGGTATGTTCATTTCCTTCTGGAAAAGGGTGGTATCATGGTATGGAGCCCAGATACTTACTCATGTGGAAAACACTCTATTTATTATGGTGTGATGTTGGTTATCGAGCGCTCGGTTAAAGGTCCTAAAGGACCGGGGGATGGCATACTCGTGTCAGTTGTTACCTAGTTAGGGGTAACCCGGCCTTGTGTTGGCAGAGATCCGGTTAGGTTCTCGGGACGTCCATCCATAGGCATTTCCATGTGGCAATGGGAAGTTCCTTGGCCTGACCATTTGTTGGAAATCTAAAGAAACAATACGAAACCCTGTACGGTATTAGTTGTAGAACCTGCCATCTAATATGGTAGCTATAGCGGGCATAATATAATGGTACCCATGCTGGCTAAGATTAATATTCTACTTTCGAAATGCTTTTCTGCACCGTGCACTTATAATAATAATATCAAAGAAATTTTTCTGCGTATTAAGCATGTTTGGCTATCATAAGAAGAAATCTCCTCCAAGTCTGTGTTTGCATTGTGTGTGTGGCAGGAGATCTTATGGTAGTTTCATTTTCAAAATACATTGCGAATTTACTTTAAAGTTCTCTTGTTGATTGTTTTTAAAGATAAACTGTTTTTGTTGCTCACACCAGTCCCATGACTGATCCAGAGTTTATTGTTCCTTTCCTAAACTCTGGGTGCTCATTATTTTCTACACGAGCAGTCTAGAGTTGGGTTTTTCAGATAGTTAGGTTCAGTGAATTATCTGGAGTTAGTTCAGTCTTTGGTTCGCACCAGTCTTGCCTAGCTTGGTGCATTGTCATGGGGAGTTCGAGCTATTGCTGGATTAGTTCTTGGAGATGGAGTTCAGATTTGGAGTTGTTCGTTGAAGACTATCTTAGAGTTATTTTGTTCCGCTCCTAGTGTTATCTATTTTTTTTCCGCTGCTATTTTCTTGTATCTCTGATGTATATTGATATCTACTGTATCACTCTGTTGTATCAGTTATTGTATCAAAGCTGTATATCAATGTATTATTCTTTTTATTCCGCTGTGTTATTTACTTAATGTTGTTATAAGATCCGGCGAATCGGATTTGAACGGTCGAATCTACGGCATTCGAATACGATGTAAAGTATGGATGTCGATTTTCGAGCGAGTAAAATCCGCATTCGTTACATGTGGTATCAGAGCTAAGGTGAAACTTTAGCTCAGGAGTATAACACGTTAAGTAGCTCATTAGAGATAGGGTGAAGTATCCCTAGAATGAGTATATCCCTAAGATATCCGTTTGAACGCCTCAGTAAATTCTCTTACTATCCACTGATAGTGAGTATGAGTGCAAGAAGAGAACAAGATAGGGGACAGGGAAATACGACTATAATTGGTCGATACTCTGTAACAACAGTGGAAACAACCTTCTTATCAAATTTCTTTGATTCGTTCCAAATTCTTTTGATTGATCCATGACAGCTCCAGAAGAAGTTTCGGTGCGGTGATAGCCATACGAATCATTGTAGAAAATCCTTATTTCGTATCTCCATCGATTTCCTATCAGTTTTGATTTTAAACTTTAATGAATAAATTTGAAATTTGAATTTGAAATTTGAATAAATTGGAAATTTTAAATTAAGTTAAAATTGATTAATAGAATATGAAGAATAATTTGAATTGTATCGATAAATCGATTTCGTGTAAAACCAAATTTGAAATTCTATTATAATTTCTTGTATCTGTTGTTGATATTCTGATTTGGCTTACCAAATTTATAATAAATATCCAGTTTGATCTGAAAAGATATTTCTCTATCTTTCATCTATCTTCGTTATCTCTCTCTGGCGAATTTCGAGGACGAAATTCTTTTTAAGGGGGGAAATCTGTAATGACCTCGGATTTTAATTTAGTTTAAATTGATAATTATTGAATTTTTGAATTTATATTCGTGAAATGTATCGATGAATTGATGCGAGTTTCCCCGAGTTCAAATAAAAATGTGTTAAATTATTTGAATTTAAAATCTTATATAAATGGTTTGAAAAATAAATATAAAAATATGTGACTGGGCATGCATTAATGATGAATTATCTTAACACAAACAAATCATTTCAATCGAAATCAGACTTAGCATAGTCAAAGCAACCTAATATAGATATAAGTATGTGCAAACAGAGGCAAAAGAGATAAGTATATTGTACAACATCATTTATACAAGCCATCACAACATCTCTTCAGCATAAAACAAGATATCTCCAGCCACCAAATCAGAACAAGCTAGGCAATGCAAATAAAGTGTTCAAACAAATAAATGTTTTCAGCCGAGACAAAGTAAGTACAAACAAAACATAATAAAAGAAGTTAGGCATAAGCTTATAAAAACAAAGCAAAGAAATAAAATAAAGTACCAATATAAAACAAGTATTGTCAGCCGAAACAAGCAAATAAAAGAGATATGGAAGGCAAGAATAAACAAAGTATAAAGGGAAATAGCTGTGTACATATAAATAGGGTAGGCTGTAAGTAAGGCAGGAGCATGTGCATATTTAATGCAAGAAATCTTTGATACACCCTAACATTATCTTCAGCCGAAATGAAATGATTCATGTAAACTAAAGAAGAAATATTTGTACTTACCCCTATCTGCTCAGCCACCAACAAAAGTAAGAAGAAGAAAAAAATAAATAAACAAAGATAAATGTGTGAAATATGACAAAGGAAGAAAGATCACTGCCTATTGTTCAAGTAATCAATGCAAGTCAAAATTTTATATCTCAGCCACCAAGTTAATAAATGCAGGACATTATAATATGCTACCTTTAGTACAAACATGAATAATGTCACAATGTAAACTTCATCTCCTATTTATCAAACATACTATCACCTGTTTGAAGTTGTAAACAAATTAAACTTGAAAAATAAGTATGTAAGCTTAGGAAAAAAATAAAGATAATAACACTCATTGTAAAGATCTGCAGCCACAAAAGAAATATCATCTCAGCACAAGAAAAAAATAAAATAAACAATATCACTTCAGCCGAAAAACAAGTTGTAAACAAAAGATGATATGGGAAATGTATAAGAATAAGAAGACTAAGGACTAAAGTAATATACTTTAACCTGGAAAACAACACAACAAGTACTGAAGCAAAGACCAGCAAGTATGAACTGAAGTAGGCAAGTAGAAAAAATATATAATAATGTAGAATTGTACAGAGAAATAAATGCAAATTATCTCTAGCATCATAACATATCAACTCAGCCACCATGAACAAAGAAAGATCTCTGCCTATGGTACAAACCAATATAAAGAATGTATACATCACCTGTACAAAATGATATAAACTGTAAGCTTCTTTCCATATATCAACTTCTCCATTTATTTTGCTTCGTCCATTCCAAGCTAAAGAAGAAGAAAAATACTGAAGCAAATATCATTAAATTCAAACAAATCAAAACCACTAATGTAAGCCTGAAAGCAAGTGAAAGTTCCAGTAGCGAATTCAAAGCTAGGTATCAAAGAAAAAAATAAATGCAATTCAGAAATGAATTGAAAGCCTGTGCATATTTTTTTCAAATTGGAAATCAAAAGCTAAGAAAATCTGAAGCATCTCAAATTCAAGTCAGTTTCGAATTCCAGAGTTTCGAATTCAATCTTCCAGGCATGAGTCCTCTGTTCCTTCTTTTTTTTGAGGTGAGCAACTCTTCCTTTAAAAGCCTAATCCTGTTGATTTGTTGATTTGTGTGATGGTTGAATATCCTAATGAATGCAAAATTATGACAGTATGAATATCACTGCATGTCTGGATATATAAAAATGTTGCGTGTATATCAACAAAATAAAAATCATATCTATCTGTTTAAATAAAATTAAGCTTCAAATTCTAAAGAGAAGTTGTTTACAACTTCATGGTTTCACCTTTAAAAATAATTTCAGAAAAAAAAAATATCAAGTAAGTACTGTGAAATGTTTATTTACAGTAAAACCATCATAATTCACAAAATTCAAATATCTCAGTTTCAAGTTCTGATTATATATCTTGATTCGTGCTAGGAAGCAATGAATTTTAATGTTAAGATTTTAATTTTTAAGCTTGGGAATGTCGCGAATTTTAAAGTTGAATGAAATTGTTAATTTTGTCAAATCCGGGTGATCGAAGAAATGATAAATTTCGCGACTGAAGGGGAAGCATGCTTGAAAGTCATGAATCATCAGAAAAATGTTCAACGATTTTATAATCCATCGTGTTGATCGTTCGAGAGCAAATTAGGGTTTAAGGGTCGAGTTTACTGCTTCGAAGTCGCGAGTTAATCACGCCGTCGCCATCGTGTTTCTGGCGATCGCGGGTGGGGGAATGTGGCAAGGAGGTCATGTTGCATCCCTGGTAATGATGGCATGCTCGCTGGTGGTCGGAGTTTGAGGAGCGGCGACGTTCCAGGTTTGGGAAACTCCCAGCTTCATGTTCCAATTTTTCGTTCGAGAGGCTAAATTTCGATTTGACGCGTGAATCGATGTTTTGGGGGTCGGTAAGGGGTGCAAGGGTGATTGGCGACTTGTCAACGCTGGTGGTGGTGGTCGGAGTTGCCGCACTTGGATGTGCACGTACACTGTGCACGGTGCCGTGGGTTGTCTTCCTAGTGAAGACCGGTTTGGGCAGAGGGGTATACTCGAGTTTTCGAGTGGCTCCAGTGTTTTACTCGAGATTTTGAAGGGGTGGACTCGAAGGAGATATGGGGTAGCTCGATATAACCTGATTTCCTTGTTTAAAACAGCACCCTGTTCTATTTCTTTTCAAACTTAAACTCATTATTTTATTTAAAAGTTTAAGTATAAATTTAGGTTAGGTTAGATCTTAGATTTGAAACAAAAGTTTTAAATTTCAAATTGTTTCAATAACAAGCAATTAAAAGTATATTTTAACAAATTGAATCTGAAAAAAAAAAGGGATTTAAGATCATGAAGGAATTGAATGGTTGATTAATTTATAATTAATGTTGATTTATCTAAGTTAATTACTATAGAAAGTAATTTAAAGAATAGTTAATAAAAGTTACTAACTAAGTATTATTAAACAATGCATAAATTAAGACAATCAATAGTAAATTGTTAATTACTTAATTAAAGTAATTAAGGAATTATTACTTATTGTAATAAATTTTGGATACCTAAATTTATTAAGTTAATTAATTTAGTTTAAGAAAAAGTCATCAGATTAAACTGGTAATTAATGATTTCTTGTTATGAGATAATTACTTTATGATAAGTAATTCAAAGTGTAATTTCTTAAGATAATTAATCAAGGGGTTAATTTATTATGTAATTGGTTCGAAGGTTAATTTAATTAATACAATTAATTAAGAATAATTTAATTTATTAAAACGATTGATAAATTAATTTATTATATCAAATGATTTGTAATTAGTATATCAGGATTGGGTAATAGATTCATAAGTAATGAAAGTGATTAAGGAAAAAAAATCATTAATTAAGAAGTAATCAATTAATTAATTAAGAAAAATTAATTAAGAATAAATTATTAATTTAGGATAAATTAATGATTAATTAAAAGATAGTTTACTAAATGTTTTTAAATTAATTGATTATTAATTTTCCATGACCAACAAATTTATTCGTAAAAATAAATCTGATTAACTTAATCACATAATTGAATTAATCCTACCTATGGATGCTTGGATTATATTAGATGTTAAACTGTTTGATATCCCTGTTATATGATGCTTTATGATTATCCTGATTTGTGTTATGATCTGTGATGAAATTTATTATCTGTGATATATATATGTCTGTGAATCTGTGTATGAAAGATAAGCGTTATAAATTTATATCGCTTATCGAATATATTGCTGTATTTGATCTATGATGGTTGATTGATGTTGCACAAATTGTGTTAAACCCCTGGACCACACCTATACACACACAATTATGGATTTCACGTGGAAATCGGTTAAGTCGCAGATTTTTGAAATAGTTTTTAAATTTGAATTTTTAAATTCAAATGTTTTGGAAATGGAATTGGAATAAAAGTGAAAAGCTTTTGAAATGGAATTTCAAAGATGAAATTTATTTTTGAATAACTTGATTAAATTTTGGAATTTAAATAATTTGATTTAAATTTAAATTCAAGATTTGAAATTGAATTCTATGATTTGAAATTAGAGATTAAAGATGTTATACCAGTTATATATGAGTTAAACCATTTTAAATATATTAATTTTGAGAATTAGAGGGCTTTAACTTGAGCAAATATAATTGGATTTTTCTGAAACGAAAACTGTTTGTTTTCAGTTAATAAAAGCTTTCACATAAGAAATGAACTTCCAATTTGAGTTAAAATGATCTCTAATTTGAAATGAAGATAATTTCCAAGTTATGAAAACGATTTGAAAGCTATAAGTTAAATCTTTAATTTAAAGATTTAAATGGGTTGATCCTATAGAAATGAAATTGTTTTGGAAATCTATGAATTGATCTTTGTGAGATAAATCTTTTGTTTAAAAATTTGAAATGGTAATTTGTTTAACCATTTAAAGAAAATTTTGGGTTTAAGTTGTGACTTAATTGAAATCCCAATATCCATATGTTTTTGAACTATTTCGCTCACTATTCGGTTTAGCCGGGAGAGGACCTTTGTGTCATATATCCCATTCCGAATATGTGATTCGTCGTTATGGATAGCATTTGGAGACCGGTGATGAAGATCGGATATTCACAAAACGAAAGGATAACTCGTCGATTGTCTCTGCATTGAGTCGCGCCGGTATAGAGATTTCTAAGTAATGGGAAGTCCGATCGGGATTGTGAATACCCGGATTTACAAGGGCTTCGTAAGAAGTGCCTTCGGTTCTGTTCGAACCCGGAACAGACTTGTATGGATTGTGTGTCTGACATTACATTTTGAGATATAAAGCAGATTTCTTTCAAATACATTTCTGTTGGTGGCGAAGAATTTATTCTTTTAGCTTAACACCCTTCTCTGAGACGTACGAGCTCAGAGGTTATGTAGTTGAAGGTTATCAGCGATATATTCCCAATTTGGTAATGTGACATGCTAAGTGTTGTTGTGTAATGATCATTGTTTGATCATTTGTGATATGATCATTTGTTTGATCATTTATCTTTGTGATCATTACTTTGATCATTTGTTGACCCAAAGCATGGCTTTGTACCAAAGCGTAGTTTTGTGGACGTGACCTCGTCGAGCCTCACACCCTGGAATGGTCAAAACCGGAAAGATGCGGCAAGGTTATTAGGGGGTAGCGCCCCTTAGGGTATGTTCATTTCCTTCTGGAAAAGGGTGGTATCATGGTATGGAGCCCAGATACTTACTCATGTGGAAAACACTCTATTTATTATGGTGTGATGTGGGTTATCGAGCGCTCGGTTAAAGGTCCTAAAGGACCGGGGGATGGCATACTCGTGTCAGTTGTTACCTAGTTAGGGGTAACCCAGCCTTGTGTTGGCAGAGATCCGGTTAGGTTCTCAGGAGGTCCATCCAGAGGCGTTTCCATGTGGCAATGGGAAGTTCCTTGGCCCGACCATTTGTTGGAAATCCAAAGAAACAATACGAAACCCTGTACGGTATTAGTTGTAGAACCTGCCATCTAATATGGTAGTTATAGCGGGCATAATATAATGGTACCTATGCTGGCTAAGATTAATATTCTACTTTCGAAATGCTTTTCTGCACCGTGCACTTATAATAATAATATCAAAGAAATTTTTCTGCGTATTAAGCATGTTTGACTATCATAAGAAGAAATCTCCTCTAAGTCTGTGTTTGCATTGTGTATGTGGCGGGAGGTCTTATGGTAGTTTCATTTTCAAAAAGCATTGCGAATTTCCTTTAAAGTTCTCTTGTTGATTGTTTTTAAAGATAAACTGTTTTTGTTGCTCACGCCAGTCCCATGACTGATCCAGAGTTTATTGTTCCTTTCCTAAACTCTGGGTGCTCATTATTTTCTACATGAGCAGTCTAGAGTTGGGTTTTTCAGATAGTTAGGTTCAGTGAATTATCTGGAGTTAGTTCAGTCTTTGGTTCGCACCAGTCTTGCCTAGCTTGGTGCATTGTCATGGGGAGTTCGAACTATTGCTGGATTAGTTCTTGGAGATGGAGTTCAGATTTGGAGTTCTTCGTTGAAGACTATCTTAGAGTTATTTTGTTCCGCTGCTAGTGTTATCTATTTTTTTTCCGCTGCTATTTTCTTGTATCTCTGATGTATATTGATATCTACTGTATCACTCTGTTGTATCAGTTATTGTATCAAAGCTGTATATCAATGTATTATTCTTTTTATTCCGCTGTGTTATTTACTTAATGTCGTTATAAGCTCTGGCGAATCGGATTTGAACGGTCGAATCTATGGCATTCGAATACGATGTAAAGTATTGATGTTGATTTTCGAGCGAGCAAAATCCGCATTCGTTACATTTTCTCTCCTTAGGCGAGGGGTGGAACATTTCGAATGGAAAGCCTGAATGCTCTAAAAGATCATAATTAAGTTTTTTCTAAGATAAAAGAAAAGAAACAAATTCTTTGAATTTATTATAAATGGTCTAGATATAAGATTTATAAATTTGGTATTTTATAAATCAAAGTAATGGAATTACAAAAATGTTTTATAAATATTAGAAATGAGATTGTAATCAAATTTATATGTGGATTTACAATTGAAATTAGGAAAGAATTTATAATGGATTTTATAAATAATAAGATTTTAAAGGAATGAATGTGTAAATAAGAGTTTTATAAGTAATTAAATTATAATTGGATTTTGACTTATAAGTGAGATATAAATGGAATTTTTTAGTAAAGAAATTTTGTATGTGGAAGATTATATAATATAAATGGAATTTATAAACACCGTTTTGTAAATCTGAAATCAATTTAAATTGATAAGTTAAATGTGAAAGTTTATTAAAGGAATTATATTCGCGATTTTGGATAGTGAATAATCCTTTAAATTAAATGGATGTTTTGGAAAGTGATATTATAAAAAGGGAATATTTTCCCTAAATTAAAGTTAAGAAAGAAAATCTTTGACTAAGATTTAATGAATGATTTGGAAAGGCTTTTCTAAGTAAAAGAGAAAATGATCTAGAATTATTTCAAGATTTAAGAAAGGTTTAAATAAACTAAATGATTTGATGAATTAGGCTTAATGATTCCTTATACTCTTGAAAATAAAATGGAATAAATTGAAAATAATATATCTAACAAAGATATTGTATAACAGATGAAGTAACTGATTGATGTTTGATATCCACATATGAACATAACATCTTTTAAATCGATGATTGGCTTCGAAGGAACCAGGGTCATATTTGGATAATTCCTATCCGAAAACCACTTCGAACCAATGTATACGTTCGAATGTGAAGACATGTTGAAGATAATGACTATTGACGACCG